>CM077674.1:200764159-202196659 GCA_039707655.1 Elymus sibiricus
AATCTTGAACGAACCACCGTAAGAATTGAAAATGAACGAAGAAAAGGGAAGGAGTCACCGGGAAGAATTAGAAAATGAACGAAGATACTTGAGGGAATTTAGATACAAGAGAACGAAGCGATCGCGAGCTGACTAAAGAATACTTGAACAACGCACCGGAAGAATTTGAGAACGAGAGATGAGCGTTGAGAATGAATAATTCTTCTGAATGACGGCCTCTGGAGAATCGAAAATGGAAAGGACTCATGAAATGCTCCGGCTGGGTATGAAAAGAATTTCTCACAATCGAAAACAATTGTGAGGATGACATGAAGCTAGAACCACGAATCTTCAAGAGAACGGATGAGAGAAATTCTCCTTCGGTCTTCCAATGCTGAGAATGACGATGAGAACCACCATAAGGAATTTATGAGATACTCCGGAATAATGAAGAAATGAAAGGTTGAGTCAACGATGAAAATAATTTGAAAGCGATCTTGGAGAAGGCAATTGACTGATGGAATCCATTCTTACGTCAAAGTTTGAAAGACTTTGGGAATAGCTCCGGAAAAATTAGAAGAGTCGGGTAAGATCCTGGGAAAGACCTGTGGGTTATGGGCCTACTCAAAAGAAACACCGTTGGAGCGAATGCTTGAAATAGAGATTGCACCGGTTGATATAAATGGCTTGAGAGAAATAACAACCTCGAGATATGTCGAACGGACCTTGAATGGAAAGATGAATCTTCTGAGATAATTTCTTCGCACCGGAAAAGGATAGAGAGAGGTGAATGAACAAGATATGCTTAGGTAAGAATTTCCAACATGGAAAAAATATGTGAACAAAAGAAAAGGATATGAACAACGCCGAAAGCTTGAATTTAGAACACCGGAGAAGATACGATAATGAAGAATGATGAGCTTGAAGCTCCTGAGGATCTTCACGAGAAATCACCGGTTAAAAACATTGAAAGAATGGAGAGACTTCCCATGAATAAAATGGATATTTGATTCGAGAATTTAGACTCCGCGAATAAAAAAGGGTGGGAGGGTGGGAAAAGAAAAACAACTTGGGACGGGTGAAACAAACGTTGAGAAAACTGAGAATTGATCTTGGAAATGTTGAAAGGGTCGGATTAACTTGAAGAGAAGCACATCGGGTGAAAAGAATTGACATGACAATCTCAATGATCAAAAGGATTGGCCATCACATCAAAATATGGGAACACCGCTTAGGAAAGATTTAGAATCCACACTTGACTTCGAAGCAACTCGAATACCACAACAAAAAACAACACAAGGATTTGGCTTCTAGAATAAGCCGGAACAAACATATGATAGACCCCATATCGTATCATGTGTCTGTTGGAAAAGATATTCTAGGTAATACTTGAATTCCCACCTAAGACCTCCCGAAACTTCTTGGTTATAAGATCAGGTTGCGGATATGGGAACCTACTCAGCACACAACAACACTAATATCCTAATCAGCTGCAACCAATCTGCAACCTACACACACGACCAAGAAACTTCGCAAATCCGTCTACCTCAGACCTTCGAAAGCACAGCGATACTAGTCATAGTGGATCATCCGTGCTATCTCCACCAGTACTGGGGAAAAGTCACGGCACTATTTGCCACCACAAAAAGTATAGAAGCGTTTCGATGTCGGCGTCCTCTGGTATTCTCGGAACCGAAACGATAGCGAGTGTGACAAAACCCCTTGGAGCTCAACTCCCTGGGTCCAATCCATACGGTTAGGAGGCACCAAGAACAGAGTCATGTCACACCGATATCGCAACCATTCCAACAATACCCGTGTGATCCTAAAAAAAATTGAGTGAGAAGAGATAGTAGAATCAACACACCTACGTCACAATTCCTCACCAAAGCGACGAAGGGAATAAGGAGTAAAAAGAATTCCTACTCTCCGATATATAACTAGACTCAAAATAGTTTTTCTTCTAGACTCGTCAGCGGTTCGATCAATCAAGGGGGCTCCTATGGTCGGTCGAGGCTCTGATACCAACTTGTCACGCCCAATATGCGATCCTATTCTCGAGGAACTCGGAGGCCCCACCAAGAGAAGAAACACATATTGGAGATGCTTGCAAGGTGGATATCATTACATCGTACCACATACATAATAGATGGGGATACAAATAAATACATACAATCATCACATGAATACATCAATACATAACAAACATCATACAGAAGGGCAGCATCCGACTACGGATGAAATCAAACGAAAATAAGAACGACATCCACCCTGCTAGCCCAGGATGCCGACCAGGAACCTATCCTCAGATCGATGGAAAGAAGAAGCAGAAGAAGAACTCCAAAGCAAACAAGCATCGCTCTCACGTCAAGACATCGCATTACCTGTACCTGCAACTGTTGTTGAAGTAATCTGTAAGCCACGAGGACCCAACAATCCCATAACCATGGGTAGCGAGACTATCAAAGCTTAAATGGGTATGGAACGGTAAGGTGGTGAGGTTGCAGCAAGCACTAAGCATTTTATGGTGGCTAACTTGCGAGTACAAGAATAAGAAGAGCATCTACGCAAAACGGTCGCAAACTACAAATGATCACTAAGTGATCCTGAACACCTACTTACGAGTCAAACATAACCCCACCGTGTTCTCTTCTCGAACTTCCTCGAAAAGAGACGGTCACGGTTACGCACACGGTTGGTGTATTTTAATTAGGATTTAGTGTCAAGTTCTCTACAACCGGAGGTTATAAATATCCAAGTGCCACATAACCGCGGGCACGGCTTCGCGTAAGATTTAACCATGCAGGGGTGTTCCAACCTAGCCCATCATAAGCCTACACAACCTGCGGTGGAAATACCTCAACCTCGAGATAGCCCAAAGTATCCTCGGAATCCCGATGCACAAGACAAATCGACAATGGTAACACAATTCCAGCAAGACCTCCCGGCGTGCCGACACCCTGATAGTAGCCGCGCATGTCTCGTCTCAGGCCACGACCGGATGTGAAAGCCTACGAGTAAAACCAGATCCTCGAGTTTCCTCATGGTGGCCCCGCAGTCTGCCCGGTTCGGACCAACACCATCGGCACTGGCCCACATGTATTATGTGGAATTAAAAGAATCCTCGGGGACGCGACCCCCTATGCAAATTAATTATTTAATTCAGTATTATTATGTTCGCAAATGTTAAAACCAATGTTGGGCCTTGCTGGAAGCGGTTATTCAAAGCGAACTGTCAAGAGGGTCCCATTCCCCTGAGCATGTTAGGAATGCTAAACATGGATCATAACACCAGCATTACGGAAACTAGGGCGGCTTGAGTGGAACAAAACACTAGGCAAAAGGCCGAGCCTTCCACCCAATACCAAGTATATAGATGCATTAATTAAATAAGAGATATTGTGATATCCCAACATATCCATGTCCCAACATGGAACAACCTGCAAGAGCACCTGCAACTAGCAACGCTATAAGAAAGGGGCTGAGCAAAGCAGTAACATAGCCAAACAACGGTTTGCTGGGTAAGGGTGGTTAGCGGCTGTATCATGGCATAGGGGAGGCTGACATATATGTGGTAGGAAGCGCGACATAGCGATAGGAACGAGACAACTAGCAAGCAAAGATAGTAAAGATATCCAAGGTCATGATCATCTTGCCTGAAATCCCGCTCGAAAGAAGAACGGGTCCATGAAGAAGACGAACCAACGTAGTCGAACGAATTCTCACAATCGCAACGAAACCGGAACTATCGAGAAGAAGCACAACCGGAAAGAAGCAAACAATATGGTAAACACACAAGCATAAACATGGCATGATGCACATTCCACATATGATGCATGACAAGATTAAATATTGTTAAACATGGCCAGAGATGAAGCATAAGCAATCCATACGACTAGGCAAGTTTAAATGAGGCCGGAAACACAAACAACAATTCCGGTATCTCCCCATATGCAAATTTCGAAATTAGTACTGATCTGAATTAACCACAATGTTAAAGTTGTTAAACAGCAAGTTAACATGCATCATGATGATCTACACTTTTTCTAGTCAAGTTACATATGTAGAACATTTAATTCGGAGCTACGGTCTAGAAGATATGAGCTAAACAAGTTTAACATGGTATATGGTATAAAATGCATGGAAACATCAACAACACACTCTCAAATCAAGGACGCAACATGACAATATGAAGCTACACACAATTCTAAGCAAGTTTCATATAGGACATGTTCAAAACGGAGCAACGGTTCAACAATTACAATCAACACAAGCTATAATAATAATCTGCCCAAAACAACAACATGGCACTTTGCAAGCATCGAAACAGCAAGCTAAGGTAACATGATGGGCACAAACTTGATATGCACTTAAAGTAGACATGACATTCTTCAAATCATCTTACAGGTTCAGGTTCATAGGCATCAAGGTTAATTCAATATGATCCATGCAAAATGCAATGTTCTGCTAAACAGGGCATATACATGAGCAGAGTTAATATGATGACATGTTGGAGGCAAGAAACAAATATGCTACAGCAAGATTACATAGCAACCAAGGGCATGGCATCAAATTACACATTGCATAGACCAAATCACATGAAGGAATCATATGCATATGAGCTATAGATTAGTGGCAACCATCAAGCAAAGTTGGCAAGTTTTATCACAGACAGTTTTACTTAAAACAGCAATATTGACTAGGCATGTTTACAAGCTCATATCAGTCACATCATGGCATATCATGGCATGAAATAAATACTACCATCAAGAAGACATGAAAATGCTCCAAAGTCATGTTGACAAGTTGCTCATATGGTGCATGTATTAAATCACACAAAAATGACAAAATGGCAAATATTAACAGTTTTTAGCAGTTAACAGCACATAGCACTCTTGCAACAGAGATAATGACATTAAGATGAATTCTATCATGAATGCAAATGCAACCATCATGTAGAGCACAGAGAGTAGAGTGAATTACATATATAAATCATCATCATAGGATCAACATGCACAAAGATAGGGCCCACACAAGATGCACAAATGATGCTGAAAATACTGAAGACTTGGCCGAAATTAACCCAGTTGGACTGAGCGCAGAATAGCTAAACGACGCCCAGGCGAGGGATAGCGGGCTGGCGCTCACCTCGGGCCCGTGGGCCAACTGGACGCTGGGAAGCGGGACGAAGCGGACACGGGACGACGCGGTGCAGGACTCCGTTTGGTTCGGTGGTCGTCGGCGTACTTGGACGGGGCGGTGCAGGCACGCGGGCGGGACGAAGCGGAGCGGGATGGCGCGGGCTCGCGCGGGGCGGCTCGTTCGGATGGAGGGACTGCGCCGTGCAGGGACGACGCGGTCCAGGTCGCTGACGTGGCCGGCTGGGCGAGGCGACTAGGCCGGTCTGGTTCACGAGGTCAACGCGGCAGAGGAGGCGCTCGTCCCCTCGCACAGGAGACAAACAGGGAAGCGGCGGCGGCTTCGCGAGGGAACTCCGGCGAACCGGTGATGCTCCGATGGTGAAGACGGCGGGGCCCTGTGGGATTCGGGCGGATCTGGCCGGGGCGGCCCCATTCCAGCGGGATCTGGGCGAGGTGGCGGTTCACAGACGACCATGGCTTCGGGAGGCCCTGCGGCTGCCATGAGAGAGGAGAGGGAGAGCTCGGAGAGGGAAAAAGAAGGGAAGGCAGGAGGCGTGGGGCGGGCTCACCGGTGCTGCTCCGGCGAGACGGCTCGCCGGCGACGAGGCAAGGAAGAGGAGGTCTGGTCGGCGCGGGGACCCGCCCGGGTCGAGCGGGAGGAGCTCGGGAGGCCCTCCTGATCTAGATCGAGTGGGGCGCTCGGGAGCGGCGGCGTACGGGCTCGTTCGGGCCCAGATGGGCTCGGGCGGGCCTGGCGGGCCCGGTGTGGGAGGTGAGAGAAGGTGGCGGCTGGGGGTTGGCTGGAGCTGGCGGCGGCGCGGATTTCGAGGGATGGCTAGGGTTTCCTGAAATGGAGGGGCTAGGCCTCCCTTTTATAGTCAGGAGGGCTAGATGGAGGGGTTTTGAGGCCGTTTTGGACCGCACGATCGCGATCGGACGGCGCAGAACGGAGGATGGGGTAGGTGGGCTGTGTAGATGGGCTTGGCTGAGATGAGAGGGAAGAAGAGCAGCCCGACAACACGTTTTGGATCACCGAAACATCCGAGGTTTATCCGGCTATAGTGCCGCTATAGTTTAACGGTTGGACTATCAAACGGACTCCGAATGCGACGAAATTTGGCACGCGGTCTACCTACAACATAACAAGACCGCACGCCAACTTTCAACCCATTCCGAGAATATTTTTATCCCACTTATAAAATAATATTTCGGAGGTGCCGCGGGCGCGTGCGAGTGTGTCGGGTCTCGAAACGGACAACGGAAGGAACGGGAAGGAGTCGGCAACTACCAACGGATGCAAGTTTTGAAAAAAACATGCGGATGAAATGCACATGATGACATGGCCAAGTGCAACACGCAAGCGAATGACATGGCAACGACGACGAATAAAAGGAAGACATCTGGAGCATCGGTCTCGGGGCGTCACAAGCCTTCACCAGAAAGTGGACAGGAATCACAGATGGGTTAAGCGTCAGTTTGCTGCTGTTCAAGCCAACATGACTGTGACGCATAACTCAGTCCGCAAAAACCGCTATTATCTTCATGAGATTTTTGACAGATCATGGGCCATCCTTTCACACCTCAAGACCGATGAAGAACTAGCTGATTTGTACTTCCAGATGAACTTTGACTGGGCAGAACTGCCAAGGAAGAAGTTCAAGAATACCAAAGTTCCTCCCCTCATGCCAAGTTCAGAGTCTTCATTGCGCAGGACTGATGAAAATGAAGCTGTTGAAGACGATGCGACTGGTCCATCTACTTCACGCGACCCCAACAACGCTGGCGCTCCCTAGTCTTCATCGCGATGTTTTTCTTCAGGGGCGTTAGTCCTCACCTTGTCTCCTTTTGGTCGTCTGATGACAAAGGGGGAGAAGTGTGAGTTAGTCTTCAAGCGGGTCGATATATGGGCTGTTTTTGCTTAAGTTGCAACTCTTGGACTTCATTTGATTCGCTCTTTGACGAGTTGTAACTTAAATAACCGTTGGTCATCTGACTCTTTTGCTACATTTATTATGCGTGCTTTGATCCTAATATATCTGTTCATCAGGCATGCACAATTTCGTCAGACACCAATTTTCATCATGCATTCATATTCTTCAAGTATCTTATGATCATGCATGATTGGATTCCAAGATATAGGGGGAGATCTCCACAATTTCAACCTGCCATGTGCATTTGCAATCCAAAGCAAATTCCTCATATGCACATCTTCAGGGGGAGTTCCTCAATATCTTGTAACCAATTTCTTCAAACTCTGTACTTACTCTTCAATTATGTTTACTCCCGTTGAAAGCCTAACCAACTTGTCATCAATCACCAAAAAGGGGGAGATTGTAAGTGCATCAAGTGCCCCCTTAGTGGTTTTGGAGTATTGAAGACAAATAGGTTGAGGAACTAATGTGTTTGTGAGTATACAGAGGAGACAGAGTCCCTGAAGATTTGGTTTAACACATGGAAGACGACCCCTAAAAATAGATTTCTTCAAGTGAAGAATTTGGTGATGAAATTGGTACGGTCTTTGAAGAAATTGATGTGAAGACTTTGAATCTTGAAGACTTTGGTTTTCGTAGTTTCTTTTCTTCTTATTTGAGTCATAGGAAAAACCGTACTGTTAAAGGGGGTCTAGGTGAAACATATTACACATTTCCAAAGTGATACTCAAACTTACTAAAACCCATACACAAGCCACTTCGAGTGAAGCCTTTGGAAATCTCCAGTATAGCTGACGCATTTGCCAGCGACAGTGACGAAGTTCATCTGGTCGCTGGCGAATTTGGTCAGGCTGAGGAGTTTGGAGTTCGCCAGTGCGATCTGCCTAAAGTGAGGAAATTGAGTGCCCCGACGAAATTGAGAGTTTGATTTTCAGACTGTTGCTGCGCCGCGTGCCAGCTGTCGAGTGGATCCTTATCCTGACAACGGTCGAATCACACAAGGGCATTTATGACATTTTATGTCGGGTTGCCCCCTGGCTATAAATAGCCGCCCCCCACAACCACTTGTTGGTTGGCTGCTCCGAGAGAACTTGACACTTGTCATTTGAGAGCAACCCATCCTCTGACGACTTTGTGAGAACCCAAGTGAGGAAAAACCCAACCAGAGCCAAAGTGATTGAGCATCACTGAAGAGATTGATCTGTGTGATCCGACGCTTGTTACCTTTGAGGACTATCATTCCTCCAGACGGTTAGGCATCATGTTCTGAGCACCCAAGAGTAATTGTGGCGTGCCAGTGAACAAGTCTGTGAGGGTTTTGGAAGTCTACCTTGAAGACTTACCACGAGTGATTGGGCGAGGTCTAAGTGACCTTAGCTCAAGAGGAATACGGTGAGGACTAAGTGTCCTCTGAGTTGCGACTCAGCCGCCTCAACTAGACGTACAGTTGATGCAGCAACTGGAACTGGTCTACCAAATTCCATTGTCTTCACCGAGCCAACCTGGTTTCAAATTCCTCACCCTCTCTTACTTTATTCCGCTGCTGAAGAATTTGTGATCTATCCTTTGACGAATTTGAACTGAATTATTTGATCATGCTATCTTTTTTTTCCTCAGTTCATATTCTTCATGAGTGTATGATTGTATGATTGCATGTTCTTCACCCTTATGTAAACTGTTCGCATGTACTCTACTTCTGTGATGACTTAGTTTCCCTTGTGTTTCTATTTCTTCACTCTGAGCTTCATCAAATTCATCAGAGTTTGACGAATTTCTAATAATCTCCCATTCACCCCCCCCCCTCTGGGAGATAACCTGCGCTTTCACAAGAGTTAACCACAAACATGTCGTTTATTGGTTTTTTAACTCTAGAAAATGAAAAACATGCCTGAAAAACATGACACCTGACATGGTGCTGTGATATGACCTCAGTATTTTGTGGTAAATATTTAAACACTATGCAAAGTATCATGTACTATTTGAGAAAAGTTTTCCAAAATACAGTTTTTATCGCAAATGATTTGTTGCAAGAAATCGTTTGCGAAATGTACGATGGCACTGGAGAGAAGTAACGCTTGCATGCATGCGAGAGCTCACTTCTAATGTCAAGCTATGCAGGCTTGTCAACGCGATCGAGAACACGTGACTGTCCGCACACAACGCCGACCGCGCCTGGTTTATCAATGAGACTGTGTGACTAGCAGCATGCAACAATGACGGCTCAGGTTCTCGATGACCGCGCAAGCTCTGTGGCAACATGCATGCAAGCATAACCAGGAAGCGCCTTAGCAGCACGCAAGCGTAGCCAGGGCGCGCACTGCGGCATCATATATATCGATCTCGAGTGCTCTAAAAAACCAGCGCACTATCGGTTGTCCGACCACTCTGTCCTAGAGCTCTCTCCAAGCGTCGTTCATGCCACCGCGCCGCACACTAACTGGTAAGGAAGCGATGGCATCCCACCGCGCCGAGTTCATCGCCGCCCGCGACCGCACACTAACCGGTAAGGAAGCGATGGCATCCCGCCGCGCCGAGTTCATCACCGACCGTGACCGCACACTTACGTGGGCGGACTTTGAAGCTGCCAAGGCCGAATGGGCGGTGGAGCAAGAGGAGGCCAAAGCCGCATAGAAGGAGCGGAAAAGGCAAAAAGCACTCAAGAAAAGAGAGTCCCACCATCGCAAGAAAGAAGCGGCCGCACGCGTTGCTGAGGAGAGCTAGGCAGAGATCCAAGCATGGTGGGTTGCCGCCGACAAGGCCGAGAAGGAGAACGACGACGACTGGTCAGCATGGCCCGATGCCTCCACCTGCCAGGATCACTACAAAAAAAAGACACATCCGTGACATTATGGCCCGAACGAAAACTTTTTCTGTCATGGTTGTGACACTTCTATGACAATAGTTGTGACAAAAACACGTATCATCATAGATGTGGTGGGCTCCTATTTCTATGACAAAAAATTATGACAGAAAATGGGCTTTTCGTCCTGGGCGGGCTGGAGACGCAGCCACATGACATTCTTTGGGCCGTCCATGTCACAGCCCTAGAAATTGCTTGTAATTAGTTGCATCTGCATCCATGCATCATGTTTAAATTAAAATGAAATTGAAATGGGGACTGATAAACCCTAGCACCAAATGAATTTCAACTAGGATCAAAATAAAAATATCTTCAATGAATCCAAAATGCCCTTCAGAAAAGTTCATCATTTTTGGAAAAGGTGCAAACCTCTGCTAAAAATGATGCACACATTTTTGGAACATTTCTGGATTTTTGAATTAAGCCATAATGTATTTGAATTGGAGCATTTAATTGCTATAATTATCTTAAATGCTCCAAATAATACTGAAAACAGTTGATGGTTGTTGGAAACTATTTCAAAAGTGCCCACAAGTTATTTCAGGATTTTATGAAATGGTTTAGAATTTTTGCTAAATCAAAAACAGAAAAACAAAATAGAAAAAAACAGAAAAAAATAGAAAAGAGAGAGAGAGAGAGAGAGAAAGGCCACTGGGCCACTTACATGGCGCGGCCAGCTGGACGGCCCAGCCCACCAGGGGCTTCGTCCTCCTGGCGCCAGTCGGCCGTGCGTGTGGCCGACGCGCGCGCACGGCCGTGCTGCCACGCCACCTGCCTGCCTGGCCTCCCCTGGCCATGTTCGCGACGCGAGTCACCTTGCCGCTACCGTCTCGATCCATCCGACCACCTCACTCTCCCCCTCGCCCTCTCCCTGGCTCCCCGTCGCCATGGCCGAGAGCCGCGCGAGCTCATCGCCGTGAACCCCATGTCCACCGTTCTCCCCGTGCTGCCTCGAGCTGTCCAAGAGCTCCGCCGTCGACCCCTACGCCATCTCCGCCTAGCCATGCGACCGGACGAGCCCCGCAATGCTATCGCCGACTTCTTCTTCCTCCTCGGCCACCGGAGATCCCCCTCGCCGCCCCGCTCGCTCCGGCCCTTCCCCGAGCTCGCCGTCTGCACCGTTGGAACCACCGTGAGCCCTCTTCCTTCCCTCACCGTCCTCTCGCTTGCGCACCTTCTCTAACCACGCTAGCCGCCGCACCCGTGAGCTCGCCGCCGGCGTCCATGTCGTTGCTGTCGTTACAGTGGACAAAAATCATGTCCGAGCACGTGGACGTGCTCCTGGCATCACTAGGATCCTAACCCGCACCCAGCCTGCTCCCTTGCGCGTTGCAACGCCACGCTCGCACGGAGCCGAGCTCCGGCCGCCGCTTCGCTCGCCGCTACCGACGCCACAGCCCACCCCAGCACTGGCCACGGCCACCACCCGAAGCGCCGCGGCCGCCGCTCTCAAACACACCCAGCCGCGCAAGCTCTCGTGGCCGGAGATGGCCGGACGAGGAGCGCCGCCGCGTCTGCTTAGCGCTGGCGATTAGCCGCCGGATTAGATGATGTGGCACTGGCTTAATTAGCGCTAATCACCAATTAGTTAACCTCCAGAGACACTAACAGCGGGCCCCACAGCGAGTCAAAGTTGGGTCAACGCGGGATTAGGAGGAATTAGCCACTATGTCACTGACCAGTGGGTCCCACTGGTCAGGTTTGACCTGGGTCAACCCCGTTGACCTGCTGACGCAGTGCTGTCATCATGCTGATGTCATTAATGATTTTCTGGATTAAAAATAATCCAGGAAATTCCAGAAAATAGTATAAACTTCAAAAAATCATATAAAATCAACCGTAGCTTAGAATGAAATAAATTATATATGAAAAATTATCAGAAAAAATATGAAGAATCTGTTTATGGCATTTTCATGCATGTTTGAACAACTTAAAGTTGCTATACATGACAATTTGAATAAATGGCGTTTGAAATGTCTTATATGGAGTTTGAATTTGAACCTTGGGTTCAAACCAACTTCATTTAAATTGTTGCTAGTTGCATTAGCCCAAATCATCAGCATATTGCCATGTCATGATCATGCATCATATTGTTGCATCTCCGTGAATTGAATGTTGTTCCTTGTTTGCCGGTGTTGTTCCCTCTCGGTAGACATTGTTCCGACGTTGAGATCGATGTCACTGATGAAGACACAATGCTATCTGCAGAAGTGCCAGGCAAGCAAACCCCCATTGAGCATTCCGATACAATCCCACTCTCTCACTCTTGCTCTCTTTTACTGCATTAGGACAACAACGATTCAATTGTTACATGTTGCGGTAGATGAACCCATTCCTCTGCATGACCTGTCATTGCCACAGTAAATAGTAAAACCCACTAGCATGAGTAGGAATTGCTTGAGCCATGTTGTGCCTACTCATCCATGCTTGCTTGTTATGGTTGCTATTGCCTAGAGTTGTGTCAGGTCTGATCCATCTGGGCGATGAATTGGAATGGATGTGAACATGTCCTACTGATGAGAGCTAAGTGTGTGAACACGTTTTGGTAAAGGTAGCGATGAGAGGCCATGTAAGAGTACATGGTGGGTTGTCTCATTGGGACCGTTCTCAGGAACTGAGTTCCGTGTTTGTGATCCAAGAACAGTTACTACCACACATTGGGCTCCGGGCGCTCCAAGCTCTCCCGACTTATTAACCGCATTGATCTTTGTCCAGGAGTCGCAACTAGTTTCTGGTGTTTGTAGGATATGTGTTGGCGGCCGTGTGTAGCGCTGAACCTAGGGATGGGCTATGATGCGGTATAGACACTATGGCATGGTGTACCAAGGTACCCGTTTGGTGGGCTTGGGAACCCTGCACACATCGTTTGGGGCCGTAGTGGAAACCTCGGCCGGACTTCCTTGCGGATGGAACTCAAATAGGCGATAAACTTGGACTAGAGACTTGCATGGTTAGTCAGGTCGTGGCCGACACCCTTGCCAGGCTTCTGCTTGAAGGTTACCGAATAGCCGCGTCCGCGGATATGGACTACTTGGAAGCTTACATTGTTCATAGATAAGTTGAAATGGATACTCTAAAATGCACAAGATAAGTGTGAGTGCTATGGATGGCCTTCTCGTAGGGAGACGGGAGCGGATCCATAGTGGTGTATTGATATGGTGAATATGTGGACTCGTGTGCGCTTTCTCATCTCAAAGAAGTTACTGGTAGTCGTAGTACAGGATAGCCACTGAGTCAAAGCTGGCTTGTTGCGGTTAAACTCCACAACCCCCTTGTTGATACTATTGCATACGTAGTTAGTTCTGATGTAAGTCTTGCTGAGTACATTTGTACTCACGTTTGCTTAATTTATGTTTTTGCAGAGGGGACTTCAGTCTCACTTTAGATTCCTGCGATGAATTCAACGTTGATCGATTAGCTTGGGAATCCCAGACAGAGGTCTGGTTCCTTTGGAGGGTCTTGTAGATAGACAGGCTTTCTAGTCTACTTCCTTTTCAGCTGTCTATACTCAGACAGGTTTATGCCTCCGCTTGTTTCTTGTATGACATTGTATGTTGGGTCATGAGACCCATGTTTGTAATATCAGGCTATGTAAAGCTCCTCGGAGCCCTTTTAAATAAATACTTTGAGTCGTAGAGTTATGTTGTGATGCCATGTTGTATCTACACATACCGAGCATATTGTGTGTATGTTTTGGAAATGCTTTGGTATGTGTGGGATCCGACACCTAGTTGTTTATTCTTAGTAGCCTTCCTTATGGGGAAATGCCTCCTAGTGCTTCCATCTGGAACACATGGATTGACCGGCATGTGTCCTTCTTTGCTCCTGTGTTTGTCCCTACGGGGAAATGTCACGCGGTGTTCCTTTAAGTCCTTGTAGCTTACTGCGACTTGGGTTCATATGTTGATGACCGACACGTGCATTGCTGGGTCATGTATGCCTATCCCTGTAAGTTTGTGCCACCTTGGTTTACGACTAGTCATGTCGGCCCGGGTTCTCTGTCACATGGATGCTAGCGACACAATCATATACGTGAGCCAAAAGACGCAAACGGTCCCGGCCAAGGTAAAGGCGGCAGCCGTGGGTTACCGTGAGTGAGGCCGTAAAGTGATATGAGGTGTTACATGCTAGATCTATGAGACTTAGGATCGGGGTCCTGACAGTCCATGACGTAAAAAATTGTGGTAGAAGTGAGGCCGAGGAAATTTTCGGGGAATTCCCGGTTACGGTGGGTGGTCGGGGCCGAGCGATGTAGTGTGGTTTGCGCGTTTCTCTCGTACGCCCGCGTGTGTGCGAGGTGTTCGCTAACTGAACCCGAGCGAGGTGTTCGCTTACTGAACCTGAGCGATCGCACTAGCTACGTACTGAAGCCGATCGATCCCTTCACTGCTAACTGAACCCGACCGATTCCTTCGCTGCTAACTGAACCCAAGCGATTCCTTCGCTGCTAACTGAAGCCGGTCAAGCCCCCATACGTTTGAGACGTAGCCAGTTGGGTTGCCTCTCGATGAACAGTGCATGTTGCTGCCGCGCGCGCGATACGTAGAACGAGTCAAGACGCAACGATCGAGCCCCTTGTGCGAGACATGGTGAGTTGACCTAGCAGGTTGGTTGGCTTTGGATGAACAGTTCCCGTTGCTGTCGCCCGCTCGTACGCCCCACCCCAGCCGGTGGGTTGGCTGTGGATGAACAGTACCCTGGTTGTGTGAAGGTGGTTGGCGCTGGATGAATAGGACCCCGAGGAGGCCAGCCGGTTGGGGGTGGATGAACAGGACCCCGTGGAGGCTGGATGAACAGTAGCCGGTGGAGGCTGGAGGAAGTCGACGGTGGATGAACAGTAGCTGGTGGAGGCTGGAGGGAGGTCGACTGTGGATGAACAGTAGCCATGCAGTCCCGTTTTGCGGTACGCCACACCTCTCCCGATGAACAGGACCCCCGTTTCGACCATAGGCAGTTGGGGACAAGTCCGTTTCCTCCGTTTTGCGGTACACCATAGCCCTCCCGATCAACAGGACCCCGTTTTGACTGTAGGCACTCGAACAGAAGTCCGTTTCAACCATTTTGCGGTAAGCCAGACCCCCAGCCGATGAACAGGACCCCGTTTCGACCGTAGGCGGTCGAACAGAAGGCTGTTTCCTCCGTTTTGCGGTACGCCAGACCCCGAGTCGATGAACAGGACCCCGTTTCGGCTGTTCCGTCCAAGCTGGTTGGCTCCCGATGAACAGGACGCGTTCTGACCCAGTCGCTTGGCTCCCGACGCTGTTTCCACCGTTCTGACCCAGCCGGTTGGCTGCCGATGAATAGGAGGCCGTTGCTGCCGTCTGTTGCCTCTCTCTCCATGTACACGAACCCTAGCCGTATGTATGCGCGACTACGCGTTCGAGACCCCACCCGTATATATACATACGTGGCCGTATTTTCTACTGTGTGGCTGTACGTATGTGTACATGATTTAGACGAGGCTGCCTGAACTGCTACGTCGGGGGCTCTACTACGACACGTGCCGCTCCTTACACGCGCACGGTTCATCGTTGCAGAGAGACCGATCGACCAGTATGTACGTACACGTTCGCGACCACACAGACAACGCTACGTACGCTTCGACCGGGTGGGTCCCAGTTGCCAGGGAGGATTAGGAGGCACTTCCTTGCGTGTGAAGATATAGCTGCTGGGTCCCAACTGTCAGGGGGGGGAATCATTTTTTTTGCGTGTAATAAGGAGGCACTTCCTTGCGTGCGAAGATATAGCTACTGGGTCCCAGCTGTTAGGGGGAGAGGAATCATTTTTTTTGCACGTAATAAGGGGGCTCTTCCTTGCGTGTGAAGATGTAGCTAGTGGGTCCCAGCTGTCAGGGGGAGGAAACATTTTTTTTCCGCGTAATAAGGAGGCACTTCCTTGCATGCGACCATGGACCTCATGGGTCCCAGCTGTCAGCCTCTCCACATACAGTCCTCTTCCGATGGCTGCCGTTCGTTGACTGCGTTGACGACGCCATGCCGAGAGCACCAAGGCAGTGGATGACGGCGAGGCAGTGGTTGCCCATGCGGAGGGAAGTATGAGGGTTTACTGGTTCAGCTGCGGTGTGAGGCTGCCGTCGCCGGAGAATAACAGGAGGTGTGGGTGAGTAGAGGGATGGCCTGGCCAGCGGTGGGAGTAGGGTTTGGCTGTAAGGCCTGCGCGGCAGCACAGCCGGCCACGGGAGGCAGGAGTAGGTGGTCCCGCCGGCGCTAGTTTGGGAGGTTGGAGCAAGAAGATCAGAGATTGAAGAAGCAGCACGGCCGTTGGATTAACATCCAATGGTCACTGCTACTAGAATCATTTGTTGACTAAGTTGACAAAGCCCTGCATACGCGTCAACTTGGTAGGCCCAAAAGTCAGCCTCCAAATCAGGTGGGTCCCAGCTAACAGGGGGAGGAATCATTTTTTTTGCGCGTAATAAGGAGGCACTTCCTTGCATGCGACCATGGACCTCGTGGGTCCCAGCTGTCAGCCTCTCCACGTACAGTCCTCTTTCGATGGCTGCCGTTCGTTGACTGCGTTGACGACGCCATGCCGAGAGCACCAAGGCAGTGGACGACTGCGAGGCCTAGTAAGGGAACGACCCGGAGGCGAGGAAGACTTGGTAGTGGTTGCCCACGCGGAGGGGAGTACGAGGGTTTACTGGTTCGGCTGCGGTGTGAGGCTGCCGTCGCCGGAGAATAACAGGAGATGTGGATGAGTAGAGGGATGGCCTGGCCAGCAATGGGAGTAGGGTGGGGCGGTAAGGCCTGTGCGGCAGCACAGCCGGCCATGGGAGGTGGGAGAAGGCGGTCCAGCCGGCACTGGTGTGGGCGGCTGGAGCAAGAAGATCAGAGATTGAAGAAGTAGCATGGCCGTTGGATTGACATCCAACGGCCACTGCTGCTAGAATCGTTTGTTGACTAAGTTGACAAAGCCATGCGTACGCGTCAACTTAGTAGGCCCAAGTCAGCCTCCAAATCTGTGGCAAACATCATACAGCACATTTGCTATTATTTTTAATAATTTACAACCCATTTGCTCTTTCTTAAGGATTTTTTTGCAGCACATATTCTTTTTGTTAGCATTACAGCCAATATTCTGGCTACGGTTAAAAATTTCAATGAAATTTTGCATATTTTGGTGGGCATCGAACTATTTTTCATCCCGATGTTTCGAGTGTGATTCAGACTAATTTGAAAAATAAAATTATATTAATTATAATACAATGATATTTTCACCGCGGAAAAATCCAATGAAACTTAAAATTTCAAAATCCGGATGAAATGAAATTTGAAACTAATTACCGGTTTGCTGTGTTTTTTAAAATTTATAGCCCATTTCTTATTGCTTATAGGCCATTTTCTTGTTTTTAGGGAAATAGACCATTTTGTGGGCAAGCCGAATGCATCCCTCCTCATCTTGAAAGATTTCAAGCCCAGCAGGGCTGAGAAAACCAAGTAGGCCTTGGTTGGGTATTGTGCAAATGAAAATAGAACTGGGCTAGCCGTTTCAAGAAAGAAAACAAAACTGGGCTGGTGATGTGGTAAACATAAAATAAAAGACTGGTCATTGAAATTTTCAAACTATTTCTAATCCCGAAATTTTGGGCCCGATAAAAACAAATTTTAAAATATATTTAAATTATGTTAAAATCCAATGAAATATGAAAAAAAAATCGCAATTTGAAACTAATTGCCCATTTGTTGTGCTTTTTATATATTTACACCCCATTTCATATTACTCACAAAATTTACAGCCTTTTTTTATAGCCAGGCCGAATGTATCCCTCGTCGTCTTGAAAGATTTCCAGCCCAGCAGGGTGGGGAAAAGGAAATCGTTGGGCTAGTCATTTTCACAGACAAAAAAAATAGTTGGGCTCGTCATGTTGTAAATAAAGCCTGGCCTAGACGGGCCACAGACGCTGCACAGCCCAGTTGATACCCTGCTCCGTCTCAACAACAACAACAACAAAAAAACTGCTCGAGCTACTGGGTCCCTGGTGTCAGCCGCTCCTTGTGCAATTCTTTCGTTTATTGACTACATTGACAATGTCGTAGGTCCCGGATGTTAGCAAACCATTAGGAGGAAGCATTTTTTTCATGTAATAAGGAGGAACTTGCTTGCGTACGGCTATGGACCTGGGGGTCCCTACTGTCATCCTCTCCACGTACAGTCCTCACCAATTCCTGTCGTTTGTTGACAGTTGTTCGTTGAGCAATTCTCTTGTTTATTGACTACGTTGACAAAGGGGTGGGACCAAGATGTCGGGAAACCATTAGGAGGAAGCATTTTTTTGGCTTGTAATAAGGAGGCACTTGCTTGCGTACTACCATGACCCTGGTGGGTCCCTACTGTCATCCTCTCCACGTAGAATCATCTCCTAATTCCACTCGGTTGTTGACCATGTTGACAACGCCAGAAGGCGGTGCCGCGACGAGGGAACCAAAGCGGAGGACGATGGCGAGGCCTCGGACGGGAATGAAAAGGAGCCATGGAAGATGCTGCAGTGTGGTCGGAAACAGAGGGGAGTACGAGGGTTGGTGCTGGTGGGGATGCCGTTGCCGAAAAATAACTGGAGGTGGTGGTGGGTGGGGGTGTAGAGGGATGGCCTGGCACCGATTAGGGTACAGTGGGACAGCAATGCGTGGGCGGCTGCGCAGCAAGCCGCGAAAGGCGGGAGCAGGCAATCCCGCCGGCGTTGGTTTGGTTTGGGCGACTGGAGCCTGGAGGAAGAAGACAAGAGATTGAAAAAGCACGACAGACGTTGGATTGACATCCAACGGCTTAGGCTGCCACAATCTTTTGTTGACTAAGTTGACAAAGCCTTGTGTACGCGTCAACCTAGTAGGCCCACAAGTCAGCCTCTTAATCCGTGGCAGACAAATACAACCCATTTAAAAATATAATAGCCCGTTCCAAACATTTAATCGGAAAGTTCAACATTCAGAGCAAAGTAACAGGACTGATTCAGAGATAGAGTACTGAACTTCCACGTTGACAACCATCATAGCCAACTTAACTCTCTAGTCCCACTAATACTCGAGTTTAGAACAACTGACATACTCTTAGCTAACTAGACGATGCCGGCCGCCATCTGCGGCTCACGCTAAACGCCGGGACCGACGTCCTCCTCCTCGCCTCGGACTTGGTAGAGGTGCGATAGGGCGCGTTGCTCGCGCCCGTTGGCCCTTTCCATGCCGGCGTGGTCCACCGAAGCTTCAGTTTCTAAGCGGGAAACCCACTTGACGAGCTGGTAGTAAAATTCAGCGTCGCGCACGCGTGCATGCCCGACAGCCTCTAGGGCTATTCGCCGGGCGTCGGCCTCCACGTAGTCGGCCCAGTTGCGGGCGCTCTGCTCGCGACGCAGAGCGGCGGTGCGCTGCTCCTCCTCCATGCTCTGCTGGCGGCGCAAATTGGTGGTACGCTGCTCCTCCGCCATGCGGTCGCGCTCCAAGGCATCCTCATACTCCGCATTGCCATCTAAAGACCGCCAGAATGCCTCCTCCCTCCGTCTGCCTTCCCGTGAAAAACCGAACACTAAGTCTGGCGGTGAGCGCCTCTGGCGGCGTCTATTGCTGCCGCGCGGGGGCATCACGTACATGGAGAGAGCGAGGGCAAGTGGCGAGCGACATCGGGCTGGTGGGGTCTTGTGAGGATAGGGTGCGTTGGGTGAAGGTGCCACCGGAGCATGCCGGGAACCAGTAATTATAGGCGGACGGTAGGTAAACTGGCGTGTCGCGGGAAACGCGGCGGTCATCGGAATTCAATGCATAAGCAGGCATGGCTTAGTGCGCCAGCTTGCCGTGGAAAACTGGAAAAACTGAAATTATAACTGTACCATACTCCCGTCCCATCCCATCAGTGATGGGTCGCACATCGGCACGACAGTCAAGCGAGTGCACTCCATTCATCCAGATGAGGTACGTGCGTGATCCGCTGGTTATTCGTTTAGGATCGAGTCGGTTGGATAGTGGACGTGTAGGATCGCAATAGCTGATGAACGTTCGCTGGGAGAGAAGGCATTTGCGAACATTTTTGCTGGCAGTTTCTTTAGATTTGCATGGCATTTTCTTTAGAACAGCATGTCAGTTTCTTCAGAGGAAGGCATTTTCATTCTAAAAACTGCCACCCTTGGATCTTGCATCGCAACTAAAACTACCAGGAGTGTATTAGTAGGCTAGCTAGTGATCGATCAGTAACTTGTAAACACTCAGCGAAGAGAAATAAGGAACATGTTGGACCATTTGGTGCGAGAGGAATGCTAGGGTGTTCCGGCACAAGTCTACTCTTCCGTCCATCCCGTTGTTCAACATCCAGTCTGAGGCAAAACTTTGGGTCACCGCGGGCGCAAAACATTTGGGTCACATCATGCCGGGAGAGTAGTGTCTTTGTAATTTCTGTCTCGCTTTTCTTTGTAAAAGCAACTGTGAACTCCTTCTTAATTAATGCATGAGGCAAATCTTTTGCCTCCGTTTCGAAAAAAAAGAAAGCACTGAGCGAAGAGAAAAATGGAACTGTTCTGCACAGTAGTAAGAGCCGATCCTCTATAAATGTTCAGACCACACTCACAGACCTGGCTTACTAATATGTTCACATTAATAGCCCAAATTCACAACCAACTAGTAGGATTCCCATACATAAGATCAACATGTTTATGCATCTCAATGATTCACAGATCATACACAATATATTTGTTCTTGCTACTAACATGGATGCTTCTCAGGGCCAACATTCAGTATAGAGTGAATGACAAATTTGTTTGTAAAGTCTACATTTCCTCTAGCAAACGTAAGTGGTTTCACCAACAGATGGAACCATGAGAATCAACCACACATGATGGAGGAACATCCACTGAAATATGTTATGGTCATCTGTCGATCACACGGCAAGACTATTTTCGGAATTCAACTTTAAGTTTGGCAAGATGATGCCCATTGGATAATCAGACCAGAGCAATGAAGCACCTAGTTTTGGCCAATAAATAGTTCATTACTACTTTTGTGCAGTCCATGCAGTGACTATCCAATCCTTTTGTGTCTATTTTCAAATGGCACTGCATGCAGTGACTATCCTATTCTTTTGTGCAGTTCCACAAAAATTGAGGTCCCTATGTTTGTTTGCCAAATAGCAACGAGCAGACATCTGTTTGCACAAATATCAAGCTGCTAGTTAACATATAATCCACCTTGTATTTTCGGTTTAACCACGTCTCTGCTAGTCGTTTCTGCCTAGCATCTGTCATGTTTTGCACTGGACAATTTGATACTGAATTGATTTGCTGGTACAGAGCTGAAATATAGCACCTATTCTTCATCAGACCAAGGAAATACATGTTTGCAGGGATGGAAGAGGTGAAATCGATACAACCGAAAGTGAGCATCCAATCATTGATTCATGTCCTGCACCACCAATGGAGGTCCACCCTGGCAATAAATTTACATGCAAACCACTAATATTACTCTCTAATGACAGTATAAAAACAGAAGCAAGATAGTAGCAAGATAGCAGCAAACCATGTACCTTGGTAATAAACAGCTCATAGTGTCACCGATTGGATATAACTGTTTGCAGAAAATAATGGTCATAATGTTGAACCATCTGGACTTTTTGTGCAGTTCCACTAAAATCGAGCATCCCTGTTTGCATAGATATTGAAAGTGTGATTAAAAGTGGCACTAGTTGACAGTTAGCATAGACTCACAAATTTAAGCATTCCAAATTTCTTAATGGGAAAAGGTAGCAAGACAGTTTCTAACCACACGTTCAAAGGAATAAAGAAGGCAACAACGACGGATGTCATGATGGCATACATAGTATTTTGTGAAAGATTGAACCATTCCTGACCTTTCCTCTTCTTTTAAGAATTTTTTGTGCAGTTCAACTGAAATAAAATGCCATCACTGCCTTGACATTTCGGTGACACTGTACAAAAAAATTGACTTACCATTACATCATGATGTTAGGTATGTAATCAACAGGCAACATAGACAAAAATGCAGACCTCCTCCGATAACATAATGAACATTAATTTTAACAAAGGTGTGACTAGCTTTGCCGACATAATTTGAAGAATTCTACACCCTCTGTTCCTTAATATAAGACGTTTTTGCAGTTCAATTTAATGTACCAAAATGTCTTGTATTTTGAAAGAGAGGTAGTAGTTTTCCTGCCTTTCTTTCCTTTTTCAATTTATCAGTGGCATTAGACTGATTGCGGCATTAGTTAAAAGTGGCATCACTTTAGCAGTAGCATAATTTTACCGGTGGTGTTATACTAACAGCAAAAAAGTGGCAATAAGAGCATGGTGTTGGCTGTGTGCATACAAGCTGTGTAGAGGCCGGGAGTGTGCTCACTGTGTTATGTATCTTCTTGATGCTCCGTTTGAGCCAATAAAATCCACCCTTGGTCGAAAAAGTACAATGTACCTCCACGGACGCATAGACTGGTGAAGCAGGGATGGTTGCCTAGAGGAACAAATATCCAAGCAGCATATCTAGATTACGTCCCATTTTTGTTCTCTTTAGCCACCTTTTACCTATGTGAGGACAACAAACCTATCGACCTGGTCATTCTCTATTGCGTTGTCCTGCCTTTCTTTCCTTTTTCAACCAAGAGACAAGAGACTAGTTCCTCAGCTACTACTGCTTTTCCCCTTTTCAACCAAGATGCAGGTTCGATACCAAGTCTCTTCTACAGTACCACTTTCCCCCCTTTCTTTCCTTATTCAACCCAGACATGGATTAGTCTGCATGAAGTAGGGTTTCCTTTAATAGTGCAAATTAAGGTTTTCGTCTGCATGACCGGCAGAGGCTAGTAACTTGGGGAGATGGGGCAGTGGAAAAACAACTGCATGCAGCGACGTGGGCAGATGGGGCAATAGCACAAGGGTATGGTTCGAAAAGAGGTAGCATACCAGAGGGTCGGCGGGAAGCGGCTTCTCTCGTCATCGTCCTCCTCCGCCAACACTACGGCAGCGAGCTTGGGGATGGAGGCCATCCCGCGCTGGTGCTAGGTTTGAGAAGACGGCCTTGTCGTCAGCGCATGTCCTCCTCTTCCCCGGCGGATGGGATCAGGCCGGATCTGTGGCCATCGATGAGGAGGGAGAGAGAGTGGCCACTGCCGTCTTTTTAAGATCTGGAGAGGGTGATAGTGTGAGAAGCAAGTGGGCAGCCCTAGCAAGCAAGCGCTGAAGCTCCAGCCTATATAGCACTATATTATACTTGGTAGAGTACCTCCATCAAGGTTTTCTAAGTCCTGCGAGCCAGAGCAACAGGACCAATAAATGGGGCAAATTAAGGTCTTCGATCTATCTCCCATGCATGCACTTTTTCTCTCTCCTGCATGCACCCAATGGATAGCGTGCATGCAACGTCCGGCCTAATAAATCAGGACAACGTGTAGTAGTAATGCTTCAAAATTGAACGGCATGCCATTAAAAAATAAGTCGAGAAATAACGCGGCCCGGTCACATTTTGCACGAGAAATGAGAAACCATGTTTCGTTGACGTGTTGTCCCGTTCCAACGTGTCAGTGAGAAGACGGCGAGACCTTTTGTACAATTTCTGAACGGACGTCAATGTACGGCCGGGTCGCCTCTTCCTATACCGTGGCAACTGTCCGCTCCCCGCTCGCCTCTTCCGGTACCGTGGCAACCATCCACCGCCTCTTCCCCTTTCCCTCTCGATTTGGGAGTTGGAACTGCTGTCGCACGCTCTTCCTCCCTCCATTTGCATTGACTCTTCCTTCTGCCATTGTTCGTCTTCTTGATGGAGGAAAGTAGCAGGACACGACCCCGTTATTCTTGCCCCAATCTGACAGATGACGCGGTGGAGGAAATCATTGATCGGTGCGACGTCATCACCGCGGCTAGCATGGCAGGTTCATTCAAGAACATTCTCGACTCAACAAATAAGATCATTACAAACAACCCAAGGGTTCAAGAGTGGTTTGATCCCCCCTATATTCTTTGCTATGACCCTGCTCTCTGGTACGGGGACGACGGAAGGCTCGCCTTGTGCCAGTTGATGCCACTTGATAAAGATCCGTGTGATGTTAAGATGCCATCGCTTCGGCGTAAGGATTGGGCAGGCGCAAATGGAGATTGGGTTGTTTATATTGGGGACAACTGCGAGTGGGAGCTTGTGAATGTGTACACTCATCACTGGATTCCAATTACAAAAATCTCAGACTGCCCTGAGGTTGAGCACACCGATACTCTACGTACGTTCAAATACGATCATGGTGACTGTCGTCTATAGAAGATAGCAATTTGTCGAGTTCCCACACGCTCTTGGAGTTATCAGAACTATTGTGTTGTCGCTGTCTTCAACAAGCTTGTTGCCATCTTTACTCCTGGAGGGATTGGATGGACATTGCTTAAAAACCAGTTTCTGTACACGAGGGAGTACTGTGATGCAATTCAATACGAGCGTCTTGTGTTTACTGTCACCACTTGTGGCACTGTTTTTGCATTGGATCATTCTTGCTTTGGTACGTTTGTCTTCCACCTTAATTAGAATTGTTTCATTGACCATGCATGCGAGTTATCCCTTTACTAATTAACCTTCAAAATTTTCAAGGTCCTGTCAACTTTCTGCCACCGATACTTGGAAACTTTTATAAGCAAGGGGGAGATGACGATGGTGATGATGATGATGACGATGGTGATGATCACGAGCATGAAGACGAGCAATACCTACCTACTAGATGGTACCTAGCTACTTATTTCGATGGATCACCTCTTCTTGTCTGTATACAGGGCATTGCTAATGTTACAGAGGAAGCAGGTAGTAGTATTGTCTCGCATGGTCGTACTCTGTGGACCTATGCCAACTTCCGTTGTAGGCTATTCGGGATGGATACTAGTGTGCTAGCGCCACGAGCTTCTCCCTTGTTCAATATCGACAGTCTTGGAGAACACTCGCTTTTCCTTGGACTAAACTATCCAATGATGGTGAAAGGCGATCCAACGCCCGGTGGCATAACCTTGCCATTTATGAGAAGCAACTCTATCTATACCACCGACATTGCTGTTGCTGCTCACTACTCCAATGCAAGTATTGCTCCTGATATTGGCCGCTTCAGCCCGGATGGTGAGTCTTGCGTTGGTCTCAAGATTGACAATACCACCGGGCCCTGGTCAGAGACTCGCTTCTGGTTCAAAGCAAGCGTTACCAACGCCGAGGATTGGTTGACGTGAAGGTCGTTTTCATTTCTTGTATGTGTTGTGTGAGAAAAACTTTAGTATTTACAATGTATATCCTTGTTTTCGTTGTGCGTTGTAGACTTGTTGTATGTAGTGTGAACGGTATATTTGCATATGCATGTGATAAACTTACTTAATTTATGAATGGATTTCGAGTCACTTCTCAGAGTGTGTGCTGCGACGCGGCAAAATACTTTTCACTGATAGTATGTGGGACAGAATGTCAGCAAAGCGACGATGGGCACACTCTGCGCGTCTGCCGGCTGGCTGATAAGAGAGGGAGAGGAGGGCCGAGCATGGACTCTAGGAAATTTGCCGACAGTGTGAGGTGGGCCGCCTAGTACTAGTGGTACCGAACTCCTGAAGAAATAATGTGTTTTCTTTTTGCAAGTTGGAGAGATAATGTGTTCGCTCTACGTAACCAGCACCTCGATATAGTGGGGTGGCATGGGCCAAAACAAGCATTCACGTCTAGGAGTACGGCACATGCCACCACCAAGAGTCCCATACACCTAGCTCTTCTCTCTCCTCGTTTCTCTAACTCAACCATCGTGCGGCGGCCGGGGGGGAGTTTCAGGTGATATGAAGCTGCCTATGCTCCCATGATACGGCCTTTTGAAAGCCCTTGGATTTGAGATCGAACGGTTGCATGCTGAGCTCCTACAAGTTTGCAAAAAAGCCCACTAGGATCTGATATTTACGCACAGGTCTAGAATCTCGGCATGCGAGCGTTCGATCTCAGATCCAAGGGCTCTCAGAAGCCAGTATCATGGGAGCATGGACAAGTTGGTTTGCCGATAGTCGGTTTGCTGAACTGCGGTCCCACTTGTTAGTCAAAATGCAAGATAGCAAGCGTTCGCCCTTGAGCGACATGCCAGACCAACCGTGAGGGGGTATGACGCGAACCGTGTGGGGGTCCTTTGGAACTTGTAAGTTGTAACATTTGGTTCTGCTCCTTGGCGTGACCGATAGATACAAATATAATGATTTTCCCTCAAAAATTAGAAATAACGATTAAAGACGCTATCGTTGGGCCACCGCCGTCTTTTTTAAGATCTGGAGAGGGTCCCATTCCAACATGTCAGTGAGAAGACTACGAGTCCTTTTGTATAATTTCCGAACGGACGTGTAGGCCGGGTCGCCTCTTCCTGTACCATGGCAACCGTCCGCTCCCCACTCGCCTCTTCCTGTACCGTGGCAACCGTCCACTGCCTCCTCCCCTTTTGCTCTCGATTTGGGAGTTGGAACTGCTGTCGCACGCTCTTCCTCCCTCCATTTGCCTTGACTCTTCCTTCTGCCATTATTCGTCTTCTCGATGGAGGGAAGTAGCAGGACCCGACCCCGTTATTCTTGCCCCAATCTGACAGATGACACGGTGGAGGAAATCATTGATCGGTGTGACGTCATCACCGCGGCTAGCATGGCAGGTTCCTTCAAGAACATTCTCGACTCAACAAATAAGATCATTACAAACAACCCAAGGGTTCAAGCACGGTTTGATCTCCCCTATCTTCTTCGCTATGACTCTGCTCGCTGGCGCGGGGACGACGGAAGGCTCGCCTTGTGCAAGTTGATGCCACTTGACAATAATGATCCGTGTGATGTTAAGATGCCATCGCTTCGGCATAAGGCCTGGGCAGGTGCAAATGGAGATTGGGTTGTTTATATTGGGGACAACTGCGAGTGGCAGCTTGTGAATGTGTAGACTCATCACCGGATTCCACTTCCAAAAATCTCATACTGCCCTAAGGTTGAGCACACCGATACTCTATGTATGTTCAAATATGATTATCGTGACTGTCGTCTACAGAAGATAGCAAGTTATCGAGTTACCAATCGCTCTTGGAGTTATAGGAACTATTGTGTTGTCGCCGTCTTTGACAAGCTTGTTGACGTCCTTACTTCTGTGCCTCAATGGATATTGCTTGAAAACCAGTTTCTGGGCACGCATGTGTACTGTGATGCAATTCAATACGATCGTCTTGTGTTTGCTGCCACCACTTCTGGCACTGTTTTTGCATGGGATTCTGATTGTTTTGGTATGTTGTTTGTCTTCCACCGTAATTATAATTGTTTCATTCACCATGCATGCCAGTTATCCCCGTACTAATTAACCTTTTTTGTGGGGTCCCGTACTAATTAACCTTCTTGTGTTTCCAAGGTCCTGTCAACACCCCCCCATCGATACTTGGAAACTTTCATAACCAAGGGGGGGATGAGGATGGTGATGATCACGAGCATGAAGATGCGCAGTACCTACCTACTTAGTGGCTCCTAGCTACTTATTCCCATGGATCACCTCTTCTTTTGTGTATACAGGGCACTGGTGATGTTACAGAGGAAGAAGGTGTTGTCTACCATGGTCGCAGTCGTCTCCGGACCTGTTCCAACATCCGTTGCAGGGTATTCGGAATGGATAGTAGTGTGCTAGTGCCAGAACCTTCTCCCTGGTTCAATATTGATAGTCTTGGAGAATACTCACTTTTCCTTGGACTAAACTATCCAATTATGGTGAAAGGCGATCCGGCGGCTGTTGGCACAACGTTACCATTTATGAGAAGCAACAGTATCTATACCTCGCACATTGGTATGATTCCCTACGCTGGCTATCACAATTTTCATACTCCTAATATAGGCCGCTTCAGCCTGGATGGTGGGTCTTGCGTTGCTCTCGATGTTGACAATAGCTGGCCCTACCCAGAGGTTCACTTATGGTTCAAAGCAAGCGTTTCCAACGCCGAGGATTGGTTGAACTGAAGTTCATTTCATTGCTTGTTATTTGTTGTGTGATAAAAACTTTAGTATTTAGAATGTATCCTCATTGTGGTTGTGCGTTGCTAACTTGTTGTATGTAATAAATGGCATATTTGCATATGCATGTTATAAACTTACTTAATTTATGATGGGTCACCTGAATATTTTTTGTGGCGTGGCTAGATGACAGTCGCCTGAATATTTTTTGTGGCCAGTCAATTTGGCTTGGGCCGTTGGATGAAAATGGACAGCGGGATCATCTTCCTAAACCTCCAGCCTGTCGCGTTGCACCGCACATGGTGGGTCAGGCACGCCGCTCACCCAGCGAATGTGCGTCATTTTGCGTTTTCACTGACATGTGGGACCGAATGTGAGCAAACCGATGATGGGCACACTCTGCGTGTCTGCTTGCCGGCTGAGGAGAGAGAGAGAGAGGAGGGCCAAGCACGGACTCCAGGAAATTTGGCGACAGTGTGAGGTGGGCCATATGTTAATAAAACTAGTACTACTACTAGTGGTACTGTAGTCTAGGAGAGATACTACTAATGTGCTCGCTCTAGCCATGCTCTATGTAACCAGCACCTCGATATAATGGGGTGGCATGGGCGAGAACAAGCATTCACGTCCAGGAGTATGGCACACGCCACCACCATGAGTCCCATCTGACACTATATTTCTTGGAGTCCATGCTACAGCTATCTCTTCTCCCTCCTTGTTTCTCTCAACTGCGGTCCCACTTGTAAGTGAAAATGCAAGACATCGCGCGTTCCCCCATGAGCGTCGTGCCGCACCATCCGTGTGGGGGTGCGACGCGAACACGGCAGGCTTTTCCTTTTGAACTTCTAAGTTGTAACATTTGTTTCTGCTCCTTGGCGCGACCGATAGATAGAAATAATGATTTTCCCTCAAAAATTAGAAATAACGATTAAAAACGCTAGAGCTGGGCTTTTCCCGCGCGATAAGTGGGGGAGTTTTGCCAATTTTAGCCATCATCGCTTTGCTTGCATGCGGTCCCACATGTAAGTGATATGCCTAGCCACTGTGCGTTGAGCGGCGGGCCGGAATGACCGTCTGGGGTGCGACGTGAATGGGACTGTATGTGAACCGGACTGTGCGTTGAGCAAGGGATCACACACGTCTTTATCAGCTGGAATGAGAATGCAATACAGTAAGAATCAAGGCCACGATGACGCGATGCAATGGAGGTTACACGAGGCCAAATGAAACTTGCGAGCGACCCAATCAAACACGCCCATGGTGCTGGGTTAGTGGCTGCATGCCGCTTCTCCCATTTAGTTCTACCTCCGTCTTGGTTTATTGGTCCTCATTGTATTTTGTACCAACTTTTGACCAAAGATTTAACTAACAAAATATTAATGCATGTCATCAAAAATAATATCATCTGAAACTATGTTGAAATACGAATCCAATGATATAATTTTTGGTGACATGCATTAACATTTTATTAGTTAAATATTTGGTCAAAATTTGGCACAAAATACAATGAGGACCAATAAACCAGGACGGAGGTAGTAGTACTATTTCCCTCAGCATGCGAATTGAAGGAGGATAAACATCAATGGCCGTTCATCGGGAACCGCTACCCTCTACTTTATTTGCATTCAAGCCGTCCCAGAAACCGTACTCGTTTACTAGTCCCCCTTGTATTTTGTGTCATATTTTGGCCCTTAATCTAACTAATAAAATTGTGTGACCAATATAATGTCATTGGAAAACATATTCAAATACGAATCCAACAAAAAAAATGTGTGACATGCTACTCAAATACTCCTACTACGTAGTAATGTCATTGGAGTAGTAGGAGTAGTATGTTTGTCCATCGTTGACCCAAAATAAGATGAGACTAATAATCCAGATGTTGGTATTTGTACTGGGGAAAATCTTGCAAAGTTTGGAGGGTTCTAGAGGGCAGGGGTGATCCTCCTTCACTAAAAAAAAAAAGTACTACTCCTATAACCTAACCATCTGACCTTCTCCATTTTCTTGCATGTGCACAAGTGGGACATTTGATTTGTGTATTGGGTGATAAGATGTTAGTAGCGCAAGTCTCCTTGAATTTTTCAAACTCCTCTTCCGAAAGTGTCGGATTCTCCTCCCAAATCTTGGAGTAGGGTTGTTTTTATTCAATCGCTCGTTTCACCCTGCCTTTCTAGGCGGCCAACGCGTTGCTGAACTTGCCCATGGCGGCGTTGTTTATCTTCACCGTGGCAGGATCTTCCCATGGACATTTTTTGTCATCCCGGTTGGGGAACTGGAATCTGTTGTGTAGCTTCGTTAGGAGGAAGTGCTCCATATTTGGTTTACTCCTTAAGTTTGAGTCGTTGATGCTCGCAATTTCCTGTAGGATGCATCCGACTTTGTTGCCGTAGCATTTGAGAGCTTCCTCCGACTCTGTTGGCTCGAATTTGCCGGGGTGCATCGCTGTGACTAGCAGTCTTCCGGTGCCGAGCTTGTTTGGGCATCGTGTCCTCGACTTCTTCTTTGCTTCGTTAGCGGCTTCGGCGCCGCTACCATCCGCGCCGGTGTCGGCGCCACCGGTGTCGGTGACATCGGTGCCGGTGCCATCAGTGCCGGTGCCGGTCTCGGTGTCAGCATCCGCGGCAGTACCATCGTCCGCTATGACAAGGAGGCCATGCAAACCTTGGCTTTGCTGACTAGACAAGAAGTCGATGTAATCGTGCTCATGCTGTAAGGGGACCCTGCAATCCTCGTCAGCGTGGGCAGAAGCCCCGGCTTCGTCGTTGCTTGACATGTTTCCTACGATTAAGTCTGCTCGTTTAGTTCTCAAACTATAATAAAATGAATAATGACATAAAAAAGGCCTATGGTTTGCTAGAATGCCGTTTCATTCCCGTCCCAGCAAATCCCGGGCACTCGATATGTCATACTTTCTAGCACAAGTCATGTCAAAATTCGTGGAAAATTTTGGCATGACCTTTGCTAAAAAGTGGACATATCGAGTGCCTGAAATTTGCCGGAACGGAAATGAATCAACATTCCGGCAAAACATAGGCCACTCGGATCCCTGCAAACAATATAAGCCAAGATATAGCTTTCACAAATTCCAGAAAATGATCAAGCTCTCACTGGCCTCCATCTTCTTTGAATTTCAACAAATATATAAGCCAAGATAAGCAAAGTAGGGCAGCAGCACTACCATTCCACAAATTTAACTAAATTTCAATAAATATATAGCACACAAATTAAAAAACTAATGGCAGCAACACTAGAATTTGAGAACTAGTTGAATTTATATTCAACAGAAACAAAAATTCTGTAAATAGCAACAATTCTGTTTTTTCTTTAAATAGCAACAATTGCTTTAACTAAGTTTTTTTAAATAGCAACAATTGCTTTAACTAAGTTTTTTTAAATAGCAACAATGCTGTTCTTTCTTTAAATAGCAACAATTGCTTACTAAGTTTTTTTAAATAGCAACAATTCTGTTTTTTCTTTAAATTCCTAGCTACTAGGGTTCAAATATAAAACAGCTACTGTCCTAATAAAAAAACCTAGCTAAATTCCTAGTTACTGTCCAACATAAAACTTCTATGAATTATCTGAATTTTGAAGCACTTCAAATTTTCTGAATTTTCTGTCCTACTTCTAATTTTGCATCTTTTCCCCCAATCTTAAAAAAGCCATGGGGTTCAAATTTTATTCTAGCACTAGGGTTCAAATTCTAATCTAGCACTAGGGTTCAAATTCTAATCTAGCACTAGGGTTCTAGGGTTCAAATTTCTGCCTAGGGTTCATACTTCTGCCTCCTAGGGTTCATATGAGAGATAGAGAGCAGAGAGAGAGAGAGAGGGGGGGGGAAGAGGGGAGGGGAGAGGATTACGGGGCGGCGGCGACAGCGGAGTAGGGGCTCAGGCGGTGGCGGTGAGGTCGAGGGAGGGCGGCGGTGACGATGGACCGGGCGGCGGTGAAGCAGGGGCTCGGGCGACGACGATGGAGGGGCTCAGACGGCGGCGATGGAGGGCGGGCGGGGGGGGCGACGGACGGGGCTGGCGAGGGACGGCGCACGGAGGGCGACAGAGGGCGTGCGGCGTCGGAGGAGAAGGGGGTTTGGGACGAATTGGGAATTGGGGGAGAACCGCGCGGGAGTTAACTCAAAATAGCAGTAGCGAGGGTCCCAGACCCGTGCTATAGCTAAGTTAGCTATAGTGCGGGTACTAAATGCCGCGCTACTGCTATCCTCAGTAGCTGTAGCGCTGGTTTACCAAACCCGCGCTATTGCTAAATTAGCTATAGCGCGGGTCCTGGACCCGCGCTATTGGTAATTTTATAATTATTTCTTTTAAGTTTTCTTTTCATTTTATTATCACTTTATCCTTTTTCTTTTTCTTTTCATTTTCTCTTTTCTATTCCTTTCCCTTTTCTTTTTCATTTCTCCTTTTTCTTTTTCTTTTCTATTCCTTTCCTTTTTCTTTTTCCTTTCTCCTTTTCCTTTTTCTTTTCTATTCCTTTCCTTTTTCTTTTCCTTTCTCCTTTTTCCTCCGAAGGACGACCATGTATATAACTCAGGCGATATATTAGTGCATAATATATATACATACATATATATATATATATATATATACGGTGGGTCTATTCTACCAACCCCCTTAAGACCTTATTCTACCATCTTTTTGCTTATTCTGCCAACACCCTAAACCAGACAGAGCAGATTAAAAAACCCACCCACGAACCCCCTCCCACGACCACCCACCCCTCCTGACCTCCACCAACCTCTCTCCCCTGCCACAGTGGTGCCCCGCCCTACCACCACCTGCCCCCAGCCCCGCCGCCCCCACCACCTGCCCGGCAGCCGGTGACCACGGGGATGCTCCGACCACCGCGGCGAGCCATCCCACCACCACCCCCGACAACCACGATGCCCCAACCACCCCATCCTCCCAGGCGATGCGGCTCCAACCAGCGCGCACCATCGGCTACCTTCCCACGCCACCAAACAACACCGCCGCCCAGCCAGGCCCCACCCCCACAAGCGCAGCCACCTTCTCCTCCGACGGCGCTCCGGCGACGGATCCAGGCGGCCCTGGTCAAATCACGCCGCCATGTCCCCCGCAGGCGTCGGATCCCGAGCAGCTGCCCCCCTCCCCGCACCTCCACCTCGCGACGAGGTAGCTGGCCGGCCATACCGACCTCGCCATGGGCGGCAAAGCGCCCCTGGTGCCCACCTTTCTCTTTCCTCTGGTGCCCCGCCTCGCTCCACCTTCATCGCGCAGCAGGACCACCCCCGCTCCACCTTCCTCCTCCCTCCGCCGCCCAGGACCCACTCCGCATCGGCAGTCACTTCCTGCCCCACGCCACCGCACCCCATCCTCTCATCCCCACCCGCGTCGGGCCACCACGATCCACGCCGGAGAGACCGGATGCACATCGTCTGCCTCCGGAACCAAGTCAGGTCCTCCCATCCCCACTGGCTTCCTGTACGGGCAGCGGCGCCGCCACCACTCCGCCATGCCCCCCCCCCGGCGGCAGTCGCCCCCGCAGCTCACTCCTCCCCTACCTGCAGTTCGTCTTCTCAACTCTCTGAATCAGCAAGTTTTGCCTGGCTGTAATTAGCTGAGCCATTTGTACATTCTATGATTAATTAAGTTCACTTCAGGTGTGTAAATTCTTTGCAGTCATTTCTCAGTCAACTGCTATCTAGCTCCGCTGCTCGCTGGCGTCTACGTCAACAATTCACGCCAGAGAAAAACATAGGGGGGTGCCCTGCTCCAGTTCGGCTAGGATAGAATTGCGGTTCAGAGTTGAAAAGTACATTTTCAGATTTGCAGTGCACTGCTGCGTGTGTGCAGTGCAAAACTGGTGTTTGTCCTGGTGTAGTCCAAAACTGTGCTGTGCACACAACTCAATTCTGTTGCGCGATGTTGTTCAAATGGTGAAAGTGACGCGGTTCCCATTGTCAAAATTGCAGTGCGGTCCCATTGTCAAAAAATGAGAAGAAAAGACAAGAAATAATAGTGCAGTTCACTAACCTCAATCATGCAAAAAATAATACAACTTCGTCGATTTTGTATAAACACGTGCAGTTCCCTTTGTCAAAATTGCAGTGTGGTTTCTCGTCTGATGTAGTTCATGCATAAAAAATATAACAGAAACTTCGTCAATTGTGTATAAACCCGTGTAGTTCCCTTTGTCAAAATTGCAGTGCGGTTTCTTGTCTGATGTAGTTCATGCATAAAAAAGATAACAGAAACTCATGATGTTCACTTTCGATAGTGTCGCGGTTCGCTTTCGATAGTGTCGCGGTTCATTTACTCCCATTGTGAAGTGCAGAAAAAATGTTATGGAAACGACAAAAAAAAGTAATGCGGTTCACTTCTCGATAGTGTTGCGGTTCACTTACGCCCGATGTGAAGCATAGTGCACTTCCTCGCCTGAGAAGATTTACATCTGAATAAAAGAAATCATGCAGTTCGCTTGCCCGTCTGATGCAGTGCGGCTTTCAGCATAAAACAGTGCGGTTTTCTGTCCGATGCGGTTCACTCGTCGATTTTGGTGTCGCGAAAAACAGAGTGTCCGCATTTCGGTAAAATCAAAACTGCTCTTATCCCGTAAGGAATTAGAGAGAGTGTTCTACATGAAAAAGTAGCGTCTCGTCGATATCTTTCCAACGGCGTATCATTTGAAACATTCCGACAAGCGGTTTGTAAAAATTCGCGGAAAAACGTCCGCTGCCACCCGTCGTCCGCCGCACCATTTTCAAAATTAATTTAAAACCGTAAGGAATCTCGAAACCATTTCTACATATGAAAGTTGCGCCTCGTCCGTAGCTTTCCAACGGCGTATCACACGCCTCATTTCGACAAACGGTTAAAAAACTGGAGCGAAAACAGTATAGAAAAATTGCAAAAATTTGAAAAAACAGAATTCCGCGATTTAGTAAATTTGAAACTGCTCTTAAACCGTAAGGAATTAGAAAAAGTAATATATATGAAAAAGTTGCGCCTCGACGATATCTTTCTAACGGCGTATCATTTTCTTCATTCCGACAAACGGTTTGCGAACTAACGCAAAAATACGCTCGCTGCCACTCGTCGGGCGCCACCGTTTTTGAAACTGCTCTTAAACCGTGAGGAATCTCAAAAAAATTCAACATTGCGAAGTTGCGCCTAATCCATAGCTTTCCAACGGTATATTACATGCCTCGTTCCGACAAACAGTTTAAAAATTGGCTCGAAAACAGTACCGAAAAACACCGCATGCAGTTTCTTACGATGAGAAGTTCACTAATCTCTGTATTGCAGTACCTTTGCTTCAGAAAGTGCAGTGCCCTCGCATTGAGCGTGCAGTTCGGAAATGTGGGCAGAATAACTATTCTGCCAATATTGTCAGAATAGACGTGTTGTATATATATATATATATATATATATATATATATATATATATCATTTAACCGATAACGGTTAAGTGCGTACACAAAATAGATACATATATATAAATGATGGTTTCTCAGGGTCGACAGCGTTTCAGAGTGAGCTTCTTTCCTTTCTTGTTCGTTGTCGAATAAGTGAGCCCCTCGTTGTGACTTTTCCTTTTCCACAGAGTATGATCTTTCTTAGGTAATGTAGTCTTGATTCTTCTTTTGACGTATGCTTCATCGTCATCGTCATCCTCCCTCATCGGGTTGTCGTACTGGTCATAGTCTTCCTCGTTGGCGACTCCATCCACTCCGACGATGTTCCTTTTGCCTCTCCTCACGACAACACGGCTGGGATTGCTCAGGTCGGTTATGAAGAAGCATTGTGTCATGTGCTTAGCGTGTACCCATGGCTCATTTTTGGCGATGACGTTCATGGTAGCACTCTTGGCGTCGAGTATAGACATGGTAGTGAAATGCCGGTTTTCTCTTTCGACGTTCTTAGCCCATCTGACACGGAACATCGTCGCATTGTGCAGTCCATAGTAGTCAAGCTCCCAGATGTCTTCGACCCTTCCGTATAATCTTTCAGTTGCGCCGTTGTCATCGGTCATGCATTCCATCGTCACCCCTAAGTTCTGGAAATCACTGTTTATATCTTTGGCCTCCGTGTAGAACGTGTATCCGTTGATATCGTATGCCTGATAGGTCGCGAGGTTGGCCGCGGGGCCATGTGCTAAGGCGTATATGAGCAATCCATCCGTAGAGCCCTCTTCTGGGGGATTAGCAAGAACATGCTCTTTGAACCAAGGCAAGAAAGTGCAGTTGTGCTCTCTAATAACTTCGGCGTCCGTCTTGCGTAGCCCCCGGTCACGGTACTTCTTTGCGATGGTTTCTTTGTGCAGTGTCGCAAAAGGATCTACCACGTCTAGGTGCTGTAGCACTACAAAGTTTGCTCTGTCAAAGTCGTTGCGTCTATCCGAGTGGTCCACATGCAGTTCCCTCCGGCCGTTGGTGTGACCTTCTCCTCCGAGCCTCCCAAGGTGCTTGTTAACGGGCAAACCAACAACCTGTTCTCTGCCGTATAGATAATTCTCGTAGAAGGAGATGCACTCTTTGGTCAGATAGCCCTAGACGATGCTTCCATCTGGATGGGACATGTTACGAACAAATCCTTTGATGACCCCATTCATCCTCTCGAACGGCATCATGCTATGCAGGAATGTCGGCCCGAGGTCGATGATGTCGTCCACAATGTGGACACACAGATGCACCATGACGTCAACGAACGCGGGCGGGAAGTACATCTCAAGCTCATTTAGTATGACAATGATCTCTTCCTGTAGCCTTCGGAGCTGCTTCACACTGATCGACTTTCGAGAGAAAACGTCGAAAAAGTTGCAGAGACCAGTAAGCGTGTCACGGACGTGCTTGTCCATTATGCCTCTAAGGGCAACCGGGAGTATCTGCATCATCATCACGTGACAGTCATGAGACTTCATCCCACTGAACCTTTTCTTCTTGGTGTCTAGAAATCTGCTTATCTTCCCACAGTAACCAGAACTAACTTTGATCCCGGTAAGGCACTTAAAGAATTGATCGATCTCCTTCGAACTTAAGGTGAAGCAAGAAGGGGGGCAATATTTCTCTTCCTTCTTGTTGACTTTTTTGTCCCCCACCTCCGTCTCCGTCTCCGTTTCCTCCGACGACTTTTTACGGGGCATGTGGAGATCTGCCCTAATTTTCAGATCTTCCAAGTCTCTTCTTGCCTTTGGCCCATCCTTGGTCTTCACCGGCATGTTCATCAGTGTGGCAAGCAAGCTCTCGAGGACATTCTTTGTGATATGCATTTGATCAAGGCAATGAGGCGTCTCGAGTTTGGGCCAGTACTCCAAGTCCCAGAAAACAGACCTCGTTTTCCATACCTTCAGCACCGGCTCTGGCGCTTTTTTCATCTTTCTAGGCGTGGGGCACTCTTCCCAGTTTTTCAACAACTCATAGATTTCGGTGCCGCTCCTCTTACGTGGAGGTCCTCGATGCTCAGCATCACCATTGAATAAATCTCCACGGTTTCTCCACGGGTCATCCTTCTCGAGCCATCTTCGATGCCACATGTACACGATTTTCCCAGACCCGCCATCTTTCATTAGCTGCCAAGACGTTGTATCATCCATGCACCTGGTTCATCCGCAATATTCGTGGCACACCTGGCCTGATACATATCCATAACCGAGATAGTCGTGCACCATCGTCATCAGCGCGGCTCTCATATCGAAATACTATCCTTTGCTGGCGTCCCATGTCTTGACCGGTGCTGTCCATAACGTGTCTAGCTCCTCTTTCAGTAGCCCGAGATACAGATTAATATTATTTCCCGGTTGTTTCGGCCCTTGAATCAGCATGCACTACTGCAGGCGACCGCTAACACGACACATGAATCAGAGACCCCGCGACCAAACTGTGTGCGATGCATGAATCGCAAACGGTGTCATAAAAAAACCATCCCAAATAAGACGAACTATTTGCGATGCCGGAGACATCAAAAATGATTCATATTAGAGATGCGTGTGCGATACGTGGCATACAGTTGATCCATACAAACTGTTTGCGAGAAGCCAGAACAACAAACACGTCAGACAGTTCGTGCTGTGTGCGATACACGGCATACAGTTCACTCGGATGAACTGTTTGTGATTACCCAACACAATAGAAACGGGCAGCCAGTTCGTGGTGTGTGCGATACACGGCATACAGTTCACTCGGATGAACTATTTGTGATTACCCAACACAACAGAAACGGACAGGCAGATCAAGGTGTGTGCGATATACAGCATGCGGTTCACTCGGATGAACTGTTTGCGATTACCCAACACAACAGAAATGGTTCAACTTAACAAGATGTGTGTGATACGCAGCAAACAGGTCAGTAATCAGAAATGTGTGGGAAGACCGATAACAACACAGACGATTCCTGCTAATAACCCGTGTGTGTTGTGGGCAAACGCTTGCTGGTAAACAATTGTCAGTGATTGATGAAATCATCACCGACGGGTTTGCTAGTTTAATCCGTGTGCGATGTGATTTGCTCAGTCTGCAGTCTGCACAACATCTACGCTCTCTGTCTACAGAACAACAACATATATACTTATAAGGACATGATTGCATAACCAAATTAAACATCCAATTACATAACTGACTACACACATAACATTTGCACACACCAAAGTAAACAACTACATGCATAATAATCTAGGATAAACGATCATATCTAATCATCATCTACTCTTCTTATGATGCTTACCGCTGTTGCTCTGCTGGTGGCTTGATCCTTCATCGTCTACAGGAAGGAGGCACTCTCTCATGTCGACGATCTGCCTGTGCATCTTGTAGCATGTGTACATGCTCTTGGCTGCAAACTTGAGGTGAGGTTCATCCAGTCTCTGCACCCAGGCACCGTGCCAGGATCCAGGATTTCTCCTGGAAACTTCCTTCATGTTTTCGTAGTAGGGGTCGATGATGGCGGCGGCGAGTTCAACCAGGGAGTCCATCTTCATGCTGCCCCAGACCCTGTAGTGGCCATGGATGTCGACAAGCTTCGGGCAGGCCAAGCCCGAAATCTTGAGCGCTTTTACATCATTGACAGTGTCCACCGTAGCGAACTTGTAGTCGGGGCTCTTGACAAACCTGGTGAAACACTCGCAAGCACTTGTGGCTAGGCAATAGTGGTAGACGAGGACGTAATGGCCCACGCACAACTGGGCGACGGCAACCGCCTGATCAACCTCGGGACGACCGCCGGTGCACTAGAGGTCGAAGCCGACCACTTTGTACTTGTCGTCCTTAGCAAGCAACTGCTCCATGGTGTTGATGGAGTCCTCCACCATGGCCGGGTCGATGGTGTACACCACCGTGAGTTCCTTTTCCCTCACATGGGTGTTCACACGATGCACGCCGTACTCCATTGGAGCGCCGCTGGATATCCTCTCTCTCTATGTGTCGTCGTGGGTGTGATTGTTGTGGTGTGGAGCGCGATCGAAAGGTTGAAGAGACTAAGGTTATAATGGCCATGGGAACAAATGGGGAGGCCGAACGGCCTGGAGTATCGGCGCGCGCGGATGGCAGTTGTTGCAGCACGTAACTGCATCGTGCCGCATGTATTAACTGCATCATCGCGACGCGCGCGGACGCAACCGCATGCATATGGCGCCCAAAACATGATCGTGCGCCAGCCCCAACTGCTGAAAGAGCGCGCGCGGAGGGACACGAGTAGAGCGCGCCGCGGCCGCCTCAACGTCGAGCAGAGCGCGCGAAGGGACGCGAGCATAGCATGCCGCGGCCGCCTAAACGGCGAGCAACCACCTGCGTATAGCAGTTCTGGTCAACCGGCTGGCACGCGTGGGAGGCAAGACGGCCCATCCATCTCACACGCTGACACACCGATCAAACCTAAACGTGTTCACACCGATCAAATTACCACGCAATGAGTAAATGCAAATCTGTTCACACCGATCAAACCTAAACGTGTTCCCACTTAGCACTGGGCTATAAAAACTAGTACCCACTCGAAAATTACTGGACAATCCTCTCCTCATCACCAAAAAAATAGGTCTTTCCTCTTAAGCCGTTCCTTGCATCTACCATGGCCGGTAGGAGGAGTTCTAGGTCAACATATAACCAGGGAGCAAAGACCAAGGCCGCAAAAGCACTAGAGAGGTCCCGCCGCAACGCGGCAGCCGCAGCAGAGATGTCCTGCCGCACCGCGGGGCCCTCGAATGAGCTCTCACGGGCAGGCGAGGGCTCTCACAAGCGCTCTTTCCACATCGGCGAACTCGATGAGTTAGCAGGGCTGAAGTCCTTAGCCGGTGACGACGACATTCTCGCTGGCCTAATTAACGTTGGCTATTAATATGTGCGCCTTCTCTCAAATTGGACAATTTTTTACCACGGCATATATGTGCCATATGATGACACTATGCCAAGTTTCATGAATTTCGGGTGAGTTTTGGAAATAAGGGGATTTAAAAACTGAGATTCTCAATGTTTGAAGCCGAGCCAGGACGCCGAGATGTTTGTAATTCATTCCCATTTCTTGCATGGGACCTAAACATGCACCCAAGGACACATGTATGGTATTTGAATCAATTTTGGTGCACTAGAGCATGTGCTTGTAATTCAAATTTGAATTATGGGGATTAAATGCCTAGAAAACTCAATTAATGTATAAAAAGGCCAAACGAACCCTGAATAATTCCATATTTCAGCGCGAGTCTCCTGTTGGTCTACGTTGCCTGTGGAAAAAAATACATGGTGAGAAGAGGCAGCGACGGTTGTCGTTTCGCCCACAAGGGTGACACGTTCCCTATCGGAACCATGAGGCTTCTTGCTAGAAGCTCCGGTTTGTAAGAGGCTTGTACCAAAACTTCCCCCAAATTGGACAAAAAATTTACCACGGGATATATGTGACATGTCATGACACGATGCCAAGTTTCACGATTTTTGGGTGAGTTTTTGATTTACGGGGATTTAAAAATCGAGATTCTCAATGTTTGAGGTCGAGCCTGTACGTCGAGATGTTTGTAATTCATCCCCATTTCTTGCATGGGACCTAAACATACACCCAAGGACACATGTATGGTTTCTGAAGCCATTTTGGTGCACTGGAGCATGTGCTTGTAGTTCAAATTTGAATTATGTGCCTAGAAAACTCAATTAATATATGTATAAAAAGGCCAAACGAACCTAAATAATTCAATATCTCAGTGCGAATCTCATGTTGGTCTATGTTGCCTGTAGAAGAAAAATACAAGGCGAGAAGAGGCAGCAATTGTCGTTTCGCCCACAAGGGTGACACGTTCCCTATCGGAACCACGAGGCTTCTTGCTAGAAGCTCCGGTTTGTAAGAGGCGTGTACCAAAAGTTGCCCCAAATTGGACAAATTTTTTTACCATGGCATATATGTGCCATGTCATGACACGATGCTAAGTTTCATGAATTTCGGGTGAGTTTTGGATTTACCGGGATTTAAAAACCGATATTCTCAATGTTTGAGGCCGAGCCAGTACACCGAGATGTTTGTAATTCATATTGTTTGTAATTCATACCCATTTCTTGCATGGGACCCAAACATGCACCCAAGGACACATTTATGGTTTTTGAAGCCATTTTTGTGCACTGGATCATCTGCTTGAAGTTCAAAATTGAATTATGGACATTAAAATGCCTAGAAAACTGAATTAATGTATAAAAAGGCCAAACGAACCCTGAATAATTCCATATTTCAGCACAAATCTCCTATTGGTCTATGTTGCCCGTAGAAAAAAAAAATACAAGGCGAGAAGAGGCAGCGATTGTCGTTTTGCCCACAAGGGTAACACGTTCCCTATCGGAGGCTTCTTGCGAGAAGCTCCGGTTTGCAAGAGTCTTGTACCAAAACTTGCCCCAAATTGGTCAGTTTTTTTACCATGGCATATATGTACCATGTCATGACACCTTGTAAAGTTTCATGAATTTCAGGTGAGTTTTGGATTTATGGGGATTTAAAAACCAAGCTTCTCAATGTTTGAGGCCAAGCCAGGACGCCGAGATGTTTGTAATTCATCCCCATTCCTTGCATGTGACCTAAACATGCACCCAAGGACACATATATGATTTTTCAACCCATTTTGGTGCACTGCAACATGTATTTGTAGTTCAAATTTGAATTTTGCACATTAAATGCCTAGAAAACTCTATTATAATGTATAAAAAATGCCAAACGAACCCTGAATAATTTAAACCAGTTCTGTTCAACCGTCTGGCACCCGTGGGTAAGCACTGTGCGCACGCGTCGTGCTCGCTCGCGCTTCCTTCTTTCCCAAGTTTTCCATATTACTGGTGTTATATATGCAAACACGCTACCGTTTCCCGCCACTCCCCCAATCGGTTTCCCGCCACTCCCCCCAAATCGGTTTCCCGCCACTCCCCCCCATCGGTTTCCCGCTGCCAGTGTCAGTGGGCAAAGAGGGCTAGGCAGTGACACACCGGCCATACCGCAGTATACCATTCCAAGCATGCCAATCCGGCGAAGCGCCGCCGCCATCATCAACCTCCTTGAAGAGGAGAACGAGCCAGAGCAGGCCAGAGAGCTAGAACGGCCGTGCGCTGCCGAGCAAGAGAGGCAGTGCGCCGCCGCCATCACCGAGCGTGAGCGGTATCATCACGCCCCAGTGCTTGAGCGGGCCAATGTCTACACATGTGTTCGTCGCTGCCCATGGAGCGAAGCAGAGCAAGAGTGGCAAAGTGCTGCCGCGCAAGAGCGGGAGAACACCCCCGCACATCAGGTGCGGTGTGCCGCACTATCTGAGTGGAGCCGTGTAAGCATCTTGTTGACTCAACCACTTGAGAGGTCGTTTCCAGGGCCGGTAAGCATCCCGATTCCCCGCCAGGAATGGGCAGACGCCGTCAGCGCCATAATTGCGCCGGACAAAGTTCGCACTGACAGAATCCGCCACCATGACGCCAATGGGCTGGTCAATTGGCTCTTGGACCTCCTCGGCCCCCCAGGTGCCGCCAACGACGAAGCAGAGCAAAATACTCGTCGCGGCTGGGAATCGACCATCGCCGACGAAATATCATGGGCGGAGATCAATATTGTGGTACAGCAGTTCCGCGAGCGTATCAGACGCGTGGACGAAGGCACGTACCAATTCATGCTCAGCCAAGAGTTCCCGTAGGATTAGGCCCTGTTTGTATCGGTTTTAGCCCGGTCTTCCGCAATTAACTGGGCAACTATCTTGTTCTTAATTAATGAAAAGGCTAAGCTTTTGCTTCTTCTGGCTAGTGGTTTTAAGTAGTTGAAAAATAATGTAAGTTTGAATGGAAGTGGTCCGGTATGTAAAGATTGCACACAGTTTCTAAAAGCACAAACGTGTGTGATAGTAAGGAGTAGGTCCCACACGGTGACCATCGGTAAACGCCTTAAACACGAGGAGGCAACTCTTATCAGCAAGGGGCAGCTTCCCATCTGCTAGCCTAGTCAAATAGAACGCACAAGTTAAGCGAGCTTGGGGCTGGAGCAGTCTAAGGATGGGTGACCGGGTGGGAAGTTGCTATATCTCAAGCTTCATTTAAGCGCCAAGATACGGTCATTACAGACATTTAGCATCTAAATGTGTCTGTAGTGACCTGTCATGTCGATTAAATAAATCTTGAGATACTTGTTTGGAAAATTTGGAGAATGATGTTTTTTGTTATTTGTTGTTTTGAAAAATCGGAGAATGATCGAGATTGATCTGTGGGCCCGCAACGTTCTATCCTTTGACACACAACATTCGAGATCTGTGGGCCCGCACGTTCTATCCTTTGACCCACAACGTACTTGTTTTCAAAATTTGGAGAATGATGTTTTTTGTTATTTGTTGTTTTGAAAAATCAAAGAATGATCGAGATTGATCTGTGGGCCCGCCACGTTCTATCCTTTGACCCACCACGTTTGAGATCTGTGGGCCCGCACGTTCTATCCTTTGACCCACAATGTACTTGTTTTGAAAATTTGTCTGTAGTGACCTGTCAATGTACGAGAAGGTTTTGACCATGACGGTTTCCTCTTGGTATAGGTCACGATATGTCAGACCAAATTTAGTTGGGGAACATTTGTTTGATTCCCTCCTGCCGGCTCGAAGTTGGGGAACCGTCATCATACGTAACGTGGCTTCCTCGGGGTACGGTGTTCGGTTTGTAATGCAGATGGTGCCCATCGAAATTGTGCATTGGGGATTTGAACACATCACACACCACCACCCATATATATATATATTTGGGCCGCATGCAAGGTACGTATAGGGTCTTCTGATCCCCATCTCCCATGTGCGGTTTTCAACGACACGCCTATCTGTGAGCCTGGTCTATATATAGCATCCCTTTGGCCGACAACGAGGGGGTTTGGCCATGAATGGATTCCTCCTGGTTCGTGTTACCACAGGTCATGGTGACATGTCCGAGCAAAAAGTTTGAACTCATGCGTTCTCAGGATTCCCTCCCATGCGCTCGAAATGGTGGGTTGGATCGACACCCTAGGTAGGCGGCACATCAAAATTGTACATTAATGGGTATTTAAAACACATCACCCTTCCAACGTACTTCAATTTGGGCCCCATGCAGGTGGTGCTGGTTTTGTGGCCCCTCTCGTGCGGTTTACGGTTATGGTCCAATCTATGGGCCCGAGCGGTCTATTATATCCCTTTTTGACCGACAACAACAGTGGTTGTTTGGCCAAGATAGATTCACTTGGTCCATCTTATGGTAGGTCATGCATGCATGTCCGACCAAAGTATGAGTACGGGGAAGTTTCAGGTGATACTACGGTTTGGGTGATACCATGCTACCGACTTTTGGGCCGTTGGATCTCAGATCCGACGGTATCTGAGTAGCTCTTATATCTGCATGCAATTTTAAGACTCTTGAATGACTTTTTTGCAAAATGTTCTAGAGCTCCTAGTGGCCACCGGATTTGAGATCCAACGGCTCCCAGAAGCCTGTATCATGGTATCACCTAAACATCGGTATCACCTGATATTTCCCGCCGACACGAAGTGGGGGTGGGGCAGGCACCTAGCTATGACCTTAACCCGTCATTATAGATATCCAAGGGGGCTTTCCGGTTTGCGAGGGAGGCGCCACATCAAAGTTATGCATTGTGTATTTAAACATCACACCCTTTATTCCTACATATATTTGGCCACTTCCAGGTGGTTGTTGTCTTCTGGCCCCTCTCACCCGATCTTCGACGACGTGCCTACCCGTGGGCCCGCGCGTCAAAGTTGTGCATTGGGAATTTGAACATCACACACCACCCTTTTCATACATATATATTTGGGCCACATGCTATTGTGGTTATCTTCTTACCCTCTCTCACGTTTTTTTGTTGCCAAATGGCGCTATATAAAATAGCAGACGCTTCAGATGAAAAACTGTGTGCGAACATACGGGCAACGGACACGGGTGCACTGGCTTAACCGTATGCAAAGCTCGTGCCCTGTAAAATCACCACGACTTCGCAAGCGCCAGCAAGGGTCAAGGGTACTATGTACAGGATATTTGGGATGAGAATTCCATGTATGCGTCTGAAAATTAGGATTAACCATGTGTGATAAACCAACTAGCTAGAAATCTCAAAAAAAGCTACCCGCCTTGAGCGATGCAAAAATTAGTGGTTCCGCGGCTTTTCCTTATTATCATACACAATTATTATGTTTGGACCGTGTGCGATCTGGTTGCTCCTGCCCCGCTTCATTTCCTTTACCCAAATTTTAGTTGCCGCGGTATTTCAACCGTCGCCCTCACACCTCCACCGCCAACCTCATAGTAAAATTCCAGTAGCCGAGGCATTTGAACCGTCGCCCTCCCTCGTCCACCACCATCTCCACCCACCATTACTAAAATTTTCAGTAGCCGCGGCATATCCTCAAACACCACCCGCCCTAACCCCGCCCCCCCTCCACACTCTACACCCCCCCCCCCGCTCGAACCCTAGCTCGTCGCCGCCGCCGAAGCCACCGCCGCCGCCACCAACCCCTGCCAGTATGCCCGTGCCTCCTAGCTTAGATAAGTTCAGGTTACCCACCGATTCCCATACCCTCGCCACCCTGAGTTTTTAGATGAGGCCTGCGGTGTCCCTCCCCCAGATCCCCATCCCCTACTCCAGAGAGTCACAGCCTAAGCCCGGCCACATATCCCGGGGAGCCCGAGGAGCGTACGGACAAAAGGAGGTCTATCATGGCCTCTCCGCCGGACGATGTCGGTGTGGCCGCCGTTCGTGCCAACCTGTCGATCCCGGCGGAACACCTTGCCGCGGAAGCCGGCGAGGACGTTGACTACGTCGCCATGGCGAAGGCTTCACGTCAGCGAGCTCACGTATTACTGAATCTCAGGACAGCCGGCTACGACATCAAGCTCGTCGACAGCGAAGGCTTAACGCGGGCCATGTCACAGGTTAAGTGGTCCATCCCCAACGCCTTTGGTTCACCCGCCGTCGATCTCTTCGAAGGCCCCGCCACTTATCTCCTCCACCTCACGGTCAAGGATTTGTGATCCTTGTACGCCATCGAGCCCATTATGTCATTTCTGAAGGACACGTTCTACGGCGGTGGCTTGGGATCGTCAGCTGCCAAGTCAGATCTCATCGACCATGACCACACGAAGGGCACCCACTATGGCTCTTCCAAGGTGAGACAGCCCATCTGCGACATCAGGGATCGCACCCTGGGTATGTGCTCTTCCAAGTGGAAGGATCCCGTCCATGACAAGTGAGGCAATATCCTATAAGCAAATCTTACTTTTTCTAGCTAGCCAACTCGTACCCATTGTTGTAGTAGCTTTTGCCATGCGATGTTTTAACTGTGCCGTGTTTAATTATTTCAGTTATGCAAAAATGTAATGTTCAATATGGCTATCTGATGTTTAAGTATGAATTGTCCACTTCAGTTTCACGAATGGCTATATTTGGTTGTTTATAGTGAGTCGATGCCTTGTTTATCTGTATTTGGTTGTTAGGTTGGTTGCAATGAGCATTTGCCAAGTTTTCAAGTAGATGCCCTGTTTATTTGTATTTGGTTGTTAGGTTGGTTGCAGTGAGCATTTGTCTAGTTTTCAAGCAGATGCCTTGTTTATCTGTATTTGCTTGTTAGGTTGGTTGCAGTGAGCCTTTGTCCAGTTTTCAAGCAGATGCCTTGTTTATCTGTATTTGCTTGTTAGCTAGGTTGGTTGCAGTGAGCCTTTGTCCAGTTTTCAAGCAGGTGCCTTGTTTATCTGTATTTGCATGTTAGGTTGGTTGCAGTGAGCCTCTGTCCAGTTTTCAATGGCTATATTAGGTTGTTATAGTGAGCATATATGCCTTGTTTATTTTAGTTATTCACAATGTGATGTTCATTATGTGCAAGTATAAACTGTGCAGTTCGATTTCATCAATACCAGTTTGAACGGCTAAATTTGGTTCCTGTTATGCCTGGTGAAGTTAACACATGCCTTTTATTTCAGTTTTACACATTTATGCAGTGTGATGTTTAAGCATGAGTTATGTTCTATTCATTTTCAACAGTACCAGTTTGAATTACAATATTTGGTCCCTGTTAAGCCTGTTGTAGTTACCATTCCCTTCCATTTTTTATCTGCTTTAACATCATGCTGAAACCAACACATTCAAGCTGTCATTTTGAGATGTTGTTATTTACCATGGCTATATTTGGTTGATGTTAAGCCTGTAGTACTTATCACGCCTTTCCATGTACTTACGCAGGACAACAACGGGAGTGGCCAGCATTTTCCACCGAGGTTAGTTTCATCCCTCGGCTTATACTACCTCTGTTCCATAATGTAGTGCATACAAATCCACGGCTGGACACTTTTTAGCTTCTAATATTGACTTGTTGCTTGTAGGTACATATGTCCTAGGCAAAGATCCATGCCTCGACCCTTTTTGCGTATGGGGCAATGAGATATTCATGAACCAGCATCAAGTGAGGAAACTGATAAGAATTATTAGCAAAAAGATACGACCGATGGCAATTAAATTATTTGTCTACGCTCTATCCAACACAACAGTGAGCTGTAGGATGGTAACTACGAACTCTGTAGCCTTCTCTTTTTACTGCCCATAATGAGTTGTTAGACAACAATGTCTGAATCTTTTTCGTTTGCAGTGGTTCCCAAAGCAGTTTACTCAAGATTACCTCACAAAGTACATGATTGGTGGACATGCAATGAAGGTTAAAGTATTTCATCGAGACTACAATGAGCATCGAGAAGTCCTAATGAAGACAGTGAAGGATGGGCGGGCGGCCATCTTGGCCTAGAGTCATGCGCGCATTAGGCATGGTGGAGGGCACAATATGGGCATTCCGCTTCACCTTCTCCAGCAACCATAATGTCTTCCACCTCTCTCTTTACAGTCTTTAGTACAACTGTGGTTCATCATTCTTTCCTTGCTGCTTCTGTAGTTCTTCAGTACATGTACCTGTGCATCGAATTATTCATTCGTCCTTGAACTTGTATTTGTAATAAACATGGTTCGATGTGAAATAAGTGATTGCCTACTTTCATATTGAAAATCTGTTTCAATTTCAAATTCTGTGAATTTTAAATACAGGGATTAAATTAGGGATAAATTATGATCTGCATGCCATTACACTACACACGGTTTGCAAAAGCAAAATGTCTGTGATAAACGTCAAGATCAGACACGTTTCTCAGATCAGTACGTGTGCGATGAAACTCTACTGCACACACGATCAGACAAGAAAAAACGTGTGAGATTAACAACAAGAACGCACACAGTTCCTTCTTAATAAATGTTTGTGAAAGTGACCTTATCTCACACGCTAGGCAATTATGAACTGTTTATGATGTCATGTGCATCGTAAACGTTTGCTCATAGAAGAACGCGTGCGATAGGCCTTCATCCGACACGGGTAATACGGATGAATCATTTGGGACATTTTATACATCTCAAACGTTTATGTACATACAAATGTGTGGGATATTCAAGCTTCGCATACAGTGTACAATTGTGAACTGTTTGTGATGGGGTGAGTATCGCAAACGTTGCAGCACAGAATACCGAGTGCGATGGTAATGTGAGCACAAACGAGTAGCAAGGATGGAGCGTTTGGGAAAGATGCGGGCATCGCATACGCATAGTTCTGCGAAACGTATGCTTGCGTGTTCCCTATCGCAAACAATTTCTGGGTTGTGTGGGAAGACCCCCCCTATCGCACACATAGGCAAGGCGATGGTTTAAAACTGTGTCGCGGAAAGGGGTTAAAAACAGTTTGTATAGCAGCTCGTTGTACCAGTGATGCTCATGTGTATGTACTTTGTCTTCATGCACTTCCAGGGGGGAAGGTTGTACATCCATACAAACACGGGCCATGTGCTATGGTTGGTGTTCTGGTTGCCAAACGGATTCATGCCATCGGTACTCGTGCCAAGCATGATGTTCCTTGGATCACCTGCGAAAAATCGATATTCGGCGTTGAACGCTCTCCACTAGCTTGCATCCGCGAGGTGTCTCAGCTTTGGATCATCTCCATCGTCGGGCTTCACCCTCTCCGCGTGCCAGCACGTGAGCTTTGCTTCCTTAGGATCTATGAAATAACACTGCAGACGGGGAGTGATCGGTAAGTACCATACAACTTTCTGGGGAGATTTCTTTCCGGCCTTCTTGTATCAAGAAGCATTGCACACCGGACAGCTGGTTTTTTCCGCGTGCTCAGTCCAATACATGATGCAATCATTGATGCATGCATGGTATCTAATGTGCGGCAGATCAAGAGGGAACACGATCTTCTTGGCCTCATCGACACTAGTAGGACAGAGGTTCCCCGCGGGAAGAACTTTTTGTAGGTACTTCAAATGCTCATCGAGGCTTCTGTCGGTCCATTTGTTTTTAGCCTTTGTCTTTAGAAGTTCGAGCGTGAAACTCAAGCGGGTCACCTCGGGATCGCAACCATCATACAATGGAGTATGAGAGTCTACCTCCAGTTGCTCCATCTTGGCCTTCTCTCTACAAGCAGCTATGTCATTAGTCGTCTTCTTGCGAAGCAGGTCTCAAACATGAGGGTCCTGCACGACTGAACTTAGTAGCGACGAAGGCTCCGGCGTGTCCGCGTCTTCTCCGTCATGTCCGGCCTCTTCTCTGCCCCCATGTCCGGCCTCTTCTCTGCCCCCATGTCCGGCCTCTTCTCTGCCCCCATGTCCGGTCTCTTCTCCGCCGCCATGTCCGGCCTCTTCTCCGCCACCATTATCGGTCATCTCTTCGTCTGGCCCCATGTCGTCATTGGCTGCCCTGTCAACGTCATCATCATCATCTTCACTTATCCACTGAGTATAGCCATCCATGAAACCAGTCATGAGCAGGTGTGCCTTCAAACGGCCTTCCTTAAAGGGGTCGAGCCAGACTCCTCCTTTGCATCTTCGACACAGACATAAAATCTCCTTCCGGTTATTTTCATGCATGTCGTGCACCGCGGATCGCAACCATCTTTCCACCATCCTTCCACTAACCTTCATGATCACCTGCGCGGTATAATAAGCAAAAGGATTATAAATGCATGCATGCATGCATCAAAGTCATACAAAAATTCGGCATGACCTTCCCTAAAAATAGGGACAAATAGAGTTTGCCCGAAATTCGCCGAAACAGAAATAAATTGACATTTCGGCAAAACATAAGCAACTCAATCATGTCATGTCACACACAATTCGGCAAATACAGATATAGGTGGCAACTCATGCCACACGCACAATTTCCATCATATCGCCCGAATCGGTCATATCGCACACGCACATATTTCCATTCATGCAAAGCACAATTTTTTACTCACCGGCCTATCTCAAGAGAGATCGAGCACGGTGATGTGGTCGGTGTCGCTACACACCTAGGAGGGATCGAAAGTGGACAAGAAAGATGGCTTTACTTCATGAAATGGATAGATCTAGTTGGGGAGGTAGATAGGTCACTTCATTAAATGGGTAGATCTAGCTAGTTGGGAAGGAGATGGCTCTAATAACTAGTGGAGAGGGGAGTGAAAAGTGAGGAAGAGAGAAAGGGGTGCATAAATGGAGATAGTGGAGGGGGCATTAAAGGAGAGAGAAGAGAGGTAGGAGAAGGAGGAGAGAACAAAGCTAGCTAGTAGTAATGGGGAAGCAAGTGAGGGAGAGAGGAGGGGGAGGGGGGAAGGGGGTTAGAAAAGGTGGCAGCTGCGCCTTAGCAGCAGCGCGGGTTAGCAAACTGCACTACTGCTAAGTGCATTAGCAGTAGCGTGGGACTGGACCGAGCGCTGCTGCTAAGCAGGACCCACCGCGTGGGACAGTGCAGCCGTAGTTGCAGCGGGGGGTCTGCGACCCGCGCTACTGATATTTTCTTAGCAGTAGCGCGTGTTCCCTAGCCCGCGCTGCTACTATATGTAGCCTGTTGGGTACTGTGGGGCCCACTTATCAGCAGCGCCGTTTAGCCCACCCGCGCTACTGCTAAATAGATAGCAGTAGCGCGTATCCAGGGCCTGCGCTACTGTAAATTAGCAGTAGCGCTGGTCTCTGACCCGCGCTACTGTTAAGCCTCCACCTATAAGGTTTTCCCTAGTAGTGTATGCGAGATGCTCGATCCAAGTGAGATGTGCACGGGAGTAACTTAAGACAAAATAGATGATAATAAGATATTTGCACGCAATTGAAGCTACACAGAGTATGTATCACTAAGGTGCACAAGTAACATGGCCCCACAATTCTCAAATGACTAGTCTTGATGGGCAAGTAACGCAAAAGGCTCGGGGCTATCAATGCAATGGCAAGGAAATGTAAAATTATATCGTCAAAGTTACCATCCTTGCTTACAGTCGTGGTGTCAAAAGGTGAAGAGGTCGTTGTCGATGACGATTTCCTGGTAGTGACGAGTGGCGGTGAAGTCAATGTTGAAGCCATTCCTAATTAGCCGAAACACCTTAGAAAACGGACACCACAACTTAAAATCTCAAACAAAATTGGTCGAAATGGGTCAAAATTGGTTTATGGGTAACGGAGTTGTGGTGGTGTTGCGGAAGCTTGGTGATGGCGTAGGCAAAAGTAGGTGGTGGGGGTATAGCAGCGGAGTGCCGAGGTGGTGGTGGGGCTTTGGTTTTTTCTTTTGGGAATTTTTTCATTTTTGTCAGGTTGGGCCGGATGTCCGGTGGTTTGTCGGATGTCTGGTCGCTTGATGGTTACCGGATGTCCGGTGTGGCTTTCGAATGTCCGGTGGCTATTCAAAATCAGGGTTCATCTCGGAATGAGATGGATCTTGTGGATTTGGTGAAGGGACAAAAACGTTTGGGGATGGTGGGGTGGATTTGGTGGTGGGAAAGTGAGGAGAAGGTGGGGGAAAGCTAGATCTACTCACAACACAACAAATTGGTGGATCCAAATCAATAAAATCTCACAAGAACAAACAAAATGCAAAAAAATGGTATGGCTATTTTTGTGGGTATTTTCAAATTGGGACCAAAAACAAACGAAAATAGGCTGGAAAGTGAGGGGATGGGACTCCAAGAAGTGAATCAACGTGGCTCTGATCCAAGATGATGTAGGGTGGAACCCTAGATTCGAGATCTTCCCACTCTTGGAGGGGAAAATCAAGATGATCACACAAGAACACAAGAACAAGAGGAATCTCTCCACAAGAACCAAGGTACACAATCCACTATCTCACAAATCCATACAAGAACCAAGATCCACAATCAACAATAGGAAATAGCAAATAAGGTAGTTCTTCCCAATCCTTAGAAGAATTGAGGTCTTGTAGTGTAGTCTTCTCTAATCCCTAAGGGAGGAGGCCTTGATATCCACTAGGGGGTCTTCTCCTAGGAGGTCTTGAACTCCAAGGAATGATAGATGAGCAAAGCTCTCTCAAGATCTATCCAATATACTTTGCTAACCCAAGGACGGAGGTAGGAGGCGAGTATTTATAGTCTAAGGGGTAAGAGCGGGGTACATGGCCGAAGCCCTTCGTTCTGCGCACACGCAGTGCCGAACGTCTGGTGGTTTACCGGATGTCCGGTGACTCGTGAGGGACCGGACGTCCGGAGGACGCCGGTCTTCCGTTCGCTTCTTCTCAGGTGAGGTGGCACCGTGTTTCCGGTGTCGGTCGGATGTCTAGCGGCTCATGGGGGTCCGGACATCCGGTGGGTGCCGGAATTCCGTTAGTTTGCTTCTGGACAGGTCATGCCGGATTTCTGGTTTGAGTCAGTCGTCCGGGCGCTCGAACTTGCCAGATGTCCGGTGCTTCGCCAGAGGTCCGGTCGCTGTAGCATTCTTCGATGACTGGTTTCCTGGTGAGATGCTTCTCTGGTCATGCCGGATGTCCGGTGGGTTAGCCGGATGTCCAGTGCCTATAGACATTTGGTTGCTCCTCTTCTTGCTTCTCTTGCTCCGCTTCCTCGCTATCTTGTCCATTGCCCCTAGCTTCTCCATGGCCATCTTCTTGGTACCTAATCACACATACCACATCCGCCTTAGGTAGTAGCCATGTCTCACATGCGGGAAAGAGATGTTTGCTAAGGAGGAGTTAACCTCATGTTCAATGGCACGTGCATGGGCTCTTATCATAAGACCAACTGGTGCTTGGGGGAGTTGGTGTAGTGTTCATGGGGATGACCATAGGGTGCTCCGCACCATTATTCCATGAATGATCTGTCACAACCCTAGTCTGGTATTGCACCTAGGCTAGCTAATCATTGTTGCATCAAGTTTAAATTTCAATTAAACTTGAAATGGGGATGAGCAAACCCTAGCACCAGTTTAATTCAAATAGGTTCAACTAAAATATTTTTCAATGAACCCAAAATACCCTTCAAAAATGTCCATGATTTATGGAAAAAGGCAAAAACCTCAACCAGAGATGATGCACATTTTTCCTTGGTATTTATGGGCTTTGAATTAACCCATCAAGTATTTGAACTGGAACTATTAAATGCTATATATAATTTTATTGCTCCAAATAATTTAAACTTGGTGAGGGCCTCTGGAATAATTCAGTGAGTGCCCACAAAAAGTTTCAGATTTTACAAAATTGGTTTGATTTGTAAATTAAATCAAAACAAAGGCAGAAAATAGAAAACAGAAACAAAAATGAAAAAAGACATAGTGGGGAGGACTTACCTGGCGCGGCCCAGATGGACGGCCCAGCCCACCAGGGGTATGCCCATCTTATTCCTCGCCCCAGGAGGACACGAGCATGTGCCCGATGCGCGCGCACACTCTGGCTGCCACGCCACCAGCCTACCTGCCCTCCCCTGGCCACGTCAACGTCATGGACCACCCCATGGGAGCCCTCCTGATCGAGAGGATCTCCTCTCATTCGCCCCCTCGCTTTCTCCCTGCCATGCCCAAAGCCTCCGAGCTCACGCCCCATCATTTACGTACACACCGCCTCCCCCTCGACCTCTCATCGTGTCCAGACGAACCGACTCGCCGTCCTCGTCCTCTCCACCGAGCCACAAATCACCGGACACACCCGAATGCCGTCCACGCCATCGTCTTCAAGCTCGGGCACCGAAGGCCACCACCATCGATTCGCCCCCGTCCCTGCTTCCCCATGCTCGCCGTCTCCTCCATTTGAACCCCCGTGAGCTATTGACCCGTTCCCCCTAACCTCGCCATGGATTTCTTCTTCTAACAGCGTTTGCCACCGAGCCCAAGAGCTCGCCACCACCGTGGCTGCAGACACCATAGGTTGCGCCTGAGCGCGTCATCGTGCTAGGGTTGCTCCCAAGAGACGAACGCACCCCCTAGCTCGCATTGTCGTGCCCTGTAGCGTCGACTTCGTCGATGCCTGAACTCCAGCCACCGCAAAGCTCGACGCCATCGTCGTTTCCGGCCACTCTAGCTGCTGCTACTTGCACCACTCGATGCGCGAGATCGCCAGCTACACGCAGGTGGTCTCCGTCGTCGATTTTTTCGTCGGAGGAGAGTTTCCGAGCTGCTCCGTCGTCTCTGGACTCGTCAGCGACTAACCGCTGGTCGTTTGACCGGATTAGCTACTAATGTCCCTCCCCCGGGTCACAAACATGTGGGCCCAGCCCCTGTTAACTTTTAGATTAGTTTAGTTTTAATCACTATTTAGCCACAGTGTCACTGACACGTGGCCCCCCTCGTCTGCTAATTAGATAATTAGGGCTAACTAAGAGTACTAGTGCACTGGGTCACTGACAAGACCCACTGGTAAGGTTTGACTTGTTGACGTAGTGCTGGCGTAGTGCTAACGCAGTAAATTGTTTCTGGATTTTAAATAAATCTAAAATGATTTATTTATTTCAGAAAATTGCTTAAACTTCAACAAATCATATAAAATCAACCGTAGCTTAGAATGAAATAATTTATATATGAAAAATGATCAGAAAAATCCAAACTTTCCATTTGTATCATTTTCATGCATGTTAGAGCAACCTATACGTATTGTACAGGTTAAAACAACTAAATGGCATTTTGAATGCTTAACTTGGAGTTTGAACTTCTGCTAAACTTGTAGCTAATTGCATTAGCTCAAACACTAGCATATTGCCATGTCATAATCATGCATCATATTGTTGCATTTGTTGTGTATTGATTGCCTTCTCCGGTATTGTTCTCCGCGATAGGATCTGTTCCTGAGGGTACGTTCGAGTATCCACCGAAGGAGCAGTATTTTCGATCTGCCAAGCAAGCAAACCCCCTTGATCATTCCGATGCAATCCCACTCTACCGCTCTTGCTCTCTTTTATTGCATTAGGACAACAACGATTCAACTATTACATGTTTCGGTAGTTGAACACATTCCTTTGCATGACCTGTCATTGTCATAGTAAATAGCTAAACATTTCTAGCATGATTAGGGGTTGCTTGAGCCATGTTGTGACCTTCATCAATGCCATGCTTGCTATGCTTAGAGTTGTGTCAGGTCTGATCCATCTGAGGGATGAATCAGAATGATTGTGTTCATGTCCTGATGACGAAAGTTAAGTGTGTGAACCTAATTTGGTAAAGGTAGTGATGAGAGGCCATGTAGGAGTACATGGTGGGTTGTCTCATTGAGACCATCCTTAAGAACTGAGTTCTATGTATGTTATCCAAGAGTAGATACTACAACACATTGGGATATTTAATTGACCCTCTCGGCTTGTTAATCGCCTTGATCTCTGTCCAGGAGTTGCAACTAGTTTATGGTGTTTGTTGGATGTGCTATTGGTCTATCAAGTGGCACCCAGCCAGGTGGGCTTGGGGAGATTAGGCACATTGGCCCGGTGTACTAAGTGGCACCCGGATGGTGGGCTTGGGAACCCTGCACACATCATTTGAGGCCGTAATAGAAACTTCGGTCAGACTTCCTTTGCAGGTTCAACCTCAGATAGGCGATAAACCTGGACTAGAGTCTTGTGTGGTTAACGATTGTGGCCGCACCTTCGCCAGGCTTCCGCTTGAAGGTTGTCGAGTACATGACGTGTATATGGTGGTAAGTGGTGAGAGCGTGTGTGAAGAAGTATAGCCCTGCAGGGTTAACAATCTATTCGAATAGCCGCATCCATGGATATGGACTACTTTATATGGTTCATAGACAATTTAAATGGATACTCTAAAATGCGTTATGGATGGCCTTCTCGTAGGGAGACGGGAGAGGATCCATAGTAGTGTATTGCTGTGGTGACTAAATGGACTCGTGTGTGCTCTCTCACCTTATACAAACTACTGGTAGTCGTAGTACAAGATAGCCACTGAGTCAAAGATGGCTTGCTGCTTTAAACTCCACAACCCCCTTTATTGATACGGATGCATATGTAGATAGTTCTTATGTAAGTCTAGCTGAGTACCTTTGTACTCATGTTTGCTTAATAAACTATTGCATAGGAGAACCCCAATACTTCAGGTTGTTAACTTGACGTGGACATCGACGAGTAGTTTGGGAATCCTAGATAGAGGTCTGGCTGCTATGGAGGGTCTTGTAGATAGATACTCTTCCTCAGCCTTTTTCATTTCTAGTTGTCTATACTCAGACGTGTTATGCTTCTGTTGCTTGTATGCTTTGTGTGTTGGGTCATGTGACCCCTGCCTGTAATAACCATGTTATGTATGGCTCTTTTGAGCCATATCTACTACTTGAGTTGTAGAGTTATGTTGTGATGCCATGTTGTACCAACACATACTTACATGTTGTGCATACGTGTGATATGTATTGCTATCACTGGTACAGCGACCTGCTATACAAACAGTTTTTACCCCCTTTCCGCGATAGAGTTTTAAACCATCGCCTTGCCTGTGTGTGCGATAGGGGGGTCCTTCCCACATGACCCAGAAACCATCGGGGATAGGGAGCGCTGATGCAGACGCGTAGCCAAATGTAATCGTATGCGATGCAGGAACATATCGCACACACTATATTTTGGCACACGTGTGGGATTGGTGATCAATCACCCACGTCTCTCACGAGTCAAACGTTTCTAATTGCGCAGGGAAACCAAACGGTGTTTCACATTGGACCGTTTGCGAAATAGTACCTAAGGCACACGGGCCATCATAGAAACTGTGCGCGATATGTGGCCCATCGCACACGAGTATTATATGGCAATCGTCTGCCATGCATGACACCATCGCACACGTTTCCTGAACAATTTACGAGTGGGATTGCATTTAGCATTGGGCACGGTTTCCTCTAAGCTCTCGTGTGCGATAATGTGCTATCACAAACGGTTCAGGAGCCCCTACGCACACGTAGAAGTGTTGTAAATCGTCTGCGATTTGTTGTGTATCACCGACGGTTGTGCTATGAGTGACGTGTGCTTTCCGTTCTGGATCACACACCCTAATTTAGTCGAACCATGTGCGAATCAATGGCCAGGTTAAAGCAAAAATATCGCATTTGAATTGCCCTGCAAAAAGCAAATTCGCCACAATATGCAATTGAACAAATAGTGTCCACAGGAAGAACATTCATCAGAATTCGCAACAATATGCAATTGAACAAATGCTAGCTAAATTCCACTGATTTATCGACAAATGTAGTACATAATCATAGTGTATGAAATACGAACATCTCATCACATGGAACACAATGCATCCATGCATATATGTTTAGCGGCTAACTCGTGTTGAATGTTTACTCATTGTTTCAGGAACAACCATGCTGAAATCTTCATTGTCACCAGTGGGCTTGATGTAGTGATTCAGGAAGAAGTTGCTGATAAATCTCCTAACCTCCAGCAATTCACCTGTAGGGAGCGGTTCAGGGGTCATCGGTTCAAAGATGAGCTGCAGGATTTTTAGATCAGAATGTGCCATACGAGTGGAGCAGAAGTTATTAATTAAGATACAGACTTACTGGTACTAATTTGCGAGCATCCTCACAGCAATTAGTAGATTTGAAGATGGAGATCATGTGTCTGCAGACATAGTACCCACAAAGGTTGGTCCCTGCTTGTCGCTGAGGACACTGATTTTTTTTAAAGAATTAGTCATGTACTTGTCCTGTTAGGAGCAACCTAACCGATGTAAGATGTTTATTTTTTTTTCTTTGGAAAGAAATAGAAAGAAGTTTATTTAGAAACTTGAACATTAGACTAGCGTAAGAAAAGGTATTTGCAAACTTTTGGATACATTTGCTGAAAATAACGGATTTCGGTGTCTTACCGGAGAAATGATCTCGTGCTATAGAGGTAGTGCACTATCGAACTAGTTATCTTCTTTAGTTATGCACGATGCCAACACACTACAAATGAAGATGAATTTCCACATACTCAGTTCTTGAACCAGATATGAATGCAAATTTCACATACTCAGTTCTTGAACCAGATATGAATGCAAATTTCAACATCATAGAATTCAATACCTATCCATGAATTGCGGAGGATGCGTCAAATCCTGAGGCTTTATTGACTCTCTGAGAGAATCCAGGTAGTAAACTCTGTTCTGGTTTGGAACAATGACTACCAAGATCCAGTGAATGCTACAGATTAAGAAAACTATGAACTTACCAACTATGACGAAATGTGAAAGACGATCAATGTATGTGTGGTTGTTTATTTGACTTACCCTTCATGATATGCCCAGAGAAAGAGTTCTGCATGGGACGTGCAACACAAGATACTAGTGACCTTGCCAATGGCCTACTCCCAATTTTCTGGGCTACCACGTAATAATGTGCCATTTGCTACTTGAGGATCTATGAAATACACGCTCTCCTTTTTTCTTTGTGAGATCAATCCCCTGAGAGGAATACAATACAGTTAGCTTTTTTTCATTTACAGCCTTATATGGAGAAGTTGATCAGAGTTAGTGAAGTACTTACAACATCAAGCATTTAACAAGAGTGATAGAGAGCATATCGAAGTTGAAGAAGAGATGAAAGTCCTCGAATTCCACACTGATGGATCCTCGATCGTGACGGAAATGATCCCTGTCGTAGTGGACTAGCAGAACCTCATGACCTGCTGACATTACATCCATGCCATATTTATGTAACTTGCGGCAACTGGAACTGCACTCCTCTAAGTATTCGTCAACAAGAAATGGCTGGCCATGGATGTACTTGTGTGCTACAAGTACGTCTGCTTTATATTTAGCAAGTATCCTTTCGACTTCGTCATCGGGCAAGCTGTCAGAACCACTATAACTCTCCGATTCAAACAACTTGTTGGTAATTTGGTTCTGGGCGATGAGTGCTTTTAGTAAGAGGTTATCGTTCGCATTCCTCCTCGGTCTCGGGGGCCGCTTCCTCGCGGGTGCGGCCGTGCCCGCTTTCCTCTTGGTTCTTGAAGCACTTCTGGTGCAAGGTCTGGATGGTTGATAGACGGACTGCTGAGCCGGCGGTGAAGATACGATGGATTGCTGAGCAGACGATTTAGTTATGCCGGACTGTTGAGCTGGTGGTGCTGCTGTGACGGACTGCTGAGCTAGCAGTGCTGCTGTGACGGACTGCTGAGCTATAGGAGCAGAGGCATCGGACCGCTGACCAGGCGGTGAAGCTATGTCGGGCTTCTGCGCAGGTGGTGCCAATGCGTCGGTGTGCTAAGGAGGCTATGCCAACGCGTTGGTTTGCTGAGCACGCAGTGACGACGCATCGGTATGCTGATCACACGGCTATGAACCGACGGACAGATGAGCAGGCGGTTCTGGACCTTCTGACTGCTTAGCAGTCCGTTCCATCGGGTTGGTCTGCTGAGCATGCGGTGCCGCTGTGTCTCCCCCTACTGCTTCAGTGGCCGGCATCTGAATCGGTGGTGCGTCTTCAGTAGTTGTAGGCCTTGCCACTGGCCGATCAGGGGCGGACGATGACATGGCCTGTACGGCATGAAGTCGGGCGGGCTGATCACAGGTTGATGCATCAGCCGTTGGATTACGAGTATTAGGTTCCTCGGGGGAAGCACGCGAGAGCTGCTGTGGCAAGGAGAGAGTCACTGGTTGAAGGGCGACATTGATTGCTCTTGGCGGGGCTTGAGGGATCTCATCTATGAAGTCTATTTCCTTTCGTGGCCACTGGATATGATTTAACAGTATTTCTTCCAAGTTCCTCTGCTCATCATAGTCCCCTAGGACATTCTTCAGGGCAAATTTTTTGAATCCAGGCTTTACTTCAGTCATGGTGCACTTCACACAGCCCGGCTTCAATGGCACATTGTCCAACAAGAGGCCCCCTTCCGAGTGGGGGGGGGGGGCAAAACCCAGGCTGTTGCACATTTTAATGTACCTTCATAATGTGTAAGCATGCCCCTCAGTCTGTCTTTCATTCCAGATAGATCAGATATAGCATCATCATGCACAGCTGCAGTCTCAGTGTCACTGGGGTCAGCTGATGCATAGCTACTCTTGTGCGGTGTTGTCGCACAATAAGCAGCATCGTCCATGCCCGCCTCCCCTCCCATCTGCTGGCTATCTCTTAGTGTTTGCATCATCATTGACTCCTCAATTTCCATTCAAACTTTCAGATAGATGTCCATCCTCAATATTTCATACAATTCTTTCTTCTTTTGTTCACTCCTCGCTTTTTTCATGGCGAGCTTCTCTTCTTTGCTGAGTGTGAAAGCCCTCTTATGCGGGACATTGACACCTATACCCCTTCAATGGCCGGGGGGCTCTTTTGTTGCCAGAGCATCGGACAGAATGTCACATGGCCCTGAGTTCCTGTAGAACCTTCCAGGGTTGCTGGTGGAAGCCTTTAACATCGCGCAATACAGTTCTTCATCATGTGAGTTTCCAAAGTAATAAGAACCGTCGTCATGCCTCCTTGCACATGCCCGCAAGTAGTTTCTGGCGCGTTCGCCCCTGATTTCACTAAAGGCTAGTTTCCCACCCACAGCTACTGCTTCTTTGTCCTCCTGGTCCCATATCAGTTTCATGACGTAGTATCCTACCACACCCATACGGTGGGGGTGTGTGTTCCTCTTCTGAAGTTCCGATTGCTTGGCACTCTTCTCGATAAACTCTGTAGTTGCCCTGACCCTTTTGAATTCCGCCCAGTCTGCCTTTGTAATTTGGGGGTATGTGGGGATTGGGTCCTTGCCTTCACTCAAGTACTTCTTGTACAACATGTGCTTCCGGTTTCTCCAAGCATCCCTGGCCTTCTTCAGTGCAGCGTGTTCCACCTGCATTCTCCATTGCTCTAGAACATTGAAGTGATCCATGATCTCCTGGACTATCCTGTGCCGCATTTCTGTGTTAGTCTTCCGAAACCCAGGCAGATTAATGTTGAGCCTTGCCCTGCCAACAAATCCACGCACACTCCTGAACCTCGTGCGTGCTTTATCTGGTTTAGTTGGAGCCCAAGACTTTAAATCGATCTCGGTTACTTCATATACACCTTTAGGCTGGTGTGTGGGCTTTCTTGGAGCGTTCTTCCATGTCCTGACCGGAAGGGTGATTGTGGCAGCTCTATCCCGTTCCAGATTACTTGATCCCTGATCATCTGCTGGAGACCTGGGGTTTTCAGACTCAGATGAAGATACACCGTCTGAAGCATGAGTGTTGTCGCTGCTACTCGGCATCTACAGAGAACACATGCAAAATTCAGAAAAGGGGGATAAGCATAAAGCTAACAACTTGGTAGCAAGCTGTCTAGACATGTCATGTAATAATTTGGAAAATGTACGGCTAATTTGTTCATTTTGTGTGACTCGGGCGCCCACGATCTATAAATCGACAATAACTAATTGGAACAAATACAGCTTATATGTACTAGTTAGGAAGGTAGATAATGAACATATATACACTCTCCGTTATTTTATAGCCAATTTGGGAACATACAGAACCAAATAGGAAGAGGGATCGCGAGGAAATATGCCTCACCGCGATGGAGAGCAGTAACTGACAGGTTTTTGTCCAAACCCGGCAGGAGAGGCGACGGTTATATGATGGATATGCTCGAGGGCGGCTGGCGAGCAAACGAAGACGGCGACGCGTGAGCAGCCGCGTGTTGGGAACGGTAGAGAAGGTAGGGTTGACGCCGAAGAGCGGGCACACGGCCGGGTTGAGCACGCAGCCACCGGAAAGGGTTCTGGTGTGGATCTGGGGGAGACGGGAGCTGGCGATGGAGTTTTGGTAGAATATGCGGACTGTTGAGTGAAACGGGGGCGGGCGGTGGGGGGTGTTGGCGGCTTCGGTGAAAAAAGGGCGCCGGTCGCGGCGCGGAAAGGCCTATGCAAACGGAAGCCTCTATGAGCCCGTGTGCACAAACATCATAATTTCATTTGAAATGAAGACGTGGTAATTTTGAAATGAAGACATGAGTTCAACGTTTCACCTCGAATTTTTTTTCCACGGTACGCAATCACCATCATACCCTAGGTTTGATTTTCTAGCGCATTTCAGGTCTCGTTTGTTACATTTAACCCATTTTTTGCATTTACCATGCATTTACTGCATATAAATCAAAACCCTACTGCAACTACATGTGGGTGTTAGCAAAGAAGGTGTAAAAATCATTTCTGTGTCGCTTTGCTAGTTTTAATTCATTGTTCGAGAAACAGGAAGAATTTTCAAACATTTCGGCCGCGATATACGGCCACCGGCGTAGGGCTTGTTGGTAATTTAATTATAGGAAATGCGGATGGACTTTGAAAATCATGAAAATTGGTGTGTCACCGTGGCGTGATCTCAAGACCCAGTGGAAAAAAATTGGTAAAGTTTGGCACAAGTTACGATGATCGCTCCTTGCAAACTGGAGCATCTCACAAGAAGAATCATAGTTTCCCAATAGGAGACGTGGCAATTCGGACTCCAATCGTCGGTGACTTCATCGTTTCGCCTCGAAATTTTTTCCACAATACACAATCACCATTACACCCCAGTAGTGATTTTTTTGGCGCATTTTGGGTCTTGTTTGCTATATTTAAGCCATTTTTTGCATTTACCGTGCATTTTGTGCATATAAATCAAATCCCAACCGCAACTACATGTGGGTGTTGACAATGAAGGTCTACAAAATCATTTGTGTGTCGCTTTGCATGTTTTCATTCATTGTCCAAGGAATTGGAAAAAAATTCAAACATTTCGGATGTGAGATGTGGGCACCAGTGTAGGTCTTGTTGGTATTTTAATTACAGGAAATGCAGATGGAGTCCGAAAATCATGAAAATCGGTGTATCACCATGTCGTGCTCTCAAGACCCTGTGCAAAAAATTTGGTAAATTTTGCCACAAGTTTGGATGATCGCTCCTTAGAAACCGGAGCATCTCACAAGAAGGATCATAGTTTCCAAAAGGAGACGTGGCAATTCGAACTCCAGTCGCCGGTGACTTCATCATTTCGCCTTGAATTTTTTTCCACTGTACGCAATCACTATTATACCCTAGGTTTGATTTTCTGGCGCATTTCGGGGCTCCTTTGCTATATTTTATGCATTTTTTTGCATTTACCGGGCATTTAGTGCATATAAATCAAATCCCAACTGTAACTGCATGTGGTGATGAAAGGGGTGAGGATTGCCGTTCGATCTGGGTGCATCCAATGGTGCAAGCGTACGATCCGTGGGGTTTGGGTTCTGGCCAATCAGAACGCACGACTCACATCGCACGCAGTAGGTAGGGGTCACCGGCCACGATTTCGTAGGCAGACGGCTTTCATGAATGAACCATGTGCTGTTGGAAAACATTTACATCAAGGAGCAGCATGATTTCTTTTGAAATGATGACGTGGTAATTTTGAAATTAAGGCGTGAGTTCAACATTTTGCCTCTAATTTTTTTCCACGGTACGCAATCAACATCATACCCTAGGTTTGATTTTCTGGCGCATTTCAGGTCTCGTTTGCTACATTTAAGCCAGTTTTTGCATTTACCATGCATTTAGTGCATATAAATCAAAACCCTATTGCAACTATATGTGGGTGTTAGCAAAGGTGTAAAAATCATTTCTGTGTCGCTTTGCTAGTTTCAATTCATTGTCCGAGAAACGGGAAGAATTTTCAAACATTTCGGCCGCGATATGCGGCCACCGGCGTAGGGCTTGTTGGTAATTTAATTACAGGAAATGCGAATGGACTTCGAAAATCGTGAAAATAGGTGTGTCACCATGGCACGATCTCAAGACCCAGTGGAAAAAATTTGGTAAAGTTTGGCACAAGTTACAGTGATCGCTCCTTGCAAACCAGAGCATCTCACAAGAAGGATCATAGTTCCCAATAGGAGACGTGGCAATTCGGACTCCAATCGTCGGTGACTTCATCGTTTTGCCTCGAAATTTTTTCCACGGTACACAATCACCATTACACCCCAGTATTGATTTTCTGGTTCATTTCGAGTCTCGTTTGCTATTTTTAAGCCATTTTTTGCATTTACCGTGCATTTTGTGCATATAAATCAAATCCCAACCGCACTACATGTGGGTGTTGGCAAAGCAGGTCTACAAAATCATTTGTGTATTGCTTCGCGTGTTTTCATTCATTGTCCAAGGAATGGAAAGAATTTTCAAACATTTCAAATGCGAGATGCGGCCACCGGCATAGGTCTTGTTGGCATTTTAATTACAGGAAATGCAGATGGAGTCCGAAAATCACGAAAATCGGTGTGTCAACATGGCGTGCTCTCAAGACCCCGTGAAATGTTTTTCGTAAAGTTTGGCACAAGTTTGGATAATGGCTCCTTGGAAACTGGAGCATCTCACAAGAAGGATCATAGTTTCCAAAAGGAGACGTGGCGATTCGAACTCCAGTTACTGGTGACTTCATCGTTTCGCCTTGAATTTTTTTTCCACAGTATGCAATCGCTATTATACTCTAGGTTTGATTTTTTTTGTCGCATTTCGGGGCTCCTTTGCTATATTCAAGCCATTTTTTTGGCATTTACTGGGCATTTAGTGCATATAAATCAAATCCCAACTGCAACTGCATGTGGTGATGAAAGGGATGAGGATTGCCGTTTGATCTGGGTGCATCCAACTATGCAGACGTACGATCCGTGGGGTTTGGGTTCTAGCCAATCAAAACGCACGACTCACGTCGCGCGCAGTAGGGGCCATCGGCGGTTTGGTAGGCACACGGCTTTCATGAATGAACCGTGTGCTATTTGCAAACCAAATTGCATATGTTCTGTTCATACATGCTGGAGTGAGATCAATTGAATGTGCTAGCTCTAGGGTATATAATCATAAATAGTTCAAACTCATTGCCTGTGTTGACAACATATCAAGGTCAACATATTAATCGTTCTTAGATCAGCAGAAGGCCGGGCATACTCACAATTTAGTACATGCGACAGTTGCAGTTGAACGAATTAAGTTGCAGAATAGACATAACAAACAGTGTTACGTATTAATCCCCATGTACATGGGAGAACTGGGATCATTAGGTTGACCCCGAATGAACTTAGGATTTCTGATGGTTTTAAGCCTCTCTTTATGTTTGGTGCGTGATCCCTTGGCTGGCAACTCAGCAAATTCATCGTACTCGTCCTCATCAGCAACACCCTCGATGCCCAGTACCATCCTCTTCCCACGCATCACTACATGGCAGTTCTTATGCAAGGGGTCTTTCACATAGAAAATCTGGGTTGCATCGCTGGCAAGAATGAACCTACCTCTGTCGTACTGTTTGTTTAGCCATGCTGTGGACCTCCTTCCCAGAATAAGGTCTTGGGCCCAAACCTACCTCTGTCGTACCTTCAAATTCAGCTTTCATCTTTCGGTAAGGGTGATCTTTCCGTAAGAACCGACGATGATGCAAATACACGGATTTGTGAGAGTTGGGAAGAAATCTACTCGCTGTCCTATCCATGCATGTGACACATCCTACCTCTCCCCTTGTTTTCTGCCCTGACGTGTTGCCTAATGCCGGCATATCTTGAATGGTGTGCAGCAGCAACGCATGTAGATCGAAAACTCCTTTTTGTAAGCATGATAACATTTTACAGCAGGCTCTTTTTCCCACAATGTCAGCAGTTCTTCTACCAGTGCTGAAAGTAAATGTCAATGTCATTTCCAGGTTGCTTCGGGCCTTGGATAATCATTGACATCATGATGTATTTTTTCTTCATACACAACCAAGGAGCAAGGTTATATATGCACAGAAGCACCGGCCATGTGCTGTGTTTGGTGCTCATATCACCAAATGGATTCATCCCATCAGTACACTCCCTGAGCCATATACTTCTAGGATCCTTGGCAAAGTCTTGATACTTTTTCCGCGATTGACTCCCACTAAGCCCCATCTTTCGGGTGCCTCAAATATTCATCCGCAATTCGCTCATCATGATGCCACCACAACCTCTTTGCCTCTCTAGGGTTTGCAAACAAATGCTTCAACCTTGGAATTAAAGGCAAGTACCAAACAACCTTGAACGGGATTCCTGTCTTGATCTCATCTTCCAATTTGTACTTGTCCTTTGCTCTCCTCCGCTTGTATCGTCCATGCTTGCATATGCGACATGCACGCAAATCTTTGTACTCATCGCGGTACAACATACAATCATTCACACAAGCGTGTATCTTCTGGACTTCAAGTTCCAATGGGCAAACAACTTTCTTCGCTTCGTTTCTGCTTTTGGGGAGCACATTATCTTCTAGAAGAATGTCTTTGAAAAGACCTAACAACTCTGTGAAGCCCTTGTTTTATAGACCGTTTTCTGCTTTAAATATAAGAAGCGCCAGTGTGGTACTCAACTTGGAATATTTCTTTTTGCAACCTGGATACAAATCTTTCTTGGAGTCTGCATCAATGGTTGGCAGATCCTTGTACCCAACCATATCTTTATTTGGGCCCTGGAAATCTGCAATCATAGCAGCAAAATCTGGCATACCATCAAGGTCGTCATCTTCGTCGCCGTATTGGTTTTCCAGTGGGTTTTTTCGCTTGTCTCTGTTCCGTTTGTAGCTTGACGTCTGAGCCCCGAGGTTAGATTCAACATCCATGTGACTCTGATTGGGGTTTGGCATCTTGCCACCCTGGTTACCTTCATCCATGACCGGCTCTTCACCGTGTGAAGTCCAACGTGTATATCCATCCATGAATCCCCGCTTGACTAAGTGGTACTCGACGTCTGTAACTTTATGTGACTCTGTATTGGTACAATCCTTGCATGGACACAGGATGTAATAGTCGTTACGGACTCTTTTCTTTGTCCTTTCAGCCAAAGTGACAAACACCGTCACGCCACTCGCAAACTTTGAGCTTCTCCGATCCTTCATCCATTCAGATCGTTCCATCTGCACCACACGAGGGGTAATTCAAAAAAGCATTAATAAATGGATTAATTGATGCCCAAAGATGCGTGCATAAATCACAATATTTTATTTTCATAATTTACGGAGGGCGCTCCATATTGTTATCCAGCCGTGCGATGACACAAATTAATGACCAGTCAATTTACACACAGAGTACAGTATACTATCCTAATGAATTGAATACCTTAATTAAGCCACTCAACGAAAAGAATACCTTAATTAATTAGCCGTGCGATGACCTCCACCCAGCAGACAGAGAAGCGCGATGTCGCGGCACACCGAGACAGTAGGGTCGAGCAGCAAAGCTTAGTGGGGCATCCGCCTGAAGTTCGAGCTCCACTATCCTGCCTTCAACCGCGAGGGAAGTGTTCCAATCACGCCGCCGCCGACCTCGAGCATTGAGCTCCTCCTATCTCCTGTCGCTAACCGAGGATTGACCTCCTATCACGCTGCCACCGCCGACCGACCGAGGATTGACCTCCTATCCGGTAGCCGCTGCCTCGGTTGCCGCCTCCATCTCTATCTGCAGAGTGGCTGTTTTTATTTTTTGACAGGTATCCGCAGAGCAGTTGTTTACAGTATTAACTCCATTATTGCATCCCCATATGTATCGGGTAGTACATCACATATGGTTATGTCACGGGAACCGTGTCTCACGCACGTTGTCTTCTCACACGGTTTGGTGTGGAAATCGTGTGTGAAGTTGTAATATCGAACACAAACGATATGTAGAAACCGTGTGCCATATACAACAGAGTGCGATAAGTAGTTCCCGACGAGTGGTGCTGATGGTTTCAATGCGGCTGCTCCGGCTTGTATCGTCGCTCTCGGCAGCGCGATGGGCGGAGCCGCCACGACGGCGGTCACCGTTGAGCGCTTGCCTAAGGTCATCAGAAGGCCGGTGTACTACGGATCTGAATCATCTTGTCAGGTTCCAATCAATCCCGATCTTATTTAGCATGTCCAAATTAAAGTAGCTCCCTGCTCAATCCGTCCTGAATGACCCCCGCTCCCCCCACCCAGGAAAGCGATCAACCGCCGGATCCGGAGTATGACTCCAGACTCCCGCAACATGAGTTCGACTCCAAGTTTTGCGCCAACTAGAAGTACCAAAAGCTGAGTTGTGCGCACGAACACACTCCCGCTTGACGTGTATGCATGGAGGGATTTGACATTGGCAGACGGTTTCTCAGTTGCCCCTTAGAAGTTAGTGCTAAGTTCATCATTTAAGTTGAGTTAATGCCCCCGCCCATCTTGAATATTTAACATTGGCAGGGATATGAGGCTTGTGCCTTTGTTAACTGGTTGGATGATGAATGGCATGGCAGGGCTCGGAGTGTTATCACCAAGCTCGCAGAAGATAACGTAAAGCTGAAGAAGAAACTGACTGATCTGGGGTGTACAATCACTACGATGAAGCAAGAAAGACTCAATCACAGGCAACAGATGAAAGCAAGAGACAAGAAGGAACTAGCATGTGTAGTTGTAGTTGTCGCATTAGCCATCTTCTATGCGCTGTTTGTAATGATGATTAGGGGTTTTGTTTGATTATTACTGGCTACATCAATAAGCAGAGCTCATCTATTGCTTGACAACTGTCCTATGAAAACTGCTTGTTTTACATTTGGACGCTCCAACCTGTGTGTGTAATTATCACATTGAGAACTGCGCAACCGCGGGAATTTGGAGCTACTGGGTACTAATAATTGCGGTTGATTATATCAGGATTCTAACCGCCTGCCAAGGCGCCAATATAAATCGTCAATCCCCCGCTTCAATTGCTATTCCTCTTTTCTTCATACCCCACTTCAGTCTCCACCGACTTCATCGTCCCGGCCGGCCGCGCTACACACTTACACACACACTCTGCAATCTCACTTTCTCTCGCTTTGTATACGTACCGCAGCCATGTCGAACGAGAATGAGGACGACAGTTCTGCCAGCAGTCTGGCGCCTGATGATAGGTTAACCTTGGAATCATCCCGCTCGTCTTCCATGAGTCCGGCATCGAGCCCTGACCTCGATTTTATTCGGATCATGGAAGGGACGCCGCCGCCCGAGTCATCGAACGACAACCAGACTGACGAGGAGCCGTCGTAGGACGAAGAAGACGACGATGATGATGAGGAGGAGGAATGTTCGAACGAGGAGGACGATGACGAGGACATCAACGACGATGATGACGGCGGCGGCGATGAAAAGCCAACGGTCAGCAGCAAGAAGTGTCCTCGCCAAGACGATGTTGCGGGGCCATCCAACAACAAGAAGAAGAAGAACGACTAAATTAAGGAGACTGTATATCTCTGTTGCCGTTCGCTCATATTAATCTGTATCCCTTGTCAATCTCATCGCAGACGGTTAGCAATACGTATTCGACAGAGATCTTTTACATTAGCGCCCATAGTTGGTTTCTTGAATTGTGTGCCCTATCGAGCACACAATTCACAACAAAAAATCGTATGCGCTGTCTATAATTATCGCACACAATTCTGATTACCGACCTGTTTGTCGGATATCACACACATCTTGTTACGCCGAATCATTTCTGTTCTTCTGGATCATCGCAAACAGTTCATTTGAGTGAACTGTATGCCGTGTATCGCACACACCTCGAACTGGCTGACTGTGTTTGTTGTTCTGGCTCATCGCAAATAGTTCGTATGGATCAACTGTATGCCACATATCGCACACGCGTCTCTAATCTGAATCGTGCTTGATGTCTCCGGCATCGCAAACAGTTCGTCTTATTGGCGACGGTTTTATTATGACACCGTTTGCGATTCATGCATCGCACACAGTTTCGTCGCGGGGTCTCTGATTCATGTGTCACGTTAGCATTCGCCTGTAGTAGTGTATGTGTTGGGTTCGACACCTAGTTGTATGCCTTTGGTAGCCTCCCTTTCAGGGAAATGCCTCTTTGTGCTTCCACTGAGCCTTGGTAGTTCGCTACTGCTCCGGACACATTGATTGATCGACCTGTATCCTTCATTGCTCTTGTGCTTGTCCCTGCGGGGAAATGTCACGCGGTGTTTACTATAGTCCTTGTAGCATTCTACGACTTGGTTACACACGCTGATGACCGACACGTCCTCTGTTGGGTTACTTATGTCTGTCCCTGTACGTTAGGGCCACCTTGGTCTATAGCTCATCATGTCGAGTCATCATATGGTTGCTAGCGACATATTCATATAAGCGAGGACAAAGGCGCAAACGGTCCGGCCAAGGTAAGATGGCAGCCATGTGAAACGTGCGTGAGGTCTCGCGTGTTTATATGATATGTTACAAGCTAGATCTTGATAACCCACAAGTATAGGGGATCAGTTGTAACCTTTCTCGATAAATAAGAGTGTCGAACCCAACGAGGAGCTAAAGGTAGAATCAATATTCCCTTCAAGTTCTATCGACCACCGATACAACTCTACGCACACTTAACATTTGCTTTACCTAGAACAAGTATGAAACTAGAAGTACTTTGTAGGTGTAATGCTAGAACTACTTCGCACGAATAAAACTAAGAGTACTTAGCGAGAATAAAACTATGAGTAATTTGCAAGATAATAAAAGTTAGTTGTTTAGTAGAAAGCTTTTTGTAACACAAGAGAAAGATTTGTCCCTAGGCAATCGATAACTAGACCGGTAATCATTATTGCAATTTTATATGAGGGAGAGGCATGAGCTAACATACTTTCCGTACTTGGATCATATGCACTTATGATTGGAACTCTAGCAAGCATCCGCAACTACCAAAGATCATTAAGGTAAAACCCAACCATAGCATTAAGTAACAAGTCCCCTTTACTCCCATACGCAACAACCCCCTTACTCGGGTGTAAGCTTCTGTCACTCTAGCCGCCCACTATAAGAGAATTATGAACGTATTGCAAACCCTACAGCGGGAATCCCTCACGCTTGCGCAACACGGAGGGCACCATAGGACAGCACCAAAATAAAACATACAACTCAAACCAATCACCATCATCAATCAACCCATAGGACAAAACGAATCTACTCAAACATAATAGAATGGCCACATATCATTGGATAATAATATATAGCATTAAGCACCATGTTTAAGTAGAGATTACAACGGGGAGAAGAGGTGTTACACCGCTGCATAGAGGGGGAGAGAGTTGGTGTTGACGGCGGCGAAGTTGTTGGTGTAGATCGCCATCACGATGTTTCCCCCTGCGGCGCTCTGGCGCCACTGGAAGAGAGGGGGAGAGAGCCCCCCTCCTTCTTCTTCTTGCTTGGCCTCCCCCCTAGATGGGAGGAGAGTTTCCCCTCTGGTCCATGGCTGCCATGGCTCCCGGAGGGCAGGAGCCCCTCCGAGATTGGATCTCTCTCTCTTTGTTTCTCTTCTGTTTCGCGTTCCTGTTTTTTGGCCGAAAACCGTTTCTTAAATATCCGGAGATCCGTAACTCCGATCGGGCTGAAATTTTAACACGATTTTTTTCTTGATATAAGCTTCCTTGCGGCCGAAGAAGGACCCCAACTGACTTACGGTGTGCCCACAAGGCAACACCACGCGGCTGGGGAGGAGGTCGCGCCCTTGTGCCTTGTGTAGGCTGTGGGCCTCCGTTTGCGTTGATTCCACCTCCAAAAAATCACATATATTCCAAAATAATTCTCCGTAAAAATTTATCGCGTTTGGACTTCGTTTGATATGGATTTTCTGCGAAACAAAAAACAAGCAGAAAACAGGAACTGGCACTAGGCACTGGATCAATATGTTAGTCCCAAAAAATAATATAAAATGTTGCCAAAAGTATATGAAAGTTGTAGAATATTGGCATGAAACAATTAAAAATTATAGATACGACGGAGACGTATCAGCATCCCCAAGCTTAATTCCTGCTCGTCGTCGAGTAGGTAAATGATAAAAAGATAATTTTTGATGTGGAATGCTACCTCGCATGATCTTGATCAAATAATCTAATCATGGCATGAATATTAAGATACGAGTGATTCAAAGCAATAGTCTATAATTTGACATGAAGACATCAATACTCAGGCATACCGACAAACAATCATGCCCTTCAAAATAAAAATGCTAAAGAACGCTATCCCTAGCCCGTCATGCTCAATCATTGATCCAGTCACGATGTAGACAATATTAACTATACTCAATGCATAAAAATGACAATAGTGCTCTCCAACTGGTGCTTGAATGAGAAGGTGATGACTCAACAATAAAAGAAAAATAACATAAAGTAAATAGATAGGCCCTTCGCAGAGGGAAGCATGGATTTGCAGAGGTGCCAGAGCTCGAAGCTTAAAAACATTTTGAGAGGTGTACTTTTCCTATCAACGTCACGACCGAGGGTTCTCAATATCTTCCATGCTAAACACATTATAGGCGGTTCCCAAGCAGAAAGGTAAAGTTTACTCCCCCTCAACCATTCAAACACAAGCCATGGCTAGCCGAATCCTTGGGTGCCCTCCATACAATCAACTTTCCGGGGGAGTTTGTTTCATTATATATTTTTTTCACAGGACCGGGCATCCCAATTATCAGCCTCTCTCGTGCAATGACAAGTGAATAAACACCCATCGTGAGAATAACCCGCTTAGCATGGAAGATACTGACCACCCACTGCCGCTCCATGAGCGGTACGGGCACACAAAACAGATGCTTATTTGAATGATTAGAGGTGGCACATGCAAATTTACTTGGAACGGCAGAGTAATACCGCATATAGGTAGATATGGTGGACTCATCTAGAACAACTTTGGTTTAAGGGTTTGGATGCACAAGGAGAATTCCCGCTTAGTACAGGTGAAGGCTAGCAAATAGATTGAGAAGCAACCAACCAGAGAGCGACAACGGTCATAATCATGCATTGCGAATAATTAACATTGGATACTAACATGAGTAGGATATAACTTCGTCGCATAACTATACATGCATGCTTCGGGAATCACAAACCTTAACACCAATATTCTTACTAAACCACAATCATTCACTAGTACACCCACATATTACCATCTTAATATCGCAAAACTATTGCAAGGAATCAAACATATCATATTCAGTGATCTACAAGTTTTATGTAGGATTTTATGACTAACCATGTGAATGACCAATTCATGTTGACTCTCTAAATAGATATAAGTGAAGCATGAGAGTTTAATTATTTCTACAAAAGACTTGCCCACGCTCTAATAAATATAAGTGAAGCAAAAGAGCATTCTACAAATAACGGTTTTCTATATGTAGAGAAACAGGCATCCAAACCTCAAATGATATAAGTGAAGCACATGAAGCATTCTATAAAGCCATACTCAAAAGATATAAGTGAAGTGCATGAAGCATTCTATAAATCAACCAAGGACTATCTCATACCAGAATGGTGCATTATTAAAAGAAAAAGAAAAATCACACGACGCTCCAAGAATTTACGCATATCATGTGAACAAAACAAAAACCGAGACATACCGATAAAAGATGGGATGCCTTCCGGGGCATCCCCAAGCTTAGATGCTTGAGTCTCCTTGAATATTTACTTGGGGTGCCTTGGGCATGCCCAAGCTTGAACTCTTTCCTCTCCTTATTCTCCTCATATCGATACCTCCTCGTTCTTCGAACACTTCATCCACACAAAACTTAACCGAACTTTTTATTAGAGGGGTTAGTACATATAACATCAAATCCCATCATGTCCTGCTGTAACATTATTGTATAATTATAATCAAATATTAACCACTGTATTCTATCACAATTCTATGGCTCCCAAGTCAATGGGGCTCAACAAGATTTCAAACATACGCAAATAAAGAAACTATAACAGCAATCTGTGAAAACAGGACAGTCTGTAAAGATGCAAATGAACATATACTTCTGTAACTCCAAAAATTCTGAAAAAATAGGAAAAAATATAAAAATTTCATAGCAGTACTGTGTAAAAAATTCAGAATTTTTGCACGTTCCAGTAAATTATCAAAATTCAAGCACTACAGCAAAAGTTTCTGTTTTTTCACAGCACACACCAAACAAGCAATTTAAACATGCTAAAGGTAAATCTTGGCTCATTATTTTTATAATACAATGGATTTGTACAAGGGGGTAATTATTTTTGTTGAAAAGTTTCTGTAATTCAAGATTCACAAAGTTTCCATGGGCATGAACAAAGTTCAAGGACGTCCCCCACTTCAACGGTGTTCGTCTTTCTTACTTTCACTTTTCTTTTTTGAAAAGTTTTAGGTTCCCCTCTATATTTTTTTTGTTTTTAAATATTATAAAAGCACACAACATAATAAAATGACTCTCTAAAACTTCCGGGTTGTCTCCCAGGCAGCGCTTTCTTTAAAGCCATTAAGCTAGGCATAAAGTGCTCAAGTAATTGATCCACCCGGATCCCAAGGTATATCAAAGCCAATTTTAATTAACAATGATTTGTAATTTAGTAATGAGCAAAAAGCAACATATATCATGCAATGACGAAGTCTAACTCTCTTCCTATGCATCGGCATGTCATAAAATAACAATTCACGCACATCAAGTAAAGGCCAATACATAGCATAAACAGTTTCTTGCAATTTTATCGTATTGGAAACATAGAGAGGTGGAGATGTAGTTCCTCTCTCATAATAATTGCAATTAGGAGCAGCAAGCACATGCATATTATATCCATCAAAATCATCATGTGCAACAGTAAAACGCAACCCATCAATATAACCCTTAATAAGCACAAACTTCTCCGATGTAGTGTAGTTTGGAGAATTCAAAAAGATAATAGGACTATCATGTGTGGGTGCAATAGTAACAATTTCATGTTTAACATAAGGAACTATAGAAGGTTCATCTCCATAAGCATCATTCATATTGGCATCTTGGCCACAAGCATAGCAAGCATCAATTTCATCAAAAAGGGATATTTCAAACGAATCAAAGGGATCATAGCAATCATCCTTCGGTAAGCATGAAGGAAAATTAAACAATGTATGAGTTGAAGAGTTACTCTCATTAGAAGGTGGGCACGGGTAGCTAATCTGCTCTTCCTCCTTTTGTTCTTCGCTCTCCTTGTCATCTTTTTCATCTAATGAGCTCACAGTGTCATCAATTTCTTCTTCCATAGGAGCCTACAAAATATTAGTCTCTTCTTGGACAGCGGAGACTTTCTCAATAAATTCATCAATATAAGCATTATATTCATAATCCTCATGGCAATATTTAAGTATAGCAAAATTTTCATATCTGTAAATAGCATCATCACAATCTTCATACTTTTCAAACAAAGATTCAATTTCATAAGCACTCTTAAAAGCAATAAATTCTTCTATTTGTTCCACATCATAGTAATCATATATACCATTAGTATAAGAAGCCAAGGTTTCATTATCATTAAATTCACTTTGAAAGGGGAGGTGTGGAGCCTCCATCCGAGAGCAACAAGTATAATCACACCTTAAGCATAAATTCCAAGCATACCAACGCAACATTTTAATTTGATCCCATAAGTGTTTCCCTTTTGTGACAAGCGATAATCCCTAAAGTATTCCAATTGATCCAAAGTATCTCCCATTATCAAGTTGAATGGAGATTTATCAGGATTATCAAAGTAGTATTTAATGTTTTCCACATAACCAGCATCGAGGGTTTTAGGAGGTTCCCCATATCCATGAGTAGCAAGTACAACTAATTTTTTTGGTGTTTCGTGTTCCATATCCATAACTAAAGATATAAAACAACTTAGAACAGAAAATAAAAACTACTTAGAGATAAAGCAAACAAGCACACACGAGAATATCAACCCCACGCTATTGCTCCCCGGCAACGGCGCCAGAAAAAGGTCTTGATAACCCACAAGTATAGGGGATCAGTTGTAGCCTTTCTCGATAAATAAGAGTGTCAAACCCAACGAGGAGCTAAAGGTAGAATCAATATTCCCTTCAAGTTCTATCGACCACCGATACAACTCTACGCACACTTAATGTTTGCTTTACCTAGAACAAGTATGAAACTAGAAGTACTTTGTAGGTGTAATGCTAGAACTACTTCGCACGAATAAAACTAGGAGTACTTAGCGAGAATAAAACTACGAGTAATTTGCAAGATAATAAAAGTTAGTTGTTTAGTAGAAAGCTTTTTGTAACACAAGAGAAAGATTTGTCCCTAGGCAATCGATAACTAGACCGGTAATAATTATTGCAATTTTATATGAGGGAGAGGCATGAGCTAACATACTTTCCGTACTTGGATCATATGCACTTATGATTGGAACTGCAGCAAGCATCCGCAACTACCAAAGATCATTAAGGTAAAACCCAACCATAGCATTAAGTAACAAGTCCCCTTTACTCGCATACGCAACAACCCCCTTACTCGTGTGTAAGCTTCTGTCACTCTAGCCGCCCACTATAAGAGAATTATGAACGTATTGCAAACCCTACAGCGGAAATCCCTCACGCTTGTGCGACACGGAGGGCACCATAGGACAGCACCAAAATAAAACATACAACTCAAACCAATCACGATCATCAATCAACCCATAGGACAAAGCGAATCTACTCAAACATCATAGAATTGCCACATATCATTGGATAATAATATATAGCGTTAAGCACCATGTTTAAGTAGAGATTACAGAAGGGAGAAGAGGTGTTACACCGCTGCATAGAGGGGGAGAGAGTTGGTGTTGACGGCGGCGAAGTTGTTGGTATAGATCGCCTTCACGATGTTTCCCCCGGCGGCGCTCCGGCGCCACTGGAAGAGAGGGGGAGAGAGCCCCCTCCTTCTTCTTCTTTCTTGGACTACCCCCTAGATGGGAGGAGAGTTTCCCCTCTGGTCCATGGCTGCCATGGCTCCCGGAGGGCAGGAGTCCCTCCGAGATTGGATATCTCTCTCTGTTTCTCTTCTGTTTCGCGTTCCTCTTTTCTGGCCGAAAACCGTTTCTTAAATATCCGGAGATCCGTAACTCCGATTGGGCTGAAATTTTAACACGATTTTTTTCTTGATATAAGCTTCCTTGCAGCCGTAGAAGGACCCCAACCGACTTACGGTGTTCCCACAAGGCAACACCACGTGGATAGGGGGGGAGGTCGCGCCCTGGTGCCTTGTGGAGGCTGTGGGCCTCCGTTTGCGTTGATTCCACCTCCCAAAAATCACATATATTCCAAAATAATTCTCCGTAAAATTTTATCGCATTTGGACTTCGTTTGTTATGGATTTTCTGCGAAACAAAAAACAAGCAGAAAACAGGAACTGGCACTAGGCACGGGATCAATATGTTAGTCCCAAGAAATAATATAAAATGTTGCCAAAAGTATATGAAAGTTGTAGAATATTGGCATGAAACAATCAAAAATTATAGATACGACGGAGACGTATCAGATCTATGTGCCTTAGATCTCGGGTCCTGACATGATCATAGTCATAAATATAAATATTACAATTTAATCGCTGCCCAACTGTAATTTGTTCACCACACCACACTTATGTTGTTTGGAGTGATGCCTCTAGTGAACTTATGGCCTAGGGGGTCGATTTTCCTTTACTGAAAAAATCATCAAAAATACTTTTCTTTTTTTTGCGGGAAAACTTTTGATCTATTCATCTTCAATCATGGCAGTACAACGAACATCAGAAATGATAAAAATTACACCCAGATCCGTAGACCACCTAGCGATGACTACAAGTACTGAAGCGAGTTGAAGGCGCGCCGCTGTCATCGCCCCTCCCTCGCCGAAGCCAGGCAAAACTTGTTGTAGTAGACAATTGGGAAGTCGTCATGCAAAGGCCCCATAGGACCAGCGCACCAGAACAGCAACCGCCGCTAATGAAGAGTAGCGTAGATCGGAAGGATCTAACCTGAAGACACACGAACATAGATGAAGGACGACCAAATCCGAGCAGATCCGCCAAAGACAGATCCATCGGAGACACATCTCCACACGACCATCGACAATGCTAGGCGCACCACCGGAACGGGGGCTAGGCGGGAAGAACCTTATTCCATCTTCAGGGAGCCGCCACCGTCTCGCCTTCCTGAGCAGAACACAAACCCTAATAAAACTGAAAGAAATGTCCAAAAGAGGAGCCCACCCGTCGACAAGGCCGGGATCCACCACGCCCCCATGACCATAAGGCCACCGGAGACGAGACGAACCGGCGGCAACGCCTATGGGAGGCGGAGGAACCCTAAGCTTTTTTGGGGAGAGGAGGCTGCATACACAAAAATACTTTTCTTTTTTATATCATTTTATTTATTTTATTTATCTATTAATCCCTACCATACCGTGCAATTTATCCTTGTAACTAGCATGACAAGAAGCTTGAGTACCTTTTTGAAATGTTGGAGGCAAGAGTGTCTTGAGTTTTGTGTTCAGGTACTGAGGATTTTGTTTGCTAGAGAAACTCCTACTCCTTCGATAAACTTTGGTTCTCAATCGAGGGAAATACTTATTGCTACGTTACTTCACCCTTACACTTGGGGGTTACCCAAACTCTTATGAGAGAGCAAGCACACACTGTCGGCGAGCTCGAAAGGATCCACGATGAGCACTTCCATCCACCGTCGCTGTCGCCTGACTCGTCGCACTGCTGGTCCCACAGGTCATCACCATCTAACAAAATCGCCCTCTGGAGCAACCGTGCCTCCTCGCCGCCCCCACGGTGGCAGCCGCCGCGCCTCGCCGGTGCAGCCAACTGCTTGCATTATCGATGGAGATTCCGTGGTTCCAGCAAAACCCGATGCGGGTCATAGCATTTTGCAACACTAGCGCTCATGCCCCCGCTCTCTATGGTTCCAACAAAAATAGATGCCCATTGTAGCAAAAAATGTCGTTGGATGCAGCTCTGCTATGTGCCATCGGTTGTTGCAGCATTTGTCATCGCAACCATTATAGCAAAATGAGCCGCTTGTTGAAGCTTTTTTGTCGCTGGTTCCATCTTTTGTCGGTGCGTGGTGGTCGGTTGCAGCTTTCGACTCTCCGGTTGCAACACGTCACGACGACGATTCCAGCAAAAATGGTTGTCGGTTCCATCATCTTCGCCCACGGTTGCCGCATGACGTCACACCTCAGAGCCCCCCCCCCCCCCCGGTGTTAGCTATGTGGTTGCTGGTTCCAGCTCCGCACGTCTACGGTTCCAGCATCTTCAACCACGGTGCAATGTCGTCGGCTGAAGCTTGTCGCGTTCGTGGTATGTCACACGGTGGTCTTCCTCTACATCACCGGTGGCGCCTTGAAGCATCACGTCTACCCCCTCGCCCCCTTGCACCACCAACAGCAAAGGTGCTTCCGCAACCCCCCCCCCATCCCACGGGCTAGCTTGCAGCATCCCCCTTGGTCGTCGGCCACCGTGTCCCCATCCGCCGAGAACCCTGCTGCTCACAACATCAGCTGCGCCCATCTGTGTGCTCCCCTCGCCTTCCGTAGCAGCGGCTAGCAGCCATGGCGGGAAGTGAAGGAGGGAAAGGGGCTTCTCTTGCACGTGGGTTACGCCGGATTTGGGTGGAGCTTGTTTGGAAGAGGAACATCCATGGTAGCAGTAGCCGTGGGATTGGGAGTGAGGAAGAGTGATGGGGGCGAAGGAAGAGGAAGGAATAAGAGATAAGGTATACTGAGAGAGAGATAGTGGGCAAAAACGACAAAATTGACCTGAGGACGAAAAGAATTCACAAACTGAACTGTGTTTGAAAAAATTTCACCCAGCTGACCCTTTTGTGCAGCGCCCGACAGTCAGGCGCTGCACTCCACTGTGCAGCGCCTGACTCTCAGGCCCTGCACGCCTGGCCAGCGTGGCACAGCTGGGCCCCGCACCGAGCAGTGCAGCGCCTTGGTGCTAGGTGCTACACATGTAATGTGCAGCGCCTATATCTTAGGCGCTGCACATTCTGTTAGGGTTAGGGCTATGGGAGAGGCTGGCCCCCCTCCCACACCCCCCCCATCCCACACATCCCAATCCCCAACCCCACACCCTCTCTCCCCCTCTCTCCCCCTCCTCCTTCCTTCTCAAAATCTTGCAAATCTGAAGATTTTCTCCATGGATTTCAAACCCAATCCCTCCCTCAAGGTAATCTCCTCCGATCCCCTCGTTTTCATCCAAGAAATGCTCACATTTGCTCAATTTTTGCTAGGGTTAGGAAAACCCTAGTTCTTCATGGATTTTGCAATTTATATGGAGATATGAGATGATTGTTTGACATTTTTCTAGGGTTAGGCTTCTTAGTATGTTAGGGTTAGGGCTATGGTTCTTGTTATGTTGCGGTTGGGGTTATGGTTGTTGTTAAGTTGGGATTGGGGTTATTGTTCGATATCTATGTTAGGGCTATGGATTTTGAGTTAATATTGGCATGACTACTTATGAAATATATTTTTCATTGTGTTGTTTTAATTATTTTAGGGATGGGAAGAACATGTGTTTATGTTCATCATGTGGACAAAGACGCCTTTTTGAAAGGCAATATTGAACCGGACCCAGATGAGCTTGACATGGTGTTTGAGAGTACTCCTAGCTATGCCGAGGTCTTGGAACAAGTTAGGAAAGATTTAAATTGGATGGTCCCAAGTGATATCGTTGAGTTGGAGGGAAGGCATAATGTGGGTTTTGGAATGCACATCCGTTGGAAGACCATGCGTGTGAACTCCGAGCAACGTTGGGTTGCATACAAGGAGACGGTGGCCGAATCACTAGACAAGGCTCTTGAGTTATTTGCTACGAAGAAGGTTGAGTCTAGTTTGCATTTGGACTTGAACCGGACCGCCTCCCCGTTGGTTGCTAGTAGTCCCCCACCCATGAAGCAAGATGAAATGAGTGAACCTCCTTTGACTCAACAAGTGAGGCCAACATTGAGCCCGATTTCAAACAACAATGTGGGTGATGACAATGAAGTTTTGCAAGAGGAGAATGATGAGTATGAGGACGATGACAATGAAGTTGATCTCCATGACAACAATGTGAGTGATCTCGACAAATATCATGTGCAAGAGACAATGGACCATTCCATCCCTTATTCCCATGGCTATGCATCGGAGTCGGATGACGAAGGTCCCGATGAAGAACTTGATGAGGAGGGGTTCACGGTGAAGGAGGCCGAAGCTTTCGAGAAGGTATTCGAGCGGGATCATCGGATACCATTGTTCAAGGATGTTAGTCTCGCGGATGAAGCCGTGGTGGATGGTGGCAAAGGTGTATGTCTTGGAGTTAGGCCATCTTCTCACCGGGATTTGGAAGACGGCAAGAACGGGATTTCTCCCGGGTCGAAATTCGAAACCTTGTTGGAATTGAAGATGTGGCTCGACAACTACTCGGTCACGCATTATCATCCACACAAGGTGGTTCACTCGGACGTCAATGTGCGTTACACGGTTGCATGTGAGGCTGACCGATGTCCATGGATTGTGCGTGCAAGACCATGGAAAGGAGAGCCCACTTGGCACGTAGTTAGTTGTGTACCAAGTCACATGTGCCGAGGCAAGAAGGTGGATGGCAAGATTGTGTCCCAAGACCATAGACAACTCACATCCGAGTTCAGCGCTTACAGGCTTTCCAACACAATATCCACACTTCCAATCATGAGCATTCAGAGCGTCATGGACCTTGTGAAAGCCATCTTTCATTACAAGGTGAAATACGGCAAGGCATGGAAGGCGAAGCAAGCCGCATTCAAGATGTTGTATGGTAATTGGGATGAAGCATATAACCGAATCCCTAGGTTGTTGTTAGCTATGGCCGCCACTAACCCGGGCATGGTTCATGTGGTCGAGCCTCATGGGCAAAAAACAACGATTCACGATGGAAGGACCGTGCGAGTATTTGGCCGTGTATTTTGGGCGTTCGAGCAATGCATGAGGGCTTTCGAACATTGTCGGCCGGTCATCGCCGTTGATGGCACGTTCTTGACCGGACAATACAAGGGCACCTTGTTGGTTTCAATATCAAGTGATGCCAATAACCGGGTGTTGCCTTTGGCTTTTGCTTTGGTTGAGGTGGAGAACAATGATAACTGGGAGTGGTTCTTGTGTCTTTTGAGAACCAAGGTATTACCGGCTCAAAGGGAAATTTGTGTCATATCGGATCGCCATCAAGGAATTCTTAACGCGGTGGACATTGACATTCCCGGGCATGCTCCGTTGCACCATCTATGGTGCATGAAGGACTTTTGTTCAAACTTCTATAGGGCATGTGGCCTTAAGGAGTTGGCCGATGATCTTCAAGATTGTTGTCTCTCTTTCTCCGACAAGCGGTTCGCCAACTTGTACAACAAATTGGTCACACACAAAAAACTTGATCCCGGGGGTCTTGACTTTCTCAATAGGAACATTCAAGAAAGGAATAGGTGGGCACGTGCTTTTGATGAAGATGGTCGGAGGTATGGTCAAATGACAAGCAACATGGCCGAATGCTTCAATAGGGTGCTCAAGGGTGTATGTGCATTACTCGTGACGGCAATAGTTCAATACACATTCGACAAGATGAATGCGTACTTTCTAAAGCACTCAATGGAAACGGATAAGCAGATTGCGGGTGAGAACAAGAAGAAGTACAAGTACAAGTTGCCACCAAAGGTTGATGAATGGTTGGAATTTCAATCACGGAAGGCGGACTCCCAAGAAGCTATATTATATAACGACGACGATTGGTTGTTCGAAGTGAAAGAGCCAGGAGGAACCACAAACGATGGCCGCCAACACGGAGGACGGGCTTTCAAGGTCTCCCTAACACGGTGTGATTGCTCTTGCCAGAGGCCATTGTTGCTTCATCTCCCATGCTCGCACTTGTATACCGCAGCTCGCGTTAGGAGTGTGGACGTCAATCACCCGCTCACCGTGAGGGAGTCCGAGTTCTCAATCATGACGGTTAAGAATACATGGGCTCCCCGATTTCACCCATACTTCGACCAATCACAATGGCCGGAGTACCATGGAGTTCAACTATGGCCCGATCCGGAATTGAAGGTCGTTAAACGGGGAAGACGTAAGACAAAGCGTTTTAGAGGTGACATGGACGGATGGGGCCATGGTGGCGGTCGAGAATCGGGCAATGGCCAATTCCAAGAGCCTCGTGAAAGATCCCGTTGTGGTGACTGCAAAGGTGGGGGACACAACACAAGAACTTGTACCAAACCAACAAAGAGATCAAAGAAAAATGATGCAAGCACAAGACAACAAGGAGATACACAAGTTCCTAGCCAATGAGGGCCAAGCTAAGCAAATAGTAGTGAACATGGTCATACGCAACAAGGGCCAAGCCAAGCAAGTGGTAGCCAACCAAGTGCTAGTCAACAAGTGCCTAACCAACCAAGTAGTAGCCAACAAGGGGCAAGCCAACGAGGAACTAGGCAACAAAGAGGGAGGCAACTAGGTCTTACAAGAGGCCGTGGTGGTGGTAGAGGCTGTGGTGGTGGTCTTGGACTTGGCGGTGGTAGAGGCCGTGGTGGTGGACTTGGCCTTGGTGGTGGTCTTGGACTTGGCGGTGGTAGAGGCCGTGGTGGTGGAGTTGGCCTTGGTGGTGGTCTCGACCAAGGTGGTGGTAGAGGAATGTTTGGATACCTAGATGGACCTTTTCCGTATGTGGCTTACTACCTATTTTGTTGCAGTATACATGTTTTTCATACTTTGTTCTTGTCCTTACTAACTATTATTTTGCAATTTACATGTTTTTTTAATATGTTCTTCTTATCCTTACTAACTATTATGTTCTAATTTTTATAGGTATGGCGGCTTCTCAACCCAACAAACCAACAATGAAGGGGGTGGAGGAGAAGGATGGGGAAGGTGAGATGGCGGGGTGGTGGGAGAAGGCTGCGAGGAAGCTGAGAGAGGAGGATGCAGCCGCACTAGAGAAGAAGAAGCAACATGAGTTCGAAGAGAAGATGAAGGAAAAAGAGAGAGGGATATTTGAGGAGATCACGAGGATGGACAAGTTGAGGATTGCATGTGAGAAGGCAGCTGCGCAACGGCAAAAGGATTTTGAAGAAAAATGCAAGAAACTTTGGGCTTTTGAGAAGGAAAAGAAAGAGAGGGAGCATAAGCTATTCATAGAGAAGGTGGTTCATGAGTCTCATATCATAAGGAAAAGGGAGGAGGAAGAAGAAGAGGAGAGGAAGAAGAAGAAGGCAAAGGGACCTTGCTCGACACAATAGAGCAATGTGACCTTGTTGTCTACTACGCTATGATCTTCGATTTGGTTGTCGACCAAAGTTTGTAGTATTATGTGCTATCACTCTTCTATGTGTACTTCCATGTCCGCCAACCTCCTCTATGTGTTCTAGTATGTCCTATGGACTCCTCCATGTGCTATGACTCTTGTAAGTCTACTACGATGTGCTATGACTCCTCTATGTCTACTAATATGTGGTATGGACTACTCTATATGTATTTGTGCTATGTGCTGTGAACTAATCTATGTGTTTTTGTGCTATGTGCTTCTTGATATAGGATTTGAACCTCAAAATGTATTTTTTTCAGTTTTCTAAAAAAGCCAACTGTGCAGCGCCTGAGGGCTAGGCGCTGCACTACATAGTGTGACGCCTAGGAGTCAGGCGTCACACTGTGTAGTGCAGCACCTGAGGCAAAGGCGTTGCACACACACTTAGACAAATATTTGGAGAAAAACCTACTGGAACCTATCTGTTGCTGATATCCAGATGTGCAATGCCTAGATGTCAGGCACTGCACTACACAGTGTGACGCCTGACACCTAGGCGTTGCACATCTCGATATCAGCAACAAATAGGTTCCAGTAGGTTTTCCCCCAAATATTTGTCTAAGTGTGTGTGCAACGCCTTTGCCTCAGGCGCTGCACTACACAGTGTGACGCCTGACTCCTAGGCGTTGCACTATGTAGTGCGGCGCCTGAGCCAAAGGCGTCACTCTTCTGTTCACTGCAGAAACAGGAGATTTGCTGTTCATTTCTTTTACATCCAAAATTTGTATTGATAATATATAACATAGATAAAGCAATTTGGTCATACATTGACAATTTCAAACAGAAGTAGCACATTAAAACAGAAGTTCAACATCACTTCAAGCTCAACATCACTTCAAACAGAAGTAGCACATTACTAAGAGTTCATCAACATCCTCTCAACATCTTACATAACCTACAAGTTCATCAACCAAATAAAACGACGACAAGTTCAGTTTCTTATAAATGTTAGCAGATAGGTGGTTGCCTCCTTCCGCAAACTCCATGCCCTCATCTGCAGATATTGTCCACTCCCTCAATCCATTGCCGGCGGTGGTGAGCGGTATGGCAAGGGACCACCGGCTCCGGGGGCGGCGGGGTGCGGGTAGGCATCAGACCTATGATGCAATCCCATCTCTCTGCACGACTCTGATCTGTTGACTTCGCTTCCTGCTTTGCCCAATGGACAAACGCTACTGGCGGCTCGGATGGATGCGGCATCCTGCGCTTCTCCTCCATGTTGCCCTCGAACCAAATTCTCCAGGCGAGATTCAGCAATTCTCGATCTGCACGATCCTTGCACACCCGAGCATGTCTCCTGGCGACGGAATTCAGATCTGACCCCTCTTCCACCTCCGACTCTGCTTCCTTCCACTCCCTCACGCACAGCGTCCATGAGAGAGCGTCGTCTCTGATCCGCATCGCCCGCTCCCTCCAGCGCTGCTCCCTGGTCTTCGCTTGGGCCTCCGCCGAGAGCGAATCGAGCGGCTGCAGGAGATCTGGAAACGTCTGGTAAACCTGAGGCAGCGGGATTCGGTACCCCCTCCCCTCCCCCAATGGCACCCCGGTAGATCTGGAGGTGTGGGCCATGGGAAGCGGCGACGGTGGCGGTGGCGGCTGCATAAGACAAACAATCAAAGCATAGCAATAAGCATCACAAAACACATATGCATCCAAAACAATATAAGGTTCCATAATGGTTTCATCTCACTCATCTCAAAAACATCTCAACATGTAGGGTTCCGGAACGAAAGCATCCTTGTCAATACAAATCTAGGATTTCATCTAACTCATCTAAAAAAACATCAACACAAACTAGGTTTTCACTATGTATAGGGTTCATCTCAACAATCTAGATTTTCACTATGGATGCATATATTGTCAATACAAATCAACTAAACTAGGGTTACAAAATGATTACAAATCATCTACAAATCCTAGATCCCACAAATCTATTTCAAAATTTAGATGCAAATTTCTAATCCAACCAAATAAGGGTTCCACAAATCTGAAAAATACGTAACATTTTCTGCATATAAAGAAGGGGATCGGAGGAGAATACCTTCTAGGATGGATTGGTGAAGAAATGCACGCAACAAATCGTCAGATCTGAGGATTTTGGGAGAGAGGATTGAGAGGGGGAGAGGAGGAAGCCGGCGCCGCGCTCTGTTTTGTAACTGGAAGGAATGGGGTGGGGGGAGGGCCAGCGCGCGGCAGTTATCACAAAGTCACAGTGTAGCGCCTAAGAGCTAGGCGCTGCACACAACTGTGCAACGCCTAGCTCAAAGGCGTTGCACATCTGGACAAACTTTCCAGGGGACACCAGAAACTTTGCAGCCTGTTTGGAGGCAAAAATTTCGCTAAGTCTGGGTGTGGCGCCTGAGATCTAGGCGTTGCACTGCATAGTGCAACGCCTAACATCCAGGCGTTGCACTGTACGGTGAAGCGCCTAGGTCCTAGGCGTTGCACTCACACTATGTACTGCAGAAACTAAACTGCTCCTGTTATAAATTTTCATTCAATATTACTACAATCTCATAAACTAAACTGCTAAAATGAAGCAATCAGGATCAACATTATGATAAATTCAACATCACTTAAACTTAAACATCCCTTGAACTTAAACAAAGTCAACAAGTTCAACATTGCTACAAGTTCATCGACATAACAAGTTCAACGAAGACAAATGTTCACAAAGAAAACGACAGCGACTAGTTCGTTCAGCGCGTTGTATTGCCGGCTCTTCCCCTCTTGCTGGTTATCTTCTTCCTCCTGGGACGAGCAACCGGCTCCGGTGCCTCCTCCTCCTCATCGTTCACATCATCATCCTCCAAGCTCGCCATCCGCGAGCTCCCAGCGAGCGTCCTCTTGCCTCTAGTGTCATTCTCTCTTACCTATGAAGCATTTTGTCCGTGTCCTCCCATTCCGGCGGGTGACCCTGGAACAGACCAAACTGGCGGAACACACGATGTGGCATGTGAAGCTCAACCGCCCAGTTGCATATGAGCGGGCACCGCATAAGCCAAAGATGCCTATCCCGCAAGCACATCGGATTCAGGATGAATTCTCGTGCATCACCTAGCCTATCCTTGGCACCATATGGCTCCCATTCCACCTGGAACATAGCACAACAACGCAACATTGATATCGAGTTTTCATAAAAGCACGAGAATGAGTGATGTAATGTCAATGTTTACCTGCTCAGCCGTAATCGTGTCCAACTCGTTGGTGTACTGCCTATACATGAGAGTGACATCGCTCATCATCTCGGATACCACATCCCACTTGTAAGCCCAAGTGGGGAGCCGTAGTTCGTCCTCTTTGTCGTCCCATTCATTGAACTTGACGTCCTTCGGGCGTCCGACCGGCAGGCGCTCCCAGCTCCATACCGAGAGTACGAGCATACAACCACCAATACATCCGTCCTTCGAGATCCTACAGCAAGCATCGTCCAACTGCACATAAAGGAAAACATGGTTCACTCAAGAGCAAGATTGCATTCATAATGTAGAAATGAAGTGAAAAACAAACAACTGACTACCTGTCGGTACAAGTAGGCCAGTGCCGCCAAACCCCAACTCCATTTGTTGTCGAAGACGGTCAACGCCTTAAGCCACATCCATGGAGCGTTATTGCCAGTGGCGTCGGCAAACAAAGTCCTGGAGATAACGTACCACATGTAAGACACGAGCATATATCTGGATCACATCATCATTAGCACCTTGAGGGCAATGCGCAAAGTTTGCTACAATCCACGTGAAAGGAGCTCCGGCTACGACTCTCTCCTTCTTCTTCTCTCCCTCTTCTACCTGAGCCTCTGGAGGAGCCATACCGATAAGGGCATCCATCTGCTGGCGCCACCCATCAGAATCGGTGCTCATACAGAGAGGCTTCCCCTCGATAGGAAGACCGGTAATCAAGGCGACATCCTGGAGCGTCACGGTCATCTCCCCGGTCCGAAGATGGAAACTGTGCGTCTCCGTCCTCCACCGATCAACAAGCGTGGTGATTGCTGTAGCATTCAGGTTCGGTGTCGACCGGCTGACCAGCTGAATGAACGGGAGGAGTCATGTCTGCCTGATGTACGGTGTGTACCGCTCATCGTAAGGCATGACAGCACCAGAGACCCCGTGAGACCGAATCTTCAGAGGTTGAAGGAACTGCAAACACGCAAATCAGATGATTACATATAGGCATGCCTATTTGAGTGGAACTACTATGATTATTACCTGTTTCTTCTCCGACATCATGTAGGCCCGGTGTTGAACGTCATAGTAATCTTCGAGAAGCCAAACCATCCTACAATATTGAAACAGTAAACATACATGACAAAACTAAAACACTTCCTATTCATGACTTCACATGCAAGCATTTTTCATGTATACATACTAAAACACTAGGTACTAAAAGAAATTTAAACACTAGAGTTCAAATGTGACTTCCTAAAACACTTCCTATGTGACTTCTTTTCCATATATACTCAACAACAAAACATGCGCAAACTACGATTAAATACTAATGTAATACTCAACAATAATGCTCAACAATCAAATATGACTTCCTATGTGACTTCTTTTCCATATATACGTACAAATTTGTATGGAACCGACATTGACAATACAAATCAACAACATTAGGGTTCCTAAATCACACAACACTATTTCAATGTATCATATAAATTTCTAATCCAACCAAATCAAGGGTTTCACCCTAACTTGTAAACAAATCTCAAAACAAAGTTAACAATTTTATGGATACAAAGAAGGGGATCGGAGGAATTTACCTTGTACGAGGAATGAGGAACTAAATCCACGGCCCAAACCTTCAGATCGAAAGAATTTTGGAGAGGGGATAGAGAGGGGGAGAGCAGATGGCCGCCGCCGCGCTCCTCTGGTTCGGTTACTGGAACGAGTAATGGGGGGTTCGGATGGGGGTGGCGGGCTGCGGCGGTTTAAGTCATTGTGCAGCGCCTAAGAGCTAGGCGATGCACATGGTAGTGTAGCGCCTAGCACCAAGGCGCTGCACTACCCGGTGCGGGGCCCAGCTGTGCCACGCTGGCAAGGCGTGCAGCGCCTGAGAGTTAGGCGTTGCACAGTGGAGTGCAGCGCCTGACTGTCGGGCGCTGCACAAAAGGGTCAGCTGGGTGAAATTTTTCCAAACACAGTTCAGTTTGTCAATTATTTTCGTTCTCAGGTCAATTTTGTCGTTTTTGCCAAGATGGTGCCCCCACAGGGATGCGTGCACGCGTGGACACGACTGGCAGTTTTGGGCCGATAGGCCGGAACAAAACGGTTCCCATCAAATAAAGGGGCACACGTATGTGGTCTTATTAAGGTGGTGGACATTCTCAACTTTCCTTTTGTGTAAACTAGATTAAGGTGGTGGACATTCTCAACTCTCCTTTTGTGTGAACTAAATGATACCACGCGCGTTGCTGTGAGAACTGGTTGTAAAATATTTTAATGAGATTTGATTGTGTGGATATCAATATTTAGATTAGTAACACGTGAACCAAAATTAAAAATAGATAGGAAAATATTTATTGAATATAAGTAGAATAATATAATGAAAAATATTTTCTCATGCATGGTTGCATGTGGTGGTGGGACTTTTTCCATGCATGGTTGCATATTAGGGTGGGCTTTATCACATCCATAATTATAAAGTGATGTGACATGCTTGCATGTTGAGATAAATAAGTTAGTAGGGATCACTCTCTTATGTAGTACTCCCTCCGTCCCAAAATTAATGACTCAACTTTGTACTAACTTTAGTACAAAGTTAATACAAACTTGAGTCACTTATTTTGGGACTGAGGGAGTATATAGGATGCCAGCGGTGTGCTTAGCCCATCCACCTAAGAATCGTCGTGTTAGTAGTTTTTTCTTACGGAAAGATTCTTTGTTGATCAAATAAGGGCAACGTCATTTACAAGAAAATCCAAGATAAAACTGGGTGCACTAGAATCCCAAAATGATGATTGATCAAACAACTGATTTAGCAAGACATTCAACAACCGCATTTGCATCTCGACTACAATAACCAAAACAAACCTTCCCGAACCCTGTTGCAAGTTGAGTGTTAGGTACCCAGTACTACAGTAGCTCCATTAATAGGGATTAGGAGAATTCAGCTCGATTACATGGGAAAGCTCAGAGGAAGGTGGAGATCGAGGAAGAAGATGAGCAGTAGAAGAACAGAGGAGAGGAGAACACACGCACACCAAGCCTAGGCCGAAGCCTTTCCATCCGAGCCACCTCCCTCTTGTTGTCATCTTTCGTGTATATGTAGTGATTCTTCAGTAGCGTTTCGTCAAGTCCAAGGCCCAAGAGCAAGTCATAGTCCGGCCCACATAACAGGACAGGGGAGGTCGCTGACAATCCCCCGTCCATAACATTCGGCTTGCCCTCAAGCCGACTATGTGCCGAACCACCGGGATCCCAAGGAGCTTGTTCAGCAGACCGAACCCAATCAAGAAATTTCTCACTTGGATCATGATTCAGTTTGTAGGCTTGCAGAATTAGCACACCATGAGCCACCGTTAGAAACAAAGCACTTGGTTTACCCATTGTAGACCGATAATTCAATCTTGTGAAGACCTGACATTGGAAGTTGTAGGCCTCATCAGTATGCACAGAACAGGGCACCAGCTCGACCCTGGAGACATGAATAGATCCTGGAAAGGATGGTATCCAGACGACTTTCCCTTCGAAATGATCAAGATCAGCAGGAGCGATCCAGAACATGAGGACCCAAGGAACAAGAAATGAACATCTCCATCGTACCCATTCATGGCAAATAATCCGTGGTGAATATTTCGTATTGATAGTGTTACCTCCAATCCAAATCACCAAGTAGCAGATCACAACAGTTCGCTCCAAGTTGCCAACATCAAAGTAGACCATATCAAACGACCATGCAATTTCCCTTTGGAATTTTTCGGAGCTCGAAGGGGCATACTCAGTTGGGAAAAACTGAAGCCAATCCCACAGTAATGGATAACCAATTAACCATGGAATTTTCCATTGCATAAGCACATAAGCTCCCCTTAGCATTGCTTCAGAGAGTGGTTGCCTGAAGAAGTGAACACCACCAGCATGCCTTACGGCAAAGAACAGACAATCCATAACTACCATACGGCTGCCTTTCACACTACAAGTACCCTCTGCCACAGGGTTGTGCAAACCTTCTCGCATCGGCGGCGGCCAAGGTAGTCGCAGTACCTGAAAAGTACAGTCTCTCGCATGCTTCAAGTGCTCATGATGGTGACAGTCCAGTACACTGATCAGCTTCATTTCAATATCCTGAGACGGCCTCCGCATCTTGACCATTGACTCATCAGACTGGTCACGCCAACAAGGAAAAACACAACCAGTGTTCAACCATGATAGCTCCAGTAGAACCCTGACATAGCATGCACCCTTTCCAAGAATAAGCCTCATCACTTTGCTCATAGAAGTTCCAGCAATGTGGAAAGTCAACAAATATTCAGTTTGACAGTCTTTGTTGAACATGGGTTGTGATAATATAGTAGAGCATTGCAAGAATCTGTACAACTTGTAAATCTTCTCACCATTTGACTGTGGCCAAAGTGCAACGACTGAAAAGACCTTAATGAACAGCCAAGCAATTTCCAATGTAGATCGAAGTTGCCTATACCACTGACAATGATTAGAACCCAAAGAATACCAAGCAATTTTCCATTGATCCCTCGTGCAAATGTACTTCAACTGAGATACAGTGGTTAGCAGTGCAAGAGCTTCAAAATCCAGGCCCAATTTTTCACTGACATCAAGAAAGCACGTGACCCATGCTACTCCAAGACTTGTTACTAGTTCACTAGGTCTTGGAAAAATGTTTAGCTGCAAGTTTGTATATGACGAAATAAGCCCCATCTCCTCGTAGCAAATCATTCCTGTGATTGATGGATGAGAATACTTCTTGTACATCACTCTCTTCTGCAACAATATTCTCTGGTCAGAACAATATGGAAACTGAGGCCAAGCATTCCATAGTTGTAGCAATACAGTGAGAACATCTCGAGCACAGATGATTGCACTTGAATCAATTTCTCGCTGTCCAGGATCCCACGGCAATGTCAAGAACCCATAACCTGTAAAAGACTGAAATAGGATCCTGATAGTGAGCAAGGCTGTTGAGTTCGTCTCCTTCGCGGCTGCCAGCAATTCATCGCGACTCCTCTCCGATTCACTTTTGAGCTGGCCTAGCCACACTTCCTGCTGCAATAGGAGATACGGGCTGATGAAGTACTTGAGCCAAGCCACGCTAGTGTCACCTCCCAAGCAATTCATCAAGCATGAGGTCCTCGATGGACTGCACTGCACCAACTGCATGCCATCAACAACGATTTTGTATGAGGAGTGTTGACTGACCTCATCTAGATATGAACGAAGACCACATCGCTGCTGAAAACCATCCTCGTCAAAATCCTCCTGGTACGAAACTAGCTTTGTAGATACCTTCTCATCAGTTTTTCCATCTGATTGTTCACTGAACTTGCTAGTCCCTGGATCCCAAGGCAAACCTGAATTGACAAGTAGATAATCTCTGATCAGAGAAGTAATACCCATTTCTTCTGCTTGCCCTTTAGTGATGTCGATGCTGCCATTGATGGGGAACAATGCAAACACAGCCCAGGGGATCGCGGTCATTGCCGGGGTCGACGCAAAGGGAACCGGCACCAACGTAGGCACACTCCAAAGGGCCGGGAACGCCACCATGGGGTCATCCTTGTCAGTGTCGTGGTCGAGTCCAGGCTCATGAGTGACGTTGTCGACAATTGTGGATGATGATAGTACTGCGGACAAGGTGAGCGCCGACTCCTCGGGTGCGTCACAGCTTGGACACCCCGTCGAACAGGTGGTGGGCGTCGGAGCGGCGTCGTTTGTGTTGTCGACTTCGAGCACCTTGTCATCACATTGAGCTCCAGGATGGCGTTGCCGGTGGTTGCGGACGGAGTTGGTGCTGTAGGCGCAGCGAGCTCGAACGGAGTCGCGCTGATGGCGCCCATGGACGCCTCAAGTTGGAGGTCGTCGGTGGAAGTAGCGAGCACCTCATCATGGCGCTCGACTGCAGCCGCCGCTGCCGCCCACTCCGCGTACGGAGTGTCGTCATAGAAGTACGACAGCGCCATCCCGTCATCATCCGGCATGGTGATGGTGGTGTAGATCGGTGGTAGGAGGTCCACGGCAAGGATGCAACACCCCTCGTAGATGGCATGGCCATCCAGGGCACCTCGAGCTCGGGCCGCCCTCCACCGAGACCGGAACTCGACGTACGCCTCCACGCCGTACATCCCATCCACCACTCGCTCAAATGCACAAATCACGTCCCCATCTCCGGAGTGGCGGAACAGCAGGCGAAGCATCTCGACGATCAGTGGCTGGTGAACGTCGGTGATCCGGGCGTAGAGCACGCCCCTGGGGCAGATGAACTTGTGTGTTGTCATTTTGACAAACAGGTTGCAGGCGGTGGTGAAGAACAAAATTTTGGTGGGAATTTGGGGCTAGGATCTATGGCCCAAATGTTAGGTACCCAGTACTACAGTAGCTCCATTAACAGGGATTCGGAGAATTCAGCTCGATTACATGGGAAATCTCAGAGGAAGGTGGAGATCGAGGAAGAAGATGAGCAGTAGAAGAACAGAGGAGAGGAGAATACACGCACACCAAGCCTAGGCCGAAGCCTTTCCATCCGAGCCACCTCCCTCTCGTTGTCATCTTCCGTGTATATGTAGTGATTCTTCAGTAGCGTTTCGTCAAGCCCAAGGCCCAAGAGCAAGTCATAGTCCGGCCCACGTAACAGGACCGGGGAGGTCGCTGACATTGAGCACATTCAATGGTCGCCGCGTCAGCTCCATAGTATAGTAGTTTTGTAGCTTCAATCACAGGAACACGATCGGACTCAATCTCCACCTTGTTACAGCCTAAATGTGAGGCCAGAATTAATCCATTCCGTACCGCGAGGGCGCCTTTTTACTTGCGCAGAAAGTAATGTTCCAACAGAACTGACTAATCAATTGATAGATCTAGTTGCTGATCGTACAAAAACTAAGACAACAACATGGTGGATTGGTAAACCTAGTTTCACTTAACTACCCCAGGCATCTCATGCAATGGCAAAGAATGACGTGATGGCGATTACTTCCTGGAGAGGCTGTTGATCTTGTCATCGATTCACGGGCTACCTTACAATATACTGATCTCCAAATTACTATCGCTAAGCTATTTATTACGGATCTGTTTCATTTGGTTGCCATTTCCCCTTCGCATGATAAAAAACTATCCATGGCCGAAAAATATGGCCATGTCTGCATGCTTTCGTCATCCTTCTTGCTCTCCTGCAAACATAAATAAAATATTTGGTACTTCTGTTTGAAGAAAAATATTTGGTAATTTTTACTGCTATGTGCATAGATTAGCATGCTTTCACCCAACAATACTAATTGGCAATATTACATTATGACATCCAAAATGGAATTATGGGTTTGTTTGGTTGGGCTTGGGCTGTGGCTTTCTGTGCCCTATAAGCCGCCCAACCAAATACCTTATTTAGAGTTTATGCAATATTTCAGGGTTTCATCTACCTACCTCGTATTTCTGAAGCAATGATGTCCACACAGATTTGCACTGTGCTGGTGTACGAGTTATCCCCTGCTTCAACAGGCTACCAGATATCTCTTCCCACAGAACCATTCTTCCTTTCACGGTTTGGAATTTCTCATTCATTTCTCCACGCAGCTGTATTAAGCTCTTAATTTCCTCGGGCTTCCACTTGTTCTTTCTTGAAGATTTAGCTGGAGCAGGAGCTGACGTGCTGGAATCCTTATCAATTATGCTGATCTTGCCGAGCTTTGGTTTGTTCCCTTGAGCTGAAGCATTGACAATTCTTGCAATTTTTACTGCTGTAGGGGATTTGAACGACTCCCAAAAATGATCCAATGTTTTAGGCTGATGTAAATCAGGAGAGAAGAATGATTCACCATTGGAGCTAGTGGTTGCATCGTCAGGTGTTGTTCTCATGACCTCAGGGATGCTCTCTGCAAACAACGTAATGACATCATTGGCACGTCAACATGCACGAATCGATCCACAACTACATGAAATGTTGACAACTGAACTAACAACTAGTGTTTAAAGTTCCAGGGATAAACAAGGTAACATATCAAATACTTGCCGCTTCATACCTTCAGCCTCACGCTCTGGGTTCTCTGGCCGTGTTTTCTCATAGTCTACAAGACTCGTATGCCTACTAGCTGCGGAAGGCCCAAACTTCCCAGATGATTTATTTATTACATCTTCTGTGAAATCTACTGTAGTGTTCTCTGAAGCAACTACAATGACGTCAGGTCTCTTTCCACTGTACTTTCTGACCATTTTCCTCAAGATTTCAGATACCATTCGCTCCATGTGACTAAGTGGGCAATTCAAAGGACAGCTTGACAATGCTGCATGCGCAGCCTTGTAAAGTGCATCAAGTAGTCTCCCATTATCAAGCCATAGACACCGTGTTGTTATTTTAAATTTCCCTTTCAAGCCTGACTGTGGTGAAGCAGGTTCAGGTCGGAAGATCTCCATGCTGCAGGGAACAAATAATATGTTTAGCATTTTGGGGGTGCCTAAAAACAAACACTACATACTGTTTTATCATCTCAACAATGTTCAGATGCATTTTGGGGGTCCTCTGATTCACAATAAAAAACAACTTCTGCTGAAGAAAAACATCACAACAAATGCCCCAAAACCGTGTGAGAAATTACCTGACAAAGATAATGCCATCAGATGCGATCCTGAATCTCTCATCAATGCAGAGATCAGTGGACGTTCCAAAAGCTTTGTCTCCATCACTATACATTAGCTATAATATCAAGTACATCATGTTAAGTTTCAGAGCTGTTAAGAGACAAGACAGAGATAGTAGGATTAAATGATTCACCTTAAAGTCCTGCTTCCCTAAAGAAACAAACCCATTTGACAAAACCTTTCTGCTTCTTAGATGAGATACACCAAGCATCTCCCCATTTTTAATTACCTGCAATCAAAATAAGCAACTAAGAAATCCTACTAAATGCTAACATAATGAACTATATAAGGAGTAAGAACATGTCTATATGATGGCAATGCGAACAAAAAAAAAAAAAATCATGCCATCATTTTTAGTGCTAGGGGCGTAAAATGAGCACCACTACATTTTTAAGTTTAAGGTTTGTCTCCCTTAGCATATAGTCATATACATCTATAGCACTAAGATACCTGAAGTCCCAAACCATGGAAGACAGATTACTTACAGTAGTGTGCTTTATGCCAGTTGACCTTCCTAGCAATTCATGTTCTTTGAGAAACAGGAGTTCTCCATGAACAGGCAAGAAATGCTGCGGTTTAACAATCTGTAGAACTTCCTCCTGGAAATAACAAATTAAAGACACATTATCTCCTCTAATCTCAAGTTAACATCAGAATTAAGAACATTTCACACGGAGATCTAGGCCTAATTCTATAGCAGTATACTCGCTATGTTACAAAAATGCATGACGTTCCAAAACACAATCTCCAATATGCACCTTCGACTGTTCTTTTTTATATGTATAGTAAATTATGAAAATGATATTACTTTAAAACTATTTTTATGAAACATCAAATGGTGCATTCTACCAAGCAAAACAAAACTGCTTTTTGTAATCAGTTGGCAAAGACAGTGAAGTTTCAAACGGGGGTAGTAGTAATATATATTGTTACCAGGTACAAAAGCATATCAAAGAGCAGAAAGCAACACATGAGAAAAAAAATTACCAGTTCATCGTGATAAGCATGCCCAGATGTATGGAGGCCAGCATCTTTACCCATAACAATTTTGGGGCCAAGGTCGGTGAGGCGATTTAACATCTTCATTACCCGGGACTCGTTTCCAGGGATAACCTGAAAATAAAAGCATATGCATGATGAGATTTGGCAATGCTATGCTCAAAGGAGAAACCAGTTGACCTGCAACCATAAATACTACAACAAAGGTATGTTAGATGCTTTTCACCAATACATTTGGCGCCCTTTCACGCATCTTTGTTAAGAGGAATGATATTTCAAAAAATAAATGTGCACACATACTAGAATGATACAAAGCATGGACACGGCCAAAACTGCCAAATTGCCGTCCTAATTCGGTGGGACACGATACGGCCGGACACACCGGAATACGCATGACCCCAGTATCCCCTGATTTTCGAATTAAAAAAAGGAAAAAAGCAAAGACACGGCTGGGACACGTTGGGGACACGGGAAGCCCAATAACAAACAGCCTCGGCCCGATACAAACCCTATTTTGCAGGGTCGCACACACGCTCACCACGAAAGGAATGCTGCTCCCAATCGAACGCGCCGTCGCCGCCTGGATTCGAGCGCCGCCGTCGCCTGGATTCGATCGCCGCCGTCGCCTGGACTCAACCGCCGCCGGGCTAGAGGTCTGCTGCCGTCGCCAGGACTCGACTGCCGCCACCGCAGCCTGCACTCGACCACCGCGGCCGCCACCAGGACTCGACCGCCGCAGCCGCCGCCAGGACTCGACCTCCCGATGGCAACCACGCTCGAGCAGATAACCCCAGCAGCCTCTCCTCAACCTCTTCATCTGTTTTTCTCCAAAAAAAAAACCTCTTCATCTCTTTGCTCGATTTCTTGCTGTTGAGTTGCTGCTGCTTGCTTCCATGCGGCCATGCAGTTGCTGCTTGCTCTTGAGCTGCTGCTCACTTCCATGCTGGTGCCTGGTTGTTGCTTGATGCTAGGGAGCATGGCGTCTGGGAGCACCACCGCCGGTAGCCAATCATCCGTGGATGAGGGTGAAAGTTACACCTGCATCCTCTGTTGTGTCTTCTCCAGTCTCTACTCTCTAATAGACTAACACTAGCATTTGATGTATTTTGCAAGTTGCAATGACATGGGTCTCTCTAGAGGATCAATTAATTCAATCATTGAGCGCTGACATCAGACAACAAATAGAAATGGGGCAGTATTCTGATCTCATCTTAGTTTCTCTTCTTTTTTTGTTTCTAACTCTATATTACATGGCATGTTTTGATTTTTCTTATATACTCGCCGTATCCCCGAATGGCTGTTTTTGGAAAATGCCATATCCCGTGTCCCCGTATGTGTATCGCCATCTTTCCGTTCCCGTATCCGTGCTTTTTAGCTAGAATGTAATTAGTTGTAACACAATCATGAGAAAGTAAATTCTGTGTAACATAACCCACATATTATTGGATTAATACATCAACGATCAAAGCTTAAAATTGGACAGTCAAACGACATCCTGCATCTCCAAACAGAGGGGGTACCAATTTTCTTCAGAAAATAAGAAAGTCATGTTCAAGAAAGCTGACAGAGTCAAGAATGCACACCGAGCAAAAATATATGACTCTGTTCCATCTGACTAATCTCAAAGGTTCTTGAAACAACTCAATGATACTACATGAGCAATACCTTAGCTGAATAAAGAAGGACGTCCTCTTTGGCTAGTTTAAGAGCATGGCTCCCCCCATAAGATGCGAGATTCAGAGCCGCACGTGGCTCTGCCTGGACAAATTTGATACAGAGATGCAAGAATTATAAGAATGTGAATGACCAACTGATTCTGAGGACCACTTAGCCTGTAACTCTTACCTGTGAACCTGTAGTAACGACTAAAAGATTTTTAGGGTCATATGCATCCATGTCCTCTGCCTTAACCTGCAGAAAGGTTCTGAAATTATGAACACCACTTTGTTGCATCATCATGTGGGATATCAAAAGACTGCTGGAAGAATCTACTACTGACACAAACCCTAATTACTGAAAAGTATATAAAAGTAAACGACAATATTCTTCTCTGCTTTATTGAGAGGGGTCAGCCCCTTTATATAGTAGACATATCTATGTGTCCATTACCTCAAGTTATGTTAGAAGGAACTCGTAGGCCCCTTTAGGTGTTTTCGCATGTAGATATCGCTTGCTAGTTTACCAAGACACCAAATACACGCACACACACACTTTTTTTTTGCCACAACAGGGAGCTAACTGAATTTTATTGAGGTAACACAGTACATGGGTTAAGGAAAACAGAAAGCTGTTCACTTGGGCAGAACACAGTCAAGCATCGAGCTACTGTAGGAGCTGCTAAAACTTCTGCAACTAGCATTCAAGCCCCCTGAGTATACTGACAGGAGCGCCATACAATGAAGGTAAAGTAGATAGCTGAAAGCAGATTGTGCTGACACAAGAACATCAATTGAACAGATCACCAATAGGCAGTAAAAAGAGACAGTTCCAAAACTGCATCTTTCACAACAATCACGATACCAATTGAATAAGTAACTTATCAAGTAAGTTGCTGCATACCAAGGTTGATGGATCCAGTGGTGCCTTTCCATCCCTGAAAGCAGCCTCAAGGTACGTCCGCAGTGACATTCCAACAAAGACCTGTTTCAGTTTACCAAAACTACAGACTAGTAAGAAACTATGAACTACAAAAATCATCTAATTAAACGAGGTGTGGTGTAGTCTGTTGAACTAAGGCTCAAGGATTACCAGCCTTCGACCAGTTAAGTCTGCAGCGGCTTTGATGCTCCCAATGCGATGTATGTTTGAAGCAAATTGTGTTGTAATTACTCTTCTCCCTTTTGCTTCTGAAACATGACGCAACAATGAACTAGCGACAACAGATTCACTGGTGGATCTTCCAGGGGACAGAATATTTGTTGAGTCGCTCATCATCTTGAATTGAGAGAAAAAACAGAAATATATAGTTAGGATCATACAAACGAAGAACTTCTCATGCCAGGTGAGGCCTGGCTCAACACTTCTTTAGTTTTTAATATTTGTAGTTCTTTTTTCATAGTAAATGTATAGCTTTAAATATAAGGTCAAATTTCAAGTTTGACCAAGTTCACAGAGAAAAATATCAACATCTAGAATACCATATTATTGGAAAACTTTACAAAGTTTGACTTAGGAATTTTTTTATATGTCTTACATTTTGGCAATGAGGGAGTATCTTTGTACAATATTGCATAGGTGAAATCTATGCCAAAGACCTAAAGAATTGGGAAAAAAGGTACAGATTTTAGTCAATAGGGATCAACTTACCAGAGTAACACCTTCTTTCGAGAGCTCCTCCAATGCTTCTCGGTCGAATATTTTCCCATCCACTGGTGATTCATCAATCTTTAATTGAAAATAAGTTAACCAAACAGTCCAGTTAAAGAACATAGTGTACAATTATTGCTGATATAACTTACTTTCCAGTCACCAGTATGGAAAATTGTGCCATCACCACAACGAAGTACTAATCCACAGCAGTCAGGAATTGAATGAGTTACACGGATAGGTTCCACTTCAAATGGACCAGCCTGAAACCTATTTCTAACTCTAAAACTCTTTAGCCTGGATGAGAGAAAAATCCCAAACTCCTTCAAACGCTTCTTTATGAGCTGCCCAAATATGAATAAATTCATGTCATAACTCTTGAAGATTTGGCAGCAAATATACAAGTAATAATACATCAACATCATGAAACATGCAAGTAGTGATCAAACAATTGAGTGTTACCTCCATCGTAAAAGATGATGCAAAAATAGGTGTGGTCGAATCCAGTGCAGGAATAACCTATCAGCAGAAACGATGAAGGGACAGTTGAGCATATTCCAAAGGTGGATGCAATTGGAAGCTAAAAAGGGTCAGAAATATCATCTCAAGATATCAAGTTAGCAGTGCCTATGAAAAGCAACATATAAAATAACAAAAACGCATAAAAAGTGTATACACAAGAAGAGCTAACCAGATGCCAAACATTGGCATGGTCGTGTATAATTTAAGTGCGCCCTGTTTGAACAAGCCCTGCCCAAATTAACTCAAAGAAAAACTATGGTATTTACAAAATAAAATTATGTGACTTCTCGTCCAAGTCATACATCTAACGTTGAGATAAATCAAAATCGATCTATGCCTTGAAAGCAAAGATTGTTAATGACGGAATAACTATTTCCCACTTAATGCTCTAGAAGAAAAGATCAAGAGTACTTCCTCCAAATTAGAAGATCTGGCATAACAAATACTAGTAATGCCACATGATTTTCCTCATAAGAACACTTGACATGTGGCATTATGTTGACAGTTCTTGGATTTAATTGTCACTGGAGCTATTTCTGAAAGATGTTATTCAGCAAAGGGAAACTCTGGCTCGGGATTGCATGTATTGTACAACGAAGAGGGTGTTGTATAACAAAACTACCTATCTTTGAAGTTTGACAATTAAGACATGTTCGTATGAAAAGAATGAGACTGTAAACAAGAGGTTCTAACTTGTCAACCAGGGAGTTCCATTGTGCTATTGTGACTCAAAATATGATACAGGACTGTTAGTTTCCATATCATTATCACACAATTAAGTGAGCACAGATAGCCAAGCAAGCATGATAAATGTTGTATTAGAGTAACAGAAGAATTATTTACCCAAGGCAACGCACCGATGTGATCTTCATGGCCATGTGTAATAATAACTGCTTCAATTTTGTGGCTCCATTTCTTGATGAAAGTTGTGTCAGGAATAATCTTTTGCACACCAAACTCGTCGTAGCTGACATAAGTTCAAATAAAACGCACTACGTCAAAATTCAGCACACGTGTGGACAGGAAACAATAGATAATGACAGTTCTCCTCCCGGCCTCCGGATGAACTAAGGATGCATGCAGTAAGTGAACAGGAAACTTTATACATGCACATTATACACGTCTACCTAGAGAATCCACATAAAAATTTAAGTCCTTGTGAAGCAGTGTGATTTACAAGAGAAACAGTTGTTCATCAAAGTCCTCACTTGAATATATGATTTCTAAAATGTGGTCAGAAAATGCATTATAAGGATGGCATACGCAGAAACAGAAAAACAAGCTACAGGAATGCAAGTATGAAACACATACTCTGGGAACATAACCCCTGCATCAATCAGGATATAACGGTCATAGTTCCCGACGAGCATGCAATTCATGCCGATTTCCCCAAGGCCGCCGATTGGGAGGACCCGGAGGGGCGGACCGTCCACCCCTTCGTAGAACTGCTCCATCTTTCGCTTGACTGAATCTTCCATGCTCTTAGTAGCACCCTCGGTTCTCCGGAACCTTCTACGGGGTATTCTAGATTCGTGAAAACCTGTCAGATAAGGAGGAGAAGCACATTGGTAGGCCAATTTGGGGCGAGACAAAGGACAGGTTCGTCAACAGGGGATGAAGGTTCAGAAAGTCGAGACATTTTACCTCTGCCGGAGGGAGTTGCGAGCACGCAGCATGATATGGAGGTGGGCGCGGAGGCGGAACGGCGGCGAGCGGAGCCGCAGAGGCACAGAGAAGAGAGGGAGGCGAGCGCGACCATGGCGGCGGCGCGGGGGGTTGGGCCGGGGGCCGGGGGGGAGGGGGTGGAGTGGAGTGGAGCACAGCCCGCGAGAGAGCGGATGGGATAACGGAGGAGCCGTGGTTGGGGAGGTATGTTTTGATGCGGTCAAAGTGTAACTACCGGCGAACCAAACCTTTGCTTGGTGGTTAGGTGGACAGTGGCTTATTTCAGGATTTCCGGTTATGCGTGTTCATTGGGAGAAGACGTTTCCGTCGACTATGAGGCGCCTATGGTGACTTCATACAATCTCAAGATGATATGCCGGGTCAGTCTCTCGAAGGTGCTCATAGGGATAGGATGTGCGTGTGTGCGTTCATAAGGATGAGTGTATGCGCGTATATATGAGCGCTTGCGTCTGTACTGTGTTAAAAGAAAGTGTAACTACCGAATTTTGGTCATGAAAAATCTGGAAAACGATTCCTGTCGGGCGACCGTCTACAGGAATTACGCCGGCCGATTCGTTCGCACACAGCTCGCCCACTCCTGCGCCCCTTCACGCGAGCTACGTGTGCATATCCCCTTCAATGCTCCACTTCGCACCAGACCTCATCAGCGACGACTGCCGCACCCCAGCAACAATCTCTCCCGTTCTCTCCCACGCGAGGGAGCTGCTGCATGAGGCGGTTGTGCTCGCCCGTTGACCGCCGCCCCGCTCCGGGCTCCTCGGCTCTCAGCGTAAAATCCACCAGGGAAAACAAGGGGGAATCAAATTTCTTCGATGGAGTGGTAGATCTGGTCTTCTCTCCTAAATCCTAGAAGATCAGGGAGTTTGGGTGGCTAGGGAGAGAGATCTACGAGATTTAATCTTTGGGCAACAATGAAGGAGAGAAAGGCAGAAGGTGAGTCAACTTAGGGAAGAAGACCCTCTTCTTATATGCCCTCCTCCGATCCAATCTTTACCTTAGATTTTACTTGAACGGTACTACCACTGCAGGGAGCGGTGCTACCGTGGCCCCATCTCATGTTGCACTGCAAGTGCCCAAGCGGTACTACCGCAAGGGACACCGGCAGTACCAGCTAACACAAATAGTTGGTACTGTCGTAGCAGTGCCGCCCTAGTACTGCAACAAAACAACAAGTTTGAGGACCTACTACGGTAGTGGTCCGACACTTTGTCTGGTGGTTCCACTCCAACAGGGGAGCGGTACTACCGGTGTCAAGTGCGATACTACCGGCGTAAAGGTAGTCAGCGGCAATACTGCTCCCATGAAGGGAGCGGTACTATCGCTACCTACCTCGGTACTACCGAGTAGGAAAAGTCCAGAAGCACCAGAATTAGATGGAGAACTCCTCGAATATTGGGAAGGTATGTGGGTGCAATTTAGTTTGTGTTTGTGATTGATTCCGCACATACCTTCTGAAGCGGACCCCCTCTTAACAGTACGTTTTTCTACGGCTCAAATGAAATGAAAACGCTGGAACACCGGCTTTGCTCTTTTCCTTTTAGAGGGGTACCTAATTGTCTTGTGCCACTTTCGAATATACTTGTATAGCTCAGGCACACGATTAGACTGCAAAATGTGTTGTCATCTACACCAAAATCACTTAGGGAGGAAAATGTCCTTTCAATCTCCCTCTTTTTGGTGTTTGATGATAACACAAAGATTTGCAAGATATATTATGATAAAGCTCATACATGGTCTATAAAATATATACGGGCTCCTCCTAGATTTGATCAACACTCCCCGTAGATTTTATAGACCAACACTACTTGCAAAAATATCATAGACATAACATAAGCATGCTTTTGCAAAAACACGTGGTGGAGCAACAAGTACAAGAGCGAGATAAAATTAGGCTCCACCAACATGAAGGATAAGACAGGATATATAACTTAAACATAGATAATCATAACTTGCATGTCTTACCATGCGCATGACATAGTCTCCAAACCAAGTTCAACAAACATAAACAAACCAAGTTCAACTAACATAAGTTCACAAGCACGAAGAATCAAATAAAAAGCAAGCTTGTGACTTAGACCCATGCAAATCCCGCTGCAAATCCTAATAGAACTCCCTTCCCTTTGACATCAAGACGCAAAAAACGGAAAGAGTGATGCTAACATCCCACGGGATCAATCCTCCTCCTCCTCGTCCTCTAACTCAGTAGTGTTGGTGCAATAATTTGCCTCCTTGTGTTTTGGAGATTGTTGACAGAAACAGTAAGGGACTAATATGTTTGCTAGTGCACACAGAGAAATTAGGACCCTGAACCAGGGGCGATTTTACCATCCGGTCCGGGCTCGACCCCATCGCGTATAGAACTCTGGCAACCTCTCGTATCGCTCAAAATCGCTAGAGGGGCCAGCGCTGAAAAGAAACTGAAGTTTCCTTAATTCGGACAACAAGGCCTTTTCCTTGATGCATGGGTCGTACTCATAGCTAGCGCAGCAGCGAGCAACAGGCCAGAGCCCATTTGGACCACAGCAGCCTACCTGTCGAGCCAGATCAATCGCTGGTTGTTCGTCCGCTCCGATGAGCGTGGCGGCGCGTGCGTTGTGCGCCCTAGATATGTTGGACACGAACTGCTGGGGTACCGACGACCGACGACTATGGACTACCCAACTTGTGCAAGGGAAGAGATGGCGCATAGTCAGGTTGTGACTCCGGCGAGCTGCAGCGAAGATCGGAAGCGCAAGCACATGAGCTTGGGTGGGAATTCCTAAATTCTGCTGCAGCGAACGATTATTAGGTGAGCTATTCTATGTTAAGCGACAATATCTACAATTACACATTGATTCTGCCCTATTCTAGTTAGACCATGTAAAACTTCAAAATATGAAGTTTTTTGCCACTAAAAATTCACCACAGGTCGAACTTATCACAAAATGAAGAAACAATACGTGATCAGTGATGATGATAATTTGTGATGAGATTGAGGATTGGTTGTGACTAATAATTAGCCAGTTCTATGAAACATTAGTGTGTATACTGCACACATAACCTTATCTAAATATGGTTCTTCGTAGACCAAAGTGAAGTACTTTAACCCCCAAAAAAGTACTTTAGTTTATGGTGTGCCCAGGCTTCGACAATTTGCTAGCTCCGCCACTGCCCTGAACTACCGAGGAGTTTGCTATAAACTCATAAGATTATCATCTGCATTACAGAGAAGATTGCTATCGAAGATATTGCATGACGGAAGTGACCCCTAAAAATTGCTGACGTGAAGCAATTGTTTCGGTACCTGGTCCGTGCGTTTGACTGCAACCGAGAAGAAAAAAGACAGAGAGAAGGCATAGCATTTTCTTTCATAGTTCTTTTCTCTTACTTGAGTCATAGGACCACCATACTACAAGAGGGGTAGAGTGTTTCGAAACTTATGTTTCTCTGATACTAAACCGAAACCTATGAGAATTGAGAGAAATCTCTTCCAGCCTCGAAACATTACTATTCAGCCAGAGACGTTGATCTTCTGGGCTACGAGAGATATGTTTCGACAGAGGAGTCAACTTTGCTTGTTCCTCAAGTAAAGTTGTCAGGTGCATTTGAAATCCGACCATTGGAAACGTGTCAGTTGGCCATTGGTTGGACGTCATGTCCTGAATGGTCATTTCCCCCTCGGGATTGCTTCGGCTATAAATAGCCACCCCATTCCAACCAAGATGGTTGGCTGCTCCGTGTGATTCTGAAAGTTTGTCTGAGCACCCACTCTCCAAGAGATTTGAGTTTAAAATCCACTGAGAGAAATCCCCCGAGCCGAAAAACTAGATAGTGGTTTAGCATCAAAGAGAGCTAAGTTTAGTACGCTCGGCCTATTACTCTTGAGAGCTCACTGGTGCAGCGACGTGCTATACAAACGGTTTTTACCCCTTTTCCGCGACAGAGTTGTAAACTGTCGCCTTGCCTGTGTGTGCGATAGGGGGGTCCTTCCCACATGACCCAGAAACCGTCGGCGATAGGGAGCACGCAAGCATACGTTTCGCAGAACTAAGTGTATGCGATGCCCGCATCTTTCCCAAACGCTCTGTCCTTGCTACTCGTGTGTGCTCGCATTACCATCGCACTCGGGATTTTGTGGTGCAACGTTTACGATGGTCGCCCCATCACAAACAGTTCACGATTGTAAAGCGTGTATGATAAGTATACTATCACACACATTTACCTTTCCTAGACCGTATGCGATTCGATGTAAGAGCACATACAGTTGTTCCTATAAAACTGTATGCGAAGCTTGAATCACTACAAAATTTGCTCTATTTTGCGACGTTTCACTTGTGTCACGTATAACCCTTTTTCGTCGCAGAAAATCCCCCGTGACATTTTCCAGCCATCACCCCCATCGTCACCAAAGCGCCGTATGGAAAATAAAATTTCGACGGTACCACTTCTTCTGTCATGCAAGATCGCATTTCAGGTGATGAGCCAAATAATGTCACTGGTTGCCGTTTTCGTTGACGGCCCAGAATGTCACCTATGATGGCCCAATCTGTCGTCTAAAATCGTTTTGGCAATGATAATCCCGTCACCGGTGATCAGTCCGGGGGGGTTGACCGGTCAAAGATTCAGACAGGTGGGGCCAGCAGTTGCTGAGGTGGCTTCTTCCATGTGGGTCCCCCATGGGTTTTATTGCCGACCGTGCCGTCAGTAATAACTGGGCGTCAGTTTTGACCGGTCAAAACTGTTGACATATGGGCCCAGAAGATGCTGATGTGGCTGCTTACATGTGGGACCAGACGGTGCTGACGTGGCTGCTTACATGAGGGTCCGGACGGTGCTGACGTGGCCGCTTACAAGTGGGGACACGAATGTGGTGACGGTTACAACTTTCGTCACTAGTACCGTCACAGGTTTTATTATAGCGTCAAAAATGTGCACGGTTGATTTCGCATGCCAATTTGAATTTGAATTAGAGAAATTTTGAAATTTAACATTGCCTTCACAACTTTTATTATAATAACAATGGGACTTAACAATGGGAGTTGATAATAATGATCTGGCTATATTATTCTTTGGATTATTGGATGGATATTGCTATGACTTGAATCACATGTTTATATATGATATTAGAGTAACAGTTATCACAGGTATACCTTGGGGACAAATTCTGTCATTTCGTTGATCAGGTGCCACCGAATCGAGCTCACCAGCGCAACCACATTTGCCTGGATGGGGAGGCCCTAATTCGGTCTATTGTCATGCCTCTCGCCGGTGCCTCCAATGAGGGAAGGTTATGTGTGCGTGCTACCCTAGCCCGGTAGGCGGCAATAACCTTGTGTGCCCGAGTTGTATAGTACCCGGGGGTCCCCGTTTGGGACAGTTTTAGCCATGAGGTGGCCGTTTTGTTTGGCCATGATGGTGGCGGATGTCACGCGGTGACATCGGGGCCACCCATGGCATGACCCAGACGGGTTTGTGTCGGAGTGGCCGGGAGAGAGTCATGCAATAGATTGGTTTTGTTGGAACGTCGTTGGTCCACCCGAATGGGAATATGTACTAAAGTACGAGGCCATGAGTTCCATGGTGTCGGTACACTGTGCTAACCTCTGCAGAGTGTACAAACTATCCGGATAGCTGCATCCTCGGTTATGGACACAGTTCGTTGTAGGTCACACCGTTCGATCAACACTCATGATGACGGAATGACTTATATTTATATGTGAGCAAGTAACAGTTTGGCAGGAAGTCGATGATGATATTGGGATGATCTTGAGGATGATCATCGGTTCGTGATGTGATCACGCGGTGATCACGAGGATATATTGATCACGAGGTGATTGAGAGGATATATTGCTTGGCCGAGTAGCCAAGGGTGAGATGGTCCATGTGACCCAAGATGAGGGTTTATCAGTAATTCTAGCATGTCATGATCAATATTTACTTCCACATCATAGTAGTTGTTAATAACTTAACCTATTAATGCTGTGTTGTTGTCTTGCCCTGACGCTTTTCGTTGTTGTGAGCTTGCGAGTACATTCAAAGTACTCACCTGACGTGTCATGCCAGATTGCAGGTGATGTCGTGACTGATTGGTTGTCGAGGATCCCGAGTTTGGGAGCTAGACCATGTCCCAGCCAGAGTCCCTGCGGAGTGGAGTCCATCACCGTCGTCGCTGTTCCGCTGCTACGAGTTGCTCAGCTGCTAGCATATAGCTACCTTAGCACGCGTAGTGTCACCGTGCCGATGTAATCCTTGTAATATCCGAACCCTTGTACTCGTATTATTTGTAATAAGAGATGTTCTGTACTATGCCAAGCAGTACCGTATTCCAAAAGACCTGATATCTGGGCTAGAATACTGGGTGTTCCGGTTCCTCTGAGCCGGGGTGCCACAGGGGAGTGGCGGGAAACCGATTGGGGGAGTGGCGGGAAACGGTAGCGTGTTTGGATATATAACACTATTAATATGGAAAACTTAGGAAAGAAGGAAGCGCGAGCTAGCACAACGCGTGCGCACAGTGCTTACCCACGGGTGCCAAACGGTTGAGCAGAACTGCTTTAAATGATTCAGGGTTCGTTTGGCATTTTTATACATTATAATTGAGTTTTCTAGGCATTTAATGTGCATAAGTCAAATTTGAACTACAAATACATGCTCCAGTGCACCAAAATGAGTTGAAAAATTATATATGTGTCCTTGGGTGCATGATTAGGTCCCATGCAAGGAATGGGGATGAATTACAAACATCTCGACGTCTTGGCTCGGCCTCAAACATTGAGAATCTTGGTTTTTAAATCCTCATAAATCCAAAACTCACCTGAAATTCATGAAACTTTACATGGTGTCATGACATGGCACATATATGCCATGGTAAAAAACTAACCAATTTGGGGCAAGTTTTGGTACAAGCCTCTTACAAACCAGAGCTTCTCGCAAGAAGCCTGGTGGATCTGATAGGGAACGTGTCACCCTTGTGGGCAAAACGACAATCGCTGCCTCTTCTCGCCTTGGATTTTTCTATAGGCAACATAGACCAACAGGAGATTCGTGCTGAAATATGGAATTATTCAGGGTTCGTTTGGCTTTTTTATACATTAATTGAGTTTTCTAGGCATTTAATGTCCATAATTCAAATTTGAACTATAAGCACATGCTCCAGTGCACCAAAATGGCTTGAAAAACCATACATGTGTCCTTGGGTGCATGTTTGGGTCCCATGCAAGAAATGGGGATGAATTACAAACATCTCGGTGTACTGGCTCGGCCTCAAACATAGAGAATCTCGGTTTTTAAATCCTCGCAAATTCAAAACTCACTCGGAATTCATGAAACTTGGCATCGTGTCATGACATGGCACATATATGCCGTGGTAAAAAATTCTCCAATTTGGGGCAAGTTTTGGTACAAGCCTCTTACAAACCAGAGCTTCTAGCAAGAAGCCTCGTGGTTTTCCAATAGGGAACGTGTCACCCTTGTGGGCGAAACGACAATCGCTGCCACTTCTCGCCTTGTATTTTTTTTCTACAGGAAACATAGACCAACAGGAGATTTGTGCTAAAATATGGAATTATTCAGGGTTTGTTTGGCCTTTATTTTATACATTAATTGAGTTTTCTATGCATTTAATGTCCATAATTCAAATTTGAACTACAAGCACATGCTCCAGTGCACCAAAATGGCTTCAAAGAAACATACATGTATCGTTGGGTGCATGTTTGGGTCCCATGCAAGAATTGGGGATGAATTACAAACATCTCGGCGTACTGGCTCGGCCTCAAGCATTGAGAATCTCGGTTTTTAAATTCCCGTAAATCCAAAACTCACCCGGAATTCATGAAACTTGGCATCGTGTCATGACATGGCACATATATGCCATGGTAAAAAAATTGTCCAATTTGGGGCAAGCTTTGGTACAAGCCTCTTACAAACCAAAGCTTCTAGCAAGAAGCTTCGTGGTTCCGATAAGGAACGTGTCACCCTTGTGGGCGAAACGACAATTGCTGCCTCTTCTCGCCTTGTATTTTTTCTACAGGCAACATAGACCAACAGGAGATTCGTGCTGAAATATGGAATTATTCAGGGTTCGTTTAGCCTTTTTATACATTAATTGAGTTTTCTAGGTATTTAATGTCCATAATTCAAATTTGAACAATAAGCACATGCTCTAGTGCACCAAAATGGCTTCAAAAACCATACATGTGTCCATGGGTGCATGTTTAGGTCCCATGCATGAAATGGGAATGAATTACAAACATCTCGGCATCCTGGCTCGCCTTCAAAGATTGAGAATCTTGTTTTTTAAATCCCCGTAAATCCAAAACTCGCCTGAAATTCATGAAACTTGGCATCGTGTCATTATATGGCAGATATATGCCGTGGTAATTTTTTTGTCCAATTTGAGACAAGGCACACACATTAATAGCCAATGTAGGCATTTGGAACAAATAGATGACACGTTATTATCGCAAATGGTTGTATTGTTTGAACCGTGGGCGTTTCACTAACCATTTACGTGCGGCCACACATCCCTCTTTTTATTGGAGAGTACTACCTCGGTCTTGGTTTATTGGTCCTCTTTGTATTTTGTGCCAAAATTTGACCATACAAGTTGGCGTGCGTGCAGCTATTTGATTAGATGGGACGAGTGCGAGAAGTCCACCATGCAGGCTCGATTGGACACGTGCGAGCAGTCCGCCGCGCAGGCTCGACGGGACGCGTGCAAGTAGTCTGCCATGTAGGCTCACCGGGAAGCGAGCTCTTTGACCTCCACCCGCCGCCTCGCTCCCAACTTCTCCATTAATGGCGGTCGAGCCACTGTTTAACATGCGGTTAATGCACCTAGACGGAGCGTGTTAGCTTGTGATCCCATGGCCCCGCTCAATGCTAGCATTGTTTTGTTCGTGCCTCACTGAGAACATGACTTTTAGCCTGTTTTTGACTCGTATACATATACCTACGAGGTTACAAACGAAATAATATGACGACAAATTTACAATGGCAACAGATAATAATTGTCTTACATATTTCGGATAATTTAAAATGCCACATGCGGCAACGCCTGAAAGACACAGGGGCAAGAAAAGAAGGAAGTCGCAGACAACAATCTGGGTCGCTGCTCTCTACTTCTTGATGGATCGCTGGGCGAGGAGTTCCTCCAGCTCCTTCTTCACATCGTCACGACTTTGCTTGACAGCAGCCATGGATTCCTCCACTTGCAGCTCACGCTCGATGCGGAGCTTCTTCAAGTCATCCCTAAGTTCATGGATGACGGCTGTCAGCGTCATCCGCGAGGCACTGCTCTTCTCATGCAGCTTCTTCCAGCCGGTGGCCTCCTCCTTCTGCTTGTTGAGCTCCTTGTGGAGCTTCGCATTGTCACCCATGAGTTGCACGACGAGGCCGGTCGCCTTCTTAACCGAGGCATCACTAATCTCGAGCAGCTTCACCAAGCCAGCGACCAGCTCCTGCTGGTTAATTAGGCCAGCAAGAATGTCGTCGTCGCTGGCTAAGGAGTTCACCCACGCCAGCTCGTCGAGTTCGCCGACATGGCGAGTGCGCTTGTGAGAGCCCTCGCCTGCCCGTGAGAGCTCATTCGAGGGCTCCGTGGCACGGCATGACATCTCTGCTGCGGCTGCCACGTTGCGGCGGGACCTCTCTAGTGCTTCCGTTGCCTTGGTCTTTGATCCCTGGTTATATCTCGACCCAGAACTCCTCCTACCGGCCATGGCAGACGCAAGGAACGACTTAACAGGAAAGACCTGTTTTTTTGGTGATGAGGAGAGGAATGTGCAGTAATTTTTGAGTGGGTAGTTTTTATAGCCCAGTGCTAAGTGGGAACATGTTTAGGTTTGATCGGTGTGAATAGATTTGCAATTACTTATTGCGTGGTAATTTGGAATGTGATGGGAAACAAGCTCAAAATTTATTGATGGTTTTGGGTTCGATGCCCGAAACGGTTCCCGGATGGCGTACGTGGGCCCGCGTTCTCGGATGTGTACGTGTCTGTCCAGTATCACAAATAGTCCAGATATCGTCAACGTGTCCGATGGATGGGCCGTCTCGCCTCCCACGGGTGCCAGACGGTTGACCAGAACTGCAATACGCAGGTGGTTGCTCGCCATTGAGGCGGCCGCGGCGCGCTCTACTCGCGTCCCTTCGCGCGCTCTGCTCGACGTTGAGGCGGCCACGGCGCGCTCTAGTCGCGTCCCTCCGCGCACGCTCTTTTAGTGGTTGGGGCTGGCGCACGATCATGTTTTGGGCGCCATATGCATGAGGTTGCGTCCGCGTGCATCGCCACGATGCAGTTAATACGTGCGGCACGATGCAGTTACGCGCTGCAACAGCGGCCATCCGCACGCGCCAATACTCCAGACCGTTCGGCCTCCCCATTTATTCCCACGGCCATTATAACCTTCGTCTCTTCAACCTTTCGATCACGCCCCACAACACAACAAGCACACCCACGACGACACATAGAGAGAGGATATCCAGCGGCGCTCCAATGGAGTTCGGCGTGCATAGTGTGGACACCCATGTGAGGGGGAAGGACCTCTCGGTGGTGTACACCATCGACCCGGCCATGGTGGAGGACTCCATAAACACCATGGAGCAGTTGCTTGCTATGGATGACAAGTACAAAGTGGTCGGCGTTGACCTCCAGTACACCGCCGGTCGTCTCGGGGTTGATCAGAAGGTTGTCATCACCTAGTTGTGCGTGGGCCATCACGTCCTCGTCTAACACTACTGCCTGGCCACAAGGCCTTGCGAGCGTTTTGTCAGGTTTGTCAACAGCACCAACTACAAGTTCACTACGGTGGACACCGCCGATGATGTAAAATCGCTCCAGCTTTTGGGCTTGTCCTGCTAGAAGCTTGTAAACATCCGTGGCCACTACAGGGTCTGGGGCAGCACGAAGAAGGACTCCCTGGTTGAACTCGCCATGGCCATCATCGACCCCCACTACGAAAACATGAAGGGTGGTGCCAAGAAAAATCCTGCAGCCAGGCACGGTGCATGGGTGCGGAGACTGGATGAAGCTCACCTCAAGTTTGTAGCCAAGAACGTGTACACATGCTACGAGATGCACAGGCAGATCGTTGACATGAGGTAGTGCCTCCTTCCTAGAATCGGCGAGGGATCGAGCCACCAGCAGAGCAACGACGGCAAGCATCACAAGAAGAAGTAGATGAAGATTAGATATGATCGTTTATCCTAGTTTATTATGCATGTAATTGTTTACTTTGGTGTGTGCAAATGTTATGTGTGTAGTCAGTTATGTAATTGGATGTTTAATTTGGTGATGCAATCATGTCCTTATAAGTATATATGTTGTTGTTCTGTAGACAGAGCATAGATGTTGTGCTGACAGAGCAACACACATCGCCCACGGGCTAAACTAGGGAACCCATCGGTGATGATTTCATCAATTGCTGACAATTGCATACCTGCAAGCGTTTGCCGACAACACACACGGGTTATTAGCAGGAATCGTCTATGTTGTTATCCGTCTTCCCACACATTTCTGATTACTGGCCTGTTTGCCGCGTATCACACACATCTTGTTAAGTTGAACTGTTTCTGTTTTGTTGGGTAATCGCAAATAGTTCATCCGAGTGAACCGCATGCCATATATCGCACACACCTTGATCTGGTTGACCGTTTCTGTTGTGTTGGGTAATCGCAAACAGTTCATCTGAGTGAACTGTACGCCATATATCACACACACCTCGATCTGGCTGACCGTTTTTGTTGTTATGGCTCATCGCAAACAGTTCATATGGATCAACTGTATGGCACGTATCGCACACGCAGCTCTAATCTGAATGGTGCTTAATGTCTCTGCCATCGCACACAGTTCGTCTTATTGGTGATGGTTTTATTACAATATCGTTTGCGATTCATGCATCGCACATAGTTTGGTCGAGGGGTCTCTGATTCATGTGTCGCGTTAGCAGTCGCCTGCAATAGTGAATTCCCCATCCGGATGGTCTCTGGAGGCTAGGGTCCTGCCTTCTGGATGAGTTTTTGGTGTTTCTGCACGTTTGATCTCCAATTCCACGGGGTGGAAATAGTGGACGAGGCGGCTCCCCTTGCACACCACACGAGTGGGTGCGCTCGTATGGTAGGCCGTCTTCTGCTCTGGAGCTGCCGCATGCGCTCCTCTTTGTCCCCTTTGCTTTATTCTTTTATGGTAGTTGACCATCACATTAAATAACGTGATTCCACCATAATTTTCTGGGATTCCTTCCATAAGACTTTATTTGCCCCAAAAGACGTTACCTGAGGAATAATGACAAAAAGTAGTGCGCGAACGTGGTAAAATTCCACATAGCCTACCTTGTAGGCACAAAATTATTAACACAATCATCACGTAAATTGGACTCTGATATGTCTCCAACATATCTATAATTTATGAAGTATTCATACTATATTTACATGAGTTCTACATGGTTTTGGTGCAGTTTTATATTATTTTGATGGACTAACATATTAATCTAGTGCCCAGTGCCAGTTCCTATTTATTGCATATTTTTTGTTTGGCAAAAAATCCATACCAAACGAAGTCCAAACGCGATGATTTTTTTGGAACATAAGATACCCCTGAAGGTTCAGGGGAGGACCAGAACACCCATGAGGTGGCCACAAGCGCAAGGGGTGCGCCCCCCTAGGGTGTGTGGGTTGAGCTTGGGGGACCCTCGTAACACCTTTTGGCGTGATTCCAACACTGAAAATTCCTATAAATTGAGAAACCTCCGAAAAGTAACCTAGAACTTTTACTCCGTCGCTGCAAGCCTCTGATCCAAAGCGATCTCATCTGGAGGCCTTTTCCGGCACCCTGCCGGAGGGGAAAGCCATCACAGAGGCCATCTTCATCATCCTTGCTGCCTCCATGGTGATGCGTGAGTAGTTCATCCTCGGGGCTGAGGGTTTGTACCAGTAGCTATGTGTTTGATCTCTCTCTCTCTCTCTCTCTCTCTCTCTCTCTCTCTCTCTCTCTCTCTCTCTCTCTCTCTCTCTCTCTCTCGTGTTCTTGATTTGGCACGTTCTTGATGTATCATGAGGTTTATCAATAAGTTGGATCTTATGATGTTCTTCCCCTCTATATCTTTTGTGGTGAATTGAGTCTTGCTCTTTGAGGTTTCGTTATGTTGGATTGAATATTCTTGTATTTGAGATCACTTGATGCATGTCTCACTCGCGGATACTCGTGGTGACATTGGGGTATCTAGGTGACATTAGAGTTGATTGGTGCGTATCATATGGTGTTGTCGTAGTACGATCTCTAGAACTATTCGTGACACTTTGGGGTGGTTCATAAGATTGATTGGAAACACAACTTTGAGGTGGTTTACTACCTACGTGATTTCATCCTACTTCCTCCGATAGGAATAGAGACTTTGGAGTGTTTCTCTACCGCACTTTGAGGGATTATCATGTGATTCAATTATGTTAGTAATGTTGAGAGATTGCACTAGTGAAAGTATGAACCCTAGGCCTTGTTTCTAAGCATTGAGACACTGTTTTCACACACTTTTGTTACTTGCTACCTTGCTATTTTTATTTGTTCAGATTATAAAAAGCTATTTCTACCATCCATATTACACATCTACCATCATCTCTTCGTCGGACTAGTGCTCCTATACAACTGACAATTGTATTGGGTGTTTTGGGGACACAAGGGACTTCTTGTATTTGGTTGTAGGATTTTTTGAGAGAGGACCATCTTCATCCTACACCTCCCACGGATTGATAAACCTTAGGTCATCCACTTGAGGGAAATTTGTTGCTGTCCTACAAAACTCTGCGCTTGATGGCCCAACGAAGTCTAGAAGAATAAAGTTGTGTAGTAGACATCAGACTCATCCTCTCCCATGCTCAAAGGTTTGCTCATCCTTGAGGAAATACTGCAGCTTGTAAGAAAGAGGTCATCTTTAATATGAGATGTGGATAATAGAGATGAATGAGTCCATCACAGAATTTCAGAATTTGCCTCGTATGGGCACTCTTACTATGCACTATCATACTTCCATCTTAATTAGATGAACATGAAGGCTTCCACACCTTACTATATATCAGTTAGGAGACGTGTTCCAACTCTATGCGATAATTCACCCGTGTTTAGGCCAAACAAGTCACCCCGGTTTCTGATTCATAAAGATCATTTTCTCTCTTCCCCTTCTTTTCTTTAAGAACCAAGCCAATACTCATGTTACTGCAGGTTTCTTTTCCCTTTTTCGTGTGTGACATGAAAAGATATGATTGATTCCTTATCTCAATAATGGTTTTTTATAAGTAACTCAAATTTGCTTCAGATAGTTTCTTACCGTAAAAGCAACTTGTTTTATTTTTTATGTACTTGGAACATTAGTTATATGGCTTCACCAAGTATTTATTAGAAAAACTGAAATAAGGGTGATCTACCTCATCTAGTTGTCAACCTCTTCTATCCGATCGATACTAAAGGTGTGGAAGACTTATAATCATCTTTCTTCAGCAGAAATACTTAGCATACAACAAAATTCGACATCCAATGCAAATTCAAGAAAAACACAATAATAGGGCACTCATCTAAACATCCATAACTCATCGGATATAAGATTCCTTCCTCCATCAAAGGAAGCATGATTGTCTACTTTTTTTCAAACAAAATAAAAGACTTCAACTAAAATTTTAACTAAAGAAGGATAAGGCATACAAAGGATTTCAAAATCCCCCCAAGCTTAACATGCTAAACCAGCTGGATTCATTTAGTCTCCTTTTTTTGGTACCAGTGTTCTCCTCAGATGGAAGTTTGGTGATGCTGGCGAGTGCGTCGATAAGAAGCTTGTTGGCCACGTCCAAGTCGGTGATGCGAGACTGGTACATGCATAATGTTTCATCTTGATTGGTGATGATTCTAAGGCTTGTACTTAGCGCATCACGAGTCTTGGAGGCGAGCGCCACCTCCATCTTCCTGATTTGCCCAGTCAAAATTTTATTTTTAAGCTTAGGGCTACTAACATGTGCCTCAGGCTGAGCAGAAGGTGTAGGGTTGGTGGAGCGCCTCTTCCTTGGAGGTCCCACTGTGATGCGTGCACCAATGGTGTGCTCTCTACGCGCCTTGGGGTTGATCTCCTGAGACTCTCCCATCAGCTCATGGATTGTGCAATTACTAAAACCACATTTACCCATGACGATTGGAGTGTCTTTGACGAAGTCAAGTCGATCTCCGACGGTGATGACCTTGAGCGATTCGATGGGGATGGCTTCCGGCTTCTTCTTCTCTTCCTCCTCTTGATCTTTGAAGGGCTCCTCTTCCGGATCCACCTCTGAGGAGCTCTAGTCACGAACATGATGGGTCCTCTCCCTCTTGCTTGCCGATGAGACATGTCCTTCGAGCTCCAGATCGTCCTCTTCTTGAGAAAAGGTTTGCCTCTCGTCCCAGGATCGAGCCATTGCTTCCTACACTTCAAAACTAGAAAAGACTTGGGCTAGATTGGTCTGTCAGTTTTGAAGAAGAAGGAGGCAACGACTCTATATTTAAGAGGTTAGGGTCACAGGTAATCATCAGATAAGGAAGTTAAAAAGAATCGGAAACAAACCAAACCAAATCGGGCAAATTATGTTAAAAACCGGAAAGAAATCACGATCGAAGCTGTTCCATACGGGCGTTGGTGGTCGTATGAGTGCTCCTATGACTCCCTTCAATCGAGTCTTCCATATGCAGAACAGACGATGGTGTAGTCTACGACCAAGCCCGCCCGAACGAATGCTCGCATGAATCCCTGCACCTGCGAAAAGAAAAACATTTTTTGGCAACACAAGTGTTAGTTCTTTGATAACAGAGCGAACGACGGCCTTCCAGGCAAGCATCAGTGCTCGCATGGTTGGTTGTCTAGGCTATCGCTCGTGCCATCGAGAGTCACAGAGCCAACGATAGCATAGCGTACAACTGCATGCGGTCGTATGCTCGCTTGTATGGCAAGAAAAAATAGAACAATCTTAACTGAAAAATGAAACAAAGCTGAAAAAAGAAAATACTTGATACTTTCAAGCGAACCTGTGTAGATTCCTAGCAATTTGATGACGCTTCGCCCATCCATTGTTTTTCAGGTACGTTTTCGTTCCCGGTTTTTTCTCCCTTCTAGGTCGAAGTGATGAAGATGTTCTTTGAAGCTTGCTGGGATGCAAAGAATTAGTACGCTCGAATAAATCAAAATCTCTCTCTTCCCTTACTCTAAGTTTAAAGAATGGTTCTTCCAAACCGATAGACGGGGGTTTAGTATCCCCGAAGGTACATGTGGTTGCTTTTTCCAAAGCCTCAGTCGTGCCATACGGGATACATATCCATGTCTCTTGATAGTCTTGCTCTTCTTTCAAAAGCGAGATATTAACTAATGTCTCATTTATCTCCTTGCGATCTAATATCTCGCTGTCAAATTCCAGCAAAATAAGAGACCATCTAAACAATCGGGTTTCGATTCTTTATTGTCAAGGACCTCCTTTATTGCTTGACGATCCATGTAGAATACCCTTGGTGTTGGTGATGTAATGCCTGAACTTTTCACAAGCAAAGATCACTGCATACAACTCTCTATCATTCTTAGCATAATTTCTTTGAGCTTCAATAAGAGTGTGGCTAACATAATAGATAATATTGAACTTGTTACCTTCTTGTTGGCCTAACTGAAGGGTAACGAAGCATGAAAATCAAAAAAATTCCTACTAACACCCAAGATCTATCTAGGAGAAGCATAGCTCCGAGAGAGGAGAGTGTGTCTACGTACCCTCTTAGACCGAAAGCGGAAGCGTATATAACGCGGTTGATGTAGTCGTACTCTTCGCGATCCGATCATGATCCAACCGATCTAGTGCCGAACGGACGGCACCTCCGAGTTTAGCACACGTGCGGCTCGATGACGTTTCCTCCTCCTTGATCCAGAAAGAGAAGGTGGAGAAGTAGATGGGATCACAACTAGCACGACGACGTGGTGGTGATGGTCGTGGTGGAGCTAGTTCAGCAGGGCTTCGCCAAGCGCTACTAGAACGAGGACGGAGGAGCTACGGAGTAACGGGAGAGAGAGGGGCGCCAAGGGCTTGGTTTGTCCTCTTGGGGCGCCCCTTCCCCTCTATATATAGGTGGAGGGGCGTGGGGAACAGCCCCTCCAAGCCCTAGGGTGCAGCCAAGGGGGAGAGGACTTGGACTCCAAGTCCAATCCTATTCCTACTAGGACTCCCCTTTTTTTTTCCTTTCCTAGCCACATGGGCTTTTGAGGACTTGGTGCGCTTAGCCCAATAAGGCCAGGGCACCTCCCCTCAGCCCATGCCAGCCCTTGGGATGTGGTGGATCCACTTGTGGACTTCCGGACCCCTCTGAAATCCTCCGGAACCTTCTGGAAGCTTCCCGGTACAATACCGAAAAAACTGCACCTTTTTCCGGAACCCAAAATATGACTTCCCATATATAAATCTTTACCTCTCGACCATTCCGAGACTCCTCGTGACGTCCGGGATCTCATCCGGGCCTCCGAACAACATTCGGTTACCAATCATCAAATATCCCAATACTACTCTAGCGTCAACGAATGTTAAGCATGCAACCTTGCGGGTTCGGGAATCATGTAGTCATGACCGAGACACCTCTCCGGTCAATAACCAATAGTGGGACCTGGATGCCCATATTGATTCCTACATATTCCACGAAGATCTTTTATCAGTTGAACCACGATGTCAAGGATTCGGTTAATCCCGTATGCAATTCCCTTTGTCCGGCGATATGTTACTTGCCCGAGATTCGATCGTCGGTATCTCCATACCTAGTTCAATCTAGTTACCGGCAAGTCTCTTTACTCATTCCGTAATACAAGATCCCGTGACTAACCCATTAGCCACACTGCTTGCAAGCTCTTTACGATGTTTTATTACCGAGAGGGCCCAGAGATATCTCTCCGTCTTACGGAGTGACAAATCCCAGTCTCGATTCGTGCCAACCCAACAAACACCTTTGGAGATACCTATAGAGCACCTTTATGATCACCCAGTTACGAAGTGACGTTTGGATACACACTAAGTATTCCTCCAGTGTCAAGGAGTTGCACGATCTCATGGTCTAAGGAACAGATACTTGACATGAAGAAAGATGTAGCAAATAAACTAAACGATCTGGTGCTAAGCTTATGGTTCGGTCTTGTCCATCACATCATTCTCCTAATGATGTGATCCCGTTATCAAATGACAACTCATGTCTATGGTTAGGAAACCTTAACCATCTATGATCAACGAGCTAGTCTAGTAGAGGCTCACTAGGGACACGGTATTTGTTTATGTATCCACACATGTATTTAAGTTTCTGGTCAATACAATTCTAGCATGAATAATAAACCTTTATCATGAACAAGGAAATATGATAATAACCATTTTATTATTGCCTCTAGGGCATATTTCCAACAGTCTCCCACTTGCACTAGAGTCAATAATCTAGTTTACATTGTAATGAATCTAACACCCATGGAGTCCTGGTACTGATCATGTTTTGCCTGTGGAAGAGGTTTAGTCAACGGGTCTGCTACATTCAAATCCGTATGTACTTTGCAAAGTTCTATGTCTCCATCCTTAACATAATTATGAATGGAGTTGAAACGGCGCTTGATGTGCTTGGTTCTCTGGTGAAACCTGGGCTCCTTGGCAATGGCAATAGCTCCAGTGTTGTCACAAAAGATAGTCATTGGATCCAATGCACTAGGTATTACACCTAGATTGGATATGAACTCCTTCATCGAGACTCCTTCTTGCGCTGCTTCTGAAGCAGCTATATACTCTGCTTCACATGTAGATCCCGCCATGACGCTCTGCTTGGAATTGCACCAACTGACCGCTCCACCATTTAATATAAATACGTATCCGGTTTGAGACTTAGAGTCATCCGGATCTGTGTCGAAGCTAGCATCGACGTAACCCTTTATGACGAGCTCTTCGTCACCTCCATAAACGAGAAACATGTCCTTAGTCCTTTTGAGGTACTTCAGGATATTCTTGACCGCTGTCCAGTGATCTACTCCTGGATCACTTTGGTACCTCCCTGCCAGACTAATGGCAAGGCACACATCAGGTCTGGTACACATCATGGCATACATTATAGAGCCTATGGCTAAAGCATAGGGAATGACTTTCATCCTTTCTCTTTCTTCTGCCGTGGTCGGGCTTTGAGTCTTACTCAACTTCACACCTTGCAATACAGGCAAGAACCCTTTCTTTGACTGATCCATTTTGAACTTCTTCAAAACTTTGTCAAGGTATGTGCTTTGTGAAAGTCCTATTAGGCGTCTTGATCTATCTCTATAGATTTTGATGCCCAATATATAAGCAGCTTCACCGAGGTCTTTCATTGAAAAACTCTTATTCAAATATCCTTTTATGCTTTCCAGAAATTCTATATCATTTCCAATCAACAATATGTCATCCACATATAATATTAGAAATGCTACAGAGCTCCCTCTCACTTTCTTATAAATACAAGCTTCTCCGTAAGTTTGTATAAAACCAAAAGCTTTGATCACCTCATCAAAGCGTATATTCTAACTCCGAGATGCTTGCACCAGTCCATAGATGGATCGCTGGAGCTTGCATACTTTGTTAGCATCCTTAGGATTGACAAAACCTTCTGGTTGCATCATATACAATTCTTCCTTAAGAAACCCGTTAAGGAATGCCGTTTTGACGTCCATTTGCCAGATCTCATAATCATAAAATGCGGCAATAGCTAACATAATTCTAATAGACTTAAGCATCGCTACGGGTGAGAAAGTCTCATCATAGTAAACCCCTTGAACTTGTCGGAAACCCTTTGCGACAAGTCGAGCTTTATAGACGGTGACATTACCATCAGCGTCTGTCTTCTTCTTAAAGATCCATTTATTCTCAATGGCTTGCCGATCATCGGGCAAGTCCACCAAAGTCCATACTTTTTTCTCATACATGGATCCTATCTCGGATTTCATGGCCTGAAGCCATTTGTCAGAATCTGGGCTCATCATAGCTTCTTCATAGTTCGTAGGTTTGCCGTTGTCTAACAACATGACTTCCAGGACAGGATTACCGTACCACTTTGGTGCGGAACATACCCTGGTCTACCTACGAAGTTCAGTGGTAACTTGATCCGAAGTTTCATGATCATCATCATTAGCTTCCTCTTCGGTTGGTGTAGACATCACGGGAACTGTTTTCTGTGATGTGCTACCTTCCAATTCGAGAGAAGGTATGATTACCTCATCAAGTTCTACTTTCCTTCCACTCACTTCTTTCGAGAGAAACTCCTTCTCTAGAAAGGACCCATTCTTGGCAACAAAGATCTTGCCCTCGGATCTATGGTAGAAGGTATACCCAATGGTCTCTTTAGGGTATCCTATGAAGATGCACTTCTCCGCTTTGGGTTCGAGCTTATCGGGTTGAAGCCTTTTGACATAAGCGTCGCATCCCCAAACTTTAAGAAACGGCAACTTAGGTTTCTTGCCAAACCACAACTCATACGGTGTCGTCTCAACGGATTTAGACGGTGCCCTATTTAAAGTGAATGCGGCTATCTCTAATGCATAACCCCAAAACGATAGTGGCAAATCGGTAAGAGACATCATAGAACGCACCATATCCAATAGAGTACGATTACGACGTTCGGACACACCATTACGCTGTGGTGTTCCAGGTGGCGTGAGCTATGAAACAATTCCACATTGTCTTAAATGCATACCAAAATCATAACTCAAATATTCACCTCCACGATCAGATCGTAGAAACTTTATTTTCTTGTTACGATGATTTTCCACTTCACTCTGAAATTCCTTGAACTTTTCAAATGTTTCAGAGTTGTGTTTCATTAAGTAAATATACCCATATCTACTCAAATCATCTGTGAAGGTAAGAAAATAACGATATCCACCGCGTGCTTCAACACTCATTGGACTGCATACATCAGTATGTATTATTTCCAATAAGTCACTAGCTCGCTCCATTGTTCCGGAGAATGGAGTTTTAGTCATCTTGCCCATGAGGCATGGTTCACATGTCTCAAATGATTCATAATCAAGAGATTCCAAAAGTCCATCGACATGGAGTTTCTTCATGCGTTTTACACTAATATGACCTAAGCGGCAGTGCCACAAATATGTGGTACCATCATTATTAACTTTGCATCTTTTGGCATCAATATTATGAATATGTGTATCACTATTCACAAGGGGTGCATGGCCATAAAAGATATTACTCATATAAATAGAACAACCATTATTCTCTGACTTAAATGAATAACCGTCTCGCAATAAACAAGATCCAGATATAATGTTCATGCTCAACGCAGGCACCAAATAACAATTATTTAGGTTTACAACTAATCCCGAAGGTAGATGTAGAGGTAGCGTGCCGATGGCGATCACATCAACCTTGGAACCATTTCCGACGCGCATCGTCACCTCGTCCTTAGCCAGTCTTCGTTTATTCTGCAGCTCCTGTTTCGAGTTACAAATATTAGCAACTGAACCAGTATCAAATACCCAGGCGCTACTACGAGCACTAGTAAGGTACACATCAATAACATGTATATCAAATATACCTTTGTTGACGTTGCCAGCCTTCTTATCTGCCAAATACTTGGGGCAGTTCCGCTTCCAGTGACCATTCCCCTTGCAGTAGAAGCACTCAGTCTCAGGTTTGGGTCCAGCCTTGGGTTTCTTCACGGGAGCGGCAACTGCTTTACCGTTCTTCTTGAAGTTCCCTTTCTTTCCCTTGCCTTTCTTGAAACTAGTGGTCTTTTTAACCATCAACACTTGATGCTCCTTATTGATTTCTACCTCCGTGGCCTTAAGCATCGCGAAGAGCTCGGGAAGTGTTTTCTCCATCCCTTGCATTTTATAGTTCATCACAAAGCCCTTATAGCTTGGTGGCAGTGATTGGAGAATTCTGTCAATAACCGAGTCATCTGGAAGATTAACTCCCAACTGAGACAAGCGGTTGTGCAACCCAGACATTCTGAGTATATGCTCACTAACATAACTATTCTCCTCCATTTTACAGCTAAAGAACTTGTCGGAGATGTCATACCTCTCGACCCGGGCATGAGCTTGAAGTACCAATTTCAGCTCCTAGAACATCTCATATGCTCCGTGGTGCTCAAAACGTCTTTGGAGCCCCGGTTCTAAGCCGTAAAGCATGGCGCACTGAACTATCGAGTAGTCATCAGAACGTGCCTGCCAGATGTTCACAACATCCATAGACGACGCTGGAGGGGGTGTGTCACCTAGCGGTGCATCAAGGACATAAGCCTTATGTGCAGCAATGAGGATAATCCTCAAGTTACGGACCCAGTCCGCATAGTTGCTTCCATCATCTTTCAACTTAGCTTTCTCTAGGAACGCATTAAAATTCAAGGGAACTACAGCGCAGGCCATTGATCTACAACACAAATTTTGCAAAGACAATTAAGACTAAGTTCATGATAATTTTAGTTCAGTTAATCAAATTACTAATGAACTCCCACTTAAATCAACATCCCTCAAGTTATCTAAGTGACACATGATCCAAATCAACTAACCCATGTCCGATCATCACGTGAGATGGGGTAGTCATCAATGGTGAACATCTCCATGTTGATCATATCTACTATATGACTCATGTTCGACCTTTCGGTCTCCTGTGTTCCGAGGCCATGTCTGTACATGCTAGGCTCGTCAAGTTTAACCCAAGTATTCTGCATGTGTAAAACTGGCTTACACCCGTTGTATGCGAACATAGAGTCTATCACACCCGATCATCACGAGGTGCTTCGAAACGACGAACTTTTGCAACGGTGCATACTTAGGGAGAACACAATTTCTTGAAATTAAGTGAAGGGATCATCTTATAATGCTACCGTTGTTCTAAGCAAAATAAGATGCATAAAAAGGATAAACATCACATGCAATCAATATGTGACATGATATGGCCATTATCATCTCGTGCCTTTGATCTCCATCTCCAAAGCACCGGCATGATCTTCATCGTCACCGGCATGACACCATGATCTCCATCATCATGTCATCACGTGGTCGTCTCCGCCAACTATTGCTTCTACAACTATTGCTAACGCATAGCGATAAAGTAAATCAATTACATGGCGATTAATAAATTAAAGACAACCCTATGGCTCCTGCCTGTTGCCGTACTCATCGACATGCAAGTCGTGAACCTATTACAAAACATGATCATCTCATACATCAACATATATCACATCACGTTTTGGCCATACCACATCACAACATGCCCTGCAAAAACAAGTTAGACGTCCTCTACTTTGTTGTTGCAAATTTTACGTGGCTGCTATGGGCAACTAGCAAGAACCGTTCTTTCCTACGCAAAGCCACAACGGTGATAATCAAGTTGCCTTTTAACCTTCTATAAGGACCACCTTCGTCAAATTAGATTCAACTAAAGTAGGAGAGACAGACACCCGCTAGCCACCTTATGCAAAACAAGTTGCATGTTAGTCGGTGGAACCGGTCTCATGTGCGAGGACATGTAAGGTTGGTCCGAGCCGCTTCATCCCACAATACCGCCGAATCCAAATAAGACAAGAGAGGTAAGCAATTTGAGAATCAACGCCCACAACTTTTGTGTTCTACTCGTGCATATACATCTATGCATAGACCTAGCTCATGATGCCACTGAAGGGTAACGAAGCATGAGAATCAAAAAATTTCCTACGAACACCCAAGATCTATCTAGGAGAAGCATAGCTACGAGGGAGGAGAGTGTGTCTATGTACCCTCGAAGACCGAAAGCAGAAGCGTATATAACACGGTTGATGTAGTCGTACTCTTCGCGATCCGATCATGATCCAACCGATCTAGTGCCTAACGGACGGCACCTCCGAGTTTAGCACACGTGTGGCTCGATGATGTCTCCTCCTCCTTGATCCAGCAAGAGAAGGTGGAGAAGTAGATGGTATCACAACCAGCATAACAACGTGGTGGTGATGGTGGTGGTGGAGCTAGTTCAGCAGGGCTTCGCCAAGCGCTACTAGAATGAGGACGGAGGAGCTACGGAGTAACGAGAGAGAGAGGGGCGCCAAGGGCTTGGCCTGTCCTCTTGGGGTACCCCCTCCCCTCTATATATAGGTGGAGGGGCGTGGGGAACAGCCCCTCCAAGCCCTAGGGCGCAGCCAAGGGGGAGAGGACTTGGACTCCAAGTCCAATCCTATTCCTACTAGGACTCCCCTTTTTTTTTCCTTTCCTAGCCACATGGGCTTTTGAGGACTTGGTGCGCCTAGCCCAATAAGGCCAGGGCACCTCCCCTCAGCCCATGCCAGCCCTTGGGACGTGGTGGACACACCTGTGGACTTTCGGACCCCTCCGGAATCGGAATTTCCTAAATGGCGCCTTAAGCGCCGGTTGTTGTTATATATGCAAACCGGCGCACACCCCACGCCTCAGCTATAGGCCGGCCCATTCTCTTTGTTTTTTCTTCTGTTTTAAGCGTCAAAAAAGGTGCGTGCGGGAATCGAACCAGCGACCTCTTGGCTGCGATGCGAGGGCTCAAACCACCAGGCCACCCACTGCTACTGAACATGTACTTCCTTTTTATCATTTTATAAATGTCCGCGAAAGCCCGAAGCTTTCCCAACCTGCTTCCGATTTAGAAAACGGACGGTTTTATTCGGTTTTTGTTGATTTTTTTTTCTGAAACCGATGAACTTTAAAAAAAACAGTGAACTTTTTTTGAAACCGTTGAACTTTTTTCAAAACCAGTCAACTGTTTTTTGAAATTTGTGAACTTTTTTTGAAATTTGATGAACTTTTGTTTTCAAATCCGATGAACATTCCTTTTAAATCGATGAACCTTTTTCAAATTTGATGAACTTTTTTCAAATTCAATGAACTTTTTTCAAAACTGATGAAGTTTTTTCAAATTCGATGAACTTTTTTTCAAAACCTATGAACTTTTTTCAAAACCGGTGAACTTTTTTCAAAACCGTTGAACTTTTTTTCAAATTTGATGAACTTTTTTTCAAATTGATGAACTTTTTTCAAATTGAATGAACTTTTTAAAAAATTCGTGAACTATTTTAGGTGTTTGTGAACTTTTATTCAAAATTCATGAACATTTTTGAATTCATGATTTTTCTGATTTTTTGGAATTTTTAATTATTTTTTCCTTATTTTTCAAAAGTCAACGGTTGACCGGTCAACCGCGATCGAGCGAACGAGCGACCTGCGGGACGAGCGAAGAGGTGACGTGCCGGATGAGCGAACGAGGCGTCCTAGGCCAGCCCACTTCGCGCGCGCATAGGCGCTAGTGCCTCAAACCGGCGCTGAAGGCGCCCTATAGGGGCTCCCTCCGGAATCCTCCGAAACCTTTTGGAAGCTTCCCGGTACAATACCGAGAAAACTGCACCTTTTTCCGGAACCCAAAATATGACTTCCCATATATAAATCTTTACCTCTCGACCATTCCGAGACTCCTCGTGACGTCCAGGATCTCATCCGGGACTCCGAACAACATTCGGTTACCAATCATCAAATATCCCAATACTACTCTAGCGTCAACGAATGTTAAGCGTGCGACCCTGTGGGTTCGGGAATCACGTAGTCATGACCAAGACACCTCTCCGGTAAATAAGAAATAGCGGGACCTGGATGCCCATATTGATTCCTACATATTCCATGAAGATCTTTGATCAGTTGAACCATGATGTCAAGGATTCGGCTAATCCCGTATGCAATTCCCTTTGTCCGGCGATATGTTACTTGCCCGAGATTCGATCGTCGGTATCTCCATACCTAGTTCAATCTCGTTACCGGCAAGTCTCTTTACTCGTTCCGTAATACAAGATCCCGTGACTAACCCATTAGCCACATTGCTTGCAAGCTCTTTACGATGTTGTATTATCGAGAGGGCCCAGAGAAATCTCTCAATCATACGGAGTGACAAATCCCAATCTCGATTCGTGCCAACCCTACAAACACCTTTGGAGATACCTGTAGAGCACCTTTATGATCACCCAGTTACGAAGTGACGTTTGGATACACACTAACTATTCCTCCAGTGTTAGGGAGTTGCACGATCTCATGGTCTAAGGAACAGATACTTGACATGAAGAAAGCTGTAGCAAATAAACTAAACGATCTGGTGCTAAGCTTACGGTTGGGTCTTGTCCATCACATCATTCTCCTAATGATGTGATCCCGTTATCAAATGACAACTCATGTCTATGGTTAGGAAACCTTAACCATCTTTGATCAACGAGCTAGTCTAGTAGAGGCTCACTAGGGACACGGTATTTGTTTATGTATCCACACATGTATTTAAGTTTTCGGTCAATACAATTCTAGCATGAATAATAAACCTTTATCATGAACAAGGAAATATGGTAATAACCATTTTATTATTGCCTCTAGGGCATATTTCCAGCACTAACACCGCACTTACCACATTGTCATCAGTCTCATATACCACTTGAAAAGGTTGCTCCCAGTTTAGAGGTATAATAATAGGAGCAGCAAGCAAGGCTTGTTTTAGCTTCTTGAAGGTAGATTTGCACTCATTGTCTGAAACGCTTTTCCGCAAAAGGTTAGTCAAGGGTTTGGAGATACTGGATAAATTTTTAATGAAGCGTCTGTAAAAGCCAGCGTGCCCCAAAAAACTCATTATCCCCCTTATGTCTCTTAGATAAGGAAGTTTTTCGATAGGATCTATCTTTGCCTTATCAACTTCAATACCTTTTTCGGATATTTTGTGTCCCAGTACAATGCCTTCGTTAACCATGAGATGGCACTTTTCCCAATTCAAGATAAGATTGGTGTCTTCACACCTCTTCAAAACTTTGTCAAGGTTGTAAAGGAAATCATCAAAAGAAGTTCCGTAGATGAAAAAATCATCCATGAAAACTTCCATGATTTCTTCAACAAAATCAGCAAATATAGCATCGTACATCTCTGAAAGATAGCTGGTGCATTACACATGCCAAATGGCATACGGCTATAGGAGTACATACCAAATGGACAAGTGAAGGTAGTTTTCTCCTAGTGCTTAGGGTGTACTGCTATTTGGGAGAATCCTGAATATCCATCTAGGTAGCAAAAGTGAGTATGCTTTGCCAATCTCTCCAGCATTTGATCAACAAACGACAAGGGATAATGATCCTTACGCGTCTCAATATTGAGCTTCCTGAAATCAATACACATTCTATACCCAACTATTGTTCTAGTCGGGATTAGTTCATTATGCTTATTAGGAACTACTGTAAACCCTTCTTTCTTAGGTACACAATGAACTAGGCTTACCCACTTACTTTCAAATACTGGATATATAATACCTGCGTTGAGTAGGTGGATTATCTCCTTTCTTACCACTTCTTTCATTTCTGGATTTAATTTTCTTTGATACTCGCATACTGGTACAACCCCTTCCTCCATATATATACGATGCGTACGTGCATATGGAAGGGCTTATCCCTGTTAAATCATCCATTCAATATCCAAAGGCTTTGCGATGCATTCTCAGAGTTTTTGTGAGTCTCTCTTTCTCTTCATCTAAAAGATTAGCACTAATAATAATAGGATATTTATCCGTCTCATCCAAAAACTCATACCTTAGTTCCTTGGGCAAGGTTTTCAATTCAGGGGGTGGAAGCTCCTCATCCCCTTTTTTCTCTGGTACTTCATATTGTTCATTAGTAATAGGATCTTGCACGGGTGCTTCATTTAGATGTTAGTCAATTTCCACTTTAGCTGGATCTTTAGGGCTTTGCTCATAGTCAGTTAGGCTTCTCTCAAGCTCATCTTCTGGCATCCCGAAGTAAATTGCGGCCAATTGCGCAATGGTTCTTTCTTCATTGTCATCATGCTCTCTTGGTTGAGGGCTATTTTTGAATCTTGAAAAATGAAATTCTCTTACCTCTTCCCCAAACTTGAGAGAGACAACTTCCCTCTTGCAGACAATCTTTGCACCTGCAGTATTAAGAAAAGGTCTTCTAAAAAATATGGCAAACATCATCTTCAGGTATTTCCATAACAACGATGTCTACAGGATAAGTAAAGGTCCCAAGGATGACATAGACATCAGGTACTATGCCATAAGGTTTCATCAGAGTGTCATCTGCTAACTTTATCTCCATATATGTAGCCTGTAGATCACAAGAGTAAATTTCATCTCGCAATTTAGTATAGAGAGTATATGGTATCACATTAATGGAGGAACCCATATTGCAAAGCCCAAAATAAGAAGTACTACCAATAGAGCAAGGTACCACTGGTTTACCTGTATCGGCTGCTTTGATGCAACATTTTACAAAAGATGTTACCTCTTTCTCCATGACGACAATTTTAGTCTCGGTTTGCTTTTCTTCCCTTTTCTTCTCTCATAGTTTTACCTGGATAGTGCATATGTTTTTATCCTCCTTCTTCTGCTGCATTTGCACCTTACACTCATGTTCTAGTTGTGCCTTCCTCCATGGGAAGGGTAGTTCCTGCACTGGCTCATACACTACTGCAGGCGACTGCTAACGCGACACATGAATTAGAGACCCCGCGACCAAACTGTGTGCGATGCATGAATCGCAAACGGTGTTGTAATAAAACCGTCACCAATAAGACGAACTGTGTGTGATGTCGGAGACATCAAGAACGATTCAGATTAGAGACGCGTGTGCGATACGTGGCATACAGTTCATCCATATGAACTATTTGCGATGAGCCAGAACAACAGAAACGGGTAGCCAGTTCGAGGTGTGTGCGATATATGGCATACAGTTCACTCAGATGAACTGTTTGCGATTAGCCAAAACAACAGAAATGGTTCAACTTAACAAGATGTGTGTGATACGCGGCAAACAGGTCAGTAATCAGAAATGTGTGGGAAGACCGATAACAACACAGACGATTCTGGCTAATAAGCCGTGTGTGTTGTGGGCAAACGGTTGGTGGTAAATAATTGTCAGCGATTGATGAATTCATCACCGACGGGTTCTGTAGTTTAGTCCGTGTGTGATGTGATTTGCTCTGTCTGCACAACATCTATGCTCTGTCTATAGAACACCAGCATATATACTTATAAGAACATGATTGCATAACCAAATTAAACTTCGAATTACATAACTGACTACAGATAGCGTTTGCACATCTAAGTAAACAATTACATGCATAATAAACTAGGAGAAACGATCATCAAATCAACTACTTCTTGTTGTGACGCTTGCCTCCAATGCTCTGCTTGTGGGTCGATCCCTCGTTGTCTACAGGAAGGAAGCACTTCCTCATGTCAACGATCCGCCTGTACATTTTGTAGCATGTGTACACGTCCATGGCCGCGTACTTGAGGTGATCTTCATCCAGTATCTGGCGGGGAAGGAGGGTAGGACACCTCACCTAGGATGCATGCCCAGCGCTGCCGCAGCAGCAGGTTTGGGCGATTTGGCTTCTTCTACCACCCATCTGAATAGCCGCACCGGGTTCGTATACCATTCCGCAGACATGCGCGTTCTCTCATCCGTAGTCGACTCCATGAATACGATCTCTGCCATTAGCGCTAGCTCCAAGTCGGCGCGACGCTGCCAGATGCTGACATCCCTCAGCATCTCTGCCCAGAGATCGACTTGCGCCACCGCCTTGTGCTTCGCCATGCGCAGCTCCTTCGAACATGTCTCCAATCGATGCCTCGCTTCCTCAATCCGATTTGCCCTTGCTGCCGACCACCTCCAACGCAGCCCCGGCATGTCCTCCGGAGCCACCGATCTTTGAGTCCAGAGAAATGGATCCCCTCTGATAGATACGTGGGTTTCATTCAATGACGGCAGTGCCATGGGCCGCAACGAGAGGGAAGCCCGTGGGATCCTGGGATCTAGGGGATTATCCATGGCGGAATCCGATGGGTGAGGCGGGGAGGCGAGTGCGGAAGACTAGATTTGGGGGCTGCGAGAGGAAAGAGACGATAGAGAGCGAAGGAGGAGCAGCGCAACCAAGGTGAACAGGGAGTGGGCGAGGCCAAAAAATTGACCGTGCCAAATTGCCAATGAACACATCCCATTAATTAGGTTATTATAATTGCCAGAGTAGAATCACTACCCACTTCCTTATCGTTTTCCTCTTCCACCATGCATGCATGTAAACGTAATTAAATTTTGGAGGTAGTTGGTTGGCTCATACGTGGGAGGGGAAAAACTAAAAACTAAAAACACTTTTAATGATGAGAAAGGCAGTCGGGCAATTGGTGCTAATTAAGAAAGGGCAACTCAAATTCTTGGAAAAATCTGAATTCTCTTAGGCGCCCTACAGACCTGGACAGAGGGAGTACAGTTGTTTTGTGTGCGATTATGTGTGTACAAAAACCTTTGAAAATGCAAACGAGTTGTTTGCAATGGTAGGAGCATCGCACACGATGCGTAGTGCGAGTACTCGTGAGTGATGATTTGTAAGTTACACATACATTTCCTTATGTTAACACGAGTGTGATAACACGTGACACCACATACGGTTGTGTGCTAGGAATTGTGTGCTCCACTTAGTCTTCCCGCGCTCCAGCGATGCCTTCCCATGCAAGCACCAGCCACAGGGGTAAATTGTAAATCCCCAATCCCCTAGCCAGCTACTAGCTAGCTATAAATAACCACAACAATGGCCGGTGGTGGCGACTCACTACTGATCCCCTTGCTAGCTAGTTACCCACACATACCGGCATACCCGGCCCCAACGGCCGACGACCGGATGGAGTTGGGCGATAGCGGAATCGAGGCTGCCGGCGTGATGGTCGGCTTTGCGGTCGACGGCCATGCCGCCGCCTCTCCCGACGGCAGCTAGACGAGGCAGGAAATGTGGTATGAGCAAGCCACTAGGTTAGCTAGGGTCGTCCTGAAAGCGGCTAGGGATCACCAACAGGCGATACTGCGGGCTCGGCGCAGAGTGCGGTGGATGGTGCGGGCGGCAGAGCAGGAACCACGACGACGCAAGGACAACTGCGGCAGTGGCAGCCGCCGCATGAGGCACATACTTATGTCCCAGATGGAGGAGGGCACAGCGGCGGGCGTCACCGGGGCAGGCCTGGGGGCAGTGACGGCAACCCTGGCGAGAGCCAACGTCTCATTGGCCACTGGGACGATGTACGTAGAGCCAGGGGTCGCGGCAGCCTTGGTGAGAGCTGCGCCCGAGGCAGTACCGGCGATCACCGATGTCGAGGCTGCCCCAGCCTCGATCGATCAAGGTGTTGGTCATCGACTTGGCGACCTCCTCTCCTCCTGAGCCAAGCAGGATATACACGATGATGGACGATGGCAGCTGTGCGTGCTGGGTCCGTGTCAGGGGCAGTAGCTCTTTTTGTGCGCGCGCGGTTCATTATATTGATGTAAATTAGGGAGCTAATAATGGTTTGTAAATTACTCCTCGAACTAGGCACTAGACCAATTTGAGCATATATATGCTCGATTGATTATTTATTCATGCATGTCAAATATGTCAATTCTATGGGCTGGCCTATCTATATATTATCTCATTTTTCCAATATGGAAAATTTAAGTACCTGAAAAATAGCATTTGAGTAACATATAGTGGTGACACTATTTAACAAAAGGTGATACTAATACTTTTGATGAAATGAACAATTTTGACAACCATATGGTCCATATCTACATAATTAAGATAGGCCAACAACCACAACTATCCGCTGGAAGTAGCTTAATGACGGTGACTCGACATCTCGTCAATGAAAAGGAAGATCCCTCCTGTGCCTTGGTAGAGCATGAGTATAATAGTGTCTCTGGTTTTCAAATGTTGATGTATTGCCAGGACAACTGAGAACCTATTAATTTGAATGGTTCCATTTGTGAGGGAAATGCAGTACCTTGCAATCACTTTGGCGTTCTTAGCAGGCACAAGTGTAATTCAACCACGCCGGGAAATCAATTCAGGAACAGCTGCAGCGGGCAATTTCTGTTGCAATGAAGAATAAAAACCAATTGTAACATATCGTTTAAGCTATATATAGTTTATGAACAACAACATACAAATAAGACTTTGTACCAGCATTTTGTTCACACAATTGGTCTTGTTCAATGTGTGCACCAGTGGTACATTTATTCCCATCCCAAATCCAGTGTCCATACGCTGTGCTAGGTCTTCTAGATTAGCAACAAATTGTATGACATGCTCCATCTCTTTCCAGTGAAATTTGGTATGCTGAGTAACATACAGTTTGTTAACTATGCATCCAACATATCCTGCTTAAAAGGTGGAAAGGGATTATTTATTCCGAACATGGCAGAAGAATAGTGGGCATAAATTGGTAATTGGAAGTTGATACTAGCTAGTAACAGAGTCAAAAAATGAAATCCCAATTGGTTGCTCAAATATTTATCATTTAGTTAGAACAATTACTTTAATTTTGCTAATAAGTAATAAGCCGACATGGAGAAATTTGAAAGAACACTAACCTCGATCATACTGTGGTCGGCTGATGACGCTGGGGAAGTAAACATCCATGTTTATTTGACCAGAATGTGGTGCATGCACTAGAATTTTATTGCCAGCTTTCAGTACATAAAACTTAGAAATTTTTCTCCAAAGGTCTGCATCAAAATAGGAGTGACCATCTTTATTAACTTTTACCCTAACTGTCATTGCACCATGTTGCATGGTTAATATGACATCCATGGAGTCATTAACAAAGTAAAGGCCAAGATTTCCTTGTACACGTGTTCTTGCAAAGCAAGGGATGTACTGCGGGAAATGAAAATTAAGATCGTTACATGCAAATATGGGAATAATTGAGAGAACAGAACAATGCTGAAAGCAAAGTACAAAAATATATAATTAAACAGATAATGTAACCAAGATTTCATGCAAATGTGAGAGTAACTGAAAGAACAATACATCATTTTTTAAGGGAACAAATACATCATTAATTTGCCTAATTTAGAAAAAAAATCCTCTTTGACGTCTATGGTGCATGTCGCACCTTTTATCCAAATATAGCAATATATGGTATATGTTCATAAAATTGGGACATGCCAACCGTGGTAGGATGAGGTTGAACATACCGTGCGCTCCCTGAAGTCATCTGGTATGGTGAGATAGAACTTGTCCAACTGGCCACGACCAAAGTGGCCTGATTTGTGCTTGCACTGTGGACACTAGAATGAAAAACCTCGAATCAGCTGTAAGAAAAATGAATCCACGACGATTTCTGCCGAGTGATTAACAGGGACAGACAGACTACGATAAGAGATGAGTGAATATTTCGCTGAATTAATTACCTTATTCTCCATGAAAGAGAGAAAACAAAACCCAGCCCAAGCCTGCGGAAAATCCTGCAGAAAACAACAATCGACCAGATTTGAGAAAGTCGGTGCCGATAGGCGTCCGCGAGGGGAAGAAACAAAATGCGGTGGCGTTTGTTGGTGGCAGCCGGCTGCGAGGGGCACCGTCGAGATCAAAGATTTGGGTAGACCTGTCAAGAACGAGTGTCGGTGTACTAAAGCATGGGTGCCCTCATACCCTGACTTGTGCACAGGCAGTTGTAGCCTTCCTGACGGCAAGGGCTTGCTGGAGGGCTGCTGTGACTGAAGACTTAGATTAAACAAGACCGTGAAGGAGACCTCAAGGCAGGTCATCGAAAAGTACTATTCTAGTACTGAAGATCAACATTGCCCTTGCCGGCAAGCCTCATACCGGCAATGTGAAGACCAAGACTCTGGTTGCCGGCAAGCTCCGCGCCGGCAGGCTTGTTCTGTCCCATTACTGCTCCACCTCATCATCAGCTAGATAAGCATGCATGATAGGTGTCGAGCGGTCAGGCAGTCAACATAGCTGACCAAGGCACGTGTCAGCATGCCACGCCAGGATTAACTTTAATGACACATGTCCCTGGGACGTGTCAAGATACCAGGAGGGTGCTAGGACCGGTGGTACAGATCTTTTGCCCAAAGCCTCGCCTCCCCGACGTAGCACCTAACGGTTCATTTAATGTGCTTGTCCTACCCCGTCTGGAGATAGACATGGTGACGGTGCAAGTCACTATTCATAGCCTGTAAATGACTGTATTAGCCACTGTGGTAACCCCTTGGCCTATAAAAGGAGGCCCACGGCTACACTTAGAAGGGTCGACTCTTAGTTCAATTACACGCTGTAGCTGCACTTCTCGTGCACTTTGCCGGCAAGCTACGCTCTTTGTAACCTTTGAGCACATACACAATCAAACCACTAGAACAGGAGTAGGGTTTTATGCTCACAGCGGCCCGAACCTGGATAAATCGTTGCTTGTTCTCACATCTACTAGCCCTGCTCTTTGTAGTATATTGATACCACAGCCGAACCGCAGAGGGATCCTCTCGAACCCATAGATTGTCATTTTCCCACGACATCTTTGGCGCGCCAGGCAGGGGGTCCTGTATTACGAATCAACGTTCGTAGAGTGAACTTTAGCCCCATCACCTTCGTCGATGGCGCCGAAGAAGAAGACCGGAGCCACAACGGCTCCCACCACCTCCAAGAGGCCTTCCCAGGCGTCCATAGACGGCGCAGGCGGTGCGGTCGACGCGGGCGCTACGGTTGGGACGGCCGGGGCAGGAGGCGCCGGCGGTGCGGATGTCCAGCCTCCCCACCATGTCGGTGATCCCAGCTACCACACCGGAGTTGATGCCGATGGCCAACTCCAACAACTCGCTGGCGAGCCTATCCATTGTAGTCATACAGTTCGAACCAGTGCGAGCCAGGACCCTGCCACCGCGATGTCCAAGGACGGAGCGGTGACGTCCAACAACGCTGTGGCGGGACATGTGCAGCGACCATCGCAAGATGGGCGCGCCATGCTTCCTCGCGGCGCTGGTGGTCCTGGACGGCATCAAGCCAGCCCTGAGCATCGTCCTCACGATGCTCAAGCTCCACCACCCCCATGCCAACCCGTTGGTGAGCATGCGGCGCGACAACAGGTACGCGACGAGCTCCCTCCTGGCCCTGCCAGGAGTCGAACGTTGTCCCGTTCCGTGTTTCCCGCCATGCCAACCACGGCGGCAGAGGCCATGGCGAGAGTTCAAATGCTTTTGAACTTCCCACCAACCCCAGACCAGATGGAAGAATGGAGGGCCACCATTCAGAGCCTCATCAGTTTTGCTGATCCCGGCAAAACACAAGATGTGGGCCCCTCTAGACGACCACCCACAGTGCCGACAGGACCATCTGGCTGCCGTGCCGGAGACGGTGCACCAACAGTGCAGTCGCCTCCATGCCAACAACCGCAGCGGCGGCAAGCTCGCCGATCGGATGACCAGGACACTATGTCCATGGCATCGTCGGATCCGTGAGGCCGCTGAGACCAGCGTCAAGTGCTCCATGAACGGCGTGACGAGGATGCCCGTACGAAGATTGAGCGGCGCTGGGAGGCACGCCATCCATCAGATGACCGTGCTGGGCTGGCAGCATACGTGCCAGTGCCAGGGTACCCTGGGTGTTTACCTTACGAGGTGGGCTGCCCAGCGTTTACTCATGAGCTGCGGCAAGTCTGCTGGCCGTCTGCCCGCCCCTTCAAGCCAGAGCTGCCCGACAAATACGACGGCACGCTCAGTCCAGCAGAGTTCCTTGGCATCTACACCTTCACGGTGCATGCTGCCGGGGGGCGCGACGACAAGATTTTAGCCAACTACTTTCTGTTGGTACTCAAGCCCAACTTCAGATCGTGGTTGATGAACTTGCCGGAGGGCTCCATTTCTTCTTGGTCGGATCTATGCCATCAATTCATGGGTGCCTACCAGGGTGGCCACAAGCTCCCTGGTCAGGAGAGTGATTTGCATGTGATCCCCCAGAGAGATGGTGAGACCCTCCGCAAGTATATACAGAGGTTCAGCCGTGTACACCACAACATCCCCGATGTTCATCCCGCAGCTGTTTGCACCGCATTCCACACGAATGTGCGCAACTTCAGGATGTGGTCTGAGATGAATATCGTGAAGGTTAGGACCATCAATGAGCTGTACGCCCTGGCGGACAAGTGTGCATGTGCTGAGGAAGGGAGGTGACTCCCTGGGGAAGATGCTGGCGCCGAAGTTGACTCCGAGGACGACGATGCAGAAGATGCATCGACCCTGCAGAAGAAGAGCCGGAAGCGCAATCAGGAGCACAAAGGCAAGTCAGTGATGGCAGTCGAGAGCCCCGGTGACGCCAACGCTGCCAAGAAGTCTAAGGCAGAAAGCCCCGGCAAGGAGGTTGCCGGATGCGCTGACTGCCGGGAGGCTGCGGCAGGCGACAAGGGCGGCAAGACCAGTGGGCCGTACTGCTAGATCCACCGTACCAAGGGCCACGATCTCCAGGAGTGTTGGCAAGTGGAGTAGCTTGCCGAGAAGCAGAAGCAAGAGTATGAGAAGCGCGACAAGGAGAAGGGCCAGGAAGGTGCCGGTGGATCCGGCAAGCAGAACCGTGGTGGCCGAGCGGGCCGCCACGGCAAGGCTAAGCAGCCGAAAGAGAAGGCTGCACAAGGCCAAGATGATGGTGATGAAGACGAAGATGGGTCAGAGAATGAGTTCCAGAACACGATGGAGGCCATGTATGTTGACGGAGGTGCATCTTTGCACTCCTCGCACCGGCAACTGAAGCAATGGATCCGCGAGGTGAATACCGCGGAGCCCATGATGGGAGCACAGAAGCCACTCAAGTGGTCACACACGCCCATCGTCTTTAACGCCGAGGATCACCCTGATCGCACCACTGCGGTCGGGTATTTGCCGTTGTTGCTTTCGCCAACAATCTGCAACCTCAAGGTGATGAAGATGTTGGTTGATGGTGGGGCCGGCTTGAACTTGATCTCTCCCGATGTGATCAAGAGGCTGCAAATCCCCGACAAGGATCTTGAGGAAACCGGCACATTCCAAGGTATCATTCCAGGGAGGAACAAGCCGAAGGGCCAGATCATGCTGCTGGTCACATTTGGCAGCGACCTCAACTACCGGACGGAGAAGATCATCTTCGACGTCTTCAAGATGCCGTTGCCATACAATGGCATTCTGAGCCGTCCGGCGCTGGCCAAGTTCATGGCCGCATCGCACTTCGCCTACAATGCCATCAAGATGCCAGGGCCGATGGGCGTCCTCATCATCAAGTACAACCAGAGAGACGCGATCATCTGCGCCGACAAGCTCTACCGGGAGGCAGTGGTAGCACCTGCCGTCAAGGCACCTGCTCCTGCCGGCAAAGCTCCCGGGGGAGGAAAGAAGAAGAAGAAGTCCAGCAAGACCTCTGATACGGACTCTGGGAAGCACACTTTAGAGTGCAGCACGCTTGTTGAGGACATACCAGAGAGCTCTACCGGCAAGAGCAAGAAAGCCAAGGCCTCTACGCCGGTGACCAAGCAAGTTTCTGCGAGAGAAGATGGTTTGAGTGGCACTTTTTCTGTAAGTGCCACTCTCGGTGACAAATGGGAAAGCGAGCTCGTTGCCTTCCTATGGGGGAATGTCGATGTGTTTGCTTGGCAAGCATCTGACATCCCCGGTGTTCCTAGGGAGGTAATTGAGCACCACCTTGCTGTCTGCCCTCATGCGAGACCCGTCGAGCAGAAGGTCAGGAAGCAAACCTTGGAGCGGAAAGAGTTCATTGCCGTGGAAATCAAGAAGCTGGAAGCAGCGGGCCTAGTCAGAGGAGTGCTACACCCTACGTGGTTAGCCAATCCAGTCGTAGTGCGCAAGGCGAATGGGAAGTGGAGGCTTTGTATAGACTTCTCTAATATAAATAAAGCCTATCCAAAGGACCCTTTCCCTTTGCCGCGCATCGACCAGATTGTAGACTCCACTGCCGACTGTGAGTTACTCTCTTTCCTTGACGCCTATTTTGGTTATCATCAGATCCTTATGGCCAAGGAAGACGAGGAGAAAACCGCATTCATCACTCCATGTGGCATGTACAACTTTTTGTGTATGCCTTTCGGATTGAAGAGTGCTGGGGCAACCTTTGCCAGAGCAGTTCAGATCGGTTTTGAGCCACAGCTGCATAGAAATGTGGAAGCTTACATGGATGACATTGTGGTCAAAACCAGAGACAAGTCAATGCTGATCCAGGATTTGGAAGAGATGTTTGTGAACTTGCGCAAGCTCAACTTGAAGCTCAACCCCGAGAAGTGTGTGTTCGTGATCCATCCGGCAAGCTTCTTGGGTTCTTTGTGTCTCAGAGAGGGATTGAAGCCAACCCTGACAAGATCAAAGCAATTGAGCAGATTGAAGCACCAAAACACATCAAGGATGTCAGCCATCTTGCCGGCTGCCTTGCTGTTTTTCAAGATATTGAAAAAGGCATATCTAGTGAATTGGACTCTGAAAGCGGAGGCTGCACTCCAAGATTTGAAGGAGTACCTGTCCTCTCCGCCAGTCCTAGTTTTGCCTAGGCCACAAGAGACGTTGCTGCTATACTTAGCGGCAATGAATCAAGTGGTTAGCGCTGCACTTGTGGCTGAAAGAGAGGCAGATGAGGAGGAGGTAGCAGCCGCAGAGCCATGACCCGACGAGCCAGAATCTTCTCTGGCAAGGTCAGGTGCCGACAAGCCAGAGACTATGCAAGCTAGTAAGCCAGATCAGCAAGTTGTGAAGAACAAGATGGTGAAGTGCCCAGTTTACTTTATCAGCTCCCTCCTGCAAGGGGCTAGGTCAAGATATTCTGGTGTGCAGAAGTTGCTCTTTGGCCTTCTCATGGGCTCAAGGAAGCTGCGCCATTATTTTCAAGCACACCCAGTCACCGTCATCACTCGCTTTCCGTTGCAACGCATCTTGAGAAATCCAGAAGCAACCGACAGGATTGTGGAGTGGGCATTGGAGCAGTCAAGCTTTGATTTGAAGTTTGAAAGTACCTCAACAAGTCAGAGAAGAGCCTTGGCGGAATTCATCGCAGAATGGACTCCAACGCCAGACAAAGAAATTCCAGAGACCTCTCTCCCCAGCAAGGAAACTATTGATGACTGGATCATGTACTTTGACGGTGCTTTCACGCTGAAAGGCGCCGGTGCCGGCGTGCTGCTTATAGCACCGACCGGAGAGCACCTCAAGTACATGCTTCAGATGCACTTTCCCAGGGAGCAGGCCACCAACAACACTGCTGAGTACGAAGGATTGCTTGCCGGTCTGTGCATTGCAATCGACCTTGGTATTCGGAAGCTGATTATCAGAGGCGACTCACAGCTTGTGGTGAGGCAGGTCAACAAAGATTACCAGAGCCCTTTGACGGAGGCGTACATTGATGAGGTGAGGAAGTTGGAAGAGCACTTTGACGGTTTGCAAGTAGAGCACATTCCCCGTGCCCAAAATTGGATTGCCGATGACCTGTCAACGCTTGCCGCCCGAAAGATGCTTGTGGATCTAGGGCCTTTTGTGCTCCATCTGACTCAGCCATCCGTTACACCATCAAGGCTGGCGAAGAAGAAAAAGCAAGATGTTGGTGGTTACTTTCCGGCAGAGCTGCCGGCAGCCGCCAAGAAAGTGGATACCACCAACAAGATACCCGTGGTCGGTGAGCCGCACTTTCCGGCAAGCCAGATCCTTGCCGTCGAAGCAGGCGCTCCCGCAGAGGAAGAAGTACCTTTAGTCCTTGTCGTCGAGCCACAAGCTCCACCATGGGTGTAGCCAATTGTCCAGTACCTTCAGACAGGAGATCTTCCTGATGAACAAGAGGACGGAGAAAGAGTAGCCCATCAATCAAGCATGTACAAGTTTGTTGACAACATTTTGTACAAGAGAAGACCACATGGGGTGAAATCGAAGTGTATCTGCCGGGAAGATGGACAGAGGCTGTTGGAAGAGATGCATGAAGGGATGTGCGACTCTCACATTGGGTCGCGCGCACTTGTCGACAAGGCGTTCCGTCAAGGATTCTACTGGCCGACAGCCCTTCAAGACACCTTGGCGGTGGTTATCAGATGCGAAGCATGCCGGTTCCACTGCAAGGACATCCACCAGCCAGCTCAAGCCCTCCAAACCATCCCTCTCTCCTGGCCTTTCTCGGTCTGGGGGCTCGACATCGTCGGCCCCTTCCCCTGTGCTACCGGGGGCTTTGAATTCTTGTACGTTGCAATCGACAAGTTTACAAAGTGGCCTGAGGTGGAGCCAGTGAGGAAGGTGACGGCAAAGTCAGCCATCAAGTTCCTCAAAGGATTGGTTGCTCGTTTTGGTGTCCCCAATAGGATCATCACTGACAATGTCACCCAATTCACGAGCCGCGCCTTCACAGCATATTGCCCAGAACTTGGAAATAAGATTTGCTACGCGTCTGTTGGTCACCCAAGGAGCAATGGACAAGTAGAGAGGGCAAATGTAGAAGTGTTGCATGGTCTCAAGACCAGAACTTTCGACAGGCTGCACAAGTGTGGAAGGCGCTGGGTGGAAGAATTGCCGGCGGTTCTTTAGTCAATCAGAATGACACCAAGTCGAGCCCCTAGCCAGACACCCTTCTTCCTTGTTTATGGTGCAGAAGCGGTGCTCCCTACAGAACTCTGATGCGGGTCACCTCGAGTCTTGGCCTTCGATGAGAAGAATCAAGATGAGCTGCGGCAAGATGATGCCATGCTCCTTGAGGAAGACCGTTTCTGGGCTGCTGTCCGTGCTGCATGGTATCAGCAAGCTTTGCGCCACTACCATAGCCGCAAAGCGAACGCCAGGAACCTTGAGGAAGGCGACCTTGTTTTTCGTCGGATTCAGTCCATGAAAGGTCAAAACAAGTTGACGCCAAAGTGGGAAGGCCCTTACCAGGTGGTACGAGTCACTAGGCCCGGCGCAATCCACCTAGAGACCGAAGATGGCACTCCAGTGCTCAACTCATGGAATATTGAGCATCTTCGCAAGTTTTACCCGTAAGGCACGGTTGCCGGGCTGCCCGGCAACCTCTTTTGTACAAGTTTGCCGGAATGGCATGTAAACCTTTGTACAGAGCCGGGCACAGATCCCGTGCACATAAATAAAGCTAAGTGTTTCACAACTCTTTGTCAAATACATATTTTTTATGTGTTGCAGGCGGCCTTGTGTTACATTTTCCCTTGCATAGGATGATTAGGGAACCGTCAAGGTTCCAGCCTCCTCTTTTCTCTTCTTTCTTTTTCTCAAAGGACAGAAGGGTTACTCGCGTGCAAGTTTCCTCGGGGGAGTGATGGTATGGGTACCAAATGACGTTCAAGATATCGTCGTGTGGCAAGAAGCACAGCAAAGAAAAAGCTAAGTTGCAAAACTTTGAAACAAATTCTTTGTTGTAGTTGCAATTTCTCCTTGAATGATTTTGGCCTTTGTATGAGAAAACTGCACGCTAAGGAACCTTGTCGTGATCAGCTACACCCTTATTTTGTTTCGAGTCCGCTCAACAACTTAAGTGGCTGCGTTGAGATTGTCAAGTGTATCCTTGCCGGTAACGGCACTTCTGGCAAGCTGCTAAGGACCCGTTCCTCAAGCGCTCGCGGCAAGAGTGCGCGCACCAGCAAGTTTCCGGCAAGCGTAGGGTACAAAAATCATGCAAAGACAGAATAAAACAAGAGGAATAACATGCATACATCCATCCAAAACACAAGTTATAGTACATCAAAACGCAGTGCAGATCTAACTTAAGATAAATCTGTCTTTTACATGATCGTGCATGCGACAAGCTATGGGAACAAAATTAGTGGGTAACTCCACCCTCTGTCCTGGGGATCTGGCCAACTCTATCGGCGATAGGCGTGACGAGCTCTTCGGCGGTCCTGGTGTCGGCTCCCCTCGGCAGACTGGCAAAAACCTTGGAGAGATCAATGCCTGGGTTCCGGTACACCACCTTGATGAGTACCTTGAAGAGGACATCCCGACAAAGCTTGCAGGATTCACTGGCAAGGTATGTGGCTCAAGCCCCGTGATGCTTCTCTAGCGCCTTGATCAAGCTTTCGAAGAAGATAGTGAGCCTGGCGCTGGCGGTGTCCCCTTCGGCGGTGGAGTAGTGGTATTCCGGCAGGCCCATGGCGGAGAGCCATGCAGAAATGCCCTCCGCAGCAACCATGAGACGGTCAGTCCAAAGCTTGTAGGCGCCCTTGAGCTCATTGAAAGTGTTGGCATTGCTCGTGACCAAGGCCTTCTCGTCTTGGAGGTCCTTCGTCAAGATCTTCTCATGCTTTCTGGCTTCATCAAGGGATTTCTCCAAGGCGGTCAGCTTCATTCACTACAAAAAAAGACACATCCGTGAGATTATGGCCTGAACGAAAACTTTTTCTGTCATGGTTGTGACACTTCTATGACAATAATTGTGACAAAAACACGTATCATCATAGATGTGGTGGGCTCCTACTTCTATGACAAAAAATTATGACAGAAAATGGGCTTTTCATCCTGGGCGGGCCGGAGACGCACCCGCATGACATTCTTTGGGCCGTCCATGACGTAAAAAATCATGGTAGAAGTGAGGGCGAGGAAATTTTTGGGGAGTTCCCGGTTATGGTGGATGGTCGGGGCCGAGCGATGCAGTGTGGTTTGCGTGTTTCTCTCGTACGCGCGCGCGTGTGTGTGAGGCGTTCGCTAACTGAACCCGAGTGAGGCGTTCGCTTACTAAACCCGAGCGATCGATCGATCCCTCTTGCACTACTACACGTACTAAACCCGAGCGATCGATCCCACTTCGTACTGAAGCCGAGCGATCCCTTTGCTACTAACTGAACCCGAGCGATCCCTTCGCTGCTAACTGAACCCGAGCGATCCCTTCGCTGCTAACTGAACCCGAGCGATCCCTTCGCTGCTAACTGAACCCGATCGATCCTTCTCACTGCTTACTGAAGCCGATCGAGCCCCCGTGCGAGACGTAGCAAGCCGGTGTTGGGTTGCCTCTCGATGAACAGTGCCCGTTGCTGCCGCACGCGCGATACACGTAGACACGAGTCGAGACGCATCGATCGAGCCGGTTGGTTGGCTGTGGATCAACAGTTCCCGTTGCTACCGCCCGCTCGTACGCCCCACCCCAGCTGGTGTGGGTTGGATGAACAGGACCCCGGCCATGTAGGCGGTTGGCGCTCGATGAACAGGACCCCGAGGAGGCCATGCCATGGTACGCCATACCCCAGCCGGTTGGGGGTGGATGAACAGGACCCCTTGGAGGTTGGATGAACAGTAGCCGGTGGAGGCTGGAGGAAGTCGATGGTGGATGAACAGTAGCTGGTGGAGGCTGGAGGGAGGTCGACCATGGATGAACAGTAGCCCGTGGAGTCCCGTTTTGTGGTATGCCACACCCCTCCCGATGAACAGGACCCAAATTTTGACCATAGGCAGTTGGGGAGAAGTCCGTTTCCTCCGTTTTGCGGTACGCCAGAGCCCTCCCGATCAACAGGACCCCGTTTCGACCGTAGGCGCTCGAACAGAAGTCCGTTTCCTCCGTTTTGCGGTACGCCACACCCCCAGCCGATGAACAGGACCCCGTTTCGACCGTAGGCGGTCGAACAGAAGGACGTTTCCTCCGTTTTGCGGTACACCAGACCCCGAGTCGATGAACAGGACCCTGTTACGGCTGTTCCGTCCAAGCCGGTTGGCTCCCGATGAACAGGACGCGTTCCGACCCAGTTGCTTGGCTCCTGATGAACACAGCGCTGTTTCGTTCGTTCCGACCCAGCCGGTTGGCTGACGATGAATAGGAGGCCGTTATAGCCATCCGTTGCCTCTCTCGATGTACACGAGCCCTGGCCATACGTATGCACGAGTACGCGTTTGAGACCCCGCCCGTATGTACGTACATGCCCGTATTTTTTGCCGTGTGGCTGTACGTACGTGTACATGATTTAGACGAGGCTGCCTGAACTACTACGTCGGGGGCTCTACTATGACATGTGCCGCTCCTTACATGCCCACGGTTCATCGTTGCAGAGAGACCAATCGACCAATATGTACGTACATGTTTGCGACTAGACAGACAACGCTACGTACGCTTCGACCGGGTGGGTCCCAGCTGTCAAGGAGGATAAGGAGGCGCTTCCTTGCGTGCGAAGATATAGCTGCTGGGTCCAAGCTGTCAGGGGGGAGGAATCATTTTTTTTGCGCGTAATAAGGAGGCACTCCCTTGCGTGCGAAGATGTAGCTGGTGGGTCCAGCTGTCAGCCTCACCACGTATATTCCTCTTCCGATGGCTGTCGTTCATTGACCACATTGACCACGCCGCGCCGAGAGCACCAAGGCGGTGGACGACAGCGAGTCCTAGGAAGGGAACTACGTGGAGCCGGGGAAGACGCGGCAGTGGATGCCCACGCGGAGGGGAGTATGAGGGTTGACTGGTTCAGCTGCGGTGTGAGGCCGTCGTCGCCGGAGAATAACAGGGGATGTGGGTGAGTAGAGGGAAGGCCTGGCCAATGGTGGGAGTATGGTGGGGCGGTGAGGCCTGCGCGGCAGCACAGCCGGCCACGGGAGGGAAGAACAGGCGGTCCCACCGCCACTGGTTTGGGCGGCTGGAGCAAGAAGATCAGAGATTGAAGAAGCAGCACGGCCATTGGATTAACATCCAATGGTCACTTCTGCTAGAATCGTTTGTTGACTAAGTTGACAAACCCTACGTATGCGTCAACTTAGTAGGCCCACAAGTCAGCCGCCAAATCCGGTGGGTCCCAGTTGTCATGGGGAGAAACGTTTTTTCCGTGTAATAATGAGGCACTTCCTTCCGTGCGAAGCTATAGCTGGTGGGTCCCAGCGGTCAGGGGGAGGATTCATTTTTTTGCATAATAAAGAGGCACTTGCTTGCGTGCAGCCATGGACCATGTGGGTCCCTACTGTCAGCCTCTCCACGTACATCCCTCTTCTGATGGCTGTCCTTTGTTGACCACGTTGACCACGCCGCGCTGAGAGCACCAACGCGGTGGACAACGGCGAGGCCCAGGAAGGGAACGACCCGGAGCCGGCGAAGCCACAACAGTGGATGCCCACGCTGAGGGGAGTACGAGGGTTGACTGGTTCGGCTTCGGTGTGAGGCCTGTGTCGCCGGAGAATAACAGGAGGTGTGGGTGAGTAGAGGGATGGCCTGGCCAGCGGTGGGAGTAGGATGGGGCGGTGAGGCCTGCGCGGCAGCACAGCCGGCCATGGGCGGCGGGAGCAGGCGGTCCCGCCGGCACTGGTTTGGGCGGCTGGAGCAAGAAGATTAGAGATTGAACAAGCAGCACGACCGTTGGATGTTATCCAATGGTCACTGCTGCTAGAATCATTTGTTGACTAAGTTCACAAAGCCCTGCGTACGCGTCAACATTGTAGGCCCGCAAGTCAGCCTCCAAATCTATGGCAAACAGCATACAGCCCATTTGCCAAAAAAATTAATAATTTACAGCCCATTTGCTAATTCTTAAGGATTTTTTTGAAGCCCATGTTCTTTTTGTTAGCATTACAGCCCATATTCTGGCCACGGTTAAAAAATTCAACGAATTTTTGCATATGTCGGTAGGGTCCGAACTGTTTTTAATCCTGAAATTTTGAGTCAGATTCAAACTAATTTGAAAAATAAAATTATATTCATTTAAAATCCTATGAAATTTTCACCAAAAAAATCAAAGAAAATTAAAATATCAAAATCCTAAAAAACGTAATTTAAAACTAATTACCGGTTTGCTGTGTTGTTTTTAAAATTTACAGCCCAGTTCTTACTACTTATAGTCCATTTTCTGGGCAATCCTCGAATACATCCCTCCTCGTTTAGAAAGATTTGCAGCCCAGCAGGGCTGAGAAAAGCAAGTAAGTCTCGGTTGGGTATTCTGCAAAAAACAATAGAACTGGACTAGCCATTTTCAGAAAGAGAAAAAAATAGCTGGGCTGGTCATGTGGTAAACTGATGTCTACTACACAACTTATTCTTGTAGACTCGTGTTTGGCCTCCAAGCGCAGAGGGCAATTTTCCCTCAAGTGGATGACCTAAGGTTTATCAATCCGTGGGAGGCGTAGGTTGAAGATGGTATCTCTCAAGCAACCCGACAACCAAATACAAGAAATCTCTTGTGTCCCCAACACACCCAATACAATGGTAAATTGTATAGGTGCACTAGTTCGGCGAAGAGATGGTGATAAAAGTGTAGTATGGATAGTAGATATAGGTTTTTGTAATCTGAAAATATAAAAACAGCAAGGTAGCAGAAAGTAAACGGGCATAAAAACGGTATTGCAATGCTTAGAAACAAGGCCTAGGGTTCATACTTTCACTAGTGCGATCTCCCAACATTGTTGACATAGTTGAATCATATGTAAATCGCTCACGTGCAACAATGAGTTCACTCCAAAGTCACAAATAGCGGAGAACAAACGAAGAAATTGTTGTAGGGTACGAAACCACCTCAAAGTTATCCTTCCCGATCAATCTTATGAGCCATCCCCATTAATTGTCACGAACAGCCCTAGAGTTCGTACTAGAATAACACCTTAAGATACACATCAACCAAAATCCTAATGTCACCTAGACACTCCAATGTCACCACGAGTACCCACGGGTTTGATTATACGATATGCATCACACAATCTCAGATTCATCTATTCAAACCAACACAAAGAACTTCAAAGAGTGCCCCAAAGTTTCTACCGGAAAGTCAAGACGAAAACGTGTGCCAACCCTTATGCATAAATCCCCAAGGTCACGGAACCCGCAAGTTGATCACCAAAACATACATCAAGTGACTCAAGTGAATATCCCATTGTCACCACGGCTATCCATATGCAAAACATACATCAAGTGTTCTCAAATCCTTAAAGACTCAATCCGATAAGAAAACTTCAAAGGGAAAACTCAATTCATCACATGAAGATAAAGAGGGGAAAACTCCATATGATTCATCTATATCAACAAAGCTCGCGATACATCAAGATCGTGCCATCTCAAGAACACGAGAGAGAGAGAGAGAGAGAGAGAGATCAAACACATAGCTACTGGTACAAACCCTCAGCCCCGAGGGTGAACTACTCCCTCCTCGTCATGGAGACCGCCGGGATGATGAAGATGGCCTCCGGTGATGCTTTCCCCCCTCCGGCAGGGTGCCGGAAAAGGGCTGTAGATGAGATCGTGGAGGTACAGAGGCTTGTGGCGGCGTAAAAACTCATCTAGGTTAACTTTCGGGGGTTTCTGAATATATAGGATTTTCAGTGTTGGAATCACGTCAAATGGAGCCACATGGGCCCCACGAGGTACCAGGGCGCGCCTGGGGGGTGGCGTGCCTTGGTGCCTCGTGGGCACTGGGTGGCCCCCCTCCAGTGGGTCTTGGTTCTAGTATTTTTCATTTGTTCCATAAAAAATCTCCAAAAAGTTTCATCCAATTCCAAGAACTTTTATTTCTGCACAAAAAACAACACCATGGCAATTCTGCTGAAAACAGCGTCAGTCCGGGTTAGTTCTAATCAAATCATACCAAAACCATATAGAATTGTTATAAACATGGCATGAATACTTCATAAATTATAGATACGTTGGAGACGTATCAGCATCCCCAAGCTTAATTCCTGCTCGTCCTCGAGTAGGTCAATGATAAAAGAAATAATTTATGAAGTGTGAATGCTAGCATAGTGCATAAGTTTGATCAATGATAATTTCAATCACTTTTCCTAGCATCATAACAACAACTTTCTCTCATAAAATTCATCATGATAAAGTAGCAATTAAAACATAAATTTTAATGTGGAATGCTACCTATCATAATCATCATATAATCTTTTCTTTTATAGCATGGACATTGGACTTGAATGATTCAAAGCAAGATCATTATTATAACAGCAATATTTATTATCATAAAACTTCTCATGAGCAAGTAACAATTCATCACATCAATGAAATATAAGGCATAAACTTTCTTGGAAACTAACAAACTATTCTAGTCAACAATGCAATTGCAATTCATCATATTTTCAGGAAGGGTCTCATGTAGGAGCTTTTTAGCAAGTCCACACACTCAACCATCATTTAGTCTTCTATGATTGCTAACACTCACGACATATATATATATGGAGCAAAAGTTTCAGCCAGACACATAGAAAGATAGGGGCTTGTGATTTCGCCTCCCAACTTATTCACCTCAAGGGTGATGTCAACAATAATAACTCATGATCACTCATATCCAACTGGATATATGTGCCTAGATCTTTCCCCACCACATGATGCTTGCAAAAGAGAAAAATAAAAAGGAAGTAGAGGAGAACACTATTGACTCTTGCATAAAAAGTAAATACATAAAAGTAAGGGATAGGCCCTTCGCAGAGGGAAGCAGAGGTTGTCATGCTCTTTTTGTTGTTGGATGCACAAGCCCTTAATGCAAAGGAACGTCACATTATATTGCCCCTTGTGATAGCAACCTTTATTATGCAGTCCGCCGCTTTTATTTCTTTACCATCACAAGTTCGTACAATGTTTATTTCCCTTACAATAAAAGTTCAGACATATTTAGAGGCAATTTTTATTGCTTTTTGCACCAATGACAACTTACTTGAAGGATCTTATTCAATCCATAGGTAGATATGGTGGACACTCATGAGAAGAAACTGGGTTTAAGGGTTTTGGATGCACAAGTAGTATCTCTAGTTGGTGTGGATTTTTGGCTAGCAAAGATATTGGGCAAGCACCACATGTTGGAGGATCTATAACAATATAACTTCTATGTGAATATGAACAAACATAATTCATTACGTTGTCTTCCTTGTCCAACGTCAACATTTTGACATAAAATACTTAATGGGGGCTCACAATCATAAAAGATGTCCAAGATAGTATATTTGCATGTTAATCTTCTCTTCCCTTATTAACTTTTTCATGAATTGCATCATTGACTAATGCTATGCTTGTTAACCTCCAATAAATTTTACCACTTATTCTTTTCTTTATGTAATGTCATTACTTTCCATAAGATTAGCATATGATCTCTTTCATTATTTTCATTCCAAGGAATCACACTTATCATATCCAATGATCTATATGAAAGTTTTTATTATATCTCTCTCGAGTATTCATCTTGGGACCAAATTCATATCTTGTGCAAATTACCATTACTATTATTAACTCTCAAAAAGATATAAGTGAGGCATGAGAATTAATGACAAACCACTCCGAAATATATAAGTGAAGATCAATGAGCAGTGAAATAATTAAGTAGCTATGTAAGGACTCTCTCTCCTTTAAAAAGTTTCAGATCTTGATATTTTATTCAAACAGCAAGCAAAACAAAGACACAACCAAGTATAGCACACATTATGTGAACAAGTAAAAACTTGGGTTCAATCGAGACTAACCGATAGTTGATGAAGAAAAGTGATGGGAAGCCTACCGGGGCATCCCCAAGTTTGAATGCTTGATACTTCTTGGAATATTAACTTGGGGAGCCTTGGGCATCCCCAAGCTTGAACTCTTGTGTCTCGTTAATTCTTCTCATATAATAGTTTCCCTAAGTTTCAAAAACTTCATCCACACAAAACTTGACAAGAACTTGTGAGATATGTTAGTATAAATCCACTCAAAACCTCAACATTCTCTACTGTAGCAAATAACTAAAATTATAATTAAACATTGAATACTAAATGCTTCTTCATATTTAATACTCCTATCCTCAAATAGAATCATTAAAGAAGCCAACATATGCAAACAATGCAAACATAACAGCAATCTGCCTAAACAGGACAGTCTGTAAAGGATAATTAAGAATCCATACTTAGATAACTCAAAAAATTCTGAAAATCTACCACACTGGAAATAATTTATCAAAGTTGACTGTATCAAAATTTCAAATTTTTATCACATTCTTACATTTCTGGGCAATTTAATCAATAGCAGCAAACTTTCTGTTTTGAAACAGCAACTCATAAACCTGCAAACTGAGCATGGTAAAGGCTATAATTGGCATTTTATTGAACTAAAAGGTACAAAACATGATTATTGATAACACAAAGCAAATATCAACAGGATAAAATGACACTCCAAGCAAAACTCATATTATGTGACGAATAAAAATATAGCTCCGAGTGAGGTTACCGATAGTGTTGAAGACGAAAGAGGGGATGCCTTCCGGGGCATCCCCAACCTTAGTTGCTTGGGTCTTCCTTGAATTTTACCTTGGGGTGCCTTGGGAATCCCCAAGCTTAGGGTCTTGCCACTCCTTATTCTCCTCATATCAATATCTCACCCAAAACTTGAAAACTTCAATCACACAAAACTTAACGGAACTTCGTGAGAACGGTTAGTATGATAAAGAATAAACCATCACTTAAGTACTGTCCAAGACAAGATTCACAATTGTTCCCATATAATTCCTACTGTATTCTATCATTTCCACAATTTATATCTCATAATATAAGCTATGGAAACATTAAAACAAGCAAACTATGCATTGAAAACAGAATCTGTCAAAAACAAAACAGTCTGTAATGATCTGAGCAACTACCATACTTATGGAACTCTAAATATTCTAAAAAATTAGGAAAACGTCAAAAATTTGCATATAAATACTGTGTAAAAAATTCAGAATTTTTTGATGCTCCAGTAAAATCTGGGAAATTAAACACTGGAGGCAAAAGTTTCTGCTTTTGCACAGAATTGAATCAACAAGTATCCACACTATCCCAAAGGTTTTACTTGGCACATTATTGAAAGAAAACATATAAAACATGATTACTACAGTATATTAATCATGTGGACACTCAGAAACAGTTGGTATAAGTATTGGGTTGTCTCCCAACAAGCACTTTTCTTTAATGCCTTTTAGCTAGGCATGATGATTTCAATGATGCTCACATAAAAGTAAAGATTTGAAACACAAAGAGAGCATCATGAAGCATATGACTAGCACATTTAAGCCTAACCCACTTCATATGCATAGGGATTTTGTGAGCAAACAATTTATGGGAGCAAGAATCAACTAGCATAGGAAGGCAAAACAAGCATAACTTCAAAACTTTCAACACATAGAGAGGAAACTTGATATTATTGCAACACCTACAAGCATTTGATCCTCTCTCATAATTATTTTCAGTAGCATCATGAATGAATTCAACCATATAGCTATCACATAAAGCATTCTTTTCATGATCCACAAGCATAGAAATTTTACTACTCTCCACATAAGAAATTTTCTTCTCATTCATAATAGTGGGAGCAAACTCAACAAAATAACTATCAAGAGATACTTGATTGGTATAATCCAATTGAAAATTAAAATCATGATGACAAGTTTCATATTTATCATTATTCGTTATAGCATACATGTCATCACAATAATCATCATAGATAGCAACTTTGTTGTCATAATCAATTGAAACCTCTTCCAAAATAGTGGAATAATCATTAAATAAAGTTGTGACCTCTCCAAATCCACTTTTATCAATGTAATCATCATAAATAGGAGGCATGCTTTCATCGTAATAAATTTTCTCATCAAAACTTGGGGGACTAAAAATTTCATCTTCATCAAACATAGCATCCCCAAGCTTGTAGTTTTGCATATCATTAGCATTATGGATATTCAAAGAATTCATACTAGCAACATTGCAATCATGCTCATCATTCAAAGATTTTATGCCAAACATTTTATTGAATTCTTCTATCAATTGAGCACAATTTTCTGCTCCATCATTTTCAAGAAAGACATGATAAAGACGAATAATATGAGGCAACCTCAATTCCATATTTTTTGTAGTTTTCTTTTATAAACCAAACTAGTGATAAAACAAGAAACTAAAAGATTCGATTGCAAGATCTAAAGATATACCTTCAAGCACTCACCTCCCCGGCAACGGCGCCAGAAAAGAGCTTGATGTCTACTACACAACTTATTCTTGTAGACTCGTGTTGGGCATCCAAGCGCAGAGGTTTGTAGGATAGTAGCAATTTTCCCTCAAGTGGATGACCTAAGGTTTATCAATCCGTGGGAGGCGTAGGTTGAAGATGGTATCTCTCAAGCAACCCTGCAACCAAATACAAGAAATCTCTTGTGTCCCCAACACACCCAATACAATGGTAAATTGTATAGGTGCACTAGTTCGGCGAAGAGATGGTGATAAAAGTGTAGTATGGATAGTAGATATAGGTTTTTGTAATCTGAAAATATAAAAACAGCAAGGTAGCAGAAAGTAAACGGGCATAAAAACGGTATTGCAATGCTTAGAAACAAGGCCTAGGGTTCATACTTTCACTAGTGCGATCTCCCAACATTGTTGACATAGTTGAATCATATGTAAATCCCTCATGTGCAACAATGAGTTCACTCCAAAGTCACAAATAGCGGAGAACAAACGAAGAAATTGTTGTAGGTTACGAAACCACCTCAAAGTTATCATTCCCGATCAATCTTATGAGCCATCCCCATTAATTGTCACGAACAGCCCTAGAGTTCGTACTAGAATAACACCTTAAGATACACATCAACCAAAACCGTAATGTCACCTAGGCACTCCAATGTCACCACGAGTACCCACGGGTTTGATTATACGATATGCATCACACAATCTCAGATTCATCTATTCAAACCAACACAAAGAACTTCAAAGAGTGCCCCAAAGTTTCTACCGGAAAGTCAAGACGAAAACGTGTGCCAACCCTTATGCATAAATCCCCAAGGTCACGGAACCCGCAAGTTGATCACCAAAACATACATCAAGTGACTCAAGTGAATATCCCATTGTCACCACGGATATCCATATGCAAAACATACATCAAGTGTTCTCAAATCCTTAAAGACTCAATCCGATAAGAAAATTTCAAAGGGAAATCTCAATTCATCACAAGAAGATAAAGAGGGGAAAACTCCATATGATTCATCTATATCAACAAAGCTCGTGATACATCAAGATCGTGCAATCTCAAGAACACGAGAGAGAGAGAGAGAGATCAAATACATAGCTACTGGTACAAACCCTCAGCCCCGAGGGTGAACTACTCCCTCCTCGTCATGGAGACCGCCGGGATGATGAAGATGGCCTCCGGTGATGCTTTCCCCCCCTTCGACAGGGTGCCAGAAAAGGGCTGTAGATGAGATCGTGGAGGTACAGAGGCTTGCAGCGGCGTAAAAACTCATCTAGGTTAACTTTCGGGGGTTTCTGAATATATAGGATTTTTGAGCGTTGGAATCACGTCAAACGGAGCCACATGGGCCCCACGAGGTACCAGGGCGCGCCTGGGGGGGGGGTGGCGCGCCCTGGTGCCTCGTGGGCACTGGGTGGCCCCCCTCCAGTGGGTCTTGGTTCCAGTATTTTTCATTTGTTCCATAAAAAATCTCCAAAAAGTTTCATCCAATTCCAAGAACTTTTATTTCTGCACAAAAAACAACACCATGGCAATTCTGCTAAAAACAGCGTCAGTCCGGGTTAGTTCTAATCAAATCATACCAAAACCATATAGAATTGTTATAAACATGGCATGAATACTTCATAAATTATAGATACGTTGGAGACGTATCATAAACCGAAAATAAAAGCCTGGGCTGGACAGGCTACAGCCCCCACACAGCCCAGTTGCTACCCTGCTCCATCTCAAAAACAAAAAAACAACTGCGCGAGCTGCTGGGTCCCTGGTGTCAGCCGCTCGTTGGGCAATTCTCTTGCTTATTGACTACGTTGACAATGGCGTGGGAGCCAGATGTCAAACCATTAGGAGGAAGCATTTTTTTGGCTTGTAATAAGGAGGCACTTGCTTGCGTACTGCAATGACCCTCGTGGGTCCCTACTGTCATCCTCTCCACGTACAGTCATCTCCTGATTCCTCTCGGTTGTTGACCATGTTGACAACGCCAGACGGCGGCGCCGCGGTGAGCGAACCAAGGTAGAGGACGACGGCGAGGCCTCAGACGGGAATGAACAGGAGCCGTGGAAGATGCGGCAGTGTAGTCACAGACTCGCAGGCAGAGGGGAGTACTAGGGTTGACTGGTTCAGGTGTAGGTTGGGGTTGACATCACCGGAGAATAACCGGACGTGTGGGGGAGTGGAGGGATGGACTGGCCAATGTTTGAGGGTACGCTGGGGCGGCAATGCGTGGGCGGAAGCGCAGCTAGCCGTGGGAGGCGGGAGCAGGCGGTAGCAGGCGGGACCGATGGCGTGGTTTCGTTTGGGCGTCTGTAGGAAGAAGACAAGAGATAGAAGAAACACAACAGATGTTGGATGTCAATCCAACGGCTGGCAGGCATAATCATTTGTTGACTAAGTTGACACAACCTTGGATAGGCTTTTTCCTTGTGGGTCCCAAATGTTAGAATCCAAATCTGTGACGGCGATGCAGCCTTTCTTATTAGGAATTACAACCCATTTGGTGTGCTAGCTCAAAATAAGTTTGTGGCTGCTGGCGGGCGCTAGGCACTTGGGTTCTGTAATGCACAATGAGCTTAAGGAGCCGGCGAGAGTGATGTTATTTCCCTTGCTTGGGATTGGTTACAGTATTTCTCTCTTAATTAAATAAATGACAAGCCATTTGCCTTGTTTCAAAGAAAATATGACAGCCACAGCCGAGTTGAAAAGGGCAACAACATCTAACTCCAGCTTACAAACTGTACAAAAGCACGAGGGTTAATTGTTCATCAGGTTTAGACTAAACTCAGATTGAAAAGGGCAACAACATCTAACTGCAACAGTGTTTTCAGCAGTCACAATCAAATGGATCGGTCAAATCCATAAAATGAACATCCTGGGCCGTAAAATTAATGGAATATTACCACAAGATGATGTAAAAAGAAGACTGGTATGTTCAGAAGCCCATTTGTCCACCTGAAACTCCTTTTTTTGCTCTTCGACATATCCATCCGTCAAAACTTCGTTGTTAATAAATTTAAGCCTGATGGACAATAGTGCCCTCACATTCAGCAGGAAGAATGTGACAAATCTAGTGTTTGCATGGGTGGCTACATATCCTTCTAGCGTTATTGTCTTCAAACGAATGTCATGAGAACTAAGAAAATCCCGGTGCTTACGATGCCACCGATTGGTTATACCTTTTGTACCCCGTCCTGCTGCCTAAATAGACATGAAGATTGAAAATAGTTAAGGTCTAAAAAAATAGTAAGTCGAAAGAGCAACAACTGAACGGTTAATTCTTGTACACCATATATGGGCTTCCAATGTGCGTGAAATCATCACCTTTATATACAACTTCTCTAGACATGGAAAGCATCGCAACAAGCCAATGAGCTTGTTCAGTTCAAAAGTATTAATACTGATATATAAGATCTTGACAGAATCCAGCACCACTGATAGGCTATCCATGGACAAACTCTTCATTGAGAATAGAACATAATATTAGTACAAAAAGTGTACTCCAAGATGATATAAAACTTATGCGCACATATGAAAAATGCAGCTTATGATTACAAAAGTGTAGATGATACTCCCTCTGTCCCATAATATAAGAACATTTTTTAAGCTAAAATAGTTTGAAAACCATTCTTATATTATGGGATGGAGGGAGTAATATACAGTACCTGGATAACTGTGGAGCCAAACACCATCTTGAAATGATCACAAAGATCATGAATTACACCCAAGGTCTCTAGTTTAGGTGCAGAGACGACAGTTATTTGCGAAGGTGAATAACAAGAATCAAGGATCAACCTTTGAAGTGAAGGGGCATCTTCGATGATCAGCTCCCCTACGTTAAAAGAAATTCCAATTCTTACAAGGTTAGGCGATTTTATTCAGAGACAACCAATTTTAACTGTCAAAAGAAGCACTAAGAACTCTAGGGCAGGGCAACTAGATTGGATGATGCTGTGCAGTGAGGCCTTCGATATACGAACCCCCACAAGTGAAAGTTTTTTGAGAAGTGGGAGTCAAAGCTTTTGTACAAGATTGTCTAGTATTTTGCACAGGGCAAAGGTGGCGGTGTGGAGAGAGGAGGAAAACCACAAGATGGACATCGGTGCTGAGGGCACAAGTACATGGTGTTCGGAATGTGGTATGTGATTTATGTGGGAATAGTACAACTCAAGCAGCTGGAGTTTTTTGAATTCAGGGGATTTCAGCCAGGCGTCCACCGTGCAGGGCATGCATAGGTAGCATGCCGGGATGCAGAGGCATTGAACGGAGCCTTGGTGGGAGGAGATGATGGCTCCGGGGAGTTTAAAATCATTGAATAGAGATAGGCCACGACAGTCGAGATTAAGAGGCGTGGCGCGCCATAGAGGGCGCCACCGAGATGCGAGGACTTGGGTGCAGCAGCAATCCTTCGTGGGGAGAAGCGAGATGATCTCCCCAAGGATGGCGTCTAGGAGATCGCTGATGCGGTCCGCCCGAGATTCTCCGGGTTCCTCAGATCCAGGAGGGAGGCTCACCGCTTCTCCCCGCGCTGCCGGGTGCGGGAACTACAACCGGCACCGCCGCTAGCGAGAGCCTCATCATCTTATCGATGGGGCCATCCGACTCCATTTTCCTTGCGGGCACCGCATTGAGCTTATGGGTTTGAGCAAAGTAGTGAAAGACAAGCCTAGTTAAGGGGGGCTGGAGTTTTCCGTAGGAGTGAGGAAGAAGGCGAGCAGGGGTTTTCTGTAGGAGTGAGGAAGAAGGGGAGTGGGGGTTTTCTGTAGGAGTGAGGTGAGGAAGAAGGGGAGCGGGTTTTTTTTTGTAGGAGCGAGCTGCAGTGAATAGTGAAGTGGGAGAGGGAGGAAGAAGGGTTTTTTTTGGGAGCGCCCCTCTTCAAGTAATATGGGCTATTCCTACAAAAATATGGGCTTTAAGATGGTCGGCTCTTGTACTGGTGGTCGGTCTTAACACTAGAGACAGCCCCTTAGAGACACTCTCCAACTCTCCAGCTTATGGCCCATTCGCAAAAAAAAAGACGCACTCCAGCTTATGGCTCCTACAGTCCTGCTCTGTAACCTTTTTCAACTTGAAAAAAACTTATGGCTCCTCCTCGGGCCCGCTTGGCATCCACCAAATTAGAGGGTGCGGTAATGCATGCAGACACTCACACTGGTCGAAGCACGGCACAAATGAGGCGTCAAATAACAGGCCCACAATATAGATCCTAAATGTTCACACGCTAGTCAACATTCACATTAAACTAGGCTTCACAAGATACAGTATGCATACTAGCTAACATTCACAAGCACATATATAAGTTCAGCATGTTTATGCCTCTCAATGATTCACCAGACTATAACCAAGACAAAGCTGTGAGAGGGTGTAGAAATCAAGAAAAAAATGATTGATGCTTCTCTGAGCAAAGGGCCTCCCTACGCATTAATTTCCTGGGCATGCTTCTTTCTTCTCAATGTTGAGTGCACTTTGAGCATGTTGGGAACTCCACAGCTAGCTCGCTGGCTCATCTTGCAATTGACGCTGACACATTGCAGCAAACAGAGGAGGCAATAAAGATCACTCAACATCAGACCAGTTTGTGCAGTTCCACTAAAATCATCTTCATTGTCCTGAATGTGAACAGATAGGAAACAATAACTGTACTTAAACGGTGTTGCAAAACAGTAGCACATATCAACAGCTCGGCATGACAAAACATGATCATCTGGACGAAGGGGTACTGACCTACATGAGGAAGATTATCCATAATTTTATAAGTGGTTAGTTGATTTCCACCTTGGGGTCTCATCTCATGCCATGGAGGAAATTCAATCCAATCGATCAGTGCAATTCCTTCCGTCTGGCTATAGAAAATTTGTCCGACTCACCCCAATATCTTTTTTGTGCAGTTCCACTAAAATTATGCACCGCTGTTTGCAGAACCCCTACTCGCCGGCCAGGCCATCTATGACTCGGTCTCTTTTATCTTGCGTTGACAGGGCGGCTATAGTGCTTGTTCGCTCCTCCAAACATGATAGGCTCGTTCCACACTGCGATCAGCAAGTCAACGTATGAATAAGCTTATTTCATCTTGTGTTGGTCATTCTACCTAGTTACGAATGTAGGAATACCTTGAGCACCGTGAGGTTAGCTGACAGCAGGTAGATGCAGCCATCTAATTTTGTGCAGTTCTACTAAAATTGTGGTTTGTGCTTCTGTTTGCACAAATAGAAACCACATGGAGATAGACAACCCTGTTTGCAGAAATATGTGATAGGGTTATTTAAGCAGTGTCATTTTTTGCTGTGGCATATGATTAACTGTAGCATCTCATATGTTATCAATGGAATTACATTGACAGTATGAAAAAGTGCCATTAACTTAGAAGTGCCATCACATCAGATCAACACGGGCACTAGATTAACGGGGGCTTAGATTAACATGCACTACAATTGCATTATAACTCTGTGATGACAGTAGCACATGATCAGTAGCTACGTGCACGGTTAACAAGAACGATCGTTCTAACAAAGGCTGATACGGAAAGGAGAAATACATCGTCGTGTCAACCAAATGTGCAATTAAATTTTTGCAGTTCCACTGAGATGAAGCTATGTTTCCGGCGTGAGATCTAAGTGTAACACCCCAAAGCACTCTTCATGGGAAATAAGGCAAGACAGAAGCATTTCATAAAATGGTGGTGGCATTGCTTCAGTTTATCAATGGCAATAGATTGACAACAGCATTACTTAAGAGTGACATCACATTAACAGTGGCATTGTTTCATTTTACCAGATATTAGATTAACAGCTGCAGTATGGGCATAGGGACAGGTGAGGCACAAGCATGTTTTACCTCCACCGAGGCATAAAGTGGTGAGGCAGAGGTGGTTGCCAAGAGCAGCAAACATGCAAGCTGAATGTCTGGATTTGTGCCATTCTTGTTCTCATGATCTCGTCAGTGACCTTTTGCTGCGTGACCATAGGAAATCTAGCCATGCTCATTCTCAGTTGCGTTGTTGTCGGTGTACTAAGACATGGGTGCCCTCATACCCAGACTTGTGCACAGGCGGTTGTAGCCTCCCTTCCGGCAAGGGCTTGACAGAGGATAACTATGACTCAAGACTCAACACCAAGACCGTGAAGAAGACCTCAAGGTAGGTCATCGAGAAGTACTATTCTCGTACTAAAGATCGACGCTATTCTTGCCGAAAAGCTTCGCCCCGGCAAGGTGAAGACCAAGGCTATGGTTGCCGGCAAGCTCCCATGTCGGCAAGCAAGGCCCGGCAAGCTCCGTGCCAGCAGGTTTGTTCTGTCCCGTTACCGCTCCACCTCACCATCGACCAGATAGGCTCGTAGGGTAGGTGTTGAGCGGGCAGGCAGTCAACATGGCCGGCCAAGGCACGTGTCAGCACGCCGCGCCGAGGTTAACTTTAATGACACCCGTCCCTGGGACGTATCGAGATTACAGGAGGATGCCAGGACCGGTGGTACAGATCTTTTGCCCAAGGCCTCGCCTCCCCAACATAGCACCTAACGGTGCATTAAATGCGTTTGTCTTACCCCGTTGGAAGATAAACATGATGACGGTGCAAGTCACTGTTCATACTATGTAATGACCGCATTAGCCATTGTGGTGACCCCTTGACCTATAAAAGGAGGCCCACGGCTACAGGTAGAAGGGTCGACACCCAGTTCATTTACATGCCGTAGCTGCATTTTCCCGAGCACCTTGCCAGAAAACTGCACTCCCTATAAATCAGAGTTCATATTCGATCAACCATAGAGCAGGAGTAGGGTTTTACGCTCATAGCGGCCCGAACCTGGATAAATCCCCATGTGCTCTTGCACTTACCAAAAACCTGCTCTTTGTCCCGTGCACGACCCCTGAGCCGAATCGCAAAGGGACCCATTTGGTCCCATAGATAGTCGTTTCCCACGACATCTTTGGCACGCCAGGCAGGGGCCGTATGTGTCACAAATCAGTTTTTTTTGTAGTGCGAGTACCAACTTCACCATCTTCGTAGATGGCGCCGAAGAAGAAGAGTGGAGCCACGAAGGCTCCTACCGCGTCCAAGCCACCTTCCTGAGCGGCCGCAGGCGGCACAGCCGGCGCGGGCGCTATGGTTGGGACGGGCGGCGTAGGAGGCGCAAGTGGTGCGGGTGCTCAGCACCCCCGTAACGATGCTGAGCCTAGCCACAGGACCGGCGACGTCGCAGCCGGTCAACTTCCAAGACATTCTGGTGAGCGCAGTCATCATAGTAATATAGTTCATACTGCTGCCACCTAGAACCCAGCCACCGCAACGTCTCAGAACGTGGCGGCGATGTCCAACAACGGGGCAGGAAGGCATACGCCGCGACCATCGCAAGATGGGCACGACACACTCCCCCATGTTGTTGGCGGTTCCAGACGACCGCAAGGCGGGATCCCCGTGCAGCAACTTCCGATTACTCATGGAGCGCCGCCACCACCATCACGTACGCCTGTTGGCGAGCATGAGCCGCGGCGGCACGGATGTAACAAAGCTCCTTCTGGCTCCTCCAGGAGTCGAGCGACGCCTCGTTCTGTGCTCCCGGCCATGCCGACCACGGCGGCCGAGGCCATGGCACGGGTTCAAATACTTTTGAACTTCCCGCCAAGCCCAGACAAGATGGACGAATGGAGAGCCACCATTCAGAGTCTCATCAGTTTTGCCGATCCTGGCAAAACACAAGACGTGGGGCCCTCGCGGCGACCACCCACCATGTTGGCAGGACCATCCGGCTACCTTGCCGGAGACGCCGCGCAAATGGTGCAGTCGCCTCGGCATCCCCCACTGACGCAGCGGCCAGCCCGCCGGTCAGACGACCATGACGTGCTGTCCATGGCTTTGTCAGATCTGCGGTGCCGCCAAGATCAACGCCAAGTGCTCCGCGAGCGGTGCGACGAAGACGCCCGCACAAAGATCGAGCGGCATCGGGAAGCACGTCGTCAATCTGACGACCATGCCAGGCCGACAGTTAACGTGCTCGCTCCGGTAGCCGCTGGGTACTTGCCCTATGATGTGGGGTGCCCAGCGTTTACTCGTGAGCTGCGGCAAGTTCGCTGGCCGTCCACCCGAGCCATCAAGCCAGAGCTGCCCGACAAGTACGATAGCATGCTCAACCCAGCCGAGTTCCTTGGCATCTACACCATCGTGGTGGAGGCTGCCGGGGGACGGGACGAGAAAGTGCTTGCCATCTACTTCCCGTTGGCGCTTCGGCCCAACGTCAGGTCATGGTTGATGAACCTGCGTGAGGGCTCCATCTCTTCTTGGGCGGATCTGTGCCATCATTTCGTTGGGGCTTACCAGGGTGGCCACAAGCTCCCGGGTCAGCCCAGCGATTTGCAGGTGATCCCCCAAAGGGATGGAGAGAACCTCCATAAGTACATACAACGGTTCAGCCGTGTGCACCACAACATCCCCGACATCCATCCCGCAGCTGTTGTTGCTGCATTCCACATGCACGTGCGCAACCGCTGGATGCGGTCAGAGATGAATGTCGAGCAGGTCAAGACCATCAACGATCTGTACGCCTTGGTGGATAGGCGTGCGCGTGCTGAGGAAGGGAGGTGACTCCCCGGGGAAGATGCGGGCGCAGACGTCGACTCCGAGAACAACGACGCATCAACCCCACAGAAGAAGAGCAGAATGCGCAATAGAAAGTGCAAGAACAAGACAGTGCTGGACATCGAGAGCTCCGGCAAGACCAATGCCACCAAGAAGCCAAAGGCAAACATCCCCGGCAAGGAGGTTGCCAGGTGCGATGCTTGCTGGGAGGCTTCAGCAGGCGAGAAGGCCGGCGGGCCGTACTGCCAGATCCACCGCACCAGGGGCCATGATCTCCAACAGTGCCGGCAAGTACAGCAACTTGCCGAAAAGCAGAAGCAAGAATACGAGAAGCATGACAAGGAGAAGGCCCAAGATGGTGTTGGTGGGTCCGGCAAGCAAGACCATGGTGGCCGCGGAGGGAGCCGTGGCAAGGCCAAGCAGCCAAAAGAGAAGGTTGCTTAGGGCAGCAGGAAGAGGGTGATAGTGATGAGGACGGAAGCGGGTCCGGCAAGGAATTCCAAAATGCGGTGGATGCCATGTGTGTTGACGGAGGCGCATGTTTGCACTCCTCTCACCGGCAACTAAAGCAGTGGATCCGCGAAGTCAATGCAGCAGAACCGGTGATGGAGGCACAGAAGCCACTTAAGTGGTCGCACTTGCCCATCATCTTTGACGCCGAGGACCACCCTGATCGCACCACAGCGGTTGGGTGTTTGCCGTTGTTGGTCTTGCCAACAATTCGCAACCTCAAGGTGACAAAGATGCTGGTTGACGGTGGGGCTGGCTTGAACTTGATCTCCCCAGATGTGATCAAGAGGCTGCAGATCCCCGACAAGGATCTAGAGGAAACAGGCAGTTTCCAAGGGATCAGTCCGGGGAGGAACAAGTCGAAGGGCCAAGTCACGTTGCCAGTCATGTTCGATGGTGAGCTCAACTATCGGACGGAGAAGATTACCTTCGACGTCGTTAAGATGCCGCTGCCGTACAATGGGATTCTGGGCCGCCCAGCCCTGGCAAAATTTATGGCCGCGTCGCACTATGCATACAACGTCATCACGATGCCGGGGCCGATGGGGGTCCTCACCCTCAAGTCAAACTACAAAGATGCAATCATCTGTGCTCACAAGCTCTACCGGGAGGCGGTGGCAGCAGCCGCCATGGAGTTGCTTGCCCCTGCCGTCAAAGCTCCTGGGGAAGGAAAAAAGAAGAAGACCGGCAAGACCTCTGGGAAGGACTCCGGGAAGCTCACTTCAGAGTGCAACATGCCTGTCGAGAACGTACCAGAGAGCTCTACCAGCAAGAGCAAGAGAGCCAAGGCCTCTGTGCTGGTGACCAAGCGAGTCTCCGCAAAAGAAGATGGGACAAACGGCACATTTTCTATAAGTGCCACTCTCAGTGATGAGCAGGAAAGCGAGCTCGTTGCCTTCCTATGGGCGAATGTGGATGTATTTGCTTGGCAAGCATCGGACATCCCCGGTGTTCCTAGGAAGGTGATTGAGCACCACCTTGCTGTCTGCCCTCATGCAAGGCCCGTGATGCAGAAGATCAGGAAGCAAGCCTTAGAAGCAGCAGGCCTGGTCAGAGGAGTGCTACACCCTATGTGGTTAGCTAATCCGGTGGTGGTGCGCAAGGCGAACGGGAAGTGGAGGCTTTGTATCGACTTCACCGATATAAATAAAGCCTGTCCCAAGGACCCTTTCCCCTTGCCGCGCATTGACCAGATTGTAGATTCCACTGCCGGCTATGACCTACTCTCTTTCCTTGACGCCTATTCTAGTTATCATCAGATTTTTATGGCCAAGGAAGACAAGGAGAAGACCGCATTGATCACTCCATGTGGCACATACTGCTTTTTGCGTATGCCTTTCGAACTGAAGAGTGCCGGAGTGACCTTTGCCAGAGCGGTCCAGATTGGTTTTGAGCCATAGCTGCATAGAAATGTGGAAGCTTATATGGATGACATTGTGGTCAAAACCAGAGACAAGTCAACATTGATCCAGGATCTCGAGGAAACTTTTGCCAACTTGCGCAAGATTAACATGAAGCTCAACCCTGAGAAGTGCATGTTCGGTGTTCCGTCCGGCAAGCTTCTTGGTTTCTTCATGTCTCAGAGGGGGGTTGAAGCCATTGATCAGATGGAAGCACCGAGATGCGTCAAGGATGTCAGGCGCCTTGCCGGCTGCGTTGCCGCCCTCAGCAGGTTCATCTCCAAATCAGCAGAGCGCACCTTGCCGTTTTTTCAAGATTTTGAAGAAGGCAGGTCCAGTAAACTAGACTTCGGAAGCGGAGGCCACGTTCCAGGATTTGAAGGAGTACCTATCCTCTCCACCGGTCCTAGTCGCGCCTAGGCCGCGAGAGATGTTGCTGCTATATTTAGCGGCAACGAATCAAGTGGTTAGTGCTGCACTTGTGGCTGAAAGAGAGGCCGATGAGGAAGAGGTAGCAACCGCAGAGCCACGACTTGATGAGCCGGGATCTTCTCCGGCAAGGTCAGGTGCTGACAAGACAGAGATTATGCAAGCCAGCCAGCCAGATCAGCAAGTCGTGAAGAAGAAGATGGTGCAGCGCCCAGTCTACTTTGTCAGCTCCCTCCTGCAAGGGGCTAGGTCAAGGTACTCTGGTGTGCAAAAGTTGCTTTTTGGCCTTCTCATGGGATCAAGGAAGCTGCGCCATTATTTTTTCAAGCACACCCAGTCACCGTTGTCACTCGCTTTCCGTTACAACGCATCTTGAGAAATCCAGAGGCAACCGAAAGGATTGTGGAATGGGCACCGGAGTTATCAAATTTTGATCTGAAATTTGAGAGCACCTCGACGATCCAGAGTAGGCCTTCGCGGAATTCGTTGCAGAATGGACTCCAACGCCAGATGAAAGAAAAACCAGAGACCTGTGGCACCCCGGCTAAGAGTCACCGGAGCACCCCGTATTCCAGCCCAGAGATCAAGTCTTCTGGAATATGGCACTGCTTGGCATAGAACAAATCAGCTCTTTATTACAAATAGACGGGTACAAGGGTTTGAGATATTACAAAGGGTTGCCTTGGCAAAGCTACGCTTGCTACGACAATTCTATGCTAGCAGCGGCTCGAATCCTAGCAGCAGAATCGCAGCGTCGAAATGGACTCCACTCCGTAGGGACTCTGGCCAAGGACACGTCCTAGCTCACAATGCACACCTCCATTATGCAAAAATGGCAACACCTGCAAAATGGCATGACATGCCAGGTGAGTACTTTGAATGTACTCGCAAGCTCGCAACAATCAAGAGCATCAAGGCATAACAATGTCATAGAAATCTTGATTAAAACAGATTTAAATGCTACTGAAAGGGTGGAACGAAATATTAACATGCTGTTGCTACCACCATCAAACTTGTTACCACTGTAGAACCCCTTTACTCTGAACCACATGGTTAAACCACTTATTCTCGTGACCAACTCAGGGTTACCTCAAAATCTTCCGATAATCATCATCCTTAATCATTACCAGCAAATAACACAACCATCGGTCATCTAACCTTACTGAGACGAGTTCTTCCATCATTAGCACGTCATTCCCTCATTGGTGTTGATCAGACAGGGTGACTTAGTACGAACTGCGTCCAATACTGTGGACTCGGCTATTCGAATAGATTCTTACACTCTGCAAAGGTTGCGCACTTTTCCCACACCATGGAGCTCCTTGTCCCGTACCTCGGTACACTTCCCTTTTCGGGTGGACCGAGGCTGCTCCAACGAAACTTGCCTAACCCGTGACTCTCCATCGTACCACCGACAATCATCCTCCCCCGGAGTCCTGCCCTGGGTGGCCCCTGTGTCACCCCGTGACACCGGCCACCGTCGTGGCCAACTAATTGTCCCAAACGGGGACCTGAGCTCAAAACCAAACTGGGCTCACAAGGTTATCGTCGTCTACCTGATCAGGGCAGCACGCACGCATAACCTTCCCTGTTTGGTGGTACCGAATAAAACAGCACGCTGTTAGACCAAGCCAAGGCCGTCCCATTTCGGTAGGTGTGGCTGCACTGGGAAGTTCGGTTTAGTGACACTTGATCAACGATGAAGGATTTTATCCCCGAATAATCATAGTCATTACTGACACTCTGATATACAAGTAATCCAGGTTATCACCATAACCAACTAGAAATCCGATGAACATCATGGTCATCTTCTACTACTGATCCCATATATGCAGTAGCGGCGGCATCACAGAATAATCATAGATGGTAATCTCATAGGCTGACAGCATTACGACATAAATCTGAAATTCTCCCACTAATCCAAAATCTCAACATCATCAGGACAGTAACTTATTCAACATCTCCAAAGTATTGCATAAATTAATCCATTCATAATAAATTCATAATTGGCATTAAAATAATTATTTAAACTATGATATTGCAATGCAATTATGCAAATGAGAGTTGTGGCTTGCCTTGCACCAACAGAGTGTGGGATTACTCCTGGTCTTCACCAACTAGGCAAACAAGTCTGAGAAACATTTTTGAAAGCATTTTCAAATACCACATAAAGCATTTTCTATTGACTAGAAATTCTAGACAACAGATAAAAATCCCAAATTTTTACAGCAGAAAGAGGAGCTCATAAGAAAAATAATGCAAAAAGAATGAACTCATTTGGACTTATGGTTTAAAAATTATGGCTGGTCAAAGTTCAGTCAAAGTTCTGGAATTATTTGAATTAAACAGAAAAACAGAAAAACCTAGGGGAGGCCACGTCGAAGGCGTAAACCAGCCGGGCGCCTCCACTTACGTACCGGTTCGGCCGTGGCTGGAGTCGCTGACGTGCGGGGCCCGCCTGCCAGGTTCGAACAGAGAAAAGGAGGGAACAGAGAACGACGGCTCACCGGTGACGGTTGCCGGCGATAGTGACGGCGGCGAGCTCCGGGGACGGCGGGGATGGATCAGGCAGACGACGGCGAGCACTCCAGTACCCGCAGCTTGTCGGGAGATGGCTGGACGGCATCGTCCCCTTCGTCTCAGGCGGCGGCGCTCTTCGGGGATCGACGGATCCGACGACTCCGGCGAGTTCTTGGGCAGAGCAAGGGCTGGGAAGGGTCAGTGGAGTGCCAGGAGCTCTGGGGTGGCCTCAGGAGGAGCTAGGGTGGGCGGAGGCGAGTGGGAGAAGCAGGGGCAGAACGGCGGAGCACTTCGCCGGAGTTGGGGAAGGAGAGCCTCTCGGCTTGCTCCGGAGCTACTGGGCGGCGATTGAGAGGGAGAGGGGTGGATTGGTGAGGAGAGACGAGGCCGGGAGGGCCTTTTATAGGCGGGCGGAGAGTGGCCGAGCTGCTCGACGCCACGGCCATGTCGCCGGAGCGGGTATGGTGAGGTGGCCGTCGCGGAGCGAGATGAAGCGACGGGAGAGGTCAGGGGAGTTAAGCACATGGCGACGGCGCGCCGGGAAGCTGCCAGCCAGCTCACCCCGTACGGGCACTGTGCCGCCCATGCGCGCACTTGGCCGTGTGCGGCAGCGAGCCTCGCCGGAGAGAGAAGAAGGGTCCAGGCTGGCCAGGTGGACGACGACGTCGGCATGCTAGGACAAGGAGAGACATCAAGAGGCGACCGGAACGAGCGTGTCCGACGCGGCCGCCGTGCAGAGCACGGTTTTGGCTCGGCCAGACGCGTGGTCACCGCGTGCACTGGTGCACGCGGCGCGCTCTGGCCTGCCTGGTCATGTCCGTAAGCTAGTCCCTCCTTCCAGAGGACTACTGGTGCAGCTGGTTTGACAAGAGCTAGCCTGGCTAGCTGGCTAGGTTCACTGGAAGTTTCTGGTCATCAACTTGGGCAGCAAGTTAATGAAAAATGGCTATGGATTTGAGAGAGGGAGTTTGCCATACTGAAATGCAGTAGGAAGGAGCATATGGTGGGAAAAATTCAGACCAAAAAGATCAGTGTAGAGCATGGCTTCACAACTGCCTCTTTGATCCAGAAACATTGCAGAGGATGTTGCACTCACTTGGATGGGTTTCTGAAGCTAAAATTTGGTATTTGTGGGTGATTTGGGAATGCCAACATGCCATAAAAATTTCAGTCCATTTGGGTTAGTGTACAGGGTACTTCCTTCACAACACTTCCCACTGGACAGAAACTTGGGAGAGTTTTATAGAAAAATTGGCTGAATGAAATGAGCCCAAAATTTGTGGAGACTGGTCATATGGTTAGGAGAATGTCCTGGATTAATTTAAGAATTTTTGAAGCAATATGAAACATAGTTGCCTCACAAACTGAAATTTTGACCAGAATCAAAGATTGGGTGCTGTGCTCACCATGAGGAGCAAATCCTGAATATTTTCACATATCCCAGGTTCACATGGTGCACAGGATTTATGAGAATTTTCGTGGGATTTTTGGAAGAACGGAAATATAGGTTGCTTCACAACCTAGAGCTTAAAGGGTTATTCCTTTAATGGAAAAAGGACTATTAGGTTGGAATAAAATTGAGATTGGGCAAGAGTGGAAGTGACATGACCTGAGAGAAGTTCTTGAGAGCCCGAGTCACTTGGGAAAGAAAATCAAAAGAAATTACCCAAGGTTTAAGTTCATAGAGCCATTCAGAAACAGATCCAAGCCAAATTCAAATAAAAATTCTCAAGTAAAATTTGGGAAGAAAAGCTGGAAAAACCAGGGTGTCACAAACCTACCCCCCTTAAAATAAATCTCGTCCTCGAGATTTGGTTGCTCAGGGAACCAGTATGACTATTCTACCTTCGAGAACAACCGGTCCCAGCTCGGGTGTCCTTTTTCTTGGTATACTGTTTTCCCCACGGACCTCATAGGACCTGACTTCCTTACTCTGGGGTGGTTTGCTTTACCGCTCCCACATTCTGACATATCTTTCCTCCATTATGTTGACTTCATTGTTACCATGTCTTCTAGTTCATCTGGCACATCTTCCTGACTGGAGTAAGTCACACTTCCATGAGTCCGGGAGCCATGTTTGATGAGCATGTCTTGCCCCCGTATGGTATCAATAAGGATTATGGACCACTTTCCTTAGTGGTCACAACTCAACTGGTTACTGTATTGAGTCGCTATGCTGAAGATCGCAATATTTCTTCGGGTGGGTCTGACTACTTGCAGGGTGACTAAATCCTCTGAGCTAACCATTTGGTCTCCATTCTGTGTTGACGACCTGGTTGTAATTCGTAATATCCAAAGGAGTAACAACTTATAGCAATATCTTGACTGGCGGTGGTCCTGGCAAAATAACCTTGCTCATGACCTGGGAGTGCAGGCATAGACATTTGATCCGAAGTTGTTATATAACATTGCAAGTGCCCATCCTGCATTTTCGGTCTTCCTCCTCATTATTGTCCTATTTCCTGATTCCTTTACCACAGGAAATTTGATCACGTATCCTCAACTCTTCGTATGACCATGGTTGTTATCAGGTGCAAAATCCCGGTAAGCATGCCTGATTCTTGACCTAGTACAGTCACACTTATCTAACAAGATTTTCATCTCACAAGCTGTAGTGGCAAGGCATTGGTCCTCCGAACCCCTTACATGAAATCGGCAAGTAAACCAGTGGCCGCCAGAACGGTCTTTACAACTCAGATCTGGGGCTTTTACTGGAGTAATTCAATCATGGCTCAAGACGGCTGGAAAACAGCTCAGAGCATGAGACCATGTTGATAGAAAGAATGTAGCGGCTCCCTAAGACGGCCGAAGATCAGCTCAGAGCATGGGGTCATCGCTATCAAAAGAAATTCAACAGCTGCCTGAGACGGCCGAGAAACAGCTCAGAACACAAGACAGTTGTTGAAAAGAGAAATATAACACTGGCATCCACCTCGGATGGCCGAAAACAGCTTAGGACACGAGCGTGGTGCCATTTCCAAAGAAAAACAGGCAAGGGTTCATTAAGACCATATACCAACTCCATAAGCACCTTGGCATCTACTGCCCAATTTAGAGTTCCAAGCTTGTGAGTCTTCTTTATTACGCCAATGCGTGTATCGGTATTGGTTCACTTCACAACGTATGCAAATGTCGGATCCTTACCCTACTTTAGTAATCCAGCTCGAACATAATTGCTTCCGTACGAGTGACTGTCATGACTCGAGCAATACTCCGCAATGTATCTAGAAGCATGGGTAGCTGATTATCTGATTTCCAAGGCCGATTTTTGTGTCCTGACTAGCTTATATTTCTGACCGAGCTATTTATAACTTAACCTCTCAATATGCACTACCCATATGCCGTGTCTTCACTTATGCCAATGCTGCCAACCGTTTGTGGTACCATGCTGAAGAAAATTGGGTAGCTTAGGTTGGAAGCCATCGGGTAGTGTCGGGGCCGGATTTCCGGGACATGATATCCCAGAAATGAACCCCTCTTGTCGTCACCAGCCCAGGATTACTGTTACTGGTGGACACGTCCTTGTTACAGATTACCTAGCAATTACAAGAATTGAATACAAGACCATAAAGGTCTAATGATACAACAATGATTTCTAGTGACGGGTGACAGAAGCGACTCATGGTTCTCCAACATCGAAGGGGCTCCATTCCCACAGGAACGGCTGACCAGGATAATTCCTATCCCGCGTGGCTGCTATCCTAGGCTCCGCATGGACTTCGTTGTAATACCCCTCGTAGAAATCCTGACCTGGCCAATTAAATAACCAGGGACAAGCCTGTGAGTACTTTTGAATGTACTCGCAAACATAATGAACAAAAGATATACCGAATGCTTATGCTCATGATGGATTAAATTATATGCATATGCTGAACGAAAATAAAGCATGGCATGATGAATATTAATACGGTGCTGAAAAATAAATATGAAATGTTAGTGACAAACAAAGTTAAAAGTGGATAATCGGGCGAGATAGGACCGCCCGAGAATCCAAAAGAAAATATAAAGTGGAGAATCGGGCGATACAAGACCGCCCGAGTATCCAAGAGAAATGCCAAACGGGTGTCTAAAAGAGAATCGGCGAGACAGGACCGCCCGAGAACTCAAGTGACGCCACGAGAGGTCTTGAAAAGAAATGCCAAACAGGTGTATAAAAGAGAATCGGGCGAGATAGGACCGCCCGAGAACTCAAGCGACGCCACGAGAGGTCTTGAAAATAAATGAGTATCCCGGGTAGTCTAGCCAGCCCATGAGATACTCAGAAAAATAAAAATAAGAGAAACGGGTTAGTCCACAATAATATTCAAATCATCAATAATATTCATGATAATATCAGTAGTGGCAATAGTCATTCTGCAAAATAATTTCATGCTCAATTTAATTATTTCCTCAGGAGACCGACACTAAGACCGACACTTGACCAACCCAGACTGTAGTCCTTAACCGCGGACACGGCTATTCGAATAGGTATAACTCCGCAGAGGGTGTACTCTTTACCCACAAGTAAAGGATTTCTTTAGCCAGCACCGAGACGCTGACTAATTCCCATTACGGTCTTTGGGTTGAAAACACACCTAACCAGCACATACCAGCTTTAACTTACCAAAGCCAGGAATCAACCAAGGGAATGATAAAGTAAAACTCTAAGTGGGATGGCCTCATTCAACGGCCTCCAATAGCATGGGATCATAATATTTATATCGGCGCGCAAACAAGAGCGCTACCCCTCTCCGGCTACAACCGGAGACACCCATGCCCCCGGACCAAGTGACATGCCTACCAGTGATCAGATGGTATCTTTCACTATGGCCTCTCTGTACGGTGTGTGCGGGAAAGGGGTTAACAACTTTCTGAACCATACCCTACCTGCGGCAGGGACATGTGGTAGCACGGATCAAGTTTGGGGGTTACCGGAACAAGACTCGATCTACGGTCGACTCAGGAGGCTTAATTTTCCCTGCAGTGATTAGCATAACATATTTCCTCGGTAATACCCAACAGGGTCACCATATGGCATGTCCCAACATGCCCTCACTAATCATTCTCGTCACAACGAGATTTCAGTTTCACGGTCACGTTTCTCGTGACTGATTCTTTCCTGCAGGTTTGTCCGGACCAACATGGGCATGTGAAAATAACCATGCTCACTCATACTTCATATTTAAATGAAGATAAAATATTTTCAAGGGATCATGCATGCATAACTAGCAATATGCAAATTTTTATTTAAATTCAACATATTCATAATTCAAATTTTCTTTCAACAAATAACTATGCATTCACCATATCAAGTGTTCAAGATGCTTGCCTTGATCATGCAGAAATATTGGGTGCACTCCAAAAGTTTTGAAAATTCTCTTCCCTCCATTTTTTTCCTATTTTCAAAATATTGCAATTACCACACAAATATTAAGCAGAAAAATAAAATTGCTCTAAAAATGTGAATTTCACTTTTCTAGGGGTTCTCTGGCTATATGAACAATAACCAAAATGTTCCTACTTTTTATAGAGCTACTGAGATTTTTGAACATTTCAATCTAGTGGATACAAGGGATTAATGGACATGCAAGAATTTTTACAGAAAACATTTTATAAAAATGATTTGTGACTCCTATTAAATTAGGCATAATTTTAGAAGCATTTATAAATTGGTTTCACTGGATTTGGAGCTGAGGGGAATTTTCTAGGAATTAACTAAGTTGACTTATACTAGAAAATGACCTATTAAATAGGTCAGGCAGAAATTAGCCTTAGGAAAAATGTTCACTATAGTTAGAATAATAGAGCATGATTTTATGAGCATTTAGAAATTTGAATCATCAGATTTGGATTTGAAATGGCCACTGTGAAAATATTTGAAATCTGATGGAAATGAAAAAGGAAAAGAGGCCGAGGCGCGCCCTGAGCGCAGTATAGCCGTGTGGTGCTACTGGGCCAAGCCCAGCCGTTCGGCCGCGCGGGGAATTTGATGACGTCAAAGACGTATCCAGGAAATACGTGTTCCAGAGAGGAAAGTGTATCAAGAGGAGTACGTCTTCACTAACAGCCGTGGGCCGTGACCCCCAGTTACTGATGGTGGGTCCCACGGGCCCACCAGTCAGGTTTGACTGGTCAGCCGCACGCGTTCTTCCTCTTCGGCAGAACAGGTGGGGCTCAGGCGACTGGCGCCGGCGAACGACGGCGCCCCACGGTGAGCTGAGCTCACCATCGGGCTCAGGGGGTTAGCGCGGTTCCGCTGGTGGGCGGCACGTCCTCTGGGGAGCACCATGTTGCCGGCGACGAGCTCACCCGACGAGCTCCGGCGGGAGGCAAATTGGGCGTTTCGTCCACCGTCCACCTCCGGCGAAATTGACGATGGGGATGGATCTGCGGGTCTCTAGGGAAGCTATTGGCGAAGGTATTGGGAAGGGGGAGGCTCTGGAGAGGCGGGAATCATTGGCGATGTGGTGGTGGCAGTAGCTATCGGAGGCGAGGAGGAAGGCACTCCCGAGCTCTATTGGCTGCTCGGGGAGACGCTTAGGGAAGGGGGAGATGATGTGGTGCCGCGAGGCAAGCTCGAGGTTGCTTATATAGGGAGGGAGAGGCGGTGCCGCGGCTTCCAAAGAAAGCCGAGGTGGCGGGCAGCCATTAAGGCAGAACGTGGGCGGCGGCGAGATTGGTGGTGGACGGCGAGACTGGTGAGGACGGCGGCCGTCCGAATTTACTCCGGGGTGCGCTGGCTAGTTCGAGGGGGCTCCAGGTGGCTCGGACGATGCCGGCCATGACAGATTGCGGCGGCGGCCATTACTGAGGCAGAGAGGTGGTTGAGGTCGGTGGCATGGTCGATGAGGGGGCGGTGGTCAGCATTCAAGCTCCTAGCGAGCTGGCGGCTTTTTGTTCGAGCCAGGCGGCTCGGCCGGTAGGTGACAGCGACGTGCGGGAGTCAGTGGCGGCGCTGGCCGGTGGAGGGCGGCGCCAGGGGGAGAGCTCCGGTGCGGGGGAGGCTGCGTCTGGTGTAGGCAGCCAGCAGGGAAGCGGGGCAAGCTAGGGGAGGCTGCAGAGGAGCCGCAGCGGCTCGGGTGCCACCGCCTGCAATACGGGCGCTCTGGCCATGCCCATTGCACGCACGCTAAGTGCTCGACTGATTGCCAGAGCGTCCTAGGGTGCTCCAAATGAGCTGGTTTTTGGAGAGGTGACACTGACAAGGATGTAAAGGATGATGGACATGTTGGTTTGGCCAAGAGAGCAAGTTTCTGATGCAACTTGGAAAGTTGCAAAATTTCAGTCATGCTCACCAGGTGTTTGACAAAATGCAAGGGCTAGCTAGGGAGCGTTTTTGGATGTGATACTTGGCAGGTGGGTGTCTCCTTAGATGATAGAGATGATGGTGAGTTGGTTTGGCAAAATGAAAAACTTGCAAGTGCAAATTTTACAGAAATTCAGTTCTGGACAGAAACTGCAGGGAATAATTTGGTGATCTTCCAATAGGCAACTGGATCTGTTCTTCTGGACTTAAGGGTTTGGTTGGAAGGACTATAAGGTGGAATAATTACAGAATTTTTGAAGCAATAAAAATTGAGGTTGTAGTTCAAAGCTGAATCTGGACCAGAAAAGAAAAGAGGATGTTTTGCTCAAATTTTTTCAAAAGACCAAGTTGGGTTTCTGCATAAAAGTGATCTATAGACATCACATGACCTCTCATAAATTTTTAAAGAATTATTTAAAATTGTTGTAGTGCAACAGAAGTCTTTTAAGTATTGAAAATGCTATTAAAAGATTTGTTTTGAGGCCAAATTTTATTATGAAAATATTTCCTATTGTTATTTAAAATATAAATGAAATGATTTAAGGAAACTACCACAGCCCACAATATATTAAAAAAAATCTATATGGAGGGAAGAATTTTGGAAAACAGAAACAGAAAATACTCTGAAAATAATAAAAGACCTAATATAAATCAAAATTTTATTTCTTGCCAAATTTTATTTAATAAAAATATGGTTAAATTTTTGGGGTGTTACAGGTAGCGTGCTGAAGAAGACTGGATGGCTTAGGTTCGAAGCTTCTGTCGGAATAGCGTGCTGAAGAAGGCTGGATAGCGTCCCCCAGAAGCTTTCCCTCCTGGTTGCTTATCGAAGAAGACTCTGTACCTTATGCTCGAAGCTTTCCCCCGCTAGCTTACTGAAGAAGACCGGTATCTTGCGCTGGAAGCCATTCACATATCGTGCTATGGAAGACTCGAGGAGCCTCGCTCCATAAGTTTCTCTGGTGGCGTGTGGAGGACGACTGGATTGCTTATGCTAGAAGTTTCTTACTGTGCCATACATACATCCTCACAACTCCACCTGTTGGTTTCCTGCGAAAGAGTTGGCCGATTATCCCTCTTGAATCCCAACTTGTACTGTAACCATATCGCTGGTTTTGCACCCACTGGCCTTCCTGCTTGTTTACCATTACTGCTAATATTATTGCTGATGTAGGCTTGATACTGATAGTCCATTTCGAATACTGTTTACTTTCAACCCAATGCCCCTTCAAACAATGTGATCCTGAGAAGTTCATATTGCTCAACTTAACCTTCAAGGACTTGCAATCCTTATCTCTTCAGGTCCAGCAATTAATGAGCAACTTCCATCGGGAAGGTAGTATGACACCGAGGAACCAAAGAAAAGCAAATAAAAACTATTCAAGGAGAACCACCAAACTTGCCAAACCCACACTTTATTGCTACTCAGGGTAATTTACAGCACTCGGCACTACCACAACTCATGCAACATGAACTTCGTAGATACTTAGACACTAGGGTTGTATGACGGGTTGCTGGAGAGCGAAGGAGCTGGCGGAGGGGTCGACGGAGCTAAAGCCATACCAAGGGCTCTCCGGGCACGAGTTGCATCTCGAACTAACTCAGCGATGAGGACATACTCTGCGACCATGTAACGAGACATGTATGCCACATCGACATCATCATCTGAGCGGACAGGAGGAAATCTAATTCGTCTGGGAGTGGTGGACATGGTAGGATAGTACTGAAAGGCACGATTCTCCTGCATCGCGCTTTCCTGATGGCGAATAATAGTGAGGCCTGCTAAAGCAGCAAGCTGGACAGGACGATCCGGGGTAGAAGCATAACCACCATGGAGACTATAGGTGCGCTTCCCTAGAGGTAGGTCGACTGACATGATGACATTGGCATGATACCCGTGCACCATTCCCGCAAGCGAGGTCTGGAACACTTGGTACCTTGGCATCTCTTCATTAGGATAGAGAAGACGCCAGACATCCCAGAGCAGGGACGCGAAGCTGAGTGGTGCAGGGGCTGAGGTGTAGTCAACCGGAACGGATGCCATCTACAAAATCAACCGATTAGCGGGTCAAATCTATATGCATGCCATGCAACAAGCAAATGCATCAACCAAGTGCAACACTCAAATGCAACACACCACAAACTGGACCCTAAACTAACGGTTTCTAACGTCCGGGTTAACTAGGGTGTCCTATAGCCAGACCTGCTCTGATACCAAACCTTGTGGCACCCCGGCTCAGAGTCACCGGAGCACCCCGTATTCCAGCCCAGAGATCAAGTCTTCTGGAATACGGCACTGCTTGGCATAGAACAAATCAGCTCTTTATTACAAATAGACGGGTACAAGGGTTTGAGATATTACAAAGGGTTGCCTTGGCAAAGCTACGCTTGCTACGGCAATTCTATGCTAGCAGCGGCTCGAATCCTAGCAGCAGAATAGCAGCGTCGAAATGGACTCCACTCCGCAGGGACTCTGGCCAAGGACACGTCCTAGCTCGCAATGCACACCTCCATTATGCAGACATGGCAACACCTGCAAACTGGCATGACACGCCAGGTGAGTACTTTGAATGTACTCGCAAGCTCGCAACAATCAAGAGCATCAAGGTATAACAATGTCATAGCAATCTTGATTAAACCAGATTTAAATGCCACTGAAAGGGTGGAAGGAAATATTAACATGCTGTTGCTACCACCATCAAACTTGTTACCACTGTAGAACCCCTTTACTCTGAACCACATGGTTAAACCACTTATTCTCATGACCAACTCAGGGTTACCTCAAGATCTTCCGATAATCATCATCCTTAATCATTACCAGCAAATCACACAACCATCGGTCATCTAACCTTACTGAGACGAGTTCTTCCATCATTAGCACGTCATTCCCTCATTGGTGTTGATCAGACAGTGTGACTTAGTACGAACTGCGTCCAATACCGTGGACTCGGCTATTCAAATAGATTCTTACACTCTGCAGAGGTTGCGCATTTTTCCCACACCATGGAGCTCCTTGTCCCGTACCTCGGTACACTTCCCTTTTCGGGTGGACCGGGGCTGCTCCAACGAAACTTGCCTAACCCGTGACTCTCCATCGTACCACCGGCAATCATCCTCCCCCGGAGTCCTGCCCTGGGTGGCCCCTATGTTACCCCGTGACACCTGCCACTGTCATGGCCAACTAATTGTCCCAAACGGGGACCTGAGCTCAAAACCAAACTGGGCTGACAAGGTTATCGTCGTCTACCTGATCAGGGCAGCACGCACGCATAACCTTCCCTCTTTGGTGGTACCGAATAAAAGAGCACGCTGTTAGACCAAGCCAAGGCCGTCCCATTCCGGCAGGTGTGGCTGCACTGGGAAGTTCGGTTTAGTGGCACTTGATCAATGATGAAGGATTTTATCCCCGAATAATCATAGTCATTACTGACACTCTGATATACAAGTAATCCAGGTTATCACCATAACCAACTAGAAATCTGATGAACATCATGGTCATTTCTACTACTGATCCCATATATGCAGTACCGGCGGCATCACAAAATAATCATAGACGGTAATCTCACAGGCTGACAGCACTACGACATAAATCTAAAATTCTCCCACTAATCCAAAATCTGAACATCATCATGACAGTAACTTATTCAACATCTCCAAAGTATTGCATAAATTAATCCATTCATAATTAATTCATAATTGGCATTAAAATATTTATTTAAACTATGATATTGCAATGCAATTATGCAAATGAGAGTTGTGGCTTACCTTGCACCAACAGAGGGTGGGAGTACTCCTGGTCTTCACTAACTAGGCAAACAAGTCTGAAAAACATTTTTGAAAGCATTTTCAAATACCACATAAAGAATTTTCTATTGACAGAAATTCTAGACAATAGATAAAAATCCCAAATTTTTACAGCAGAAAGAGGAGCTCATAAGAAAAATAATGCAAAAAGAATGAACTCATTTGGACTTATGGTTTAAAAGTTATGGCTGGTCAAAGTTCAGTCAAAGTTCTGGAATTATTTGAATTAAACAGAAAAACAGAAAAACCTAGGGGAGGCCACGTCGAAGGTGTAAACCAGCCGGGCGCCTCCACTTACGTACCGATTCGGCCACGGCTGGAGTTGCTGACGTGCGGGGCCCACCTGCCAGGTTCGAACAGAGAACGGCGGCTCACCGGCGACGGTTGCTGGCGATAGCGACGGCGGCGAGCTCCGGGGACGGCGGGGATGGATTGGGCAGACGACGGTGAGCACTCTGGTACCCGCAGCTTGTCGGGAGATGGCCGGACGGCTTCGTCCCCTTCGTCTCAGGCGGCGGCGCTCTTCGGGGATCGACGGATCTGATGACTTCAGCGAGTTCTTGGGCAGAGCAAGGGCTGGGAAGGGTCAGTGGAGTGCTACAAGCTCAGGGGTGGCCTCAGGAGGAGCTAGGGTGGGTAGAGGCGAGTGGGAGAAGCAGGGGTAGAACGGTGGAGCACTTCGCCGGAGTTGGGGAAGGAGAGCCTCTCGGCTTGCTCCGGAGCTACTGGGCGGCGATTGAGAGGGAGAGGGGTGGATTGGTGAGGAGAGACGAGGCCGGGAGGGCCTTTTATAGGCGGGCGGAGAGTGGATGACCTGCTCGGCACCACGGCCACGTCGTCGGAGCGGGTACGTTGAGGTGGCCGTCGCGGAGCGAGATGAAGCGACGGGAGAGGTCAGGGGAGTTAAGCACAAGGCGACGGCGCGCCGGGAAGCTGCCAGCCAGCTCACCCCGTACGGGCACTGTGCCGCCCGTGCGCGCACTTGGCCATGTGCGGCAGCGAGCCTCACCAGAGAGAGAAGAAGGGTCCAGGCTGGCCAGGTGGACGGTGACGACGACGTCGGCATGCTAGGACAAGGAGAGACATCGAGAGGCGACCGGAATGAGCGTGTCCGACGTGGCCGCCGTGCAGAGCACGGTTTTGGCTCGGCCAGATGCGTGGTCACCGCGTGCACTGGTGCACGCGGCGCGCTTTGGCCTGCCTAGTCATGTCCGTGCACTAGTCCCTCCTTCCAGAGGACTACTGGTGCAGCTGGTTTGACAAGAGCTAGCCTGGCTAGCTGGCTAGGTTCACTGGAAGTTTCTGGTCATCAACTTGGGCAGCAAGTTAAGGAAAAATGGCTATGGATTTGAGAGAGGGAGTTTGCCATACTGAAATGCAGTAGGAAGGAGCATATGCTGGGAAAAATTCAGACCAAAAAGATCAGTGTAGAGCATGGTTGCTTCACAACTGCCTCTTTGATCCAGAAACATTGCAGAGGATGTTGCACTCACTTGGATGGGTTTCTGAAGATAAAATTTGGTATTTGTGGGTGATTTTTGAATGCCAACATGCCATAAAAATTTCAGTCCATTTGGGTTAGTGTACAGGGTACTTCCTTCACAACACTTCCCACTGGACAGAAACTTGGGAGAGTTTTATAGAAAATTTGGCTAAATGAAATGAGCCCAAAATTTGTGGAGACTGATCATATGGTTAGGAGAATGTCCTGGATTAATTTAAGAATTTTTGAAGCAATATAAAACATAATTGCCTCACAAACTGAAATTTTGACCAGAATCAAAGATTGGGTGCTGTGCTCACCATGAGGAGCAAATCCTGAATATTTTCACATATCCCAGGTTCACATGGTGCACAGGATTTATGAGAATTTTCTTGGGATTTTTGGAAGAAAAGAAATATAGGTTGCTTCACAACCTAGAGCTTAAAGGGTTATTCCTTTAGTGGAAAAAGGACTATTAGGTTGGAATAAAATTGAGATTGGGCAAGAGTGGAAGTGACATGACTTGAGAGAAGTTCTTGAGAGCCTGAGTCACTTGGGAAAGAAAATCAAAAGAAATTTCCCAAGGTTTAAGTCCATAGAGCCATTTAGAAACAGATCCAAGCCAAATTCAAATAAAAATTCTCAAATAAAATTTGGGAAGAAAAGCTGGAAAAACCAGGGTGTCACAAGACCTCTCTCCCCGGCAAGGAAATAGTTGACGATTGGGTCATGTATTTTGATGGTGCTTTCACGCTGAAAGGCGCCGGTGCTGGTGTGCTGCTTATCGCACCCACCGGAGAGCACCTCAAGTATGTGGTCCAGAGGCACTTCCCCAGGGAGCAGGCCACCAACAACACTACTGAGTACGAGGGTTTGCTTGCCGGTTTGCGCATTGTCATCGACCTCGACATCCGGAAACTGATTATCAGAGGTGACTCGCAGCTTGTGGTGAGGCAGGTCAACAAGGTTTACCAAAGCCCTTTGATGGAGGCATATGTTGATGAAGTGAGAAAGTTGGAAGGGCACTTTGATGGTCTGCAAGCAGAGCACGTTCCTCCAATTTTCATTAAATCTTATAGAAAGAGGTAGAATTTCTTCTTTTGTAGGGATTTCAGGAAAAAAGTCTCTTGTCATTTTTTATTCTATCAATGGACAGAATCCGAAGACAAGATTAGTAATTCTTGCTCGGAATGAGATTGCTGACGACCTGTCAAAGCTTGCCGCCCAAAAGATGCATGTGGAACCAGGAACTTTTGTGCTCCAACTAACTGAGCCATCCGTTACACCATCAAGGCTGGCGAAGAAAAGGAAACAAGACGTTGATGGTTACTTTCCGGCAGAGCTACCCGTAGCCGCCAAGAAAGCAGACACCACCGACAAGCCACCCTTTGCCGGTGAGCCGCAGCATCCGGCAAGCCAGATCCTTGCCGTCGAAGCAAGTGCTCCCGCAGAGGAAGAAATGCCTTTAGTCCTTGTCATCGAGCTACAAGCTCCGGCATGGGCGCAGCCGATTGTCCAATTCCTCCAGACAGGAGACCTTCCCGATGAGCAAGAAGAGGCAGAAAGAGTGGCCCGTCAATCAAGGATGTATAAAATTTATTGACAACACCTTGTACAGGAAGAGACCTAACGAGGTAAAATTGAAGTGCATCTCCTGGGAAGATGGACAAAGGCTGTTGGAAGAGATACATGAAGGGATGTGTGGATCTCATATTGGGTCACACGCACTTGTCGGCAAGGCGTTCTGTCAAGGATTCTACTGGCCGACAACCCTTCAAGACGCCTTGGCGGTGGTTATCAGGTGCGAAGCATGCCAGTTCCACTCCAAGGACATCCACCAACCAGCTCAAGCCCTCCAAACCATCCCTCTTTCCTGGACCTTCTCGGTCTGGGGGCTCGACATCGTCGGCCCCTTCCCCCGTGCTACCGGGGGCTTTGAATTCTTGTACGTTGCAATCGACAAGTTTACAAAGTGGCCTGAAGTAGAGCCAGTGAGAAAGGTGACAGCACAGTCAGCTATCAAGTTCCTCAAAGGTTTGGTTGCCCATTTTGGTGTACCCAACAGGATCATTACCGACAACGGTACCCAATTCACGAGCCGCGCCTTCACAGCATATTGCCAGGAACTTGGAAATAAGATCTGCTATGCCTCCGTTGCTCACCCGAGAAGCAATGGGCAAGTAGAGAGGGCAAATGCAGAAGTGCTGCGTGGTCTAAACACTAGGACTTTCGATAAGCTGCACCAGTGTGGAAGGCGCTGGGTGGAAGAATTGCCGGCAGTTCTTTGGTCAATCAGAACAACACCAAATCGAGCCACTGGCCAGACACCCTTCTCCCTTGTATATGGTGCAAAAGCGGTACTCCCCATGGAACTCAAATATGGGTCACCTCGAGTCTTGGCTTTCGATGAGGAGGACCAAGATGAGTTGCGGCATGACGATGCCACGCTCCTTGAGGAAGATCGTTTCCGGGCTGCTATCCATGCTGCATGGTACCATCAAGCTTTGCGCCGCTACCATAGCCGCAAAGTGAATGCCAGGAACCTTGAGGAAGGCGACCTTGTTCTTCGTCGGATTCAATCCACGAAGGGTAAAAACAAGTTGACGCTGAAGTGGGAGGGCCCTTACCGGGTAGTACGAGTCTCTAGGCCCGGCGCAGTCTGCCTAGAGACCGAAGATGGCAACCCGGTGCTTAACTCATGGAATATTGAGCATCTTCGTAAATTCTACCCATAAGGCGCGGTTGTCGGGCTGCCTGGCAACCTATTTTATACAAGTTTGCCGTCAAGGCATGTAAACCTTCGTACAAAGCCGGGCGCAGATCCCGTGCACGATAAAACTAAGTGTTTCACAACTATTTGTCCAAATGTATATTTACTTATGTGTTGCATGCAGTCTTGTGTTACAGTCTTTGCCTTGCATAAGGTGGTTAACGAACCGTCAAGGTTCCAGTCTCCTCTTTTCTCTTCTTTCTTTTTCCTAAAGGAAGGGAGGATTCCTCGCGTACAAGCTTCCCGGGAAGAGTGACGATCATGGATACCAAAGGACGCGTTCAAGATATCGCCCTACGGCAAGAAGTACAGCAAGGACTGAGCTAAGTTGCAAAACTTTGAAATCAATTCCTTGTTATAGTTGTGGCTCTCCTTGACCGATTCTGGCCTTTGTATAAGAAACCTGCACGCTAAGGAACCTTGTCATAATCGACTACGCTCTTATTTTGCTTCGAGTCCGCTCGGCAACCTAAGTAGCTGCATGGTGATTGGGAAGCGTGATCTTGCCGGCAGCAGCACTTCCGGCAAGCTGCTAAGGACTTGTTCCTCGAGCGCTTGCGGTAAGGGTATGCACACCGGCAAGTCTCCGGTAAGCGTAGGGTACGGAAATCATGCAAAGACAGAATGAAATAAGGAAAACAACATGCATACGTCCATTCAAAGTACGAATTACAGCAACTGCTAAACATTTAGATACAAACGTTATCTTCCATGCCCCCACGGGGCTACATTAGTTTTGATACAGGAAGCCAAACGGAGGAGCCTAGGTGGAGCACGGCTCATCTTCAAGGCTCGACTGGGGCAATACTATGCGCCTAGTCGGAGTCGTCGTCTTCGCTCTTGATACGCGAGGATCTTTCGCCGCTCTCGCTCTCGCTGGTGAAGTTGGTGCCGCTGCTGCTCTCGCTTTCCGCGCAGCACTCGATGCGGCCACCGGAGGCCTCGAAGAACTTCACGAAGAGTGTGGCAGCTCTGTCGTACCTAAACTGGAGAAGCTGCCCCTCCCCTAGACCACGGGAGCGGGCGAACGACTTCCACCCCTGCTTCAAGAATAGGGAGCCGGCGGTGGAGAACTCTGCCGCCACCCAGGAGGGGCCGTTGCAGCAGCCATCCGCCTGTAGCCACAGGCCCGAGGGCCCGCTGCTCTCCATCACCCGCGCGAAGGGATCTGGGAGCCAGAGCCAACTGCGAAGCCAGCGGCGTAACCCGACGACGAACTCGTGCGCTACCACCGCCGTGTGGGACTCCTGCGCCACCACCGCCGTGCGGGCTTCCGCCTGAGGGGGAAGGGCAGCCACTCCGCCACGTCCGCCATGCCCGCCTCGTCCACGGGAGCCACGCCCTCCGCGGCCACGGGATGCGGCTTTGCTATGGGTGCTAGGGCTGGCGCTCACAACGACTACCGAGGAACGCGTCCGGCCCCAAGAGGGGACCCTCTAGGCGGAAGCAGATGGACGGGCTCGACCTCCACCCCTCGCCATCGCAGCAGTAGGCCTCAAGGAAAGCAATGACAAATGAAAGGTTGGAGGAGGAAAATGGCGAAGGCAGAAGATGGGTGGGGAAGATTGCCGCTCCCCCACCCTCTCTTATAGCGCCCTAGGGGGATTACTCTCCCTGCCGCCTCGCCTCCCTTAATGGCAGAAATCGAGGAAGTCGATACGAGAAGTCAGGCAAAATGAGCAGCGCCCTCCACGTTTTTCCTTTTTCTGGGGAAGGCGCGAGAGCTGGCTCTTTTTCGTCCCACGTGGCTACGCTTTTCAGACGCTCCACCTCCTGCCGCTGTTCCACTCCACCTCTCCCACGCCCGCATTTAATGCGCATCATGGGCGGGTGCGATAAAAGAGAAGATTATGACAGTTATCCTCTGCCACGCACCGCCTGTGCATTGTTTGGTCCTAGCCCAATGACGCCTTGCATGCGCGCGTGGCCCTGGCCCAGGGGCTCCTGTCGGTGTACTAAGACATGGGTGCCCTCGTACCCAGACTTGTGCACAGGCGGTTGTAGCCTCCCTTCCGGCAAGGGCTTGACAGAGGATAACTATGACTCAAGACTCAACACCAAGACCGTGAAGAAGACCTCAAGGCAAGTCATCGAGAAGTACTATTCTTGTACTAAAGATCGGCGCTGTTCTTGCCGGCAGGTGTCGAGCGGGCAGGTAGTCAACATGGCCGGCCAAGGCACGTGTCAGTACGGCACGCCGAGGTTAACTTTAATGACACCCGTCCCTGGGACGTGTCGAGATTACAGGAGGACGCCAGGACCGGTGGTACAGATCTTTTGCCCAAGGCCTCGCCTCCCCAACGTAGCACCGAACGGTGCATTAAATGCGTTTGTCTTACCCCGTTGGAAGATAAATGTGATGACGGTGCAAGTCACTGTTCATACTATGTAATGACCGCATTAGCCATTGTGGTGACCCCTTCACCTATAAAAGGAGGCCCAAGGCTATAGGTAGAAGGGTCGACACCCAGTTCATTTACACACCGTAGCTGCATTTTCCCGAGCACCTTGCCGGAAAACTGCACTCCCTGTAAATCAGAGTTCATATTCGATCAACCATAGAGCAGGAGTAGGGTTTTACACTCATAGCGGCCCGAACCTGGATAAATCCCCATGTGCTCTTGCAGTTACCAAAAACCTGCTCTTTGTCCCGTGCACGTCCCCTGAGCCAAATCGCAAAGGGACCCGTTCGGTCCCATAGATAGTCGTTTCCCACGACAGTTGTCCACCTCGCCGCCTCCCCGAGCTCGCTGACCACCTCTACGTGATCACCGTGAGCTCCCCTCTCTTTTCCCCCTACTCCCGCACTCGATAGCGCTCCCTAGCCGCGATTGCCGTTGAGCCCGAGAGCTCCTCGCCGCCGGCCATGTCGGCACCGCGCCTATGGCCATGCAAGCTCGCGTCCGAGCTCACCACTGTGCTCAGTGCACCCCCACGAGTCGAACGCGACCACCCGTGGCTCCTGTCGTGCCCGGTAACAACGATTCGAGCAACGCCCGAACGCCGGCCGCCGCGGGAATGGACGCCGCCGTCGTTTTAGGCCACCTCCGGCGAAGCCGCTTGCACCATTGCACGCGGACGAGTCCCCTCATCACGTAGGTGGTCTCCGCCGCTCGTTTGGCAGCCGGAGTGCGAAACGCAGAGCCCTCCGCCGTCCCTGGCCTCGCCGGCGTCGAGCCGCCGGCGGGTTTGACCCGTTTGACCCGGGGTTTGACCTGCCCAGTGTCACTGACGTGTGGGCCAGCCGTTGACTATTTTTAGGTTAAGCCTATTTTAACACTAATCACTGGCTAATTAACCCACTACTGACAATGACATGTGGGCCCAGAGCCCTAATTAACCTAGATTAAAATTAACATTAGTTTAATTAGCCATGTTAGTTAGTTTAGCCACTGACATGCGGGACCCACTGGTCAGATTTGACCAGGAATGGTCCAGTTGACTAGCTGACGTCACAGTGACGTAATGCTAACGCAATAAATCATTTTCTGGATTTAGACTAATTTAAAATAACCAGGAAATTCCAAAAAATGATATAAACTTCAAAAATTCATAGTAAATCAACCGTAACTCCAAATGAAATAACTTATATATGAAAAATTATCAGAAAAATACGAAGAATCTATTTATGGCATTTTCATGCAAGTTTGAACAACTTAAAGTTGATGTACTTGACCATTTGAATAAATGGCATTTGAAATGTCTTATATGAAGTTTGAATTTGAACCTTGTGTTCAAACCAACTTCATTTAAATTGTTGCTAGTTGCACAAGCCCAAATCACAGCATATTGCCATGTCATGATCATGCATCATATTGTTGCATTGCATTGATTGTGTTTCTTCCTTGTTTGCCGGTGCTTGTCCCCTCTCGATAGCAGACGTTTCCGACGTTGTGACCGTTGACACTTATAAGGTGCAGTACCATCTTCAGAAGTGCCAGGCAAGCAAACCCCCATTGAGCATTCCGATACAATCCCACTCTCCTGCTCTTGCTCTCTTTTACTGCATTAGGACAACAACGATTCAACTGTTACATGTTGCGGTAGTGGAACCCATTCCTCTGCATGACCTGTCTTTGCCACAGTAAATAGTGAAACCCACTAGCATGAGTAGGAGTTGTTTGAGCCATGATGTGCCTACTCGTTCATGTTTGCTTGTCCTGCCTGCTATGCTTAGAGTTGTGTTAGGTCTAATTCATCTGGGATGGATTGGAATGGTGGTGAACATGTCCTACTGTGTTAGAGCTAAGTGTGTGAACACGATTTGGTAAAGGTAGCGATGAGAGGCCATGAAGGAGTACATGGTGGGTTGTCTCATTGGGACCGTCCTCAGGAACTGAGTTCTGTGTTTGTGATCCAAGACAGTTACTACCACACATTGGGCTCCGGGCGCTCCAAGCTCTCTCGACTTATTAATCGCCTTTATCTCTGTCCAGGAGTCGCAACTAGTTTCTGGTGTTTGTGAGATATGTGTTGGCGGCCGTGCATAGAACTGACCTTAGGGGTGGGCTATGATGCGGTAGAGACACCGAGGCACGGTTTACCAAGTGACACCCGAATGGTGCTCTTGGGAACCCTGCACTCATCGTTTGGGGCCATACTGGAAACTTCGGCCGGACTTCCTTGCAGAGTGGACTCAAATAGGCGATAAACCTAGACTAGAGACTTGTGAGGTTAGTCAGGTCGTGGCCGACACCCTCGCCAGGCTTCCGCTTAAAGGTTGCCGAGATACATGATGTGTACATGGCGGTAAGTGGGGAAAGCGTGTGTGAAGAAGTACACCCCTGCAGGGTAGTATGATCTATTCGAATAGCTGCGTCCGTGGATATGGACTACTTGGAAAGCTTACATTGTTCATAGACAAGTTGAAATGGATACTCTAAAATGTGCAAGATAAGCGTGAGTGCTATGGATGGCCTTCTCGTAGGGAGACGGGAGCGGATCCATAGTGGTGTATTGTTATGGTGAATATGTGAACTCGTGTGCGCTTTCTCACCTCAAGGAAAATACTGGTATTCGTTGTACAGGATAGCCTCTGGGTCAAAGCTGGCTTGCTGCAGTTAAACTCCACAACCCCATTGTTGATACTGATGCATATGTAGATAGTTCCGATGTAAGTCTTGCTGAGTACCTTTGTACTCACGGTTGCTTATTTATGTTTTTGCAGAGGAGACTTCAGTCTCACATTAGATTCCTGCGATGAGTTCGACGTTGACCGATTAGCTTGGGAATCCCAGATAGAGGTCTGGTTCCTTTGGAGGGTCTTGTAGATAGATAGGCTTTCTAGCCTTCTTCTTCTTAGCTGTCTGTACTCAGACAGGTTATGCTTCCGCTTGTTGCTTGTATGACTTGAATGTTGGGTCATGAGACCCATGTTTGTAATATCATGCTATGTAAGGCTCCTCGGAGCCCTTTTAAATAAATACTTGAGTCATAGAGTTATGTTGTGATGCCATGTTGTATCTATACATATTGAGCATATTGTGTGTATGTTATTGAAATGCTTGGTATGTGTGGGATCCGACACCTAGTTGTTTATTCTTGGTATCCTTTCTTATGGGGAAATGCCTCCTAGTGCTTCCACTCGGAACACATGGATTGACCGGTATGTGTCCTTCCTTGCTCCTATGTATGTCCCTTCGGGGAAATGTCACGCGGTGTTTTATTGGAGTCCTTGTAGCTTGCTACGACTCGGTTGCACACGCTGATGACCGACACGTGCATTACTGGGTCATGTATGCCTGTCCCTGTAAGTTTGTGCCACCTTGGTTTATGACTTGTCATGTCGGCCCGGGTTCTCTGTCATATGGAGGCTAGCAACACAATCATATACGTGAGCCAAAAGACGCAAATGGTCCCAGCCCAGGTATAGGCGGCAGCCGTGGGTTACCGTGCGTGAGGCCGTAAAGTGATATGATGTGTTACATGCAAGATCGGTGTGACTTAGGATCGGGGTCCTGACAGCTTTGGTATCAGAGCCTGACTGCCTGTAGGATTACCAAGCCAAAATGGTCGAAGTTGAGTCTAGAAATGCTTTAGTTATTTAGGGGAATTGATTGTGGAAGGGAACGTAAGGATCTTTTTACTCCTTATCCCGTGTCCCTCTGATTCTGAGTCACCCTCTTCTTTTCTATGGGGATTAAGAACTAGGCTTCTCATCTATCTATCAGGATGATGAGTTACTATGCTGGAGACTTATAGGAAAGTTTTTGTCTTCATGGATCGGTGTTATCCATAGGATTCCATTGTTCTGCTGTCAGTTGTCTTGCATGTTGTCTCATTTTCCATGCCCGTATAGCTGTTATGCTGTCCGAGTTGTCCCAGGTTTCTAAACAATCTGATGCATTTGCAAATCTTTCCTCCCTGTTCTCGATGTCCTTTTGGGTCAAATTAACCACACTAATCATTGTGTTGAGGTACTCCGTTGCCTCGACATATATGTGAAAGATAATAGGAAACCAGGATATCTTAGAGAACCACCCAGAGGTTCAGCCTTTGTGTTGTATCCCAGTGTGATAATTCTGGCCATCATTTTCGAAAGCATCTTGCGATGTTATTTAGTTTGTAGGTATTCCATCCCTGGGTTCCTGAACCCAAGATTCACTCTACTTATTTCATGTTGATAGAGGTTGTAGCTCCTTTAGGTTGGTTAGTAACCTTGCTTAGTCCTCAAGGTCCGTGGTATATCATTCTTCCAATGCCATGAACCATCCTATGGTAGAAGTTCTTTTGAACTAAAAGGTCACGAAAAGAGTGCTCTTGATGGGTTCTCCATTCTACATTGTGACTCTGCCAGTCCTATCTTTCTGCATGGGTTATCCGGAAGAAATATGTTGAGCCTTCACTACTGGAATCAAGATCTTTGCCGTCTGCCATGGCTGACGGCAAAGGCATGCATGGCGGACGGCAAAGGTCTTTGCCGTCAGCCAGCAGACGACACCACGTCCGGCTGAACAAGCTACGGTAAAGGGCACTTTGCCGTCTGCTGGCAGACGGCAAAGATGCAAAGGTCTTTGCCGTCTGCCAGCAGTCTCGAACAGCCTGCACCCGAGTCTCGTGCCGTAAGTTCTGAAATAGGCGCTTGCACTCGGCTACGAGAACAATAGCCGCGTCCGCCTCGTGTTCCTCAAGACACCTGTAGAAGGTCTGCAATCAAACAAGACAACACTGATTAGTACAATCACTAGGTGCTGTTAATTTTTAATTCTGTAAAGGAGAAATTACCCAAAACCGCCGGATCACAATGTCGGCCACAGTCTCGCACAAGACACCGTCGACCCTCTCCTCCGGCGGGGCCGGGGCAGCCATGTACAGCTCCCAGCTCAGTGCTAGTTGTCGAACCTCACCCTCACCGGGCAACGTGACCCACCCCGGGAAATGGTGCCGGCAAAGCACACCAAGGACCTGGTTGGGCCTGCGGACACCAGGGGCGTGTTTCCAACCCCTGTAGTATGACAAGGCCAACACATTAGATATTAATTTGAAGAAACATGAAGGCAAAAGGTTAAAAAAGAGTAAATGCACTTACTTCTCCCCATTAGGCACAATCAACCACCTCTGATCGCGGGTCGCCGGCACGGGCGGGAGCTTTGTACCACCACGCTGGTAGACCTTCTTGCCCTCCTCAACCAGCTCGCCCTCGCTATAGCTATCCTCAGAAAAGCTGTCCTCGCCACCATCAGCATGGCCACTAGCCTCCGGAGTCACGTGGGACGAAGACTCTGGGACCGGAGTCTCCTGGGACGAAGGCTCGGCGACCCGAGGCTCGTCGGCCCGAGGCTCGTGGACCGGAGTCCGAGACGGGTCCAAGTCAGACGGGTCCACCTGAGACGGAGCACTCCAGTGGTCGGGAGAATCAGCTGGGGGTGGCGGCGAGGAAGGCGCAGCAGCATTCCTACCTCTCCCGCCGCCACGTCCACCTCTAGCACCCCTCTTCGTCTTCCCCTGACCTCTCCCGGCCGAAGAAGAAGCGCCCGCCGGTGTCTGCATACTGTGTACCAGCGTTCTCCAGAGGTGCTCGGGTGGAATAATAGCACCCCTCCCAGCACGCGCCGAGGAAGGAGGCTCGGAGCGCTCTCGACCCGCACCCACCATCTGTCAACACCTGCAATGACAAAGAGTAAATGAAATTAGTACAACATAAAAAAATTGAATACCTAATAACATGAACTAATTAATAATATATATGTACATAATAATAATTGAATACCTGACATTACTAATATTAATCTTCATCAAACCATATTCATCAGTTAATAGAGTTTGTCAGTTTTATTACGTCCATGCAACCTAGACGCTAGTAGGTAAAGATAGGTCCTAATCCCACCCGAGTATGTGTAGATTGGGTTCGTTTTCCCATGCTCTGCTCCGGATCCGACGCAAAATTTTGGCAGCACCTCCCCGTTGTTCTCCTGATACACGTCTCGGCAATAAGCAGAGAGGATGTGTACCCGGAGAACAACAGGGAGGCACTGACGAAATTCTACATCGGATCCGGAGCAGAGCATATGGGAAAACGAACCCAATCTACACATACTCGGGCTGTCCATGGATAACGTTGGACAATTCGAAAGAATCACTGTTATAAATATGCTAATGCATGCATATTTATAGATGTAACCCTTTCGAACGGGAGACGCATAGTGGTCACGCATACTGATGATTGAAGACACCTATAGCAAGCAAGTTTCATCGGCACGAAGACCGGAACAGAGGAAATGAAGGGGGGAGGAGGAGATGTCATTTGTGCTCACCCACGAACGCAGGGGCAGAGCTCGTCGAACGCACGGGGAGTTCGCCGAACACCAGACCCTCGCAGTGACGAAACAACTGCACATTTAAATCCACCTGATCAACATAAATATGATGTTTTTTATAACAAAATCAAAAAATATATGACCTAACTCATAATTCACAAATATATGACCCCGTCGGCCTCTGGAAGGCCGAAGAGCACCTTTTTCGGGATCGGGGTGTTGGGAGTGTCGTGTCGGGGTCGGGGTGTCGGGGGTGTCGTGTCGGGGTAGGGGTGCTGTGTCGGGGTCGGGGGTGCCGTGTCGGGGTGTCGGGGTGTCGTGTCGGGGGTCGGGGTGTCGGTGGTGTCGTGTCGGGGTCGACCCTCGACTCCTTTTCCCCTCGATCCTCGACCACTCGGCGACCCTCTTTTCCCTCGGTGACCCTCGACCATCGGCGACCCTCTTTTTCTAGTTTTCCTACTTTTTTTCATCTTCTACTTCTACTTTTTTTTTTCATCTTCTTCTTCTTTCTTCTTCTTCTTCTTCTTCTTCTTCCTCTACTTATTGTTCTTTTTTTTTCATATTCTTCTTCTTCCTCTTCTTCTTCTTCTTCCTCTTCTTCTTTTACTTCTTTTTTTTCATCTTTCTTGTTTATTCTTAAAAAACAGAAAAAAAAACCTAAACTAAACTAAACTAAATCTAACCTAAACTAAACTAAACTAAACTAAACTAAACTAAACTAACCTAAACTAAACTAAACTAAACAAACCTAAACTAAATCTAAAAAAATAGAAAAAAACAGAAAAACTCACCACGGGGAGGGGGCACGGGTTGAGGAGGCAGGCCACGGGGAGGGGGCGCGAGTTGAGGAGGCCGAGGGGAAGGGCGGCCGGCGACGGTGCGGCTCCGGCGGCGGGGCGGGGCGGCGCGGCGCGGCTCCGGCGATGGGGCAGGGCGGCCGCCGTGTCCTGCATCCGCTGGGTGGGACAGCCGGGCGGGGCGGGCGGGCGGCCGGCGACGGGGCGGGCTCCGGGGGGCGGGGCTAGCCGGCGGCGCCTCGGGCTCCGGGGGGTGGCGCGGGGCGACGGCGGCTCGGGCACGGGGGCGGCGCAGGTGAGGTGATGGGAGAGAGAGAGAGGGGTGGGGCGCGGGGCGGGCTCCGGGGGGCGGGGCTGGCCGGCGGCGCCTCGGGCTCCGGGGGTGGCGCGGGGCGGCGGCGGCTCGGGCACGGGGGCGGCGCGGGTGAGGTGAGGGGAGAGAGAGAGGGGTGGGGCACAGGGCGCTGACTGTTTTAGATAGGTCAAATCTCTTTGCCGTCTGCTAGCAGACGGCAAAGAGCCTAGCTAGTGGGGTGGGGCCGGGGGGGGAACGAACGTTAGTTGGCCACTTTCTTTGCCGTCTGCTAGCTGACGGCATAGAAGCTTTGCCGTCAGCTAGCAGATGGTAAAGAAAGTGGCCGTTAGGTGGTTCTCGTTAGTGGACCACCCTTCCTATTTGCCGTCTGCTAGCTGACGGCAAAGCTTCTATGCCGTCAGCTAGCAGACGGCAAAGAGATGGCTGACGGCAAACATGATCTTTGCCGTCAGCTCTTTGTTTGCCGTCAGTTTTCTGTAAGCTGATGGCAAAGACCTTTTTTGCCGTCAGCTAGCTGACGGCAAAGAGCTCGCTGACGGCAAAGATCCTGATTCCAGTAGTGCTTGTTCGACTTGCTAATATATGCATCCATAACTCAGAAAAATCATATGTTCCTTTGAGTTATCCCTCTTTAATGGTATTCCGGCCTTCATCTATCAGTTGATAATTAAGAGTATGTCATGCATTCGTGTCAACAATGCATGTTATCCCTGATGTCCGTCAAGCCATTCTATCTCGGAATGACTAGGAGAAACAAACTCCAGTACCTTATCCATCTCAAGGATTGGGTCAAAGCAGTTGTATTCCGCTGATCAAAATGCCAGTCCAGCTTTTGTTCTGTTCTACCTTGGAGTGTTACCCTCTTTATGTCAGGAATGTCATGAGAATTGCACCACCTCTTATGAAATCTTGATGTAGTGATACTTCTCACCATCATTGTTCATTTCTAGGTTCCCGTGTTATTGTAACCGGAATACCGACAAGTGAACCATGATGTGTGACTTCAATACTCCTAGCAACCCCGTTGCTTGGTAGTTAAGGGACGATAATTTCATTCTTAGCGTGCTGGTTACTAAATCACCATCCTAAGACTGATCGTGCTACCTAGTCCATTTTTCCTGGTGCACTTTTTTGATCAATGAGTTAGGATTGTATCAATCTCTGGCTCTTTTGATCATATCGTCTTGCCCTGAAAAGCAAGATTGTTCTCGGGCTTAATAACATATCGGTGGTTCGTGATTTTCCGAATATCTTCTCGGAAGTATCACCAGGTTGTCCCCTGACCGTTATGTTGAGTTCGTGATCAAGTTGGTTTCCCGATAAACCACCCTTCTCCAAGAATCTGTGTTGGATACCCCCGAACTAGTTGGTTAAGTAAACAACAACTTGGAGAGTTGGAAGATAATAGCTTCACCTAACTTAGTTCATTCAAAGGGTTATCTCTGTGTTCATGTGTGTGTCGAAGAAAGATGATATCTTCACCGATTGACCTTCGTGTTCAGTTGTTGGATCTATTGTCTTATCCAATCTTTTGATTTGAGTGTGGGCTATTGTCAAATCAAATCAGAACCAACGATTTTCATAATGTTGTCTTACTCGTGGTTGTTCCTCGAGAATGCACCATTATATCTTTTGGTCTGACCAATGCTATCATATTGTTCACATAGTAGTGGAATTCTATCTTTATGGAAATCTCGATAAATTGTTGTTGAGCCCATTGACAACACCTTTATCTTCTCCATTATTTTGTGAACATCAAGCTAGTGTTGGAAACTTTTGTAAGCATTTTCTTCGTGCTAGCTCATGAGGTATATGTTTGGACCAAAGAAGTGACTTCCTCTAATTCATGTGCATTTGATGCAAGTTGCCGCCGTGAATTTGAGAAAGTTTGTTTTGCTTCCATTGGAATCATTCCAAGTCAGTCATGCATGTGTGAAGTATTATGTGGATTGGTAGACTAATCATCTCCATTCCATATGTATTCCCTAGCACACCAAATCACTGATTTACTTGTTCAAGGAGAAGAAGTTCCTTCTTAAGAGCTGGACTTATGCAAGGACTTCGATATCCTCGATGATGGTTCCCAACCAGAACTCGGTAGTGTTTTGCTGTGAGACTTTTACGCGGTCATGCTTGTCTTGGACAGTGTGCTCACGTGTGTCTTGCAATCCAGCTCATGTTTGGAGCTTGCTTTCGTAGTTCATTTCCCGAGAATCTCGCAACGTCATCTCGTCGATTTGTGTTGCAAACTTTCTTCTTAGATGTGCTAAGTCTGAAGTATCTTGTCACCAATCATATCTGAATCTCAGGCAGATAAGATGGTTGGAATATTTTCCAAGAGCTATAATATTGGTCTTTCTGTCACCGGTAAAGTGGATATCGTGGCTAAGGCACTTATCCAGGAGACCTATTCTTATAGTATCTTGTATCAGTAACATTAGCCACCTCCCCATGAGGATTTCGTATGGCGTATTCTAGAAGTTGTTCCTTATGGATTCCTTGTGCTTCTGAAGCCCGACCTTTACTTGATGTTCTAGATACCAAACAGTACCTATAATTGGTTACATAGTACATCAAGGAGAACATTAGAAGCAGAGTGCTAAATGTCTCTCGGTCGATTATCCAGATTTTGTTTCCTTGGTATTGTTAAGGGAAAAAAATCTGAGAAGGTGATGTCCTCCTTTGCATCTGCATCCTCCATCTATATCCATCGTGGTAGTATGAGGTGTTACCAGCATCCTTGGCATAGTTGCTGGTAAAACCCTAACGAACATGGAATGCTCATGTTCTTGAGGGCACGCTCAGGCACTAGGTTTTATCGTCGGCATTAATTGGAATGTGCCCTTAGTTTTTTTTTATTCTATAGCCATTCAAATAGTAGAATCATTCCCAGCATTTGCATTTTGTTCCCAGCTTGCACCCGCAATTGTGCCATTTTCCTATGGGCTGCCCTTCTCAGTAACTGCTGTTCATGATCATCTTCAAAAGTGGGCTTATCATGGGTCCCATCCATTTCCGATGATAAGAAAAAATCATCCATTGCGTTGTCTTCAACAAGATAGTCCACATCATCCATTCTAGTCTGAGTATGCCATTCTTTTGAACTCCTTCAAATGATCATTGTGAATTGCCTTAGGCTGGTATAGAGAGTTTCAATGATCTATGTATCAAAAGTAATTCTTTTTGCCACTTAAGGGAATAACTCTACGAGTCACCTTCCCTAAGGTGCCTTGATATGGTATTAAGGGTAATATATCTCCTCGCTACTTTGACAACCATCCATCATCTTACCTAAGCGTGGAATTGTTGCCTACCAAATCGAACCTTCGTCATCTATTCTTTCCATCCCTCTCGACATGTGTTCTGTGTCTCAGCTCAAGAGATGTTTTTACGTCTCACTCCATGAGTTGATCGTGAGTTGCTCGATCTTCGTGAAGATCGATTCCTATAGAGTTTTCCTGTTCCTTTTGTCATCATGTTGGGTGAAGTTCTCAAAGGCAAGGATGTCAAGATCAACATGATGCAATGAATCCGCTTCTTCGAGGAGGGCAAATGGATCATGAAGACTGTGTCGGTTCTGTGACTTCCCATCCTCTCACCTCACATCTTGAATCTCGGGACAAGATTCTTGTTTAGTGGGGGTGAGTTGTCACAGTCCTAGCTTAGTCATTGTTTGGCATTGCATAATCATCCATGCATCATGATTAAATTCAAATGAATTTGAATTGGGGATGATAAACCGTAGCACCCAAAATAATTCAAATAGGTTCAACCTAAAAAAATATTTTCAATGAATCCAAAATGCCCTTCAGAAAAGTTCATGATTTCTGATAAAGGTAAAAACCTCTGCCAAAAATGATGAACATATTTCTAGGTCATTTCTGGATTTTGAATTAAATCTTAGTGTATTTGAATTTGGGCATTTAATTGCTATAATTATTTTAAATGCTCAAATAATTCTGAAACTAAATGAGGGCCACTGGAACAATTCAGAAAGTGTCCACAATTTATTTCAGGAGTTTTAAAAATGATTTAGTATTTTTACTAAATCAAAACAGAAAATGAAAAATAGAAAAACAGAAATGGAAAAACTAAAAGAGAGAGAGAGAGAAAGGCTTACCTGGCGCCCCAGCCAGCCCAGCACTGTGCGGCCCACTAGCCCACAGTAGCAGTCGTCTTCAACCTCTGCCAGTAGGCAGAGGCGAAGGCGGGCACGGTGTGCGCTGAGCCCGCCACCTCCTCCCTGCCTGCCTCACGCCCCCGAGGCCTTCTCCTAGTGCCATGGAGATGGCCATGAACTCCCTCGCTCTCTCCCTGAACCTCCTCCCCCTCCTCCGCTCTCTCTCCCACGTAGTTGTCGCCGCCGACGAGCCCCACCGCAGCCACCGTGCACGCCACGCCTCACCGTCCGGTTCTCTAGCTCCGTCTCGATGCCGTGGAGCTGCACGCGAAAGCACGCGACCGCAGGAGGCCTGCAACGTTGCCATCATCGCCATCTTAAACCTACGGCCGCCGAGATCGCCGGCGACCCCACGCTCACCTCGCCGCCTCCCCGAGCTAGCTGACCACCTCTACGTGATCGCCGTGAGCTCCCCTCTCTTTTCCCCCTACTCCTGCACTCGATAGCGCCACCTAGCCGCGGTTGCCGCCGAGCCCGAGAGCTCCTCGCCGCCGGCCATGTCGCCACCGTGGCTCTGGCCGTGCAAGCTCGCGTCTGAGCTCACCACTGCGCTTAGTGCACCCCCACGAGTCGAACGCGACCACCCGTGGCTCCTGCCGTGCCGGTAACGACGATTCGAGCAATGCCCGAACGCCGGCCGCCGCGGGAATGGACGATGCCGTTGTTTTAGGCCACCTCCGGCAAAGCCGCTTGCACCATTCGACGCGGATGAGTCCCCTCGTCACGTAGGTGGTCTCCGCCGCTCGTTTGGCAGCCGGAGTGCGAAACCCGCAGCCCTCCGGCGGGTTTGACCCGTTTGACCCAGGGTTTGACCTCCCCAGTGTCACTGACGTGTGGGCCAACCATTGACTGTTTTTAGGTTAAGCCTATTTTAACACTAATCACTAGCTAATTAACCCACTACTGACAATGACATGTGGGCCCAGAGCCCTAATTAACCTAGATTAAAATTCACATTAGTTTAATTAGCCCTGTTAGTTAGTTTAGCCACTGACATGCGGGACCCACTGGTCAAATTTGACCAGGAATTGTCCAGTTGACCTGCTGACGTCACAGTGACGTAATGCTGACACAATATATCATTTTCTGGATTTAGACTAATTTAAAATAACCAGGAAATTCCAGAAAATGATATAAACTTCAAAAATTCATAGTAAATCAACCGTAACTCCAGATGAAATAATTTATATATGAAAAATTATCAGAAAAATACGAAGAATCTGTTTATGGCATTTTCATGCATGTTTGAACAACTTAAAGTTGCTGTACTTGACCATTTGAATAAATGGCATTTGAAATGTCTTATATGGAGTTTGAATTTGAACCTTGTGTTCAAACCAACTTCATTTAAATTGTTGCTAGTTGCATTAGCCCAAATCATAGCATATTGCCATGTAATGATCATGCATCATATTGTTGCATTACATTGATTGTGTTTCTTCCTTGTTTGCCGGTGCTTGTCCCCTCTCGACAGCAGACGTTTACCACGTTGTGATCGTTGACACTTATAAGGTGCAGTACCATCTTCAGAAGTGCCAGGCAAGCAAACCCCCATTGAGCATTCCGATACAATCCCACTCTCTCGCTCTTGTTCTCTTTTACTGCATTAGGACAACAACGATTCAACTGTTACATGTTGCGGTAGTGGAACCCATTCCTCTGCATGACCTGTCTTTGCCACAGTAAATAGTAAAACCCACTAGCATGAGTAGGAGTTGTTTGAGCCATGATGTGCCTACTCGTTCATGTTTGCTTGTCCTGCGTGCTATGCTTAGAGTTGTGTCAGGTCTGATTCATCTGGGATGGATTGGAATGGTGGTGAACATGTCCTACTGTGTGAGAGCTAAGTGTGTGAACATGATTTGGTAAAGGTAGCGATGAGAGGCCATGTAGGAGTGCATGGTGTGTTGTCTCATTGGGAACGTCCTCAGGAACTGAGTTCTGTGTATGTGATCCAAGACAGTTACTACCACACATTGGGCTCCGGGCGCTCCAAGCTCTCTCGACTTATTAATCGCCTTGATCTCTGTCCAGGAGTCGCAACTAGTTTCTGGTGTTTGTAGGATATGTGTTGGGGGTCGTGCATAGCGCTGGCCTTAGGGGTGGGCTATGATGCGGTAGAGACACCGAGGCACAGTGTACCAAGTGACACCCGAATGGCGCTCTTGGGAACCCTGCACTCATCGTTTGGGGCCGTACTGGAAACTTCGTCCGGACTTCCTTGCAGAGTGGACTCAAATAGGCGATAAACCTGGACTAGAGACTTGTGAGGTTAGTCAGGTCATGGCCGACACCCTCGCCAGGCTTCCGCTTGAAGATTGCCGGGATACATGACGTGTACATGGCGGTAAGTGGGGAAAGCGTGTGTGAAGAATTACACCCCTGCAGGGTTATAATGATCTATTCGAATAGCCGCGTCCGCGGATATGGACTACTTGGAAGCTTACATTGTTCATAGACAAGTTGAAATGGATACTCTAAAATGCGCAAGATAAGCATGAGTGCTATGGATGGCCTTGTCATCGGGAGACGGGAGCGGATCCATAGTGGTCTATTGTTATGGTGAATATGTGGACTCGTGTGCGCTTTCTCACCTCAAGGAAAATACTGGTAGTCGTAGTACAGGTTAGCCACAGGGTCAAAGCTGGCTTGCTGCAGTTAAACTCCACAACCCCATTGTTGATATTGATGCATATGTAGATAGTTCTGATGTAAGTCTTGCTGAGTACCTTTGTACTCACGGTGGCTTATTTATGTTTTTGCAGAGGAGACTTCAGTCTCACATTAGATTCCTGCGATGAGTTCGACGTTGACCGATTAGCTTGGGAATCCCAGACAGAGGTCTGGCTCGTTTGGAGGGTCTTGTAGGTAGATAGGCTTTATAGCCTTCTTCCTCTTAGCTGTCTGTACTCAGACATGTTATGCTTCCCCTTGTTGCTTGTATGACTTGAATGTTGGGTCATGAGACCCATGTTTGTAATATCATGCTATGTAAGGCTCCTCGGAGCCCTTTTAAATAAATACTTGAGTCATAGAGTTATGTTGTGATGCCATGTTGTATCTATACATATCGAGCATATTGTGTGTATGTTATTGAAATGCTTTGTATGTGTGGGATCCGACACCTAGTTGTTTATTCTTGGTAGCCTTTCTTATGGGAAAATGCCTCCTAGTGCTTCCACCCGGAACACATGGATTGACCGACATGTGTCCTTCCTTGCTCCTGTGTCTGTCCCATCGGGGAAATGTCACGCGGTGTTTTACTGGAGTCCTTGTAGCTTGCTACGACTCAGTTGCACACGCTGATGACCGACACATGCATTGCTGGGTCATGTATGCATGTCCCTGTAAGTTTGTGCCACCTTGGTTTACGATTAGTCATGTCGGCCCGGGTTCTCTGTCATATGGAGGCTAGCGACACAATCATATATGTGAGCCAAAAGACGTAAACGGTCCCGGCCCAGGTAAAGGCGGCAGCGATGGGTTACCGTGCGTGAGGCCGCAAAGTGATATGATGTGTTACATGCTAGGTCGGTGTGACTTAGGATCGGGGTCCTGACACCTAACTAGAGCGTTCGACTATCGGTGTGTGTGTGGGGGGGGGGGGGGGAGAGACCTAACTAGAGGGGTAGATCGACTAGTATATGTGTGGAGAAGGAGACACCTAGCTATGTATCGAGGGAGATCGATCGGCATCCATACATATGTGTAGGAGAGGAATAAGGTTAGGAGAGAGACAGAGCTAGAGTGCCGGAGGGGTGGTGGTGGAGTTTTTCTCGGAGATGGTGAGAGATGCCTACTAGACAAACGGATGGTACGACTGCAATATCAATAAGAGAGGGGATGTGTGTCTGTGTGTGCGCGTGCGTGTGAGACACTACTGTAGGTGTGTGCGATAGACGGCAAATAGTTCACTCGGATGAACTATTTCCGATGAGCAAAAACAACAGAAACGGCCGGTCAGATCAAGGTGTGTGCGATAGATGACAAACAGTTCACTCTCTTCAGCAGATGTTCCCTAAACTGCACTCTTATGCAAAAGATGACTCAATCACCATACAAAACTTCTGCAGTACATCTGAAGCTACTGACCACTTTCACCTTCCACTATCCCAAATTGCCTCTAATCAATTGATCCATTTACAAACCATCCTCCCCCATCTGAATGCTGCAGAAAATGATAAATGGATTTGCAATGGTGACAACAAGCAATACTCATCAATGAAAATGTACAAGTCTTTGATGGGGAATGAGGATGGGCATCCTTTCTTCAAGATGATATGGGGAAGCTCTAGCAGACTCAAGCACAAAATCTTCTTTTGACTAGTAGCACATTCAAGAGTGAATACCAGGGCTATGCTCAAGAGAAAAGGAATGCATCTAGATGACCCTTGTTGTCCAAACTGCAACCAAAAGGCTGAAGAAACACTCTTGCACCTGCTTTGGGACTGCAACTTTGCATTTGATTGCTGGAACACTCTGATACCTGGTAGGAAAACAGGCACTTCTGTGTACGAAAGCATAAAACTTGCAATGGAACTACTACCTAAGAACTTTGCTCTGGAAATCATCATGCTAGGCTGCTGGAATATTTGGATCCAAAGATATGGGAAGGTCTTCAGATTCATGACCCCCACTATCCAGAGCTCAAGATTTCACCTCAAAGCTGATCTTAAGCTATTACAATTCAAGATTAAAGAAAAGTATTCAATGCAGCTTGCTGATTGGATAGATAACTTTTGAGTTATAATGGATTTACCTAGAGCTGGCATTGGCTAATTAGTTAGCCTCCTTTCTTTTTTTCTTTTTCTTTCCTTTTTTTTGTTTCTATATCTTTGTAACTTATTTTATTAATGAAAATATACTGTAGAACTATTGTTCTACGGTTTGCGGTTCAAAAAAAACAAACAGTTCACTCAGATGAATTGTTTCCGATGAGCCAAAACAACAGAAATGGTCAGAGCATCTCCAACAGCCTTTGTATATTGGATTGCTATAAAAACATGTTATAGCAAGAGGAGAGAGAAGGTTTACAAAGCCAACATGTTTTTTGCTTTGGTAGCCTTTGTATATCGGATTGCTATATTTGCACAAAACACACAATGACATGTGGGGACAGTTTGTCATAGACACATCACACGTCTACTAGCACAACTCGCGTACCCGTGTGCACACGCGTACGCGTACACAGAATAAGCACACACGCGTACATACACACGCATACATGTACACACATGCGTACACGTACACACACACAACACACACACGTACACGTACACACGCGTACACGTACACGTACACACGCACGCATCACACACATACACACACACACGACGCACATACGCAGCTCACACATACACGTACACATCACACACTGGCCCACTAGTCATTGAGACAAAAATATGAAGGGGACCACTTTTACAAACCCTTGCCTAAATTTAGCAAGTGCCCTTTCGATAATCATCTTCTCAGCCCAGGTTCATCTGCACCCGCGCTGACGAAAAAAAATCAAAACAAATACTAGAAAAAATTAAAAAATTCCAGTTTTTTCCATGGTCGATAATTTGATGCGTGAGGTCCGCTCCAATTTTCAAATCATTTGGACATCTGAGCAGGTCTCGGCAAAAAAGACAAATTCGGGGTCAGTTAAATTTTTTACTGTTCATGCACTGTTCTTGCGTGATTTGTCTTTTTTGCCGAGAGTTGCTCAGATGTACAAATGATTTGAAAATTGGAGCGGACCTCACGCATCAAATTTTCTAACATGCAAAAAAAATTGGAATTTTTTGAATTTTTTTGAATATTTTGTGAATTTTTTTCTGACCGGGTGCAGATGAGCCTAGGCACCGAATCCTTTGGGTTTGCAAATATACAAAGTGGGATGGCAGGTTTAGCAAGTTTTGTAAAATAATTGGTGCCCAGGCTCATCTGCACCCGGTCAGAAAAAAATCACAAAAAATTCAAAAAAAATCCAAAATTTCCAAAAAAAAATTGCATTGTAGAAAATTTGATGCGTGAGGTCCGCTCCAATTTTCAAATCATTCGGAAATCTTAGCAGCTCTCGGCAAAAAAGACAAATCGGATCAGAACAGTGCATGAACAGTAAACTTTTTTACAGACCCCGAATTTGTCTTTTTTGCCGAGAGCTGCTCAGTTGTCCAAATGCTTTGAAAATTGGAGCGAACCTCACGCATCAAATTATCTACCATGCAATAAAATTGGAGTTTTTTGAATTTTTCTAGTATTTGTTTTGATTTTTTTTCTTTAGCGCGGGTGTAGATGAGCCTGGGCTCAGAAGTGGATTATCGGGTGGGGGACCACTTATACAAAGGCTATTGGAGGAGGTTATTTTTTAATATAAAGTTAGTCAAACTTTACAAAGCTTGACTTTGACCAAACTTTATATGCAGACTGAAAAGAAACGGAGGGAGTAAGTGAGTGCAAATATAGAAAGGCTGTTGGAGATGCTCTCAGCCAGATCAAGGAGTCTCAGATATACGGGTACCGATAATCCTATACACATGGACCTGTTACGTGCGTTTTACACGATCTTCAACTAACTAATCTTTCTCCCCCCTGATTTTCAGCCGGGGTGGGCCCCAACCTCCCCTAATCTCCAATTCTATTGGTCCACTTCAGCTACCCTATAAAATCCTTAAGTAAATCTCCGTGCGTCTAGCATTACTCATACGGGCACACTGTCTAATTAAAACAATTGTGAGCGATGGAACAAGTCGTGTGCTGACATCGCCGATTGCAGTGCACACACCACGTACGCATCCGAGAACGCTTGCCCACGTTACACCAACCGGGAATCGTGCCGCACTTCGAAACCGGAAGCGTCAATAAATTTTGAGCTTGTTTCCCATCACATTCCAAATTACCACGCTATATTTAATTGCAAACCTGTTCACACCGATCAAAACCTAAACGTTTCCCACTTAGCAGCTTATTACTAGGTTTTAAATACTACCTACTTGAAAATGTCTGCACAATCCACCTCAATTCCTCATCAACAAACAAACAAGTCTTTCTTCGTCGTTCCTTGCGTCTGCCATGGCCCGTAGGAGTTCTTCGTCGAGAATTGACCAGGGAGCGGCGAGCATGGAAGCGGAAGCAGCAGTGATGTCCCGCCTCACCACGATAGCAACCGCGAGGTCCCGTGTGACGCCCCTGCTCGACCGTGCATTAATCATACACGCAAACGTGCACGCTCGAGAACAGAGACTCACGGGAAGAATATCACAACACAACTCTAAACTCAAGATTAAACATAAATCATCATATTATAAACCAGGGGTCACGAGGACCCGAATACATAAGTCATACAAACCATAATATCTGAGTACAAACATAGTTAGTCAAGTTTTGCCTTAAGAAGGCTAGCACAAACAGCGACATAACGATCGAAAAGGCGAAGGCCTCCTGCCTAGGGCCTCCGAACTACTCCTGGTCGGTAGGCTCAACCCAGTAGTAGTGGCCTCCTGGGCTCTCCTGGTAGTAGTCTCCTGTGGTGGCGTCTGGCTCCTGGACTCCGTCGTCTGATTTCATCAAGTGGGTATGGGGGAAAAAGATAGCAAAGCAACCGTGAGTACTCATCCAAAGTACTCGCAAGACTGACATCAGAACTATGCTAGATATGCATTGTTATCAAAGGAAGGGGCTGTATCTGTGAACTATACTGCAGAAATGCCAGAATAGAGGGGGAGAGGCCTAGCCTATCGAAGACTAGCATCTTGAAGCAATCTTGCAGCATCAGAAGAGAATAGAACAAGATAATATATAATCAAACATATTTTAGTAATGCCCTGGGATCCTTCCTCGACTACCCTATGAGAAAGTGATCCCGAGAGCAGTAGTAACAGTTTAACATTGTAACAATATCCATTTGTAGTTGTAGCAGATCAGGATACAACTCCGAGCGTCCTGTTATCGTGGACATGGCTATTCGAATAGATAACTTCCCTGCAGGGGTGCACTACTGTTACCCAGCACGCTCGATTACATCTGGCCGGATACACTTGTTGGGTAATGCCCGGCCTCAGGTAATCGACACGACGCAGTCCTACCTAGGCTCAGCAGAGAGGTCAACACGCCGGTCTAAATCCTAAGCACGAAGGGGTCTTGGGCCATCGCCCTTCGCACTCCTGCACGTTATGTGGCTGGTTGGGGCCCAAGCGCAACACTGTATACATAGTGATGTAACCAGCTCACCCCAACGATCAACCCACATCTCTGAGCTACGACGTCTGAAGAGCTTTCGGCTGATACTACGACGTAGAGGGTCCCATAACCATTATCCCACGTGGTGGTAGTGCGTATAGGGCCAACGACCCACTCAGATCAAATACCCAATCCGTTAAGCATGTTTAGTAACTCGTAGAGACGAACAGGGTTCCTGTCGCTCTGACTTGGTAAGACATGTCGCGCGGGTGCTCTTGGAGCCGACCCGTCTTTAGTAGTATTCTCTCGCGGGCACCCTTGGGGCCAGCCCGACTTTAACAGTTTAAGTATTGCAGTAATGTAAACAGTTCCGTGATCCTCACCCAGAGTGATCACGGCCCGGTAACCAGCATGGCATACGGACAAGGCGAAGGGCCACAGATGGAACAACAGCATAGCTAACTAAGCATCATGGGGCAACAGGTAAAGTATCAGTAGCAGGCGACAAAATCAGGCTATGCATCAGAATAGGAGCTATCGGAAAAGTAGCAGGGGCAATTCTAATGCAAAAATAAGAGAGAAGGAATGAGCGATATCGGGATGATCAAGGGGGTTTGCTTGCCTGGAAGCTCAGCTGAAGGGGTCTGGTTGTCGGCGACGTCGTCGTACACTGCAGCGTCGTCGGCAGTCTCGGGGGCTATCGGGGGAGAAGGAGGGGGAAGAAACAATAAATACACGGCAAAAATGCAACAGCGATGCATGACATGCCTAAATGATATGCAGAGGTGATATAATGTCTATCTAAATGTATTAGATTATTTAGGAATTTATTTGGATTTATTTTATTAAAGTTATGCACTATTCATTTATTGAATACGGGCAAAATGTCCCATGTTCAGTATGTTAGAGGGGTGTGGCAGGTATGGGGATAGGTTATTCGGATTCTACACATTTTTCTGATTATTTTTCATATATAAATTATTTTCATCCGAGTTACGGTTTATTTTATATGATTTTTCAAAATTTTAAACATTTTCTGGAATTTATTTAATTATTTAAATTAGAATTATCCGAAACAGTACAGGGTGACGTCAGCATGACATCACTATGACGTCAGCAGTCAACAGACTCGCTGACCAGTCAAACCTGACCAGTGGGTCCCATTGGTCAGTGACTGCGTTAATTAAACAGAATTTATTTAATCTAATTAACCTAATTAGCAGATGGGCCCGCCCTGTCAGTGGCTGATTAGACTAATTAATTTAATTAACAATTTAATTATCGTTTTATTTATTATTAAAAATCGTTTATTTAGGCGGGACCCACATGTCAGTGACATGGGGCCGCCACGTCAGCGGTTGACCCGGTCAAATGGTCAACCGAGCCTATCAGTCAGCGGCACACAGCAGGGTCCGCGGCTGCCACGTCGGCGACGGCCAGCGCCGGCCACCGGCGCTACTCCGGCGAGCCCGAGGAGGCGTTGAACTCTGGCGAGCTCAGGTTCTCTCTACGGTGCATCAAATCGGGCGTTTCTTGCGGCGTTAGAACGAGAAGAACATGCCGCGTCGATCTACGGCAGTCTCGTGGGCTAACTCGGCCGGAGTTGAGCGCTATGACGACGCCGGCGGCGAGGTATTTCGGGCGAGCTACGGGATCGATGCTACGGTGCGCGCGCGAGCAAAATCAGTGGCTTAGCGAGGCCTACGCGGCGCGGCGAGTCGAACGGACACATGCGCATGACCAATTGGTCGCCGGCTGGTCGCCGACGACGAGGTCAGGCGGAGGCGGGCTCGGGCATGTCGGGGAATCGGGGCTAGGGGCCGAATCAGACGGCGCGAGGAGAGGTAGAGAGGCTCACCGGGAGCCGGTAGAGGAAGGCAGCGGGCTCGGGGGAGGCTCGACGGAGACGTATTTGACGACGAGGCAGCGGCGACCGTAGGGGGAAGACGAGCTCGAGGAGGTCGCGGTGGTGGCGCAGCGCTCGTTCCAGTGGGCGGATAGGAAGCAGACGAGGCAGGCGGAGCGATCGAGCTTGGTCTCAGGCGCTGGGGACGGCGGTAGCCACGGCAGCGAGCTCGGCCATGGCGGCGGCGACGGGTGCTTGCGTGAGGAGGAAGAAAGCGGCAAGGGAGGGGAGGAAAAGATCTCGGGGAGGTGGATAGGGTTCCCAGGGGGGCGGTCTTATCCGCCTCGATCTCCTGTAGCGGCGCGGTTGATGGGGAGGGCGCGGCTGCGGCTAGCCGGCGACGACGCGATCGGGTGCGCGGGGGACTGAGAATGAACAGGGGAAGGAGGGAGGTGACCGTGCGGGGTGGGCTGGGCCGGCTAGTTTGACTAGAGCCCAGCCGCGCGGCCCTTTTCTATTTTCTTGTTTTTCTTTTCTGTTTTCTATTTTCTTTTCTGTTTTGCAATTAGTTTAGGTTCAAATTGAGTTTAGTAAAATATGTGACTTGGCCCAATAATTAATAAGCAATATTAGCTAATACCAGAAATTGGTTTGGACGTGATATGATTTCATATGATTTTAAGTAAAATAAAAAGGTATTAAAAGTTGCTGTATTGGTTCTGTTTTAGGGTGTTATGGTCATTTAACTAATTCAATTAATGTGGACTATATTTTTATAAATGCCTCTGGATTATTTGCAATATTATGAACATTTTGGTTTCTAGATTTGAACAAATTTTATTTTCACTTTAAATTTGAATTGCAATTTGATTTGGAATTTGAAATGAGATATGATGCAATGATGATCAAGCACTGTTCAACTTGATGACTTGGCATTATCAAAAGGTGATTACTGTTGCTTAATTACATGGGGTGTTACATCCCTCCGTGCCGCCGATGCAGCACAGAGGTCCCGCCGTGCCGCCGAAGAAGCACAGAGGTCCCGCGACGCCGCCGAAGCAGCACAGTGGTCCGGCTGCGCCGTGGAAACCGCAAGGATGACTCGCCGCACCGCGGAATCAGCAGAGAGGTCTTGCCACGCCACGGTGGCCTGGGAAGATCTCTTCCGGGAAGGTGAGGGCTCTCGCAGGCGCATGCGCGCTGAGCTCAATAAGCTGAAGGATGAGATCTCCGATTACGCGATGCTGCACGAGGAGATCAATGCCTCATTTGATAAGGCGATCGGCGTCATCCGGGGACTGAGGGATGACAAGGCGAAGCTTTGCACCCAGTGCGATGTGCCGAGGGCCAAGATCGCCGGCAGTGCGAAGCAGCACGAGGAGAGCACTGCCGTGATGAAGAAGACGGCTGCCATGGTCGAGAAAATTATGGACGATAATGCCAACCTCCACATCGAGCGTGAAAGGCTGGTGCGAGAATCCAAAGCTGCTGTCAAGCAAAGTATTAAGGACATGAAAGAGATCATTGCCGTTCGCCACGAGAACTCCATCGCCATGGATGCAATGACGAAGATGGCGGAGGAGAGGCGAAAGGAGGTGAAGGTCGTGGATGTCACAGCCCTAGAAATTGCTTGTAATTAGTTGCATCAGTGAGCATCCATGCATCATGTTTAAACTCAAATCAATTTGAAATGGGGATGTTCAAACCCTAGCACCTCATTAAACAACCTAGGTTCAACCAAATAATTTCCAGTGAACCCAAAATGCCCTTTAAAAATGTTCATGGTTTCTGATAAAGGTGAAAACCTCTGCCAAAAATGATGAACATATTTCTAGGTCATCTCTGGATTTTTGAATTAACTCATAATGTATTTGAATTTGGGCATTTAATTGTTATAACTATTTAAATGCTCAAATAATTCTGAAACTAAATGTGGTGCTCTGGAATAATTCAGTTAGCATCCACAAATATTTTTGGGATTTATGAAAATAGTTTAGTGCCTAAACTAAATCAAAACATAAAAGAAAAAAAAAGAAAACAGAAACAAAAAATAGAAAAGACAGAGAGAGACTAACCTGGCCCAGCACTGTGCAGCCCATCTGGCCCACAGTGCCAGTCGTCTTCTCCCTCGCGCCAGAAGGACGCATGCGCGTGGTCGCCGCGCGCAAGCACGCTCCCGTGCCACCTCCTCCTCGTTTTCCTGCGTGGATGGATGGCTAGACTCCCGGGAGCCGTCTGGATCGACCTCTCCCCTCTCATCTCCTCCCCTCACCCTCTCTCACCCGATCCCCTCCATGGCCGAAGCCGCCATGGCCGCGCCGTCGCGAACTTCCGCAGCCACAGCCTCCCCTACGCCCCCTCTCCGTGACCCCGAGCTCCGCCTCGTCGCCTTCTTCATCCTCGCCGAGCCACGCAAGCCAGGAAGCTCTGCATCGCCGGCACCGCCGTCATTTTCTTCCTCAGGTCACCGGATGCCACCGCCTAATTCGCCGTCTCCGACGCGTCCCTGAGCCCGCTGAGCATCGCCCCAACCTCGCAGTGAACCCCGCCTCGAATCCCCCCTCTTCCCTGCGTCTATCGCACGCCATAGCTGCCGTTTCGCCGATGAGCGAAACCCGCCGCGCTTGCGCTCGTCGCCGACGACGCTCCGGTGACCATTTGGTCTCGAGCGTGCATCCATCGAGCTCGCCGCGATGCGCAGTGCCCGCTAGCACTCCAGTTCATGTATTTTGCACGCCGTAGCCGCCTTCCCACGCGCATCCGAGCTCCGGCCACCGCTGGCGAGCTCGCTGCCGTCAGCTCCGGCCACTATAGGCTCGGCTGTCACCACCAATCGATGCGCGCCATCGAGAGCTCTCTAACAAGCCCAAGAACGCTTCGAATGGAGCACCACAGAGCAAACCCGAGACGCCTCGCCGCATCTGGCCTCGCCGGCGGCTAAACGTCGGCGAGTTTGACCATTTGATCGGCGGGTTGACCAGCTGACCAGTGGTTTGACACCCCTGGGTCGCTGACATGTGGGCCCAGTGCCCTAATTAACCTAGTTTAAAACTAACATTAGTGCTAATTAACCTTAATTAGCCTCTGTGACATCGACAAACGGGACCCACACGTCAGGTTTGACCTGGCACGGTCAGTTGACCGCTGACATCACAATGACGTAGTGCTGATGTCATAAATGTTTTCTGGATTTTAAATAAATCAGAAATGATTTATTAATTTCAAAAAATAATCAAAACTTTGAAAAATCATAGAAATTCAACCGTAACTCCAAATGAAATAATTTATATATGAAAAATTATCAGAAAAATACGAAGAATCTATTTATGGCATTTCCATGCATGTTTGAACAACTTAAAGCTACTGTATATGACAATTTGAATAAATGGCATTTGAAATACCTTATATGGAGTTTGAATTTGAACCTTGGGTTCAAACCAACTTCATTTAAACTGCTGCTAGTTGCATTAGCCCAAATCATTAGCATGTTGCCATGTCATGATCATGCATCATGTTGTTGCATTGCATTGATTGTGTTCTTTTTGTTTGCCGGTGTTTGTTCCTTCTCGGTAGCCGACGTTTCCGACGTAGTGACCGTTGACACTGATGAAGTGCAGTATCATCTTCAGAAGTGCCGGGCAAGCAAACCTCCATTGAGCATTCCGATACAATCCCACTCTCTCGCTCTTGCTCTCTTTTACTGCATTAGGACAACAATGATTCAACTGTTACATGTTGCGGTAGTTGAACCCATTCCTCTGCATGACCTGTCTTTGCCACAGTAAATAGTTGAAACCCACTAGCATGAGTTGGAGTTGTTTGAACCATGATGTGCCTACTCATTCATGCTTGCTTGTTATGCCTGCTATGCTTAGAGTTGTGTCAGGTCTGATTCATCCGGGATGGGTTGGAATGGTGGTGAACATGTCCTACTGTGTGAGAGCTAAGTGTGTGATTACGATTTGGTAAAGGTAGCGATGAGAGGTCATGTAGGAGTACATGGTGGGTTGTCTCATTGAGACCGTTCTTAGGAACTGAGTTCCGTGTTTGTGATCCAAGATAGTTACTACCACACATTGGGTTCCGGTAACTCGACCCCTCTCAGCTTATTAATTGCCTCGTACTCTGTCCAGGAGTCGCAACTAGTTTCTGGTGTTTGTAGGATATGTGTTGGTGGCCGTGCGTAGCGCTGACCCTAGGGGTGGGCTATGTTGCGGTAGAGACACTGAGGCACGGTGTACCAGGTGACACCAGAATGGTGCTCTTGGGAACCCTGCACTCATCGTTTGGGGCCGTACTGGAAACTTCGGCTGGACTTCCTTGCGGAGTGGACTCAAATAGGCGATAAACCTGGACTAGAGACTTGTGTGGTTAGTCAGGTCATGGCCGACACCCTCGCCAGGCTTCTGCTTGAAGGTTGCCGAGATACATGACGTGTACATGGCGGTAAGTGGGAAAAGCGTGTGTGAAGAAGTACACCCCTGCAGGGTAATATGATCTATTCGAATAGCCGCGTCCGCGGATATGGACTACTTGGAAAGCTTACATTGGTCATAGACAAGTTGAAATGGATACTCTAAAATGCACAAGATAAGCGTGAGTGCTATGGATGGCCTTCTCGTAGGGAGACGGGAGTGGATCCATAGTGGTGTATTGATATGGTGAATATGTGGACTCGTGTGCGCTTTCTCACCTCAAGGAAAATACTGGTAGTCGTAGTACAAGATAGCCACTGAGTCAAAGCTGCCTTGCTGCAGTTAAACTCCACAACCCTATTGTTGATACTGATGCATATGTAGTTAGTTCTGATGTAAGTCTTGCTGAGTACCTTTGTACTCACGTTTGCCTAATTTATGTTTTGCAGAGGAGACTTCAGTCTCACTAGTAGTTCTACCTGGGCTTCAACGATTAGCTTGGGAATCCCAGACAGAGGTCTGGTTCCTATGGAGGGTCTTGTAGATAGTCAGGCTTTCCAGCCTTCTTTCTTTTTAGCTGTCTGTACTCAGACAGGTTTATGCTTCCGTTGCTTGTATGACTTTGTATGTTGGTTCATGAGACCAGTGGTTGTAATATCATGCTATGTATGGCTCCTCGGAGCCTCTTAAAGAAATACTTTGAGTCATAGAGTTATGTTGTGATGCCATGTTGTATCTACACATATCGAGCATATTGTGTGTATGTTATTGAAATGCTTTGTTATGTGTGGGATCCGACACCTAGTTGTTTATTCTTGGTAGCCTTCCTTATGGGGAAATGCCTCCTAGTGCTTCCATCCGGAACACATGGATTGACCGGCATGTGTCCTTCTTTGCTCCTTTGTCTGTCCCTACGGGGAAATGTCACGCGGTGTTCCTTTAAGTCCTTGTAGCTTGCTACGACTTGGGTTCATACGCTGATGGCCGACACATGCATTGCTGGGTCATGTATGCCTATCCCTGTAAGTTTGTGCCACCATGGTTTACGACTAGTCATGTCGGCCCGGGTTCTCTGTTATATGGATGCCAGCATCAGAATCATATACGTGAGCCAAAAGGCGCAAACGGTCCCGGCCAAGGTAAGGCTCCAACCGTGGGAATACCGTGCGTGAGGCCGCAAAGTGATATGATGTGTATTATGCTACATCGGTGTGACTTACGATCGGGGTCCTGACAGCTTTGGTATCAGAGCCTGACTGCCTGTAGGATTACCAAGCCAAATGGTCGATGTTGAGTCTAGAACTGCTTTAATTATATAAGAGAATTGATTGTGAAAGGGAACGTAAGGCTCTTTTTACTCCTTATCTTGTGTCATTCTAATTCTGAGTCACCCTCTCCTTTTCTACGGGGTTAAGAACTAGGCTTCTTATCTATCTATTAGGATGATGAGTTACTATGCTGGAGACTTATCGGAAAGTTGTCGTCTTCTCGGATCGGTGTTTCCATAAGAATTCAATTGTTATGTTGTTAGTTGTCTTGCAGGTTGCCTCATTTTCATGCCGTACAACCATTACACTGTCCGAGTTACCCAAGGTTCCTAAATAATCTGATGCCTTTGCAAATCTTTCCTCCCTGTTCCCATTGCTCTTTTGGGTTAGATTAACCACACTAATCACTGTGTTGGGATATTCCGTTGCCTCGACATAGATATTGAAGTTAATAGGAAACTATGTTATGTTAAGTGAACCACCCAGTAATCTAGCCATGTTCTAGATTCTGGTGCGATAATTCTGGCCATCATTTTCGAAAGCATCTCGCGATGTTATTTAGTTAGTAGGTATTCCATTCCTGGGTTCTTGAACCCAAGATTCACTCTACTTATTTCATGTTGATAGAGGTTGTAGCTCCTTTAGGTTGGTTAGTAACCTTGCTTAGTCTTCAAGGTCTGTGGTAAATCATTCTTCCAATACCATGAACCAGCCATGGCAGAAGTTCTTCTTGAACCATAAGATCATAACAAAAGTGCTCTTGATGAGTTCTCCATTCCACATTATGAATCTGCCAATCCTCTCCATCTGCATGGGTGTCCGGAAGAAATATGTTGGACTTGTTCGACATGCTAATCCATGCATCTACAACTCAGAAAAATCATGTGTTCCTTTGAGTTGTTCCCTCCTCAATTGCATTCTGACCTTCATCTATTTGTTGATAGCCAGGAGTAGTTGTGCATCTGTCATCGATGCCTATTACTCTTGTGGTCTGTCAAGCCATTCTATCTCAGAATGACTAGGGGAAACAAACTCCAGTACCTCATCCATTTCTTGGATTGGGTCAAAGCAATTGTATTCTGTAGATCAAGAGTCCAATCTAGCTTTTGTTCTGTTCTACCCTGGAGTATTACCCCCTTTATGTCAGGATTATCATGAGAATTGCACCATCTCTTATGAATTCTTGATTAAGTGATACTCCTCACCATCATTATTCATTGCTTGGTCTCTGTGTTGTTGTAATCGGAATGCCAACAAATTAACCGTGATGTGTGAAATCAATACTCCTAGCAACCTCGTTGCTCGGTAGTTAATGGACAATAATTTCATTCTTAGTGTGATGGTTACTGAATCACCATACTAAGATTGATCGTGCTACCTAGTCCATCTTTCCTGGTGCACTCTTTGAACAAGGAGTCAGGATTGTGCAATCCCTTACTTAGTTGATCACATCATCTTGCCCTGAAAAGCAAGATTGTTCTCGAGCTTAGTAACATATCTTTGGCTCGTGATTTTCTGAATATCTTCTCAGATGTATCATCAGGTTGTTCTCTGACCGTTATGATGAGTTCATGATCAAATTGGTTTTTTGTAAGCCACCTTTTCTCCAAGAATCTGTGTTGGATACCCCTGAGTTAGTTGGTTAAGCTAGACAACAACTTGGAGAGTTGGAAGATAAAAGCTTGCCTGACTTAGTTCATTTTAAAGGGATATCTTGTATGTGTGTTGAAGAAAGATGGTATTTTCATCGATTGATCCTCGTGATCAGTTGGACCTATTGTCTTATCCAATCTTTTGATTTGTGTGTGGGCTATCGTCAAATCAAATCTGAACCAATGATGTTCGTAATGTTGTCTTACTCGTGGTTTTTCCTCGAGTATGCACCATTATATTCTTTTGGGTCTGACCAATGCTATCACCTTGTTCACATAATTGTGGAATTCCACCTATAAGGAAACCTGGATGGACTATTGTTGAGCCCATTGACAACATTTCTATCTTCTTCATGATTCGTGTTGAACATTTAAGCTAGTGTTGGAAACTTTTGTAAGCATTATCTTCTTCGTGAAGCATATGTTTGGATGAAGAAGTGACTTCCTCAAATTCACGTGCATTCATTGCAAGTTGCCGCTGTGAATTCGAGAAAGTTTGTTTTGTTTCCCCTGGAATCATCCCAATTCAGTCATGCAAGTGCGAAGTATTCTATGGTTTGATAGACTGATCATCTCCACTCCATATGTATTCCCTAGCACACCAAGCCACTGATTGATTTGTTCAAGGAGAAGAAGTTCCTTCTTAAGAGCTAACCCGGGCTTATACACGGACTTCGTTATCCTCGATGATGGTTCCCAACCAGAACTCGGTAGTGTTTTGCTGTGAGACTTTTACGCGGACATGCTTGTCTTGGACAGTGTGCTCACGTGTGTCTTGCCATCCAGCTCATGTTTGGAGCTTGCTTCCGTAGTTCATTTCCCGAGAATCTCACAACGTCATCTCTTCGATTTGTGTTGCAAACTTTCCTTTTCAGACATGCTGAATCTGAAGCATCTTGTCACCAACTAGATCTAAATCTCAGGCAGATATGATGGTTGGGACGTTTCAAAGATTTATGATCTTGGTTTCTCTATAAACCCGGTACGTCATTGTAGTGGCCTCCTTGCCGAGTCAAGGTATCATCCACTCCCCCATGAGGATTTCTTACGAATTATTCCAGAAGTTGTTCCTTATGGATTTTTGTGCTCCGAAAGTCCGACCTATATTTGATGGCCATGTTAATGCTTTTAAGTATGATCATGGTAGCTAGAACATCAAGGAGAACATTAGAAGCGATGTGCTAAATGTCTCTCGGTCGATCATCCAGATTTCATTCTCTTGGTATAGTCAAGGTGAAATCTGAGAAAGTGTTATCTTCCTTTGCATCTACATCCTCCATCGTGATTCATCATGGTAGTATGAAGTGTTACCAGAATCCTTGGCATAGTTGCTAGTAAAACCCTGATGAATGCGGAAATGCTCAAGTTCTTGAGAGCATGCTCAGGCACTAGGTTTTATCGTTGGCATTAATTGGAATGTGCCCTCAGTTCTTTCGATCATTCTATAGCCATCCAATGGAATCACTCTCTACTGTTGAGCCTTTCCCCCGGTTACTAGAATCATTCCCAGCATTTGCATTTTGTTCCCAGCTTGCACCCGCCATCGTGCCATTTTCCCATGGGCTGCCCTTCTCAGTAATCGTTGTTCAGGATCATCTTCAAAAGTGGTCTTACCATGGGTCCCATCCATTTCCGATGATAAGCAAAGATCATCGGTGCATTGTCTTCAACAAGGTAGTCCACATCATCTATTCTAGTCCGAGTATGCCATTCTTTCGAACTCCGTCAAATGATCGTTTGTGAATTGCCTTGGGCTGGTATAGAGAGTTTCAATGATCTATGTATCAAAAGTAATTCTTTTTGCCACTTAAGGGAATAATTCTATGAGTCACCTTCCCTAGGGTGCCCCGTCATGGAATCATGGCAGTTAACTCCTCGCTACATTGAAACCGTGCACCATCTTACCTAAGCGTGGAATTGTTGCCTACCAAATTGAACCTTCGTCATCTGCTCTCTTCCATCATTCCTGATGTGTGTTTTGTGTCTCAGCTCGAGAGATGTTATTATGTCTCATTCCATGAGTGGGTCTTGAGTTGCTCGATCTTTGGGGAGATCGATTCATGTAGAGTTCCTTCTGTCGGCATCGTGTTGGGTGAAGCTCTCGAAGGCAAAGATGTCAAGATCAACACGATGCCATGAATCCGCATTTTTTAGGAGGGCAAATGGATCATGAAGACTGTGTTAGTTCCATGACCTCCCATCCTCTCACCTCACGTCTTGAATCTCATGACGAGATTCTTGTTTAGTGGGGGTGAGTTGTCACAGCCCTAGAAATTGCTTGTAATTAGTTGCATCAGTGAGCATCCATGCATCATGTTTAAACTCAAATCAGTTTGAAATGGGGATGTTCAAACCCTAGCACCTCATTAAACAACCTAGGTTCAACCAAATAATTTCTAGTGAACCCAAAATGCCCTTTAAAAATGTTCATGGTTTTTGATAAAGGTGAAAACCTCTACCAAAAATGATGAACATATTTCTAGGTCATCTCTGGATTTTTGAATTAACTCATAATGTATTTGAATTTGGGCATTTAATTGTTATAACTATTTTAAATGCTCAAATAATTCTGAAACTAAATGTGGGGCTCTGGAATAAGTCAGTTAGCATCCACAAATATTTTTAGGATTTATGAAAATAGTTTAGTGCCTAAACTAAATCAAAACAGAAAAGAAAAAAATAGAAAACAGAAACAAAAAATAGAAAAGAGAGAGAGAGAGACTAACCTGGCCCAGCACTGTGCAGCCCATCTGGCCCACAGTGCCAGTTATCTTCTCCCTCGCGCCAGAAGGACGCAGGCGCGTGGTCGCCGCGCGAAAGCACACTCCCGTGCCATCTCCTGCTCGTTTGCCTGCGTGGATGGATGGATAGAGTCCCGGGAGCCGTCTGGATCGACCTCTCCCCTCTCATCTCCTCCCCTCGCCCTCTCTCACCCGATCCCCTCCATGGCCGAAGCCGCCATGGCCGCGCCGTCGCGAACTGCCGCAGCCACAGCCTCCCGTACGCCCCCTCTCCATGACCCCGAGCTCCCCCTCGTCGCCTTCTTCATCCTCTCCGAGCCACGCAAGCCGGGAAGCTCTGCATCGCCGGCACCGCTGTCGTTTTCTTCCTCGGGTCGCCAGATGCCACCGCCTGATTCGCCGTCTCCGACGCGTCCCTGAGCCCGCTGAGCATCGCCCCGACCTTGCAGTGAGCCCCGCCTCGAATCCCCCCTCTTCCTCGCATCTATCGCACGCCGTAGCTGCCGTTTCGCCGATGACCGAAACCCGCCACCGCCTACGCTTGTCGCCAACGACGCTCCGGTGACCATTTGGTCTCGGGCCATCAGGCGTGCGTCCATCGAGCTCGCCGCGATGCGCAGTGCCCGCTAGCATTCCAGTTCATGCGTTTTGCACGCCTTAGCCGCCTTCCCGCGCGCATCCGAGCTCCGGCCGCCGTTGGTGAGCTCTCCGCCGTCAGCTCCGGCGACTATAGGCTCGGCCATCACCACCAATCGATGCGCGCCATCGGGAGCTCTCCAACGAGCCCAAGAACGCTTCGAATGGAGCACCGCAGAGCAAACCCGAGCCGCCTTGCCGCATCTGGCTTCGCCACCGGCTAAACGGCGGCGAGTTTGACCATTTGACCGGTGGGTTGACCAGCTGACCAGGGGTTTGACTCCCCTGGGTTGCTAACATGTGGGCCCAGTGCCCTAATTAACCTAGTTTAAAACTAACATTAGTGCTAATTAACCTTAATTAGCCTCTGTGACACCGACAAACTGGACCCACACGTCAGGTTTGACCTGGCACGGTCAGTTGACTGCTGACATCATAGTGACGTAGTGCTGACATCATAAATGTTTTCTGGATTTTAAATAAATCAAAAATGATTTATTAATTTCAAAAAATAATCAAAACTTTGAAAAATCATAGAAATTGAACTGTAACTCCAAATGAAATAATTTATATATGAAAAATTATCAGAAAAATATGAAGAATCTATTTATGGCATTTGCATGCATGTTTGAACAACTTAAAGCTACTGTATATGACAATTTGAATAAATGGCATTTGAATACCTTATATGGAGTTTGAATTTGAACCTTGGGTTCAAACCAACTTCATTTAAACTGCTGCTAGTTGCATTAGCCCAAATCATTAGCATGTTGCCATGTCATGATCATGCATCATGTTGTTGCATTGCATTGATTGTGTTCTTTTTGTTTGCCGGTGTTTGTTCCGTCTCTGTAGCCGACGTTTCCGACGTAGTGACCGTTGACACTGATGAAGTGCATTATCATCTTCAGAAGTGCCAGGCAAGCAAACCTCCATTGAGCATTCCGATACAATCCCACTCTCTCGTTCTTGCTCTCTTTTAATACATTAGGACAACAATGATTCAACTGTTACATGTTGCGGTAGTTGAACCCATTCCTCTGCATGACCTGTCTTTGCCACAGTAAATAGTTGAAACCCACTAGCATGAGTAGGAGTTGTTTGAACCATGATGTGCCTACTCATTCATGCTTGCTTGTTATGCCTGCTATGCTTAGAGTTGTGTCAGGTCTGATTCATCCGGGATGGGTTGGAATGGTGGTGAACATGTCCTACGGTGTGAGAGCTAAGTTTGTGAACACGATTTGGTAAAGGTAGCGATGAGAGGCCATGTAGGAGTACATGATGCGTTGTCTCATTGAGACCGTCCTTAGGAACTGAGTTCCGTGTTTGTGATCCAAGATAGTTACTACCACACATTGGGTTCCGGTAACTCGACCCCTCTCGGCTTATTAATTGCCTCGTACTCTGTCCAGGAGTCGCAACTAGTTTCTGGTGTTTGTGGGATATGTGTTGGTGGCCGTGCGTAGCGCTGACCCTAGGGGTGGGCTATGTTGTGGTAGAGACACCGAGGCACGGTGTACCAGGTGAGACCCGAATGGTGCTCTTGGGAATGCTGCACTCATCGTTTGGGGCCGTACTGGAAACTTCGGCCGGACTTCCTTGCGGAGTGGACTCAGATAGGCGATAAACCTGGACTAGAGACTTGTGTGGTTAGTCAGGTCGTGGCCGACACCCTCGCCAGGCTTCCGCTTGAAGGTTGCCGAGATACATGACGTGTACATGGCGGTAAGTGGGAAAAGCGTGTGTGAATAAGTACACCCCTGCAGGGTAGTATGATCTATTCGAATAGCTGCGTCCGTAGATATGGACTAATTGGAAAGCTTACATTGTTCATAGACAAGTTGAAATGGATACTCTAAAATGCGCAAGATAAGCGTGAGTGCTATGGATGGCCTTCTCGTAGGGAGACGGGAGCGGATCCATAGTGGTGTATTGATATGGTGAATATGTGGACTCGTGTGTGCTTTCTCACCTCAAGGAAAATACTGGTAGTCGTAGTACAAGATAGCCACTGAGTCAAAGCTGGCTTGCTGCAGTTAAACTCCACAACCCTATTGTTGATACTGATGCATATGTAGTTAGTTCTGATGTAAGTCTTGTTGAGTACCTTTGTACTCACGTTTGCCTAATTTATGTTTTGCAGAGGAGACTTCGGTCTCACTAGTAGTTCTACATGGGCTTCGATGATTAGCTTGGGAATCCCAGACAGAGGTCTGGTTCCTATGGATGGTCTTGTAGATAGTCACGCTTTCCAGCCTTCTTTCTTTTCAGCTATCTGTACTCAGACAGGTTTATGCTTTCGTTGCTTGTATGACTTTGTATGTTGGTTCATGAGACCCATGGTTGCAATATCATGCTATGTATGGCTCCTCGGAGCCTTTTAAAGAAATACTTTGAGTCATAGAGTTATGTTGTGATGCCATGTTGTATCTACACATATCAAGCATATTGTGTGTATGTTGTTGAAATGATTTGGTATGTGTGGGATCCAACACCTAGTTGTTTATTCTTGGTAGCCTTCCTTTTGGGGAAATGCCTCCTAGTGCTTCCATCCGGAATAGATGGATTGACCGGCATGTGTCCTTCTTTGCTCCTGTGTCTGTCCCTACGGGGAAATGTCACGCGGTGTTCCTTTAAGTCCTTGTAGCTTGCTACGACTTGGGTTCATACGCTGATGGCCGACACGTGCATTGCTGGGTCATGTATGCATGTCCCTGTAAGTTTGTGCCACCTTGGTTTATGACTAGTCATGTCAGCCCGGGTTCTCTGTCATATGGATGCCAGCATCACAATCATATACGTGAGCCAAAAGGCGCAAATGGTCCCGGCCAAGGTAAGGCTGCAGCCGTGGGAATACCGTGCATGAGGCCGCAAAGTGATATGATGTGTCTTATGCTAGATCGGTGTGACTTAGGATGGGGGTCTTCACAGTGGAGGCGATGAAGGAGTTGGAGGAACTCCGTGCCCTGCAGCAACCCATCAAGAAGGAGTAGAGCAGCGACCCAGATTGTTGTCTGCGTCTTCTTCCTTCTTCTTTTGCCCCTGTGTCTTTCGGGCGTTGCCGCGTGTGGCATTTTAAATTGTCTTCCTGAATATGTAAGACAATTACTATCCATTGCCATCGTCATCATATATAATAGTCTTGCTAAGTCTTCGTTAAGTTACAGTCGAGGCTATGTTCGTGAGTTATCCGTGCAAATTTTTGTTTTCAAATTTTCATTTTTCTCCCTTAAATCTCAGTCGACTGAGACCTAGCCAGGCTCGGGCGCCATTAATGGAGAAGTTGGGAGCGCGGTTGGCGGCGGATGGAGGTCAAAGGGCTTGCCTCCCGGTAAGTCTGCGCAGCGGTCTGCTCCACGCCTCCCGTCTACTCAAATAGCTACCCCGCACGGCGCCTCCTAGCCAATAAAAATGGGGACGCGTGCCGGCATGTAAATGGTTAGTACAACGCCCACAGTTTGAATAACACTTGTGTTTCCGATTGTAACGTGGCAGCTCTTTGTTCCAAAACGACTTTGCTTGTTGTTAATGTGTGCGCCTTCAAAAAATCGGACAATTTTTTTTCCACAGCATGTTGGTGCCATGTCAAGGCAACATGCCAAGTTTCATGATTTTCAGGCAAGTTTTGGATTTACAGGAATTTAAAAACCAAGTTTGTCAATGTTTTTGGCCAAACTACGATGCCCGGATGTTTGAAATTCATTCCCATTTCTTACATGGGACCTAAACATTCACCCAAGGACACATATACGATTTTTCAACCCATTTTGGTGCACTGGAGCATGTGCATGTAATTCAAATTTGAATTATGTACATTAAATGCCTACAAAACTCAATAAATGTATAAAAAGGCCAAACGAACCCGGAATAATTCCAAATTATAGCGCGACACTCCTATTGGTCTTTGTTGCCTCTGTCAAAAAAATCAAGGTAGGAAGAGGCAGTGTATGTCATTTCCCATTTCTTGTATGCGACCTAAACATTCACCCAAGGACACATATACGATTTTTCAACCCATTTTGGTGCAGTGGAGCATGTGCTTGTAGTTCAAATTTGTATTATGCACATTAAATGCCTAAAAACTCAATTAGTGTATAAAAAAGGCCAAACAAACCCGGAATAATTCCAAATTTTAGCACGACACTCCTATCGGTCAATGTTGCCTATGTAAAAAAATCAAGGTAGGAAGAGGTAGCATATGTCGTTTCGCTCACAAAGGTGACATGTTCCCTGTCGGAACCATGAGCCTTCTTGAGAGAAGCTCCGGTTTGTAAGAAGCTTATACCAAAACTTGTCCTAAATCAAACAAAAAATTTACCAAGGCATGTTGGTGCCATGTCAAGACACCGTGCCAAGTTCTGTGATTTTTAGGCAATTTTTGGATTTACATGAATTTTAAAACCAATTTTCTCTTCGGCCGAGGCACGACGCCCAGACGTTTGACATTCACTCCCATTTCTTGTATGGGACCTAAACATTCACCCAAGGACACATATACGATTTTTCAACCCATTTTGGTGCACTAGAGCATGTGCCTGTAGTTCAAATTTGATATCTCTTTGTCTGTTTGTGCTCCGAAAACTCCCTCCTTCTCAACCCGCGCCTTGCTAACCTGAAATTACAACGCGCGCGAAAACTCCCTCCTCCTGCGAAATCCTGACACGTAAAATCCCCGTTCTAGCCCTGGGCGGGAAGAGCCACTAGTTCAAATTGGTGGGGGTACTTTTGTAACTTACCCTACATTTTGGACAAGCGCGTCCCTTAAGTCATGGTTCCCCCCTCCCATCCCCTTCTTTTCCCCATTCGAAAACCAAGTCCGCCAAAACCTCTCTCCACCAACCGTGAAACCCCACCCTCCTCGGTCCGCCCCCCACCCCACCGCCGCCCCACCGGAGCCTCTTCCTCGACGACGTCGTCCACCGCAACAGCTCGACGTCCCTCATCCACCGCACCTGATGTGGATCCGTCATCGATCTCGTCGTCCTGCCGGTTTTGCCGCCCCATCCTCCACCTCCAAGAAGCTGCTCCGACGATCGCCTCGTCTATCGCGGCTGCTCCATTCCCACAACGCTGCCTTAACCTGCCCTACCGGAACTGCAGCATCCTCACCGACTCGTCGGATGAAGCCGAGGCCAACTCGGCGGCACCAAAGAGGTTGTACACTCATCGCATCTTCTCCTTCACTCGACCTCACGGCGCCGCCGGTGCTCGATCCCGCTCCGACATGGCCCGGCTCCCTCGACACCGGCACCGCCGGTGACATCCTCCATGGCGGATCTCCCCCATTGCGAGGCTCCCTCGGTGGCGGCGTCCATACCAGCTGGAGCTGCTGCTGCTCTGTCTCTCGCTGGCGCTGCTGCTCTGCTCTTGCTATCGCTCATGCTGTTGCTCTGCTCTTGTTCTCACTCACGCTGCTGATGCTGGTACATGGGCTGCTGCAGGTACATGAGTTGCTGCTCTAGCTCTCATTCGCACTGCTGCTCCAGCTGCTAGCTGCTAGTGTGTTCCTTGTTGAGCGGCTACTGATTTAGATCACTACTTCCTTGCTACCAGTGCTCGAGCGGCCTAAACTACCAACGAAGTGCTTGTCTGCTACTAGTGCATTTAGTTTCGATAGTAAAATTTAGTTTCGATAGTAACAGTCAGTTTCGAAAGTAAAATTCAGTTTCGACAGTTAAGTTCAGAGTCAACAGTATTTACATCATCTGTTGGAGTTGGTTGTTTTTTGGTGATGTAAATTTTATAGCTAGCACTTTTTGGTGATGTATTTTACATCATCTATTGGAGATGGTATTAGAATCCCACTTCAGATTAACGATGTCCGTCTTGTACTGCTTCAGCCTCGACGTCATACAGCTCGCCGGAGCTGCTCCAACGATGGAACCATCCATCACAATAGAGCAGTACCCTCGACGCTGTCTACAGATGCCTCAGATCTTCTTCCCCAGCTCCGATAGCCACCTCTGCCGCAACATCTTCAGCGACCGACGCAATGATGCTGAGGTCGACACGGCTACGCCAAAGAAGTTGTACACTTGTCGCATCACTTTTTACTCTACATTCATGTCGATCCCTTAGGACTATTTTGGTTCAAAGGAAAAAGTGAAGGAAAAACATAGCAATAGGAAATTTTCCTATGGTACCCTACTATTCAATTATTCATGCATTTGGTTGAAAGGAATGGAGCAAAACAAAACTGAAGGATTTTTTCCTTTCGTGTCTGTTTCAAAGGAAAGATACAGAAATTTTAACATCCACCTGGACCTACTTATCAAAACCCTATGCATGAAAAGAAGACTAAGTGCATTAGTGGCATAATAACATTCTAACTCTACACATTTGCAGGGGGTTTGACTTTAATTTGGCCGTGTTTCTTTGCTTTCCTGTGCTCTTCCTGCAAGCCAAAGGAGCCCTTACAGAATTACTTCATTTACAGATAGGTGTCAACGAAAACTTTGTGTGGTTTGTCCTGCTCCTGCCGCACCGTCGTCCACCTCACCTAAGCTGCTCCATCGACAGAAGCATCCACCATACCAGACATCATGACTCCTTACCGTCTTTCGCCACCTCAGATCTCCTTCCCCGCCACCGGCAGCCACCGCAACTACATCACCATCATCGACTCAGCAGATGAACCTGAGGAGTACACGGGTCTACAAGAGAGGTCGCACTCTTTTGTTTCTACTTACTTTATGCATTGCTTAATATTACCTGCTAGTTATCATCCTGTTCATCTCTTAGACTCCAAGTCAGGTCCAAATTAATGTTCAAACTTGAGTTTCAAAATGCTTGTGGGGCACATATCAAGGCATCAATGAACAATATATCGATCTACTATCTGTTTCATCTAGGGTATCTACTATGTAGTTCATCTTGGGTGGGAAACAAACAGTAAAGCAGCCATCATCTGTCTTTTTATTAAATTAAGCTATCATTTGCGTGCTATCATTATATTTGGATCTATCCACTGGTTGTTACCATCACTCTAGATTTCTGCATGCTCTCCTTACTTAATCTCACTATATTTTTTTCGTATGCATGTCAGTTATTGTACACAGTCATGCTGAACATGTAGAGAAAAAGAGAAGAGTCTTTCGCGGTAATACAATGTCATGCAGACATCGCTCCATGGTGGGTGCAATGGCAACCCCACCCCCTCCTCCAGATTGTAATCCAGAGGAAGATAGCTGTTCAGAGGTGGAGTCAGAGGGAGCTGACCACTCCTATTTATCCTCTGAGGTGTTTGCTCTAACTTGGCATGATGATGTTGGTCCTATCATGCATTTGGTGCCTTGCTTTGCTTACTTTCGACATCATATATGTCATCTGCTTAGTTTAGACATGTTCTGTAATGCCACCTGTTTAGTTTCTATATCACACATGTGAATTATGCAATGCCATCTTTTTTAGCCAGCCATAGTATATGTGAAATATGCAATGCCATCATGTTTAGCTAGGCATCATATATTTGAAATATATCTTGCCATTCCTTTTTTCTATTACATTTCCATTTGTCGACAATGTTTGTACATTCAACTACTCTTCCTGTGAATCAGCCATTTGGGTGGGTGATGAAAAAAACTGGAGTGAAAACAAGTTCTTCGGAGCAGACAGTGCTACCTGTCAAAGCAGATCTCTTGCTGGGTCCAGATAGCTCCTTAGAGGAGGATTCAGAGACAGATGACCAGTCCTATTCCCCCCCCCCCGAGGTGTATGCTCTAACTTGGCACGGTTATACTGCTCGTATCATGCATATGTTGTCTTGCATTGCATAGTTTAGACATCATATACACAATATTCAACACCATCTGCTTAGTTAAGACATCATATATGCGAATGCCATCTGCTTAGTATATAAATCACATATGTGAATTATATCATGCCATCCTGTTTACTTAGATAACATGTATGTGAATTATGTCATGCGAACCTGTTTACTAAAGACATCATATAGTTATCTCATGCCATCCTTTTTAGTTAGTCATCATATCTTTGAATTATGTCATGCTATACTGTTTAGATAGACATCATATATGTGAAATTATGTCATGCTATCATGTTTAGTTAAACAATATATATGTGAACTATTTCATGCCCTCTTTTTTTCCTCACTATCTATTGCATCTGTCTCATACAAGGTCTGTACATTCAACTACTTTTCTTGTTTATCAGCCATTTGAATTGGAGGGGGTGATGGCAGTATCTAGCGGAGTAAAAACACAGTCTTCAAATAAAACAGCGCTACCTGTCGATGGAGATAGCACCCCGGTTGTACTTGCATAAGAACCAGCCCTACCAGATATAACCCAGACTATCACAGATTGTACCCCTACTCCGATGGACAGAGAACCAGCTTCACCCAATCTAACCCCAATCCCAGTAGATAGTAACCCAGTTCCAGTTGACACAGCACCATCTCCACAACAGAGCTCCCAAACAAGAGTAGTTAGTAAGGAAGCTCCAGTGCCCAAAGCGCCAGGACTACCACGGCGAACCCCAACTCCACCAGTTAGTACACCTATTCCTGTGGATGAAGCAGAACCAGTCATCCGTAGTTTAGCATCTATCGCATTTGATGTTGTTAAATCCTATGTGCGTATCTTCCCATCATGGAAATATTATACTGAAGATGAAGGAAAAAGCCAGTTGCAAGTGTTCCTCCAGGAGTTATGTGTAAGTATTCATGGCAATTACTTTGCTTTGTCCCATACGTTCTACCTCCCTGCTGGTTATAACACAGCAAATGTTCCCATTTTTCTGTGTAGAGAATGACTGATTTGGAAACTCGGGATGAGGTAACCTGTGCTAATACATATGCTATATTCAAGAATGCTTTGCGGCAATATCGGAATTACCTGAAGAAAACGTATTTCACTGGCAAGGAAACTCATCAAATTCCCTTACTTTCTCCGGAGACACGTTTAAGGGACGATGACTGGGAACGCCTTGTTCTGTATTGGTCTAGACCCATGAATCTGGTAGGGTCTTTGAGATCATATTTCATTTTGAAGTACTATATGGCCGCGTCTTACTGTACTCTCTTCTTGTAGAACAAGTGCTTAAACCTGAAGAACAGCTGTTCTCAGGTAAGATTCCATTGCTATGGTGCATACTGCTTTGCTCTTGTATCACTGTATTTACTCATACCAACTAATTTTTAAATAGAAGGATCCAATCGAAACTCCAATGGCACAACAGGTATGTTTAAACATGTTTCTTTAACTGGTTTGCTCTTCTAAATTGATCTATGTTGATTTCAATTTCAATTGTGTAGACAGTTGTCTTCTCATATCATGCATATTACTAGCATCAAAACAGAGCCAATAATGTTGTTAGTTGTACATGTATACCCGTGGTACCCATCTGAAATCTTGTGGTGTCATGTACTTTCCACACTTATATTCTTTCAATGCTATTTTGTCTTGAACTGATATGATTTGAACTGTGTCTCTATTTTGAATTGGCAAGATAATGCAGTGACAGTAGCACATAGATATATGTTTGTTTGATGCTTTTATAATGTACTACTTTGCAATAGAAGACTTGATAGTTTAATCCTGTCCACCTTCCTACTGAACTGGTTCACCAAAATGAGTTTCATATACTACATGCTAAACCTGTTATGTGTCTGCTTCTTTCTTCTTTTAGAATGCTGACAGAATATTGGAGAAGAGTACCACATTAATTAATGGTAAAGGAAGTAATGCAGATAAGGTTGAAGATAGTGAGACAACCTTGCTGGTCTCCAACAAAGCTGATAAAATAGATAAGGAAAACTATCCTGAAGATAGTGAGACAACCCCAAAGTCCTGTCTTGATGTAGTGTTCGAGTTACTGGCCACTACCGCTTGCACAAGCTCTTCAAACTCACTGTCTGAATCAGTTCGGTTTCTTGAGTCTCAACTACAAGCTAAAAGACATCGATCAGCTGTGCTGCGACAAGAAGCCGAAGGACTGAGGAAGTCCCTGGAAAATTCGGATGCATACTTTCTGGTGCAACAGCAAGCGTTGGAGTATTTTAGCGCCAAACAAGAGAAAGCTAATAAGCTTGCTAAGCTTATTGCCAACATGGTGGATACCCAAGATAATGTTTCTTGAGCTCTTCTGAAGTTGTTTCAGTTCTGGACTTGTTTTGCTGCCGCGTTTATTTGCACTGGTGGCCAATTTAGATGCCCAGTGTGTGTAATATGCTGCTTTGTTGTTCCCTTTATTTGCACTGGTGGCGAACTTTGATGCCCAGTGGATGTAATGTCTGTAATCGCCATAATAGCCTAGCGTTAGTTGCTTGCTTATTTATTTACTTATAGTCTTGTTTATTTGTTTGCTTGTAGTCACTGCAGTTCTTTTTCCTCGGTTTGCTACTGGCCGCAATAGGCCACATACGGGCCGTGGTAACGATGGGCATCCTACAGGCCATAGGATCCATGGGCTAAATTTGGCCCATTAGCATAACAGGCCAGTAATGGACCGTAAGTAATCGAGGGCCGGAAATGAGCCCAAGAATGTATGGGCCCTTAGAAGGCTGAAAGGGAGCACGGGCTTGAAACGGCCCAACTGAATCATGGGCCGTTAATGGGCTCAAAGCAGTTTACTGTTCATGATGGGCCTGATTCACCACGGGCCGTCAATGGGCCCACAGATGCAAAAGGCCTCATATGGGCCGAAAGACTTCACGGGCCATAGATGGGCCGAAAGTGACAACGGGCTGGAATCATATGGGACGGCCCATATGACGCTACTGGGCCGAATATTGAAAGACCATAACAGACCGTGAGTACCCGGGCCGTAGATGGGCTGTGTGCGAACATGCTGTTAACAGGCTTTCCATGGGCCAGCCTGCTAACTTTTGACCAAGTCAAACGGGCCGGCCTTTTTAACCTAAATGGGCCACTGTTGGACCGTGCCACATGTCGACGTATCATAGGCGTCTCTCGTCCAATGAATGGATGACATCTGTCGAACCGCCGAGCTGACACGTGGATCGGCCGGCGAATGAGAAATTTACACATGGAAAATCGCCATTGGACAGGGCTGTTAACGGGTTATCGAATCCAAAACCGGACCCGATAGCTTAACGGTGACCCGTTACGGTGGAAGCCACGTGTCGGTCACCCTTGACGAAAACACTTCCATGACACGACATTTATCGTCATGGAAGTGGACACTTCCGTGATGATAATTTCAGTATTGTCATGGAACACTTCTACGACAGCACAGGTATGACTATCTTGATTCTGTCATAAAATTGTCACGGATGTACATGCATGACAGAAAACTTGACCTACTGTGACAAAGACGTATCATCATGGAAGTGTTTTTTTTGTAGTGATTTTATGATCCTCGATAGTATCGTTGGCCTTGGCGAGCTCTTGGCTCTTGGTGGACACTGAAGTTTGCAACTCTGCCAAGGTGTGACTTGCCTTCTCTGCCTCTGCTTTGAGCGCCAGGATCTCCTTGCCATTGGCGGCGATATCTGCTTTGAGTGTTCGCACCTTGCCTTTTAGCTTGATCTTGGCGGCCTCTGCGGCTTCGGCAGCATCGACGGCCTCCTTAATCTTGCTGGCGTGCTCTGTAGCTTGAGCCTCAATGGCCTCTTTGTGCTTGCACTCCAGCTCCTGGGTTTGCTGTGAGACAAGGGCCTGGATCTCATTGTCCTTGCCGCGAAGTGTGGCGGCAAGCTCAGCTTCACGAACGGCAAGCTCTTCTTCATAAGCATCAAGGCCAACCTTGCGCTCATTCAGCCCTGCCTCAGTTGCCGCTGTCCTCTGCGCAGCTTCCTCATGTACCTTGTCGGCCTCAGCTTTCTCCAAGACAAACTCCTCCTTGGCATTGGTGAGCTGGGTGTACTATTCTTGGAGGTCCTGGAGGCATTATGCATACCAGATTTGCATTTCCTCCACACGCTTCTTGAACTCCTCCTCCGCCTTGTCTAGATCGGCAGCTCTGGATCCAACTTCTTAGTATGGCTGAGGTGGCATGCTTGAAGCTTCTGGAAGTTTGCGCCCATGGCTTTGAGGAGCTTCTGTTCCTTGGTCTTGCTGGTGTTGGCGTGCGGTTCATCAACTACCTCGAGCCCAGCGGCGGCAATGATCTCGTCGTCCAGGACTTCTCCTTCCATGGGCGCCCCGATGCTTGACGTCCCAGGAAGGCTGACGAACAAGTTGTCGCCATCCTTTAGATACTTGCTCGAAAAGGGCTCTTCAACTATCGAAGGGTGGTCCTCCGTGGCCGCCTTGCTGGTCAGGATCGCCCTCATGGCCGAGTCAGCGCTTGGCGCTCCTGGGACAGAGATATCTCTAGTGGCCTCGGCACTAGTGTTGCCGCCCTCCTCAACGGCGTCCTTGGCGGCCTCTTCCTGAGCGGCCTCGGTGGCCTCCTTGCCAGCCCCCGCGATGGCCTCGCTAGCGGCAATGTTGCTGGCCTCGTCGACGGTGTCCCTCATGATCTCCTCGATGGTGGAGTCGATGTCCATGTCATCAGATAGAGGTAGATCTGAAAGGACGGGGAAGAGAGAAAACCAAGACTCAGATCAAGTTCAAGAAAACAAAAATGAAGACTAAGAGAGAAAGATACTCGACGACAGGAGGCTTACCGGACTAGGACTATTGAGGGGGACAGTTTCCTCTCTAACAACCTCGGTTGTTGTCGCCTGATTGCCGGCAGCTTCAGTTGCCGGCACGTCATCAGCGTGAACGGGCTCGCCTGTGGAGGTCCTTGCCGGAGAGCCGCTTCCCGGAGCAGCGGTTGACGGAGACGCCCCAGTTGGATCTGCCTCCAGGCGCTCCTCCTCGTGGTGATCTTCTCCTGCTCCCGTGCCGATGTTAGCGGTAAATATCTCGACACCAGCACCTGCCAAAGGAAATTGGATAGTGGCCTCACGCTGGGGTCTGCGGTCCGGGCTAATACCCATGACATCGTCACCTGGCGCCGTGCTTGTTGCCAGCTCATCCTCTGCCGCGGTCTTCGCCCTCTTAGCCATCCTCTACGCCAAGGTTTCCCCGTCACTATCAAATCAAGGCAAGACGAGGCAAGTCAGATTAGCAATAATAAGATATCAAGGGTTGACGGAAGCTGACAGAGATACGTACTCTTCTTCCTCCTCCTCCTCGTCGCTAAGGATGGCGAGATCATACAAACTCTCAGGCCTGATGCTGGAGGAGGGAGGCGGAGTAGAAGTCCTGGCTCGTTTGGTCACCGTCGGCACGGCAAGTCGAGAAGACTCGCCTTCTCCGGCAGCTAGTACGGTGGTTTTCCTCGTAGAGGTACGCCGCACTCGCTGCTGTTGAGGGGCTTGGTGTCGAGATCCTTGCTGGCCGGTGGCCTTGCTGGCTACTTCCTTGTCGCCTGCTTCATCACCTGAAGAGGCTCCGCAGACGGGCTCTTTGGAGACAGCCCTCTGGAGGACACGAGGCCTCCTTGCCGGAATGGCGGGAGCAGGGGGTTCACTTTGCACCTGCCCTTCGGCGACCTCCTCGCTTTGCTCGCCGGCAGGCTCCTCTTGCCCTCTGGCAAGTCCTTCTAGTGGCTCCTCTGCCGCTTAATCGTCGGTGTCTTCATCAATGTCGGCTGCCGTGGACCCAGAACCATTGGCGCCTTCAGCCAGTCTCGCTTCTACCGCCCTGTTGGCAATATGCGCCAACTCTTCGGGGGTGGTGTCGCGGACGAGGTCTTTCTCCTCCCGGACGGGCCTCTCAACTAGGGTGTCGAACCACTCCTGTACCGCATCTTCGGGTGGCTCCCGCCAAAGCGCTTCGACGCCGTGGGCATTGCAGGATGGCATCATCGCGATGATGGAGTCCCTGGCGGAGTTGTTGCACAAAGGCACCACGCTTGCCGGCAGCTTGAAGTTGCCGGAGGGGCGGAAGAGCTGCTTGCAGAGGGCCCAATACTGTAGCACTGTCAAGTTGGCGTGCATTCCGGTCCACACCCGCATGATGTCTGCCACATTCTTGTAGTCCCAAGCAGGCCTGCCCTTGTCCTGGAGAGGAGAGAAGCGCCGACGAAGAAAATCAGCCCCCACCGTTTCGATGGTGATGCCGGCAGCCTTGAGATGGGGGATGCGTGTCGTAGCGATGGTGAGCTTCTTGTCATCGGCGGCGAAGGGGCTCCAGTCGTCGCCGCGCACCACCTTTGTCGTCCTGGGCTGGCAGAAGACCGGGAAGTCTTTTTCTTTGATCCAACACCACTCTCCGCGCCACTCGTTCCACTTTCGGTGAAGCAGCCCTAGAAGGTAGGTGTTCCTGTCCCTGGGGATCCAGGTGATGCCGCCGGAGAGGGCATCTACTTCGATGCGTGGGGTGAAGTAGTGGTGGAAGAGGGCTACACTAGGCAATACCCCAATGAAGTTTTCGCACATGTGCGCGAAAACAGCCATACAGGTCATGGCGTTGGGGTGAAGTCCTAGAGACGAAACCCGTAGGTGTACATGATCTCTACAAAGAATTCAGAGAAAGGGGGGATGAGCCCACAGTAAAAATATGCGACGAAGAAAGGGTACTTGTCTGGTCCAGGCCTGATGGAGCCGGGGAGAACTTCTGGCGCGGTGTGGGCGGTCGTCTCCTTCCCCCACATGATCGAGTATCGACTCACCAGGTCGCTCTGATCCAGCACCGGCGCGAAAGTGACATTATCTCTCCGCGCCGCTGCCAGCTCCTCCTTCCTCTCCTCTGCATCAGGATCGACCGCCTTCTCCGGCTTGTTCTGGTTCTTCTTAGGAACCATGGTTGCCTTGGGGAGGGCGGGTCAGGAGGCAGACGGGGGCGCGGTGTGGTGACAGCGGAAGCAAAGGGCGCTCTTTGCCCTTGCGCGAGGAAGAAGACGGCAGCGATGGCAAGATTGGGAGAAGGGGGGAAATGAGCAGCGCCCTTCGCGGATTCCTTTTTATGGGGAAGGCACGGGGGCTGGCTCTTTACCGTCCTACGTGGCTGCGCTTTTCAGGCGCACTACCTCCCCGCGCCCGTTCCATTCCACCTCTCCCACACCCGAATTTAATGCGCATCATGGGGGCGTGGTTAAAGAGAAGATTATGACAGTTATCCTCTGCCACGCGTGCCTTTGCACTGTTCGGGCCTAGCCCAATGACGCCTTGCATGCGCATGTGGCCCAAGCCCAGGGGCTCCTGTCGGTGTACTAAAGCATGGGTGCCCTCGTACCCTGACATGTGCACAGGTAGTTGTAGCCTTCCTGACGGCAAGGGCTTGCTGGAGGATTGTTGTGATTGAAGACTTAGATTGAACAAGACCGTGAAGGAGACCTCAAGGCAGGTCATCTAGAAGTACTATTCTAGTACTGAAGATCAACATTGCCCTTGCCGGCAAGCTTCGTACCGGCAAGGTGAAGACTCTGGTTGCCGGCAAGCTCCTTGCCCTCAAGCAAAGGCCCGGCAAGCTCCGCGCCAGCAGGCTTGTTCTGTCCCGTTACCGCTCCACCTCATCATCGGCTAGATAAGCACGCATGATTGGTGTCGAGCGGGCAGGTGGTCAACATAGCTGGCCAAGGCACGTGTCAGCATGCCACGCCAGGATTAACTTTACTGACACCCGTCCCTGGGATGTGTCAAGATACCAGGAGGGCGCCAGGATCGGTGGTACAGATCTTTTGCCCAAAGCCTCGCCTCCCCGACATTGCACCTAACGGTGCATTTAATGCGCTTGTCCTACCCCGTCTGGAGATAGACGTGGTGACGGTGCAAGTCACTATTCATACCCTGTAAATGACCATATTAGCCACTGTGGTAACCCTCTGGCCTATAAAAGGAGGCACACGGCTACACTTAGAAGGGTCGACTCTTAGTTCAATTACACGCTGTAGCTGCACTTCCCGCGCACTTTGCCAGCAAGCTACGCTCTATGTAACCTTTGAGCTCATACACAATCAAACCACTAGAAAAGGAGTAGGGTTTTACGCTCACAGCGGCCCGAACCTAGATAAATCGTTGCTTGTTCTCACATCTACTAGCCCTGCTCTTTGTAGTATATTGATCCCACAGCCGAACCGCAAGGGGATCCTCTCGATCCCATAGATCGTCATTTTCCCACGACAACGAGCAACGACGATGTCTGCTAGAGGCAGTGCAGACAGGCGGCGGCAAGCGGCAGCGGCAAAATCCTATGGCGTTTGGCGTGGGGCCGAATCCCGCCAGCGACAGTCGTCAGCTAAGGGGTGGCCGCGGCGATAGAAGTTGACAGGCAGAGTTGCGGAGAGTGCAGTGCGACTGAGGAGTGGAGACGAAGGGGGAGGGGGTGAGGTTTTCTTTTCTTTATTGACATGTTGGTAAGGGTTTTCTGTGCCAAAATAATGCGCTGCGGAGGCAACGTTTCGTAAACTCAACCCGTGTGTGATTGATGTTACCTAGATTGGAAGGGAATCCAAATTTCCTTCGTCGTTCGTCCTTGAGTTTTTTTATACGATCAACATAGACCCTAGAATGCACCTTGTTCAAATTTGGCATTTTTTCGGGCTCATTTACTATATTTGGGCCATTATTTGCATTTTCTACGCATTTATGCACATAATTCAAATTCGCACAATCGGTGCATGAAAAAGGTGCACAATAATGGTTTGAAAAATCAAGCTTGTGGTATTTAGTAAATTTCCATGCCTTTTACAATGGAATGGGGAGAGAATTCAATGATATGTGTGGCAAGAGTCAACCACAAATGTGTCATTTAATGGTTTATCAACTCTATAAAATTGAAAAAACATGCCTAAAAAAGATGATACCTGGCATGGTGCCATGGTATGACCTCAACATGATGTGGTAATTTTTTGAGAAGGTTTGGCTAATGTCGTTATACACGCTCTTCATAAATCGAACCATCACAAAGGAAGTTTTGGTGGTTTCAAGAGGGAAATCACCAATTTTGAAGCGGAACCCAAAGTTCCTTTGTCGTTTGTCCTTGAGTTTTTTTCTACGATCAACATAGACCCTATAATGCACCGTGTTCAAATTTGGCACTTTTCTAGGCTAATTTACTATATTTGGGCTATTATGTGCATTTCTCTAGGCATTAATGCACATAATTCAATTTCGCACAATCGGTCCATGAAAAAGTGCACAAAAATGGTTTGGAAAATCATGCTTGTGGTGTTTACTAAATTTGCATGCCTTTTACGAGGAATGGGGAGAGATTTCAAGGACATGTGTGGCAAGAGTCAACCACAAACATGTCGTTTAATAGTTTTCCAACTCTAGAAAATTGATAAATGGCAATTTGGACTTGAATTTACGGTGACTTCATCGTTTCGCGTCCAAACTGTTTACACGGTGCGCAAGCACCATCAGCCGCTAGATTTGATTTTTTGCGCATTTCAGGACTCATTTGATATACTTAAGCACTTTATAGCATTTAGCTGACATTTAGCGCATATAAGTCAAATCCCAGCTATAGCTACACGGGTGTGATGGGAGGGATGTGGATTGTTGTTCGATCGCGGTGCATCCTATGGTGCACACGTGCGATCCACGTGGCTGGGGTTCTGGCCAATCAGAACGCAATACACAATAGGGTTAGTGCACATGGTTCTCATAGGCAATCAGATCTCGACTGCTCTAAAAAACCACCGCACTATACAGTTGTCCGGCCACTCCGTCCTAGAGCTCTCTCCAAGCTTCGCCGTCCATGCCACCGCGCCACACACTAACTGGTAAGGAAGCGATGGCATCCCGCCGCGCCGAGTTCATTGCCGCCCGCGACCGCACACCTACGTGGGCAGAATTTGAAGCTGCCATGGCCGAATGGGCGGTGGAGCAAGAGGAGGCCAAAGCAGCACACAAGGAGCGGAAAAGGAAGAAAGCACTCAAGAAAAGAGAGTCCCTCCGCCGCAAGAAAGAAGCGGCCACACGCATTGCTAAGGAGAGCCGGGCGGAGATTCAAGCATAGTGGGTTGCCGCCGACAAGGCCGGTAAGGAGTACGACGGCGTCTGGGTCTGGCCAGCATGCGAGAAGTAGTTAGTGTGTGTGTGTCGACCATACATTTGTTTAATTAATTATGAGCATCTACTACTACTTACTACTTTTTTAGAGCAAATTAGTGCCCGGTCGAAAAAAGTTGACTCAACCGAGTCATAGCGGTCCAACCTGCATCCCCCCTGGAGCTCCTTCCTCTCTCACCTCTGCACAACCGGGTCGGAGACGAGCTCACCAGAGCTGGTTTTTAGTCCCACCTCGCTGCACGGGGCGGACGCAGACCGGCTTAAATAGCAGCGCCGGCGGGAGGCAGCAAGCAACTCCCTTGTTGCATAGGTCGATCAATTCTCGCTGTGTGAACGAGGCAGGTTGACACCTGATTGCATTTCATAAACTTATGATTGTTCATCGAGTGTCAACTTCACCTCCTTCATGTACGTTGATAGCCCTACTACAATGAAAGAGATTTTTAAATTTGCAGGTTGTGGCTCTAGATGCTGATAGATATTTTAATTTTTAGGAGACCACAAAACACACGGTTGCTAAGGCGTACCGTGTGTGTTAATGATCCATAAGTCAGTTAGAAAACATCGCACACGTACCATCACGACCCCCCGTGACTGATTTAATCAACTACATGTGTATAATTTTTTGAATACGGGATCCGCCAATTTTCTCTTTTCTTGCACATGAGTATATTATACGCTTCGTCTGTGTTGTGTGTTTCGCCCGCGTAAATTTCGAGTTTCGCAGTGAAATTTTCAGTAGGCGCCGGATTTCAGAATTTATCACCCCCACCCATCACATTTCCACACTATCTCCCCACCCTCCCCCTCCCGGCAGCTCAAACCGCTGCCGTCGCAACCACAGCTTCAACCACATCTATGTTCTACCTGAGCCTCGTCGATCCAGTCAGGTAACCCACCAATCTCCATCACCGCCCCGGCCTAATTGCTTAGATGGCGCCTGCGAAACATCCTCATGCCTCCAAATCCCCAGACTACTGCAGAGCATCGCCGTATAAGGGTAACCACATATCACGCGGGAGGTCGAGGAGCTGATGGCGGTCGATGGCACGGTGGCCGCTGTGCATGTCGACCTGGAGGAACACCTCGCGTCTGCCGCCACCGACATGGTGCGGGCTCTGGCCCAGATGAAGTGCCCCGGCAACTACCCCTCGGGATTTACCAAGTATGAACTGTCCAGTTCAATTTTACCAATACTAGTTGCAAGGGCTATGTTTTGTACGGTTTATGTATTAAGCATATTGTAGTTAACACGCCTAACCATGTAGCTAGAGTTGGAGGATATAAGCGTCAAACAAGCGCAGTCTCATCAGCTTGCTCAGCTGCTTGTGCTACAGCTCCCGGGCTGGGCTAACCTTTCTTGAACTATCTTGAAGTGCTGTCGGTTCTGTATATTATTTTGTTGGCGTGTTTATTTGCACTGGTGGCGACCTTTGATGCCCAGTGTATGTAACTGCTGTCTGGTTGCGCTTTATTATCACTGGCGGTGAACTTTAATGTCCAGTGGATGTAATATGCCATAATTTCTTTGTTGTATAGTCTAGGTTAATTCTTCGTCACGATGCTGTAATTTATTTACTGTATATGCTGTTGTCACTCTCTGAAAATGCCGTAAGCTTCGACCGAGGGTAATGGGCCAAATCGTTAGGTTTATATAAAAAAAATTACGGAGCTAAAACTGGTCGGCCCACCAATCGCTATAAATGGGCCGAAACGTGGGCCCACAATCATCTCGGGCCATTATCAGGCCTAGACATAAACTGGCCCACTATTAGTTTCGGCCCTTTAATAGGCCAAGTAAACTGCTTGCCTTAGATGGGCCAAAAAATACAATGGGCTTTTAACAGGCTAAAAAGTAGATTGGGCGTGAATTGTGCCAAACAATTCACGGGCCGACAGCAGGCCATAATATACCTCGGCCCATGAATGGCCCAATGACATGACGGGCCGTTAACAGGCCAAAATTTATGTCGGGCCTTGGTTGGCCCAATCACATGATGGGCTGTACGCAGGCTGGATGCGGCCATATTTAGGCCCAACTATATCATGGGCCTTTGGCAGGCCAATAGCCAGGTTGGGCTAAGATGTATCCACGAAGACTACGGGCCGTTAAGAGGCCGAATGTTACTTCAAACCAAAAATAGGCCCACATGCAGCATGGGCCGTTAAATGGCCGAAAGTGAAACCGGGTTGACAACAGCCCAAATGTACCAAGGGTCGCTAACAGGCCGAAACTAATATCGTGCCGAACTGTTAAACGGGCCTTTAAGAGGCCGAAGTCCAAATCGGGCCGTTAATGGGCCCAAAAGAACAGTGCCTGTTAACGGGCCGGTTCTGATATGGGCCGTAATTTGGACCAAAACTTGGTAGGCTGTTAACGGGCCGGATCTGATATTGGCCATAATTTGGCCGAAAACATGGCAGGCTATTAACGGGCCGGATTTTATATGGGCCATAATTTTGCCCAAAACATGGCAGGCTGTTAACGGGCCGGCCCATTAGTATCTGATGAAATCTTGTGGGCCTTTTGCTAGGCCGGCCCTTTTACCTTAAATGGGCCAATGCTGGGCCGTTCCACGTGTCGACATTTCATTGGCGACTCATGTCCATTGGATGGTTGACATCTGTCGCCACACGGAGTCGACACGTGGATCCTCTGGCGAATTAGATATTTACACGTGGAAAATTGCCTTTGGTCGGGGCTGTTAGCAGGTTGTCCGATCCAAAACCGGACCTGATAGCTTAACGGCGACCCGTTACGGTGGATGCCACGTGTCGGTTACCCTTGACAAAAACACTTCCAGGATGCGCCATTTATCGTCATGGAAGTGGACACTTCCGTGATGATAATTTGAGTATTGTCATGGAACACTTCTACGACAGCACACGTATGACTATCTCGATTCTGTCATAAAATCATCATGGATGTACATGCATGATAGATAACATGACCTACTGTGACAAACACGTATCATCATGGAAGTGTTTTTTTTTGTAGTGTTAGCAGCTTGCCGGAGGTGCCGCTCTCCGGTAAGATACACTTATTGGTCTCGTCGCAGCTTACTTATACTATTGAGCGGTCTTGAAACAGAAATAAGAGTGCGAGCAATCCCGATAAGGTTCCTTCGCGTGTAGGTTTTTCACATAAAGACTAAAAACGTTCAAGGAAAAGTAGCTTCTACAACAAAGAAATTTTGTTTCAAAGTTTTGCAATTTAGCTTTTCTTTGCTGTATGTCTTGTCATAAATGATATCTTGAATGTCATTTGGTATCCATATCATCACTCCCCCTGGGAAACTTCCACGCGAGGAACACTACATTCCTTTGAGAAAAATAAAGAAGAGAAAAGAGGAGGCTGGAACCTTGACGGTTCGTCAATCATCTCATACAAGAGAAAAATGTAACACAACACAGCATGCAATATACATAAATAAATATGTACTTTGACAAAAGGTTGCAAAACACTTACTTTTATTAACTATGCACGGGGTTTGCGCCCGTCTTTGTACAAAGGATTACATGCCATGCCGGCCAACTTGTACAAAAGGTGTTACCGGGAGGCCCGACAATTGCGCCTTATGGGTAGAACTTGCGAAGATGCTCAATATTCCATGAGTTTTGCAAGCGCGTGCCATTTTCGGTCGCCACACAGACTGAGCTAGGTCTGGTAACTTGAACTACCCGATAAGGGCTTTCCCACCTCGGCGTCAACTTGTTTGAACCCTTGCCAAACTGGATCCGTCGAAGGACAAGGTCACCTTCCTCAAGTTGCCGGGGGTGCACTTTGCGGCTATGATAGCGGCACAAAGCTTGTTGGTATCGACCAGCACGCACAACACACCAGAAACGTTCCTCCTCAAGGAGCGTAGCATCGTCATGCCTCGCTTCTTCTTGATCAGCTTCGTTAAAAGCTTGTACTTGAGGAGATCCGTACTTGAGTTCTGTGGGGAGCACCGCTTCTACACCATACACAAGGGAGAAGGGCATCTCGCCGGTTGCTCGATTTGGTGTCGTCCTAAGTGACCAAAGAACTGCCGGCATCTCGTCAACCCAGCGTCTTCCGCACTTGTGCAGCCTGTCAAAGGTTCTTGTCTTGAGCCCGCGCAACACTTCAGCATTTGCTCTCTCCGCCTGTCCATTGCTTCTCAGGTGAGCAACGGAGGCATAGCAGATCTTGCTTCCAAGTTCTTTGCAGTATGTTGTGATGGTGCGACTGGTAAACTGGGTGCCGTTATCGGTGATGATCCTGTTGGGCACTCCAAAACGGCAAACCAGACCCTTGAAAAACTTGACGGCTGACTGTGCTGTGACTTTCACCTCAGGCCACTTTGTGAACTTGTCGATTGCCACGTACAAGAACTCAAAGCCCCCCGTCGCACAGGGGAATGGGCTGAGAATGTCCAGCCCCCAGACCGCAAAGGGCCACGAGAGAGGAATCGTCTGAAGAGCTTGAGCTGGTTGATGCATGTTCTTGGAATGGAACTGGCAAGCTTCACACTTGGTTACTAGTGTAGTTGCATCCTGGAGGGTAGTGGGCCAATAGAAGCCTTGCCAGAAAGCTTTTTTGACAAGGGCGCGTGACCCAATGTGGGAACCACACACGCCTCCATGTATCTCTGCCAGCAGCGCTTGTCCATCTTCCCGAGATATACACTTCAATTTCACACCATTTGGCCTCTTTCTGTGCAGAATGTTGTCAACAAACTAGTACATACTTGACTGTCGTCCTACTCTTTTAGCTTCTTCTGGTTCGTCAGGAAGATCACCTATTTGAAGGTAATCGATAATCAGCTACGCCCATGACGGAGCCTGCGGCTAGATGACAAGGAGCAATGACTCTTCTCCCTTCCCGGGAGCTTATGTCTTGACGGCAAGAGCCTGGCTCTCCGGAGATTGCTGCTCACCAGCAAGAGGGGTCTTGTTGGCGGTGTCAACCTTGTCGGCGGCTATTGGTAGCTCTGCCGGAAAGTAGCCACCAGAATTTGATTTTCTCCCTTTTGCCGGCTTCGTTGATGGTTTAAAGCACATTTGCTCCCTTGGTGGTTTTGGTAATTCATAACAACATATATCTCATTGAACTAATGTCCATTCAAGTTAAAGATTTTAGGATGTTCAATGATTGGCATGGCATGGACTAGAGATGTGGACCCCTCAAAATGCTAAGGACAAGGATTGGCAAAAGATCAAGACTCTACATTTTTGGTTTAGTGATCCAAGATCACATTGAGTCCATAGGAAAGCCAATACTATTAAAAGGGGATGAGGTGTTGCTTAATGGTCTTTTTGCTCAAGTGCTTAGTGATAGTACTCCTAATCCCTCAACCACTCTCTCTATCCAAATATGTCCAAAACCCACATTCCAACTCGGCCCCACCGAAATTTCCTATCCGAAGCCACCGAGTTCACCTAGACTTAGCCACTGCCAAAACCCTAACAAATCAAATCCACCGATATGGATCTCGGTCCCACCGAGATGGCCTTGCCAACTCTCTATGATCATTTGCACCTACTTCGGTCTCACCGAGTTTTGCAAATCGGTCTCACCAAGATGGCTTGCCAAGTCTCTGTTGCCTTATTGCTTCACTTCGGTCCTACCGAGTTGATGCAATCGGTGCCACCGAGATGAGGTTTGCCCTAGTCATTGCACTTCGGTCCATCCGAGTTGTTCCTATCGGTGCCACCGAGATTCCTAACGTTCATATCTTTTACATAGTTTGGTGCTACCGAGATTATGGTTTCGGTGCCACCGAGTTGGGTCAAAAGTGTGTAACGGTTGGATTTTGTGTGGAGGCTATATATACCCCACCACCACTTCCTTCTCAGTTGAGAGAGCCATCAGAACGTGCCTACTCTTCTACTACACATTTTCTGAGAGAGAACCACCTACTCATGTGTTGAGATCAAGCTATTCCATTCCTACCATTTGAACCTTGATTTCTAGCCTTTCCCAAGTTGCTTTCCACTCAAATCCTTCTTCCACCATAGCCGAATCTGTGAGGAGTTGTTTGAGTGTTGGGAAGACTATCATTTGAAGCACAAGAGCAAGGAGTTCATCAACAACACACCGTCTATTACCTTTTGGAGAGTGGTGTCTCCTAGATTGGTTAGGTGTTACTTGGGAGCCTCCGACATGATGTGGAGTTGAACCAAGGAGTTTGTAAAGGCAAGGAGATCTCCTACTTTGTGAAGATCTACCCCGAGTGAGGCTAGTCCTTCATGGACGTAAGCCATGGTGGAATAGACAAGGTTGCTTCTTCATGGACCCTTCGTGGGTGGAGCCCTCCATGGACTCGCGCAGCCGTTACCCTTCGTGGGTTGAAGTCTCCATCAACGTGGACGTACGATAGCACCACCTATCGGAACCATGCCAAAAACCACCATGTCTTCATTGCGTTTGAAATCTCCGATCCCCTCCTTTACTTACATATGCAATTGTTTACTTTCCGCTGCTATACTCTTAGAATTGCATGTGTAGGGTGATGCTTGACTAGTGTTCTTGCTAAAATCTGTCCACAACTAAAATTGGGAAAATGTTAGGTTTTTATTTGGTCAAGTAGTATAATCACCCCCCCTCTAGACATACTTTCGATCCTACAAGTGGTATCAGAGCTTTGGTCTCCGTAAGCCTTGATTTCCATTGCTTTGGTGATCATAGCCTTGGTTTCACAACCTAGGAGAGTATGGCGTCTAGTGAGGGTAACTATCATCGTAGAGGTCCATATTTTGATGGTACAAACTTTGCTAGTTGGAAACATAAGATGAAAATGCAAATTCTTGGTCATAACCACGCCATTTGGGCTGTTGTTCATGTTGGCTTGCAAGGTGACTTCTTTGAGGATGGCAAGGAACCGGATCGTGAAGCAACCCCGGAAGAATTGAAGATGTTGCCATACAATGCTCAAGCTTTGTGACATTCTATTCAACGGTTTGTGTCCCGAAGAATTCAACAAAATCAGCCGCCTCGAGAATGCAAAGGAAATTTGGGATACTTTGGTTGATATGCATGAAGTTACCGAGTCCGTCAAGGAATCTAAGTTGGATGTGCTTCAAAGTCAACTTGACAAGTTCAAGATGAAGGATGGTGAAGGAGTTGCTGAGATGTACTCTAGGCTTGCTCTCATCACAAATGAGATTGCCGGCTTAGGAAGTGAAGAGACGACCGACAAATTCATCATCAAGAAGATACTTAGAGCTTTGGATGGAAAATATGATACCGTTTGCACATTGATTCAAATGATGCCAAATTACAAAGATCTCAAGCCCACGGAAGTCATTGGAAGGATTGTTGCTCATGAAATGTCACTCAAGGAGAAAGAGGAGCTACACAACAAATCAAGTGGTGCTTACAAAGCCTCAACCGATGCTCCAACAACTCCAAGTGACAAGCTAGTATCCAATGAAGAGATAAGCCTAATGGTGAAAAGGTTCAACAAGTTCTACAAGAACAAAGGGAAAGAAAGAAGCTCTAGCTCAAGACACTATGAGAGAAGATCATCAAGTCATGACCGTAATTGCTACAATTGTGGAAAGCCCGGACACTACTCCAATGAGTGTACGGCTCCCTACAAGAAAAGAGACGAATCACCAAGAGGAAGACATAGAAGAGACGAATCACCTCATAAGGAGAGAAGGAGTAGAGATGATCGTTATGAACGAAGACACTCTCGAAGAAGCAAGGATTCAGAGAGGAAGGACAAGTCATCCAAGAGCTACACAAGAAGAAGACATCAAGCTCATGTTGGTGAATGGGTTTCCGGCTCCGACTCCGACAACCACTCCGAGAGAAGTTATCACTCCAACTCCGACTATAGTCAAGATGAAGGTGTTGCCGGACTTGCACTTGTGTCATCCAACTCCTATGATCTATTTGACTCACCAAATGAAGGAATTGGAAGATGCTTCATGGCAAAAGGCCCCAAGGTATCACACCCCGGGTATCTTGATTTCAATAGTGATGAAGATGATTTGCTTGGTGATGATGATTCACTTGTTGATAAGGATAGTGATGTGAGCTATAATGAAAATGCTAGTAATCATGATAGTCAAGAGTAAACGAGTAACAATGCTATGAAGGAGATTGAGCGTCTAACTAAAGAACTAAATGCTCTTAAGTTAGCTCATGAAACAACTCAAGAGGATCATAGAGAACTTCTAAGAACTCATGAGAAGCTACGCTTCGAGAAGCTAAATTTAGAGCAAGAGCATGAGTTTCTAAAAGCTATCAATGATGATCTTCGAAAGAAGAGTTCTTCATACCTTGCCAAACGTTTACTCTTGTCTACCTTTATGCCACAAGTCAAATCTAAGCAAACTAGTAACAAGGGTAAAAAGGGTTCTACTTCTAGTAGTAACAATAACAATGCTAAATCCAATGTTGTTGCTTCTAGTAGTTCTATTGATTCCACTAATGATTCTCTTAGCCAAGTTACACTTGAGCAAGAAAATATGCTATTGAAAGGGATTATAGAAAAAGGTGTCTACAAGAGTCTTGTCGGTAGTAAGCAATTTGAGGAAATTGTACGCAAGCAAGGAAGGCACCGGAAGAACCAAGGTGTTGGTTTTGAACGAAAGTTCAATGCCAATGGAGTTGAGTGGGAAGAAGATCAATACCCCAAGACGAATTTTGTTCCTCAACAAGAGAAGTATGACCCTACTTCCTTTAAGGGAACACAAGCTCAAGAAGATCTTCCGCCACAAGACCACAAGCTAAAAGGCAAGGACAAGCTTCAAGAAGAGATTGATTCATTTGTAGAAACTCCTCAAGCCATGGTCAAGTGGGTTCCCAAAACTTCATCAAGTTCTACTTCATCAAGTGCTACTACAACTCCAAGGATTCCCATCAAATTTATGTGGGTGCAAAAGAAGAAGAACTAGAGAGTTCTTGAGGGTGACTACGCCAACAAACTTCACTCATATTCTTTATGGCAAGAACTTGTGCAACCAACTTCCACATTTTGCACTAGTTCATGGAGTCACAAACCCTCTTGTTGGTAAGGCAAGGGATAAGGTATTCAATGCATTCATGGACATCATCCTATGTGTATTTCACTCAATGTCTATGAATACCCTTGTATGTTCCTTGTGTGGGACTAACCCATGTAGGTATTGAAAGCACAAAACTCCAAAGGATTGCTCCCAACTCTTGATGTGAAGATCTACCCCGAGTGAGGCTAGTCCTTCGTGGACAGAAGCCATGGTGGAATAGACAAGGTTGCTTCTTCGTGGACCCTTCGTGGGTGGAGCCCTCCATGGACTCGCGCAGCCGTTACCCTTCGTGGGTTGAAGTCTCCATCAACGTGGACGTACGATAGCACCACCTATCAGAACCACGTCAAAAACCACCGTGTCTTCATTGCGTTTGAAATCTCCGATCCTCTTCTTTACTTACATATGCAATTGTTTACTTTCCGCTGCTATACTCTTAGAATTGCATGTGTAGGGTGATGCTTGACTAGTGTTCTTGCTAAAATCTGCCCACAACTAAAATTGGGAAAAGGTTAGGTTTTTATTTGGTCAAGTAGTCTAATCACCCCCCCTCTAGACATACTTTCGATCCTACAATGGTGTAACGGATGGCTGAGTTAGTTGTAGCACGAAAGTTCCTGGTTCCACATGGATCCTTTCGGCGGCAAGCTTTGACAAGTGATCTGCAACTTCATTTTGAGCACGGGAGACATGCTCAAGCTGCAATCCGTCAAAGTGCTCCTCCAACTTCCTCACCTCATCAACATATGCTTCCATCAAAGTGCTCTGGTAATCTTTGTTCACTTGCCTCACAACAAGCTGTGAGTCGCCTCTGATAATCAGCTTCCTGATACCTAGGTCAATTGCAATGTGGAGTCCGGCAACCAATCCTTCATACTCAGCAGTGTTGTTAGTGGCCTGCTCCCTGGGGAAATGCATTTGAATCACATACTTGAGGTGCTCTCCAGTGGGTGCGACAAGCAGCACTCCGGCACTAGCGCCTTGCAGCGAGAAGGCACCGTCAAAGTACATGATCCATTCCTATGTTGTTTCCTTGCCGGGGAGGCTTGTCTCTAGTTTTTCTTCATCTTTCGTTGGTGTCCATTCAGCAATGAATTCTGCCAAGGCTCTACTCTGAATTGTTGAAGTACTTTCAAACTTCAAATCAAAGCTTGACAGTTCCAACGCCCACTCCACTATCCTGCCAGTGGCTTCTGGATTTCTCAAGATGCGCAGTAGCGGAAAGCAAGTGACGACGGTAATCTCATGTGCTTGGAAGTAGTGACGTAGCTTCCTTGAGGCCATGAGAAGGCCAAAAAGCATTTTTTGCACACCAGAATATCTTGACCTAGCCCCTTGCAGAAGAGAGCTGACAAAATTGAAAGTGCAACTAATCCCCGGGTGGTTTTGGTAATCAATAACAACATATACATCATTGATCTAATATTCATTCCTAATAGATTTTAGAAAAGATCAATGATTGGCATGGCAAGGACTAATGGATGTGGACACCTCAAAAAGTCAAGGACAAGTTTGGCATCTACAAGACTCTTCATTTTCATTTTAGTGACCCAAGATCACATTGAGTCCCTTAGGAAAGCCAATACTATTAAAAGGGTATGAGGTGTCAATGATGAGGTTGTTGCTCAAAGTGCTTAGTGGTATTGCTCCAAAAACCCTCAGTCATTCTCCCACAATCACATCTGTCCAAACCCTAAATTCCTATCTCGGTCCCACCGAAACTACTTCATCCGGACTCACCAAGACCATCACTCATATTGCCACTGCCAAACCCTAGCAATTCAGTTTCACCGAAAAGGATCTCGATCCCACAGAGATGGCTTTGCCAAGTTTCTATAACGCCATTATTTCACATCGGAATCACCGAGTTGAAATAATCGGAATTTCTGAAACTGAGTTCTGCCCTAGCCTTTGCACTTCGGTCCCACCGAGTTGCTCCACTTCGGTCCCACCGAAAAGCCTAAAGTTCACACTTTTTACACTAGTCGGTCTCACCGAGTTTATGTTCGGTCTCACCGAGTTGGGTCAAAAAGTGTGTAACCATTGGATTTTTGGTGAAGGCTATTTACACCCCTCCACCCCCACTTACTCTCAAAGAGAGCCATCAGAACGTGCCTACACTTCCACCATACATTTTCTAAGGGAGAACCACCTACTCATGTGTTGAGATCAAGAGATTCCAATCCAACCATTTGAACCTTGATTTCTAGCCTCTTCGAGTTGCTTTCCAATCTAATCCTTCTCCTACCCATGCCAAATCTGTGAGAGAGAGATTGAGTGTTGAGGAGACTATCAATTCAAGCACAAGAGCAAGGAGTTCATCATCAATACACCATTTGTTACCTTTTGGAGAGTGGTGTGTCCTAGATTGGTTAGGTGTCACTTGGTAGCCTCCAAGATCATGTGGAGTTGAACCAAGGAGTTTGTAAGGGCAAGGAGATCGCCTACTTCGTGAAGATCTACCCCGAGTGGGGCTAGTCCTTCGTGGATGGAAGCCATGGTGGAATAGGCAAGGTTGCTTCTTCATGGACCCTTCGTGGGTGGAGCCCTCCGTGGACTCGCGCAACCATTACCCTTCATGGGTTGAAGTCTCCATCAACGTGGACATACGATAGCACCACCTATCGAAACCACGCCAAAAATCATCGTGTTTTCATTGCGTTTGAAATCTCCAAACCCCTCCTTTACTTACATGTGCAATGTTTTACTTTCCGCTGCTACGCTCTTAGAATTGCATGTGTAGGGTGATACTTGACTTGGTGTATTTGCTAAAATCTACCCACAACTAAAATTGGGAAAAGGATAGATTTTTATTTGGTCAAGTAGTCTAATTAGCCCCCCCCTCTAGACATACTTTCGATCCTACAAGTGGTATCAGAGCTTTGGTCTCCATTGCATTTGTTTCACAACCTAGGAGAGTATGAAGTCTAGTGAGGGAAATTACCACCGTAGAGGTCCATATTTTGATGGTACAAACTTTGCTAGTTGGAAGCATAAGATGAAAATGCATATTCTTGGTCATAACCCCGCTGTTTGGGCTATTGTTCGTGTTGGCTTGCAAGGTGAATTCTTTGAGGATGGTAAAGAACCGGATCGTGAAGCAACCGTGGAAGAATTGAAGATGTTGCAATACAATGCTCAAGCATGTGACATTCTCTTCAACGGTTTGTGCCCCGAAGAGTTCAACAAGATCAGCCGCCTTGAGAATGCAAAGGAAATTTGGGATACTTTGGTTGATATGCACGAGGGTACCGAATCCGTCAAGGAATCCAAGCTGGATGTGCTTCAAAGTCAACTTGACAAGTTCAAGATGAAGGATGGTGAAGGAGTCGCTGAAATGTACTCTAGGCTTGCTCTCATCACAAATGAGATTGCCGGCTTAGGAAGTGAAGAGATGACCAACAAATTCATCATCAAGAAGATTCTTAGAGCCTTGGATGGAAAGTATGATACCGTGTGCACATTGATCCAAATGATGCCCAATTACAAAGATCTCAAGCCCACGGAAGTCATTGGAAGGATTGTTGCTCATGAGATGTCACTCAAGGACAAGGAGGAGCTACACAACAAGTCAAGTGGTGCTTACAAAGCCTCAACTGATGCTCCCACAACTTCAAGCGACAAGCTAGTATCCAATGAAGAGATAAGCTTGATGGTGAAAAGGATCAACAAGTTCTACAAGAGTAGAGGAAAAGAAAGGAGTTCAAACTCAAGAAACTATGAGCAAAGATCATCAAGTCATGACCGTAATTGCTACAATTGTGGAAGACCCAGACACTACTCCAATGAGTGTACGACGCCTCACAAGAAAAGAGACGAATCACCAAGAGGAAGACATAGAAGAGATGAATCACCTCACAAGGAGAGAAGGAGTAGAGATGATCGTTATGAACGAAGACCTTCTCAGAGAAGCAAGTATTCGGAAAGGAAGGACAAGTCATCCAAGAGCTACACTAGAAGAATACATCAAGCTCATGTTGGTGAATGGATTTCCGGCTCCGACTCCGACAACCAATCCGAGAGAAGTTATCACTCCGACTACGACTATAGTCAAGATGAAGGAGTTGCTGGACTTGCTCTCGTATCCTCCAACTCCTATGACCAATTTGATTCACCAAATGAGGGAATTGGAAGATGCTTCATGTCAAAAGGCCCCAAGGTATCACACCCCAAATACTTTGACTTTAATAGTGATGAGGATGATTTACTTGGTGATGATGATCTACTTGTAGATAAGACTAGTGATGTGAGCTATAATGAACATGCTAGTAATCATGATAGTCAAGAGGAAATGGATGACAATGCTATGAAGGAGATTGAGCGTCTAACTAAAGAACTAAATACTCTTAAGTTAGCTCATGAAACAACTCAAGAGGATCATAGAGAGCTTCTAAGATCTAATGAGAAGCTATGCTTCGAGAAGCTAAATTTAGAGCAAGAGCATGAGTTTCTAAAAGCTATCAATGATGATCTTCGAAAGAAGAGTTCTTCATACCTTGCCAAACGTTTACTCTTGTCTACCTTTATGCCACAAGTCAAATCTAAGCAAACTAGTAACAAGGGTAAAAAGGGTTCTACTTCTAGTAGTAACAATAACAATGCTAAATCCAATATTGTTGCTTCTAGTAGTTATATTGATTCCACTAATGATTCTCTTAGCCAAGTTACACTTGAGCAAGAAAACAATTTATTGAAAGGAATTATAGAAAAGGGTGTCTACAAGAGTCTTGCCGGGAGTAAGCAATTTGAGGAAATTGTGGGCAAGGAAGGCACCAGAAGAACCAAGGTATTGGTTTTGAATGAAAGTTCAATGCCAATGTAGTTGAGTGGGAAGAAGATCAATACCCCAAGATGAAGTTTGTTCCTCAACAAGAGAAGTATGATCCTACTTCCTTCAAGGGGACACAAGCTCAAGATGATCTTCCACCACAAGACCACAAGCTAAAAGGCAAGGACAAGGTTCAAGAGGAGATTGACTCATTTGAAGAACCACCTCAAGCTTTGGTCAAGTGGGTTCCCAAGGCCTCATCAAGTTCTACTTTATCAAGTGCTACTACAACTCCAAGGATTCCCATCAAGTTGATGTGGGTCCCAAAGAAAAAGAACTAGAGAGTTCTTGAGGGTGACTCCGCCAACAAACTTCACTCATATTCACATATGGCAAGGACTTGTGCAACCAACTTCAACATCTTGCACTAGTTCATGAAGTCACAAACCCTCTTGTTGGTAAGACAAGGGACAAGGTATTCATTGCATTCATGGACATCACCATATGTGCACTTCACTCTATGTCTATGGATATTCTTGTTTGTTCCTTGTGGGACTAACCCATGTAGGTATTGAAAGTGAAAAACTCCAAGGATTGCTCCCAACTCTTGATGGTCTACATCATCCACATCTTCAACATCTACATGAAGTCATCATCGACAAAACCCAAGGTTAGTTCATCCCTCTTTGGGGGGATATCACATCTAGGGGGAGCTTTGCTCTAAGACTTGAGCTAAAGCAACTCAAATGGTGTGAACACATTAATGCTTTATGTAAAAGTGGTAACCCCACTTGTGCCTAAACGATGAGTATGACCTATGATCAAATGTTCTCATTTGGCTCCTATGTCAATATACTCATATATAGATGACTATGTCATCGCCCATTGTGTGATAGATGCTAGTGTTGGTTGTGCATGTTTGACACATATTTCATTTGCTATCTTATTGTGTGAACATGTTGCTATGCATATTTCTCATTCGAGGACATCCATTTGTTGTTTTGATTGTCTTGGTTTTTCTAGCCAAGTGGATGTACAAGAATGCCTAAGAAACTTCTCTAGCTATCTATTCTTTCTTGTCTCAAATTCTCTTCATGCTATATCACAAAATTTGAACAAGTCTTTTTGGACCCTCCGGGTGAGGCACACTCGGAGCCACCGATTTGTCTAAGACTGAACTCCAAAACCTTCTAAATGCATTTCGGTGTAACCAACTCACTCTCATTCGGTGTCACCGAAACCATTTGGATTGATCTAGGTTTTCATCTCGGTGTAACCAATTTGAACCAACTCGGAGAGACCGATATGCTGTACTACTAGCAGTTACACATCTCGGTGCCACCGATTTGTTTTAATCGGAGCCACCGACAGCAGATGGGTATATATATCCAGCGAGCCCGTATGATTGAAATTTCTCAAACGTTTTCGACCTTGCGCCCCACTGCTGCCGTCGCCCTAGTCTTCGGACGATCGCCGTTCCATCCAGCGCGTTGTTGCCATTGGATTCCGCCACCGTCAACGGAAATCACTCCCTCCGTTGCCGCCGTAGAGGATTTGCACCAAGTTAGGGTAAAATCCGACCCCTTAGTGCTTCAATTTCTGATTCAATGCACTAGGGTTTTTCCATGATTCATGCTACTATGTGCAACTTCTATTCCACGAATAAACTCCTTAGATTAGATGCGAGTAAAGATTTTAGGTTTAAATTTCTGCAGAATACATCTCGGACTAGCCGATCTGAAAATTTCGGAGTCACCGATCTGGCTATGGCCATTGCACAAGTACGTCTCGGTGCCGCCGAGTTGTACTGATCGGTGAGACCGAAATAAAGTTTCTGTGAAACCCTAGCATCTCGGCAAGACCAAACCACAAATCGGTTGGACCGAAACTGTGTGTCTGGTCTCTGTTAAGTGCTTCGGTATCACCAAAATGTTCAACTTGGTTGTTCCAAAATGTCTTCTGTGAAAATTTGAAACTAAGATTTGAACTCAAATTTTTGAAAAACTAGCTACCTTTTGTGATAACTCATCTACTCTGCCTATACCCAACTTCTTCACAGGTCTATTTGCAAGATGTCAGATGCCAGTGATAGTCAGAATGCCTCTGAGGCCAATGTTGATCTAACTGCAGGCTCTAGTCCAGAGGGCAGTTTTGATGAGGGCAGCAGGAGCACACCTAGTAATCTGCCCAAGGCAGCCAAGAGAACTAGAAAAGCTAAGGGCTCAGAATCTGATGATGAGAACTTCCATCGCGAGGAAGTAACCTCCAAGAAGAAGCCAAAAGTTGTATCCAAAGAGTATGGCACTCAGAAAGAAAGAGGAGTCACCAGGAAGATCTCTGCCTCTACAGCTGCCAAGAAAGGTATTTCTTCAGAGAATCCAGGAGGATCTTAGGAGGCACCCATCAAGTCTAAGCCCAAGGCAGCAGGAAAGAAGAGAGAAAGGAATCAAGTGGCTAATGTGGTGTTCAAACCCATATCTATGAGGAGAGATGATGCCACAGATGAAGAAGAAGAGGAAGAGCGAGCAGCACCTCCACCCAAGCAATAGAAACTCATGGGGGATGCTATGAAAACTGGTGCTTCTTCAAAGGCCAAGCCTACAGCTGCCAAGCCCAAGAGAACTACAAGGAATGTGCCAGCAAGTGAGAAGAACAAGGCCCAGTGCCTCAAGGAAATGATGATGATGAAGCCACAGTGCTAAGGAAACTAAGACCCAGACTGCCAGAACATAATGACACACATCCCATTGCTGAAAACATGAAGGAAAGAAAGGATAATGGTCTGAGGAAGTGGAGGCAAACTGATCCATATGCTGTGAGAAGAAGGACTGCTGTAGATTATCGCTTTCACACCAAGGAGCAGCAGGATTTTTATGGGACATTTTTGCTAGACAAGAAGCCCATAGTCAGTGATATGAGGTGGGTGGACTGGAAGTACATTGATAACAATGAATACCATTTTCCTCATGCGCATAAGAGCTTCAAGATGATTGGGATTGATGATTTCATTGGAAAGAAGCTGATAGCATGGAATGATGAGATGGTTATGCAATTCTACTCCACTGCTCATTTCTATCCAGATGGAAGAATTGTATGGATGACAGAAGGTATCAGGTATGAGTCCTCAATTGAGGAATGGGCTACCTTGCTTGTTGTGTCCAAGCCAGAAGAGCATGATATTGATGTGTATGCCAAGCACAAGATGGATCACAACTCCATGGCCAACATGTATAAGGAGATTCCATTGGCTGATGTTGAGACTCACAAGCTAGGCTCAGTCTACTATCTGTTGGCAGGACATGCTACCTCCAACACCATCATGAGGCATACATTGATGCCCAAGTCAGGAGATGAGATGATGATCAGAGGACACTCCATCAACATGCTGCATCACATTGACCATTCAGAGAGATTTAGAGCCATGGATCTTATAGTTGAGACTATCACAAGGACTGCCGCCGATCAGAAGAGGCCATGTGGCTTTGCTCCACACATCCAAGTGCTTATCAACTCCAAAGTTGGTAACAAGACTTATTTGCTTGACCGTGAGCACTTGCCACTTAGGCCTGAGTTTGAAGATAACACCGTGACCATGGATCCATCCCATCCAACTTCAGCCACAGCACAAGCTGAGAAGGAAGCAAGAGCAGAAGCTGCCAAGTCTGCATAGCCTAGTGCCACATCTGCTCCGTTACTAAAGACAAAGGCCGACCAGATGAACCATCTTCTTCGAGCCACTCAAAGGATCGAGCAAAGTTTGGCCACCTTAGCTGCGAACCAGAAGAGTCTTGAGAGGATAATTGAGACAAAATTCTATGACCTGGACGTCAAAGTAACGGAGATGCAAACCACCGTTGAGAGCATGAACAAGGAGGTGGATGAAGCAAAGAATGCTAGTAGTGATGATGAGCAGCATCAAGGATTAATACTTCCCACTACCACGCAGTTCAGGACCCAGCTTAGGTCAGCAGCAGTTCCCGACACCACCAGAGCTACAGTCTCAGCTCCAGCTGCTACATCTTCAGTTGCTCCCTGATACGTCTCCAACGTATCTATAATTTATGAAGTATTCATGCCATGTTTATTATAGTTTTGTATGATTTTGGTGCACTTTTATATGGCTTTTATATGATTTTTATGGACTAACATATTGACCTAGTGCCCAGTGCCAGTTGCTGTTTTCTGCTTGTTTTTGGTTTTACAGAAAATCCATATCAAATTAAGTCCAAATGCAGCGAAACTTTTTAATGATTTTTTCTGGAAGGAAACAGACCCAGGAAGCTTCGGAGGAGCAGCAGAAGAGCCACAGGGGCCCCACGAGCCACCTGGGCGCGCCTGCCCCCCAGGCGCGCCCTGGTGCCTCGTGGGCCCCCTGTGGCACCTCTTCACGTGATTCCAATGCTGAAAAATCATATATATTCAGAAACCCCCGAAAGTTAACCTAGATGAGTTTTTACGCCACCGCAAGCCTCTGTACCTCCATGATCTAATCTACAGCCCTTTTCTAGCACCCTGCCGGAGGGGGGAATCATCACCGGAGGCCATCTTCATCATCCCGGCGGTCTCCATGACGAGGAGGGAGTAGTTCACCCTCGGGGCTGAGGGTTTGTACCAGTAGCTATGTGTTTTATCTCTCTCTCGCGCGTTCTTGATTTGGCACGGTCTTGATGTACCGCCAGCTTTGTTAATATAGTTGGATCATATGGTGTTTCTTCCCTCTCTATCCTTGTTGTGATGAATCGAATCTTTTCCCTTTGAGGTTTCGTTATTATTGGATTGAATATTTCAGATTTGAGAACACTTGATGTATGTCTTGCATATGAATACCCGTGGTGACAATGGGGTATTATATTGATTCACTTGATATATGTTTTGGCACTCAACTCGTGGATTCCCGCGGTGACATTGGGGTAATCTATGCATAGGGGTTGATGCACGTTTTCATTATCTTTTCTCCGATGAAAACTTTGGGGTGCTCCTTGGAGTTCTTTGTGTGGATTGAATATTATGATTATGAAGTTGTTTGATGCATATCGTATAATCAACTCACGGATACTTGTGATGACATTGGAGTATCTAGGTGAGATTAGAGTTGGTTGATGTGTATCATATGGTGTTATTTTAGTACGAACTATAGGGCTGTTTGTGACACTTATAGGAATAGCTCAATAGATCGATCGGAAAGAATAACTTTGAGGTGGTTTCGTACCCTACAAACAATTTCTATCTTATGTTCTCCGCTAATAGGAACTTGGGAGTGATTCTTTATCGCACGTTGAGGGGTGGTTATATGATCCAATTATATTAGCATTGTTGAGAGATTGCACTAGCGAAAGTATGGGCCTTGTTTCTAAGCATTGCAATACCGTTTATGCTCACTTTTGTTACTTGCTACCTTGCTGTTTTTTATTGTTCGCACTACAAAAACCTATATCTACTATCCATACTACACTTGTATCACCATCTCTTCGCCGAACTAGTGCACCTATACAATTTACCATTGTATTGGGTGTGTTGGGGACACAAGAGACTCTTTGTTATTTGGTTGCAGGGTTGTTTGAGAGAGACCATCTTCATCCTATGCCTCCCACGGATTGATAAACCTTAGGTCATCCACTTGAGGGAAAATTGCTACTGTCCTACAAACCTCTGCACTTGGAGGGCCAAAACGAGTCTACAAGAACAAGTTGTGTAGTAGACATCAAGCTCTTTTCTGGCGCCGTTGCTGGGGAGGTGAGTGCTTAAAGGTATATCTTTAGATCTTGCAATTGAATCTTTATTTTCTTGTTTTATCACTAGTTTGGTTTATAAAATAAAACTACAAAAAAATGGAATTGAGGTTGCCTCATATTATTCGTCTTTATAATGTTTTTCTTGAAAATGATGGAGCGGAAAATTGTGCTCAATTGATAGAAGAAGAAATCAATAAAATGTTTGGCATAAAATCTTTGAATGATGAGCATGATTGCAATGTTGTTAGTATGAATTCTATGAATATCCAAAATACTAAAGATGATTGCACTAGTCATGACAAAAATGTTTCTTATAAGCATGTCAATTTTTGTGGAGTGCATAAAGTTTGTGAAGACATGCCTTATAGGGATGATAGATTTTGTAAGAAGCATAAACATGATAGAACCAATTTTTTGCTCAAAGTGATAGATGAATTTGCTACAAAATTATGCTCTCTTCATCCCATTACTTGTGAACTTTGCAATAAAATTGGTCACCTTAATTTTCAATGCATAATTTTTTATGATCGAATCATGGCTAAATATTGTAATGACTTGACCGCCCTTGAACTATATAATGAGCTTTATCTATTTTTGGGGTGTGACGAATTATCACATAAAAATAGTTGGTTTGAAGTATTCATTCTCACGGATGACATTGAAAATAATCTAAAGGATATCTATATGTTTTGTATGGTAAATTGCAATGAGAATGCTTATATTGCCAACTATAGAAAGACGGGAAAACCAATAGAATATAAAAGGAACACTACTGAAAGGGTAAAGATTTCCACTTTCCCTCATATTGTCTCCCATGATGAAATAGGTGACAAGGAGGAGCTTCCTATTCAACCAATCTCATTAATAAGAAGCTTGGAAAAATTGATTAAACCCACACATGATGTGGTGAAGAAGAAGAAAAGAAGAAAGAGTAGAGGTAAAAAGGTATCCCTCCCAAATAATGTTGCTCCTATTATTGTTGTGCCTCATGATAATGAATCAAAAATAATTGTGGAAGATGATATACTTGATGATGATATTGCTTCTTTGTCTTATGGTACAATGTCCGAAGGAACTATTGAGGATGATTTTATTATGCCTATTACTCATTATGATGATTATGATTGGGAAAATAATGATACTTCTTATAATCTTGAAAATCTTTTTGGCACCAACTTAGAAAATTGTGATGATAATAATTGTTATACTATTGGTGCTATTCATACTATTGATGATAATAGTGATTATGCTAATGATATGCCAAGCCACAAGCTTGGGGATGCTATGTTGGATGAGAATGACATGTTTGAGAATTTATTTGCTGCAATTAATGTTTGTCCCAAGCTCGGGGATGCTATGCTTAATGAAGATGATCTTTTTAGTCCCTCTACTTTGAATGATCAAATTTGTTATGATGATTGCATGCCTCCTATTTATGATGATTGCAATATTCATGAAAGTGGGTTTGGAAGAGTGTCAACTCTAGATAATAATTATCCCACTATTTTGGAGGGTGTTAAATATTATTTTAATAATGATAAAAGTGGATTCGGAGAGGTCATGACTTTATTTAATGTTGAATCCACTACTTTGGAAGAGGTTTCAATTGATTATGATGAGAACAAAATTGCTACTTATGATGATTATTGTGATGATACTTATGTTATGAAAAAGAGTGATGATTATTATTATAATACTTGTCATAATTATGAATACCCTTTTGCTGAACATTACTCTTTTAATGTGGAAACAATTTTTAGTATTCAAGTATCATATGATACTCCCACTATTATGAATGAGAACAAATTTGCTTATGTCGAGAGTAATAAAAATTCTATTCTTGTGGATCATGAAAAGAATGCTTTATGTGATAGTTATATTGTTGAATTCATTCATGATGCTACTGAAAATTATTATGAGAGAGGATCATATGCTTGTAGGTGTTGCAATAATATCAAGATTCCACTCTATGTGTTGAAAGTTTTGAAGTTATGCTTGTTTTGCCTTCCTATGCTAGTTGATTCTTGCTCCCATAAATTGTTTTCTCACAAAATCCCTATGCATAGGAAGTGGGTTAGGCTTAAATGTGCTTGTCATATACTTCATGATGCTCTCTTTGTGTTTCAATTCTTTACTTTTATGTGAGCATCATTGAAATCATCATGCCTAGCTAAAAAGGCATTAAAGAAAAGCGCTTGTTGGGAGACAACCCAACATTTACCCCTACTGTTTTTTTGTGTTCACATGATTAATCTACTGTAGTAATCATGTTTTATATGTTTTATTTCAATAATGTGCCAAGTAAAGCCTTTGGGATAGTGTGGATACTTGTTGATTTGATTCTGTGCAAAAACAGAAACTTTTGCGTCCAGTGCTGGAATTTCTATTCTGTACTGGAGAGTGAGAAAATTCTGAAATTTTTACACAGTATTGGGTTACAAATGTTTTACGTTGTCCTAATTTTTCAGAATTTTTAGAGTTATAAAAGTATGGTTTTTAAATCGCTCACTACATGTTGTTCTGTTTTTGACAGATTCTGTTTTTAGTGCATAGTTTGCTTGTTTTAGTGTTTCCATAGCTTATATTGAGTAATATAAATTGTGGAAATGATTGAATACAGTAGGAATCATGTGATAACAATTATTAATCTTGTCTTGACAGTACCTAAGTGGATGATTTATTTTTATCATACTAACCTATCTCACAAGTTCCGTTAAGTTTTGTGTGATTGAAGTTTTCAAGTTTTGGGTGAGATATCGATATGAGGAGAATAAGGAGTGGCAAGACCCTAAGCTTGGGGATGCCCAAGGAACCCCAAGGTAATACTCAAGGAAGACTCAAGCATCTAAGCTTGGGGATGCCACGGAAGGCATCCCCTCTTTCGTCTTCAACATTATCGGTAGCCTTACTTGGAGCTATATTTTTATTCGTCACATAATATGAGTTTTGCTTGGAGCATCATTTTGTTTTGTTGATATTTGCTTGCTGTTATCAATAATCATGTTCTGTATCTTTTAGTTCAATAAAATGCCAATTATAGCCTTTACCATGCTCAGTTTGCAAGTTCATGTGTTGCTGTTTGAAAACAGAAAGTTTTCTGTTATGTCCAGAATATTCCTGAATAGTCAGAACTTGATAAAAATCTGAAATTTTTACACAGTAAGCATGCATGAGTTCTCTGTCACGTGGTGATTTTTCAGAAATTTTGGAGTTAGGGAAGTATGAATTTTAAATCCCCCTTTACAGACTGTTCTGTTTTGGCAGATTGCTGTTATGGTTGCATATGTTTGCTTGTTTGATGATTCTATTTGTGGATAGGAGTATTAAATATGCAGAGGCATTTAGTATGCAATGTTTAATTATAATTTTTGTGATTTTCTACAGGAGAGAATGTTAAGGTTTTGAGTTGATTTATACTAACTTATCTCACGAGTTCTTGTTGAGTTTTGTGTGGATGAAGTTTTTTAAGATTTAGGAGAAACCGTGATATTAGAGGAATTAAGGAGACACAAGAGCTCAAGCTTGGGGATGCCCAAGGCATCCCAAATTAATATTTCAAGAAGTCTCAAGCATCTAAGCTTGGGGATGCCCCGGTAGGCATCCCACCTTTCTTCTTCAACAACTATCGGTCAGTTTTGGTTGAGCCTAAGTTTTTGCTTCTTCACATGATATGTGCTATCCTTGGAAAGTCATTTTATTTTGTTTTCTTTGCTGTTTGAATAAAATACTTAAAATCTGAAATTTCTAAATGAGAGAGTCCTCACATAGCAACTTAATTACTTAACTACTCATTTGATCTTCACTTATATCTTTTTGGAGTAGTTTGTCATTTACTCTTGTGCTTCAATTATATGCTATGAGTAAAATGTGAAAGAATTGAATATCATAAAGTTGAAATTATATGTGCTTCATATGCTTGTATCATGCCTAGTAGTAGTTTCACATTGGGTTTAGAAAGTGAAATCTATTGAAGCTTGACAATCACAATATTGGTCATACAAGCAATTCATGAATGATTAGTATAAGGAAGAGAACTTTCACATATAAATATATTATCTTGGACATCTTTTATGATTGTGAATACTCATTAATTATTTTCGAACTTGAGCAAATTAGTTGAAGTTGGACAAGGAAGACAACATAATGAGTTATGTTTGGGTATATTTGCATAGAATTTATATTGTTATGGATCCTCCAACATGTGGTGCTTGCTTAGGATCTTTTGCTAGCCAAAAATTCGTACTAAGTAGAGATACTACTTGTGCATCCAAAAACCCTTAAACCCAGTTTCTTGCCATGAGTGTCCACCATATCTACCTAGGGATTGAATAAGATCCTTCAAGTAAGTTGTCATCGGTGCAAAAAGCAATAAAAATTGCTCCTAAATATGTATGATCTTTTATTGCAAGGGAATATAAGTGTTGTACGAACTTGTGATGGTAAAGAAATAAAAGTGACGGACTGCATAATAAAGGTTGCTATCACAAGGGGCAATATAACGTGACGTTCCTTTGCATTAAGGGCTTGTGCATCCAAAAATAAAAAGCACATGACAACCTCTGCTTCCCTCTGCGAAGGGCCTATCTTTTAATTTTATGCATTTACTTTTATGTATTTACTTTTATGCAAGAGTCAATAAGTATACATTCGCATTTCAACCTCAATTATTCTCTAGTTGGGAAGCATCATGTGGTGGGGAAAGATCCAGGCACATATGGCCAGTCAAATATATTTGATCATGAATTATTATTGTTGACAATTATCTCTATGATAAATAAGTTGGGAGGCAAAACATTAAGCCCCTATCTTTCTCTGTGTTCGATGGATGCCATTTGTTCTAAAAATATGATTTGAGTACTAGCAATCATAGAAGACTATATGATAATTGAGGATGTGGAGCTCTTACTTAGACTTTGTTGAAATTAAGTTGAATTGCAATTGTTTGGTGACTAAGAATGGGTTGTTAAGTTTCAAGAGAATGCATTGTTTGAACCATAACATGTGAATTGATTGCTACTTTATCATGATGAGTTTTATGAGAAAGAGTTGTTGTTATGATGCTAGGAAAAGTGATTGAAATTATCATTGATCAAACTTATGCACTATGCTAGCATTCACACTTCATAAATTATTTCTTTTATCATTTACCTACTCGAGGACGAGCAGGAATTAAGGTTGGGGAAGCTGATACGTCTCCAACGTATCTATAATTTATGAAGTATTCATGCCATGTTTATAATAGTTTTGTATGATTTTGGTGCACTTTTATATGGCTTTTATATGATTTTTATGGACTAACATATTGACCTAGTGCCCAGTGCCAGTTGCTGTTTTCTGCTTGTTTTTGGTTTTACAGAAAATCCATATCAAATGAAGTCCAAATGCAGTGAAACTTTTTGACGATTTTTTCTGGAAGGAAATAGACCCAGGAAGCTTCGGAGGAGCAGCAGAAGAGCCACAGGGGCCCCACGAGCCACCTGGGCGCGCCTGCCCCCCAGGCGCGCCCTGGTGCCTCGTGGGCCCCCTGTGGCACCTCTTCGCATGATTCCAACGCTGAAAAATCATATATATTCAGAAACCCCCGATAGTTAACCTAGATGAGTTTTTACGCCGTCGCAAGCCTCTGTACCTCCACGATCTAATCTACAACCCTTTTCTGGCACCCTGCCGCAGGGGGGAATCATCACCGGAGGCCATCTTCATCATCCCGGCGGTCTCCATGATGAGGAGGGAGTAGTTCACCCTCGGGCTGAGGGTTTGTACCAGTAGCTATGTGTTTTATCTCTCTCTCTCGCGTGCGTCCTTGATTTGGCACGGTCTTGATGTACCGCAAGCTTTGTTAATATAGTTGGATCATATGGTGTTTCTGCCCTCTCTATCCTTATTGTGATGAATCGAATCTTTTTCCTTTGAGGTTTCATTATTGTCGGAGTGAATATTTCAGATTTGAGAACACTTGATGTATGTCTTGCATATGAATACCCGTGGTGACAATGGGGTATTATATTGATTCACTTGATATATGTTTTGGCACTCAACTCGCGGATTCCCGCGGTGAGATTGGGGTAATCTATGCATAGGGGTTGATGCACGTTTTCATTATCTTTTCTCCGATAGAAACTTTGGGGTGCTCCTTGGAGTTCTTTGTGTGGAATGAATATTATGATTATGAAGTTGTTTGATGCATATCGTATAATCAACTCATGGATACTTGTGGTGACATTGGAGTATCTAGGTGACATTAGAGTTGGTTGATGTGTATCATATGGTGTTATTTTAGTATGAACTCTAGGGCTGTTTGTGACACTTATAGGAATAGCTCAATAGATCGATCGGAAAGAATAACTTTGAGGTGGTTTCGTACCCTACAAACAATTTCTATCTTATGTTCTCCGCTAATAGGAACTTGGGAGTGATTCTTTATCGCACGTTGAGGGATGGTTATATGATCCAATTATATTAGTATTGTTGAGAGATTGCACTAGCAAAAGTATGAACCCTAGGCCTTGTTTCTAAGCATTGCAATACCGTTTATGCTCACTTTTGTTACTTGCTACCTTGCTGTTTTTTATTGTTCGCACTACAAAAACCTATATCTACTATCCATACTACACTTGTATCACCATCTCTTCGCCGAACTAGTGCACCTATACAATTTACCATTGTATTGGGTGTGTTGGGGACACAAGAGACTCTTTGTTATTTGGTTGTAGGGTTGTTTGAGAGAGACCATCTTCATCCTACGCCTCCCATGGATTGATAAACCTTAGGTCATACACTTGAGGGAAAATTGCTACTGTCCTACAAACCTCTGCGCTTGGAGGCCCAACACGAGTCTACAAGAACAAGTTGTGTAGTAGACATCACTCCCTCAGCTGCTCCAGTTGTCGCCACTCCTCCACCAGTCCCGCAGACTTCTTCAGAGGCATTTGCAGATGCTCTTCTCTCCGACATCGACACACACCGGAGCTGCCAGCCAGAGGTGTTCACCGCCAGGAGCTGCCGGAAATCGTGTCTAGAGCGATGTTTAGCTCTATACCTATTCGATGTTTTTGGTACTTGTTGCCAAAGGGGGAGAATTTGTATAGATCATTAGAGCTTCGAGAGAGAGTGTTTTGCCTTTTTTGTTCGTTTGTTTTCCTTTGAGAGTTTCGTGCTACAATTTGGTTGTGTTACCTTTCGAGCTACCTTGATCATTATGCTTGTGATACTACATTTGGTTATGTGTGTTTGATCATACGATGCTTCATGCTATGCTCATTGCTTATCTTTATCATTATCTATGTATGATCATTCACTTGGTTGATTGGTGATGAGTGCTTACGTTATTGTATTCTTATCATTTTGAGCGCTCCACCAAGATGTATGTGACATGGAAGAGTGACCCATGATCCTAATCGATTGTGCATTTGCATTCAAATGCAAATTTTAAATAATGCACAAATTTAGGGGGAGCTCTTACTTATCACATACTTCTCAAAGCGATGATGTATTTCATTAATTATATCATTTGTCAAAGCTTTGATCTATATGTTGTCATCAATTACCAAAAAGGGGGAGATTGAAAGTGCAACTAATCCCCGGGTGGTTTAGGTAATCAATAACAACTTATACATCATTGATCTAATATTCATTGCTAGTAGATTTCAGAAAAGATCAATGATTGGCATGGCAAGGACTAATGGATGTAGACCCCTCAAAAAGTAAAGGACAAGTTTGGTATCTACAAGACTCTTCATTTTCATTTTAGTGATCCAAGATCACATTGAGTCCCTTAGGAAAGCCAATACTATTAAAAGGGGATGAGGTGTCAATGATGAGGTTGTTGCTCAAAGTGCTTAGTGGTATTGCTCTAAAAACCCTCAGTCATTCTCCCACAATCACATCTGTCCAAACCCTAAATTCCTATCTCGGTCCCACCGAAACTACTTCATCTGGACTCACCGAGACCATCACTAATATTGCCACTGCCAAACCCTAGCAATTCGGTTTCACCGGAAAGGATCTCGGTCCCGCCAAGATGGCTTTGCCAAGTTTCTGTAACGCCATTTTTTCACTTCGGAATCACCGAGTTGAAATAATCGAAATTTCCGAGAGTTCTGCCCTAGCCTTTGCACTTCGGTCCCACCGAGTTGTTCCACTTCGGTCCCACCAAAAAGCCTAAAGTTCACACTTTTTACACTAGTCGGTCTCACCGAGTTTATGTTTGGTCTCACCGAGTTGGTTCAAAAAGTGTGTAACGGTTGGATTTTTGGTGAAGACTATTTATACCCCTCCACCCCCACTTACTCTCAAAGAGAGCCATCAGAACGTGCCTACACTTCCACCATACATTTTCTGAGGGAGAACCACCTACTCATGTGTTGAGATCAAGAGATTCCAATCCAACCATTTGAACCTTGATTTCTAGCCTCTTCAAGTTGCTTTCCACTCCAATCCTTCTCCTACCCATGCCAAATCTGTGAGAGAGAGATTGAGTGTTGAGGAGACTATCATTTGAAGCACAAGAGCAAGGAGTTCATCATCAACACACCATTTGTTACCTTTTGAAGAGCGGTGTCTCCTAGATTGGTTAGGTGTCACTTGGGAGCCTCCAAGATCATGTGTAGTTGAACCAAGGAGTTTGTAAGCGCAAGGAGATCCCCTACTTCGTGAAGATCTACCCCGAGTGAGGCTAGTCCTTCGTGGACAGAAGCCATGGTGGAATAGGCAAGGTTGCTTCTTCGTGGACCCTTCGTGGGTGGAGCCCTTCGTGGATTCGCGCAACCGTTACCCTTCATGGGTTGAAGTCTCCATCAAAGTGGACGTACGATAGCACCACCTATTGGAACCACGCAAAAAATCATCGTGTATTCATTGCGTTTGAAATATCCAAACCCCTCCTTTACTTACATGTGCAATGTTTTACTTTCTGCTGCTACACTCTTAGAATTGCATGTGTAGGGTGATACTTGACTTGGTGTATTTGCTAAAATCTGGCCACAACTAAAATTGGGAAAAGGATAGATTTTTATTTAGTCAAGTAGTCTAATCACCCCCCTCTAGACATACTTTCGATCCTACAAAAATAAACTAGGCGTTGGACCACCTTCTTCTTCGGCACAATTTGTTGTTTTGTTGCATTTGCTTGCGCTTGATCTGCTTTGTCGGCACCTGACCTTGCCGGAGAAGATTCTGGCTTGTCGGGTCCAGGCTCTGTGATTGCTGCTTCCCTCTGCACCACCAGTGCAGCACTGACCACTTGATTGGTTGCCGCTAAATAAATCAGCAATGGCTCTTGTGGCTTAGGCGCAACTAGAATTGGCAGAGAGGACAAGTATGTAACACCCCAATTTTTGGCCCTTTTCTTTTCTTTTGGATTTCTCTGGTTTTTTCTTTGGATTTCTTTTGGTTTGGCTCTATTGACTTGAAACCTGGGAAGATCATCTCTTTTTCTTCTCCAAAGTGGTTCAACACTCTCAAATCTTTCCCAAGACCATGTCATTTCATCCTATCCCAACCCTAAATTCCATTTCATCAAATATTCCTTTTTCTATTAAAGGAATAATCATGTTTGCCCTAGGTTGTGAAGCAACCTCATTTTTTTCATTCCCAAAATTCCCACAAAATTCTCATAAATACTTTGACTCATATGGACCTTGGATATGTAAAAATATTCAAGCTCTCATGCTCATGGTGAGCACACCTTCCAATTCTAGATTCTGGTCATAATTTCAGTTTGTGAAGCAACTATGTTTTATATTGCTTCATAATTGCTAAAATATTACCAAGACATTATCCCACCTATATAACTTCCCTCCACCAAATTTAAGTTCATTTCATCAAGCCAATATTTCTCAAGAATTTCCCCAAGTTTCTGTCCAGTGGGAAGCATTGTGAAGGAAGTACCATTTGTATTTATCCAAATGGTATTAAATTTTTACAGTGCCTCCCTATGTCCAAATAATCGTCCTACACCAAATTTCAGCTCAATCCAACACTCCATCTGAGCAGAGCTTCCATTTCTATTTTCTGGCCAGTTTGGCACTTTGCAAAGGAAGTACAAGCTAGTCTTCTCTATTTGAGCTGAGATTTTGCCACAGTAATCACCCTAGTGGATGACCACCCTCAGCCAAATATCAGGCTAAATGGACTTGTCCATTGCTCTCACCACTAATCAAACACCTTGCTGTTGATTAGGGTTTGAGCCACGTTCAGTCACACCTTGGGCCATTGCTATTGTCTCCTTGTACCTAGCAGCTACTTGGGGAGTTTCCAACCTGCCAGACATATTTGGGCCGCCCAGAACATGTGGCAATGCCACGGTCACGCGGTGACCACGCGTAGAGCGCTTGCATTCCGTGCAGACAACGTGCTCTAGACATCAGGGCCCTAGGTCACCGTCCAAACCACATCCTCGCGCGACCGCAGCATGTCCACGGCGTCGTCCTCCCTCTTCTCCATCCACGCGCCCCTTCTGGACCCCCTTCCCCCTCCTCCTTCTCCCTCGGCGCGCCAGCTCCGACGCGGCATAGTGCGCGCCCGCCATCGTCTTCCCCCTAGCCTCTTCCCCGAGCTCTCTCGAGTGCACCCGTGGCCTCTCCACTCCCCGTGGACCCTCCCGACGTCTTCCCCCCTCCCTCCGCGTGGCCTAGAGCTCCAGTGCCCTCGCCATTCGCCTCTGCGGTGGCATCCAGCTCGGGCATCTTGCCCCGGTTATATATAGCCACTCCCCGACCCCCTCGACCTCACCATCCTCCTACTCTATCTCCTAGAAACCTCCCAGACCCCTCAATTTCTCCCCGGAGCCTCTCCTCGCTCGCCATGGCCGCCAGGGCCATCGCTCAAATTTGGGCGCCTCGGCCCCTCCCTTTCCACCTTACCATACCAGGAGACTCCCCCTAGCCATCCCGAACCTAACCGTAGCCCCAGTCTCTCGTCCCCGCGGCTGTGTCGTGCTGCCCAACTTCACCTGAGGCCGCCGTCCGCCGCAGCCGACGCGCTGCTCAATTCTAAGCTCCCCGTCGACCGTGCCGTGCACGGGCGGGACCGTCTCAGCCTCCTAAGCACTCCGGTGGGTCATACGCGTCGAATGGTGGCCGGAGTTGCCGACTATCGCCGTCGGGGCTCTCTGCTCCCTCGGGCAGGCATGCGCGCGGGAGGTAGGAGATGACCTGCCGGTGGGCCCCGCTGTAAGTGAGAGAAACGGCGGGCCCGCGAGCTTAAGTGGAGGCGCCTTCAACAAAATGGGCTTTCCAATTCCGAAAGTGTACTCATGCGCGACTTCAGAGCAGAATTCACTTCTCCGCAGTGCAAGCGTATTTTCCCGAAGTGCGCCTTCTCTTTCCAGCCGCTACCGAAACCCTTATATTGCGGACGTTCGTCAGTTCAGCATAGAAAAGCACAGTCTCTGTTTGTTTTTCTGTCTAACGAACGAACGGCCGTATCTTTGCAACCACAACTCCGAATCAGGTGATTCCAAAGCCCACGTTCTCTATTCGTCGAGCCTATTTCGATGGTATCATTTTCACATTGTTGAAACATTCTAAAAATGACCATTTTGCCCCTGCCCTTATTCAGCCCCCATCGAGAGAGAAACTTTTCCGACGAATCTTTCCACGAGATGATCGCACTTCTTCCCGATGAATCCATCGACCCCAGGCAAGCCACAATAGCCACTTGCATGATGGCATTTCAATAGCCATGGTTTTCACTTGAATGTTTGAATAATTATTTATTTATGTAATTATTTTGTGAATGCTATGTATATTCTTGTAAATCCATGCTCATTTCTTATGCCATGTTCATGTGCATTCATTGAGATAGATGATTATTTACTAATGTTATTATTCTTATGTTTAATTCTTGTAATTATTTCCTATGCTAGTGATAATGGTATGTTCATATGAATTGTTATGGTTTGCTATGAATATGCTTGTGCATCCATGATCATCACTATGCCATGCTTTTTTGCATCCAGTAGACTAAATGATTTATTGTTGTTGATGTTATGATTCATATGTTAAATGGTTCTGCTGCCCATCCATGCTTATGTCGATATCATGCTCATATGCATTGGCATCTCATCATGTTATTTTGTTATGGCTCAGCTCATCACCATTCAAGTTAAACCTGACATTAATTGAACTTGAACAAATCTGTTGGCTGAGTCATAGTGCCACCGAATCGAGCTCACCAGTGCAACCACACTTGCCTGGATGGGGAGGCCCTAATTCGGTCTATTGTCATGCCTCTCGCCGGTGCCTCCAACGAGGGAAGGTTATGTGTGCGTGCTACTCTGATCAAGTAGGCGGCAATAACCTTGTGAGCCCAAGTTTTATGGTACCAAGGTCCCCGTTTGGGACGATGATGTTGAAGTTTCACCATGATGGTGGCAGCCACAAAGGTGGTGGATGTCACGAGTTGACATCGGGGCCACCCATGGCATAGCCCAGACGGGAGTTTGTCGGAGTGGCCGGGAGAGTGTCATGCAATAGATTGGTTTTGTTGGAACGTCGTTGGTCCACCCAAATGGGAGCACGAGGCTATGAATTCCATAGTGTGGGTACAGTGTACTAACCTCTGCAGAGTGTATAATCTATCGATAGCCGCGTCCTCGATTATGGACACGGTTCGTAGAAGGTCACACTATGGGTCAACAGCTATAATAACCTGAATAATAAACAACCCCAGCTCCATGTGGTAAGAAGTTGGTTGATCTTTATGTGGTCATGCGATGATCACGGATAAAGATCGAGCTCATAGTGGTCATGCGATTATCACGGATTCAACCCTTGGTGGTTAAGCGATAACCACCGGCATGAGTAAGTTGGTCTCCTTTTGGTCATGTGATGATCACGGTGGTAAGAAAGATTGATACCTATGGTGGTTATGAGATAACCTCCGAGATGAGTAAGTTGGTCCATGAGACCTTAAACGTCGACTCCCTCTCATGGTAGTGCAAGTATCATCATGTTCATATCATGAGTATCATGTATATGCCATGCTTCTCATATTTTTCTAGTACTATCATGCTCATCATCAATAATTAACCTGTAAATGCCATGCTATTGTTTGTCTTGATTGCTTTGGTTGCTGTGAGATTGCGAGTACATTCAAAGTACTCACCTGGCGTGTCATGCCAGATTGATGGTGATGCCGTGATTGATTGTTTGTCGAGGATCCCGAGTTTGCGAGCTAGGATGTGTACCAGCCAGTGTCCCTGTGGAGTGGAGTTCATCACCATTGTCGTCGTTCCACTGCTAGAAGTTTTTCCGCTGCTACGAGTGGCTTCGCTGCTAGCATAGAGCTACCTTAGCAAGCGTAGTGTCGTCGTGCCCCTGTAACCTTTGTAATTTCAGAACCCTTGTACCCCTATTATTTGTAATAAAGAGTTGTTTTATTCTATGCCAAGCAGTGCCGTATTCTAGAAGACTTGATCTCTGGGCTAGAATACGGGGTGTTCCGGTTCCTCTGAGCCGGGGTGCTACAAAGCTTGGTATCAGAGCAGGACTGGCTGTAGGACGCCCTAGTCAACGCGAGCATTAGAAACCAGTAGTTTAGAGTCTAGCTTGATTGTTGCATTTGGTTGCTGCATTCGTTTGTCACATAGCATGCATATAGACTTATTATCTTGTCACTAATGATCTTATCTTGTGAGTGTAGATGGCATCGGTTTCGATCCATTACAACCCAGCCCCTGCACCCTCCAGCTTTGCATACCTGCTTTTCGGTGTTTGGCGGCATCTCTGTCCCAGCGGAGTGATGTCGAGGTACCAAGTGGTGTCAAACACTTGCAGGATTGGTGCTCAGGTATTGCCCCAATATCTTTCTGCCAGCCACACCTATCATTTCGGTGGTAGACATGTTTCTACCCCGGATCTTGCCATCCAACTCGCCACTTTGGCAACCCTTACTGGTCTTTGTTACTAGGAAAGGGCAATGCTAGCAGACCCTGCTTTCCACCGCTATCCTATCCTGTCACCCCTTCCTTGGACGAGTACGGTTCCCTTCCGTCAGCTTGATGATGATGTGGCCATGACATTCATGATCCGCTACATGATCACCAAGTACGTCCTCACCTCCGAGCCCGTTAGAGGTGCAATCTGTATTAAGCCAGCTCTTGGTGTAGCTCTGTTTACACCAACCCCTCCACCCGTTGATCCACCTTCGTGCACACTACCACAACATATTAGATCGTCGTACCGGAGTTCCCGCAAGATTTGTGTGCTTAAGTAGGCATGCATATTGTTGTGAACAGCCGTGAAATGTGATGTTGATTGTGTGTGATCTTGATGCCTTGTGTGCTTTTGTTTGAATCATTTCTTTTTCTTCTTTACTTGGGCCTTCGGTGTTACCTTATTTCCCCTTATGAAAGTTGCTCATCAACCTGTCACGGACTCGAAGAATCGATGAGGGTTTCAAATATTTGGAAGCTCCGCTAAACAGTATGGAATTATCAGTCCACTTCATTGTATTGAGAATATCTGGTTTGAATGCAAATGATATCCTAGATTGATTATAAGCATCAAGTCTACATCAGCGTGCAATCTTCACAGCAGTAATGATTAAACCAGTCAGAAGACAAGTTGTGTGCAAGACCAACAATATATTTTCAGTCAAAGGTATGGTTCATATTGAGTAAAATTTGGAACATGTTATACCCCGAAAGAAAACCAGAATGTGCTATGGATCTAGTACTCAGCAAGAAGGATATTCGGACAATTCTTTTCATACAAGTAACCAACAGCAGGAGTCTTAAGGTTGTATATATGGCATTCAGTCCGCATATCACAGAGAGAAGCTTCTGGTGTAAGGAATCCAGTCTTCCTCCGCATGCTACCAGAGAAGCTTACGATGCAAGACTCCTCAATCTTCCTCAATACGATATGTGGGTATCTTCCATTATAAAATACTTGATCTTATTCTGTAAGCTACCGCAGAAATCTTCCAGCATAAGGCAATGAATCTTTCCCAATAAGCAACTAGAGGGAAAGCTTCTGAGGTACGATACCCAGTCTTCATCCGCACATTATCTCGGCAAAAGCATCGAGCATAAGCTATTCAGTCTTCTTTAGCACAATACTCTTGATAGCTTCCAAAACAAGCTATCCAGTCTTCATCAGTACAGCACTACAAACCGTTATTGTCTTTGGTACAAGATATTACATAGTGAGTTGGCAGTGCATCTCAAGAATCAAGCCCGCAACCGTTTGGTTAGAAGCACGAGCTAGTCAGGACACAAGTCTGCCTCAGGAAACAAATGTTGAGCTACACATACTTCCATATATATTGTGAGCATGCTGCCCAGGTCATGCAAGTCACTCATACGAGGATGCAATTATGGTCAAGCAGATCCACCGAAGGAAGGTGAGAATCCAACCACCACATGAGTTATGCAAGAGGAAGAAAGCCAGTTATACACCTCAGTGTGATGCAAGGCACGACAAGCTATGAAGTAAGACAACATTGGGACAACAATCTTGACAGTGGTTATCAAGGCCAGCTTCCTCACACCCGACAAAGTAATATCATTAACCCTTGTCACTATCTTGCATGATTAATCACAACCATGAGCTCTATACAAGTACATGTGAACCTGGTATATTTCCTATGACACGAGATATATATATATATGGCCAGGCTCTTTGGGCAAAGGATTCGGACAAAGAAAACAATAATCAAGGGGCAAGACTGACAATAAGGGCATGATAATTCCTGCTCAAACATCATGGTCCGTATACCCAAGACATCTGATTCCATATGGATAGTCACGACAGACACCCAAAAGGTATACTATGTAAGGATCCGTATCGAGCCAACCCGCTTGTCCAACTACATATGCTCAAAATTGTCAATATGGAATATCCAAGTCTATTATGTCAGATCAAAGATTCCTTAGCCAACTCAGCACTTTGACTTCAGTGACCATGTTAAAGTATCGCACGGCCTACTACCCACATATGGATATACCTACAGAATGAGTAATCGAAATGTTGAACAACAATCTCGGATCATGTGTCCTCACATATGAAACCAGTGAAAGGATAGCCTGCCATGAACAAGATTCTTCCACCAGAACCACCGTCAGTCAAGTCTCTAGATGCTATTGCTATAAGATCATACTCCTTTATACTGGTCACGACAGGCGACTGGCGAATCTTTGGTACGGATTTGATACTCGAGACAGTGGAATCAGCCAAGATGCTTCCGAACTCCCTACAAGTAGTCAGATTTCGCCAAGAGAACGGTTATGATTCCCAGCATTGTTTTGAACCAGGAGGACATGCATCTATTTGAGTAACCCAATGCAAGGATTAAAAGGTTTCGTGTCCACCGAGGAAATTTGCTCACAACTCCATTGAATACTATCAGTGCTGGGTACAAGAATCTCACGCCAATTGGAAATCACCCCCGGACTTGTGGAAAGAGCACATATCCCAGTCATGATAATATACTATGCCCCAGCTAACCCAACAGATATAAAAGAATTGGAGTCAGCGTAAGGTTTGACATATGAGGAAAGACCCGTCAGAATTTTTGGTATGGTGAAGCAAACCACCCCAGAGCAAGGTAATCAGATCGTATGAGATTCAGTGTGAACATCATATAAAGGAAAAGGATAGTCGAGTTGGAAACAGTTTCCTTAAGTCATATTCATACTTGTTCCCTGAGCAACCAAATCTTGAGGACGAGATTTATCCCAAGGGGGGTAGGTTTGTAACACCCCAATTTTTGGCCCTTTTCTTTTCTTTTGGATTTCTTTGATTTTTGCTTTGGATTTCTTTTGGTTTGGCTCTGTGGACTTGAAACCTGGGAAGATCATCTCTTTTTCTTCTCCAAAGTGGTTCAACACTCTCAAATCTTTCCCAAGACCATGTCATTTCATCCTATCCCAACCCTAAATTCCATTTCATCAAATATTCCTTTTTCTATTAAAGGAATAATCCTGTTTGCCCTAGGTTGTAAAGCAACCTACATTTCTGTCATTCCCAAAATTCTCATAAATACTTTGACTCATATGGACCTTGGATATGTAAAAATATTCAAGCTTTCATGCTCATGGTGAGCACACCTTCTAATTCTAGATTCTGGTCATAATTTCAGTTTGTGAAGGAACTATGTTTTATGTTGCTTCATAATTGCTCCAATTTTACCAGGACATTATCCCACCTATATAACTTACCTCCACCAAATTTGAGCTCATTTCATAAAGCTAATATTTCTCAAGAATTTCCCCAAGTTTCTGTCCAGTGGGAAGCATTGTGAAGGAAGTACCATTTGTATATATCCAAATGGTATGAAATTTTTACAATGCCTCCCTATGTCCAAATCATGATCCTACACCAAATTTCAGCTCAATCCAACACTCCATTTGAGCACAGCTTCCATTTCCATTTTCTAGCTAGTTTGGCACTTTGCAAAGGAAGTACCAGCTAGCCTTCTCTATTTAAGCTGAGATTTTGCCACAGTGATCACCCTAATGGATGACCACCCTTAGCCAAATATCAGGCAAAATGGACTTGTGCATTGCTCTCACCACAAATCAAACACCTTGATGTTGATTAGGGTTTGAGCCACGTTCAGTCACACCTTGGGCCATTGTTGTTGTCTCCTTGTACCTAGCAGCTACCTGGGGAGTGTCCAACCTGCCAGACATATTTGGGCCGCCCAAAACGCGTGGCACTGCCATGGTCACGCGGTGACCACGCATAGAGCGCGTGCATTCCGTGCAGACAGCGTGCTCTGGACATCGAGGCCCTCAGCCGCCGTCCAAACCACGTCCTCGTGCCACCGCAGCATGTCCACAGCGTCGCCCTCCATCTTCTCCATCCACGCGCCCCCTCTGGACCCCTCTCCCCCTCCTCCTTCTCCCTCAGTGCGCCAGCTCCACCACGGCACAGTGCGCGCCCGTCATTGTCTTCCCCCTGGTGTCAGGACCCCGATCCTAAGTCACACTGATCTAGCATGTAACACATCATATCACTTTGCGGCCTCACACACGGTAACCCACGGCTGCCGCCTTTACCTGGGCCGGGACCGTTTGCGCCTTTTGGCTCACGTATATGATTGTGCCGCTAGCATCCATATGACAGAGAACCCGGACCGACATGACTAGTCGTAAACCAAGGTGGCACAAACTTACAGGGACAGGCATACATGACCCAGCAATGCACGTGTCGGTCATCAGCGTGTGCAACCGAGTCGTAGCAAGCTACAAGGACTCCAGTAAAACACCGCCTGAAATTTCCCCGTAGGGACAGACACAGGAGCAAAGAAGGACACATGTCGGTCAATCCAACGCTGACTAGGCTTGACCCTGCGGTGGGGCCCGGTGTCAGTGGCAGTGAGGTGGCTAATTAGGGGGGGTTAGTCCTAATGACCGTGCCACATCGGCTGTCGCCGGAGTTCGGCCGGCGGTGACCAAAACCGCGGCGGCAACTCGGCGGACCTGAGCTACAAGCGGCAGCTGGACGTGCGGAGACCACCAGGAGGTAGCCCGCACACGTCCGCGTCCAGCAGAGCAAACGGGAGGCCGCGCCAAGTCACGCCGCCGCACCGCTCGGCTTAGCCGCCGCCGCGCTGCACCGGTGACCCGATGGGCCTGCTGGGTCCTACGGTAGGGTGCGTTGACTGCAAATTAAAATTTCCTACCCGCAGAACAACCAGGAACATGCTAACAGAGATGGATCACAGATCATTACCACTAGACGTGCAGTGCCGTGCAGCGGAAGTAGAGTCGTGGCAGCGCGTCACCGGAGTCGTCTCCTCCTCGTCGATCTCCCACGTACAGCCGATCACCGAGTCCCACGAACAGGTTTGCCGGAGTGGCACAATTGCACCACCTCTAATGGTATCCGCGCGTGCGGGAGGAACGCTTTACGGCGGACTGCTAGGTCCGATCGCACAGCCTGCGGCACATGCAGGTGGCTAGTTGCAACACATGCAAAGCCCTAATGACGACGCCAAAACGATCAACCTTGATAAGCGTGCCATACCTCCACTATATATAGGCATCCGTCGTGGGCTCAACACTTGGGCCTCACACAGATCCTAAAGCCCAAAGTCTACTCGGTCACGATCCAAGTCCAGCTCGGATCACATCCAAAGTGTCCTCGGATCCGACCTCGTAGGTTCCTTCCCTTAAGCGCGTGACCCCTTAGGTTCAAGTCGGCTTGGTCGCAGTTCGGATCACCTCCGACCTGCTCAGCAGGTAGCGGCCTCTAGCAAGGCGTCCCGACCACCAAGTAGACTATGAAGCCGGTTGGCGAACCTGTACGTCACACTTCCGTACCCTTTGCCACACGATATATGTTGTCGGGCTCAAGGCGATGTGGCAATCCCTGTTACAGCCCGACCTCTCTCTCGTTTCAGTGAATCCGACCAACACCTCGGATTATATCATAATCCTCGTCGCATGGCCATGCTTATACAAGTCGGATCACACGAGGAGCCCAGAGTATATCTCTCCTCATCGGAGGGGCAAATCCCATCTTGCTTAACCATGTCTCGCAGCATGGGTCTGGACAAGCCCAAAACCTACCTTTATAACTACCCAGTTACGGAGTAGCATTTGGTCGGCCCAAAGCAGGTCAGTCACCATCCCGAGCACATGCGTCAGCTCAGGTCCGAGGACACAGAACGTATGTGTACTAGAGACTCACAGATGACCTATCGCTGTGTCTCATAGTTGGGTCTGTCCAATCCGAATTCCATCCGAGCTCGGATCCGGTCACCCGTATCCTATCTCGGATCCGATCAGATCCATGCAGTTTGGCAGCATCATATGCTTCATGGCTAGTGAGACAAAACCATCCACTGTATTGCATGCTAGTCTAGTCCGATGTGTGCCCACACGTCACTTACGACTAGGGACCATTTTAGGACGTATCATGCAACACAAGATCTCACAGACAAGTCACGTACTCGTCAACAAGTATCATTGATAACATCCGAGGACTACATCGGTTCATAAACACATCGGAAATATCATCATACATGATTGCCTCTAGGGCATACCTCCAACAGTCTCCCACTTGCACTAGAGTCAATCAAACAGGCATCGTATGCCCATGGCTCTAATAAGCCCCTCATGCTTGGGTTGTGGAAGTGGCTTAGTCAACGGATCTGCAACATTTGCATCCGTGTGAATTTTGCATAACTCTATATCACCACTCTTTACGATCTTACGTATCAGGTGATATTTCCGATCTATGTGTCTGGTCTTGTGGTGGTTCCTTGGCTCCTTGGCTTGTGTGATGGCACCAGAATTATCACAATAAAGGTCCAACGGTTCTACCGAGGTTGGGAAAACACCATGATCATCCAGAAAGTTCCGGATCCAAACACCTTCCTTTGCAGCTTCACAAGCCGCAATGTATTCGGCTTCTGTTGTGGAATCGGCCACCGTATCTTGCTTGGAACTGGTCCAGCTCACCGCTCCTCCATTCATGATGTACACAAATCCGGACTGTGATTGACAATCATCTCGATCGGTTTGGAAACTAGCATCGGCGTAACCCTTTACGACGAGCTCCTCCTCACCTCCATAAACTAGAAACATTTCTTTAGTCCTTTTCAGGTACTTTAGAATATTCTTTACCGCCGCCCAGTGAGCCTCACCGGGGTTTGCCTGGTATCTGCTCGTTAAGCTTATTGCAAAAGCAACATCAGGCCGGGTACATATCATGGCATACATGATGGATCCGATTGCCGAGGCATACGGTATTCGGCTCATCCTGCTTTGCTCATCAGATGTCGAAGGACTCTGAGTCTCACTCAGCCTTATACCATGTGAGAGTGGCAAGAACCCTTTCTTGGCCTCACTCATGTTGAACCGTTTCAACACTTTATCTATGTACGTGCACTGGCTCAAGCCGAGCAGTCTCCTCGATCTATCTCTATAGATCTTAATGCACAATATGTAAACTGCTTCACCGAGGTCCTTCATCGAAAACTTTTCATTCAATGATTCTTTGACCGAGTTCAGCATCGAAACATTGTTTCCGATCAATAGTATGTCATCCACATACAGGATCAAAAACACTACCGAGCTCCCACTCAACTTCTTGTATAAACAAGCGTCCTCTTCGCTTTTGATAAATCCGAGGTCTGTAACTACCTCATCAAAATGAATGTTCCAGCTCCGAGATGCTTGTCTCAATCCATAAATGGATCTCTTGAGCTTGTATACCTTACCAGCACTAGTCGGATCGACAAAACCCTCGGGCTGTATCATATACACGTCCTTGGTTAAATTTCCGTGAAGGAAAGCCGTTTTGACATCCATCTGCCATATCTCGTAATCGAAATATGCAGCTATAGCTAGTACGATCCTCACCGACTTCAGCATCACTACTGGCGAGTAAGTCTCGTCGTAGTCAATCCCTTGAACTTGTGCATATCCTTTTGCGACAAGCCGAGCTTTGTGGATCTGAACATTTCCATCCACATCGGTTTTCTTCTTAAAGACCCGTTTGCAACCAATGGTAGTGACGCCAGGTGGCAGATCAACCAAGTCCCAGACTTGATTGTGATCCATGGACTTTAACTCAGATCTCATGGCTTCCAGCCACTCCTCGGAATCCGGGCTCACCATCGCTTCCGCATGCGTAACCGGCTCATCGCTTTCTAGCAACAGCACATCGCGCACTCTGCGCAATCTTTCCGACCTCCGTGGTTGTGGTGCTGCTTCCACCTCGGGTTCCCTGATAGACTCCGGTATGATCACATCACCAGCCGAGCTATCCCCAACTGGTTCTCGAATTTCTTCGAGTTGCACCTGCCTCCCACTGGCTTCCCGTCCGAGAAACTCTTTCTCAAGGAAGACCCCGTTCCGAGCAACAAACACTTTGTTCTCTTCGCGGTTGTAGAAGCTATATCCCAAGGTTTCCCTCGGATATCCCACAAATATGAATTTATCCGACTTGGGTGTAAGCTTGTCTGACATGAGTCGCTTGACAAATGCTTCACAACCCCAAATCTTTAGAAAAGACAGCTTGGGACTCTTCCCAGTCCACATCTCATGTGGTGTCTTGTCTACGGATTTTGATGGTACTCTGTTGAGTGTAAAAGCTGCAGTTTCTAGCGCATATCCCCAGAATGACAAGGGTAAATCCGATTTGGTCATCATAGATCGGACCATGTCTAACAAGGTATGATTCCTCCGTTCCGATACGCCATTTCTCTATGGTGTACCCGGAGGTGTGAGCTGAGGTACTATACCTCGGCCTTTCAGATGATTATCAAACTCCTGGCTCATGTACTCACCTCTACGATCAGATCGTAGAAGCTTTATAGTCTTGCCGAGCTGATTTTCAACTTCGTTCTGAAACTCCTTGAACTTTTCAAAAGTTTCCGACTTGTGCCTCATCAAATAGATATATCCATATCTACTCAAATCGTCGGTAAAAGTCACGAAGTACTGATAGCCACCTCTGGCAATTGTGCTCAACGAACCACACACATCACTGTGTATCAGTTCCAACAGCTCGGACGCCCTTTCACAACTCTTTGCAAAAGGTGACTTAGTCATCTTGCCGAGGAGGCATGATTCACATGTCTCGAACGACCTGAAGTCAGACGAAGTAAGAAGCCTATCATCATGGAGCTTCTTCATGCGTTTCAGACTAATGTGTCGAAGCCTGCAATGCCAGAAGTATGTTGGATTTATCTCATTAGGCTTATGCCTCTTGACATTCATATTATAGACAGGTTCAGATTCCAGATTCAAAATAAATAACCCATCAACTATGGGTGCATAGCCGTGGAACATTCCATTCAAAGATATCGAACAACCATTGTCCTTTAAATTGAATTCATAACCCTGACTCATCAAGCATGAGGCAGAAATAATGTTCCGACTAAGCGCAGGAATATAATAACAATTATTCAATTCCAAAATGAATCCGGAAGGTAGCTGGAGTTGCATCGTGCCGACCTCCAACGCAGCAACTCTTGCTTTGTTGCCGACCCTGATGTCAATCTCCCCTTGTGACACACGCCTAGTTTTTACCAGCCCCTGCATCGAGTTGCAAATATGAACAACCGATCCGGATCAAATACCCAAGAGCTACTAGGTATGTCGGCAAGGTAAATGTCTATAACATATGTAACAAGTGTACCTTTGCCCGAAGTCGCACTTCCGGCCTTCTTGCTATGCTCGGCAAGCCACTTTCTACAGTTCCTCTTCCAGTGACCGGTCTCCTTGCAGTGATAGCAAATAGTTCCCGAGTCCGGTCCAGACTTCGGCGTAGCGGCGGAGCTCGGAACAGATTCCTTCTCCTTGCCCTTTGCCTTAGCCTTTTTCTTGGACCAACTTTTCTTGAACTTGCCCGAATTCTGCACCATCAACACTTGATGCGTGCCTTTCTTAATATCGTGCTCTGCCACCTTAAGCATCCCATGCAGTTCAGTGAGCTTCTTATCCATGCCATGCATATGATAGTTTGAAATGAACGTCCCATAGCTAGCTGGAAGAGAACCCAGAACTGCATCGGTAGCCAGCTCATCCAAGAGTGGGAAGCCTAAGCGTTCCAAATCTTGCACGTATCCGATCATCTTGATCACATGCGGGCTCAGTGGATCACCCTCCTTCAGCTTACAATCCATCAAGGATCGCCAGACGTTGAACCTTTCGGTCCTAGCCTGCATCTGAAACATGCTCTTGAGATTCTCGATCATATCGAAAGCCTCAACATTTTCGAAATGCTGTTGCAAATCGGGCTCCATACAAGCCAGCATCAGACAGCTGATCTCCGTTGAATCATCAACGAGTTTCTGGTAGGCATTCCTTGTTGTGGCATTAGCATTCTCGGCAGGTTCATCTGGAAGTGGATTCTCTAGAACATGTTCCTTCTTATCATGCTTGAGAACAATTCTCAAATTTCTATACCAGGTGGTAAAATTTGTTCCATTAAGTTTATCCTTTTCCAAGATTGATTTCAATGCAAAGTTGGGTTGAGCAGGTGGTGCCATTGATCTACAACAGAAAAATACGCAAACATTAAGCATTGTGTTTATGTAGAGTAAATCAAGCCTAAACAGATATACTCCCACTGAAGTTGACATCCCTCTGCAAATTCCAGTGATCCAGGATCCGAGTAGTGCAATCCGACTAGTGAGCTTTAGCATCACTGCTAGCCGAAGTGACTATCCGGTAAGCAACTCTTTGCTAATCGTATCTCTATACGACTCTTGTCGGCTGGGTTGGTATCTTATACCACGGCTCCCGACCTCTTTTGCCACAAGGCCCAAAACCGTTTTGATAGCCTTATCAAGTTAACCTGATGCAGTGCATGTCCGTGTACGACACGAACCCTTCAGTTCAAGGACACCTAGCAGCACCCCAATTTTATGATCCCACTACTAGACGTACTTGACGTGCGAAGGTGCAACATCGGGGATGGCAATTTGCTTGATATTAATGAGGGATCTTTCTACCATTTTTTAACATGTGTAGAAGACAAGAAGCAATATCAATCACAAATAAACAAATATTGTGAAATAGTATGGCTCCTTCATGGATGTCCGAGGACTAGGTAGGCTCCAACTCTGAGGACCAGGTCGGCTCCTTCTTGTCACACCGGAACACCACCTCGAATCTCTATCCGAGCAGAGACTTGATCTCTGTCCTCCAACTACTACAACTAGTAATGAATTTACAGAGAATCACAAGTCGACACGCAGGTCGTTATACATTATAATGACAACACTTTGGCTCCTGCCGGCTGACAAATCATGACGCGCAGGCCATGTATAATTTACACACATGCATCACATACACATGAGCCATACTATTCACATCAAACCTGCAAAACAAAGTTATGCATAGAATCGCATTCTACCGGTTTGAGTGAACATGTACGAAATCTATGGCGCTACGCAAACGGCGGTCCCGCTAGCCGGTTAGCGGGTGGGGTTCGAAGGGGCAGTGCCCGACGTTTTCGGAAATCACAGATCGGATCTGTACTCCGATCATGCCGAATTTTCCGATCAGACCGATCTCATCGATCATCACGAATCCGAATCGGATTTACGTTTCACTATTAACCCCGATGGCGGAAACCGACCGGTAGGGGTAGGTTGTGTCACGACCTCATCGATTCCGATCTTCAGAAAACATAGCCTCAACGATCCCTTGTGCAATTGATCTCATCAACCGTGCACATAGCCGATCTCTTAAATCACAACAGATCTCATCTGCTGCCTCCAGATATCTAATATGCATACGATCTGAATCCAAATCCTATAACAGAGGCTCTGATACCACTGTTGGGTCCTACAGTAGGGTGCGTCGACTGCAAATTAAAATTTCCTACCCGCAGAACAACCAGGAACATGCTAACAGAGATGGATCACAGATCATTACCACTAGACGCGCAGTGCCGTGCAGCGGAAGTAGAGTCGTGGCAGCGCGTCACCGGAGTCGTCTCCTCCTCGTCGATCTCCCACGTACAGCCGATCACCGAGTCCCACGAACAGGTTCGCCGGAGTGGCACAATTGCACCACCTCTAATGGTATCCGCGCATGCAGGAGGAACGCTTTACGGCGGACTGCTAGGTCCGATCGCAGAGCCTGTGGCACGTGGAGGTGGCTAGTTGCAACACATGCAAATCCCTAATGACAACGCAAAAATGATCAACCTTGATAAGCGTGCCGTACCTCCACTATATATAGGCATCCGTCGTGGGCTCAACACTTGGGCCTCACACAGATCCTAAAGCCCAAAGTCTACTCGTTCACGATCCAAGTCCAGCTCGGATCACATCCGAAGTGTCCTCAGATCCGACCTCGTAGGTTCCTTCCCTTAAGCACGCGACCACTTAGGTTCAAGTCGGCTTGGTCGCAGTTCGGATCACCTCCGACCTGCTCGGCAGGTAGCGGCCTCTAGGAAGGCGTGCCGACCACCAAGTAGACTATGAAGCCGGTTGGCGAACCTGTACGTCACACTTCCGTTCCCTTTGCCACACGATATATGTTGTCGGGCTCAAGGCGATGTGGCCATCCCTGTTACAGCCCGACCTCTCTCTCATTTCAGTGAATCCGACCAACACCTCGGATTATCTAATAATCCTCGTCGCATGGCCATGCTTATACAAGTCGGATCACACGAGGGGCCCAGAGTATATCTCTCCTCATCGGAGGGGCAAATCCCATCTTGCTTAACCATGTCTCGCAGCATGGGTTTGGACAAGCCCAAAACCTACCTTTATAACTACCCAGTTACGGAGTAGCATTTGGTCGGCCCAAAGCAGGTTGGTCACCATCCCGAGCACATGCGTCAGCTCAGGTCCGAGGACACAGAACGTATGTGTACTAGAGACTCACAGATGACCTATCGCTGTGTCTCATAGTTGGGTCTATCCAATCCGAATTCCATCCGAGCTCGGATCCGGTCACCCGTATCCTATCTCGGATCCGATCAGATCCATGCAGTTCGGCAGCATCATATGCTTCATGGCTAGTGAGACAAAACCATCCACCGTATTTCATGCTAGTCTAGTCCGACGTGTGCCCACACGTCACTTACGACTAGGGACCATTTTAGGTTGTATCATGCAACACAAGATCTCACAGACAAGTCACGTACTCGTCAACAAGTATCATTGATAACATCCGAGGACTACATCGGTTCATAAACACATCGGAAATATCATCATCCATGATTGCCTCTAGGGCATACCTCCAACAGGGCCATCTTGACAGTAGCCTCCACGCCGTCGCCGCTCCTGAGCCCGCACTGCAACCGGCAATAGTGATGCCGAAGGGCTTGTGGGAGGGCTCCGACGTCGCCGAGGAGTTCATCGAGCGTCTTCGATTCTGGCTAAAGCTACCGCCGGCGGAGTAGGTAGAGGAACGCGTCGCCGAAGACGAGGTGGCGCCGGAGCCGCGGGAGGGCGAGGTCATCGTCTTCGCGGAGCATTTCTCCCGCGGGTTCGGCCTCCTCACAAGCACCTTCTTCCGTCGCTTCTGCACTCAGTTCGGTTTGCAACCCCATCACCTTGGCCCAAACTCCATCTTGCAACTTGCCGCATTTGCCACCTTTTGCGAGGGGTACCTCGGGCTCCTGTCGTTGGTGGAGATTTGGAACCGGCTCTTCTTCCTCCGCCCGCAGACGGTGGCGACGGGGGAGGGTCCTGTCATGACTGTCTACAGGGCGGCTGCGGTATACATCCGGTCTATCATAGGCTTCCCCAAGCTCCTGCTGCATGAGCTGGCCAAGAAGTGGCAACGGTCGTTCTTCTATGTCAAGAACGTCAATGCGGCCGCCGAATACATCAACTTGCCTCCCTTCGTCAATGCGCCGCCGACTGTGAAGTAGAACTGGACCTTCGATCTAACGCAGGAGTCCATCGCGGTCTGCGGCTGGGTAGACCAGATGATCAAGAGCGAGCGCCTCGTTGCCACGGATCTTATCGCGGCCTTCATCAACCGCCGCGTGCAGCCGCTCCAGCACCGGCCGCACCGAATCTGCGATGTGAGCGGCCGCCGCGACCCCTACCGGTTGTCGACCACCGAGCTAACATCGGACCAGGTCGCTCGCCACGTGAACAACATCACCTCCGCCAAGCTCGACCCGGCGATGTGGCAATTTGGCAAGGTGCCTTACAGTCGTGCCGACCCGGCGCCCGTGTTATGTCCTCACCCGTCCAAATTTCATTACCTTTCATTTTGCTGCGTCATGTTGACGCGTGAGCGCACCTGCTCCTGCTGCAGTGATCCCCGAGCCAGCTGATGCACGACGGGCCGCACCCGCAGGACTTGCAGCCAGACTGGGAGGTCTCTAAAGGGGAGGAGGAGCTGGGCAACGAGGAGGACGACGGAGGCGACGAGCGTCCTGAGGACGCCGGAGCCGTTGGGTCCGACAAAGCCGGTGACTCCCTGAACTCCGACCCATTGCACGACTGGCCCGATGACAACGCAGATGATCTTAGCGGTGCGCGCAGTGCAGCGCATCCAGCCTTGCCGGGGGACGCCGGCCTCGTCTCCAGGAGGTGGCTGCGGAAGGCGTCCGACGCCACCCCGGCCGGTGAGCAGGCGGTCGCAGGACGCCTGCACGAGAAGCAGCCGGCCGAGCCGCAGCCAGCCGAGAAGCGTCCTGCCGGGGCACGGCCGAGAGACGGGCGGAAGGCCACGAAGAAGGCGCGCCATGCCGCCCCATCAACGGGCCCCAAGCGGGCAGTCCCTATGAGCGTCGGGTGAGTATTCTTCTCCTGACTTGCGGTTGCTTCTCTTTGTTTTCTGGTTTGTCTCGCCGCGCCATCTTCCCCCCTCACACCCTTCGCGTGCTACCCAGGGCCCCCCTCAAGCTTTCGGAGACAGCCACGTTGGCCACGCACGAGGGTGCGGCCGGTCAACAGGGGACCCAGGACGGCGCAGACGAGCATGAGCCGGCCGATGCCACCATGGAGGGGCTCGTGGACCGGCAGGCCGCTGCCGCGTTGGAGGAGGAGGAGCACGCGGGAGGACGCCATGAGGGAGCAGGAGGAGGCCGCGGTCAAGGCGTGGGAGGACGCCGCGAGGATGCGGGAGGGCGCCGCGGCCCAGGGCGGGTCGGAGGATTCCGGGTGGCCGGCTTGGCAGGCGAACTCGCTCCCGTTGTCGCCGCTTCCGGAGCACCGTTCGAAGCGGGTGCACGACCCGGCCCACCGGACGGAAGCCGACGCTCGCGCAGCCGCTGAAGCAGCTGGTTGGGATGCGACGGGCACCCATGAGCCGGCATCCGCCCAGACGGCCTCGCCGAGCGCGCCACCAGCCGCCAACCGGGCCGACGGGGCCGGACGCGGCGACGGAAGAGGCCGCGGGTCCGAGACCGCCACAGCCGGAGGAGGGACGCCACCATCAAGCACAGGGGCCATGCCTGGGGGTTCTGGCGCCATAGTGCTCGCGGGGATAGGGGCCCCCGGGCGCAGCTCCGAGCTGAGGCCGGCGGGCAGTGGGACCAATGCCGGGCCGCGGCCCAGTTGCAGCGGGAATGGGCGAGCACCGGCGAGGCCACTAGTGGAGCGCATCCAGGAGACATGACCTCGGCGGTGAACGCCTTGCGCGTGCAGTTCACTAACCACCGTGGCCAGCTGCAGACCTTCGGCCAGGCAGAGCAGAGCAGGCTACACCAATTGGAGCAGACCATCGCAGTTGGTCCTTTGCTCCTTATATTTTTTCAGAGTCTTTGCTTTTCTTCTTGACCGGCTCGGCCACTCTTCAGTGGGGGCACGCCAGCACACCCACTAGGTGTAGCCCCGAGGCTCGGGCCGGGTGCGCAGCAGGCGGGCCGGTCCTTCTCGAGCGCTCATTTTTCTAACCTCTCCCTTGCAGGCCGTCTATGACCAACTGGTGGTGGCCTACAACTGCCTTCTGGGCGAGTACCGGGGGGTCAAGGCCCAACTCGCCACCAAGGAGGAACTGCAACGGATCAAAGGTATGCAACTTGTTTTTTTCCAGTGGGGGCGCGCTAGTGCACCCACTGGGTGTAGCCCCCGAGATTCGGGCCGACTGCGTAGTAGCCGGGTCAAATCTTCTTGAATTCTTTATCTTCTTTACTTCCGTCTTCTGTCCGGCTGCTGATCAGGAGTTCTGCTCTGCCGCGCAGCCGCCGCCGTCGACCCGGCCGAAGTCCAGGATCTTCGGTGCCGGCTGGACCAGGCCGGCCAGCAGCTCGACCTGACGCCCGCGGAGCGTGACCGGTTGCGGGAGCAGGTGGACTGGCTGACCACGGAGAGGGACCAGGCGGCGACCGCCCACCGGGCCGAGCTTGACCAGCTGGCAGAGGAGCACCGCAAGGCGGTAGCCGAGAAGGACGAGCAGGTGGGCAAGGCTGCCGAGGAAGTCACCCAGCTAAAGGTGGAGTACGAGCGCCGGGCCAGCGAGTGGTTGGTGAAGGAGCATGGGGTGCTGGCGGAGGTGCAGCACATCGACGAGCTCCTTGCCCATAAGTTTTTGGTTGCTTTCTTGTCTTCATGTGCCCGGTCGGCGATTGCAGCCAGCCAGGGCTTTGGTTTTCTTCTCACTTCTTCTTTCTTTCCCCCAGGGGCCTTCCCCGAAACGCAGGCATCGGCCAAGGACGCCATGAATGCCCACCGGGAGGAGCAGCGGGCGGCAGGAGTCCATATTGGGCCGCTTGCTGCTTGGACGGTGACGAAGGTGGGCATCACCGCCAAGGCCGGGTTGGATACAGTTGGCCGCATCATGAACCGGCTCCGCGACACCGGCTTGGCGGTGGTGCATACCCTCTGGCCGAGCGCGGTGCAGCCCCTGACCCTCAACCGGCTGGCGAGGTGGCTGGAGGCTGGGTCAGCGCGGATCGATGCGTGGAGGGCCTCCGCGGCCCGGGCCGACGCGGAGATTGCGCTGAGCTTTGCGCTTTCCTGGTACCCGGACATAAGGATGGACCAACTAGCCACCCGGCGGGCCGGGGCGGAGGCGGACTTGGTGCGGCTTGCCGTCCCACTTGTCGCGCGGGCCAGTGACATTGCGTCCTTCACCCCTCATGACGAGTTTGTCCAGGAGCGGGCGTCCGACGGCACGGAGATCCCCGCGGATACCTACCAGTTGGCCCTCGAGGACCCGAATGGCACCGAAGGCGAGACGGAGGACGAGGGGACCGGCTCCAGCGCCGGAGCTTACGCCCAAGACAGCGCCGAGGGGGACACTGATGCCACGGCGGAGCCGGCGGAGCCGGCGCAGCTTGGAGTCGATGCGCCCCCCGCATAGGGTTTTAATTTTTTTTGTCTTTTGGTACAATGTTTGAATTGCCGTTAGTTTGCAAGCCCACCCACTGGGGGTATAGTTTAATGTAATGAACTCCTAGCCGTGGGACTTTTATTGTATATACGCATGCTTTTGGCACATGTGTGTTTTCTGCCGGTTGCCGGCTCCCTCTTTGCGTTTATCCTTAGGCCGTTTTTCTTGTCCGCCTCCCCTCTCAACTTCCGCCCCGCCAGCCGGACAGCCGGGAGCTGGTCTGTAGCTGGGACGGGGTGTGGGCTTCAAGGGTTGGCGTACAATACTTAGGATTTAGGACTTAGGTTTTGGCGGACACCCACTGGGCCGGCTGGCTGCAGGTGATGAAGCCGGCTGGGGGCAGCCGGTGAGTGCAGAGGCGGATGCGAGGTGCAACCGGGTTGACCGAGCTGGACGCTCTTCCTTAGCCGTTTTCATGTGAGGGCACTTCTGGCTTTAGCTCTTGCCAGTCGGACAGCCGGGAGCCGGTCTGTAGCTGGAGACGAAGAGAGGGCTTTGGCGACATGCACAGTACTAAGCTGGCTGCAAAAAAGCGACGCGCGGGCTAGCCGGCGAGCCCCCGAGCCGGACTTGCCGACCCGGAGGGGAAGAAATAAATGCGGTAAAGTGTGCAAAGAATGCTCGATGGAGATCAAAAGGTAGCCCTCGAGTGTCATTCGAGGTACCTGCTGCTTTCATTAAATCAAAAGGTAGCGATACATACATACACTCGTTCAACTGTAAAACGGGCGGAGGAGCTCCGCGTTCCAGGGGCGCTCTGTCTCCTCACCGGAGGCGTCCCTCTTGCGCTTGTTTGCCTTCTGCGCACCAATGAGGTAGTACGCATTGTTGCGCAGGGCCTTGCTGATGATGAAGGGGCCCTCCCATGGGGATGACAACTTGTGCTGGCCGGTTGTCTGCTGGACGAACAGGAGCATGAGGTCACCCTCTCGGAATGCGAGAGGGCGGATCTTCTTGCTGTGGTAGCGACGCAGGCCCTGCTGGTATATGGCCGACCGGCTCAGGGCCAGCAGGCGTGCCTCCTCGAGCAGATCGACGCCATCTTCACATGCCTCCTTTGTGTCCGCCTCCGTGTACAGGGTGACGCGAGGCGAGTCAAACTCAATGTAGGTTGGGATGACCGCCTCGGCCCCGTACACGAGGAAGAGAGGGGTGAAGCTGGTTGACCGGTTGGGCATGGTCCTGAGGCTCCAGAGCACAGCCAGCGGCTCGTCGATCCAGTAGCTAGGCAAGCACTCCAGTGGCTAGACAAGCCGGGGCTTTATACCGGCAAGGATCAAGCCATTGGCCCTCTCTGCCTGACCATTCGACTGGGGGTGTGCAACGGACGCCAGGTCGAGCCGGATGCTGGAGGCAGAGCAGAAACGAGCCAACGCGCCCTTGGTGAAGTTGGTGCCATTGTCGGTGATGATGCTGTGGGGGACGCCATAGCGGACGGTGATGTCTTTGATGAACGTGAAGGCTATGGGACCATCGAGCTTCTTGATCGGCTTGGCCTCGATCCACTTGGTGAACTTGTCGACGGCCACCAACAGATGCGTCATGCCACCTCGGGCGGTCTTGAATGGCCCGACCATGTCGAGGCCCCAGACGACAAAGGGCCACGTGATGGGGATGGTCTTGAGGGCTGCAGCCGGCTGGTGACTCCGCGTGCTAAAATGCTGACAGCCTTTGCACTTAAGGACCAGCTGCTCGGCGTCCTTCAGAGCCATTGGCCAGTAGAAGCCGTGGCGGAAAGCCTTTTCCACGAGGGACCTTGAGGCGGCGTGGTGCCCGCACTCACCCTGGTGGATGTCTCTCAGGATCTCGAGCCCCTTGGCCAGCTCGACACAGCATTGGAACACGTCAGTTGTGCTGCGCTTGACGAGCTCGCTATTGATGATGATGTAGGCGGGCGCCCGGTGTTGCACCTGCCAGGCCGCGACTTCGTCATCGGGGAGCTAGCCACTCATAAGGTAGTTGAGAATTGGTTGTGCCCAGGATGGTGCCTCGACCACCGTCAGGATGGCAACCTGCACGGGGTCGGTTGGGTCGGGAGGCGGCGGGGTGGAGCCGGCAGGCGGCGAGCCGGAGCCGGCAGTCCCCGGGCTAGAGCTGGCAGTCCTCGAGACGGAGCGGGCAGCCCCCAGGGCTGGGCCGGAGCCGGCAGCCCCCGAGCCGGAGGCGGGACCCGTCGGGTCGGCTGGGATGAAGATGGATTCAGAGTCAGGGGAAGGCTTGATGGAAGGCTTGTGCAGATGCTCAAGGGAGACGCCCGCTGGAATGGCTTGCCGGGTGGAGCCGATCTTGGCTAGGGTGTCTGCCGCCTCGTTGTCGACTCAAGGTACGTGGCGGAACTCGTAGCCGTCCAAGCTGCCAGTCATCTGCTAGACCAGGAAGCGGTAGCTGGCCATGTTGGCGTCCCTGGCGTCCCACTCGCCAAAGACCTGCTGCACCACTAGGTCGGAGTCGCCATAGCAGAGGATCCGCCGGATGTCTATCTCCTTGGCCAGCTGGAGGCCATGGACAAGGGCCTCGTATTCAGCCACGTTATTAGAGGCGGCGAAGTGGATCTGCAACGCGTACCATAGCCAGTCGTTCTTGGGGGAGGAGAGCACGATGCCGACTCCCAAACCGGTGCGCATCTTTGAGCCATCAAAGTTCATGCGCGAGTGCATCGAGTTGGGAGCCGGTGGCAAATACTGGGTCTCCGCCCAGTCAACGATGAAGTCAGCCAGGGTGTGGGACTTGATGGCCGTGCAGGGCTCATAGAGGATCATGTGGGTAGCCAGCTCGATGGCCCACTTGGCGACCTGGCCGGTATGTGTAGATACAACATGGCATCACAACATAACTCTATGACTCAAAGTATTTATTTAAGAGGCTCCGAAGAGCCATACATAACATAATATTACAAACATGGGTCTCATGACCCAACATACAAAGTCATACAAGCAACAGAAGCATAAACATGTCTGAGTGCAGACAACTACAAAAGAAAAAGACTAAGAAGCCTGACTATCTACAAGAATCTTCATAGGAGCCAGACCTCTGTCTGGGATTCCCAAGCTACTCGGTCAACATCGAACTCATCGTTGAAACCACTAGTTTGACTAATGTCTCATCTGCAAAAACATAAATTAAGCAACCTTGAGTACAAAGGTACTCAGCAAGACTTACATCAGAACTATCTACATACGCACCATTATCAAGAAGGGTGTTGTGGGGTTTAACTGCATCAAGCCAGCTTTGACTCAGTGGCTAACCTATACTACGACTACAAGTATTTCTTTGGGGTGAGAGAGTGCACACGAGTCCACATAGTCACCATTACAATACACCACTATGGATTCCATCCCGTCTCCCTACGAGAAGGCCATCCATAGCACTCATGCTTATCTTGCGCATTTTAGAGTATCCACTTCAAGTTCTCTATGAACCATATAAGTCTCCAAGTAGTCGATATCCGAGGACGCGGCTATTCGAATAGATCATTAACCATGCAGGGGTGTACTTCTTCACACACGCTCTCACCACTTACCACCATATACACGTCATGTATCTCGGCAACCTTCAAGCGGAAGCCTGGCGAGGGTGTCGGCCACAACCTGACTTACCACGCAAGACTCTAGTCCAAGTTTATCGCCTATTTGAGGTTGTATCCGCAAGGGAAGTCCGGCCGAAGTTTCTATCACGGCCTCAAACGATGTGAGCAGGGTTCCCAAGTCCACCACGACGGATGGTACTGCGCTTGGTACACCGTGCCACGTGCCTAGCCGTCCCAAGTCCACCCCGTCAGGTAGTACTGCGCTTGGTATGGCCAATAACACATCCTACAAACACCAGAAACTAGTTGCAACTACTAGACAGAGATCAAGACGATTAATAAGTCGAGCGAGCTTGGAGTACCCGGAGCCCAATGTGTGATAGTAACAGTTCTTGGATAACATACACAGAACTCAGTTCTTAAGGACAGTCCCAATGGGACAACCCACCATGTACTCCTACATGGCCTCTCATCGCTACCTTTACCAAATCATGTTCACACACACAACAGGACATGAACACAACCATTCCAATTCATCGCCCAGATGGATCAGACCCGACACGACTCTAAGCATAGCAAGCAAGATAAGCTAGCATGGATGAGTAGTCACAACATGGCTCAAGCAATTCCTACTCATGCTAGGAGGTTTTAACTATTTACCGTGGCAAAGACAGGTCATGCAGAGGAATGGGTTCAACTACCGCAACATGTACCAGTTGAATCATTCTTGTCCTAATGTAATAAAAGAGAGCAGGAGCGAGAGAGTGGGATTGTATCGAAATGCTCAAGGGGGGTTTGCTTGCCTGGCACTTCAGAAGATCGTAATGCTCTTAATCGGTGTCAACGATCACAACATCGGAACCGTCTTCTACCAAGAAGGAACAAACACCGGCAAACAAGACAAGAATACATTCAATGCAATGCACATCCAAATGAATGACATGTCATGTTAAGGAGCTGAATTGAGCTAATGCAATATTTAGCCAAGTTAATTGAAGTGGAATTCAAACTAGATTAAACTCCAACTCCAAATGCTAATTCATAAATTACCCTAATCGTGAATTGTCCTAGTTGGTGTTGTTAACTTGTTCAAACAAGCATGAACATGGCATAAACAGATTCTTCATATTTTTCTGATCATTTTTCATATATAAATTATTTCCATTGGAGTTGTGGATTATTTTCTATGATTTTTAGAAGTTTTAAACATTTTCTGAAATAAATAAATCATTTAGACTTATTTAAAAACTAGAAAACCTATTATGACATCAGCACTGCGTCATCAGTTCGTCAGCAGGTCAACTGGGCCGTCCAGAGTCAAATCTGACCAGGAGGGCCCACTGGTCAGTGACTCAGGGGTTTAACTGGTTTAATAAATCTAAACTAGTTAGTCAGTGGTTAATTTAGCAGGCGGGGCCCACCTGTCATACCCACAGGGGGTTAGTTAACACGGTGGTTAGTCTAAGCTAATCACCTGACCACCTGGGCCCACAAGTCAGGGACCCAGGCCGGCGAGCTCATCGCCGGTGACCAAACCAGACGGTGGGGGCACGCCGGAATCGCTGCTCCGGTGTCCAAATGACGCGCGGGTGGGCTCTATGGCTAGCTGGCGATCGCGCGCATCTCTGGGATGTAACGTGAGGCTGCTGGGTGGCCGGAGCTCGACGGAATGAAGCTCGTGGCGGCGGCCGGAGTTCGGCTTTTATGCGGGCGTGGCCACAAAGCACGGCGAGGCTGGCTAAAGGGCTCACGGAGCTCCTGGAGATGCGAGGAACATGATGACGTGCTCGACATCTACAAACGCGGGCTGCAGCGATGGTGCACAACACGGTAGACGGCGGCGGAGCTCGGCCACGATGGGGATCGGGTCTAGGGGACAAAATAGACAAAGAGGAGAGAGGGGAAACGACGGCGGCCTCACAGAGAGTAGAACTGGGGCTCGGAGAGCTCAGGACGGAATCCTGGCGACGATCTCGGACGGCCGAGGTTGAAGACGACATTGGTGAGGATGAAGCAGGGCTCTCGACGACGCGTGGCTCGGTGGAGACGAAGAGTAAGATGCGGCGGAGCTTCTGAACACGGCGAGAGGTCGAGGGGGAGGCGGTGGCTGTGTCGACGAGCAACGGCGCTCTCGGGTGCGTGCGGGGGAGAGCGAGGGAGAGAGACAGAGGAGGGGATGAGCACGGGGAGAGAGAAGGAGAGGGCCAGGGGGTTGCGTAGCGGCTTTAGCCGGTCCAGGGCGTCGATGGCAAGCAAGATGTGGCCAGCCGCGTGCTGGCGCGCGGCGACCACGCGCCCCTGTCCTACTGTCTCGAGGAGGAAGACGACAGGGGAGGCGCTGGTGGGCTGGGCCAAAGCTGGACCGCCAGGTATGTCTCTCTCCCTCTCTGTTTTCTACTTTTGTTTATGTTTTCTATTTCTTTTGTTCTGTTTGATTTAGTAAAAATACCAAACCAATTTTAGAGCCTCTGATAAACATTTGATGGACTATTTGGACTAATCCAGAGCCACACAACAATTTTCAGAATTGTTAGACTTATATTTGATATATAATAAATATAAATCCAAGTCAAATAAATATCTCTGGGGTTCCAAAATTATTGGTGTGAATTTTAACTCTTGCCAATAATTTCAGAGATTAACAGGGACATTTTCTTGGACTCATTTGAAAGGATTTTTAACTTGATCATTTCTAAAATGATTTCTGAGGGTTCCAACTAACCTCAATTCAACTTTCATAATTTAAATATGATGCATGATGCTCTCAAATGCAACTAATATAATTATTTACACACAATATTCTAGGGCTGTGACAACTCACCCCCAATAAACAAGAATCTCGTCCCGAGATTCAAGACGTAGGGTAAGAGGAAGGGGACACAGAACTAGCACGATCTTCATGATCCAGATTGCCCTTCTTGAAGATGTTGATTCATTTCATCATCTTGATTTGGACGTCTTGCTTCAAGTTCTTCATCCGAACACGATGATGGAAAGAAACGGAAACTCTATAGGAATCGATCTTCACAAAGATCGAGCAACTCACGATCGACTCATGGAATGAGACGTAAGAACATCTCTCGAGCTGTGACACAAAACACACATCAAAACAAGGGAAGGAAGTAGACGATGAAGGTTCAACTTGGTAGGCAACAATTCCACGCTTAAAATATGGTGAATGGGTTTCAAAATAGCGAGGAGATATATTGCTCTTAGTACCACAGCAAGGCACCTTAAGAGAGGTGGCCCGTTAAGTTATTTCCTAAGTCAGGCAAAAGAATTACTTTTGATACAGGGATCATTGAAACTCTTTATACCAGACTGAGGCAAATTCACAATTGATCGTTTGAAGGAATTCGAGAGAATGGCATACTCAGATCGGAAAGGAAACTAGAGTTATAGAACAACTCGGCAACTGGAAGGCACATTCCAATTGATACCGAGGGTATAATTTAGTGTCTAAGCGTGCTTTCAAGAACTTGAGCATTTCCATATTCATCAGGGTTTAACCAGCATCTATGCCAAAGATCCCGGCAGCACTTCATACTACCATGATAAATAGTGATGGAGGATGCAGATGCAAAGGAAGATAACACTTTCTCATATTTTACCTTGACTGGGCCAAGGAAACAAAATCTAGATGATCGACCGAGAGACATTTAGCACTCCGCTTCTAATGTTCTCCTTGAGGTTCTAGCTACCACGGTCATGCTTAAAAGCATCAACATGGCCATCAAGTGAAGGTCGGACTTCGAGAGCACAATGAATCCATAAAGAACAACTTGTAGAATAAGTCATACCAAATCCTCATGGGGAGTGGATGATATCTTGACTCAGCAAAATGGCCACTACATTGACTTACCGGGATTACAGAGAAACCAAGATCAAAAATCTTTGAAATGTTCCAACCATCATATCTGCCCGAGATTCAGATCTGGTTGGTGACAAGATGCTTTAGACTCAGCATGTCTGAAAAAGAAAGTTTGCAACACAAATTGACGAGATGGCGTTGCGAGGTTCTCGGGAAATGAACTACGGAAGCAAGCTCCAAAACATTAGCTCGTTTGCAAGATACATGTGAACAGAATGTCTAGGACAATCGTGTCCACATGGAAGTCTTACAACAAAATGCAACCGAGTTCTGGTTGGGAACCATCATCGAGGATAACGAAGTCCTTGCATAAGTCCGGATTAGCTCTTAAGAAGGAACTTCTTCTCCTTGAACAAGTCAATCAGTGTCTTGGTGTGCTAGGGAATACATATGGAATGGAGGTAGAGAGCCTATCAAACCATAGAATACTTCGCACATCCATGACTGACTTGGGACAATTCCGAATGAAGCAAAAAACTTTCTTGAATTCACGGCGGCAACTTGCATCAAATGCACATGAACTTAGAGGAAGTCACTTCTTACATCTAACATATACTTCATGAACGAGACACAAAGATAATGCCTACAAAAGTTTCCAACACTAGCTTAAATGTTCATCAATAATCATGGAGAGGACTAAGATGTTGCCAATGGGCTCAACAACAACTCATCGGGATTTCCATGAAGATGGAATTCCACAACTATGTGAACAAGATGATAGCATTGGTCAGACCAAAAGATATAATGGTGTATGCTCAAGGAAACATCCACGAGTAAGACAACATTAGGAAAATCGTTGGTACTGATTTTGATTTGATGATAGCCCATGCTCAAATCAAAGCTTGGATGAGATAATAGATCCAACAATTGATCACGAAGATCAATCGATGAAGGAATCATCTTTCTTCAACACACACACACACACACAAAACATATCCCTTTGGAGTGAACTTAGTCGATCAAGCTTTTATCTTCCAACTCTCCAAGTTGTTGTTTAGCTTAACCAACTAGCTCAGGGGTATCCAACACAGATTCTTGGAGAAGGGGTGGTTTATAGGAAAACCAACTTGATCACGAACTCAACATAACGGTCAGGAAACAACCTGGTAATACTTCTGAGAAGATATTCGGAAAATCATGAACCACCGGTATGTTACTAAACTCGAGATCAATCTTGCTTTTCAGGGCAAGTCAAAATGATCAAAAGAGCGAGAGATTGACACAATCCAAACTCATTGATCAAAGAGTGCACCAGGGAAAATGGACTAGGTAGCACGATCAATCTTAGGATGGTGATTCAATAACCAACACACTAAGAATGAAATTATCATCCATTAACTACCAAGCAACGGGGTTGCAAGGAGTATTGAGTTCACACATCATGGTTCACTTATCGGTATTCTGGTTACAATATATAACACGGGATCGAGGAATGAATTATGATGGTGAGAGTATCACTATATAAGGAGTTCATAAGAGGTTGTGCAATTCCCATGATATTCCTGATGTAAAGATGGTAATACTCCGGGTAGAACAGAACAGAAGCTGCTGGCTTTCTTGATCTGCGGAGTACAACTGCTTTGACCCGATCCTAGAAATGGATAAGGTGCTGGGGTTTGCTTCTCCTAGTCATTCCGAAATAGAATGGCTTGACGGAAAACAAGAATATTAGGCATCGATGAAGACGAATGCAAGACATACTCTCGACTATCAACTGATAGATGAAGGTCAGAATACAAATGAAGAGGGACAACTCAAAGGTACATATGATTTTTCTGATGTGACACCCTGGTTTTCGCTCCTTGTTTTTTTTCCTTCGCGTGATTTGGCTCCCGTCTTTTTTCGGTGTTATTGGATTTTCTCTTGCCTTCGGGTATATGAAGATGGTCAGTTAGCCTTGCCTTCCCTATCCAACCAGAGATTCTCTCCAGTCCAACCTTGCCACCCCAGATATTTTCTCAGTATTTTGCCACCGAAACCCTACTCTCTGGTCTACCGGAAGGGAAACCCTAATTCCTTCCGTTACAAAGGAACTCCAATTTCCTTTGATCTGTTGCCTCCCAAACTTTTCCCAGTGATCATCCCATATCTATAAACCCTGGATATGCAAAAATATTGCCAAGTCATTTGCAATATTTTTCATTTAAAATTAATTCCTTTTTCTGCCAGTTAAAGGAATTAAATCCAGGAAAATATCTATCCATCTCCAAAGTTCGTGAAAACTTGTGGAGATATTCTTTGTGATTATATTGAGCTCTCATAAAAATATTGGCCATAATTAAATAAAGGAAATTGCCTTTTCCTATTTAAAGCCAATATTGCATTTTGGGCACTTTCCAAAGGAACTACCATTTTGATAGCCAGGAAAAGTCCCAAATAATTTGTGGAGCTTCTCCTATAAATATCTTCACCATTTCCATCAAGACCCCAAGTTCCACAGATCAAATTTTGAGAGCATCATCCAATTCTGGTTTCCGGATTTATTTTGAGGTTGTGAAGCAACTATATTTTATATTGCTTCAAAAATTCTCAAATTAATCCAGGACCTCAAATTCCCTATATTATGTGAGTATGCAAAAATTCACATCATTTTATATAGCCAATTTCTCCCAAAAATTCCATCTAGTTTCTGTCCAGATCCAAGCTCTGTGAAGGAAGTACCACTTTGGCATTTCCAATTGAGCTGAAATTTTTCCAGCACCTTCATATCTCCAAATCATCACTCTCCACAAAAATTCAGTTCATTTCATCAAGCCAATTGAGTGCAGCTTCAAAGTTTAGCTTCTGGACCAGAATTTGGCATTGCAAAGGAAGTATATGCAAAACTGGTCCAAATGGGCTCAAATTTTGCCAGCACCTAGTCCTTCCTACCCCATCTCCCTGTGACAACTTTTCCAGGTCATTGGCATCTCTGTTTGACCACAACTTCCTGCCCAAGTTTCTGTCCAGAAACTATTCTGGATCCCCTCGACCCCTCTAGAGCCATCCTGGTCCATCCAGTGACCAACCTCATCTATTTGAGCAGTGAGGGAGCTGTTTGACAAGGTTGGACAGGCAGGAGGGTGCCAGAGCTTGTAGTGCACGTGGTGACCGCGTGGACAGTAGGCAGAAACGGTGCTCTGCGGCACTGTTCTCACCGTGCAGCTCACTCCGGCCAGCTCCGGCGTGTCCCGGCGAGTCAAACGACTCCGCGGCGTCCACCTGCCCCTTCTGGACCCTTCTCGCCCTCCCCATTCTTTCTCCTCACGCCACGGCACCCGCCGCCATGGCACTGTCCTTCCCGTGAATCCCCTCTGTCGCTTCCCTCCGGTGGCCGCTTCCTCTCCGAGCCGTCGTTTCCCCCTGGTGCTTGTCAGGTCGGCCGCTCCCCGACGCCGGGAACCGTCCAGCCACGCCCCCCGCAGCGCCAGTGCGGCGATAAGATCTCCACCGCGGCCGTGCTCATCCGGTCGTCGCGGTCGGGCTATAAATAGCCCGTCCCCGAGCTCTTCGACCTCACCATCGGCCTCCTCTCCCTCCTAGCACCCCGCCTAGCCTCTCGTTCGAGCTCGCGGAGCCTCCCTACCCTCCTATGGCCCGAGGCCACCACCCACTGCCATGGCTCACCGCCACACCTCCAGCCGTTCCCGAGCCCCGTGCCACCACCCCTGAGAAGCGCCACTCGCCGGTGATCTTCCCTGGCCCATCGCCCATCCCTATCGGCTGCCGCAGCCACCCAATCGACCAGAGTCGCCGTGTACTGCACTCCGCCCATAGCCAGGCTGCAGACCGCCCCCGACCTCGACTCCCCAACTCACGGGCACGGGATGGAGCGGTGAACCCGTTCCCGTCGTCGCCCAAGACCTCCAAGCTCGCCGTCGCCAGAATCGGCCGCGGCCGAGCCATCCTCTGCCCTGGCGGGAGGTTGAAGAAGAAGACAGGGGAAGAGAGAGAAGGATGGGGTGGGTCCCGCCTGTAAGTGGCCCAGCCCCAGGCCCGCGTGGTTTAAGTGAAGGCGTATTTCAAAAATACGTTTTCTACTTCAACAAGCGCACTCTGCTGCAGCTACGGCGAGAAGTACATTTTCTTAAATCGAAAGCGTATACACCGAAATGCGCTTTCTCTCTCCAGCCGGCTGCCGAAAAAGTTACTTAGTGGACGTTCACCGGTTAGCGGCTGAAGTGGACACTATTTGTTCATTTCACCGTTTAACGAACGAACGCCCGTAACTTTTCGCTCGTGACTCCGATCGAGGTGAATCGAAAGCCCACTTCTTCAGTTCGTCGAGCCCGTTCCGGTGGCATCATTTTCATAATGTTTCCACACTGTGAAAATGACCATTTTGCCCTTGCCCTTCCATCAGCCCCTCCGAGAGAGAACCCTTTTCGGCGAATTTTTCCGCGAAGTGATCGCACTCCTCTCCGGTGCATTCCTCGACCCCCAGGCAAGCCGACCATCTGATATATGCCCTGAAGCATTGCTCTGTGTTATTCTTGTGTGTTTAATTAATGAATATGCCTGTATTAGAAATAGTCAAACTCCTGCTAGTTTGATTTTGCTATTTACATCACCTGCTATTACTTATCGTATTATTGCACTAGTGACTCGTTGTGATATTGTATGGAGATAGGTTGTTATGTTTTCATAATTTCTACATCATGCATGGTTGCTGTTATCGCAATGATTAAGAAATGTGACTTAATAATGACAACCTCCTCTGTCGGCTGGATCGAGTCATAGTGTCACCTATCCGGACTTATCAGTGCAACCACATTTGTCGGTATCGGATGGCCCTGACTTAGTCTATTGTCTTGCCTCTTGTCGGTACCACCAAAATAGGGAGGATTATGCGTGCGTGCTACCCTGGCCCGGTAGGCGGCGATAATCCTGTGAGCCCAGTTTGGTTTATGTGCGCACGTCCCCGTTTGGGACAGTTTTGTTTGGCCACGATGGTGGCAGGTGTCACGGGGTGACACAGGGGCCACCCAGGACATGTCCCTGGGAGGGTATGATTGTCGGTGGGACCGTAAGAGTGTCGGGCAATAGGCAAGTTTTGTTGGTGCAGCACCGGTCCACCCGAATGGGAAAATGTACTAAAGTATGAGGCCAGGAGCTCCATGGTGTGGGTAAAGTGCGCAAGCTCTGCAGAGTGTAAATCTATTCGAATAGCCGCGTCCTCGGTCATGGACAGTTCGTGTAGGCCCATTTTTGGTCTGTGTCGAATCTGGAGGAACAAACTATATAATGATATTGTTAAGACTGAACCAGAGAAAGGTAATGTTTGTCAGCCTTGCAGTACGGATGCATGGACATCAGATGATGTCAGGGGTATGAATGTTGGCCATGCGATGGCTATGAGTTAAAGGGTCAGATGACCACAAGATTTGGATTGGATCCTAAGATTATTCGGAGTATGGATTAATTACTTGATATGCTTTATCTTCGTCATACTGCAGTTACTTTGATAGTTTACATGCTAGATAATACTGTTAGGACATAATCCGTAATAATGATGCTAGATAATCCTGCTATGACATGATAATTAATATTGCTAGATAGGTAGGCTATGTCATGATAATTAATGTTGCTCTAATAACAAATGCATGCTTGAATGCCATGGATTGCTTTGCTTGGTGTATATGTTGGTATGGTTTGCTTGCGAGTACATTCAAAAGTACTCAGCGGCCTTCAATGTGGCCAGGTTCACCTAAGGATTCGACGACCGCTAGCGAGGAGCCAGAGTGTTCGCGGGCTAGAAGAGTAACCCAGTCAGATCCCTGTGGATTGGAGCCGCACCAGGACCATGCTGCCTTAGATAGAGCTTTTCCGCTGCCATTTCCCTTGTAACATCCCATGTAAGACTTATATATCCTTTAATAGAAATGTCTATGTTCATGATACTTGTTGTAAACGCGCACGCCAGAGTGATCTCCTGGGCTGGCGTGTGCGGCGACCGTCTGGCTACAGTGGTATTCAGGCGGGGCGCCACAACGGATGGTATCAGAGCAAGGCTGACTGTAGGTTACCCTAGCCAGATTTCATTGTCTTGTGCTCAGTAGAAAGCCTAGATGGATTTCAGCCATCTTTGCCGGACTGGCACGGCTACTATTGATCATAAGGCAACCCCATAGGTTTTGGCTCCACCAGACCTCAACTCTCGTGGCCTTTGCCTCCGGTGGGAAAACTCCGCACCAGGCATTGACCCGTGAGCCCTGAACCCCTAGGTAAACCAGATATCCCCACCTTGCTTGCTAACCATGGCATTTCTCTTCTCAAATCCAGTTTCCTTTGGGAAACGCATATAAATTCCATCTTTTCCCCGGCAACCCTAGGATCGTTGACTAAGCCACTTTGGCTATGGTCGTGCGTCGAGTTTGATGTTCTCTAAGGAAGTAGTAGGAGCTTGACACCAATTGCTACCAGGAGCATTGTGTGGTCTTGCTTCTAAGTCCTTGGAGGTACATTGAGTGCGCTATATTAGTTATACTAGCGAATCCTCGGCCACATGTGTGAGGTTCGCAAAATTTGAGCTTTATGTGCATTTTGGGTTTTTCGCAATTCTTGTTTTCTTTTGCCGATTTCGTTCTCTTGCTCCGACTAGATCCATCAGCCAGTGACACTAAGAACACCAACACACAACTTGGATAATACCCAATAATCCAAATTCAGTAAGAGTCAAGCCAAGCCAACTGCCCGATATTCAGAACATTATCACCGGATCTGTCAAGAATGAAGAATGTGTCAGAAGCAGACTCTACGTGGCACGGGACAAGGCCAGATTATACCTGAGAGATGTTGCCCCGGAGAAATCACACTTAAGGAACAGCCAGATGAGCTATCGGGAATGGACACCAGTAAGAGCAAATTATTTCGTCCTCGACACAAGGATTATTTTAGCCAGTGAGGTGAACCTTGAGTGTTTTCTCAATGGATTCAAGAATCATTTACCGCCCACAGAAGACATATTTCAAGAATGTGAATGTGCCGAGAGCAACAACAAAACTCGGGTATGTGGATACACATTTCAAAGCACATTCTGGAATTTACCGGTGCATATACAACATTTTCTGGGCACTATGAATAAGATTTGCGAGACATATGGATAAGTTCACGGCTATCCGGAATCAATGAGAATTCCAAACACCTGGAAACTCAGCCAAACCGAATGGAATTATCCGTCAACTGCTCACTACCAGCAACACTTGCTTTGAATGCAAAAGGTATTCCGAATTAATTGTCAACATAAAGTCAGCATCAGTTGTGCAACCTTTACAGCAGTAATGATCAAGCAGCCGAGGGTCAAGCGGTGTGCATGACCAACGGAACATCTTCTGTCAAGGTCCAACTGTTTATCACAGTGCAAGGCTTTTGGTACAAAGAACCCAGCCTTCCTCCGCAAGTTATCAGGAGCAGCTTACGACGCAAGACTCCCAACCTTCCTCGCTACACCACTTGGTGAGAAGATCTTCTGGGATACGGCACTCCCACAACGTGCTACCGCGGAAAGCTTCCGGCATAAGGCACCTGACCTTTCGCAGTAAGCCACATGAGGGAAAGCTTCTGAGGTACGATATCCAGCCTTCTTCAGCACGCTACCTTGACGGAAGCTTCGAGCATAAGGAATTCAGCCTTCTTCAACACGCCATCAACAATCCTGTCAGAAGCACAAACTAGTCCGGGCACACGTCCGCCTCAGAGCTCACTTGATTATGAAAGGATTTATCCTACCTCTGCATATGTTGTGAGCATGCAGTCCAGGGGATCAGTTCATGCGAGCCACTGGTACACGGAATGACTGTGTTCAGAAAAACATTGGCCCCATACTTCAAAGAAGGATATGAGCACAGCCACCCCTACGAGATATGCAGGAGCAAATTGTGAATACAAGCCCAACAAGCTGGGATATGACCAAGGAGCCATGATGGTAGGTCATGACAAGTTTTCCAAAAAGGAACCCTCAAGAACAAATAAGTTTTGGATAAATACCTCCGTGACGGTCAATAAAAAAAAAGCTTCATGGATAAAGTGATATTACCAACCCTTGTCAGACTCTTGCATATACGGCCACAACAATGCAGCCAGCATGCCATACTCATCATGAATATGGCCATCAACCAAGATAGTAGATTACCGTCTATGATTACTTTGTGATCATGCCCGACATGTCAGTTGGAAATCACCTGAGGACGAAGTCAGAATGCAAGAGACAGAAGGGAACCCCTCGTACGGAATCCATAGTCAGACTGAAAGAAAGCCATCCCCAGTCACTAGAGGCCATACGAGCACACGAGCCATGTATCAAGAAAAGATGACTTGCCCTTGGCAGTCAGTGTACGAAGTATCAAGATAAAATCCGAAGCAGCTAGTCCCAGGCCATGGAAACCAGATTATTTGCCGATACTCGGAGCTACCCACCAACCCCAGCCAAGAAACTACCAGCACAAAGCAGTTTGTCTGACAAGAAAGAGAAGGATTCAATGCAGCCATCTGAAAAAGATAGCACCTGAGCCATCAAAAGAGGCAGTTAAAAGGTCAGTAAACAAATGAAGACAAGATACCTGATGGATCCAAGTCGCACACAGGTAAGTCCCCTTCACCGGGAGGTAAGCCCGGAAATCTCGAGGACGAGATTTTCTTAAGGGGGGAAGGTTTGTGACACCCTGGTTTTCGCTCCTTGTTTTTTTTCCTTCGCGGGATTTGGCTCCCGTCTTTTTTCGGTGTTATTGGATTTTCTCTTGCCTTCGGGTATATGAAGATGGTTAGTTAGCCTTGCCTTCCCTATCCAACCAGAGATTCTCTCCAGTCCAACCTTGCCACCCCAGATATTTTCTCAGTATTTTGCCACCGAAACCCTACTCTCCGGTCTACCGGAAGGGCAACCCTAATTCCTTCCGTTACAAAGGAACTCCAATTTCCTTTGGTCTGTTGCCTCCCAAAATTTTCCCAGTGATCATCCCATATCTATAAACCCTGGATATGCAAAAATATTGCCAAGTCATTTGCAATATTTTTCATTTAAAATTAATTCCTTTTTCTGCCAGTTAAAGGAATTAAATCCAGGAAAATATCTATCCATCTCCAAAGTTCGTGAAAACTTGTGGAGATATTCTTTGTGATTATATTGAGCTCTCATAAAAATATTGGCCATAATTAAATAAAGGAAATTGCCTTTTCCTATTTAAAGCCAATATTGCATTTTGGGCACTTTCCAAAGGAACTACCATTTTGATAGCCAGGAAAAGTCCCAAATAATTTGTGGAGCTTCTCCTATCAATATATTCACCATTTACATCAAGATCCCAAGTTCCACAGATCAAATTTTGAGAGCATCATCCAATTCTGGTTTCCGGATTTATTTTGAGGTTGTGAAGAAACTATATTTTATATTTCTTCAAAAATTCTCAAATTAATCCAGGACCTCAAATTCCCTATATTATGTGAGTATGAAAAAATTCACATCAGTTTAACAAGCCAATTTCTCCCAAAAATTCCATCTAGTTTTTGTCCAGATCCAAGCTCTGTGAAGGAAGTACCACTTTGGCATTTCCAATTGAGCTGAAATTTTTCCAGAACCTTCATATCTCCAAATAATCACTCTCCACAAAAATTCAGTTCATTTAATCAAGCCAATTGAGTGCATCTTCAAAGTTTAGCTTCTGGACCAGAATTTGGCATTGCAAAGGAAGTATATGCAAAACTGGTCCAAATGGGCTCAAATTTTTCCAGCACCTAGTCCTTCCTACCCCATCTCCCTGTAACAACTTTTCTAGCTCATTGGCACCTCTGTTTGACCACAACTTCCTGTCCAAGTTTCTGTCCAGAAACTATTCTGGATCCCCTCGACCCCTCTAGAGCCATCCTGGTCCATCCAGTGACCAACCTCATCTATTTGAGCAGTGAGGGAGTTGTTTGACAAGGTTGTACAGGAAGGAGGGTGACAGAGCTTGTAGTGCACGTGGTGACCGCGTGGACAGCAGGCAGAAACGGTGCTCTGCGGCACTGTTCTCGCCGTGCAGCTCACTCCGGCCAGCTCCGGCGTGTCCCGGCATGTCAAACGACTCCGCGGCGTCCACCTTCCCCTTCTGGACCCTTCTCCCCCTCCCCATTCTTTCTCCTCATGCCACGGCAGCCGCCGCCATGGCACTGTCCTTCCCGTGAATCCCCTCTGTCGCTTCCCTCCGGTGGCCACTTCCTCTCCGAGCCGTCGTTTCCCCCTGGTGCTTGTCAGGTAGGCCGCTCCCCGACGCCGGGAGCCGTCCAGCCACGTCTCCCCGCAGCGCCAGTGCGGCGATAAGATCGCCACCGTGGCCGTGCTCATCCGGTCGTCGCGGTCGGGCTATAAATAGCCCGTCCCCGAGCTCTTCGACCTCACCATCGGCCTCCTCTCCCTCCTAGCACCCCGCCTAGCCTCTCGTTCGAGCTCGCGGAGCCTCCCTACCCTCCTATGGCCCGAGGCCACCACCCACTGCCATGGCTCGCCGCCGCACCTCCAGCCGTTCCCGAGCCTCGTGCCACCCCCCCTGAGAAGCGCCACTCGCCGGTGACCTTCCCTGGCCCGTCGCCCATCCCTATCGGCCGCCGCAGCCACTCAATCGACCAGAGCCGCCGCGTACTGCACTCCGCCCACAGCCAGGCTGCAGACCGCCCCCGACCTCGACTCCCCCACTCACGGGCACGGGATGGAGCGGTGAACCCGTTCCCGTCGTCGCCCAAGACCTCCAAGCTCGCCGTCGCTGGAATCGGCCGCGGCCGAGCCGTCCTCTGCCCTGGCGGGAGGTTGAAGAAGAAGACAGGGGAAGAGAGAGAAGGACGGGGTGGGTCCCGCCTGTAAGTGGCCCAGCCTCGGGCCCGCCTGGTTTAAGTGAAGGCGTATTTCAAAAATATGTTTTCTACAAACAAGCGCACTCTGCCGCAGCTACGGGGAAAGTACGTTTTCTTTAATCGAAAGCGTATTCACTGAAACGCGCTTTCTCTCTCCAGCCGACTGCCGAAAAAGTTACTTAGTGGACGTTCACCGGTTAGCGGCTGAAGTGGACACTATTTCTTCATTTCACCGTTTAACTAACGAACGCCCGTAACTTTTCGCTCGTGACTCCGGTCGAGGTGAATCCAAAGCCCACTTCTTCTGTTCGTCGAGCCCGTTCCGATGGCATCATTTTCATAATATTTACACACTCTGAAAATGACCATTTTGCCCTTGCCCTTCCATCAGCCCCTCCGAGAGAGAACCCTTTTCGGCGAATTTTTCCGCGAAGTGATCGCACTCCTCTCCGGTGCATTCCTCGACCCCCAGGCAAGCCGACCATCTGATATATGCCCTGAAGCATTGCTCTTTGTTATTCTTGCGTGTTTAATTAATGAATATGCCTGTATTAGAAATAGTCAAACTGCTGCTAGTTTGATTTTGCTATTTACATCACCTGCTATTACTTATCGTATTATTGCACTACTGACTCGTTGTGATATTGTATGGAGATAGGTTGTTATGTTTTCATAATTGCTGCATCATGCATGGTTGCTGTTATCGCAATGATTAAGAAATGTGACTTAATAATGACAACCTCCTCCGTCGGCTGGATCGAGTCATAGTGTCACCTATCCGGACTTATCAGTGCAACCACATTTGTCAGTATGGGACGGCCCTGACTTAGTCTATTGTCTTGCCTCTTGTCGGTACCACCAAAATAGGGAGGATTATGCGTGCATGCTACCCTGGCCCGGTAGGCGGCGATAATCCTGTGAGCCCAGTTTGGTTTATGTGCGCATGTCCCCGTTTGGGACAGTTTTGTTTGGCCACGACGGTGGCAGGTGTCACGGGGTGACACAGGGGCCACCCAGGACATGACCCTGGGAGGGTATGATTGTCGACGGGACCGTAAGAGTGCCGGGTAATAGGCAAGTTTTGTTGGAGCAGCACCGGTCCACCCGAATGGGAACATGTACTAAAGTACGAGGCCAGGAGCTCCAAGGTGTGGGTAAAGTGCGCAAGCTCTGCAGAGTGTAAATCTATTCGAATAGCCGCGTCCTCGGTCATGGACAGTTCGTGTAGGCCCCTATTTGGTCTGTGTCGAATCTGGAGGAACAAACTATATAATGATATTGTTAAGACTGAACCAGAGAAAGGTAATGTTTGTCAGCCTTGCAGTACGGATGCATGGACATCAGATGATGTCAGGGGTATGAATGTTGGCCATGCGACGGCTATGAGTTAAAGGGTCGGATGACCACAAGATTTGGATTGGATCCTAAGATTATTCGGAGTATGGATTAATTACTTGATATGCTTTATCTTCGTCATACTGCAGTTACTTTGATAGTTTACATGCTAGATAATACTGTTAGGACATAATCCGTAATAATGATGCTAGATAATCCTGCTATGACATGATAATTAATATTGCTAGATAGGTAGGCTATGTCATGATAATTAATGTTGCTCTAATAACAAATGCATGCTTGAATGCCATGGATTGCTTTGCTTGGTGTATATGTTGGAATGGTTTGCTTGCGAGTACATTCAAAAGTACTCAGCGGCCTTCAATGTGGCCAGGTTCACCTAAGGATTCGACGACCGCTAGCGAGGAGCCAGAGTGTTCGCGGGATAGAAGAGTAACCCAGTCAGATCCCTGTGGATTGGAGCCGCACCAGGACCATGCTGCCTTAGATAGAGCTTTTCCGCTGCCATTTCCCTTGTAATATCCCATGTAAGACTTATATATCCTTTAATAGAAATGTCTGTGTTCATGATACTTGTTGTAAACGCGCACGCCAGAGTGATCTCCTGGGCTAGCGTGTGCGGCGACCGTCTGGCTACAGTGGTATTCAGATGGGGCGCCACATCTGAGTTGTGGATGCATAGATTAGCATGTCGAACAAGGCTCAACATATTTCTTCCGGATAATCGACATCGGCCTCACACCGATTGGTGCTGCAACCGTCGTCGAGTCCTTCTTTGCTAGCCCTCTCCGACATGGCGTACAGCTCGTGCAGGTTCCCGTCTACGCATGCCTGGTGCTAGCAATACTGACGCGTGCCTTCGTCCACGACGTGTCCCCCGGCCTGGCAAGCCTAGTGCGGCGCTTCGTCAACATCGACTTCGTTCGTCTACGCATGCCCGGTGCTGGCAACACCGATGCATGCCTTCGTCCATGACGTGTCCCCGGGCTTGGCAAACCCAGCGCAACGCCTCGTCAACACCGTCTTCTTCCCGGTGCACCACTACTTCGACACCACTGCGCCCATGACTAACTCGGTGCATCCTTGCGCCTGTGGCTCCACGGCGACTTCCTCGACACCGGCCACCCCGACTCGACATCGACCACGGCGTTCTTTGAACGGCTACCTCGACCACGGCTCTACCACCCTACGCTCTCGGCTACCTCGATAACGGCACAAAGGTCTACCGCCTTGCTTGAGCAACCTTGTCGGTTTCCACTCCAGCCACAACTTCTGCGATGCATCGACCGTTATGACTGTGGGGGGATGTCCGTCGGCTTACCTTCAGATTCTTCTCCAGTCTCACTATCTGCGTCGCTACCGTTGTGACTGTGGGGGGATGTTGAGTATTATGATTATTAGGAAAGATAGGATAGCGTAGTATCTTACCCTACCTTGTCTTGTACTCCAAGTTGATCATTGTACTCCTATATATATGCCCACGAGGCTCAAGCAATAAACGAGAATTCCACCGATCCCTCTCTATTCCGTCTAATACATAGAATGGAGAACTCATTGAGAGCACTCTTGTTGTGATCTTTTGGTTCAGAAGAACTCCTGCCATGGATGGTTCATGGTGTTTGGAGGAACGATATACCATGCACCTCGAGGACTAAGCAAGGTTACCAATCAACCTAAAGGAACTACAATCTCTATCAACAAGAAATAAGTAGAGTGAATCTTGGGTTCAATAACCCAGAAGTAGAATACCTAATAACTAAATAACATCACGAGATGCTTTCGAGAATGGTGGCCAGAATTATCACACTGGGGATACAACACAAAGGCTGAATCTCTGGGTGGTTCACTTATGATAACATGGTTTCATATTAACTTCAACAAATATGTTAAGGTAATGGAATACCTCAACACAACAATTAGTGTGTCTCGTCTGGCCAAAAGACATCAGGAACAGGGAGAAAAGATTTGCAAATGCATCAGATTATTTATAGACCTTGGATAACTCGGACAGCATAACGGCTGTACGGGAATGAAACATGAAACAACCTGCAAGACGACTGGCAACATAACAACTGAATTCTTATGGAAACACCGATCCAAGAAGACAACACCTTTCCTATAAGTCTCCAGCATAGTAACTTGTCATCCTGATAGATAGATGAGAAAGCCTAGTTCTTAAACCCCGTGGAAATGAAGAGGGTGACTCAGAATTAGAGGGACACGGGATAAGGTGTAAAAAGAATCTTACGTTCCCTTCCACAAACAATTCCCTTATATAACTAAAGCATTTCTAGACTTGACATCGACCAGTTTGGCTTGGTAAGCCTACAGGCAGTCACGCTCTGATAGCAAGGTTGTCGGGACCCCGATCCTAAGTCACACTGATCTAGCATGAAACACATCATATCACTTTGCGGCCTCACGCACGGTAACCCACGGCTGCCGCCTTTACCTTGGCTAGGACCATTTGCATCTTTTGGCTCATGTATATGATTGTGTCGCTAGCATACATATGAAGAGAACTCGGGTCGACATGACTAGTCATAAACCAAGGTGGCACAAACGTACAGGGACAGGCATACGTAACCCATCAATGCACGTGTCGGTCAGCAGCGAGTGTAACCAAGTCGTAGCAAAGCCACAAGGACTATAGTAAACACCGGGTGACATTTCCCTGTAGGGACAGATGTTGGGGAACGTTGCATGGAAAACAAAAAAAATTCTACGCACACGCAAGATCTATCCATGGAGATGCATAGCTACGAGAGGGGGAGTGTGTCTACGTACCCTCGTAGACCGTAAGCGGAAGCGTTAGAACAACGCGGTTGATGTCGTCGAACAACTTCACGATCCAACCGACCGAGTACCGAACGTACGGCACCTCTGCGTTCAGCACACGTTCAGCTCGGTGACGTCCTCGACTTCTTGATCCAGTAAGACGGCGAGGTAGTGGATGAGTTCCGGCAGCACGACGGCGTGGTGACGGTGATGGTGATGCTATCTCCGCAGGACTTCGCCCAAGCACTGCGAAAATATGACCGAGGGACGGAACTGTGGAGGGGGTGCCGCACACGGCTAAGACAATGTTGTGTCCCCTTTGGGGCGCCCCCTCTCCTCTATTTATATATGTGTAGGGGCTTGGAGTAGAAGGAATAGTTCCATGTGAACAGTACCACGTGAATAGTACACACGTGGACTTGGACTCCAAAGTCCAATCCTATTCCTACTAGGACTCTCCCAAGATTCGATCGTCGGTATCTCCATACCTAGTTCAATCTCGTTACCGGCAAGTCTCTTTACTCGTTCCGTAATACATCATCCCGTAACTAACTCCTTAGTCACTTTGCTTGCAAGCTTCTTATGATGTGCATTACCGAGAGGGCCCAGAGATACCTCTCCGAAACACGGAGTGACAAATCCCAGTCTCGATCCATGCCAACTCAACAGACACCTTCGGAGATACCTGTAGAGCATCTTTATGATCACCCAGTTACGTTGTGATGTTTGATAGCACACAAGGTATTCCTCCGGTATCCGGGAGTTGCATGATCTCATGGTCGGAGGAACATGTATTTGACATTCAAGAAAGCAGTAGCAATAAACAGAACGATCATATGCTAAGCTAACAGATGGGTCTTGTCCATCACATCATTCTCCTAATGATGTGATCCCGTTATCAAATGACAACTCATGTCTATGGTTAGGAAACCTTAACCATCTTTGATCAACGAGCTAGTCTAGTAGAGGCTCACTAGGGACACGGTATTTGTTTATGTATTCACACATGTATTTAAGTTTCCGGTCAATACAATTCTAGCATGAATAATAAACCTTTATCATGAACAAGGAAATATAAAATAATAACAACTTTATTATTGCCTCTAGGGCATATTTCCATCAGTCTCCCACTTGCACTAGAGTCAATAATCTAGTTCACATCGCCATGTGATTAACACCCAAGAGTTCACTAGAGTCAATAATCTAGTTCACATCACCATGTGATTAACACTCAAAGAGTTCTAAGGTGTGATCATGTTTTGCTCGTGAGAGAGAATTTTAGTCAATGGGTCTGCAATATTCAGCCCATGTGTACTTTGCAAATCCTTATGTCATACTGTAGATGCTGCTATCACGCTTTACTTGGAGCTATTCCAAATGACTGCTCCATTATACGTATCCGGTTTGCTACTCGGAGATATCCAGATTGGTGTCAAATCTTGCATCGACGTAACCTTTTACGACGAACTCTTTATCACCTCCATAATCGAGAAACATTTCCTTAGTCCTTTAGTTACTAAGGATAATTTGACCGCTGTCCAGTGATCCACTCCTGGATCACTCTTGTACCCCCTTTGCCAGACACGTGGCAAGGCACACATTAGGTGTGGTACACAGCATGGCATACATTATAGAACCTATGGCTGAGTCATAGGGAATGACTTTCATTCTCTCTCTATCTTCTGCCGTGGTCGAGCTTTGAGTCTTACTCAACTTTACACCTTACAATACAGGCAAGAACTCCTTCTTTGACTGATCCATTTTGAACTCCTTCAAAATCTTGTCAAGGTATGTACTCATTGAAAGTCTTATCAAGCGTCTTGATCTATCTCTATAGATCTTGATGCCCAATATATAAGCAGCTTCACCAAGGTCTTTCATTCAAGTATCCTTTTATGCCATCCAGAAATTCTATATCATTTCCAATCAACAATATGTCATCCACATATAATATTAGAAATGCTACAGAGCTGCCACTCACTTTCTTGTAAATACAGGCTTCACCGTAAGTCTGTACAAAACCATATGCTTTGATCACCTCATCAAAGCGTATATTCCAACTCCGAGATGCTTGCACCAGTCCATAGATGGATCGCTGGAGCTTGCACACTTTGTTAGCACCCTTAGGATCGACAAAACCTTCTGGTTGCATCATATACAACTCTTCTTTGAGAAAACCATTAAGGAATGCAGTTTTGACATCCATTTGCCAGATTTCATAATCATAAAATGCGGCAATTGCTAACATGATTCGGACAGACTTAAGCATCGCTACGGGTGAGAAAGTCTCATCGTAGTCAACCCCTTGAACTTGTCGAAAACCTTTCGCGACAAGTCGAGCTTTGTAGACAGTGGTATTACCATCAGCATCCGTCTTCCTCTTAAAAATCCATTTATTCTCAATGGCTTGCCGATCATCGGGCAAGTCCACCAAAGTCCACACTTTGTTCTCATACATGGATCCTATCTCAGATTTCATGGCCTCAAGCCATTTGTCAGAATCCGGGCCTATCATAGCTTCTGCATAGTTCGTAGGTTCGCCGTTGTCTAACAACATAACTTCCAGAACAGGATTACCGTACCACTCTGGTGCGGAACGTACTCTGGTCGACCTATGAAGTTCAATAGTAACTTGATCTGAAGTTTCATGATCTTTATCATTATCTTCCTCTCTTATTGGTGTAGGCATCACGGGAACAGTTTTCTCTGATGAGCTACTTTCCAATTCGAGAGAAGGTACAATTACCTCATCAAGTTCTACTTTCCTCCCACTCACTTCTTTTGAGAGAAACTCCTTCTCTAGAAAGGACCCATTCTTGGCAACAAAGACCTTGCCTTCGGATCTGTGGTAGAAGGTGTACCCAATTGTTTTTTTAGGGTATCATATGAAGACGTACTTCTCCGCTTTGGGTTCGAGCTTATCAGGTTGAAGCTTTTTCACATAAGCATCGCATCCCCAAACTTTAAGAAACGACAGCTTAGGTTTCTTGCCAAACCATAGTTCATACGGTGTCGTCTCAACGGATTTAGACGGTGCCCTATTTAACGTGAATGCAGTTGTCTCTAATGCATAACCCCAAAACGATAGTGGCAAATCGGTAAGAGACATCATAGAACACACCATTACGATGTGGTGTTCCAGGTGGCGTGAGTTGTGAAACAATTCCACATTTTCTTAAATGAAGGCCAAACTCGTAACTCAAATATCCGCCTCCGCGATCAGATCGTAGAAACTTTATTTTCTTGTTACGATGATTCTCTACTTCACTCTAAAATTCTTTGAACTTTTCAAATGTTTCAGACTTGTGTTTCATCAAGTAGATATACCCATATCTACTCAAATCATCTGTGAAGGTTAGAAAATAACGATACCCGCCGCGTGCTTCAACATTCATCGGACCGCATACATCGGTATGTATTATTTCCAACAAATCAGTAGCTCGCTCCATTATTCCGGAGAACAGAGTTTTAGTCATCTTGCCCATGAGGCATGGTTCGCAAGTATCAAATGATTCATAATCAAGAGATTTCCAAAAGTCCATCCGCATGGAGTTTCTTCATGCGCTTTACACCAATATGACCTAAACGGCAGTGCCACAAGTATGTTGCACTATCATTATCAATTGCATCTTTTGGCATCAATATTATGAATATGTGTATCACTACGATCGAGATTCAACAAGAATAAACCATTCACAAGGGTGCATGATCACGAGGGATATTATTCATATAAACAGAATAACCATTATTCTCTGACTTAAATGAATAATCGTCTTGCAATAAACAATATCCAGATATAATGTTTTATGCTCAACGTAAGCACCAAATAACCATTATTTAGGTTTAATACTAATCCCGAAGGTATTACGAGCGTGTCGATATTGGTCATATCAATCTTGGAGACACTTCCAACACATATCGTCACCTCGCCCTCAGCTAGTCTCCGTTACTCTGCAGCTCCTGCTTCAAGTTACTAATATTAGCAACTGAATTGGTATCAAATACCCAGACGCTGCTATGAGCACTAGTGAGGTACATATCAATAACATGTATATCAAATATACCTTTGTTCACTTTGCCATCCTTCTTATCCGCCAAATACTTGGGGCAGTTCCGCTTCCAGTGACCAGTTCCTTTGCAGTAGAAGCACTCAGTTTCAGGCTTGGGTCCAACTTTGGGTTTCTTCGTGGGAGCGGCAGCTTGCTTGCCGTTCTTCTTGAAGTTCCCCTTCTTTCCCTTGCCCTTTTTCTTGAAACTAGTGGTCTTGTTAACCATCAACACTTGGTGCTCCTTCTTGATTTCTACCTCCGCCGATTTCAGCATCGCGAAGAGCTCGGGAATTGTCTTCTCCATCCCTTGCATATTATAGTTCATCACGAAGCCTTTATAGCTTGGTGGCAGTGACTGAAGAACTCTGTCAATAACACTCTCAACCGGAAGATCAATTCCCAGCTGAGTCAAGTGGTTGTGGTACCCAGACATTCTGAGTATGTGTTCACTGATAGAACTGTTCTCCTCCATCTTACAACTAAAGAACTTGTTGGAGACTTCATATCTCTCAACCCGAGCATTAGCTTGAAATATCAATTTCGCTCTTGGAACATCTCATATGTTCCGTGGCGTTCAAAACACTTTTGTAGTCCCGGTTCTAAGCCGTAGAGCATGGCACACTGAACTATCGAGTAGTCATCAGATCGAGCCTGCCAGGCGTTTCACAACGTCTGCAGCAGCTCCTGCAGCAGGTCCATCACCTAGCGGTGCATCAAGGACATAATTCTTCTGTGCAGCAATGAGGATAATCCTCAAGTTATGGACCCAGTCTGTGTAGTTGCTACCATCATCTTTCAACTTAGCTTTCTCTAGGAACGTATCAAAAACAGGGGAGCTACAACGCGAGCTATTGATCTACAACATAATTTGCAAAGACTATCAGGACTAAGTTCATGATAAATTAAGTTTAATTAATCAAATTACTAATGAACTCCCACTTAAATTAACATCCCTCAAGTTAACTAAGTGATACATGATCCAAATCAACTAGCCCATGTCCGATCATCACGTGAGATGGGATAGTCATCAATGGTGAACATCTCCATGTTGATCATATCTACTATATGACTCATGTTCGACCTTTCGGTCTCCAGTGTTCCGAGACCATGTCTGTACATGCTAGGCTCGTCAAGTTTAACCCAAGTATTCTGCTTGTGTAAAACTGGCTTACACCCGTTGTATGTGAACGTAGAATCTATCACACCCGATCATCACGAGGTGCTTCGAAATGACGGACTTTAGCAACGGTGCATACTCGGGGAGAACACTTTTATCTTGAAATTTAGTGAAGGGATCATCTTATAATGCTATCGTCGTTCTAAGCAAAATAAGATGCATAAAGGATAAACATCACATGCAATCAAAATATGTGACATGATATGGCCATCATCATCTTGTGCTTTTGATCTCCATCTCCAAAGCATCGTCATGATCTCCATCGTCACCGGCTCGACACCTTGATCTCCATCGTTGCGTCGTGGTCGTCTCGCCAACTATTGCTTCTACAACTATTGCTAACGCATAGCGATAAAGTAAAGCAATTACATGGCGCTTGCATTTCATACAATAAAGAGACAACCATAAGGCTCCTGCCGGTTGCCGATAAATTACAAAACATGATCATCTCATACAATAACGTATATCACATCATGTCTTGACCATATCACATCACAGCATACCCTGCAAAAACAAGTTAGACGTCCTCTACTTTGTTGTTGCAAGTTTTACGTGGCTGCTACGGGCTTCTAGCAAGAACCGTTCTTACCTACGGCACAAAACCACAACGGTGATTTATCAAGTTTGCTGTTTTAACCTTCAACAAGGACCGGCCGCAGTCAAATTCGATTCAACTAAAGTAGGAGAAACAGACACCCGCCAGCCACCTTTATGCAAAACAAGTTGCATGTCTATCGGTGGAACCGGTCTCATGTACGTGGACATGTAAGGTTGGTCCGGGCCGCTTCATCTTACAATACCGCCGAATCAAAATAAGACGTTGGTGGTAAGCAGTATGACGATCACCACCCACAACTCTTTGTGTTCTACTCGTGCATATCATCTACGCATAGACCTGGCTCATGATGCCACTGTTGGGGAATGTTGCATGGAAAACAAAAAAAATTCTATGCACACGCAAGATCTATCCATGGAGATGCATAGCTACGAGAGGGGGAGTGTGTCTACGTACCCTCGTAGACCGTAAGCGGAAGCATTAGAACAACGCAGTTGATGTCGTCGAACAACTTCACGATCCAACCGACCGAGTACCGAACGTACGGCACCTCCGCTTTCAGCACACGTTCAGCTCAGTGACGTCCTCGAATTCTTGATCCAGCAAGATGGCGAGGTAGTGGATGAGTTCCGGCAGCACGACGGCGTGGTGACGGTGATGGTGATGCTATCTCCGCAGGGCTTCGCCCAAGCACTGCGAAAATATGACCGAGGGACGGAACTGTGGAGGGGGGCGCCGCACACGGCTAAGACAATGTTGTGTCCCCTTTGGGGCGCCCCCTCTCCTCTATTTATATATGTGTAGGGGCTTGGAGTAGAAGGAATAGTGCCACATGAACAGTACCACGTGAATAGTACACACGTGGACTTGGACTCCAAAGTCCAATCCTATTCCTACTAGGACTCTCCTTTTTTTTTCCTTCCCTAGCTGCGTGGGCTTTTGAGGATTTGGTGCGCCTGGCCCAATAAGGCCAGGGTGCCTCCCCTTAGCCCATGCCAGCCCTTGGGACGTGATGGATCCACTTGTGGACTTCCGGACCCCTCCGGAATCCTCCGGAACCTTCTGGAAGCTTCCCGGTACAATACCGAAAAAACTGCACCTTTTTCCGGAACCCAAAATATGACATCCCATATATAAATCTTTACCTCTCGACCATTCCAAGACTCCTCGTGACATCCGGGATCTCATCCGGGACTCTGAACAACATTCGGTTACCAATTCACATAACTCATATAACACTATATCGTCAACGAACGTTAAGCGTGCGGACCCTACGGGTTCGGGAATGATGTAGACATGACTGAGATGCCTCTCCAGTCAATAACCAATAGCGGAACCTGGATGCTCATATTGGTTCCTACATATTCCACGAAGATCTTATCGGTCGAACCGCAATGACAACATACTTAATTCCCTTTGTCCGTCGGTATGTTACTTGCCCGAGATTCGATCGTCGGTATCTCCATACCTAGTTCAATCTCGTTACCGGCAAGTCTCTTTACTCATTCCGTAATACATCATCCCGTAACTAACTCCTTAGTCACTTTGCTTGCAAGCTTCTTATGATGTGCATTACCGAGAGGGCCTAGAGATACCTCTCCGAAACACGGAGTGACAAATCCCAGTCTCGATCCATGCCAACTCAACAGACACCTTCGGAGATACCTGTAGAGCATCTTTATGATCACCGCGTTACGTTGTGACGTTTGATAGCACACAAGGTATTCCTCCGGTATCCGGGAGTTGCATGATCTCATGGTCGGAGGAACATGTATTTGACATTCAAGAAAGCAGTAGCAATAAACAGAACGATCATATGCTAAGCTAACAGATGGGTCTTGTCCATCACATCATTCTCCTAATGATGTGATCCCATTATCAAATGACAACTCATGTCTATGGTTAGGAAACCTTAACCATCTTTGATCAACGAGCTAGTCTAGTAGAGGCTCACTAGGGACACGATATTTGTTTATGTATTCACACATGTATTTAAGTTTCCGGTCAATACAATTCTAGCATGAATAATAAACCTTTATCATGAACAAGGAAATATAAAATAATAACAACTTTATTATTGCCTCTAGGGCATATTTCCATCAACAGACACAGGAGCAAAGAAGGATACCTGCCGGTCGATCCATGTGTTCCGGAGCAGTAGCGAACTACCAGGGCTCAGTGGAACCACTAGGAGGCATTTCCCTGTAAGGAAGGCTACCAAAGCAGATAACTAGGTGTCGAATCCCACACATATCAATGCATTTCAAAACATACACACAATATGCACGATATGTGTAGATACAACTTGGCATCACAACATAACTCTACGACTCAAAGTATTTATTTAAGAGGCTCCGAAGAGCCATACATAACATAATATTACAAACATGGGTCTCATGACCCAACATACAAAGTCATACAAGCAACGGAAGCATAAACATGTTTGAGTACAGACAACTACAAAAAAAAATGCTGAGAAGCCTGACTATCTACAGGACCCTCCATAGGAGCCAGACCTTTGTCTAGGATTCCCAAGCTACTCGGTCAACATCGAACTCGTCGTTGAAACCACTAGTGAGACTAGCGTCTCCTCTGCAAAAACATAAATTAAGCAACCATGAGTATAAAGGTACTCAGCAACACTTACATCAGAACTATCTACATATGCACCATTATCAAGAAGGGTGTTGGGGTTTAACTGCAGCAAGCCAGCTTTAACTCAGTGGCTAACCTATACTACGACTACTAGTATTTCTTTGGGGTGAGAGAGCGCACACGAGTCCACATAGTCACCATTACAATACACCACTATGGATTCCATCCCGTCTCCCTACGAGAAGGCCATCCATAGCACTCACGCTTATCTTGCGCATTTTAGAGTATCCTCTTCAAGTTGTCTATGAACCATATAAGTCTCCAAGTAGTCCATATCCGAGGACGCGGCTATTCGAATAGATCATTAACACTACTAGGAAATAGCTTATAGGTAGAAATATTACTAGTAGCGCTTGTTAGGTGCACCGCGCTACTATTAAATACCAGTAGCACTTGACAGAACAAGGGCTACTGGTACTGATTAGCAGCAGCGCCCGTTAGGTAAGAACCCGCTACTGTTAAGTGGGCCATACCGCACCACCAGGCCAGGGGATACTAGCAGCGCCTGGGCCCTACCCAGCGCTACAACTAGAAACATATCTACGGCACGTTTTGTCTAGAACGCGCTACCGGTATTTTTCTACAGGTAATTTGATGGGGCCCAGTTACCAGCAGCGCGTTTTTGTGCCGAGCGCTACAACTAGGTTAACTAGTAGTAGCGCATTTTTTCTAATGGGCGCTACCGCTATTTTTCTACGGGTAAGTTTGTGGGGCCTAGTTACCAGCAGCGCGTTTTTGTGCCCAGCGCTACAGCTAGGTTAACTAGCAGTAGCGCGTTTTTGTGCCCAGCGCTACTGTTATGGTCGCCAGGCGTAATATAGCTTTTCCCCCTTCTTCTCCCTCCCCCTTCCTTTCTCCCCCCCTCCTCTCTTCCACTTGCTTGTTGCTTCTTCCTTCAATGCACCCCCTCCTTCTTTCTTCTTTGCCCCTCCACCACCTCCATTAATGCCCTCCCTCCTCCCTCTCTCTTTCTTTGCCCCTCTCCACCACCACCTCCTCCTCCCTCTCTTTAATTAATTTCTTTGCCCATCCACCTATGTCCACTAGCTAGTTCTCTCTTTCTCCCTAGTTAGATCTATCTAGGTACCTCACTATCTAGATCTACTAACTAATTAAGAAGGTGAGCAAAAAGAAGAGTTGTGCAAGAATGGAAATATGTGTGCGTGTGTGGGTGTGTGTTTGTGCGCGCACACGATAGGACCGAACTATGCGCGATATGATACCGAATTGTGTGTGGCATGTGACTTGCCTATATTGTGTGTATTTGTTGAAATGTGCATGACATGAGTTGCCTATGTTTTGCCGAAATGTCGATTCATTTCTGTTTCGGCGAATTTCAGGCAAACTCGATATGTCCTATATGTTTAGGGAAGGTCATGTCGAATTTTTGTATGAATTTGATGCATGCATGCATGCGTACATGGTTATAATTATTTTGCTCTGCGCAGGCGATCATGAAGGTCAATGGAAGGATGGTGGAACGATACTGGCAATCCGCGGTGGACGACATGTATGAAAAAAAATGGAAGGAGGTTTTATGTCCGTGTCGAAGATGCAGAGGAGGAGTCTGGCTCGACCCATTTAAGGGTGGCCGATTCAAGGCGCACCTGCTCATGCATGGTTTCATGGATGGCCATACTCGGTGGATAAGTGAAGATCATGATGATGAGGACGTCGACGGGGCAGGCAATAACGACATGGGGCCAGACGAAGAGATGACCGATAATGGGCCCGAAGAAGAGGGCCTCGGAAATGGCGATGGCGAAGAGGCCGGACATGGCGGAGAAGATACCGGACCAGGCGGAGAAGAGGCTGTACATGACGGAGAAGACGCGAACATGCCGCATTCGTCGTCTCTACTAAGTTCAGCCATGTGGGACCCGCATGTTCGAGACCTGCTTCGTAAGAAGACGACTAGCGACAGAGCTGCTTCTAGAGAGGAGGCCAAACTGGCGCAACTGAAGCTAGACTCGAAGACTCCATTGTTTGATGGTTGCGATCCCGAGGTGACCCGCTTGAGTTTCACGCTAGAACTTCTAAAGACAAAGGCAAAAAACAAATGGATGGACGCAAGCCTGGATGAGCTTTTGAAGTATCTAAAGAAGGTTCTTCCCGCGGGAAGCCGGTGTCCTACTAGTGTCGAGGAGGCCAAGAAAATCGTGTGCCCTCTTGATCTGTCGCACATTAGATACCACGCATGCATCAACGATTGCATCATATATCGGAACGAGCACGTGGAAAAAACCATCTATCCAAAGTGCAATGCTTCACGATATAAGAAGGCTGTAAAGAAAGCTCCACAGAAAGTTGTATGGTACTTTCCGATCACTCCCCGTCTGCAGCGGTATTTCGTAGATCCTAAGGAAGCAAAGCCCATGCGCTGGCACGCGGAGAGGGTGAAGCCGGATGATGGAGATGATCCGAAACTGAGACACCTCGCAGATGCAAGCTAGTGGAGAGGATTAAACGCTGAATATAAATATTTCGCAGATGATCCAAGGAACATCGTGGTTGGCGCTAGTACTGATGGCATGAATCTGTTTGGCAATCAGAACACCAATCATAGCACATGGCCCGTGTTTGTATGGATGTACAACCTCCCCCCTGGAAGTGCATGAAGGCAAAATACATACACATGACTATGCTTATTCAAGGGCCGAGCCAACCAAGAAATGATATTAATCTATATCTCGGGTTACTGAAAGAGGAGCTACACCCGTTATGGATAACCCCGGCCAAGACATGCGATGCCAGCACAGGAGAGTATTTCGACATGAGAGACGCGCTGATCACGACAGTGCATGACTATCTCGGTTACGGATATGTCTCGGGCCAGGTGTGCCACGGATATTGCGGATGCACCAGGTGCATGGATGATACAACTTCTCAACATCTATCGAAAGATGGCGGGTCTTTGAAAATCGTGTACATGAGGCATCGAAGATGGCTTGAGAAGGATGACCCGTGGAGAAAGCGTGGAGATCTATTCAATGGTAAGGCTAAGCATCGAGGACCTCCATGTATTAGGAGCGGCGTCGAAATCTATGAGTTGTTAAAGAACTGGGAAGAGTGCCCCTCACCGGGAAAGACAAAGAAAAAGGCGCCGGAGCCGCTGTTGAAGGTATGGAAAACGAGGTCTGTTTTTTGGGACTTGGAGTACTGGCCCAAACTCGACACGCCTCATAGCCTTGATCAAATGCATATCATGAAGAATATCCTCGAGAGCTTGCTTGGAACATTGATGAACATGCCAAAGAAGACCAAGGATGGGCCGAAGGCAGGAAAAGACTTGGAATTTTTGGATATCAGGAAAGATCTCCAAATGCCCGGTAAAAAGTCATCGGAGGAGACGGAGATGGAAGATAGGGGTAAAAAAGTAAACAAGAAGGAAGAACAGTATTGCCCCCCCTCTTGCTTCACCTTAGATCCGAGGGAGGTCGATCAATTGTTCAAGTGCCTTGCCGGAATCAAAGTTAGTTCCAGATACTGTGGGAAGATAAGTAGATATCTGGACACCAAGAAAAAAAGGTTCAGCGGGATGAAGTCTCACGACTGTCACGTGATGATGACGCAATTACTCCCGGTTGCACTTAGAGGTATTATGGACACACACGTCCGTGATACGCTTACTGACCTATGCCACTTTTTGGATGCTATCTCTCGAAAGTCGATCAGTGTGAAGCAACTCCAAAGGCTACAGGAAGAGATCGTTGTCATACTAAATGAGCTAGAGATGTACTTTTCGCCCGCGTTCTTTGATGTCATGGTGCATCTGTGTGTCCACATCGTGGATGACATCATCGACCTAGGGCCGACATTCCTGCACAGCATGATGTCGTTCGAAAGGATGAATGGGGTCATCAAAGGATTCGTTCGTAACATGTCCCATCCAGATGGAAGCATCGCCCAGGGCTATCTGACCCAAGAGTGCATCTCCTTCTGCGAGAATTATCTAGGCAACGGAGACCCTATTGTTGGTTGCCCGTCAACAAGCACCGTGGAAGGCTCGAAGGAGAAGGTCACATCAATGGCCGGAGGGAATTGAAGGTGGACCGCTCAAGACGACATAACGACTTTGACAAAGCAAACTTAGTAGTGCTACAACACCTAGATGTGCTAGAAGATTTTGTGACACTGCACAAAGAGACCATCGCAAAAAACTACCGTGACCGTGGGCTCCAGAGCACGGACACTGAAGTTATTAGAGAGCACAACTCCACTTTCTTGCGGTGGTTCAAAGAGCGAGTTCTGTCTAATCCCCCGGAAGAGGGATGTCCGGACGGAATGTTCATATACGCCTTAGCACATGGCCCGTCGGTCGACCTCGCGACTTATCAGGCATACGATATCAACGGATACACGTTTTACACGGAGGCCAAAGATATAAACAGTGATAACCAGAACTCAGGGGTGACGATGGAAGCCATGACCGACGATGTAACTGAAAGATACTACGAAAGGGTCGAAGAGGTCTGGGAGCTTGACTACTCTGGAGTGCATAGCGCGACGATGTTCCGTGTCAGATGGGTAAGAACGTACACAGAGAAAACCGGCATCTACAAACGCGGGCTGCAACGATGGTGCACAACTTGGCAGACGGCGGCGGAGCTCGGCCACAATGGGGATCGAGTCTAGAGGACGAAATAGACAGAGAGGAGAGAGGGGAAGCAACGGCGGCCTCACAGAGAGTAGAACTGGGGCTCAGAGAACTCGGGGACGATCTCGAACGGCCGAGGTTGAAGACGACATCGGTGAGGACGAAGCAGGGCTCCCAACGACGTGTGGCTTGGTGGAGACGAAGAGGAAGACGCGGCGGAGCTTCTGAACATGGCGAGAGGTCGAGGGGGAGGCGGTGGCTGCGTCAGCGAGCAGCGGCGCTCTCGGGTGCGTGCGGGGGAGAGCGAGGGAGAGAGATAGAGGAGGGGATGAGCACGGGGAGAGAGAAGGACAGGGCCAGGGGGTTGCGTGGTGGCTTTAGCCGGTCCAGGGCGTCGACGGCAAGCAGGACCTGGCCAGGCGCGTGCTGGCGTGCGGCGACCACACGCCCCTGTCCTACTGTCTTGAGGAGGAAGACGACAGGGGAGGCGCTGGTGGGCTGGGCCGAAGCTGGACCACGAGGTAAGTCTTTCTCTCTCTCTGTTTTCTATTTTTGTTTCTGTTTTCTATTTCTTTTGTTCTGTTTGATTTAGTAAAAATACCAAGCCAATTTTAGAGCCTCTGATAAACATTTTATGGACTATTTGGACTAATCCAGAGCCACACAACAATTTTCAGAATTGTTGGACTTATATTTGATATAATATAAATATAAATCCAATTCAAATAATTATTGGATTAACTCAAAGGCCCAAAATAAATATCTCTTAGGTTCCAAAATTATTGGTGTGAATTTTAACTCTTGCCAATAATTTCAGAGATTAACAGGGACATTTTCTTGGACTCATTTGAAAGGATTTTTAACTTGATTATTTTTGAAATGATTTCTGAGGGTTCCAACTAACTTCAATTCAACTTTCATAATTTAAATATGATGCATGATGCTCTCAAATGCAACTAATGTAATTATTTACAGACAATATTCTAGGGTTGTGATAGCTGAGGAAGGGTGGCGACTCCCCGGAGAGGATGCAGGAGTTACGGTCGATTCAGACGATGATGATGCATCCACTCTGAAGAAGAAGGGCCGCAAGCGCAAAGGTAAAGCTGTTTTGGCCGTCTGTCCCCATGCGAAGCCCGTCAAGCAGAAGGTCAGAAAGCAAGCCTTGGAGCGGCAAGAGTTCATTGCCCAGGAAATCCAAAAGTTAGAAGTAGCGGGTCTAGTCAGAGGAGTGTTACATCGCACTTGGTTAGCAAACCCCGTCGTCGTTCATAAGGCAAACGGGAAGTGGAGGCTTTGTATCAACTTCATAGATATAAATAAAGCATGTCCAAAAGACCCTTTTCGTTTGTCGTGGATTGATCAGATTGTAGACTCCACTGCTGGCTGTGATTTACTCCCTTTTCTTGATGCCTACTCTGGTTATCATCAAATCTATATGGCCAAGGAAGATGAGGAAAAACGGTATTCAATACTCATGTGGCACTTATTGCTTTTTCGGATTGAAGAGTGCCGGACCAACATTTGCGAGAGCTGTCCAAATTGGTTTTGAGACCCAATTATTCAGAAATGTGGAAGCCTATATGGATGATATTGTGGTCAAAACCAAGGACAAATTAACACTCATACAAGATCTGGAGGAGACATTTGCAGGTTTGCGCAAGATCAACTTAAAGCTCAATCCCGAGAAGTGCGTGTTTGGTGTTCCATCCGGCAAGCTTCTCGGGTTCTTTGTATCTCAGAGAGGAATTGAAGCCAATCCCGACAAGATCAAAGCAATTGAGCAAATAGAGGCACTGGAGCGCGTCAAGGACGTCAGGCGTCTTGCCGGTTGCGTTGCCGCACTGAGCAGGTTCATCTCCAAATCAGCTGAGCGTGCCTTGCTGTTTTGCAAAATCTTGAAAAAGGCAAGCCTAATGAAATGGACTCCGGAAGCGGAGGCCGCGCTCCATGATTTGAAGACTTACCTCTCCTGTCCACCAGTCCTAGTTCCGCCTAAACCACAAGAGCCGTTGCTGCTATACTTGGCGGCAACCAATCAAGTGGTCAGTGCTGCACTAGTCACTACAAAAAAATACACATTCGTGACATTATGGCCCGGACAAAAACTTTTTCTGTCATGATTGTGAGACTTCTATAACGATAATTGTGACAAAAACACATATCATCATAGATGTGGTGGGCTCCTACTTCTATGACAACAAATTATGACAGAAAATGGGCTTTTTGTCCTGGGTGGGCCAGAGACGCACCTGCATGACATTCTTTGGGCCGTCCATGACGTAAAAAATCATGGTAGAAGTGAGGGCGAGGAAAATTTCGGGGAGTTCCCAGTAAAAGTGGGTGGTCGGGGCTGAGCGATGTAGTGTGGTTTGCACATTTCTCTCGTACGCACGTGTGTGCGAGGCATTCGCTAACTGAACCCGAGTGAGGCGTTCGGTTACTGAAACCGAGCGATCGCACTAGCCAGCTACGTACTGAACAGGAGCGATCGATCCCTTTGCTGCTAACTGAACCTGAGCGATTCCTTCGCTGCTAACTGAACCTGACCGATTCCTTCGCTGCTGCTGCTAACTGAACCCGAGCGATCGATCGCTGCTGCATGCTGCTTACTGAAGCCGATCGATCGATGCATTGCATCGAGCCCCCGTGTGCGAGACGTAGCCGGTTGGGTTGCCTCTCGATGAACAGTGCCCGTTACTGCCACGCGCGCGATACACGTAGACACGAGTCGAGACGCATCGATCGAGCCGGTTGGTTGACTATGGATGAACAGTTCCCGTTGCTGCCGCCTGTTCGTATGCCCCACCCCAGCCAGTGGGGGTTGGATGAACAGTACCCCAGCCGTGCAGGTGGTCGGTGCTGGATGAACAGGAACCCGAGGAAGCCGCCACACCCTAGTCGGTTGGGGGTGGATGAACAGGACCTCGTGGAGGCTGGATGAACAGTAGCCGGTGGAGGCTGGAGGAAGACGGTGGATGAATAGTAGCTCGTGGAGTCCCGTTTTGTGGTACGCCACACCCCTTTCGATGAACAGGACCCCGTTTCGACCGTAGGCGCTCGAAGAGAAGTCCGTTTCGTCCGTTTTGCAGTACGCCAGACCCCACCCGATGAACAAGACCCCGTTTCGACCATAGGCGGTCGAACAAAAGGCCATTTCCTTCGTTTTGCGGTACGCCAGACCCCGAGTCGATGAACAGGACCCCGTTTCGGTTGTTCCGTCCAAGCTGATTGGCTCCCGATGAACAGGACGCATTCCGACCCAGTCGCTTGGCTCTCGATGAACACGCCACTGTTTCCTCTGTTCCAACCCAGCCGATTGGTTGCCGATGATAGGAGGCCGTTGCTGCCATCTGTTGCCTCTCCATGTACACGAGCCTTGGCCGTACGTATGCGTGAGTACGCGTTCGAGACCCCACCCGTATGTAAGTACGTGGCCGTATTTTTTGCCGTGTGGCTATACGTATGTGTACACAATTTAGACGGGGCTGCCTGAACTGCTACATCGGGGGCTCTACTAAGACACATGCCGCTCCTTACACGCCCATGGTTCATCATTGCAGAGAGACCGATCGACCAGTATGTACGTACACGTTCGTGACCAGACAGACAACGCTACGTACGCTTCGACCGGATGGGTCCCAGCTGTCAGGGAGGATAAGGAGACACTTCCTTGCGTGCAAAGATATAGCAGGTGGGTCCCAGCTATCAGGGGGAGGAGTAATTTTTTGCGCGTAATAAGGAGGCACTTCCTTGCATGCGAAGATGTAGCTGGTGGGTCTAGCTGTCAGTGTCACCGCGTATAGTCCCCTTCCGATGGCTGTCGTTCCTTGACCACGCTGCGCCGAGAGCACCAAAGAGGTGGACGATGGCGAGGCGAATGACGCGGAGCCGGGGAAGACATGGCAGTGGATGCCCACATGGAGGGGAGTACGACGGTTGACTGGTTCAGCTGCGGTGTGCCAGTGTGAGGCTGTCGTCGCCGGAGAATAACAGCAGGTGTGGGTGAGTAGAGGGAAGGCCTGGCCAGAGGTGGGAGTAGGGTGGGGCGGTGAGGCCTGCGCGGTAGCACAGCCGGCCACGGGAGGCAGGAGCAGGCGGTCCCGCCGGCGCTACTTTGGGCGGCTGGAGCAAGAAGATCGGAGATTGAAGAAGCAGCACGGCCATTGGATTAACATCAAACGGTCACTGCTGCTAGAATCATTTGTTGACTAAGTTGACAAAGCCTGCGTACGCGTCAACTTAGTAGGCCCACAAGTCAGCCTCCAAATCAGGTGGGTCACATCTAGCAGGGGGGAATCATTTTGCTTGCGCGTAATAAGGAGGCACTTCCTTGCGTGCGACCATTAACCTCATGGGTCCCAGCTGTCAGACTCTCCACGCACAGTCCTCTTCTGATGGCTGTCGTTCATTGACTGCATTGACGACGCCGTGTCGAGAGCACCAAGGCGGTGGACAACGGCGAGGCCTAGGAAGGGAACAACCCAGAGATGGGGAAGACCTGGCAGTGGTTGCCCATGCAGAGGGGAGTACGATGGTTTACTGGTTCGGCTGCGGTGTGAGGCTGATGTCACCAGAGAATAACAGGAGGTGTGGGTGAGTAGAGGGATGGCTTGGCCAGCGATGGGAGTAGGGTGGGGCGGCGAGGCCTGCGCGGCAGCATAGCTGATACGACCAATTTGCATCATGATTTCCTACTATTATTTATAATGTATTTTATCATTATTTCATTTTATGATGCAATTCTTATGCCTTTTCTCTCTTAATTTGCAAGATTTATATGAAGAGGGAGAATACCGGCAGCTGGAATTCTGGACCTGAAATAGCTATAGCAGAGATACCTATTCTACAGAGCTCCAATTGACTTGAAACTTCACGGAGATTTTTTATTGAATATATAAAAAATACTGGAGAAAAGAAATATCAGAGGGGACCCACCAATTGCCCACAAGGCAACAGGGCGCGCCCCCCTGGTCGCGCCCTGATGCCTTGTGGGGCCCCAGGCTGGCCTCCGGCCCCTCCTTCTGCTATATAAGCTCATTTGCCCTAAAAAAATATAGAGAAGATTTTTGGGACGAAGCGCCGCCATCTTGAGGCGGAACCTGGGCAGGAGCAATTTTGCTCTCCGAGGGAGCGATTCCGCCGGGGATACTTCCCTCCGGGAGGGGGAAATCGAAGCCATTGACATCACCAACGATCCCCTTATCATGGGAGGACCAATCTTCATCAACATCTTCACCAGCACCATCTCATCTCGAACCCTAGTTCATCTCTTGTATTCAATCTTTGTCTCAAAACCTCAGATTGGTACCTGTGGGTTGCTAGTAGTGTTGATTACATCTTGTAGTTGATGCTAGTTGGTTTATTTGGTGGAAGATTATATGTTCAAATCCTTAATGATATTCAATACCCCTCTAATCTTGAACATGAATATGATTTGTGAGTAGTTACTTTTGTTCTTGAGGACATGGGAGAAGTCTTGTCATAAGTAACCATGTCAATTTGGTATTCGTTCGATATTTTGATGATATGTATGTTGTTGCTTCCTTTAGTGGTGTCTTGTGAACATCGACTACATGACACTTCACCATCTTTGGGCCTAAGGGAAGGCATTGTGGAGTAGTAATTAGATGATGGGTTGCTAGAGTGACAAAAGCTTAAACCCTAGTTTATGCGCTATTCCGTAAGGGGCTGATTTGGATCCATATGTTTCACACTATGGTTAGATTTATCTTAATTCTTCTTTCGTAGTTGCGGATGCTTTCGAGAGGGGGTAATCATAAGTGGGAGGCTTGTTCAAGTAAGAACAGCACCCAAGCACCGGTCCACTCACATATCAAATTATCAAAGTAGCGAACGCGAATCAAACAAACATGATGAAAGTGACTAGATGAAATTCCCATGTGTCCTCGAGAATGCATTGCTTATTATACGAGTTCGTTCAGGCTTGTCCTTTGCTACAAAAAGGATTGGGCCACCTTGCTGCACTTTATTATACTTGTTACGAATTATCTTGCTATCAAAACTATCTGTTATCGCTACTTTCAGTACTTGCAGAGAATACCTTGCTGAAAACCGCTTGTCATTTCCTTCTGCTCCTCGTTGGGTTCGACACTCTTACTTATCGAAAGGACTACGATTGATCCCCTATACTTGTGGGTCATCAAGACTCTTTTCTGGCGCCGTTGCCGGGGAGTGAAGTGCCTTTGGTGAGTGGAATTTGTTATATTACGTGCTGAAATTTATTGTCACTTGTCACTATGGAAAGTAATCCTTTGAGGGGCTTTTTCGGGGTATCTTCACCTCGACCGAAAGCATTGAGAGTTTCTCCTCAACCTACTGAAAATATTTATTATGAAATTCCTTCGGGTATGGTAGAGAAACTGCTAGCTAATCCTTATGCAGGAGATGGAACGGTGCATCCTGATGTGCACTTGATATATGTGGATGAAATTTGTGGATTGTTTAAGCTTGAAGGTTTATCTGGAGATGGAGTTAAGAAGAAAGTATTCCCTTTATCTTTGGAGGGAAAGGCATTGACATGGTATAGGCTATGTGATGATACTGGAACATGGGATTGGAACCGGTTGAAGCTGGAATTTCACCAGAAATTTTATCCTATGCATTTGGTTCATCGTGATCAGAATTATATATATAATTTTTGGCCTCGTGAAGGAGAAAGTATCGCTCAAGCTTGGGGGAGGCTTAAGTATATGTTGCACACATGCCCCAATCATGAGCTCTCAAGAGAAATAATTATTCAAAACTTTTATGCTCGGCTTTCTCATAATGATCAATCCATGCTCGATACTTCTTCTGTTGGTTCCTTTATGAAGAAAACTATTGAATTCAAATGGGATCTTCTGGAAAGAATTAAATGTAACTCTGAAGATTGGGAAACCGACAAAGGTAAAGAGTCAGTTATAAATCTTGAGTTTGATTGTGTTAAATCTTTTATGGAAACTGATGCTTTTCATAAGTTTAGTACTAAATAAGGACTTGACTCTGAGATAGTAGCTACCTTTTGTGAATCCTTTGCTGCTCATGTTGATCTCCCTAAGGAGAAATGGTTTAAATATCATCCACCCATTGAATTAAATGAAGAACCCGTTAGTGTTAAAGAAGAAAAAATTGTTTACAATATTGATCCAGTTGTGCGTACTGCTTATATTGAGAAACCTCCTTTCCCTGTTAGGATTAAGGAACATGCTAAAGCTTCAACTGTGGTTAATAAAAGTAATATTAGAGCATCTAGACCTTCTAAACAAATTAAAGTTGAACCTAATATTGCAATGGTTAAAGATCTTTTGGTTGATAACATTGATGGACATGTCATATATTTCTGTGATGAAGCAACTAGAATTGCTAAGCCAGACACTAAAGATAAAAACAAACCCGTAGTTGGCATGCCTGTTATTCTGTTAAAATTGGAGATCGTTGCTATCATGGTTTATGTGATATTGGTGCTGGTGCTAGTGCTATCCTTTTACTCTTTATCAAGAAGTCATGAATGATATTGCACCTGTTGAGATTGAAGATATTGATGTCACTATTAAGCTTGCAAATAGAGATACTATTACTCTACTTGGGATTGTTAGAGATGTTGTAGTCTTGTGTGGTAAGATCAAATACCCTACTGATTTCCTTGTTCTTGGATCACCACAAGAAGATTTTTGTCCCATTATATTTGGTAGACCTTTCTTGAATACAGTAAATGCTAAGATTGATTGCAATAAAGAAACTGTAAGTATTAATTTTGGTGATGTGTCTCATGAATTTAATTTCTCCAAGTTTCGTAGACAACCTAATGATAAAGAATTACCCAATAAAGATGAAATTATAGGTCTTGCTTCTATTGCTGTGCCTCCTACTGATCCTTTAGACCAATATTTGCTAGACCATCAAAATGATATGCATATGAATGAAAGAAATGAAATAGATCAGTTGTTCTTTAAGCAAGCACCTATTCTTAAACATAAATTGCCTATTGAAACTTTGGGAGATCCTCTTCCACCGAAGGGTGATCCTGTGTTTGAATTGAAGCAATTACCTGATACGCTTAAATATGCTTATCTTGATGAAAAGAAGATATATCTTGTTATTATTAGTGCTAACCTTTCAGAGCATGAAGAAAAGAGATTACTTAAAACTCTGAAGAAGCACCGTGCTACTATTGGATATACTCTCGATGATCTTAAGGGCATTAGTCCCACTCTGTGTCAGCATAAAATTCATATGGAGCCAGATGCTAAACCAGTTGTTGATCACCAAAGAAAGTTGAATCCTAAAATGAAGGATGTGGTAAGAACTGAAATATTAAAGCTTCTGGAGGCAGGTATAATTTATCCCATAGCTGATAGTAGATGGGTAAGTCATGTTCATTGTGTTCCTAAGAAAGGAGGTATTACCGTTGTTGCTAATGATAAAAATGAACTTATCCCACAAAGAATTGTAACAGGTTATAGAATGGTAATTGATTTCAGAAAATTAAATAAAGCTACTAGGAAAGATCATTATCCCTTGCCTTTTATTGATCAAATGTTAGAAAGATTATCTAAGCATACACACTTTTGCTTCCTAGATGGTTATTCTGGTTTCTCTCAAATACCTGTATCACCAGAAGATCAAGAGAAAACCACATTTACTTGTCCTTTTGGAACTTATGCTTATCGTCGTATGCCTTTTAGTTTATGTAATGCACCTGCTACCTTTCAAAGATGTATGATTGCTATATTCTCTAACTTTTGTGAAAAGATTGTTGAGGTTTTCATGGATGATTTTTCCATTTACGGAGCTTCTTTTGATGATTGCTTAAGCAACATTGATCGAGTTTTGCAGAGATGTGAAGAAACTAATCTTGTCTTGAATTGGGAGAAGTGCCACTTTATGGTGAATGAAGGTATAGTCCTTGGGCATAAAATTTCTGAAAGAGGTATTGAAGTTGATAAAGCTAAAGTTGATGCAATTGAGAAAATGCCATGTCCTAAAGATGTCAAAGGTATAAGAAGCTTCCTTGGTCATGCTAGTTTCTATAGAAGGTTTATAAAGGACTTCTCTAAAATTTCTAGGCCACTTACTAATCTTTTGCAAAAAGATGTTCCATTTGTTTTTGATGATGATTGTGTAGAAGCCTTTGAAATACTTAAGAAAGCCTTAATTTCTACACCTATTGTTCAACCACCTGATTGGAACTTACCCATTGAAATTATGTGTGACGCTAGTGATTATGCTGTTGGTACTGTTCTAGGACAAAGAGATGATAAGAAATTGAATGTTATTCATTATGCTAGTAAAACTCTAGACAGTGCTCAAAGAAAATATGCTACGACTGAAAAAGAATTTTTAGCAGTTGTGTTTGCATGTGATAAATTTAGATCCTATATTGTTGATTCCAAGATTACTATTCATACTGATGATGCTGCTATTAAATATCTTATGGAAAAGAAAGATGCTAAGCCTAAACTTATTAGGTGGGTTCTTCTGCTACAAGAATTTGATTTGCATATTGTTGATAGAAAGGGAGCTGAGAATCCCATAGCGAATAATTTGTCTAGAATGGAAAATGTTCTTGATGACCCACTACCTAATAATGATGATTTCCCTGATGAACAATTAGATGTGATAAATGCTTCTCGTAACACTCCTTGGTATGCAGACTATGCTAATTATATTGTTGCTAAATATATACCACCTAGTTTCACATACCAACAAAAGAAAAAGTTCTTCTTTGATTTAAGGCATTACTTTTGGGATGACCCACATTTATATAAAGAAGGAGTAGATAGTATTATTAGACATTGTGTACCTGAGCATAAACAGGAACAAATCCTACGAAAGTGTCACTCCGAGGCATACGGAGGAAACCATGCGGGAGACAGAACTGCACATAAGGTATTACAATCTGGTTTTTATTGGCCTACTCTCTTCAAAGATGCATGTAAGTTTGTCCTTTCTTGTGATGAATGTCAAAGAATTGGTAATGCTGGTAGACGTCAGGAAATGCCTATGAATTATTCACTTGTTATTAACCATTTGATGTTTGGGGTTTTGATTATATGGGACCTTTTCCTTCCTCTAATGGGTATACTCATATTTTAGTTGTTGTTGACTATGTTACTAAGTGGGTAGAAGCTATTCCAACTAGTAGTGTTGATCATAACACTTCTATTAAAATGCTTAAAGAAGTTATATTTCCGAGGTTTGGAGTCCCTAGATATTTGATGACTGATGGTGGTTCACATTTTATTCATGGTGCCTTCCGTAAATTGCTTGCTAAATATGATGTTAATCATAGAATTGCATCTCCTTATCATCCTTAGTCTAGTGGTCAAGTTGAATTGAGTAATAGAGAAATAAAATTAATTTTGCAAAAGACCGTTAATAGATCCAGGAAAAATTGGTCTAAGAAACTTGATGGTGCATTATGGGCTTACAGAACTGCTTATAAAAATCATATGGGTATGCCTCCCTATAAAATGGTTTGTGGAAAAGCATGCCATTTACCTCTTGAGTTAGAACATAAGGCTTATTGGGCAATTAAAGAACTTAACTATGATTTTAAACTTGCCGGTGAAAAGAGGCTATTTGATATTAGCTCTCTAGATGAATGGAGAACCCAAGCCAATGAAAATGCCAAGTTATTTAAAGAAAAGGTTAAAAGATGGCATGATAAAAGAATCCAAAAACGGGAATTTAAAGTGGGTGAGCAAGTTCTATTGTACAACTCTCGTTCCAGATTTTTTGCAGGAAAACTTCTCTCTAAATGGGAAGGGACATATATCATCGAAGAAGTTTACTGCTCCGGGGCTATCAAAATCAACAACTCCGAAGGCACCAACCCGAGAGTAGTGAATGGACAAAGAATTAAGCCTTATATCTCAGGTACTCCCATTAACGTTGAAACTAATATTATTTAGACAATGACACCGGAGGAACACATCAAAGAGTCCTTCCGGAATGCTCCAGAACCCTGAAAAGGGGTAGGTATGTGATACGGTAAGTAAACCGACTCCAATAATTCCATAAAAATTATTTCTGCCCGTTTTGGAATATTAGAAAAAATACAAAAATAAGAAACAACCGAGAGGACCCACGAGGAGGTCACAAGGCAACAGGGCGCGACCCCCCTGGGGCGCGCCGTGTTGCCTTGTGGGCCCCTCGTGTGCCCTCCCGACTCCGTTTTCCTCTCCTATGCTTGTTTTGCAAGATAAAAATTCTTTATATATACTCACGGGTGTTCTAACCATCGCATCACAAGTTTTCCTTTGTTCTTGTTTTGGGCTGTTTTCTGTCAGATTTTAAAGCCAGGCATCATGTCTTCCTCCTCCTCCAACAACGTGGGAGACGATGCTTGGCTGCTGCAGATGGAACTCAGGAGAGAAGGGGAGGAAGAGGTGACCATGGAAGAAGATGATGGAGATTCGTTGGAGGTCCAGCCCCCTGCTTCAGAGTGGGGTACCCTTGTCGGCATCTCCACAACTCCAAATCCTCATCAAGCTATGAGAAGCGCCACAAGCCATGGGGGTCCAGAGGTACAAGAAGGACTTCCTCCTAGGAGGCCCTTACACAGGTTACATCGGAACAACTTTCATAACTTGGTCCACAATTATGGGGTTGAAAACACTCCTCATATGCACATACCTTCCAATTGGGATATTTCCCGTCCAAGTGAGAATGATGCAGGAAAGGGCTCATGGTGGCCGGAAAATAAACATATTATGGTTGAAGTGCAAAAGAATGCCATCACGATTTAGCAGTTGCTTCGGGAGGTCCAGAGCTTGAAGGATATCTTACTAAATATTTTGAAGGGCAAGCCTATCACTTCATCACCATCAATCACCGAAGGAGACTTGAGTACACGGGTATGGGCAGCACCCTTGGCTTGTGCCAAGCTTGGGGGAGGTGCCCCGGTATCGTATCACCATCACTTTTATCATCATCATCTATCTTAGTTCGATCCTTAGTTATATCGTGATTTAGAAGAATAAAGTTTTAGTATGATTTAGTTTCGAGTGCTTGCTTTGTGATCTATCTATCTATGTAATCGTGTGTGAAAGTTATATAATAAAGAGTAGTTTGAGTTGAGTGTTTTGCTTTTGTTGATCCAATCTTAGAAATAAATAAAGAGAATGAAAAGTAAGATCATATGCTAATCCCATGGGGAGTGATGACTTCACATAAAAGAAGTATAATTGATAAAACTTGTTGGAGGTTGACAAACATAGCATTGGTCATTGTTGCAATTCATGAAAAAGTAATAAAGGAAGAGAGGTATCGCATATAGATATACTATCTTGGACATCTTTTATGATTGTGAGCCCCCATTAAATATTCTATGTCAATTAGTCGACGTTGGACAAGGAAGACAACGTAATGAGTTATGTTTGCTTATATTCACATAGTAGTTATATTGTTTTGGATCCTCTAACATGTGGTGCTTGCCCCCTATCTTTTGCTAGCCAAAAATTCCGCACTAAGTAGAGATACTACTTGTGCATCCAAAAACCCTTAACCGAGTTTCATGCCATGAGAGTCCACTATATCTACCTATGGATTGAATAATATCCTTCAAGTAAGTTGTCATCGGTGCAAAAGCAATAAAAATTGCTCCTAAATATGTATGAACTTTTATTGTAAGGGAAAATAAGCTTTGTACGATCTTATGATGGTGGAGAAATAAAAGCGACAGATTGCATAATAAAGGTCGCTATCACAAGGGGCAATATAAAGTGACGTTCCTTTGCATTAAGAGTTTGCACATCCAAAAATAAAAAGCGCATGACAACCTCTGCTTCCCTCTGCGAAGGGCCTATCTTTTACTTTATGTATTTACTTTTATGCAAGAGTCAATAGTGTTCTCCTCTATTCCATTTTTATTTTCTCTCTTGGCAAGCATCTTGTGGTGGGGAAAGATCCAGACATATATATCCAGTTGAATGTAGGTGATCATGAGTTATTACTGTTGACATTACCCTTGAGGTAAATACATTGGGAGGCGAAATTATAAGCCCCTATCTTTCTATGTGTCTGACTGAAACTTTTGCTCCATAAGTATGCCGTGAGTGACAGCAATCATAGAAGACTAAATGATAGTTGAGTATGTGAACTTGCTAAACAAAGCTCTTACATAGACTCTTTCTGATAATATGATGAATTGCAATTGCTTCAGTGACTGAGATCATAGTTTGTTAGTTTTCAGTACGGTTTATGGTTCATATTTTATCTTGTGGATGAATTATTACTTTTTCATGAGAAGTTTTATGATGATATATTGCTGTTATAATAAAGATCGTGATGCCTTCATATCCGTATTTTATTTTTATCGACACCTCTCTCTCTAAACATGTGGTCATGATTATCGATTTCGGATTTCGCTTGAGGACAAGCGAGGTCTAAGCTTGGGGGAGTTGATACGTCCAATTTGCATCATGATTTCCTACTGTTATTTATAACTAGTTCTGGACAGCGAAACCCTGCCAGATAGGTGACACCGTATGTGTGCAACCCCGTAGAGAGGTCGTAGGTTCGATCTTTTGCCCGATGGGCTATTCAAGGGTCCTCCCGAAGGGCTGTCCGAGTTACCGTTCGAGTTTCGAGGGTCCTCTCGAAGGGCTGTCTGACGAGGGAGTACATTCTCGCGGTTGGAAGGTTGTAAATCCTAGCTCCGGGGATCTACACCGACGATCTACATCGACTCTACTTCCGCTGCGCTACGAGTCGGTAACGATCAGATCCAAACCTTGTATGCATCTCCATAGTGATCCTGGACGTGCTCGCTGTACCGATTTTTTTTGTTTTCTGTCGCGTTCCCCTACACTGCCTGCATCTACTACTATTACTCCACCAATCGACCGCTATCCAGCATGCATCTATTGTTGTAATATCTTAATATGAGCAGAATATCGCTTTAGCATATTGAGCCATTCATATTCTATTGTTGTAATATGGATAATGCATGAACTTTTTTTGTGCAGATTAATGCTTAAATAAGTAGCAATTCATTGTTCTTCCTTAGTAAAGGTGGATGAATAGATTTTGATGGAGAAGGAAATACAAACTTATATGAATATACCATAAACGTATTTTAGCTTTTCAAATAGTTGATGCACTTTTTTCAAATTAAAATAAAGCTAAATAAATTGCACCTGTTTATTTTACTAAAAACCTATAGGATCACATGCTTATAACTCAGTTGCCATGGAACGGCAGATTGTATTTAGCTACCCTACACTGACAGAAATCATGGCACATAGGAGTACCTTCTGCAATCAAATCGACTCGTGCACATGCGTTGCTTGTGCATATTTTCAATCCGGCGAGAATCCATGAAGCCATCCTTTACGTGTGCATCCATCCAACTACAGGAATAAATCAACCGGCATCCAGCTTGTACGTGTGTCTAATCAATGGCATAAAGCATCAGCCCGGTCGAATTGCATCGTACAAATATGCCGTAAATTACTCTGTGTGCAGGGTTGTTCCATCCATCTTCAATGCCAATAGTGAAATTAGCAAATAAACTAATGAGGCACCGCATGGGAACATGATCAAACCCCGAGTAGCAGGACTTGTGCATGCGTGCATGTAATTCATCTAATCGGCGACCTCGTACCGTTCTTTGTCCTCGGGCATCGGTCTTGAAGTTGTGCGATATTCTCGTTCATGAATGCCCTCTTCCACCTCCTATCAAACCATCTCGGACGTTCATGTTCTGTGCTGATAGTTGCGTAAGCGACAGTGCTATGGTGTATAACTGGCTAGTAAGTGGATGGAAATATTAAGAGAATAGACGCTGCTTTGCAGGTGCGTCAATGTACAATTGAATGACCAATTTTCTAACAATTGCCAACCTAGGGATATTGCACATACCCGGGCAATGTATCATTGCTACTTATTATCGGAGAAAGTAAGGAAGAATTATTGCATAAACTTGCTTGGCGCATATATCATACTAACATAAATCTATGCAGGGATGATGAATCCATCCATCGATGTATGTAATTAACATGACACAAGTGGCCGAGATAATGGGTAAAAGTCAAAGAGGTGATATTCCCATCATATTTCAATGATGGATAAATTCCCATTGAACTGGCCCAATTATTTGAACCCCTATTCTTCGCTCCACATCGATGGAAGAGACACTGGAGCGCTCGATACGGAATATGACCCGAGGAACTATAGCGAAACATGACCAGAGGACTCGATTGGGGTACTATATTTTTTTCCATGCGTCCATGTACATAAGGAAAGAATGCATGCAACCAGCGGGCTCGATCGGAGTACTATTTTTTTTCATGCGTCTATGTACGTAAGGAAAGAATGCATGCAACATATAGAAAGGCATTAGTACATGTCCTGTGCTAGCGGCAATGCATGTAGATTTTTTTTCATGCATATAACTATGTTTATTTTAAGTAGAGTCATATGCATGCACGTCATGCATGTAGCTTCCTTTTCTAAGAAAAGTTATATGCATGCACGTCATGCATGTAGCTTTGTTTTTTTAAGTCCTATTATCTCCCATGCATGCACGTCAGGTCAGATTTCTTTTTACTCAAGGGGCATGCTATTAGGTAGTATCTATCTATAATAAGGTAACCTTTGAACGAATCGTTTTTTCTCATAATGGCAATAGTGGGTAATTTTTCCACTTAAAGCACATCTAATGGCCATAAATTTTTAATCTACTAAATAAATGGTCGGATATTTCTGATTTTTGTGCAAATTTCTAGCTTATTTCTTTATTTTCTGGTGAGCCCGTCAATCACTTTTAATATATAATAATACATGTATTTTATCATTATTTCATTTTATAATGCAATTCTTATGCCTTTTCTCTCTTAATTTGCTAGATTTATATGAAGAGGGAGAATATCGACAGCTGGAATTCTGGACCTGAAATAGCTACAGCAGAAATACCTATTCTACAGGGGAGAATATCATACGGAAACCAACATTCGGTGGAAACCGGTGAAAACCATGAAAAAAAGATTTTGAAAAGCTTCAAAAAAATCTGAAAAAAATACGGGATGTTAAGAGGATGATGTTTTATTGCCACGCCAAATTTCAAGTTGAAACACATTACGAGATGTGAGCTATGAAAAAGACAAAATCAGCATTGAATAGTGCCGAACAGTGATGTCACTATTCAGGGCTGAAATTTGTCTTTTTCATAGCTCACATCACGTAATGTGTTTCAATTTGAAATTTTGCGTGGCCATAAAACATCACCCTCTTAACATCCCATATTTTTTCAGATTTTTTTGAAACTTTAAAATATGGTTTCCACGAAGTTTTCATTGAATGTTGGTTTTCGTATGATATTCTCCCCCATTCTACAGAGCTCCAATTGACTTGAAACTTCACGGAGATTTTTTATTGAATATATAAAAAAATACTGGAGAAAAGAAATATCAGAGGGAACCCACCAGTTGCCCACAAGGCAACAGGGCGCGCCCCCCTGGGCGCACCCTGATGCCTTGTGGGACCCCTGGCTGGCCTCCGGCCCCCTCCTTCTACTATATCAGCTCATTTGCCCTAAAAATATAGAGAAGACTTTCGGGACGAAGCGCCGCCGTCTCGAGGCAGAACCTGGGCAGGAGCAATTTTGCTCTCCGGCGGAGCGATTCCACCGGGGATACTTCCCTCCGAGAGGGGGAAATCGAAGCCATCGACATCACCAACGATCCTCTCATCGTGGGAGGACCAATCTTCATCAACATCTTCACCAGCACCATCTCATCTCAAACCCTAGTTCATCTCTTGTATTTAATCTTTGTCTCAAAACCTCATATTGGTACCTATGGGTTGCTAGTAGTATTGATTACATCTTGTAGTTCATGCTAGTTGGTTTATTTGGTGGAAGATTATATGTTCAGATCCTTAATGATATTCAATACCCCTCTGATCTTGAACATGAATATGATTTGTGAGTAGTTACTTTTGTTCTTGAGGACATGGGAGAAGTCTTGTCATAAGTAACCATGTGAATTTGGTATTCGTTTGATATTTTGATGATATGTATGTTGTTGCTTCCTTTAGTGGTGTCTTGTGACCGTCGACTACATGACACTTCACCATCTTTGGGCCTAAGGGAAGGCATTGTGAAGTAGTAATTAGATGATGGGTTACTAGAGTGACAGAAGCTTAAACCCTATTTTATGCGCTATTCCGTAAGGGGCTGATTTGGATCCATATGTTTCATGCTATGGTTAGATTTATCTTAATTCTTCTTTCATAGTTGCGGATGCTTGCGAGAGGGGGTAATCATAAGTGGGAGGCTTGTTCAAGTAAGAACAGCACCCAAGCACCGGTCCACCCACATATCAAATTATCAATGTAGCGAACGCGAATCAAACAAACATGATGAAAGTGACTAGATGAAATTCCCATGTGTCCGCGAGAACGCTTTGCTTATTATATGAGTTCGTTCAGGCTTGTCCTTTGCTACAAAAAGGATTGGGCCACCTTGCTGCACTTTATTATACTTGTTACTTGTTACTTGTTACAAATTATCTTGCTATCAAAACTATCTATTACCGCTACTTTCAGTACTTGCAGAGAATACCTTGCTGAAAACTGCTTGTCGTTTCCTTCTGCTCCTCGTTGGGTTTGACACTCTTACTTATCGAAAGGACTACGATTGATCCCCTATACTTGTGGGTCATCAACAGCCGGCCACGGGAGGCGGGAGCAGGCGGTCCCGCCGGCGCTTGTTTGGGCGGCTGGAGCGAGAAGATTAGAGATTGAAGAAGTAGCACGGCCGTTGGATTAACATCCAATGGTCACTGCTGCTAGAATTGTTTGTTGACTAAGTTGACAAAGCCCTGCGTACGCGACAACTTAGTAGGCCCGAGTCAGCCTCCAAATTTGCGGCAAACATCATACAACACATTTGCTACTATTTTTAATAATTTATAGCCCATTTGCTATTATTTTTAATAATTTATAGCCCATTTGCTCATTCTTAAGGAATTGTTTCCAGCACATATTCTTTTTATTAGCATTACAACCCATATTCTATCCACGGTTAAATATTTCATTGAAATTTTGCATATTTTGGTGGGCTCTGAACTGTTTTCAATCCTGATATTTCGAGTCAGATTCAAACTAATTTGAAAAATAAAATTATATTAATTTAAAATCCAATGCAATTTTCACCGCAGAAAAATCCAATGAAATTTAAAATTTCAAAATCTAGATAAAACAAAATTTGAAACTAATTACCGGTTTGTTGTGGCTTTTAAAATTTACATCCCATTCTTATTTCTTATAGGCCATTTTCTTTTTTGAGGGGTACAGGCCTTTTTCTGGGCAAGCAGAATGCATCCCTCCTAGTCTTGAAAGTTTGCAGCCCAGTAGGGCTGAGAAAAGCCAGTAGGCCTCGCTTGGGTATTATGCAAAAAAAAATAGAACTGGGCTAGCCATTTCACGAAAGAATAAAATACTTGGCTGGTCATGTGGTAAACATAAAATAAAAGACTGGTCATTCAAATTTTTGAACTATTTTTAATCCCGAAATTTTGAACCCGATAAAAACCAATTTTAAAATATATTTAAATTATGTTAAAATCCAATGAAATATGAAATATCAAAAAATGAAATAAAATCCACAATTTGAAACTAATTGCCCATTTTATGTATTTTTTGTATATTTACAGCTCATTTCATATTACTTATAAAATTTATAGCCTTTTTTATGTCCAGGTCGAATGTATCCCTCGCCGTCTTGAAAGATTTGCAGCCCAGTAGGGCGGGGAAAAAGAAATCGGCCTGTGTAGGGTATTCTACGAAAAAAATGTGCGCTAGTCATTTTCATAGACAAAAAAACCAGCTGGGCTCGTCATGTTGTAAACATAAAATAAAAACCTGGGCTAGACGGGGCACAGACACCGCACAGCCCAGTTGATACCCTGCTTCGTCTCAACAACAACAACAAAAATTGCTCGAGCTACTGGGTCCTAGGTGTCAGCGTCTCCTTGTGCAATTCTGTCATTTATTGACTATGCCTAGCTTCATGAAAGGCGTCATGTCCAGACACTGTAGGGCTACGTGAGTTCGGATGTCATCCCGCAAGATTGGGCCGCCGTAGAACAGCCCATTCGGTTCGAGGACGTCTTTCATGATGATAGTTGCAATTTCCTGCTGGATGCGATAGAAGTCATTTCGGAGTTGATGATCCGGTATGGCTCCTAAGCCTTCGGCCCATCTGCGGATATGGTCATTGGATGAAGATGTCATGTGAAGTGTTTGTCGATTCCTTCTGTACTCCAGCATGTGATTGATGACGTAGAATCCATCCTTATTACTTTATGTCGGTTGCTGGATGCACTAGAAGTCATTCTTATGGACAAAAGACGGCGCGCTGTTCTTAGTTTTTTTACCCTTATGTGGTCACCCCGCGTGCCAAAGCTCAGGAGAGCACTATCGAGAACATTCTTTATGTGTGTGAAATCTTTCTTCTGTATGTTCTTCGACGTGTCCAAATACAGAGCGTGGGAGACATGCGGGTAAAGAACGATGAGGACAGCGTGCCCCTCGCTACGCAAAATAATTACACTTCAAGTTAGCATCCATACGTGCAAAGGAATGATTAAAATGTACGAAAGGATGTATGTGTTATAGTCGCTATCCGCGGATGACTTACATGGGATAATAAGGCAGGAAAATCGTTTCCTTGTCCTTATTAGCGACCATGAAGTATGTGATGTAGTTCCTCGCATATTCACGGTTCACTGGGTTGATTGCCAAGAAGCCCTCATGCATGTAGTACGTGTCTGCGACCACGATTTCAGAGATTTGCTCTTTCCTGATGATGTAGTTCATATGCAGCGCATAAAGGCGGAAGAACGTAAAATCGAGCCGCCTCATGTGAAACATCTCAAAGATGTAATCAAAGCGCAGGAAGAACAGGTCCGCGGGGCATGTCTGGACATACAACCTGCCACTCTGCACATGAACCGTGTAAAGTGGGTATCCTGGATCATCTGAGGTGAGAAGGCTTTTCTCTGTCGACAGCACATTGTCATGCAGTCTCCTGAGATCCCCATGTATGGCTTTGAGAGCTTTCAGTGGTAGGATCGGGTTGGCCATGACATGGAGTAATGGCGCACCTCTGATCGGTACACTGTCCGCAACCCTGGTCACCGGAGGCGGCTGGCTGCAAGAAGCAGCTTTGGCGGCAGCAGAGCCTTTCCTCGGCGGTCTCTTCCTCTGCTTCTTCTTGGTTTAGGTAGTGAGCCTTTCAGACCCTTCCTGACCCCCGCCCCCAGTGTTGTCGGGCTAAGCACTACTGCACGACCCTCGGGTAGTTGACCCTGGGTTGAGGCGGCATCTGGAGGCGCGTCCTGGGAGGATTGCATGAACAGAGACTTCTTGCACTCAACCCGAGGACGTTCTGGTTTCGGTACATCATGCATCTCATCTTCATGCTCATAGCCTGAGTCATATGGCAGCTAACTCATCAGTTCTGCGTCGTCATAGCCGGTATTGATGTACCAGAGTGGGTCATCCTCCTCCATGTCATCATCCATATCTTCTTCCATGGGGGCGACGGTTGGACCCCCTTTGTCGCATTGTCAGCTCTCACCCAACACGACAGACGCTGGTAATTGCATGGGTGGGGTGATGGTCCTACCTTTCATCGGTACTGTTGTCGTTGGTGTACTCTCGGCCGTGTCCACACAAAGAAGATTCTTTGGCCACAGCAACGGCCAATTCTTGCATTGGCCCAGCTGCGCCGGGCTCTCATCGTCCTCTCCCCTAGTTCGTAGCGGAGGGGCCAAACCCTCGTAGGCAGCTTTCACACTCACCAAGGAAACCCTGAAGACGTTATCAGGCATCTGCCGGCCATGGAACAAGCGTTCCTTGGGCTTCATTATCGTACCCTTTCCCACATCCACCAACTGTCCGTTGATGTCGTAGAGTAGGGTGCACGGATTTTCGTCGGCCTGTGAAGACATGTGTGTGGTGTCAGAGATCCGAAAGGCAAAGGAAACGGGAGATTAGATATGACACGTAATTACCATAAGGGCATCGAGCTCAGCTAATGTCGAAGCACCGCCGAGCAAGCCAGAGACGGAGGACGAGCTGCTATCAGCGGGTGTGGGAGCAGGTGCTAGTGTAGGAGCAGGTGCAGGTCTGATTGCGATAGCAGGTGCGGGTACGGGTGCGGTATTCACCGAGTTGCTCCTCGTGAAGTTGGGCATGGGAAAAGCATCTGTCGGTGCGTTTGGATTTTGTTTCATCCAGTCGATGACAGCTAGAACCAAGCTAGTTAATGCAGCTGCCATATCACTTCTGTAGGCAGCAAACGTTGCCTGCATAAATGCCTGTATAATCTCAGCTTTGGTATCATCTTTGGATTTCTCGATCGCCAGCTCCACCTTCTTGTTGATAGTCACTTGCCGGAACTTCCTTCTGTGTCTTTTTGCCTCTGGGTCCACGCGATAGTAGTACTTCCACGTGGCACCGTCTCCGGCGGCGTGCACACATCCATACTGCAGCCGCTGGTGCTCCGGGAGTCCCTTCATTATGTTCAAGGCCCGGTTGAAAGGGGTGTCCCACTTGTACTTCGTCGACGACTGATTCGACACGTTGCTTTCGGCTGCAAGCCTATGTTGCTCTCTCTGCAAAATGAACGTGAACCATTTACAAATGTGACTAGAACGTAGTCGACTTGATCAGAAGCTAATATAAGGTGGTAAAATAATAATTACCAGTATTCTCATGAATTTCCTTGTCGGCCCGTCCGTGTACCAAACCTTTTTTTCTTGTCCCACTTGTACCGGGCCCTGATGAAGTCATGCTCATGCGGGTCGATGAACTCCGGCAAGGGGTCTGGGATCCCCTGACTTCCATGTTCCGGGTCCTCCTTATCCCACACGGGCCTCTTGCCCGTGTAACCACGGCTTCCGAGGTGGTGGATACCCGTGTTCCTTGCCTGAAGCTCCTTCATTTTCTCCGCCTTTGCCTTGGTTGCTTTGGCAGCGATAGTCTCCTTGAATTTTTCTAAGTCCGCTTCCGTAAGTCCCGGATTCTCTTCAATAATCTCGACGTCGGATAATTTTTCTACTAGAATCAATTTTTTGACCTTAACTTTCCAGGCGCTCAATGCGCCGCTGAACTTGACAATGGCTTTGTTGTTTATCTTTTCCACGGCTTTATCTTTCCACGATTCTTTATCATCATCCCGGTCGGGGAACTGGAATCCTGCGTGCAACCTGGTCAATAGGATGTGCTCCAAATTTGATTTTTTCTACACATTCATATATATTTTCATACTACATTTTCATCAAAATATATATGACTATTTTACTACTGAAAACATAAACAAAATAGCTACTGTCCTAATAAAAAATCCTCATGAACCCTAGAACATTTTCCGACAATTTGATGGCAAGTTGATAAAAATTCATTCATTCAAAATCCATTCATCAGTCTATTCATCAATTCATCAGTCCATTCATCAGTTCAAATATGCATCCATTCATTCAAATAGAATCCCCTAGAACGCTAGAACCCTAAAACCTCCACCGAGGCAGAGAGAGGAAAGGAGAGAGAAGGAGGGGCGGGGGACTTACAAGGGGGGTCAGGGGAGACGGCGGCGAGGAGGGGCTCGAAGGGGCTCGGAGGCGAGGCGGAGGTGTTGGCGTCGAGGAGGGGCTCGGAGGCGAGGCATCGGCGTCGGCGTCGAGGAGGGGCTCGGAGGCAAGGTGTCAGCGTCGAGGAGGGGCTTGGAGGTGAGGCGAGGCATCGGAGGAGAAACGGAGAGGGTGGAGCGCGGCGGCGGCGATGGTGAGCGCGGGGTCCGGGCGACGGCGAGGGAGTGGGGAAAAGATTGGAGGAATGGGAGGAAGGAGGAGGGAGGGAGGCCCGCGTGGTACTGTAAATCAAACTTAGCTGTAGCGCGGGTCTGCAACCCCGCGCTATAGCTAACTTAGTTGTAGTGCGTGTCTGCAACCCCGCGCTACAGCTAAGTTTTTCTTTTTTTCTTTTGTTTTATTTTTTATTCTATAATATAGTTGTAGCTGTAGCGCGGCCTTAGACACCCCGCGCTATAGCTAAGTTAGCTATAGCGCGGGTCGTAGCTACCCCGCGCTATAGCTAGCACAATAATTTTTTTATTTTTATTTTTCTTTCTTTCTGTTTTTAACACAGTAAAATTTTCTTTTTCTTTTCCTTTTTCTGCTTCATTTTCTTTTCTTTTCTAAAAATTTCTTTTTCTTTTTCTGCTTAAAGTTGTAGCGCGGGTTAGGGTTAGGGTTGTTTTTCTAGGAATAACACCCTATGAGCACCTCCGAAAGACGCCTCGCAGTTGACGGAAACGTCTCCTCCCACTAATTCAGATCAATGCAAAATATATATTACATCATTTGACCGATAACGGTTTATAGAAAATAGATACATAAATGATAGTTTCTGAGCGTCGATGATGTTTCAGAGTGATCTTCTTTCCTTTTTTGTTCGCTGTAGAATAATTGAGCCCCTCGTCGTGACTTTTCCTTGTCCAGGGAGTACGATCTTTCTTAGGTAGTGTAGTCTTGCTTCTTCTTTTGACGTATGCTTCATCGTCATCGTCATCTTCCCTCATCGGGTCGCCGTACTAGTCGTAGTCTTCCTCGTTGGCGACTCCATCCATTCCGACGATACTCCTTTTGCCTCTCCTCACGACAACACAGCTGGGATTGCTTGGGTCGGTTATGATGAAGCATTGTGTCATGTGCTTAGCGTGTACCCATAGCTCATTTTTGGCGGTGATGTTCACGGTAGCGCTCTTGGCGTCAGGTATAGACAGGGTAGTGAAATATTGATTTTCTCTCTGTACGGTCTTAGCCCATCTGACACGGTACATCGTCGCATTGTGTAGTCCAGAGTAGTCAAGCTCCCAGATCTCTTCGACCCTTCCGTAGTATCTTTTAGTTATGTCGTCGTCGCTGGTCATCGATTCCATTGTCACCCCTGAGTTCTGCCAATCACTGTTTATATCTTTGGCCTCCGTGTAGAACGTGTATCCGTTGATATCGTATGCCTGATAAGTCGCGAGGTTGACCGCGGGGCCATGTGCTAAGGCGTATATGAGCATTCCGTTCGGACAGTCCTCTTCCAGGGGATTAGCCAGAACTCGCTCTTTGAACCAACGCAAGAAAGTGGAGTTGTGCTCTCTAATAACTTCGGCGTCCGTCTTGCGCAGCCCCCGGTCATGGTAGTTCTTTGCGATGGTGTCTTTGTGTAGTGTCACGAAATCTTCTAGCACGTCTAGGTGTTTTAGCACTACTAAGTTTGCTGTGTCAAAGTCGTTGCGTCGACCCGAGTGGTCCACATGCAATTCCCTCCGACCATTCTTGTGACCTTCTCCTCCGAGCCTCCCAACGTGCTTGTTGACGGGCAAACCAACAATAGGGTTTTTGACGCCTAGAAAATTCTCGCAGAAGGAGATGCACTCTTGGGTCAGATAGCCCTGGATGATGCTTCCATCCGGACGGGACATGTTACGAACGAATCCTTTGATGACCCCATTCATCCTCTCGAACGGCATCGTGTTGTGCAGAAATATCAGCCCGAGGTCGATGATGTCGTCCACAATGTGGACACACAGATGCACCATGACGTCAAAGAATGCGTGCGGGAAGTACATCTCAAGCTCATTTAGTATGACAACGATCTCTTCTTGTAGCCTTCGGAGCTACTTCACACTGATCGACTTTTGAGAGATAACGTCGAAAAAGTTGCAGAAACCAGTAAGCGTGTCACGGACGTGCTTGTCCATTATCCCTCTAAGTGCAACTGGGAGTATCAGCATCATCATGACGTGACAGTCATGAGACTTCATCCCGCTGGACCTTTTCTTCTAGTTGTCTAGAAATCTGCTGATCTTCCCACAGTAACTGGAACTAACTTTGATTCCAGTAAGGCACTTGAATAATTGATCGATATCCTTTGGACTTAAGGTGAAGCAAGAGGGGAGCAATAATGCTCTTCCTTCTTGTTGACTTTTTTGCCCCTGTCCCCCGCCTCCGTCTCCGTCTCCGTCTCGTCCGACGACTTCTTACGAGGCATGTGGAGATCTACCCTGATATACAAAGATTCCAAGTCCTTTCTTGCCTTCGGCCCATCCTTGGTCTTATCCGACATGTTCATCAGTGTGCCAAGCAAGCTCTCCAGGACATTCTTCGTGATGTGCATCTGATCAAGGCTATGAGGCATGTCAAGTTTTCGCTAGTACTCCAAGTCCTAGAAAACTAACCTTGTTTTCCACACCTTCAGCAGCGGCTCTGGCGCCTTTTTCTTCTTTCCCGATATGGGGCACTCTTCCCAGTTTTTCAACAACTCATCGATTTCAACGCCGCTCCTCTTACATGGAGATCCTCGATGCTCAGCCTCACCATTGAATAGATCTACATGCTTTCTCCACGGGTCATCCTTCTCGAGCCATCTTCGATGCCCCATGTACATGATTTTCGCAGACCCGGCATCTTTCGTTAGCTGCTAAGACATTGTATCATCCATTCACCTGGTGCATCCGCAATATCCGTGGCACACCTAGCCAGAGACATATCCATAACCGAGATAGCCGTGCATCGTTGTCATCAGCGCAACTCTCATATCGAAATACTCTCCTTTGCTGGTGTCCCATGTCTTGACCGGTGCTCTCCATAACGTGTGTAGCTCCTCTTTCAGTAGCCCGAGATACAGATTAATATCATTTCCTGGTTGTTTCGGCCCTTGAATCAGCATACTCATGTGTATGTACTTTGTCTTCATGCACTTCCAGGGGGGAGGTTGTACATCCATACAAACACGGGCCATGTGCTATGATTGGTGTTCTGGTTGCCAAACGGATTCATGCCATCAGTACTCGCGCCAAGCACGATGTTCCTTGGATCTTCTGAGAAATATCGATACTCAGCGTTGAATGCTCTCCACTGGCTAGCATCTGCGAGGTGTCTCAGCTTTGGATCATCTCCATCATCCGGCTTCACCCTCTTCGCGTGCCAGCACATGAGCTTTGCTTCCTTAGGATCTACGAAATAACGCTGCAGACGAGGAGTGATCGGAAAGTACCACACAACTTTCTGAGGAGCTTTCTTTCCGGCCTTCTTGTATCGAGAAGCATTGCACACTGGATAGCTGGTTTTTTCTGCGTGCTCCTTCCTATAAATGATGCAATCATTGATGCATGCGTGGTATCTAATGTGCGGCAGATCAAGAGCACACACAATTTTCTTGGCCTCCTCGACACTAGGACACAGGTTCTCCACGGGAAGAACCTTCTTTAGGTACTTCAAATGCTCATCGACGCTTGCGTTGGTCCATTTGTTTTTGCCTTCATATTTAGAAGTTTGAGCGTGAAACTCAAGCGGGTCACCTCGGGATCGCAACCATCATACAATGGAGTCTTCGAGTCTACCTCCAGTTGTGCCAGCTTGGCCTCCTCTCTAGAAGCAGCTCTGTCACTAGTCATCTTCTTGCGAAGTAGGTCTCGAACATGAGGGTCTTGCACGACTGAACTTAGTAACGACGAAGACTGTGGCATGTCCGCGTCTTCTCCGTCATGTCCGCCCTCTTCTCCACCACCATGTCTGGCGCCCTCTTCTTCGGGTCCATTATCGGTCATCTCTTCGTCTGGCCCCATGTTGTTATTGGATGGCCTGTCGATGTCCTCATCATCATCTTCACTTATCCATCGAGTATAGCCATCCATAAAACCTTTCATGAGCAGGTGCGCCTTCAAATGGCCATCCTTAAAGGGGTCGAGCCAGACTCCTTCTTTGCATCTTGGACACGGACATAAAATCGCCTTCTGGTTATTTTCATACATGTCGTCCACCGCGGATCGCAAGTATCTATCCACCATCCTTCCACTGACGACCTTCATGATCGCCTGCGTGCTATAAGCAAAAGAATTGTAACCACGCATGCATGCATGCATCAAAGGCATACAAAAATTTGGCATGACCTTCCCTAAAAAATAGGACATATCGAGTTTGCCTGAAATTCGCCGAAACAGAAATAAATTGACATTTCGGCAAAACATAGGAAACTCATGTCACGCACATTTCGGCAAATATAGATAGGGAACTCATGCCACGCACAATTCGGTCATATCGCCCGATTCAGTCATATTGCACAATTCGGGCATACGCACAATTCCATCTTATATATCACACAATTCGGTCATATCGCAAAGTTCGATCATATCACACAAATTCCATTCTTGCACAACACTACTTTTTACTCACCTATCTTGATATGGAGCACGGTGATGAGGCTTCGAGGGATCGAAGTGGACAAAGATAATAAATGCTCTCCTTCTTCATTAATGAGGGGGAGCTAGATATATAGGTTAGTTCATTAAATGAGTAGATCTACTTGGGAAGAGAGTTGAGTCTAACTAGTGGAGAGGGAGAGAGAACTAGTGAGTCAATGAAGTGGAGGACTCATGGAGATGGGAAGACGGCTAGGGAGAGAGAGAAGGAAAGCAAGTGAGAGGAAGGAGAGGAAAGGAGAGCCATTAATGGAGATGGTGGAAGGGCAAAGGAGAGAGAGGGGGGGAATTGAAGGAAGAGAGAAAAAGCAAGTGGAAGAGGAAAGCTAGCTATGGGAGAAGGAAGGGGGGGAGAGGGAGGGGGAAAGGTGGCTGATATTTTGGCTGGCGCTCTTAGCAGTAGCGCAGGGTAGGTAGCCCGCACTACTGCTATGCAACTACCTGTAGCGTGGGGTTATAGGCCCGTGCTACAGGTAAGCGGGGCCCACAAGCTGGCTATACGTATAAATAGTGGCAGCGCAGGGTGCCTACCACTACTAGGGAAAACCTTAGTAGTAGCGTGGGGTTTTTGCCTAGCAGTGGCGCGGGGCCCCGCACTACTGCTAGGGCGCTACAGCTAACTTTTAGCAGTAGCGCATGTCTGACCCCACACTACTGCTACTTCGGTTATCAGTAGCGCTGGTTTGGACCAGCGCTACTGCTAAGTAGTAGCAGCGTGGGTTGTTTCCCCGCGCTACTACTATTCGTCTATATTTCATTTATTTTGTTTTATATTGTATTTATACAACATTATACAAATTTTGATACAGTAGCAATTAAGAGGTTGTTATATCATTATGATCATGATGAGTTATTATATCAGTGGGTGGAAGAAACACGGATTAGATTAAAGTGGATGGATCCAAAGTGACCAAGTTGGATTACTAGGACGATCGTCCTACTAATCCAACTTGGTCACTTTGGATCCATCCACTTGAATCTAATCCGTTTTTCTTCCACCCAATGATATAACAACTCATCATCATCATAATAATAACAACTCCTCCTCCTCATCATCATCATAGTCATATAAGAACTCATCATCATCATAATAGCAACTCCTCCTCATCATCATCATCATAGTCATATAACAACTCATCATTCTAACACATGACAAGTTAACCAACACTAACTAATTGTTCTTAGCACATGATGAGTACTAGTAAGGACCTACTCCTCCCTGCTAGGTAAAATAGCATAAAACAGGCGAGCCCCTCCATCTCCATTATGGAGAATAGAGATCCACCTGTCTCCAATTTGTGGGTTGCGCACCATTTTGCCTCCAAGTAATTCCCTGAGTGCATTCATTACTTTTCTCAATCCTTTGATTCTGATGTCTTCATCTCTTCGAGAAATCAAGTATGGACAGCGAAAAGCCCTAGGCAGATTTGGCCGTAAGCTAATAATATCCATGTCACCTTCGATATACATCAGATGAGGCACACAATCTTTTGGGAGCTTCTGCTGAAGAACATAATAGTAGCATAGTTAGCAATGTAGTTTAGTTTAAGAAGAATGTATGCAAAAGATGGACTAGTGACACAATAGTAAAAAATCTTACCATGCTATCTCCATGGATGTTACCATAGTCCAACACGTGGACTAGTGGCATGTATTGACCATAATGTGGGCTAATTTCATAATTGATCTTGAAAGTCTCAACATCATTAATAAATGAGACAAGATAATTTTTCTCCGCCCAATTTAGTTCGGAGCCATAACTGTAGTAGGTATTGTCTACTACCTTCCGTATATTTCTTGGAGAATGAAAATAAGCTGTCAACTATTTTTCAATAAACAATATAAATTACTTAACAAATTTGTTTGACAAACTCACATAGAGGTAGAACTGGAAGCATATCCACATCGACCCAAATGTCGATATTATCTTCAATATCATCTTCAGGATCACCAAGATCGAAGGTTATTTTCATATCCTCCTAAAATCCCTATGCCTTGCATAGTCCTCTCCAATTTGAGCAACCAAAATGGGAGAGATTTACTGCATTGTATAGCTTAACCCCAAAAGCGGAACCATGTTTTGTCCTCAGGTGAGCTTTCTTCGTCTCCATATTCTCACGATCTTCAAAACCGAGCTTATCCAAGACATACGCTCTTGCATGGTAGGGGATGCACTAGTCGAATTGTGAAAAACTGAAATTACACGTTGAATCAAAGAAGCACAAGTCATGCTTAATTACAAAAAAATACTTGTCGTCGTTACGCACCGTAAAACTTCGAAGGTCTCGTCCAGCTTGATGGTGAACCGCCTACCGTTTTCTAGGTGAGGCATGTCGCACATACCCCGGTCGTCGCTGCAGTAATCGCACTCAGGGATCCTATCATCGTCAGACATTTCCTATGTTCATAATTCAAAGATTAAAAATCGACGGCAATTACCAGGAATTCAACACACAAATCACTATTCAGCACGGGTTGACTTTTCGTCTGTCAAGTCTTCCTTGAAAACTCTCATCTCACGTGTTGTATATGGTGGGCACTCCCTCTCTGATATATTCGACCGTCGGTGATGGTTGCTCCTCCCTTCATTCCTAGGTGCATTACACCAAAATGTCTAGCACACGGGAACGAAGGAGAAGCGACCCGCACGACAACAGTCGGGATTCTTCCTCTCTCATATATCGATCGTATATGATGGACACTCCCTCACAAATATTTGGACCGTCGGTGATGGTCGCTACTCCTCCTTCCCCGAGTGCATTACAAAGGTCTAGCACAAGGAGAAGGAGGAGAAACGACCCCCACGACAATAGTCGAGATTCTTCCTCTCTCATATATGGAGCAAGGAGCCTCAACAAACTGAAAGTCAACCCATTACATATATGGAGCAATGACATAAAAATGGCTTATGTTCTGCCGGAGTGTCATTTAATTCTCGTTCCGGCAAATCACGGGCACTCGATAGGTCCTACTTTCTAGCACAAGTCATGCCAAAATTCACGAAAAATTTCGGCATCACCTTTGCTAAAAATAGGACATATCGAGGCCTGGAATTTGCCGGAACGGAAATAAATCAACATTCCGGCAAAACATAGGCCACTCAGAGTTTCCCTGCAAACAATAAAAGCCAAGATAGCACTTGGGCAAGCACATACACATGCTAGTACTACACAGCACTACTCCACATATCACATGTCCAAATACACCATCTTTACTCACTAGACGGTTGTCGAGGATGCGGGTGTTATCGGTGATCTTCTGGGTGTCGTCGAGTAGCTCGTCGGTGTGATCTACCCTGCACCACATGAGCATGTAAACACTATTGAGCAGGTTACTAGCATATGAGTAAATAGTTTCAGGGTCACTTTAGGCATGAACAGAGTCAAGTTCTTTTTTATATAGAAAAGTTCAAACTTGAAATGCTATTGACAATTTCATTTTCATTTCTTCACATTTTCATTTCAAAAATACTAGCTTCATTTCTTCACATTTTCATTTTCATTTCTTCACATGTTCAAACAGAGTCAAGTTCCTCACATTTTTATTTCAAAAAAAATCCTATCTTCACATTTTCATTTCAAAAAAATACTAGCTTCACATTTCCATTTAAAAAAAATACTTGCTTCACATTTTCATTTTAAAAAATACAAGCCTCACATTTTCATTTTAAAATTTCTACATTCTATTGTATTCAAAAAACCTATTCGATAACTAAAATTGTCTATTCTATTCAAAAAAAACTACATTCTACAAGCAAATTCTACCAATTCATTGGACATGATTACTAGAACATTTAAAAAACCTACATTCTACAAGAACGGAGGGAGGAGGGAGGGAGGGAAGTGGAGGGAGGAGCTACCTCGGCTGGCACGGTGGCGAGAGAAGACGACTAGCGACGGTGGCTGGCGGGGGAGAGCGACTGGTGACGGCGGCTGGCGCGCGATAGGGCGGCCGGAGCAGCACAGTGCGGTGACGGGCGACGGCGGCTCGCGGGTGAGTGCGGCACTAGGGAGAGAGTGAGAGTGGAGAGGGACAATGATGAGGGGAGAGTGAGGGCGGCCGCGTGAAGAGGATAGATGGGTTTAGCAGCAGCGCGGGGCGCCGGCCTGCGCTATTGCTAATCGAATTAGTTGTAGCGCGGGGTCCGGACCAACGCTGCTGCTAAGTGGGGCTGGGGAGCTGGGCCCAGGCTGGCCACAGTAGTAGCGCGGGTGACCGGGCCCGTGCTACTACTAATGGGCTTAGCAGTAGCGCGGGCGCGTGACCAGTGCTGCTACTCTGGCCAGCCTGTGGGGGCACTGTGGGGCCCGCTTAGTAGTAGCGCCAGTTTAGTGGGCCCGCGCTACTGCTAATAGGCACCTGCAGCGCCGGTATTTAGCCAGCACTACTGCTAATTAGCAGTAGCGCTGCCTCTTATCCCCGCGCTGTTGTTACCGGTCTACCTATAGGGTTTTCCCTAGTAGTGTACCCCGCGCTACTGCTACAAAGTTAGCTGCAGCGCGGGTGACATACCCCACGCTGCTACTGTGGCCTGCCCCGGGGGTACCGTGGGGACCATTTAGTAGTAGCAGGGGGTTTCTTGACCCACGCTGCTACTAAATGGTACCTATAGCACTGGGTTTTGCCCCTCACTACTACTAGTTAACAGTAGCGCGGGGTACCTACCCCGCGCTACAGCTAAGCATCTACCTATAGGCTTTTCCCTAGTAGTAATGTGAAGTAGATGTCGCACATGTCACTTGCCAAACGGACTCTTGACATGGTGATGTCCGTAGGATACTTCGCATCAACTAACGCATGGTGAATACATGAAATCCTCAAGTTAAAGTCATCCCCGTCGATATCCCAATCATTGTCACCTTGGGCTCTAAGGTTCAGAACAATAACAGGTGCATAAAACTTGCGGGTAAGATCAACATCTCAAATATATTCATGAAAGCATATATGTCCAAATCTGAAATCATGGAACTCGGGCCTAATGACAAGCATTAAGCATAGCAAAGTCATAGCAACATCAATCTCAGAACATAATGGATACTAGGGGTCAAGCCCTAACAAATTGGCATGATTACATAAGAAATCTCATCCATGGCCATCTACCTCTAGTATGCCTACAAAGGAATTACTCACACATGGTCGTGAGCATCATGAAATTGTTCATGGAGAAGGGTTGGTGATGACGATGGCGACAAATCCCTCTCTCTGGAGCCTCGAACGGACTCCAGATTAGGGCTCCTAATGAAGAACAGGAGGTGGCGGTGGCTTCATATCGTAAAACACGATGAAACTATCTCTCTAATTTTTTTTCTTCGGAAGACGGAACTTATAGACCTAGAATTACGTCAACCGGAGGTCTATGGGCCCCACAAGCCACCAGGACGTGCCCTGGGGGGTAGGCACGCCCTCTGGCTTGTGGCCCCACGGTGGCTCCCCTCTGGTACTTCTTTGCTCCGACATTTTTTATTTATTCCGTAAAAATCTCAGTAAAGTTTCATCCAATTTCGAGAACTTTTATTTCTGCACAAAAATAACACCAAGGTAGTTCTGCTGAAAACAACGTCAGTCCGGGTTAGTTTCATTCAAATCTTGCAAATTAGAGGTCAAAACAAGAGCAAAAGTGTTTGGAAAAGTTGATACGTTGGAGACGTATCAACTCCCCCAAGCTTAACTCATTGCTTGTCCTCAAGCAATGCAGTTGACAAACTGAATGCAATAAATAAAGATTTTACAAATTCATTTGCTTTTGTTGTTGTATATAAGCTTAGCTATTAATCAAGTTTTCAGCAAAGATCATGAACTACCACATATATGATAACACGTAATATCCATATTTACTCTTGTCAATAACATAATCAACTAGGGAACAATAATACTATACCTCGAATACCAACACTTTATCAAAATAACTATGATACAACAAGATATGATGGTATCTCGCTAGCCCTTTTTGAGACCGCAAAACATAAATGCAGAGCACCTCTGAAGTTCAAGCAGCGACTAAACATTGTAATTCAGGGTAGAAGACATCCATTCATGCTCACACCCCACATTAATTAGACCAAATGCATGTTAAACTAAGAATGCCAATAGTGCTCTCAAAGTTGGTGCATGAAAGAGAAGGTAATGACTCAGCAATAAATTAAAGGAGAGGCCCTTCAAAGAGGGATGCAGGGATTTGCTTGTGTGCCAGAGCTCATTGCTTTAAAATAGAGATAATTTCATTTTGAGAGGTGTACTTTTCATTTCATAGTTTACGACAGAGCTTGCAATATCTTCCATGCTAAACACGTTAATGGTGGTTCCCATGCAGAAAGTTTTACTCCCCCTCCACCATACTAACACAAACCATGGCTAGCTGAATCCACAGGTACCTGCCAACAATCAACTGTCTGGGGGTGTTTTTTGTAAACTAATTTAGGACTGGTCATCCCTGTTACCAGCCTCCCTCAAGAGTGACGAGCAAATAAAATTTCGTCGTTAGTTGAACACACTTAGCATGGAAGATATTGACTACCCAACCGCTCCATGAGCTTTGGGGCACACAAAACAGATGTTTATTTGAATATTTAGAGATGGCCCATGCAAATTTACTTGGAACGGTAGGGTAATACCGCATATAGGTAGATATGGTGGACTCTAATGGCATAACTTTTGTTTCAGGATTTGGATGCACAAGCAGCATTTCCGCTTAGTACAGGCGAAGGATAGCAATAGACTGGGAAGTAACCAACTAGAGAGCGACAACGGTCATAATCATGCATTTTGAATAATTAACATTTAACACGAGCATGATGAGGATATAAACACTCTGAACATAAATATCATGGAGGCAATATTGGGTTTGAATCAATTACATGTGTGAACATGTGCCAAGTCAAGCCACTTGAAATTTTCAGAGGAGGATACCATCCTAACATACCGCATCATAATCAATTTAATGCATGTTGACACTCGAGATAACATATTATCCACTCCTAGGTACTTAAGCATGGCATTAGCAAGAGCAACTATGAACTCTAATCATCATCACACACATGTTTATCCATAATAGGCTGAATCAGGATTACTAAGGTAAACATATTTAGAAAAACAAGAACAAGTAGAGTTCATACCAGCTTTTCTTCACCACAGTCAGTTCATCAAATAATCGTCATTATTGCCTTTCACTTGCACGACTGAATGATGTGGAAAATATAACATAGTGCAAGTGTGCCATGGACTAAGCTGAAATCTGCAAACACTATATACACAGGAGAAGACAAAGAAATATTTGGTCTTTCATTAGATCAACAATAAAACACATAAGAGCCAATTGGAAATTCTTTGTGAAGTCTTCTCCTTACTATGACTCAAGAAAAGAAATTCATAGAAATACACTGATGTATGGAGTTTTTGATTTTTCTGAAGAAAGCAAATAACGAAGAAAAATAGAAAGCGAGAAAAATATTTACACCGAAGAACTTCAAACAATGAAAGAAGAAACGAGAAATATATTTGGGTTTTCTTTTAATAAAACGCACTAGCAAACTAAAGAAAGAAAACCAAAAAGACGCGAGAAATATTTTTGGATTTTTCAAAGTTTTATCAAACACACAATAGAAACAAATAAAATGAAGCATGTATATACAAAGAAAACGATGAACACCGACAAGTGTAATGAATGTACGATAACATGAATGAAATGTCGGTGAGAATACATACTCCCCCAAGCTTGGGCTTTTGGCCTAACTTGGCTGGTTCCACTAGAAGAATCCCTCAGGACCAGGTATGAACTGAGTCGGCTGTGGTACCTGAGCATCCCAAGAGTGACCCTCCTCTGCTCCCACAGTGGCCTGCGCAATCTCATAGTCGATGATGTCCTCTGGCATGATAAGATATTTTCCCCTAGCATTTACATCAAACAAAGCAGGAGCAGGCAAGGTAATAATCTTATGGGTAGCCTGGTTGAACACCAGGTTGTACCGATAATAGTTAGGTGGAATCCCTCTGTCAATAAAATCATGCAGTATCATAGAATCATAATCCAAGTATCTCTCTAGCAGCACATGATCCTCACTCTGTCTAATGGAAACGTTAAAACGTCTAGCGAGGCAAGTAGCATAAATACCACCATAAACAATACACTTAGACCTATTCATATGTAAACGGTGTGCGATGATAGCTCCCAAACTATGATTTCTCCCACCAAAAAGGGCACTACGCAAAATAGCGAGGTCAGAGGCACTGAGAGTACCACCCTCCTGCCTAGCAGTCAAACATTTCCCTATGAATAAACCAAAGTAATGCATAGCAGGAAAATGCAGGCTAGTAGCTCTAGCACGAGAAAGCCCTCTAGTTTCTCCTACAGTCACTTCTTGCAAAAATTCCTCAAAATCATGAGGGCGAGAATCATCCAAACTACCTTCAACAGGAATCATGCAAATATTACAAAACTCAACCAAAGATATCTCAAAGGGTTGATCATAAAGATGAAATGACATGCTAGGCTCATGTTTTCTAGTTGGGAATCTGAAATTTTGCATGAAAGTATTCGCAAGGAGCTGGTATTGGGTGCACTTATCTACGACGAGGGCGGACAAGCCCGCGTTCTCCACAAATTGCTCGAACTTGTGTTGGAAACCAGCCCCAACCATGAAGGTATTGCACGGCCGCACCTCGGCATTACGTGGAAGATTGTACCTAGGTGCCTCCTGCGAAGTCCCCTCAAAACTCCAGCTTGAAGAGCCTCTTGAGAACACTCTCCTCAACATCTCTCTTTTTCTAAAAAAAATCTGAATTTTTTAGTGAACTCATAATAAGTGAACAAAACTCAATATAATTGAGAACAACAACTCCCACAAGTATCTAGAGGCTAAACCATGCATCAAAACTACTTTTGACCAAGTAAATTCAACATGCAAGCTCATTTTCATGGTCACCAACAGTAGCAAAATAAGCAAAGTATAAACTACTAGAACAAAAACTAATTGGACCAATGGAGGAGTCACATACCAAGGAGTAATTCCTCCTAAAAGTTTCAGAAATGGAGCCCCGAGCAAAGAGATTGAAAATTGTTCGCAAATGAGCAAGAACTCGAGCTTTGGTGTTAGAATGAATTTTTCTAGAGGAGGAAGAAGGCAGGGGCACGGGCACTGATACGTCCCCAATGTATCTATAATTTATGAAGTATTCATGCCATGTTTACAACAATTTTATATGGTTTTGGTATGATTTGATTAGAACTAACCCGGACTGATGCTGTTTTCAGCAGAACTACCGTGGTGTTGTTTTTTGTGCAGAAATAAAAGTTCTCGGAATGGGCTGAAAATTTACGGTGATTTTTTGTGGACCAAAAGAGACCCCAGGGCGCGTGGAGCAGGCTTGTCGCTCCCTCGTGGGGCCCCTTGACGTGAAACCAACGCCAAAAATTCCTATAAATACCAAAAACCCCAGAAAGAAACCTAGAACTTCCATGCCACCGCCGCAAGCCCCTGTTTTGAAGTGATCTCTGCCTGAGGGGGAAATCATCACGAGAGGCCATCTTCATCATCCCAGCGGTCTCCATGACGAGGAAGGAGTAGTGCACCCTCGGGGCTGAGGGTATGTACCAGTAGCTAGGTGTTTGATCTCTCTCTCTCACTCGTGTTCTTGATTTGGCATGATCTTGATGTATCGCGAGCTTTGTTAATATAGTTGGATCATATGGTGTTTCTTCCCTCTCTATCTTCTTGTGATGGATTGAGTCTTTCCCTTTGAGGTTTCGTTATTGTCGGATTGAATATTTCAGATTTGAGAACACTTGATGTATGTCTTGCATGTGGATACCCGTGGTGACAATGGGGTATTCTATTGAGCCACTTGATGTATGTTTTGGTGATCAACTCGCGGATTCCCGTGACCTTGGGGTGATCTAGGCATAGGGGTTGGTTGCACATTTTCATCTTCTTTTCTCCGATAGAAACTTTGGGGTACTCTTTGAAGTTCTTTGTGTGGATTGAATATTATGAATCTGAAGTTGTTTGATGCATATCGAATAATCAACTCACGGATACTTGTGGTGACATTGGAGTATCTAGGTGACATTAGAGTTGGTTGATGCGTATCATATGGTGTTATTTTAGTACGAACTCTAGGGCTGTTTGTGACACTTAAAGGGATGGCTCAATAGATTGATCGGAAAGGGTAACTTTGAGGTGGTTTCATACCCTACAACAATTTCTTTCTTATGTTCTCTACTAATAGGAACTTTGGAGTGATTCTTTGTCGCGCGTTGAGGGATTGTTATATGATTCAACTATGTTAGCACTGTTGAGAGATTGCACTAGTGAAAGTATGAACCCTAGGCCTTGTTTTCAAGCATTGCAATACCGTTTGTGCTCACTTTTGTTACTTGCTACCTTGCTGTTTTTATATTTTCAGATTACAAAAATCTATATCTACTATCCATACTACACTTGTATCACCATCTCTTCGCCGAACTAGTGCACCTATACAATTTACCATTGTATTGGGTGTGTTGGGGACACAAGATATTTCTTGTATTTGATTGCAGGGTTGTCTGAGAGAGACCATCTTCATCCTACGCCTCCCACGGATTGATAAACCTTAGAGCTCTGCACTTGGAGGCCCAACAACGTCTACAAGAATAAAAGTTGCGTAGTAGACATCAAGCTCTTTTCTGGCGCCGTTGCCGGGGAGGTGAGTGCTTGAAGGTATATCTTTAGATCTTGCAATTGAATCTTTTAGTTTCTTGGTTTATCACTAGTTTGGTTTATAAAAGAAAACTACAAAAAAATGAAATGGAGGTTTCCTCAAATGCTTTATCTTTATAATGTCTTTCTTGAAAATAAGAATTCCGATAATTGTGATCAATTGTTAGAGGAAGAATTTAATAAAATGTTTAATGTGAGTACTTTGAATGATGAGCATGATTTCAATGTTGTTAGTATGAATTATTTGAATATCCATGATGCTAATGATATGCAAAGCTACAAGCTTGGGGATGCTATGTTTGATGAAGATGATATTTTTAGTCCCCCAAGTTTTGATGAGCAAATTTATTATGATGATAACATGCCTCCTATTTATGATGATTACAATGATGAAAGTTGATTTGGAAGAGTGTAAACTTTATGTAATAATGATCCCACTATTTTGGAAGGTGTTGAATCATATTGGAATAATGATAAAGGTGGATTTGGAGAGGTCATGACTTTATTTAGTGTTGAATCCACTACTTTGGAAGAGGTTTCAATTGATTATGACAACAAAGTTGCTATCTATGATGATTATGGTGATGACATGTATGCTATAAAGAGTAATGATAACCATGAAACTTGTCATCATGATTTTAATTTTCAATTGGATTATGCCAATCAAGTATCACATGATAGTTATTTCATTGAATTTGCTCCCACTATTATTGATGAGAAGAAATTTGCTTATGTGGAGAGTAATAAAATTTCTATGCTTGTGGATCATGAAAAGAATGTGTTGTGTGATGGATATATTGTTAAATTCATTCATGATGCTACTGAAAATTATTATGAGACATGATCGTATGCTTGTAGGGGTTGCAATAATATCAAGTCTCCACTCTATGTATTGAAAGTTTTGAAGTTATGCTTGTTTTGCCTTCCTATGCTAGTTGATTCTTGCTCCCTTAAATTATTTGCTCACAAAATCCCTATGCATAGGAAGTGGGTTAGGCTTAAATGTGTTTGCCATATGATTCATGATGCTCCCGTTGTTTTTCAATTATTTACTTTTATGTGAGCATCATTGAAATCATCATGCCTAGCTAAAAGGCATTAAAGAAAAGCGCTTGTTGGGAGACAACCCAATATTTATACCTATTGTTTTTGTGTGTCCACATGATTAAGCTACTGTAGTAATCATGTTTTATATGTTTTCTTTCAATAATGTGCCAAGTAAAGCCTTTGGGATAGTGTGGATGCTTGTTGATTAGATTCTGTGCAAAAATAGAAACTTTTGCATACAGTGCTGGAATTTCTATTCTGTACTGGAGCGTGATAAAATTCTGAAAGTTTTACACAGCATTGAGTTACAATTTTTTTTACATTGTCCTAATTTTTCAGAATTTTTAGAGGTACAGAAGTATGCTTTTTAATTCACTCACTACATGCTGTTCTGTTTTTGACAGATTCTGTTTTTATTGCATAGTTTGCTTGTTTTAGTGTTTCCATAGCTTATATTGAGTAATATAAATTGTGGAAATGATAAAATACAGTAAGTATTATGTCATAAAAATTATGAATCTTTTCTTGATAGTACCTAAGTGTACGATTTATTTTTATCATACTAACCTATCTCACGGAGTTCCGTTAAGTTTTGTGTGATTGAAGTTTTCATGTTTTGGGTGAAATAGCGATATGAGGAGAATAAGGAGCAGAAAGACCCTAATCTTGGGGATTCCAAAGGCACCCTAAGGTAATATTCAAGGAAGACTCAAGCATCTAAGCTTGGGGATGCCCCGGAAGGCATCCCCTCTTTCGTCTTCAACACTATCGGTAACCTCACTCGGAGCTATATTTTTATTCGTCACATAATATGTGTTTTGCTTGGAGCATCATTTTCTTTTGTTGAGATTTGCTTGCTGTTATCAATAATAATGTTTTGTATCTGTTAGTTCAATAAAATGTCAATTATAGCCTTTACCATGTTCAGTTTGCAAGTTTATGAGTTGCTGTTTGAAAACAGAATTTTTTTTGCTATGTCCTGAATTTTTGTGAATTGTCAGGACATGATAAAAATCTGAACTTTTTACACAGTAAGAATGAATGAGTTCTCTATCATGTGGTAATTTTTCAGAATTTTTGGAGTTAGGGAAGTATGAATTTTTATTCCCCCTTTACAGACTGTTCTGTTTAGACAGATTTCGGTTATAGTTGCATTGTTTGCATATGTTGCTTGTTTAATGTTTCTATTTGAGGATAGGAGTATTAAATATGCAGAGGCATTTAGTATGAAATGTTTAATTATAATTTTAGTGATTTGTTACAGTAGAGAATGTTAAGGTTTTGAGTTGATTTATACTAACTTATCTCACGAGTTCTTGTTGAGTTTTGTGTGGATGAAGTTTTTAAGATTTAGGAGAAGCCATGATATGAGAGGAATTAAGGAGACACAAGAGCTCAAGCTTGGGGATGCCCAAGGCACCCCAAGATAACATTCCAGGAAGTCTCAAGCAACTAAGCTTGGGGATGCCCCGGTAGGCATCCCACCTTTCTTCATCAACACTGTCGGAAGTCGGGCTCCGGGGACCCAAAGGTTCGAACACTGGGGTGAGATCATTCTACCACTTCGTCTCCTACCATGGCTAAGCGACGGCGAAGCTACGGCGAGAGCGCGCTAGCGAGGGACGGACCGTGGACTCAGCGGTTTACCCAGGTTCGGGCCACCTTGCGGTGTAAGACCCTACTCCTGCTTGGTTGGTATTGCTTTGGTGAGAGAGAGTACAAGGTTGGGGATAATGAGAACAAGAGCCGATCTCCCCTACAAAGGCAGCACTGCCCCCCTTATACCCGCATCGGTCCTCTTCCCCCTTGAAACTTAGGCGGGAAGGGCTGCCACACTTGGCGGGTTTTGAAAGGGGACAGGCGCTCAAGCTATCCAAACTAAAGGCGGTCTTCGCCTGCCAAAGCGTGATCCATGACGCGCCAGTGGGCTCGGTGATGACCTCCGCCCTGCGCGCCTGCCGTCTTGGTCTTCCTTCGCCGATCGGTCAACCTTTGGGGTTGCTTTGGGGAGTAGATAGCTGACCCTGCTCCCTTAACACGCAAGAGGAAACCATCTTCATCCGCGCCTGCTGGCGCGGCGCCGCGCGCGTCACCCACGTGATGGGCCCCAGACCGCACGGTTGTGCCGAACGGCCTTCGTCTTGTGCGCCCTCGGGAGGGGGCCTCGGGAGGCCACCTCAGGAGGCCACCTCAGGCGGTCGCCTCGCGAGAGGATCTCGCGAGGCCGCTGGTGGAGGTGCTGAGCCTTGCTCGCCCGCTCCCTGAGGAGGGGGCCTCGGGAGGCCAAGGCCTCATGAGGAGTCCTAGTGAGGTGCTTGGTGATGACGGCCCGCTAGGCCCACGCCAGGCATTGCGCCCTGGGCCAAAGGCAGACGGGCCTGGATACCCCGGGTTCCATGGGCCCGACAGTAGCCCCCGGCCCGCGGCGCGCACGTTCCCGCCTACTGGGGGGTGAAACAGCGCGGGCCCTAACCGCCTGAGGCCAGGCGCGACGCGTGGCGCACGATGTGACTGGGGACGCCTCCACTTCTCCACGACGCCTCGGTAACAGCCCGCGCTGACATAAAACCTGTCGCGGGCGACACGAGGCCATCATTGCCTTCCTTCGCACATTCCATCTCCCTGCGCCTTCCTTCCCACGCACGACTCCTTCTACCTCTCCCAAAACTCCGCCACCCTAAACCCTTGCTGGGCCGCCATGTCGCCCCCCGGCAGGGAGGAAGAGGCGGCGGACACGGAGGTTGCGGGGGTGGTGCCAGAGCCTGCTCTGAGTAGGCCCACAATCGTCAACGCCGAGGGGCTCAGCAAGGTGCTTCCAATGACCGCAACTGCTTCCAACGAGTGGGGGACCACTCGCATCTGGCCGGCTTCGCGCCCGACCGCCGACCTCGATGCCACCTTTGCCGTCCTCTTCCTTTCATCGCTCTTCGCGGGCATGCTACCCCCATTCTCCAATTTCTTTAACGCCGCCCTTTCCCACTATCAGATCCACGCGCTGCATCTCGAGCCGAACTCCGTCCTTCTTCTTTCTGCCTTTGCCTTCTTATGCGAGGCCTTCCTAGGCGTGACGCCCTCAGTGGCGCTCTTCTGCCACTTCTTCAGCCTGCGGTTGACCGCGGCGAACCAATGTTCCGGATGCGTCTCGTTCCGCATCGCAGACGAGACGGCGGGCGATGGCATTGACATGAGGCTTACCAAGAAGGTCGAGGGCTTCAGGCGGCAATGGGTGTACGTGGACGCGGCCCAATTCAGCCCCCTGCTGCAGCTGCCGTCATCTCCGGTGGCGAGAAGCTCCGGGTGGGGGCACGAAAGGTTCGCTGACCCGAGGCTAGCGCGGGTATGGAGGAGGTTGGCCGAGCTGAGGGCCGCGAAAGTAACGGTGGTCATGGTCGTGAGGGAGTTCCTCCGGCGCCGCATTGCTCCCCTCCAGCGGGACTCCCGCCCGATGTGGGCCTTCACCAGCCCAGAGGACCCGATGCGGCTGAGCACGGACAGCTTGCTGCCGGAGGTGCTGAACGGGGTGCTTCAAACCCTGACCAGCGAAGAGACGAGCGAGCCACCCATGGATGGGCTTCCCTTGTATCGCTACAAGAACAAGGAGGTGCTGGCCGTCTCAATGCCGTGCTTCGACCAGTGGGGACCGCTTCCAGAGGGCCTCGAACGGCCCCGGGACAACCCCTTTCTGGTGGTTCCTAGTTCAGACGAGCATGGCGACGCCGGGGCCTTGGCGGGTGCTACGGAGGGCGGGGGAAGCCCGGTTCGGCCGGCCCGCCGCCGACTCGTCCACGGGCTTGAAGACGATGATGACGTCACCCCGCCTAGGGCCTCGCCCACCGCGCCCGTCCGGGCGGAGGGCGCGGGAAGCCCCCATGCGGCAGCTGCGAAGCTGCGGGGCTCCGGAGGCGGTGGCGAGGGCGGATCCCGTGGCCCTCCCGAGAGGGGGGCCGATCGCGAGAGAGGGCCCCGTGAAGGCGGCGGCGGCAACGTTCCTCCATGGCCGCTAAAGAAGAGGAGGTGGTTTGCCAGGGACCAGTAAGCGCTTGCCTTCCTTTCTCCTGCGCCCGGCGCGTTGCGCGCGCCTGAGCCCTTGTTTCTCTTCCCTTTTTCAGGACCTCCTCGAGCAAGAAGAGGAAGAAGGAGGAGAGGTCCCCCGGCCTGGCGGGGGCTACATCGCCGGTTGCTAGGGCCAGGGGGGCGTGAAGAGAGCACCAGCAGCCTCGCCGCCGAGGCTGGCCTCGCGAGGGCTGAGGGGCAGGCAGCCCCTTCTAAGCCGCAGGAGGACGCGGCTCGGGGGACCCAAGCAAGCGAGCCTCAGGAGGCATCGTCAGGGGGCGGCTCCACAGCTCCTGGGGCGCCCACTGCCAGGGCGGACATTGCGGCGACGGAGGCGGAGGCGCCGGCTTTCTCACCCCGCACCACCGGTGACAGCGGCGTCGTGGGGGGCCGGCCGGACTCGCCCGTGCGTGGGGCCCCTTTCGGGGGGTCACCGAGCCCGCGGGGTGCGTCGCCACGTCGGAACGAAAAGGGGGGGCCCGCGAGCTTTCCGCTCCTGACCGGCAGCGCCGGGCCCTCGCGAGAGGGCGGCGCTGGGGCGTACACCGGTTGGGCCCTGCAGCTCGTGAGCAGCAGCGCCGTGCTTAAGCGCGAGACCCTGCAAGGCGCCAGGGATACCCTTGACCAGCTGGAAGCAGACCTCCGGGTGGAGGAGGCACGCATCATCGAGGAGCGCCAGCGCCTCGCGGAGAGGTGGTGCCAGCTTGATGTGGCCATCAAACTGGGCCGCCGTCGAGACGACGCCGCGCGGGAGAAGCGCGAGAAGGCCGCCCAGGATGCGAAGGAAATCTTCGAGAACGCTGTCAGGGAGGCCGATGAGGCCGACAGGCGGCGCGAGGCGCCGGAGGCCCGCAGGAAGGAGCTCCAGGACCAGAACGCCTTGCTGGAGCGACAACTCCAGGCACAGAGAGATGCCATCTCCGCCCTCGAAGAGGGGCTGGCGGCCCGCGAGGAGGACATTGGCATCCGTTAGCGGGAGCTCGCGCGGTCGGCATCCGCGCAGGACTTGGAGCGCGAGCGGCTGGAGACGTTGGAGCGAGAGGTGTCCGCTGCCCAAGGCTCCTACGCCGAGTGCCTAGACAAGGCCAACGCCAATCTGGCGGCGAAGGCAGAGAAGATCTAGGAGGACGCCGATAGGAGGGTCGCGCTGAGCCGCGAAGCGCTTGCCAACGAGAACAGCAAGAAGCTGAAGTGGCAGGAGGACCGCTTCAAGACCAAGCGCAAGGAGTTCCAGCACGAGATCGTGGGCCTCAAGGAGATGCTTGCCAAAGCCTAAAGGCGGAGGGAGACCGCGCTAAAGGCCCGGGCTGACGCCGAGGCCGAGCTGGCCTCCCTCCGGCAGCAGGTGGGGGGTGTCGCCGCGGTCGTGGAGCAGGCGCGGGATGAGGCGGCCCGAGCGCGGGGGCGGCAACTCCAGCGCTCTAAGATGTTCCGTGCCCTTGAGCTCCGGGCCCGCCGCGCCTTAGGCTCCATTTGCAAGGAGGACGTCAGCAGCCCTCTCGAGACCCACGATGGCAGCTACCTCGACTTCTTCACCAAGCTCGGGGAGCGGCTCGAGGTGGGCGCCAAGAAGGTGGGCGGAATCATCGAGGAGGAGAGCCGCGATCTCCTCACCCAGGCCGCGACGCGCATCTTCAGCCATCTTCTCGACGCCGACCCCAACTTTGACTTCGGCAAAGTGATAGCCCCCATCCCAGAGGAGGTCCGCGACACCCTCGGGAAGGTGGTGCAGGACCACGTGGACGCCTTGCACGAGCACTTCGCCCCTGGCGACAGCGAGAGCTCGAGCGGAGTCGAGGGAGATGACGATGATGGTGGCAGCAGCGGTGATGGCGCCATGTCTTCTTAGGCCCTTCCTCATATCATGCGTATAGTTGATCGTGACCCCGTGGGGGCGTGAGGACAATGCTTTTACATTTTAAGTACTTTCGCTCCTGGTTGTATCGAATGCCCGTGCCCTCGTAACGCTCTCCCTCGAAGTGTGTTTTGCTCTTTTTGCTTGCCATGGTGCTCTACGTTGTCAAGACCCAGCCCCCGAGCGGGCCATAGCCGTCGCTGGTATGTTAGGTCGCGATGCCTGGACAAGGCCAGGAGGCGAGGGGCACCGGGAGCTAGTGAGGGTTCCTGAGGCGCGATGCTCAGAGAGCCCCCCTTCGACACGCAAGCGGCTTGCGCCAAGAGAAACGCTGGCGCTCGTGAGGCTGCAGGAGGAGAAGGCTTAAGAGGCGACGAGGGCGGCTCGCGAGGCAGGAGACTTAGCTCTGCACAAGGTAGTGTCTGGTGGGCCGTCTCTCGTAGAGTACGCCTCGTGAGGGTTCCGCTTGCGCGATCTTCCGAGGTGGAGCCTGCTGGCTTCCTGAGGCCCTGAGGGGGCCATCTCGCGAGACATCCTCGCGAGGCCCTTCCGGGAACCTGCTCCTGAGGGAACTGCATGTAGAGTACTTAACGACAGGGGAGCAGCGCACGCTCGTCGATTCGCTCATGGGCACCACGCGAGGAGACAAGACACCAAGAACCTTGGTGGGGTGGCATGCACGGGAGCAGACCCACGAGCCAGAGCCCGGTTACTTGGGTTTTTCAGCGCTGCTGGGGCTGACCCGAGCACAGACACCGTGTCCAGCCCCCGCTCGTGTGAGGCTCATGAGGGACATCGTGAGCGCGTGACGCTCGTGAGGCGAGGACAAAACGAAACGCCATGTAAGAAACCGAGCTATACTGAAGTAAGATAGCAACCCATTACATAACTAAAACAAGATGCGGATGCCGTGTTTGGCACGGGTCAGCTTGAGGTTGGTGCAACCCATGGGGCGCCCTCAATTACACATCGAAATGAGAGGAAGAGTGCTGCCGTGCCCGGCACGGGTCAGCTTGAGGTTGGTGCAGCCTGTGGGGCGCCCTCAATTGATTGTTCCGCCAGCGCGGAGCATGGGGCTTCCACAGGGGTGTGGGTATGATCGCGGGTCGATCGTTCCGCCAGCGCGGAGCATGGGGCTTCCACTTGGGCGTGGGCGGGAGCTCTCGCGGGCCCATCAGGCGAACGCAATGAGAGGCTCCGGGGCGTGTACAGCCCCATTTCGTTCGTACGCGTGAGGGTCACGAGTAGAACTTGCGGAGGTGTTGGATGTTCCAGGCATTAGGCACAGGAACTCAACCCTCCGTCTCCAGCCGGCTGAGCCGGGCCTGGAGACATGAGTAACCCTGAAAGGGCCTTCCCACATTGGTGACAGTTTGTGGAGCCCCTCTCTGGAGAGGATTCTGCGCAGGACGAGGTCGCGGACTTCGAGAGTGCGAGGGCGGATGCCGCGGCTGTGGCAGGGACGCAAGGCCTGCTGGTACCTCGCGGCGCGAATGGCGGCCTGGCGGCGGCCCTCCTCGAGGAGCAGCAGATCGGTCTCCCGCGAGCCATCCTGACGCGCCTTGTCGAAGGCAAGGACTTACGGGGAGCCGTGCTTAAGCTCTAGTGGGAGGACCGCCTCAGCGCCGTAGACGAGGAAGAAGGGGGTCTTGCCGGTAGGCTTGCTTGCCGTCGTGCGGATGGACCTCAGCACGGACTGCAGCTCATCGAGCCAGCCCCTGCCGCTCACGAGTCGTGCTCACGGGGCGTGCTCACGAGGCTCGGCGTTCGAAGTGTCTTCACCTCGCGAGGCCAGCTCGCGAGAGGCCGCCCACGAGGTCCTCGCGAGCTTGTCTCCTGAGGGACTGCATGTCGACGGGTTTCACAACAGGGGGAGTGGCACGCGCTTGCTAACTCGCCCGTGGCTGCTGCGTGAGGAGATAAGGCACCAAGGACCTTGGTGAGGTGACATGCACGGGAGCAGGCCCGCGAGCCAGAGCTCGGTCGCTTGGATTTGGTGGCACTGCAGGGACGGACCCGAGCACAGGCACCGTGGCTAGCCCCCGCTCACGGAATCGGCCAGGGGAGGGGTCGTGAGCGTGTGGCACTCTCCAGTCGGCACCGAACTTAACAGGCAATTAAGCAGGTAACATAACTCATCAAGGTAAAATCAGCAAAATTCATTACACAACCAAAAGGATAGGGTTCCGGGAGTGAGGCGCGGGAGGCGCGACGAGAAGGAGTGTGGGCCGCGCAGGGCAACTCGTCGAGCGCACCTGGCAGGACCGCGCTGGGGTGACATTAGACCGCTTGGCGAGGCGCGCCAAGGGAGTCCGCTCCTCCGGGGCCGGGGGCTCGCGAGGGCCTGGGGGCTCGCGAGGACCAGGAGGCCCGCGAGGCCCTAGCACGAAGGGCGCCAGCCTCTGGAAAGAGGCGCCGGCGTTCCTCAGCCCGAAGGGCATGCACATGCCGCCGACGGCGGGGCCAACGCCCTGGCCGATTCACGGCAGCTGGAAGGGGTCCTGAGGGCAGATCTTGTTGAGGCTGGTGAAGTCGATGCACATGCGCTCCTTGCTGCCCTTCTTGGGGACGACAACTGGGTTGGCGAGCCATTCAGGATGGCGCACCTCTCGGACAACTCCAGCTTCTTGGAGCTTCTGAACTTCCTTGACGATGAAATCTTGCTTCTCTGGCGCCTGGCGCCGTGCTTTCTGCTTGACGGGGCGTGCATTGGGGCACACCGCTAAGTGGTGCTCGATCACCTCCCTCGGCACACCGGACAAGTCAGATGCTTTCCAGGCGAAAACATCCGAGTTTGCCCGAAGGAAGGTGACGAGCGCGCTTTCCTATGCAGGAGGGAGGCCTGTGCCGATGGTGAAGGTAGGGCCGGAGCCGCTGTCGTCCACCGACACCTTCTTCGTCTCGGCGCGGTCCTGAGAGAACAGCTGCTTCTTCTTCGCGGGCGTGGCCTCAGGAGGCTCGGCCGCGTCCTCGTCGGTCGGGTGCGCGACAGCGGCAGCCTTGTAGGCACGCTCGAGGGTGCTGGCCGCGTCCTTCTCGTCGCATGTGACGGTGATGATGCCGCTGTAGCCGGGCATCTTGAGAACGTTGTAGGCGTGATGGGTGGCCGCCATGAACTTGGTGAGATCTGGGTAGCCCAAGATGGCGTTGTAAGGCAGGCCAATGTGCGCCACATCGAAGTCGATGAGCTCGGTGTGGTAGTTCTTGCGGGTGCCGAAGGTGACGGGGAGGCGCACTTGCCCCAGTGGGATGGTGGAACCATCGGTCACTCCGGAGAAGGGCCTGGTCGGCATCAGCTGGTCGTAGGGCACCTAGAGCGTCTCGAAGGTCTCGATGGAGATCACGTTGAGGCCGACGCCCCCGTCGATGAGGGTCTTGGTGACCGTGACGTTGCTGATGGTGGGTGTGCACAGCATGGGGAGCGCGCCTGTGGAGGCCGTGGACTTGGGGTGGTCCTTGGAGTCAAAAGTGATGGCGTACTGCGACCACTTAAGGGACCGCGAAGCCTCTGGCCTCGGGAGGGCGGCATACACCTCGCGGGAGAGCTGCTTGAAGTGGCGGATGGACGCGGGGGCTTGGGACCCGCCAAGGATGCAGGCGACCGCGTGAGGCTCCTGGTAGCCCCCAGCGCCCTCATCAGGCCGGTTGACGTCGTTCCGTCGGGGTGGCGGCGGCAGCGGCGGAAGAGCGGCATTGGCCCGAGGGTCTGCCTTACGAGGCTGGTCGCGCCAGGTGGCCTCACAAGGCTGGTCGCGCCAACCCTGGCGGAAGTTGCCGTTGCTGTTGCGACCGTCCCAACGGTTGCCGCCGCGGCCACCTCCACGGCCTGCGCCGCGGCCATTGCGGTTGTCTCGGCGGCCCTGGCGCTCGTCGCGGAGCAGATTGAGCTCCTGGCAGTCCTCGGTGCTGTGGGAGCGGACGTTGTGAAAGGCGCGGAGTGGCCGGCTGTCTTTCCTGGGCTCGTCATGGTCACGGTTGCACTTCTGCTCAAGCTCCGCCACAAGCATGGCAGGGCCCTTGCGCTTGACATCCTTGTTCTTGGTCTTGGCGGCGTCGAGCGCCGCGTCGGGGTCGTTGTGGATGAAGAGGCGGCCCTCTTCAGCCTTGGCGCACTTGTCGGCGAGGACGAGCAGCTCAAGCACGGAGTCGAGCTCACGTTGATGGCGAGCTTCTCGCGCATCTTGACGTCCGTGACGCCGGTGGAGAACGCAGAGATGACGGCCGCGTCGGAGGCGCGCGGGATCTTGTTGCGCACCTGGCTGAAGCGCTGGATGTACTTGCGGAGGGTCTCGTCTGGGCGCTACCGAACACGCCGCAGGTCGTTGATGGTGAGGGAGCGGTCCTGCGTGCCCTTGAAGTTGGCGACGAACTGGCTGCAGAGCTCGGCCCACGATGAGATGGACGCCTCGGGGAGGTTCATGAGCCAGGAGCGCGGTCCGTCCTTGAGGGCCATGGGAAACCAGTTCGCCATGACCTTGTCGTCGCCGTTCGCCGCCTCAACGCTCAGCGCGTAGAGCTGGAGGAACTCCGTGGGGTTGGGGGTGCCATCGTAGCGAGGAGGCAGCTCAGGTATGAACTTCGCGGGCCAGACGACGCGGTGCAGCTCGCGGGTGAAGGCGCGGCAGCCCACACCGCTTGAGGGGATGCCGCCAGCAAGGGCGGCGCGGTTTTGGCGCCCAGCCGCCACAACATCCTGAACGGCCTGGTCCTGGCACTGGCGCTGCCGCTCGAGGAGCACTCACGCGTCGGGGGGCGCGCGGCGGACGATCTGGCAGCTGGCCTCGTCCCGGTCTGGCTAGGACGCGCCATGGGACGGCTCACGAACCCGCGCGCTGCGCTGGGGCCCGCCACGCTCGTCGCGCAGAGGAGGCGGCGGGGGAGCGCCATGCGCCAGGTCCCCAGCGCGAGACGGCGGAGGGCGGAGCGAGTGGGAAGGTGCCGGAGCGTCCCCGGCGGCATTGACGAGCTCGGTGATGCGGCCAAGCCAGGCATCGTAGCAGGTGTCAGTCGGACAGTAGAGGAGCAGCTCGCGCGCCATGAGCAGCGCGGCCTGCGGGTTTGGCGGCCCACGGTGGGCGAGGGAGGAGGCCATGGCAGTGTGGCCGTTCACTTGCACGGAGGGGTGCAGGGAGGAGTCCTGCTGCTCGCGGGCAGCGGGGTCGGTGGCGGCAGCAGCCTCGACGTCGGGGCGGCGGCGATTGCCACGGGCCACCGGCTCCGTCTGAGCCACACGGCTAGCCCTACGCTCAGCGCGCTCGCGACGTGCGTCGGCCATGAGGTCGGTGGACCAGAGGGCGGAGCGGAAGAACAGTAACGCACCCCTACCTGGCGCGCCAAATGTCGGAAGTCGGGCTCCGGGGACCCAAAGGTTCGAACACTGGGGTGAGTTCGTTCTACCACTTCGTCTCCTACCATGGCTAAGCGATGGCGAAGCTACGGCGAGAGCGCGCTAGCGAGGGACGGACCGTGGACTCAACGGTTTACCCAAGTTCGGGCCACCTTGCGGTGTAAGACCCTACTCCTGCTGGGTTGGTATTGCTCTGGTGAGAGAGAGTACAAGGTTGGGGATGATGAGAACAAGAGCCGATCTCCCCTACAAAGGCAGCACTGCCCCCCTTATACCCGCATCGGTCCTCTTCCCCCTTGAAACTTAGGCGGGAAGGGCTGCCACACTTGGCGGGTTTTGAAAGGGGACAGGCGCTCAGGCTATCCTGACTAAAGGCGGTCTTCACCTGCCATAGCGTGATCCATGACGCGCCGGTGGGCTCGATGATGACCTCCGCCCTGCGCGCCCACCGTCTTGGTCTTCCTTCGCCGATCGGGCAACCTTTGGGGTTGCTTTGGGGAGTAGATAGCTGGCCCTCCTCCCTTAACACGCAAGAGGAAACCATCTTCATCCGCGCCTGCTGGCGCGGCCTCTGTCGCCGCTCGTCGCCGCGCGTGTCACCCACGTGATGGGCCCCAGACCGCGCGGCTGTGCCGAACGGCCTTCGTCTCATGCGCCCTCGGGAGGGGGCCTCGGGAGGCCACCTCAGGAGGTCGCCTCGCGAGAGGACCTCGCGAGGCCACTGGTGGAGGTGCTGAGCCTTGCTCGCCCGCTCCCTGAGGAGGGGGCCTCATGAGGAGTCCTGGTGAGGTGCTTGGTGATGACGGCCCGCTGGGCCCACGCGAGGCGTTGCGCCCTGGGCCAAAGGCAGACGGGCCTGGATACCCCGGGTTCCATGGGCCCGACAAACACCTATCAGTTAGCCTAAGTTTTTACTTGTTCACATGATATGTGCTATTCTTGGAGTGTCCTTTTATTTTCATTTTGTTTGCTGTTTGAATAAAATTATCAAGATCTGAAATCTTTATTTGAGAGAAAGTCCTCACATAACTACTTAATTGTTTAACTACTTATTGATCTTCACTTAAACCTTTTGGAGTAGTTTGTCATTTACTCTCGTGCTTCATTTATATCCTAAGAGTAAATTGTTGAATGAATTGAATGTCATAAAGTTGAAATTATATGTGCTTCATATTCTTATCCCATGGGGAGTAGTGACTCCACATATAAGAAGTATAAGTGGTAAAATTTGTTGAAAGTTGGCAAACACAGCATTGGTCACTTGAACAATTCATGAAAGAATATTGAAGGAAGAGATATTTCACATATAAATATACTATCTTGGACATCTTCTATGATTGTGAGCCCCCATTAATTATTTTCAAACTTGATCAAGTAGTTGATGTTGGACAAGCAAGACAACATAATGGGTTATGTTTGTTTATATTCACATAGAAGTTACATGTTCTTGGATCCTCTAATATGTGGTGCTTGCCCACAATCTTTTGCTAGCCAAAATTTCGTACTAAGTAGAGATACTACTTGTGCATCCAAAAACCCTTAAACCCAGTTTCTTGCCATGAGAGTCCACTATATCTACCTATGGATCGAATAAGATCCTTCAAGTAAGTTGTCATTGGTGCAAAAGCAATAAAAATTGCTCCTAAATATGTATGATCTTTTATTGTAAGGGAAAATAAGCTTTGTACGAACTTGTGATGGTGAAGAAATAAAAGCGATGGACTGCATAATAAAGGTTGCTATCACAAGGGGCAATATAAAGTGACGTTCCTTTGCATTAAGAGCTTGCACATCCAAAAATAAAAAGCGCATGACAACATCTGCTTCCCTCTGCGAAGGGCCTATCTTTTACTTTATGTATTTACTTTTATGCAAGAGTCAATAGTGTTCTTCTCTATTCCGTTTTTATTTTCTCTCTTGGCAAGCATGTGGTGGGGAAAGATCCAGGCACTTATATCCAGTTGAATATAGGTGATCATGAGTTATTATTGTTGACATTATCCATGAGATAAATAAGTTGGGAGGCAAAACATTAAGCCCCTATCTTCCTATGTGTTTGACTGAAACGGTTTGTTCTAAAAATATGCTTTGAGTGTCAGCAATCATGGAAGACTAAATGATAGTTGAGTATGTGGAATTTACTAAATCAAAGCTCTTACATAGACCCTTCCTGAAAATAAGATGAATTGCAATTATTTGATAAATAAGAACATAGTTTGTTAGTTTTCAAGAAAGTTTATGATCAACACTTTAACATGTGAATAGCTTGCTACTTGATCATGAGAAGTTTTATGAGATGAGCTACTGTCTATGATATATAATGATGCTAGAAAAAGTGTTTGGAATTATCATTGATCAAACTTATGCACTATGCTAGCATTCACACTTCATAAATTATTTCTTTTATCATTTACCTACTCGAGGACGAGCAGGAATTAAGCTTGGGGATGTTGATACGTCTCCAACGTATCTATAATTTATGAAGTATTCATGCCATGTTTACAACAATTTTATATGGTTTTGGTATGATTTGATTAGAACTAACCCGGACTGATGCTGTTTTCAGCAGAACTACCGTGGTGTTGTTTTTTGTGCAGAAATAAAAGTTCTCAGAATGGGCTGAAAATTTACGGTGATTTTTTGTGGACCAAAAGAGACCCCCGAAGCTTCGAGGAAGGACCAGAAGCCTCACGAGGAAGCGACAAGCCAGGGGGGCGCGCCCTCCCCCTAGGGCGCGCGGAGCAGGCTTGTCGCTCCCTCGTGGGCCCCCTTGACGTGAAACCAACGCCAAAAATTCCTATAAATACCAAAAAACCCAGAAAGAAACCTAGAACTTCCACACTGCCGCCGCAAGCCTCTGTTCCGAAGTGATCTCATCCGGAGCCCTATTCCGGCACTCTGCCGGAGGGGGAAATCAACACCGGAGGCCATCTTCATCATCCCGGCAGTCTCCATGACGAGGAGGGAGTAGTTCACCCTCGAGGCTGAGGGTATGTACCAGTAGCTATGTGTTTGATCTCTCTCTCTCGTGTTCTTGATTTGGCACGATCTTGATGTATCGCGAGCTTTGTTAATATAGTTGGATCATATGGTGTTTCTTCCCTCTCTATCTTCTTGTGATGGATTGAGTCTTTCCCTTTGAGGTTTCGTTATTGTCGGATTGAATATTTCAGATTTGAGAACACTTGATGTATGTCTTGCATGTGGATACCCGTGGTGACAATGGGGTATTCTATTGAGTCACTTGATGTATGTTTTGGTGATCAACTCGCGGATTCCCGTGACCTTGGGGTGATCTAGGCATAGGGGTTGGTTGCACGTTTTCATCTTCTTTTCTCCGATAGAAACTTTGGGGTACTCTTTGAAGTTCTTTGTGTGGATTGAATATTATGAATCTGAAGTTGTTTGATGCATATCGAATAATCAACTCACGGATACTTGTGGTGACATTGGAGTATCTAGGTGACATGAGAGTTGATTGATGCGTATCATAAGGTGTTATTTTAGTACGAACTCTAGGGCTGTTTGTGACACTTAAAGGGATGGCTCAATAGATTGATCGGAAAGGATAACTTTGAGGTGGTTTCGTACCCTACAACAATTTCTTTCTTATGTTCTCCGCTAATAGGAACTTTGGAGTGATTCTTTGTCGCACGTTGAGGGATTGTTATATGATTCAACTATGTTAGCACTGTTGAGAGATTGCACTAGTGAAAGTATGAACCCTAGGCCTTGTTTTCAAGCATTGCAATACCGTTTGTGCTCACTTTTGTTACTTGCTACCTTGCTGCTTTTATATTTTTAGATTACAAAAACCTATATCTACTATCCATACTACACTTGTATCACCATCTCTTCGCCGAACTAGTGCACCTATACAATTTACCATTGTATTGGGTGTGTTGGGGACACAAGAGATTTCTTGTATTTGAATGCAGGGTTGTTTGAGAGAGACCATCTTCATCCTACGCCTCCCACAGATTGATAAACCTTAGGTCATCCACTTGAGGGAAATTTGCTACTGTCCTACAAAACTCTGCACTTGGAGGCCCAATAACGTCTACAAGAATAAAAGTTGCGTAATAGACATCAGGCACCAAGTGAGTGGGTGCCTGTGGGCACCACAAGCCTCCTAGGCATGCCAAGGGGGTAGGCGCGCCCTACTGGCCACCCCCCTGGGGTGTGTCCAGTGCAAAAATTCTTATTTATTCAGAAAAAAATCATGTTAAATTTTCAGGGCATTCTGAGAACTTCTATTTTTGGGTCATTTTATTGCATAGAAAATTTAGAAAACAGGGTATTCTAAGGCATTTAAACTTTACTAAAACTTACAATAACAGAGGGTAAAGTAGAGTTACAGAAAGTTGTGCTTACGGAATTCATCGATTATATGCTCCTAAAAAGAATCCCTTAACAAGGTTGATCAAGTCTTATTAACGAACTATTTTTGAGTGACATAAAACTGAAGAATTTTTGTATAGCACTATGTTACCTCAACTTGGATAGGCATGGTTCCAATCATAATAGTTTGATATTTCTTTTCGGGAACCGAAAGGGGAAATTCAAAGTCTCCAATAGTGATGGACATAGTTTTTCGATGGAATTGAGACTGTTTACTTTATTTGGCTTCCTCGAAAAATAAACCTTATGCTCATTGCCATTAACATGAAAAATGACCTTGCTTTTATTATAATCAATAACAGTCCGTGCAGTGTTAACACAAGGTCTTCCAAGGATAACCAACATGTTGTCGTTCTCGGTCATATCAAGAATAACAAAGTCCGTTAAGATCATAACATTACCAACCACAACCGGAATATCCTCACAAACACCAACGGGAATAGTTGTAGACTTGTCAACCATTTGCAAAGAAATATCAGTAGGTATCAACTTATTCAAGTCAAGTATTTTATAGAGACAAAAGGGCATAACACTCACACCAGCTCCCAAATCACATAAAGCAGTTTCAACATAATTATTCTTAATAGGGCATGGTATAGTAGGTATCCCTGGATCTCCTAGCTTTTCAGGTATTTTTCCTTTGAAAGAATAATTTGCCAGCATAGTAGAAATTTCAGCCTCAGAAATCTTTCTTTTATTAGTAACAATATATTTCATATCACCCGCAAAAAAATCATATATTTAGCATAAGAAGGCATTTTCATAACATTAGTCAAAGGGACCTGAAGAAATAAAGGTCTAAGCTTTTCAACAAAGCAATTAAAAGCATCTTCATCCCTAGACTCTAAAGATTTACTAGGAAAAGGCATGGGCTTTTGAACCAATGGTTCTCTTTCTCTACCATGCTTCCTAGCAACAAAATCTTTCTTATCATATTTCTTATTTTTAGGAGGTGGGCAATCAAGCTCAACTTCAGGTTCTATCTCTACCTCATTATCAGGTTCATTATTATCATTAGTTGGAGCATCATTATCAACATTATTATCATCAATAACATCATCATCATCAATAGGCTCATGCTCATTACCAGATTGTGTCTCGTCTCATCATCAGAAATAAAACATTATTAAGATTCTCAACGGGTTTTTCTATAATAGGTTCACTAGAAGCATGCACAGTTTTATTTCTACTCTTCTTATATTTCTTCATAGGTGAACTAGGTGAACTGATACATCTCCAACATATTTTTTTTATTGTTTCATGCTATTATATTATCACTTTTGTATGCTTTGTATGCCATTTTATATTATTTTTATGGACTAACCTATTAACTTAGTGCCCAGTGCCAGTTCCTGTTTTTTGCATGTTTTTTGTTTCGCAGAAAAACCATACCTACCGAAGTCCAAAAATTATGAAACTTTATGGTGATTTTTCCTAGAACATAAGAGACCCTAGAAGCTTCAGGGAGAGACCAGAAGACACACGAGGGGGCCACAAGCCCTGGTGGCGCGCCCTGGGGGGTAGGTGCACCAGGTGAGCTTGTGGGCCCTTGGAAGCTCCGTTTGCCCTAATTTCTGACCTATAAATTTCCACATATTCCAAAACCCTCAAAGCAAGATCCGAAACAATTCTTCCTCCGCTGCAAGCCTCTGTTCCGCCGCGATCCCATCTGGAGCCCTTTGCCGGTACTCTGCCGGAGGGGGAAACCATTGGGTAGGCCATCTCCATCAACATTGTTGCCTCCATGATGATGTGCGAGTAGTTCCTACAGGACCTACGGGTCCATAGCAGTAGCTAGATGGCTTTCTCTCTCTCTCTCTCTCTCTCTCTCTCTCTCTCTCTTTTGATCTTCAATACAATGATCTCCTCTGCGATCAATCTGATGTAATCTTTTGTGATGTGTTCGTTGGGATCTGATGAATGGTGGGTTTTTTATTAGATTATTCATTGATCTATTTCGAGTTCTTGAGCCTTCATTATTGTGTAATTTCATAGCTTTGTATTTCTCTCCGGTCTATCGGTCTACTTTGGCCAAGTTTGATTGATTTATCTTCATTGGGAGAGGTGCTTTGTAGTAGGTTCAATCTTGCGGTGATCCTTTCCAGTGACAGAAAGGACAAGGGCATGTATTTGTATTGTTGCTACTAAGGCTAAAACGATGGGGTTTGGTCATATTGATTGACCTTACTTTGTCTACATTATGTCATCTTGCTTAATGCGTTACTCTGTTTGTATGAACTTAATACTTTCAGATGCATGCTGGATAGCAGTCTTGGGGTGGAGTAATAGTAGTAGACACAGTTGGATTAATGGTCTACTTGTCATGCGCAATTCTGTCAATTGCCCAACAGTAAAAAAATTACCCTTTGCTATACTGCTTTCGAGAGAGATGCCTCTAGTGAACCTATGGCCCCCGGGTCCATTCTCCATATATTTACAAGTTCCTACAATTGCTATCAATTTGCTATCATTATTTGAGCTACTATTATCCTTTGCTATCTTTACTATTATTTGCTTTTAGCCTTATGGCTAGAAAGAACAAGGGGAGTGATGACCCCCTTGCTTTTGTTGGGTGAAAGCAATTATTTTGTTTGTGTGCAGGTGCTGCTAACGTTCTACATGTGTTGCCTCCTACTGGTTCGAGAAACCTTGGTTCTTAACTGAGGGAAATACTTTCTGTTGTTGTGCTACATCGCCCTTCCTCTTCGGGGAAATCCAACAACTCCTGCGGGAGTAGCAGAAGAATTTCTAGCGCTGTTGCCGGGGAGGCTTCATCTTAAAATTTAGGTGCCTTTGCACAAACACTTTCTTTTTGCTTCTTTTTATTTTCTTTCTTTTTGCCTTTTGCCTTTTTATTTTTGTTCTTCTCTTTCTCTATAAAATCCAAAAATACCAAAAATCTTGTGTTGCCATGTTCCTTCTATTTGGTTGCATCTTCGCTTGCTAAAAAATTATTGATATGAATCCTTGTCCACTAGCCAGACTTTTCAAAAATTCTAATTATGATAAAACCAATTGCTAGTGATGAAAATACTATAAGATCTTTGAAAGAAAAGATGAATTAGAGTGCACTTCATTATCTTTATGAAGTTCTTCTTGAAAATAGTGAATCTGAAAATTGTTATGAAGTGTTAAAAGAAGAATTTTATAAAGTGATTCATGATAGTTCCTTGAATGAAAAGCATGATTGCAATGATGTTAGTATGAATTCAATGAATGTCAATTGTGCTAATGATATGCAAAGCTACAAGCTTGGGGATGATGAGTTTGATGAGCATGATATTGTTAGTCCCCCTACTAATGAAGAAGTTATAAAAGAAAATTTTGATAATCCTTATGACTAAAGTGATGAAGATGATATACTTGATGAAAATATTGCTTTTTATTGTGAAACTATGTCGGTAGGCACTATTGATGATGATTTTGTTATGCCTACTACTTATTGTAATGATCATGATTGGGGTGATAATTATGATGCTTCTTGTGGTATTGTGAGTTTATTTGAGCCTCATAATGAATATTTTATTGATAATAATGTTTTCTATAATATTAAAAGTGGGTTTGGAGAGGTGATGACTTTACTTGATGTTAATCCCACTATCTTTGAAGATTATAAAAAATTTATGCATGTGGATCGTAAAGAGAATATTTTATATGATAGCTATATTGTTAAATTTGATTATGATCCTACATGTAATTATTTTGGAGAGGCAAATACGTTTATAGAAATTTTCATGTTACTCAATTACCTCTCTTGATGTTCAAATTTTTAATATTTCGTCCTTCTTCCTTGCATATGCTAAATATTGCTTGCTTTGATAATTTGTTTAATTATGAAATGCCTATGCATAGGAAATGGGTTAGACTTAAATGTGCTAGTTGCATTGCTATATGATGCTTTATTTGTGTTTTAATTCTTATCATTTATGTGAGCATCATCAAAATCTCAAGCCTATCTTAATGGCTATAAAGAAGGAGCTTGTTGGGAGGCCACCCAATAGTTATCTTTATTTTTACTTTTTTCAGTGTGTCAACATGATTATTGCTACTAGAGTAATTATGTTTGTATATTTTATTTAATTTTTGTGCCAAGTAAAGCCTTGGATGCTTGTTTATTTGGTTCTGTGCAAAAACAAAAACTTTTGCGTCAGTATATGAATTCTTATTCTGTACAGGAACGTGATCAATTGCTGAAATGTTTACACAGTATTGCCATGCAAATTGTCTACGTTGCATTAATTTTTCAGAATTTTTAGAGTTACAGAAGTATGATAGAAAATTAGATCTTTACGTGTTGTTCTGTTTTTTTACAGATTCTGCTTTTTATTGCATAGTTTGCTTGTTTTAAAGTTTCTACAGCTTATATTGGGGGATATAAATTGTAGAAATGATAGAATACAGTAGTCATTATGTGGGAACAATTATGAATCTTGTCTTGACAGTAACCCAGTGATTGATTTATTTTATTATACTAACCTATCTCACGACCTCCTCACTAGGGGCATGCAAGTTATACTTTGCTTCAAGGGCTAACTAAATTTTTGCAATAAATGCTTGAGTTCTTCATGTTTAATGTGAGCCTTTGGTATGAAAGCACTTCCACCTATCCATATTTTGCTAGCCTCTTCGGTACCGTGCATTGCCCTCTCTCACATTGAGACTTGGTGCAAACTTCGCCGGTGCATCCAACTCCGTGAAATGATACGCCCTTTCACACATAAGCCACCTTATATCCTTCCTCTAAACAGCCACCATACCTACCTATCATGGCATTTTCATAGCCATTCCGAGATATATTGCCATGCAACTTCCATTGTTACTTTTATGACTTGATCACTCATTGTCATATTGCTTTGCTTGATCATAGATAGCTGACAAGATATTTTGTGGCAAAGCCACCGTTCATCATTATAATACATGTTACGCTAGATCATTGCACATTCTGGTACACTACCAGAGGGATTCATCTTCAGTCATCATGTTGTTCATGTGTTTTTGAGTTGTAAGTAAAATAAAAGTGTGATGATCATCATTATTAGAGTGCCCCCTACTTGTGAGTTTATGAAATGGAGGAGACTTATGAGTCCTAGAAAAAGAGGGGATGTGGTCCATGAGGCCATTTAAAGAAATGAGAGAAAAAGAGAGGGGGGCACACTACTATCCTTTTTCCACACTTGTGCTTCAAAGTAGCATCATGTATTTCATATAGAGAGTCTCCATGATTTTCACTTTCATAAACTAGTGGGATTTTTCATTATATAACTTCACTTGCATATTCCAATGACGAGCTTCCTTAAATGCTTGAGGTCTTAATGAGCAAGTAAGTTGGATGCACACCCGCTTAGTTTCATATAGAGAGCTTTCATACGCTTATAGCTCTAGTGCATATGTTGCATGGTAATCACTACTCCTCACATCAACATCGATTGTAAGGCCTCTCCTTGCCTAATGATCTACCCTCGTTGATGTGAGACTTTCCTATACTATAAACCCCAATCATCATTCTCTTTGCCATCCTAAGTGCTAAAGACCTTGGTTCACGCTCAAGTATTGCGTGAAAGTTTAAAAAGTTGAAGCAAGAAAAGTATGATTTAATTGCTTGGTTTGGCACCGGGGTTGTTCTTAATTTGATATCTATATGCAGGGAAGACTGAGCGTGTCATGCTTATCGTGATTAAGTGTGTAGGGATCACTTTCTTTAACATCATTATTTTGAAAGGCAATAATCGTTTACTTGCATGTTTATGTATTATTGTTTTAATGTCAAATTGATAGATTATTGCCTTGAATCACTTGTGTCCCATATATCCAAGTTACATCGTTTGATCAAGAACATGTTGGGTAGCATTCAACATCAAAAGTTCATTTTGTTATCATTTACCAACTCAAGGACGAGTAGGAATTAGGCTTGGGGATGCTGATATGTCTCCAATGTATCTATAATTTTTGATTATTTCATCCTATTATATTATCACTTTTGTATGTTTTGTATGCCATTTTATATTATTTTTATGGTCTAACCTATTAACTTAGTGCCTAGTGCCAGTTCCTGTTTTTTGCATGTTTTTTGTTTCGCAGAAAAACCATACCTACCGAAGTCCAAACACGATGAAACTTTACGGTGATTTTTTCTAGAACATAAGAGGTCCTAGAAGCTTCGAGGAGAGACCAGAAGACACATGAGGGGCCACAAGCCTTGGTGGCGTGCCATGGGGGGTAGGCACATCGGGTGAGCTTGTGGGCCCCTTGATGCTCCGTTTGCCCTAATTTCTGGCCTATAAATTCCCACATATTCCAAAACCCTCGGAGCGAGACCCGAAACAATTCTTCCGCCACTGCGAACCTCTGTTCCACCGTGATCCCATCTGGAGCTCTTTGCCAGCACTCTGCCAAAGCGGGAAACCATTGGGTAGGGCAACTTCATCAACCTTGCTGCCTCCATGATGATGTGTGAGTAGTTCCTACAGGACCTACGGATCCACAGCAGTAGCTAGATGGCTTTCTCTCCCTCTCTCTCTCTTTTGATCTTCAATACAATGATCTCCTCTGAGATCAATCCGATGTAATCTTTTGCGATGTGTTTGTTGGGATCCGATGAATTGTGGGTTTATGATCAGATTATTCATTGATCTATTTTGAGTTCTTGAGCCTTCATTATTGTGTAATTTTTTAGCTTTGTATTTCTCTTTGATCTATCGGTCTACTTTGGCCAAGTTTGATTGATTTGTCTTCAGTAGGAGAGGTGCTTTGTAGTAGGGTTCAATCTTGCGGTGATCCGGTCCAGTGACAGAAAGGACAAGGGCACGTATTTGTATTATTGCTACTAACAAAAAAACAACGGGGTTTGGTCATATTGATTGATCTTACTTTGTCTACATTATGTCATCTTGCTTAATGCGTTACTCTATTTGTATGAACTTAATACTTTGAGATGCATGCTGGATAGCGATCTTGGGGTGGAGTAATAGTAGTAGACGCAGTTGGATTAACGGTCTACTTGTCACGGACGTAATGCCTATATAATGATTATGACTTGGATGATCTTCATAACTATGCACAATTCTGTCAATTGCCCAACGGTAATTTGTTTACCCTTCGATATTCTGCTTTTGATAGAGACGCCTCAAGTGAACCTATGGCCCCCGGGTCCATTCTCCATATATTTACAAGTTCCTACAATTGCTATCAATTTGCTATCATTATTTTAGTTACTATTATCCGTTTCTATCTTTACTATTATCTGCTTTTAACCTTGTGGCTAGCAAAAACAAGGGGAGTGACGACCCCCTTGCCTTTGTTGGGTGCAAGCAATTATTTTGTTTGTGTGCAGGTGCTGCTAACATTGTACGTGTGTTGCCTCCTACTGGTTCGATAAACCTTGGTTCTTAACTCAGGGAAATACTTTCTGCTGCAGTGCTACATCACCGTTCCTCTTTGGGGAAATCCAACAACTCATGCGGGAGTAGTGATGACCCACAAGTATAGGGGATCAATCGTAGTCCTTTCGATAAGTAAGAGCATAGAACCCAACGAGGATCAGAAGGAAATGACAAGCGGTTTTCAGCAAGGTATTCTCTGCAAGTGCTGTAAACAATAGTAACAGATAGTTTTGTAGCAAGGTGATTCGTAGCAAGTAACAAGTAACAATAGTAACAAAGGTGCAGCAAGGTGGCCCAATCCTTTTTGTAGCAAAGGACAAGCCGGAAGTTCTCTTATATAAAGCAAAGTGCTCTCGAGGACACATGGGAATTCTCGTCTAGTCACGTTCATCATGTTTAGTTAATTCGCGTTCACTACTTTGATAATTTGATATGTGGGTGGACCGGTGCTAAGGTGTTATTCTTACTTGAACAAGCAACCCTCTTATGATTACCCCCTCTCGCAAGCATCCGCAACTATGAAAGAAGAATTATGATAAATCCAACCATAGCATAAAACATATGGATCCAAATCAGCCCCTTACGGAATGACGCATAAACTAGTGTTTAAGCTTTTGTCACTCTCGCAACCCATCATCTACTTATTACTCCCCAATGCATTCCCCTAGGACCAAATATGGTGACGTGTCATGTAGTCGACATTCACATGACACCACTAGAGGAATAACAACATACACATCATCAAAATATTGAACGAATACCAACTTCACATGATTACTTATAACAAGACTTCTCCCATGTCCTCAAGAACAAAAGTAACTACTCACAAATCATTTTCATGTTCAAGATCAGAGGGGTATAGAATATAATTAAGGATCTGAACATATGATCTTCCACCAAATAAACCAACTAGCATCAACTACAAGATGTAATCAACACTACTAGCAACCCACAGGTACCAATCTGAGGTTTTGAGAAAAAGATTGCATACAAGAGATGAACTAGGGTTTGAGATAAGATGGTGTTGGTGAAGATGTTGATGAAGATTGGTCCTCCCACGATGAGAGGATCGTTGGTGATGTCGATGGCTTCGATTTCCCCCTCCCGGAGGGAAGTATCCCTGACGGAATCGCTCCACCGGAGAGCAAAAGTGCTCCTGTCCAGGTTCCGCCTCGAGACGACGGCGCATCATACCGAAAGTCTTCTCTTATTTTTTTTCTAGGGAAAAAGGCCTCATATAGCAGAAGGGGGGCACCGGAGGGCTGCTGTGGGCCCCACAAGGCATCAGGACGCGCCCTAGGGGGTAGGCGCCCCCTGTTGCCTTGTGGGCAATAGGTGGCCCCCCTCTAGTGGTTTTTCCTTCCAAAAATCCTTATATATTCAATAAAAATTCTTAGTGAAGTTTCAGGTCATTTGGAGCTCCGTAGAATAGCTAACTCTGTTGTACCCCTTTTTGGTCCAGAATTCCAGCTGCCGGTGATTTACCTCTTCATGTAGATCTTGCAAATTAAGATAGAAAAGGCATTAGAATTGCATCATAAAGTGAAATAATGACCAAAAACATTATAAATAATAGTAGGAAAACATGATGCAAAATGGACATATAAAGTAGCATGCACTATCATTAATTCTCTGAGAATCTTGTTCAATTCTTTTAGGATGACCCTCGGGATACAAATGTTCCCGAGTCATTTTACCTCCTATAGTAATTACTCCAACAACATGCTTATTAAGTTTATTATGCATGTCCTTCAACATATCATGTTGTGATATAGAAACTTGTTCAAGTTGAGTGTGAACCCTAGAGAAGTGTTTACATAAACCTTTAACATCATTGGAAATTCTAACTAGCACATCACTCAAACGTTCTATAATAATAGCTTTATGTTTCAATTGATCACTAATTTGCATATTGAAGTTTTGTTGTTTAATGACAAAATTATCAAACTCATCTAAGCATTGACTTGGAGACTTATTATAAGGAATATCACCTTCATAAAATCTATAAAGAGAATGTACCGCCACTACCTGTGTCGGAGTGTCGAGTCCCTGTCTTTCTTCAATGGGTGGTAGATTCTTAACATCTTCAGCTTTAATACCTTTTTCTTTCATAGATTTATTGGCTTCTTGCATAACTTCAGGGCTGAGGAATAGAATACCTCTCTTCTTCGAAGTTGTCTTAGGTGGTGGTTCGGGAAGTGTCCAATCATCGGCATTTTTCAATCAGTTATTCAATAGTTCTTGAGCCTGTTCAACTGTTCTTTCCCTAAAACACAACCAGCACAACTATCTAGGTAGTCCCTAGATGCATCGGTTAGTCCATTATAAAAGATATCAAGAATTTCATTCTTCTTAAGAGGATAATCAGGAAAATCATTAAGTAATTGGAGAAGCCTCCGCCAAGCTGAGGGAGATGCTCTTCCTCAAGTTGTTCAAAATTATATATTTCCTGTAAGGCAGCTTGTTTCATATGAGCAGGAAAATATTTTTCAGAGAAATAATAAATCATATCCCGGGGATTACGAACACAGCCAGGAGCAAGATTATTAAACCAAGTTTTAGCATCACCCATTAATGAAAAAGGAAACAACTTAAGAATATAATAGTAACGGATCTTTGCCTGTTGAGCAAATAGGGTGGGAATATCATTCAATTTAGTGAGGTGTGCAACAACTTTTTCAGATTCATGACCATGAAAAGGATTAGATTCTACTAAGGTAATAAGTTCAGGATCAACAGAGAATTCATAGTCCTCATCATCAACAAAAATAGGAGAAGTTGCAAACTTAGGATCATGTTTCATCATTTTGTTCATAGCTTTTTCTTTAAGTATAGCAATAAAACCTTCTATGCCTTTAGTAGTGTCATAGGCCATAAGATCTCTAGTAATCTCCTCATCAAAAGTATAACCTTTAGGAACACCTTCTAATATTTTACTCCTAACAGGAGTACTAGGTGCAATAGGTGATTCATAATTTTTAGCAAATTCAGTTTCTTTAGCTTTAGCAATATGAGCTTCTAGTAATCCCCAAGTGGCACAGTTTTATCAAGCAAAGTAGAAGCATCATCATGAGTATCATCAATAGTAGAAGCAGTGTCTATTACTTGCGGCATATCATATTTTATAGCAGGTGGTGATGCCACAAGTTGACTCAAAACAGTAGGTGAATCAAGCGTAGAGCTAGTTGGCAATTCCTTACCTGTCCTCGTCCTAGAGGGCATGATCTTGGTCTTAGAGTCTCGAAGATTCTTCATAGTGAATATAAATTGCAGCAAATATTTAACTCCCAAGTGAACTTAATAAATAGAGCAATGATCCCTAGCAACGGCGCCAGAAAATAGTCTTGATGACCCACAACTGTAGGGGGTCGCAACAGTCTTCGAGGGTAGTATTTCACCCAAATTTATTGATTCGACACAAGGAGAGCCAAAGAATATTTATAAGCCTTGGCAGTTGTGTTGTCAATTCAACCACACATGAGAATCACTTCCTTGCAACAATTTATTAGTAGCACAGTAATATGATAGCAGTGATAGCAATAGTAACGGTAAAAGTAGCGGTTTTGTAGCAAGTAGAGTAATAGTAGAAACTTGAGCAAAGGCAATAGTATTAAAGCGTGGGCATGGAGTAGCGATGGATATTAGATTCAATATGTAACTGTCACAACCTAGAGCGACACATAATAGCTCCAATTCATCAATCATATGTAGGCATGTATTCCATATATAGTCATGCATGCTTGTGATAAGAACTTGCATGCCATCTTTTGTCCTACCCTCCCGTGGCAGCGGGGTCCTAATGGAAACTAATGGTAATTAAGGCGCTCCTTTTAATAGAGAACTGGAACAAAGCATTAACACATGTGAATGAATGAACTCCTCAAGTTAAAGTCATCCCCATCAATACCCCAATCATTGTCACCTTGGGGGTCTAAGGTTCAGAACGTGAGGGGGAACATTGCATGGAAAACAAAAAAAATCCTACGAAACATTCAAAGATCTATCTATGGAGATGCTAGCAATGAGAGGGGAGTGTGTCTACGTACCCTTGTAGACCGAAATCATTAACGATCTAGAGATCGTCGTTCACGTAGTCGTACTTGCGTCGTGATCCAATCTGATCCAAGCGCCGCACGTGCGGCACCTCCGAGATTAGCACACGTTCGGCTCGGTGGTGTCCTCTCCTTCTTGATCCAGCAAGTGAGGGAGAGTAGGTAGATGAGATCTGATCCAACATGATGGCGTGGTGGTGGTGGCAGCAACGGAACTGTAGCAGGGCTTCGCCAAGCGTCTGCGCGACGTGGAGGAGGAGTAACGGGAGGGGGAGGCGGCAAGGGTGGAAGGGTGGCTGCCCCCAACGCCTCCCCACCTTTATATAGGCACGGAGGGGGCTGGTGGCTTGCCCTCCAAGCCCCTAGGGTCGTTGGCCAAGGGGGGGAGGAAGGAAATCCCTCCTTTCCTTCCCCACCGATCGTTATCCCCCTTTTTAGGGATCTCGATCTTATCCCTTCGGATATGATCCTATTCCTTTTAGGGAAGGATCTTAGTGCGCCTAGACCAGGAGTGTGGGGCCTTTCCCCACTACCCACGTCCATGTGGGCCCCCCATGCAGGTGGGCCCCACTCCGGAACCTTCTAGAACCTTCCCGGTACAATACCGAAAAAATCTAAGCATTTTCTCGAACACTGAACATGACTTCCCATATATAAATCTTTACCTCCAGAGCATTCCGGAGCTCCTCGTGATGTCCCGGATCCCATCCAGGACTCCGAACTACTTTCGGACTTCACCATATGAATATCTCAATACTACCCTAGCGCTACCGAATATTAAGTGTGCGACCCTACGGGTTCGTGAACATGCAGACATGACCGAGACACCTCTCCGGTCAATCACCAATAGCGGGACCTGGATGCCCATATTGACTCCTACATATCCAACAAAGATCTTTATCGGTCGAACCATGATGTCGAGGATTCAGTTAATCTCGTATACAATTCCCTTTGTCTGGCGATATGTTACTTGCCTGAGATTCGATCGTCGGTATCTTCATACCTAGTTCAATCTCGTTACCCGCAAGTCTCTTTACTTGTTCCGTAATACAAGATCCCGTGACTAAACTCATTAGTCACATGAAGCTTCTTGTGATGTTGTATTACCGAGAGGGCCCAGAGATATCTCTCCGTCACACGGAGCGACAAATCCCAGTCTCGATCCATGCAACCCAACAAACACTTTCGGAGATACCTGTAGAGCACCTTTATGATCACCCAGTTATGAAGTGACGTTTGATAGCACACAAAGTATTCCTCTCGTATCCAGGAGTGGCATAATCTTATGGTCTAAGGAACAAATACTTGGCATGAAGAAAGCTGTAGCAAATAAACTAAGTGATACGATCTGATGCTAAGCTTAAGGTTGGGTCTGTCCATCACATCATTCTCCTAATGATGTGATCCCGTTATTGAATGACAACTCATGTCAATGGTTAGGAAACCTTAACCATCTTTGATTAACGAGGTAGTCTAGTAGAGGCTCACTAGGGACACGGTGTTGTTTATGTATCCACACATGTATTAAAGTTTTCGGATAATACAATTCTAGCATGAATAATAAACATTTATCATGAACAAGGAAATATGATAATAACCATTTTATTATTGCCTCTAGGGCATATTTCCAATAGTCTCCCACTTGCATTAGAGTCAATAATCTAGTTTACATCATAATGTATCTAACACCCATAGAGTTCTCGTGTTGATCATGTTTTGCTCGTGGAAGAGGTTTAGTCAACGGTTCTGCCACATTCAGATTCGTATGTACTTTGCAAATCCCCATGTCACAAGTAGATGTTACTACCACGCTCTGCTTGGAGCTGCTCCAACTAACTGCTCCACCATTCAAAATAAATATGTATCCGGTCTGAGACTTTGAGTTATCCGGATCAGTGTCAAAGCTAGCATCGACGTAACCCTTTACGATGAGCTCTTTGTCACCTCCATAAACAAGAAACATTTTCTTAGTCCTCTTTAGGTACATAAGGATATTTTTGATAGATGTCCAGTGATCTACTCCTGGATCACTCTGGTACCTACCTGCCAGACTTATGGCAAGGCACACATCAGGTCTGGTACAGCATGGCATACATTATAGAGCCTATGGCTGAGGCATAGGGGACGACTTTCATCCTTTCTCTTTCTTCTGTCGTGGTCGGGCTTTGAGTCTTACTCAACTTCACACCTTGCAACACAGGCAAGAACCCCTTCTTCGACTGGTCCATTTTGAACTTCTTTAAAATCTTGTCAAGGTATGTGCTTTGCGAAAGTCCAATCAGGCATCTTGATCTATCTCTATAGATCTTAATGCCCATTATGTAAGCAGCTTCACCCAGGTCTTTCATTGAAAAACTTTTGTTCAAATAACCTTTTATGCTTTCCAGAAATTCTATATCATTTCCAATCAATAATATGTCATCCACATATAGTATTAGAAATGCTACAGAGCTCCCACTCACTTTCTTGTAAATACAAGCTTCTCCATAAGTTTGTATAAAACCAAAAGCTTTGATCACCTCATCAAAGCGTATATTCCAACTCCGAGATGCTTGCACCAGTCAATAGATGGATCGTTGGAGCTTGCATACCTTATTAGCATCCTTAGGATCAATAAAACCTTCGGGCTGCATCATATACAGGAACGCGGTTTTCACATCCATCTGCCAGATTTCATAATCGAAAAATGCAACAATTGCTAACATAATCCTAACAGACTTCAACATCGTACGGGTGTGAAAGTCTCATCGTAGTCAACCCCTTGAACTTGTCGAAAACCCTTTGCGACAAGTCGAGCTTTATAGGCGGTGACATTACCATCAGCATCCGTCTTCTTCTTAAAGATCCATTTGTTCTCAATGGCCTGCCGGTCATCGGGTAAGTCTACCAAAGTACATACTAGGTTCTCATACATGGATCCTATCTCGGATTTCATGGCCTCAAGCCATTTGTCGGAATCCGGGCTCGTCATTGCTTCTTCATAGTTCATAGGTTCACCGTTGTCTGACAACATGACTTCCAAGACAGGATTACTGTACCACTCTGGTGCGGAACGTATCCTGGTTGACCTACGAAGTTCAGTAGTAACTTGATCCAAGTTTCATGATCATCACCATTTGCTTCCTCTCCGGCTAGTGTAGGCATCACGGGAACTTCTTTCTGTGATGTGCTACTCTCCAATTCGAGAGAAGGTACGATTACCTCATCGAGCTCTACTTTCCTCCCACACACTTCTTTCGAGAGAAACTCCTTCTCTAGAAAGGATCCATTCTTGGCAACAAAGATCTTGCCCTCGGATCTATGATAGAAGGTATATACCCAATGGTCTATTTAGGGTATCCTATGAAGATGCACTTCTCCGCTTTGGGTTCGAGCTTATCAGGCTGGAGCCTCTTGACATAAGTGTTGCATCCCCAAACTTTAAGAAACGACAATTTAGGTTTCTTGCCAAACCATAATTCATATGGTGTCGTCTCAACGGATTAGACGGTGCCATGTTTAAAGTGAATGCGGCTGTCTCTAATGCATAACCCCAAAACGATAGTGGCAAATCAGTAAGAGACATCATAGAACGCACCATATCCAATAAAGTACGATTACGACGTTTGGACACACCATTACGCTGTGGTGTTCCAGGTGGCGTGAGTTGTGAAACACTTCCACATTGTATTAAATGCATGCCAAACACGTGACTCAAATATTCACCTCCACGATCAGATCGTAGAAATTTTATTTTCTTGTTATCATGATTCTCTACTTCACTCTGAAACTCCTTGAACTTTTCAAATGTTTCAGACTTGTGTTTCATTACGTAAATATACCCATATCTATTCAAATCATCTGTGAATGTAAGAAAATAACGATATCCACCGCGTGCTTCAACACTCATCAGACCGCATACATCGGTATGTATTATTTCCAACAAGTCACTTGCCCGCTCCATTGTACTAGAAAACGGGGTTTTCGTCATCTTGCCCATGAGGCATGGTTCACATGTTTCAAATGATTCATAATCAAGTGATTCCAAAAGTCCATCAGCATGGAGTTTCTTCATGCGCTTTACACCAATATGACCTAAGCGGCAGTACCACAAGTATGTGGTACTATCATCATTAACTTTGCATCTTTTGGCATCAATATTATGAACATGTGTATCACTACGATCGAGATTCAACAAGAATAAACCATTCACTTTGGGTGCATGACCATAAAAGGTAGTATTCATATAAATAGAACAACCATTATTCTCTACTTAAATGAATAACCATCTCGCAATAAACAAGATCCAGATATGATGTTCATGCTTAACGCAGGCACAAAATAACAATTATTTAGGTTTAAAACTAATCCCGAAGGTAGATGTAAAGGGAGCGTGCCGACGGCGATCACATCAACCTTGGAACCATTTCCAACGCGCATCGTCACCTCGTCCTTAGCTAGTCTCCGTTTATTCCGTGGCTCCTATTTCTAGTTACAAATATTAGCAACCGAACCAGTATCAAATACCCAGGCGCTACTACGAGCACTAGTAAGGTACACATCAATAACGTGTATATTAAATATACCTTTGTTGAAGTTGCCAGCCTTCTTATCTACCAAGTACTTGGGGCAGTTCCACTTCCAGTGGCCATTCCCCTTGCAATAGAAGCACTCAGTCTCAGGTTTGGGTCCAGCCTTGGGTTTCTTCACTGGAGCGGCAACTAGCTTGCCATTCTTCTTGAAGTTTCCCTTCTTTCCCTTGCCTTTCTTGAAACTAGTGGTCTTTTTGACCATCAACACTTGATGCTCTTTCTTGATTTCTACTTTCGCGGCCTTAAGCATTGCAAAAAGTTCAGGGACCGTCTTCTCCATCCCTTGCATGTTATAGTTCATCACGAAGCTCTTGTAGCTTGGTGGCAGTGACTAGAGAACTCTGTCAATCACTACTTCATCCGAAAGATTAACTCCCAACTAATTCAAGCGGTTGAAGTACCCAGACATCTTGAGTACGTGCTCGCTAACGGAGTTGTTTAACTTGTCGGAGGCATCATACCTCTCGACCCGGGCGTGATCTTGAAATACCAATTTCAGCTCTTGGAACATCTCATATATATGCTCCATGGTGCTCAAAACGTCTTTGGAGCCCCGGTTCTAAGCCGTAAAGCAGGGCGCAGTGAACTATTGAGTAGTCATCATTTCTTGCCTGCCAAACGTTCATAGCGTCTAGATTGGTGGGAGCGGGTGGCACACCTAGCGGTGCATCAAGGACATAAGCCTTCTGTGTAGCAGTGAGGATAATCCTCAGATTACGGACCCAGTCCGCATAGTTGCTTCCATCATCTTTCAACTTAGCTTTCTCTAGGAACGCATTAAAATTCAGGGGAGCTACAACGCGAGCCATTGATCTACAACATAAATTTGCAAAGACATTTAGACTATGTACATGATAATTGGTTCAGTTAATCAAAATACTAATGAACTCCCACTTAAATCAACATCCCTCAAGTTGTCTAAGTGTTACATGATCCAAATCAACTAACCCATTTCCGATCATCACATGAGATGGGGTAGTCATCAATGGTGAACATCTCCATGTTGATCATATCTACTATATGACTCATGTTCGACCTTTTGGTCCTCCGTGTTTCGAGGCCATGTCTATACATGCTAGGCTCGTCAAGTTTAACCCAAGTATTCTGCATGTGTAAAACTGGCTTACACCCGTTGTATGTGAATGAAGAGTTTATCACACCCGAGCATCACGAGGTGCTTCGAAACGACGAACTTTCGCAACGGTGCATACTTAGGGAGAACACCTTTTATCTTGAAATTAAGTGAAGGGATCATCTTATAATGCTACCGTCGTCCTAAGCAAAATAAGATGCATAAAAGATAAACATCACATGCAATCAATATGTGACATGATATGGCCATTATCATCTCGTGCTTTTGATCTCCATCTCCAAAGCACCGGGTCGATCTCCATCATCATGATCTCCATCATCGTGTCTTCAAGTGGTTGTCTCTGCCAACTATTGCTTCTACAACTATTGCTAACTCATAGCGATAAAGTAAAGCAATTTCATGGCGTTTAATGATTGACATGTGGGTCATACAATAAATTAAAGGCAACCCTATGGCTCCTGCCGGTTGCCGTACTCATCGACATGCAAGTCGTGAACTATTACAAAACATGATCATCTCATACATCATATATATCAAATCACGTTATGGCCATACTACATCACAACATGCCCTGCAAAAACAAGTTAGACGTCCTCTACTTTGTTGTTGCAAATTTTACGTGGCTGCTATGGGCAACTAACAAGAACTGTTCTTATCTACGCAAAGCCACAATGGTGATATACAAGTTGTCTTTTAACCTTCTACAAGGACCGCCCTTGTCAAATCAGATTCGACTAAGGTGGGAGAGACAGACACCCGCCAGCCACTTTTATGCAATACAAGTTGCATGTCAGTCAGTCGAACCGATCTCTTATGCGTGGACAAGTAAAGTTGGTCCAGGCCGCTTCATCCCACAATACCGCCGAATCCAAATAAGACAACGGAGGTAAGCAATCTAAACATCAATGCCCACAACATCTTTGTGTTCTACTCATGCATAACATCTACGAATAGACCTAGCTCTGATACCACTGAGGGGGAACGTTAAATGGAAAACAAAAAAAATTCCTATGAAACATTCAAAGATCTATCTATGGAAAGCGTTAACGATCTAGAGATCGTGGTTCACGTAGTCGTACTCGCGTCATGATCCAATCTGATCCAAGCACCGCACGTGCTGCACCTCCGAGATTAGCACACGTTCAGCTCGGTGGCGTCCTCTACTTCTTGATCCAGCAAGCAAGGGAGAGAAGGTAGATGAGATCTAATCCAACACGACGGCGTGGTGGTGGTGGTAGCAGCGGAACTGCAGCAGGGCTTCGCCAAGCATCTGCGCGACGTGGAGTAGGAGTAACGGGAGGGGGAGGCAGCAAGGGTGGAAGGGCTGCATTAGAGTTTGGAACTATTTGCAAATTCAGTGGTCTGCAGGTCTCTCTACAAAGGACTGCATTCTGGCTGCTAAAAGGAGCTTCCAACAACCTTTCTTTTTTTAGGTTGTATTTCTGGCTGCATGGAACATATGGCTCATTAGAAATGGGAAAATATTCAGGCATGAAAGGCCCACATTTAGGGCGTGGAGGGCAAGGTTCATTCATGATGCCACAATGGTCTCACATAGGATGAAGCAAACAATGAGGCCATTATTTTTAGCTTGGATCCATAGTCTGCCTTGATGTAGGAGTGAGGTTGTTGTACATATTGGTTTTCTGTTGTAAATAGGTAAGGCTTGTTGTATCTTTTGTAGATTAGTTCTAGTTTTCTTCTTCTTTGTAAGGACCTTTTTGCTTTGCTTTGATTAATAAATGGTTGTGGGGCTTTTGCCTCACAGTGTTCAGTCAAAAAAAAAGGTGGAAGGGTGGCTGCCCCCAATGCCTCCCCGCCTTTATATAGGCGTGGAGGGGGCTGGTGGCTTGCCCTCCAAGCCCCTAGGGTCATTGGCCAAGGGGGGGGAAGGAAATCCCTCCTTTCCTTCCCCACCGATCGCTATCCCCTTTTTAGGGATCTCGATCCTATCCCTTCGGGATATGATCCTATACCTTTTAGGGAAGGACCTTGGTGCGCCTAGACCAGGGTGACGGCCTTTCCCCACTACCCACGTCCATGTGGTACCCCCCATGCAGGTGGGCCCCACTCCGGAACCTTCTAGAACCTTCCTGATACAATACCGGAAAAAAACCCGACCATATTCCGGAACCCTGAACATGACTTCCCATATATAAATTTTTCCCTCCGGACCATTTCGGGGCTCCTCGTGATGTCCCGGATCCCATCCGGGACTTTGAACTACTTTTGGACTTCACCATATGAATATCTCAATACTACCCTAGCGCTACCGAACGTTAAGTGTGCGACCCTACGGGTTCGGAAATATACAGATATGACCGAGACACCTCTCCGGTCAATAACCAATAGCGGGACCTGGATGACCATATTTATTCCTACATGTCCAACGAAGATCTTTATCAGTTGAACCACGATGTCGAGGATTCAGTTAATCCCGTATACAATTCCCTTTGTCTGGCGATATGTTACTTGCCCGAGATTCGATCGTCGGTATCTTCATACCTAGTTCAATCTCGTTGTCGGCAAGTCTTTTTACTCATTCCATAATACAAGATCATGTGACTAAACTCATTAGTCACATGAAGCTTCTTGTGATGTTGTATTACCGAGAGGGCCCAGAGATATCTCTCCGTCACACGGAGCGACAAATCCCAGTCTCGATCCATGCAACCCAACAAACACTTTCGGAGATACCTGTAGAGCACCTTTATGATCACCCAGTTACGAAGTGACGTTTGATAGCACACAAAGTATTCCTCCGGTATCCGGGAGTGGCATGATCTCATGGTCTAAGGAACAGATACTTGACATGAAGAAAGTTGTAGCAAATAAACTAAGTGATACGATCTGATGCTAAGCTTAAGGTTGGTTTTGTCCATCACATCATTCTCCTAATGATGTGATCCCGTTATCGAATGACAACTCATGTCAATGGTTAGGAAACCTTAACCATCTTTGATCAACGAGCTAGTCTAGTAGAGGCTCACTAGGGACACGGTGTTGTTTATGTATCCACACATGTATTTAAGTTTCCGGTCAATACAATTCTAGCATGAATAATAAAAATTTATCATGAACAAGGAAATATGATAATAACCATTTTATTATTGCCTCTAGGGCATATTTCCAACAGAACGATGACAGGTGCGTACAACTTACAGGTAAGATCAACATCTCAAATATATTCATGAAAGCATATATGTTCACATCTAAAATCATGGCACTCGGGCCCTAGTGACAAGCATTAAGCATAGCAAAGTCATAGCAACATCAATCTCAGAACATAATCGATACCAGGGGTCAAGCCCTAACAAACTGACATGATTACATAAGAAATCTCATCCATCTCCATCTACCACCAGTATGCATACAAAGGAATTACTCACACATGGTGGTGAGCATCATGAAATTGTTGATGGAGAAGGGTTGGTGATGACGACGGCGACAAATCCCTCTCTCCGGAGCATCGAACGACTCCAGATTAGGGCTCCCGATGGAGAACAGGAGGTGGCGGAGGCTCTGTATCATAAAACGCGATGAAACTTTCTCTCTGATTTTTTTCTCGGGAAGACGAAACTTATAGGCCTGGAATTAGGTCAGCAGGAGGTCTGTGGGCCCCACAAGCTACGAGGGTGTGCCCTGGGGAGTAGGCACTCCCCCTGGCTTGTGGCCCTACGGTGGCTTCCCTCTGGCACTTATTTGCTCCAGTATTTTTTATTTATTCCAGAAAAAATCTATGTAAAGTTTCGTCCAATCCCGAGAACTTTTATTTCATCACAAAAATAACACCAAGGTAGTTCTTCTGAATACAACGTCAGTCCGGGTTAGTTTCATTCAACTCATGCAAATTAGAGGTCAAAACAAGAGCAAAAGTGTTTGGAAAAGTAGTGGAGACGTATCACCGAGTCACTACGCGTAGGCAGGCCAAAATTTTCGGGCGCCGGATGTTCCGAGCGAGGGTTCGGGCAGGTTCCAGGGTTTCCAGAGAGTTTGCATGCCTAGGGGCTGCTTCATGGTGAGGAGGCCGGAAGTTCCGAGGTGGCCAGAAGTTTCGGGCGCCGAAGGATCCGGGTGAAGGTACGAGGAAGTTTCGGGCCAAACAGAGAGTTTGCAAGCTCGTTAGCCGGATTTGGACATCGGTGGCCGGAAGTTTTGGGCAGGGCCGGAAATTCTGGGGTTCTTTGTGCGTTCCTCTTGACGCTTGTCATTCCCTCATCGTCGGGTCCTTCTCCTTCAACTCTTGGTTCCACGGGATGGTCGTCGTACCTAATCACACATAACATCTCTGTTTGAGGTAGCGGCCATGTCTCATCCAAATGTATGGATAGCTCGAGAAGGAGAGATGTCACCTCGGTTTGAATAGCATGTGCACGAGCTCTCATCATAGGCCTACTTGGTGCTTGTGGAGTTGGTGCAGCGTCCATGGGGATGACCGCAGGATGCTCCGCATCACAAACTCCAACAAAAAATAAAAGCAATGTATACACAACATGTCTGGTGGTGCCTTTCACCGCTCTCTCTCGACCTTTCATTGTTGCCATCCTTTCATCAATATGAACAAACACGAATACAAGACTGAACAGAATATACATGACCACATTAAGAACTCATGAATGATCTCCTTCTATATGGGGGCACGGACTAAACCTAACACCCCCACGTCGGCCTTGTTCGTCATCCACTCGAAGCGGCGATGAGCCCCTAGCGATCGAGGATGCATGTCACGAACTCTTTGCTCACGATAGATGTCATTCTTCTCCATGACGACACCAGCCCACGACCAAGAATCTCAAAGCCGTCGACGCTCAGTAACTCGAAGAAGCCCCTACAAATCAAAGAGAGAGGAAAGTTATGTGCATCGTGTCCAGTGAATGACATGAAAAAAATGACTTTATAGGCAAACTCAACCGACTTAGTTAAAAGACAGAAACACCCTAACCAGGTAGAGCACCCGAGCATCGGGCATGCTTTGAACCGTCCGGCACATACCGGGCGCTTACCCGGGCGAAGCGACCGGGCCTGACCGGCTGGCCAACATCGATCGGTTGGCGCTCACCCGCCCACATGCGCGAGTCGACACAGACGACCACGACACACGCTGAGCCGGGTCAACCGGGCCCGCGTCCTATATGCCTCGCCCCACGCGTGAGCTGTCTAAGACGTGTGCGGCCGGTGCAGGCGGTCGCAACGCACACTCCGCCTGTTGCGACACACGGCTTTGCGTGCAAGAAAACATGTGGGCGGGCGTAATAGATGCCTCCCAACGGTCGTGGCCCCAGGAGCACTGAACAGTCCACCCGTCATGGACATGCAAGCCGGGTCACACGGATGCGATCCGTCCGGGCAGATCGGACGCATCGCTCCGAGAAGCCCCCGCGGCAAGCCACCCGGCGTGCGGTCCACCCGTCATGGACTGCACAGCCGGGCCGCCCCCCGCGCGGAGCCTCACCCGCAGGCGCGCTCAAAGTCGCCCAATGACGGTGGCCCCGGGCGAGCCGGACAGTCCACCCGTCATGGACCTCCCAGCCAGGTCGCCCGAGCCCGAGCCGTTCGGGCTGATCGGACGGCCCGGAGCCGCCCCGAGAGGCTCCCGCGGCAAGCCACCCGGCAACGGACGGCAGGAGGCTCTCTTCGCGCACGGAGAGCCCAGGGAGGCAAGTACTCCACCATCCTTTATAGGAGTAATGTGAGACATGGCTACTACCTCAAATGGAGATACTATATGTACTTAGGTACCAAGACGATGCCCTTGAAGATCCTCGGAGCAAAGGCCAAGCCGTCACGGAAGCGGAACGGAAGAAGCACCAAGTGGAGCTGCAGCCAAGCTTCAGCCATGAGACATCCGGTGGAACCACTGGACATCCGGTGCTACATGAGGAGGCCAGCCAGAAGGAGCAGCCGAAGGCCGGGCCTCTACAACAACCGGGCATCCGGTACGGACCGAACATCCGGTGCCTCGTCACTGACTGGACATCTGGTACATACTGGAAATCCGGTGCTAGGCACCCGAAGCAAAACCAGTCGTAATTACCGAACTAATGGTACCCCACCGGATATCTGGTGCCTCTCGAGCCACCGGACATCTCGTACCCACCGGACGTCCAGTACCTGCCTAGACGCAGCACTAGGCTTTTGGTCCATGTACCCCTCTCTCTCCTCCTAGACTATAAATATTGTACCCCTTGGACTAACCAGGGTTAGCAAAGCATATTAAATGAACTAGAAGAGAGCTTTGCTCCTTGTATCCCCTCTTTGAGGAACAAGACCGCTACTTGTGAGCTGCGTTGGGATTTTCCCCGAAGAGGAGGGGTGGGGCAGTACAGTAGAGATAAATATTTCCCTCAGTGAGAACCAAGGTTTAACCAATAGGAGAATCACGCAAACCCTCGTGAACAGCACCTGCACACACAAAAGCAAATACTTGCACCCAACGCAGGCAAGAGGGTTGTCAATCCCCTTGAACTCGTTACTTGCAAGGATCAAATCTTGTATAGGCAAAAGTATAAATTGTAAAACAAAAGAAAAGTAAATAAATTGCAGCAAGGTATTTTTAGTTTTTATAATATGTTTAAAGTAGACCCGAGGGCCATAGTTTTCACTAGAGGCTTCTCTCTCGAATACATAGCATACGGTGGGTAAACAAATTATTTTTGGGCAATTGATAGCAAAGCGCATAGTTATGACGTATTCATGGCAATGATCACATATATAGGCATCACGTCCAAGACAAGTAGACCGACTCCTACCTGCATCTACTACTATTACTCCACCAATCGACCGCTATCCAGCATGCATCTATGGTATTAAGTTCATGACAAACAGAGTAATGCCTTAAGCAACATGACATGATGTAGACAAAGTAAACTCAATCAATATGAATAAACCCCATCATTTTATCCTTAGTAACAACAATACAATACGTGTCTTGTCCCCTACTATGTCACTGGGATATAGAGCATCGCAAGATTGAACCCACTACAAAGCACCTCTCCCACTGAAGATAAATCAATCTAGTTGGCCAAACCAAATGAATAGATCGGAGAGAAATACAAAGCTATAATAATCATGCATAATAAAGTTCAGAAAAGACTCAATTACTTTCAATGAATAATCTGATCATAAACCCACAATTCATCGGATCCCAACAAACACACCACAAAAGAAGATTACATCGAATAGAACTCCAAGAAGATCGAGGAGAACATTGTATTGAAGATCAAAGAGAGAGAAGAAGCCATCTAGTTACTAGCTATGGACCCATAGGTCTATGGTGAACTACTCACACATCATCGGTAGGGTAGCAAGGTTGATGTAGAAGCCCTCCATGATCGATTCCCCCTCCGACAGAGTACCGGAAAAAGCCTCCAGATGGGATCACGGAAGAATAGAAGCTTTCGGCGGCGAAAAAGTTATATCGTCTGGCTCTCTGTTGGTTTGGGAATATATGTGAATTTATAGGCTTGGAATTAGGTCAAACGGAGCTGCGTGGGGCCCACAAGCTTAGGGGGCGCGCCTACCCCCTGGGGCGCGCCCCTCGAGCTTGTGGCTCTCTCGTATCTCGTCTGGTCTCCTCCCGAAGCTTCTAGGGTCCCTTCTGATCTAGAAAAAATTAATCTAAAGATTTTTTTTCTGTTTGGACTTCGTTTGATATTGATTTTCTGAAAAGCCAAAAACAAGCAGGAAAAACAGGAACTGGCACTCGGCACTAAGTTAATAGGTTAGTCCCAAAATGATATAAAATAGTATATAATGCATATAAAGCATCCAAGATTGATAATATAATAGCATGAAATAATCAAAAATTATAGATACGTTGGAGACGTATCAAAGACCTCCATGTGGAGAAAGATCTCATCATAGATCACCAAGCCCTCCTTTGTGGAGAAGGATTCCCCAAGTGAATAACCAAGACCTTCATCTCCCCTTGTGGATTTGAGGAAGTACTAGCCTCCAAGACCTCATATCCTCTAGGATTTGAGATGAACTTTACCTTGTTGCTACTTTCCCTTGATTGTTCATGGATCTTGTGGATCTCTTATGTGTATGTGATGAGAGTGGATGTGTGATTAGATATTTGTCTTGAGTGTTTCTTCCCTTTGTTCCTGAGTCCTCTTGATCCACCTCCAAGCGTGAAAGATTGGGCATCTAGGGTCAGTATCCCACATCACAGTGGCCACACAAGAGCATATTTATGTCAAAACCAATCCCATTATGTACACATTTTTACCTTTTATCGAAATGTAGTAGAGTTATCATGGCATCTTGCATCCCTTTTTTGTCATGGCATTTAATATGTATTTTAACATTGTATTTTTATGCATCACTTAGCTAGCATTTTTATTCATAGTTAGGATAGCAATTTTTGTGACAGGTGCATGGCATTTTGAAATTTAAACACATTACAGTTTTTAATCTAGGTTTTTTGCATACTTGTATCCCAATTGCAGTCTTAGCAATACTCCCATGGTAGCTTCATTAACACTGCCATGACAGTTATATTAATACTGGCATGGCATTTTTGTTAAACATCAAGTACGTTTTTCATAATGGGATTTTTTCTGACACCTAGATGGGATCTTTTATATAGCTTGCATGGCAAAAAACAGTTGTGACTGTGTGGCAAGTATCTACTTTTTTCAGTATCACAAAATCTGCTATTTTCTTTTCATGACCTCTAGTGGTGGAAACCACTTAGTTCTACAGGAAAAATCACACAACCCCATTGTATCTAATATAACCCGAATTCAATTTTAGTAGATCTACACGTCCACACAACACCAAGTTCAATTACAAATGGCAAGTATATATTTTCACCCTTGGCAAATTTGATATACCAGCGAGTGGTATACTAATCTAGTGGCAAAATCACCCTATTATTGACCATGGCAAGATTATGTAGATCATGTTGGCAATTTCGAGGAGGGGCGATAGATGGAGGTGTTATTTCTCACCTCAATTGGACAATCTGGTGCTTCGATCCACCAATGCTCGAGCTTTCATGATAGTTTTTGGTGGGCGGCTCGCTTTTTGGAGAAGGGGCAGAGAAGAGGAAGGATCAGATCAGACAGCGATAGAACAGGGATGATAGAGGCGAAGGCATCCCGTCTTTCAATGAGATGGTGGCTATCGTTTGGTAGAAGTCGACTTTGACGATCCGACTACGAACGTGCAATGACGTCGCGCCTTAGCAATCGCTAAACCAACTTCGAGAGGTTATTGACCACGCCGGAGCACGATCAACCTGACCACGAAGGTCTATTTCCTGCATGCAAACGAAGAACAAGCAAGAAATTGAAATTGCAATCTGAATATTGCAAATATAAGAGGAAAGCTTTATTAATGAAAGTGGGGTTCTGTGACGTCTTGGTCTGGTCGTTGAACACAAACGAAGTATGCGAAGTTTCAGCTATGGCGAACTTTTAATCTAAACAAAACCCAAGTCTAAAACGACGCCCTAATGGCTGTATTTATAGGGAGACGGAGAGGAATTTTGTCCACTCTTGGCAAGGTGGGACTAAATTCTGTCCTAAGTCGTTTTCCCTATTAATACGGACTCTAAAAACTGCCTATTAAGTGTATTTCAAAATTACATGGGCCTGGCCCAAAACTAAGGTGACGCAGCACCTAAAATAAGCTATGGACGAAATTTATGAAAGGGTATCTTGTATATTTCGTCCATGTCCTTGTACGCCATCATGGAGGCTTCAAAGTGCTGAAAACTCCATCAGAAACACTATTCTGGTTCCCCTCGCACGCGCCTTCATCTCCATGCTTGATCCTGCTCCAGTGTTCATCCCTCTTGTCCATGCTAGGCCCTTCATTAGTAATCAACACAAAGGTATGTATTTTAGGCAGGATCATATTCTCATGAACATTAGAATTATTCCCAAGAAACGAATGTACCTGATAATTTAACTCGCATGCGCGAGCTCTAGTAATTGGTCCAGTATGTATAGTAGCAAGGGCTGTGGGTGTAACTATGGTATTGATGTCCTCATCATCCTCCCCTTCTTGAAACGAAGTCGTCCTCGACGGAAGCTCATCTTGCTCACCCCAAATATGGCTTCAAATCTGCAATGTTAAAAGTGGGACTAACCTCAAAATCTGCAAGCAGCTCAAGTTTATATGCATTATCATTTATTTTCTCTAACACCTTAAAGGGACCATCAGCACGTGGCATTAGCTTTGACTTGCGCAAATCAGGAAACCTATCCTTGCGCAAATGTAACCAAACAAGATCTCCAGGTGCAAAGACAACTTGTTTTCTACCCTTATCTCCAACAAGTTTATATTTAGCATTCATACACTCAATGTTTTCCTTAGTTAACTCATGCATTTTTAAGATCAATTCAGCACATTGTTTAGCATCAAAATTAACCTTCTCCGAAGATGGAAGAGGCAAGAAATCAATGGGTGCACGAGGTAGGAAATCATACACAATTTCAAAAGGGCACATCTTAGTAGTAGAATGCAGCGAACGATTATAAGCAAATTCAATATGAGGCAAGCATTCTTCTCACATTTTCAGATTAGTCTTCAAAACAGCCCTAAGCATAGTGGACAATGTTCTATTGACTACTTCAGTTTGTCCATCAGTTTGGGGGTGACATGTAGTACTAAAAAGCAATTTCGTCCCCAACTTAGCCCATAAACATCTCCAAAAGTGGCTAAGAAATTTAGTATCACGATCTGAAACAATTGTATTTGGCACACCATGCAAGCGAATAATTTCACGAAAGAACAAATCAGCAACATTTGCAGCATCATCACTTTTATGACATGGTATAAAGTGTGCCATTTTTGAAAATGTATCCACGACAACAAATATGCTATCCCTCCCCTTCTTTGTTCGAGGTAAACCTAAAACAAATTCCATAGATATATCCTCCCAAGGAACACTAGGTACAGGCAAAGGCATATATAAACCATGGGGATTGAGTCATGACTTAGCTTTTTGACATGTAGTGCAGCGAGCAACAAAACGCTCAACATCCCGTCTCATCTTTGGCCAAAAGAAATATGTAGCAAGTACGTCCTCCGTCTTCTTCATGCCAAAGTGTCCCATTAATCCTCCTCCATGCGCCTCCTGCAACAACAAAAGACGAACAGAGCTAGCTGGAATGCATAGCTTGTTAGCATGGAACACAAATCCATCATTAATGACGAACTTGTTCCATGTTCTTCCTTCTTTACAATTCTGCATTACATCTTTAAATTCAACATCATGCACATATTGATCTTTGATGGTCTCCAAACCAAATATTTTAAAGTCAAGTTGAGAAAGCATAGTATAGCGACGAGACAATGCATCAGCAATAACATTTTCTTTACCCTTCTTGTGTTTAATGACATAAGGGAAAGTCTCAATGAATTCAACCCATTTAGCATGTCTACGGTTCAGTTTTTCTTGACTGTTAATATGTTTCAAAGATTCATGATCAGAATGTATAACAAATTCTTTGGGCCATAAATAATGTTGCCATGTTTCTAAAGTCCGAACAAGAGCATATAATTCTTTATCATAAGTAGAATAGTTCAGACTAGGCCCACTCAATTTTTCAGAAAAGTATACAACAGGTTTACCATCTTGTAATAACACACCTCCTAATCCAATTCCACTAGCATCACATTCAAGCTCAAAAGTCTTATTAAAATCAGGAAGTTGGAGTAAAGGAGCATGTGTCAACTTATCTTTCAATACCGTGAAGGCTTCTTCCTGTGCGGAACCCCAAACAAAAGGCACATCCTTCTTTGTAAGCTCATTGAGAGGTGCAGCAATGGTGCTGAAATCTCTCACAAAACCCCTATAGAAACCAGCGAGGCCAAGAAAACTCCTCACTTGTGTGACCGTTTTTGGTTGCGGCCAACTCTCAATAGCTTCAATCTTGGCTTTATCAACTTTAATTCCCTGTGGAGTAACAACATAGCCAAGAAAAGATACTCGGTCGGTGCAAAAGGTGCACTTCCCAAGGTTACCAAACAAACATGCATCATGTAGCGCAATAAAAACAGCACGTAAATGTTCCAAATGTTCCTCCAAAGATCTGCTATAAATCGGTATATCATCAAAATAGACTACCACAAATCGTCCAATGAAAGCACGTAAAACCTCGTTCATTAATCTCATGAAAGTACTAGGTGCATTAGTTAACCCAAAAGGCATGACTAACCACTCATATAAGCCAAACTTAGTTTTAAATGTTGTTTTCCATTCATCTCCCAATTTCATACGAATTTGATGGTATCCACTACGCCGATCCACTTTGGAGAAAATGGTAGATCCACTTAATTCATCAAGCATATCATCTAGCCTAGGAATAGGATGACGATAATGAATAGTAATATTATTAATGGATCTACAATCAACATACATACACGATGTACCATCCTTTTTTGGCACTAGAATAATAGGAACAGCATAAGGACTAAGAGATTCGCGTATATAACCTTTGTCGAGCAGCTCCTGTACTTGACGCATAATCTCCTTCGTCTCCTCTGGATTGGTACGGTATGGTGCACGGTTGGGTAGTGAGGCACCGGGAATTAAGTCAATCTGATGCTCAATCCCTCGAATAGGTGGTAATCCCGGTGGCACGTCTTGTGGAAAGACGTCAGCCAACTCCTGCAAAATGTTAGTGACAGCAGGAGGCAAAGAGGAAGGCATGTCCTCGAATGAAAATAATGCCTCTTTGCACACAAAAGCATAGCAAACAGATTTGCTGAAATCTAGATCATCAATATCAGATTTGGTGGCAAGCAAACATCCACTTTTCAATTTAATTTCAGAAGCAACACTAGATGGTTTGTTAGTAGGTTTCATTTGTTGCTCAAATTCTTTTGCCACAATCTGATTTTCACTCTTATTGTGCTCCTGTTTTGCTTTACTAGCTCTATTCATATCATCTTTCAAAATGTGTTCAGGAGTCATAGGAAGCAAAGTAATATGTTTATCCTTATGAATAAGAGTATACTGATTGTTTCTACCATGGTGTACAGAATTTTTATCGAATTGCCATGGTCTACCAAGTAATAAAGAGCATGCTTGCATGGGTACCACATCACAATCAACATAATCAGCATATGTAGCGATACTAAAATGCACATGAACAGTAATTGTTACCTTAACCTTGCCGCTGTTGTTGAACCATTGGATGTAGTAAGGATGCGGATGTGGCCTTGTGGTGAGAGACAACTTCTCCACCATCTCCATGCTAGCCAAGTTGTTGCAGCTCCCTCCATCTATGATGACGTGAACAGAACGTTCCTTCACAACTCCCTTTGTATGGAACAAATTGTGCCTCTGATTTTGCTCAGCTTGTGTGACCTGCACACTCAAAACACGTTGAGAAACTAAACTTTCATACCTGTCAGCGTCTTCAGTAGCCATGTATTGCGTCTCTTGTTCAGAATCATCTCCACCTTGTTCTTCACTCACAATAAGAGTCAATGTCTCCTCATCATAATCACTAGCGGATTCATACCCACCATCCTCAGTAACGATCATCACACGCGGAGATGGACATTTGCTCGCATAGTGACCTCCACCCTTGCAACGACGACATATAACATCATGTGTTTGCCCTGTTGATGCCATGGATGAAGAAGAGCTCTGTGCGGGACCAAAAGGTGTGCTCTTGGTGGATGGCTGTGGTGGTGCCTGTTTTCTTGTATCCCGGTTGGAGTTGGCGGAGGAAGTAGGCGGTGTTGTAGCAGGACGTGTGGAAGTAGAAGATGTACGCGGTGTCCATGATGAAGATCGACCTGCAGAAAAATTAGTTCGCGCCAATGCATGTCGATCCTGCACTTCACGTTCAGCTTTGCAAGCAAGATGGAACAAACGAGTGATATTGTTATACTCCTTATACTCTAAGATGGTTTGAATTTCTCTGTTTAGTCCACCCATAAAACGTGCAAGCATAGCTTCATTATCCTCAACAATACCACATCTAATCATGCCAGTTTGTAATTCCTGATAATATCCTTCTACAGAATTTTTTCCTTGTCTTAAACGCTGCAATTTTTGAAGTAATTCACGTTGATAATATGGTGGAACCCAACGAGTACGCATAGCAATTTTCAAAGCAGCCCATGTAGTGAGGATATTATCATGATATAATCGACAATGTTCAGACCACCAAACACAAGCAAAACTAGTGAATGCACAAACAGCAGCAGCAACACGTCTATCCTCAGGATATTGCAAGCATGTAAAACGTTGTTCAGTTTCTAACTCCCAAGTAAGATATACATCAGGAATGTATCTAGCCTCAAATGGTGGAATATTCAATTTCAGTTTAGGGACATGGTCATAATCTCGTACCTGAGGGGGTGGTGCAGCCCTACCGTTGCAATCATATGCATGTGACGACCTGGTGGTGGTGTGGGTGGTTGCATGTAGTTTTGATTTTGGGCAACCGCATCCTCGTAATCAGCGTTCTCATCAACAGTAGCAGCAGGAGCCACAGAAGTATCAGCAGCAGTTGACGCGGCACCAGAATGTTGGTTGGGCTCAAGGGGAACACGCTGCGCACTTGCGCTCGTCCTGCATGATCGGTGCGACGTGGAGGTGGTCGTTGTCGGTGTTGCAACGGTGCAGCAGGGGCAGCAGGTGGTGGTGGTAGACGCGCAAGCAGTTCATCGAACTTGGCGTCCAACTTGGTGTCAATTGTCTTCTCAATGTCATCTATCCTCTCCAGTGCCTTTCCAAAGCTGCTCATCACGTCTTGTACCTGTTCACCCAGCATTTGTTGAAATTTATCATGTAGTTCCTTCTGCGTCATGTTCTCCCAGTCGATCTGGTCGGCTTGTGATCCTGTCATGGTTAGCAGCAATAGAAACACACAAGAATATGTCCTACAGACTACTAATATGAAGTGGTGTGGTGGAAAGTCACAAATCCGTCAAGCGAATCACAAATTCTTACCCGTTCTTACCAAGCAGCAGGCGGTAATCGGCAACCATTGTAGTCAAAACTCTCAAAGCTTGGATAGAGCGATTGCCAGGTGGTGTCAAACGCACGAGGTAGAGAATATGTGGAGCTGGGAAGGCTTAATATATGGTAGCAAAAAGGTCAGCAACAATCAATTCAGAGATGCAAAGTTGAATAAACGCTCAACGACGGTACTGTGCTGGTCCTAGGCTAGACCATACTAGAGACGCGAGCCTAGAACATCAACAAAATCATGGCGCGGCACGTAATCAAGGGAAAAGCACACTCTGAAAAAAAAATTCTCTCTTTTTTTTTGGCGCTCTTTTTTTTGCGCTCTTTTTTTTCAGAAACCCACTATAATGGCGAGTGTCTCAAAACTCTTCCCAAGGTCCGAAAACATGATAGGCACGAATTTTTTTTGACTAATTTTTTTTTTCGGCTGCCCGGACCAAAAATTGGAAACTGCTCAAAAAAAAACTTTCTATAATGGTGACTATCTCAAAACGCTCGCGAACACCTAAAAATAGGATAGCCAGAAAAAAATTTGACAGTTGCGTTTTTGAAAAAATTTGGGCCTAAACGGAGGGTGGTTTCCAGACTCTTTTTTTTTTGGAAATCACCTCTCTTCTATGGACGGAGCAAGATTGATGAAATCCGAAACCTACTCAGATAAGGCAACTCGAATTGGAGATGGACTCGGATTGGTGGTGGTATATGGACTCGTATTGGTAGTGGTATATGGACTCGTATTGGTGGCGGTATATGGACTCGGATTGGTGGCGGTATATGGACTCGGAGTGGGGTGGTATATGGCAGCGGTGATGACGATGGTGGTATATGGCAGCGGTGATGATGATGGTGGTATATGGCAGCGGTGATGACGATGGTGCGGCGGCGGCGTGACAACCTGTGAACAGAACTCGAAACTCTAAGGGACTAGACACTAAGGCCAGCAACTCGACACGACGATGCAACCGCAAATTCAACAAAGCAAAACACCGAACAGAAAATTGCAACAGGCTCAGATTGGTTCGGATAAAATGAACTAACCCTAAAAAAATTGTGGCTTTTTCGTGGACTTTAGGTATGAAAACAGATGCGATCTAAACTACGAAAAACTGGAAAATCTCACCGAGCAACCTGGAAATTTGATACCACTTGATAAAGGCGAAGGCGTCCCGTCTTTCGATGAGATGGTGGCTATCGTTTGGTAGAAGTCGACTTTGACGATCCGACTACGAACGTGCGATGACGTCGCGCCTTAGCAATCGATAAACCAACTTCGAGAGGTTATTGACCACACCGGAGCACGATCAACCTGACCACGAAGGTCTATTTCCTGCGTGCAAATGAAGAACAAGCAAGAAATTGAAATTGCAATCTGAATATTGCGAATATAAGAGGAAAGCTTTATTAATGAAAGTGGGGTTCTGTGACGTCTTGGTCTGGTCGTTGAACACAAACGAAGTACGCGAAGTTGCAGCTATGGCAAACTTTTAATCTAAACAAAACCCAAGTCTAAAACGACGCCCTAATGGTTGTATTTATAGGGAGACGGAGGGGAATTTCGTCCACTCTTGGCAAGGTGGGACTAAATTCTGTCCTAAGTCGTTTTCCCTATTAATATGGACTCTAAAAACTGCCTATAAGTGTATTTCGAAATTACATGGGCCTGGCCCAAAACTAAGGTGACGCAGCACCTAAAATAAGCTATGGACGAAATTTATGAAAGGGTATCTTGTATATTTCGTCCATGTCCTTGTACGCCATCATGGAGGCTTCAAAGTGCTGAAAACTCCATCAGAAACACTGTTCTGGTTCCCCTCGCACGTGCCTTCATCTCCATGCTTGATTCTGCTCCAGTGTTCATCCCTCTTGTCCATGCAGGCCCTTCATTAGTAATCAACACAAAGGTATCTATTTTAGGCAGGATCATATTCTCATGAACATTAGAATTATTCCCAAGAAATGAAAGTACCTGATAATTTAACTGGCGTGCGCGAGCTCTAGTAATTGGTCCAGTATGTATAGTAGCAGGGGCTGTGGGTGTAACTATGGTATTGATGTCCTCATCAAGGGAGAGAGGCTTGGTTGGCAAGAAGCGATAGGAAAACAGGTGTAGAGGTTTTTGCGTGGGTTTAGGGACAGGGTGGGGCACAACGAGCTGAAAGAGGTGGGTTGCACACAGGATGATGCTGCCCTTGCTGACAGGATCGTATGTCAAGGGGGCACACGTATGTCAGTTCTGATGTTGGTCACTGACATGTGGGCTAGCCAGTGCCTCGGGCCCACATGTCAGTGACCAACGTCAGAACTAACATACGTTAGAGGATACTTGTCGGGGGGTGGAGGTGGGTGCCCTGGAACGAACGAATTCATGCAGCCAGCCAAACTAATGATTCGCCAAGGTTTCCTCACCTAAGGAACAGCAGCTAGATGTTCGCATCTCAAAAAAAAATGACCGACTATGCGTGTCTTGTCAACGCCGGGTTGGGCCAAGCGATGTAGTCTGGGACCAAGCAAGCCAACAAATATGCAAATTTTGCTTTAAGCAGCTCCATACATTCACCGAAATCACTAATTGAGAAGTACTCCTGTCAAAAATCACTTTCACCTCTCTAGGTTGCGACAAGTGGCGCCACTTGTCGAGTTTTCCTTTTTTCGTAGATCCGTTTATTCAAAACGTTATTTCTTTAACCGTGCGTCCAAATCTCGAACCATTTTCACCGTTGGATTCCTCGCGTCGAAATCTTCAAAACTAAATCCCATGTTGATAGGTTTTGCCGAACGTTTTTTTCACGAAAAAACCAGACAAAAAAACTGTGCCTCTCGTGGAAGGAAAAAAAAGAAACACATTTTTTTCGTTTCCGGGAGACACGGCCGTGCCTCTCGTAAAAGCAAATCTGTGCCTCTCGCGGAAGGAAAAAAAATCGGTTTTTTTTTCGTTACCGAGAGGCACGGTCATGCCTCTCGCGAAAGCAAAACCATACTTCTCGCGGCGTTTTTTTTCGTTCCCGAGCGTGCCTCTCGCGAAAGCAAAACCGTACCTCTCACGGAAGCAAAAAAAACACGTTTTTCACGCAATTTTAAAATAAAAAAAGTGTCCGAAAGCTAAGAAAGACCAGTGGAAAACCGAAAAGACGAAAAAAAACATGTAAAAAGCCGAAAACGCGTGCGAAAAAATAGAAAAATCAAAAGAAGCACCCAAAGCACGACACATGGCGGCAACCGAGAGCGCGCCAAAGTGACCCTTAGGGAGGCTACAAAGAGTACTCGTCAGCTAGTTGGTTACCTCACAGATGGCAGTACTAAAACAGCACTAATAACATTCGACGAGCTAACATACGAAATTGAAAAGGTAAAAGGGCGAGCTCCAAAGAGGATGACCTCCAGATAATCCCCACGAATGAAATACAGAAAAGCTTAAGGCAAATCACACACCCAATTCTGCTTCAGACTCTTACCTCTTCAAGCAAATATAGGAATTTAACAAAACTTCGTTTCCGTGAAGAGATGCCCCCATAGGCTCAAATCAGCAGTATCCTACTGGCTACTGGTCAGCTCTTACTCTTTGGCCAAGAAATGATAGAAATCTGGAAGCAAATGGAAGCTTTTCGCACAGTAAATAAATGCTTGGCCATCTTTGCTTTCATAAAGCCAGTCCCTGAGTTCTAACATGTCAACCCAAAAGCTAGGCATCTAGACAGATCTAGTTACTTCACTACACTGAGTGAACTACATCTAGAATATGCAGCTACAATTAAATATGCCTCATCTGAAATAAAAGAACATGAGGCGATATTAACGGCACTGCTAACCATATCAGCCCAGCTCCGGCTAAAACTATCAGATGTAGACCATTACATATGACAAACCCCAGATGTTTGAACAAAACCATCTCTACTATGGTTATACCTAACGTACAAGCTTCGCTGGTTTGCTGAAGCAAGAGGTTCGGCTGAAGACGCGCAAGCCCTGTCTGGATATCTTCCTCTATGTACATTGCCGTAGGGGTGAGTTGGCAAGGAAGAATCTGAGACAAAACCCATGCTTTCCGGAAAGTATCTTGTTTGCGGATTGGAAGGCGAGAGCCTTGTACATGAGGCAAAGTTGCCAAGAGGATGGTCAGGAGTATAATATGGCCCAAAAATTGAGGTGATTGGATCAAGGCCAGCATTGTCACCATAATCCACAACACTGAATGAATCTCTAGTGCTTTCAGTGGTAAACGAAGATTCATCAGAGCTGGTAAACAGGGACCATTCACTTGATGTAGCGTCCGAGAAGTCCGTGCTAACCGAATCGGCAAAAGCATCATCGGTGTAATATAAATTTTGGGACCTCAACTTGGCATGCTGATCTTGCCTGTAACCTTCCTCCTCTGGTCTAAAATCATAAATACCACGGATTCGATCATCAGAAGTAAAGAGTGATTCTGTCTGCTTCTGCTCTTGTTTAGAAGAGCCCTTGGAGGATTTTGATGAGTGACGATATGAAGATGATGGATCAGGCAATAGGCCTTTCTCAATGTATATCCTCGGAGGGCGAGGAAAAGATCTAAATGATAAATGTTAGACTAGTGAAGACAAGGAAATAACTCGAATATTAGATGGCAAATATCACAGGCTGGCTGTACCTCAAGTAGAATAGCATATATGCACCTTCTGACATAACTTGATTCAATGATACAGCCTTGACCTTCATATAACAAGAAACAAGTAGCCACATCAGCTCATACAAATTCCCAGATCTTATATTTTGTAAACGTAAATGATCGTATAAAAATATGACTACAGAAAAGACATCACATGAAATAAAGCATGATTATTTAATTGTTCGCCGTCACGAAGCACAAGCAGACTTCAATTCATTTCAAGTTCCATAAGCACTAAAACAGTAAGATTACAACATAATTGCATTTCAAAAGAGTATACTATGAGCTGCTAGTTTTCTAAACTCGTGATTATGTTTGCTTCTTTAAAACAAATACATACCTATGTGATTCCACTAGTCTAGAATAACTTCTAAAAGCAACACATACAGAAGTTCTTAATCTACTTCAAGGAAATTTACGAATACCTCTGAGTCATCAATTCTTAACCATGTTCCCTGCATATCTTTGACATACGATATGTAGTGACCAGAGAATGATGCATTTTCTGTATCCACGTGTACAACCACAGCATACAAGAAGTAAAGAGGCGGGTGATCACCAGCCCCAGTCACAAAAGGAACCATGTCCAACATATCAGGAAAAGTGACACATTTGTTAATCTTGCCATACTTTCCTGTCTGAGCACGAAAAAAATTAGCACAATAAACTAATCTTAATAAGCAATCAAACAAACGATTATATTAGTGTGCTAAGGAAACTTCTTCAAAATGAGCTTCATTTAGTTTTAGAGGGGTTTGGTTGCAATTTGAAGATGTAAAACACAACATCATGAAATTCTACATAAATTAGTCATTAATATCATACTGACAAATGCATACTCTATGATAACTGCACACAAGTATGACTATACATCGAAACATGAAGCTGAAAATTAGAGATAATACAAAGATACTGGGCCAGATCAATATTGCATGCAGAGATGAAATACATAATACCTGGAATCTTTTTAAAACTACTGTTAATATGTTTGGCACTTCATGCACGCTTAGTTGTTTTCTAGCTTTAACATAAGCACAACACCTGCAGTAAAATTAACAAGCTTTAATATGCTGTGGTCCAATCAAAATGATGAGAAGATTGTTAGTTTGCCACAGTACCTTCCACATTTATACATATTATCCCCATCTAAATCTTCAGGAGCAGTGAACTGTGTCAAAGCATCTTGCAAGGACTCCACCCAACCATGAATCTCCAAAGTAAGATCCATTATATTCTCGTATCTTTCAGATTCATGATGGCATCTGAGGCACTTAACCTTTGTTTCATTTACTAAATTAGTTAGTATATGATAGAAAAATAGTGCTTAACTAACTAGCTAGAGAGCCAGCAGAAAAGAAAATACAAGGAACGAATCTGCAACTTATGCACACACGCAAAAGGATATTCAATATAAACTGTAACAACTTAAGCACGCGATTAAGGAAATTTGCAGCACTAAAAATGAAATCAAGTCAGAAAATTACGAGTTACCTTCGATTTAAGGCGTCCACCAAACATCTGTTGTATCAGTGTAGTTTCCTGCAAGCTTTGTTCTACTTGCTTCTCACCACCCAGTCCATCCAGGCACGCTGCTTGCATAGACATCACAAGATGCCTGGTTGTGTTGAAAATCAAGCACATTATGAACAAAATGTTAATACATGATCAATACAAAAGGGATAGAGTAGGTCTGACAGATTTAGAACAACAATTGTCATTTTCCCCAACCCACTTGATAGTGTTGACATAAGAGACCATGAGAATATAAGAAAAGGACATATTTAAAGCCTCTTAAATATTCAGAATACATCAACAAATTAAAAGACTAGTCTGTTCCAGGAGACTAGGGAGAGATTAGTTGTTGCCTTCTTGGACTGATGATCTGTCTTATTTTCTGTTTCAGTTAAACCGGATTATCAGTCAATCGTCAGTTAACAGCAACAGCAACAATAACAAAGCACTTTCAGTCCCAAACAAGTTGGGGTAGGCTAGAGTTGAAATCCATAAGATCTTGAAACCTAGTCATGGTTTTGGCACGTGGATAGCTAACTTCTACACACACACACACAGATGGCTAGTTCTTTGGTGATATTCCAGTCCTTCAGGTCTCTCTTTACGGACTACTCCCATGTCAATTTTGGTCTACCCCGACCTGTCTTGACATTAACACCACACTTTAATCTTCCGCTATGCACCAGCACTTCTAGATGCCTACGTTGTATATGACCAAACTATCTCAGACGATGTTGGACAAGCTTCTCTTCAATTGGTGCTACCCCAACTATATCTATCTCAGACAATGTTGGACAAGCTTCTCTTCAATTGGTGCTACCCCAACTCTATCATGTATATCATCATTCTGGACCCGATCCTTTCATGTGTGGACACATCCATCTCAGCATGTGCATCTCTACTACATCTAACTGTTGGACATGTCATCTTTTAGTTGGCCAACATTTTGCGCCATACAACAACGCAGGTTGAATTGCCATCCTATAGAACCTGCCTTTTAGCTTTTGTCACACTCTTGTGACAGAGGATGCCAGAAGCTTTGTGCCACTTCATCTATCCGGCTTTGATTTGATGGCACACATCTTCATCGATATCACCATCCTTCTGCAGCATCGACCCCAAATATTGAAAGGTGTCCTTCTGAGGTACCACCTGCCCATCAAGGCACCCCATGTACTGAAACCGCACCCCAACTTACTCAGTTTTAGTTCTACTAAGCCTAAAACCTTTTGATTACAAAGTCTGTCTCCACAGCTCTAACTTTCTATTAGTAGTCACTCCGCAATATTCGAAACAAATTTGGATTGTGTTGTGACTAACAGAATATGTTAAAAGCGAAACACCGAAACTTTGGTTTCATCTAAATCAGAGACCACCCTTGTTAGAATCAACAGGAAATAGTGAGAAAAAAGAGGAATGAAAAAAATAGAATAAGAGGAATTAAATCTAACATGTCAGCTAAACTACCTTAAAAATTCATGAGCATCTTCCTGACTTCCACCACCCAAGCGACATCCAATGTTCCTTAGATTCGAAAGGATTCTGCTTGGAGACACAGGTCCACCACTTTCACGTAAAGTTGAAGCATATTGCTCAAGTTCGCACATAAGACACCAGTTCTTTGAGCAACCTATACGAAGATAACAAAGAGTGTGAGACGGGCAGGAGTAGACAACTGTATTGTTACTTTTACCCTGTGCAGACAACAGTACTGAAGGGCAAAATGTTATGGGCTTAGTATTACAGTCTTTAGAATGCAATCTCAGAAGCAGGTGGATCATCAGGGGTTTTGTGCACATGAGGCATTGTAGAACAGCATTAGCATAGCAGCTGCAAAAAAGGACAATAGTCATTACATATAACCCATGACAAACTACAATTTAACTAATTAAATGTTCAATTTGCAGAAACAGAAGAAGCAACACTTGGCTCACAATTTGCTTGACTAAATAAAGTACACCTTATTTAAATTAATTCTTTCGTAATATTTTTGGTACACAGGAATTATCTTAATTTTATTTAGTTGCACGTACAGTATGATTTAATTCTATTGCTGCACCATTTTTAAAATTTGCTGATTTACCAATCTATGTGTTTGATACTTGTGAATCACCTCCTACTGGAAATTCAGTTTCACCCCTCCTGTTAAGATTCTTAGATTGGTTATTTCCAGAACATATTGCATGTTGTTCATCTTCTACAAAATTTGCACAAAAAAAGGGCAGCCCAATGCACATAGCCCTCGCTTGCGCAGGGTCCGGGGAAGGGTCCGACCACTTTGTGTCTTTTGTACGCAGCCTTTCCCTACATTTCTACAAGAGGTTGTTTCCAGGACTCGAACCCATGACCTCATGGTCACAAGGCAACAGCTTTACCGCTGAGCCAAGGCCCCCCCTTCTACAAAATTTGCATATAAGAACAAAAACAAATTAAGTCAGCACGACAGTTTAACAAAGACAATGGTAATACCTGTTCCCACAGTTGAAAAGACCTCTGGGAGAAACGCCCCGTACTTCGTACTGGAAGAACTTAACGAGATCTTCATAGCAAAACAATACCTGAAATTCCGATTTAGAACAAAGTAAAATTACATACCAAAACAGTGCAGTAACTACAAGACAAGAGTTATCATAGATGATTCCAAACCTTACTCCTCTTGTTATCATTGATTAAACCCACCAGGCTGGTTTTGAGAAATTTTGAGGGCTTTTTCAAGACTTCAACCTTGGATGCTCCTAATTTTGAGATTCCAGTGCATCCTTGTAAATTGTTGTTTGTTGAAACACTTGATTTTGCAGATCCTACAGGATACAATACATATATGAGATTAAAGAGAAAAATACAAGGAAAAGGTAGCCCACTTCAAGAGAGAAGAAACATTACTTTGCTCATTTTTGCAGGAAGTGTTCTTTTCATGGACATTGTATTGATATGATGCCAACACCTCCTGTGTTTTTTGTGATGAAGCCACCTTACCTGGTGGATAAGGAGGCTTCATATAGATCACATTTCCTCTCCCACTATATTTTCCAGATGATTTGCTCCTCTGTAGTGACTCTGTTGCGGAAGAATATGGCCCCTCGCAAGAACTCATCATATCAGAAGTTAAATAGACACCCATGTCGGGTTCATAAACTGTGATGCTTGCTTTTGGACATTTTGTTGTTTCAGGAGCACAATTATTGGGTTGTTGTACCGTATTATTGAGAGGATAAGTAAAATCATGGTTGCCATTCTTTTCATCCAAACAACCATAACTCTTGTTTGAAACCTGAAAGCGCAAGGTAAAGAATTGAATGACACAAACTTGGAGAATAAAAAACGAACTAGAAGATATGCTACCTTATTTGCTGATAAAATCTCAGATGAGTTGGTTTCTTTATCAACACTGTAATTGCTCTTTTCACAAGATGCAACAGAGGCACTATTTACTCTTGAAAGAAGACTTTGATTTGACTCATTCATGTTGCTTCTGTCTGTCAGGAATAGATCAGTATCAAGAATATAGTTATCAGTTGTCGCAAAGGATGGCTCTGATACTGTGTCAAAATTCATGTCATGCAGGTGACTGTCACCCCCTGGAAGAGGTGAATTCAGGTTAGTCAAGAACGGCATTTGTTCAGAACTCTCCGTCGGAGATAGTCCACCAGAGTTGCTACCACCGTTAACATGCCACTGCTGGCATGTTTGTTTATGCCCTTGCCTCCAGTGTATAATTTGACACTTTCCAGAGCTGTGGAACATTCAAAGTGGCATTAAAAGTGGCCACAACAACAGAGCAATATAATTTTTACATTAATCACACAAGCAAGAGAGTATCGCATGACAAACAGAGTCATGGTGCAGGGATAAATCAGTCGCAAATTCAGCATTTTTAAGAGACTGGAGTTATTAGATGTGTTGCTTGCTCCAATCAGGCGCTGGATTATATGTAGCGACAGGGTACTCAATCCTACCAACTTAACTAAAATTTGATATGTTATCAATGAAATGAAATAGGTGACTCGCCCGCTTTGGTGACATAATAGAGGTACAGTTCTTTTTCAGAAATGAAGTCATTATAATAAATAAACAGCAGACAATAAAGTAAGATTCATACACCTATTTGCGTGTACACGATTTTTTGGAGTTTAAGTTCATACCAGAGAATAATAGGTCAGAATCTTACCAGTATCTAACAGATTTGCACCTGGAGCACCTAGTCTTTGCAGGGCCACGACAAGTAGCACACTCTTGGTATTCGGATCTTAAAGAAGGAACAGATCTCAAATAAGGCATGGGTCTCAGAGACGGTCCTGGCAATATAACATGTGGGCATGCCATTGTTTCCACTTTGAAGGCTTCTTCTGCAGCTTTCTGGCCAAGCACACCTGCTCTTGTTTTCTTACTTACAGAATCATGCCATCTCCCAAGAAGAAAATATGCTATCACCGGAAGTACGATAAATACAACAAAGAGTGCAGGCACATCAGCTTCCCTTGGTTGGAGCATATCCCTAAAAGAGTACTATTATCCAGCTCCAAGACTTCTCTGCTTCAGCTCGGAAAAACATTCCAAATCACTGATTTACCTACAGAAAACAGCAAAGCTGAAAACAAGCATTACAGTTTCCACTCTCTCAGAAGTGGAACATGGTAAGAGAAAATGATCGCGTTCAAACATTTAAGGGGCTAGGACAGGATTAAGCTTATCAAACCTACCAGCTCACTGGAGTTTCCTTTTACATGTCCTAGAAGCTCACTCCCATTGGGGCTTCAGTTCACTTGGGATTTGGCTTACACTTATATGATAATATCAAGAAGCTCCCACTTGTCTTGCCATGGCTTCAACATACAAGCACAACCATACCATAGTACTCCCTCCATTCACAAATACTATAAGATGTTCTGTGAATTGGATGTATATAGACATGTTTTAGTGTGTTTGTTCACTCATTTCAGTCCGTATGTTGTCCATACTAAAATGACCAAAACATCTTATATTTGTGAACGGAGGTAGTACTATATACACTGAAATTTGAGGTACACGGTTTCCCAAAATGGTTAATTACCTTAGAATGTTAGGGCCAGAGAAATAAGTTCACTTTGCGGCTCACATCACCTCTTTACTATCTCCAAATCCTCCAGCAAATCAACCACTAGACTACCTGAAACAGCATGGAGGGCGACAAAACTAAATTAAATCTTTGCATGTGGCTCCTTTGGGCATAGCTCATGGATGGCGTCGAAACTCTTATCCGACATACGTATTTTGTATTCTCGACAAACTACACTACAGTTTAGGAAAATGTTTGCCGCAAAAGATTGGGCGTATGAGATGGCAACAGAAGCAGTAAATCTACATCGCCAAAAATACCACAAAGCAATGGGCAGCACATTCCGGACAGCAAGATCAAATAGTTCTCTGGCGCATCTCAAAATAATAATAAATAAACAAAAGGATCTGACGCCCAGCTCTCCCTCCAAATGAGAATCCTACAAGCTCCGAGATCCCAAGCATACAACCAGCGGTGAATGCGCCCGCCGAATTTCCGAGGCAGTCGCACCGACACAAACGTCCACGGACGGAAAAAAATCCCAGACACTAGCAACAGCAGACTGCGTAAGAGGCGCACGGAGTGCTTCGAAAAGCCTCGATTTTTCGCAGAACGGACGAAAGAAAAACACAAATCAATTGAGACTAGGGTTTACCCAGAAAGACAAATGTCGCTCCGGGCGGATCTCCAACGGGGGCGAGCAAGCGGAGCAGCAATCCCGGCCGGTGGTTCTGGAGGAGATCGCGGTATATAGGGGTAGGGGATGGAGAAGCTCTAGCCGAGGATGGCAGCGGTGCCGGCGGCTGAAGGAATCGGGAGCGGCGGTGGGAGTGACCGACTGTGGCTCGCTCGCTGTTGCTTGGCTACTGTGTGCGCGTTTTTGCTTTGGTATAGTGCTCGGTCTCGGTTAGCTACTTAGCTTGGCTCTTTTATTCATCTAAATCACGAAATAATTAAGGATCGAACTAAAATAGATAATGATGATAAAAAGTGATGGTGATACGATACCGGGGCGCCTTCCCCAAGCTTGGCACAAGCCAAGGGGAGTGCCCATACCCGTGTACTCAAGTCTCCTTATGATTGATCCTTTGAAGGGCATGATTCTGCTCTTCTAACACAATAACTTCACGAGTGAGCGAAGTATTTTGAGCACACATTGCTTCAAAAACTTTTAGTGTATCAATTTCAGATGGGGAAATTTATCATAAAGAGTTTGCCACGAATCTCCCTTTTCTGTAGGTTCCTTGTTGTGCATGGCTTGATCTTCTTCTCCTTGAATCCGGTCCTCCGCGACCTTTCCGGGTTCCTCCTCCATAGTTGTGTCCTCCTCTCCGGACGACCACTCATAATATACTTCGCTGAAAGGACGTTTGCTGGGTGAAGGTTGAACAATCCGGTGCTTGGTGTGGAGTCTTCGGGGAGCCATGGCGATCTAGATCTGTCAGAAAAATAGCCCGAAACAAGAACAGAGGAGAAACTTGCGATACGGTGGTCAAAACATACGGGAGTATATATAAAGAATTTTTATCTTGCAAAACAAGCATACGAGAAGAAAACGGAGTCGGGAAGGCACACGTGGGGCCCACAAGGCATCACGGCGCGCCCCGGGGGGGCGCACCCTGTTGCCTTGTGGGCGACACGTGGGTCCCCTCGGCTGTTTCTTATTTTTGTAATTTTTCTAATATTCCAGAACTGACAAAAATATTTTTTATGGAATTTTTTGAGTCGGTTTACTTACCGTATCACATACCTACCCCTCTTCAGGGTTCTGGAGCGTTCCGGAAGGACTTTTCTATGTGCTCTTCCGGTGTAATTGTTTCAATAATATTAGTTTCAACATTAATGGGAGTACCTGAAATATAATGCTTAATTCTTTGCCCATTCACCACCCTCGGATTATTGCCTTCGGAATTGTTTATTTTGACGGCTCCGGAGCGATAAACTTCTTCGATGATATACGGTCCTTCCCATTTAGAGAGAAGTTTTCCTGCAAAGAATCTCAAACGAGAATTGTATAATAGAACATGATCACCTACTTTGAATTCCCGTTTTTGAATTCTTTTGTCATGCCATCTTTTAATTTTTTCTTTAAACAACTTAGCATTTTCATAGGCATGGGTTCTCCATTCATCCAGAGAGCTAATATCAAATAACCTCTTCTCACCGGCAAGTCTAAAATTATAGTTAAGTTCTTTAATTGACCAATAAGCTTTATGTTCTAGTTCAAGAGGTAAATGACATGTTTTTCCATAAACCATCTTATACGAAGACATACCCATAGGATTTTTATATGCAGTTCTATAAGCCCATAATGCATCATCAAGTTTCTTAGACCAATTCTTTCTGGATCTATTAACGGTCTTTTGCAAAATCAATTTTATTTCTCTATTAGTTAACTTTCTTTCGGGGTTTTTGATTTTTTTTTGAGGTTTTTGATTTTTTGCCACCGATTACTTTGCACTTTGACAATTTGCCACTCCTTACATTGTAATTGATCAGTTGCCACTCTTTACATTGGACTTTGATCTTTTGCCACTTTTTCACACAAAAACAATACTTGCTAATGATTAACATAATATACACATAAAACAGTGGACGAAACTACCCTTTGTGCTAATTTGACCAGTGCATCCAGCCAATTCACCGATTGAAGTCAAATTGGGAGGGGCCGAGGGGGTGAACCAGATCGCCGCCGCCGGAGTACCAGATGTCGTCGGTGGCACAGCCGTGCTGCTTCCCGCCGTCCTTGTTGCTCGTGCTGCTCCCTGCCGCCCTGACAAGGAGGACAGCCAAACCCGTGCCCACCCGACACCCGTGGCACGAAGGAGGCCGGCGCGTCTCCAGGTAGCAGTGTAGAGGTGGCGCCCTCCCCGTTGCTAAGAGTGAGCTGGCTCCCAGTTGCCGGGAGAAGCGCACACGAGCGTGGCCGCCGGGGCTGTGGTGCAGAGAGGAGCAGCAGCGGCAAGCAGCAAAAGTAGAAGGAGCAGCGGCGGCTAGGAAAGGGAGCAGCGGCGAGGCAACAATGTAATGAATCACACGTTGTTGTTCGTACTGACGCATCCATCCATGCAAAGAAGAGATGGATCAAGATGCGGGTTCTAAGAATGTCAAGAAAGAGAAGAAAAGAAAGTTGCACGCTCTGGCTGCATGGTGCAGCTAGAGATGCGTCGCGGAGCAGCAGCCGTACGAGGCCGGCGGCCCTTGCTGCCGAAGACCTGCATGGAGGCGGCAGCCATGCGGCTCGGGGACGGCGCGGGACGACCTGCACGGAGGCGCCGGCCGTGCGGCTCGAGGACCACGCGGGACGACCTGCACAAGCAGGTGGACGAAGTAGAGCACGGCATCGGCTTCCGCACCATGGAGGAGTTGCTGCTGTCCGAGGCGGCGAAGGGAAGGGTCGGCCCGTCGGCGCCGTGCTGTACGACTCATCCCTGCAGCCGTGGTCACCAGAGCCGCAGCGGTAGCGCACATCACGGCAACGCGGCAGCCGGCTGCTACAAGCAGCAGCGGCAGCTTACATCACGACAACATGGTGGCCGGCGGCAGAGCACACGCCGGGATGTAGCCGCCGCGGGAGGGGGAGCGGGACAGAGAGGACTCACCTCGCCGGGATGCCGCGGACGACCAGGGCCTTCGGCCGTCGAGGACCACCGAGCGCGACTCGCCGTTGAGCAGCCGCCGCGGTCTCCTGGCGTTGCTGGCGGCCAGAGGAAGGGGATGAGACGAGCAACCGAGCTCCTCTCCCGTTCCTGGTCAACAATCTGGGAGCATGGGCATTTTGGTCATTATACGCGGGGCCCATCTGACAGAGGGCAAAAAATCAAAGTCCAATATAAAGAGTGGCAACAGATCAATTACAATATAAAGAGTGGCAAATTATCAAAGTACAAAGTAATTGGTGGCAAAAAATCAAAAACCCCTTTTCTTTCTGACCGTCCGATCAGATAAGGGACGGTGCTTATTAAGGGACTTTTTTTTTACGTGAAGTTAGGAGACACTCTTTTATTAGAACTCTTTTTTTACTAAGCTTGAGACACTTATTTTGAGACGGATGGAGTATAATATATATTTAATGTAAAAAAAATTGACGAAACACAGCAAGCTGCTGCTTTTATTAAGAGCATCTCTAGCAGCAGATCCGCTAAAAGCTCGCCAGCTCGGAAAATTCCGGACGATATGCGGGTTTTGACTGTTTTACAGTTCGAACAGATCCACTAAAAGCTTTGTTAGAGATATATTTGGTATGTATAGATTGTTCGGGATTAGATAGGAATTGTTTCCATCTTATCTTTAGGAGGCGTCTTGCCATCCAAGTATTGTACTCAATATATACTCGCCCTCGAGACTCCATAATACATCCAACGCATTATGCCAATCCTTTCTCTCTATTCCTTCTAACATGGTATCAGCCTAACCGTTCCAAACCCTAGCTGCCGCCACCACTTCCGCTCTGTGCCACCCTCGGGGCGGTCGGTCTCCATGATCGCCGCCGGGGGCCGCGTCGCCCGTACCTAGGGTTCGTCCGCCGGTCGTGTTGACCGGCTGCCCTAGAGAGTCTTTTTCGCAATCCTTTGATCCGGGTTTTTCTCTCTCGCACCGGTCATCTTAATCGGCGTTTTCTTTTTCGTTTTCCGATCTAATATCGGTTTGCGTCGCCCGCCGCCACCGCCGACCCCGCACCTCTACTCCGACACCGGCGCGACCACCCGGCCTCTTCTCCGAACCGGCGGCTCGCGCGACGCGGCGGCCCCTCACGGTCGCCGTTCGCGCATCTCCCGCCCGTCGTTCTGCGTCGGTGATACGTCCAATTTGCATCATGATTTTCTACAATTATTTATTATGTTTTTGATCATTATTTCACTTCATGGTACAATTCCTATGCCTTTTCTTTCTTAATTTGCAAGATTTACATGAAGAGGGAGAATGCCGGCAGCTGGAATTCTTGACCAGAAATAGCCACGTCAGAGATACCTATTCTACAGAGCTCCAATTGACCTAAAATTTCACGGAGATTTTTTATTGAATATATAAAAAATACTGGAGAAAAGAAATACCAGAGGAGACCCACCAGTTGCCCACAAGGCAACAGGGCGCGGCCCCCCCTGGGCGCGCCCTGATGCCTTGTGAGGCCCCTGGCTGGCGTCTGGCCCCCTCCTTCTGCTATATAAGGTCATTTGCCCTAGAAAAAATAAAGAGAAGACTTTCGGGACGAAGCGCCGCCGTCTCGAGGCGGAACCTGGGCAGGAGCTATTTTGCTCTCCGGCGGAGCGATTCCGCCGGGGATACTTCCCTTCGGGAGGGGGAAATCGAAGCCATCGACATCACCAATGATCCTCTCATCGTGAGAGGACCAATCTTCATCAACATCTTCACCAGCACCATCTCATCTCAAACCCTAGTTCACCTCTTGTATTCAATCTTTGTCTCAAAACCTCAGATTGGTAGCTGTGGGTTGCTAGTAGTGTTGATTACATCTTGTAGTTGATGCTAGTTGGTTTATTTGGTGAAAGATTATATGTTCAGATCCTTAATGCTATTCAATACCCCTCTGATCTTGAACATGAATATGATTTGTGAGTAATTACTTTTGTTCTTGAGGACATGGGAAAAGTCTTGTCATAAGTAATCATGTGAATTTGGTATTAGTTCGATATTTTGATGATATGTATGTTGTTGCTTCCTTTAGTGGTGTCGTGTGAACGTCGACTACATGACACTTCATCATCTTTGGGCCTAAGGGAAGGCATTGTGGAGTAGTAATTAGATGATGGGTTGCTAGAGTGACAGAAGCTTAAACCCTAGTTTACGCGCTATTCCATAAGGGGCTGATTTGGATCCATATGTTTCATGCTATGGTTAGAGTTATCTTAATTCTTCTTTCGTAGTTGCGGATGCTTGCGAGAGGGGGTAATCATAAGTGGGAGGCTTGTTCAAGTAAGAACAACACCCAAGCACTGGTCCACCCACATATCAAATTATCAAAGTAGCGAACGCGAATCAAACAAACATGATGAAAGTAACTAGATGAAATTCACATGTGTCCTCGAGAACGCTTTGCTTATTATACGAGTTCGTTCCGGCTTGTCCTTTGCTACAAAAAGGATTGGGCCACCTTGCTGCACTTTTGTTACCGTTACTACTTGTTACTTGTTACGAGTTATCTTGCTATCAAAACTATCTGTTACCGCTACTTTCAGTACTTGCAGAGAATACCTTGCTGAAAACCGCTTGTCATTTCCTTCTGCTCCTCGTTGGGTTCAGCACTCTTACTTATCGAAAGGACTACGATTGATCCTCTATACTTGTGGGTCATCAAGACTCTTTTCTGGCACTGTTGCCGGGGAGTGAAGCGCCTTTGGTGAGTGGAATTTGGTAAGAAAACATTTATATTACGTGCTGAAATTTATTGTCACTTGTCACTATGGAAAGTAATCCTTTGAGGGGCTTGTTCGGGGTATCTTCACCTAGACCAGAAGCAATAAGAGTTGCTCCTCAACCTATTGAACCTACTGAAAATATTTATTATGAAATTCCTTCGGGTATGATAGAGAAACTGCTAGCTAATCCTTATGCAGGAGATGGAACGGTACATCCCGATATGCACTTGATCTATGTGGATGAAATTTGTGGATTGTTTAAGCTTGCAGGTTTATCCAGAGATGGAGTTAAGAAGAAAGCATTCCCTTTATCTTTGGAGGGAAAGGCATTGACATGGTATAGGCTATGTGATGATACTGAAACATGGGACTGGAACCGGTTGAAGCTGGAATTCCACCAGAAATTTTATCCTATGCATTTGGTTCATCGTGATCGGAATTATATATATAATTTTTGGTCTCGTGAAGGAGAAAGTATCGCTCAAGCTTGGGGGAGGCTTAAGTATATGTTGCACACATGCCCCAATCATGAGCTCTCAAGAGAAATAATTCTTCAAAACTTTTATGCTCGGCTTTCTCATAATAATCAATCCATGCTTGATACTTCTTCTGATGGTTCCTTTATGAAGAGAACTATTGAATCCAGATGGGATCTTCTTGAAAGAATTAAACGCAATTATGAAGATTGGGAAATCGACAAAGGTAATGAGTCAGGTATAAATCTTGAGTTTGATTGTGTTAAATCTTTTATGGAAACTGATGCTTTTCGTAAGTTCAGTACTAAATATGGACTTGACTCTGAGATAGTAGCTACCTTATGAATCTTTTGCTACTCATGTTGATCTCACTAAGGAGAAATGGTTTAAATATCATCCATCTATTGAATTGAATGAAGAATCTATTAGTGTTAAAGAAGAAACAATTGTTTACCATGTTGATCTAGTTGTGCCTACTGTTTATATTGAGAAACCACCTTTCCCTGTTAGGATTAAGGAACATGCTAAAACTTCAACTGTGGTTAATAAGAGTAATATTAGAGCACTTAGACCTTCTGAACAAATTAAAGTTGAGCCTAGTGTTGCAATGGTTAAAGATCTTTTGGTTGATAATATTGATGGACATGTCATATATTTCTGTTATGAAGCAACTAGAATTTCTAAGCCAGACACTAAAGATAAAAACAAACCTGTAGTTGGCATGCCTGTTATTTCTGTTAAAATTGGAGATCATTGCTATCATGGTTTATGTGAATTGGTGCTAGTGTGAGTGCTATTACGTTTACTCTCTATCAAGAAGTTATGAATGATATTGCACCTGTTGAGATTGAAGATATTGATGTTACTATTAAGCTTGCAAATAGAGATACTATTTCACCACTTGGAATTGTTAGAGATGTTGAAGTCTTGTGTGGTAAGATCAAATATCCTACTGATTTTCTTGTTCTTGGATCACCACAAGATCATTTTTGTCCCATTATATTTGGTAGACCCTTCTTGAATACTGTTAATGCTAAGATTGATTGCACTAAAGAAATTGTTAGTGTTAATTTTGGTGAGATGTCTCATGAGTTTAATTTCTCTAAGTTTCGTAGACAACCTCATGATAAAGAATTGCCTAGTAAAGATGAAATTATTGGTCTTGCCTCTATTGTTGTGCCTCCTACTGATCCTCTGGAACAATATTTGCTTGAGCATGAGAATGATATGCATATGAATGAAAGAAATGAAATAGATGAGCTGTTCTTTAAACAAGCACATATCCTTAAACATAATTTGCCTGTTGAAACCTTGGGAGATCCACCTCCACCCAAGGGTGATCCTGTCTTTGAATTAAAGCAATTACCTGATACTATTAAATATGCTTATCTTGATGAAAAGAAGATATATCATGTTATTATTAGTGCTAACCTTTCAGAGCATGAAGAAAAGAGATTACTTAAAACTCTGAAGAAGCACCATGCTGCTATTGGATATACTCTCGATGATCTTAAGGGCATTAGTCCCACTTTATGTCAGCATAAAATTCATATGGAGCCAGATGCCAAACCCGTTGTTGATCATCAAAGAAGGCTGAATCCTAGAATGAAGGATGTGGTAAGAACTGAAATATTAAAGCTCCTGGAAGCAGGTATAATTTATCCCATAGCTGATAGTAGATGGGTAAGTCATGTTCATTGTGTTCCTAAGAAAGGAGGTATTACCGTTGTTCCTAATGATAAAAATGAACTTATCCCACAAAGAATTGTAACTGGTTATAGGATGGTAATTGATTTCAGGAAATTAAATAAAGCTACTAGAAAAGATCATTACCCCTTGCCTTTTATTGATCAAATGTTAGAAAGATTGTCTAAGCATACACACTTTTGTTTCCTAGATGGTTATTCTGGTTTCTCTCAAATACGTGTGTCACCTGAAGATCAAGAGAAAACCACCTTTACTTGTCCTTTTGGAACTTATGCTTATCGTCGTATGCCTTTTGGTTTATGTAATGCACCTGCTACCTTTCAAAGATGTATGACTGCTATATTCTCTGACTTTTGTGAAAAGATTGTTGAGGTTTTCATGGATGATTTCTCCGTTTACGGAACTTCTTTTGATGATTGCTTGAGCAACCATGATCGAGTTTTGCAGAGATGTGAAGAAACTAATCTTGTCTTGAATTGGAAGAAGTGCCACTTTATGGTGAATGAAGGTATAGTCCTTGGGCATAAAATTTCTGAAAGAGGTATTGAAGTTGATAAAGCTAAAGTTGATGCTATTGAGAAAATGTCATGTCCTAAAGATATCAAAGGTATAAGAAGTTTCCTTGGTCATGCTGGTTTCTATAGAAGGTTTATAAAAGACTTCTCTAAAATTTCTAGACCTCTTACCAATCTCTTGCAAAAAGATGTTCCATTCATTTTTGATGATGATTGTGTAGAAGTCTTTGAAGTACTTAAGAAAGCCTTAATTTCTGCACCTATTATTCAACCACCTGATTGGAACCTACCCTTTGAAGTTATGTGTGATGCTAGTGATTATGCTGTTGGTGCTGTTCTAGGGCAAAGAGTTGGTAAGAAATTAAATATTATCCATTATGCTAGTAAAACTCTAGACAGTGCTCAAAGAAATTATGCTACTACTAGAAAGAATTTTTAGCAGTTGTGTTTGCATGTGATAAATTTAGATCTTATATTGTTGATTCCAAAGCTACTATTCACATTGATCATGCTGCTATTAAATATCTTATGAAAAAGAAAGATGCTAAACCTAGACTTATTAGATGGGTTCTTCTGCTACAAGAATTTGATTTGCATATTGTTGATAGAAAGGGAGCTGAGAATCCCGTAGCTGATAATTTGTCTAGAATGGAAAATGTTCTTGATGACCCACTTCCTATTAATGATGATTTTCCTAATGAACAATTAGCTGTGATAAATGCTTCTCGTAATACTCCTTGGTATGCAGACTATGCTAATTACATTGTTGCTAAATACATACCACCTAGTTTTACATACCAACAAAAGAAAAAAGTTCTTCTTTGATTTAAGACATTACTTTGGGGATGACCCACATTTATATAAAGAAGGAGTAGATGGTATTATTAGACGTTGTGTACCTGAGCATGAACAGGAACAAATCCTACGTAAGTGTCACTCCGAGGCATATGGAGGACACCATGCGGGAGACCGAACTGCACACAAGGTATTACAATCTGGTTTTTATTGGCCTACTCTTTTCAAGGATGCACGTAAGTTTGTCCTTTCTTGTTATGAATGTCAAAGAATTGGTAATGTTGGTAGATGTCAGGAAATGCCTATGAATTATTCACTTGTTATTGAACCATTTGATGTTTGGGGTTTTGATTATATGGGACCTTTTCCTAAATCCAACGGGTATACTCATATTTTAGTTGTTGTTGATTATGTTACTAAGTGGATAGAAGCTATTCCAACTAGTAGTGCTGATCATAAAACTTCTATTAAAATGCTTAAAGAAGATATTTTCCCAAGGTTTGTAGTCCCTAGATATTTAATGACTGATGGTGGTTCACATTTTATTCATGGTGCTTTCCGTAAGTTGCTTGATAAATATGATGTTAACCATAGAATTGCATCTCCTTATCATCCTCACTCTAGTGGTCAAGTTGAATTAACTAATAGAGAAATAAAATTGATTTTGCAAAAGACCGTTAATAGATCCAGAAAGAATTGGTCTAAGAAACTTGATGATGCATTATGGGCTTATAGAACTGCATATAAAAATCCTATGGGTATGTCTTCGTATAAGATGGTTTATGGAAAAGCATGTCATTTACCTCTTGAACTAGAACATAAAGCTTATTGGGCAATTAAAGAACTTAACTATGATTTTAGACTTGCCGGTGAGAAGAGGTTATTTGATATTAGCTCTCTGGATGAATGGAGAACCCATGCCTATGAAAATGCTAAGTTGTTTAAAGAAAAAATTAAAAGATGGCATGACAAAAGAATTCAAAAACGGGAATTCAAAGTAGGTGATCATGTTCTATTATACAATTCTCGTTTGAGATTCTTTGCAGGAAAACTTCTCTCTAAATGGGAAGGACCGTATATCATCGAAGAAGTTTATCGCTCCGGAGCCGTCAAAATAAACAACTCCGAAGGCAATAATCCGAGGGTGGTGAATGGGCAAAGAATTAAGCATTATATTTCAGGTACTCCCATTAATGTTGAAACTAATATTATTGAAACAATTACACCGGAAGAGCACATAGAAAAGTCCTTCCGGAACGCTCCAGAACCCTGAAAAGGGGTAGGTATGTGATACGGTAGGTAAACCGACTCAAAAAATTCCATAAAAATTATTTTTGTCAGTTTTGGAATATTAGAAAAATTACAAAAATAAGAAACAGCCGAGGGGACCCACGTGTCGCCCACAAGGCAACAGGGCGCGGCCCCCCCGGGGCGCGCCGTGATGCCTTGTGGGCCCCACGTGTGCCTTCCCGACTCCATTTTCTTCTCGTATGCTTGTTTTGCAAGATAAAAATTCTTTATATATACTCCCGTATGTTTTGACCACCGTATCGCAAGTTTCTCCTCTGTTCTTGTTTCGGGCTATTTTTCTGACAGATCTAGATCGCCATGGCTCCCCGAAGACTCCGCACCAAGCACCGGATTGTTCAACCTTCACCCAGCAAACGTCCTTTCAGCGAAGTATATTATGAGTGGTCGTCCGGAGAGGAGGACACAACTATGGAGGAGGAACCCGGAAAGGTCGCGGAGGACCGGATTCAAGGAGAAGAAGATCAAGCCATGCACAACAAGGAACCTACAGAAAAGGGAGATTCGTGGCAAACTCTTTATGATAAATTTCCCCCATCTGAAATTGATACACTAAAAGTTTTTGAAGCAATGTGTGCTCAAAATACTTCGCTCACTCGTGAAGTTATTGTGTTAGAAGAGCAGAATCATGCCCTTCAAAGGATCAATCATAAGGAGACTTGAGTACACGGGTATGGGCACTCCCCTTGGCTTGTGCCAAGCTTGGGGGAGGCGCCCCGGTATCGTATCACCATCACTTTTTCATCATCATTATCTATCTTAGTTCGATCCTTAGTTATTTCGTGATTTAGAGGAATAAAATTATAGTATGATTTTGTTTCGAGTGCTTGCTTTGTGATCTATCTATCTATGTAATCGTGTGTGAAAGTTATATAATAAAGAGTAGTATGAGTTGAGTGTTTTGCTTTTGATGATCCAATCTTAGAAATAAAGAAAGAATAAAAATAAGATCATATGCTAATCCCATGGGGAGTGATGACTTCACATAAAAGAAGTATAATTGATAAAACTTGTTGGAAGTTGACAAACATATCATTGGTCATTGTAGCAATTCATGAAAAAGTAATAAAGGAAGAGAGGTCTCACATATAAATACACTATCTTGGACATATTTTATGATTGTGAGCCCCCATCAAATATTCTATGTCAATTAGTTGACGTTGGACAAGGAAGACAACGTAATGGGTTATGTTTGCTTATATTCACATAGAAGTTATATTGTTTTGGATCCTCTAACATGTGGTGTTTGCCCCCTATCTTTGCTAGCCAAAAATCCGCACCAAGTAGAGATACTACTTGTGCATCCAAAAACCCTTAAACCCAGTTTCATGCCATGAGAGTCCACTATATCTACCTATGGATTGAATAAGATCCTTCAAGTAAGTTGTCATCGGTGCAACGCAATAAAAATTGCTCCTAAACATGTATGAACTTTTATTGTAAGGGAAAATAAGCTTTGTACGATCTTGTGATAGTGGAGCAATAAAAGCGATGGACTGCATAATAATGATCGCTATCACAAGGGGCAATATAAAGTGACGTTCCTTTACATTAAGAGCTCGCACATCCAAAAACAAAAGCGCATGACAACCTCTGCTTCCCTCTGCGAAGGGCCTATCTTTTACTTTATGTATTTACTTTCATGCAAGAGTCAATAGTATTCTTCTCTATTCCGTTTTTATTTTCTCTTTTGGCAAACATCATGTGGTGGGGATTGATCCATGCATATATATCCAGTTGAATGTAGGTGATCATGAGTTATTATTGTTGACATTACCCTTGAGGTAAATACGTTGGGAGGCAAAATTATAAGCCCCTATCTTTCTATGTGTTCGACTGAAACTTTTGCTCCATGTATGACGTGAGTGTCAGCAATCATAGAAGACTAAATGATAGTTGAGTATGTGAACTTGCTAAACAAAGCTCTTACATAGACTATTTCTGATAATATGATGAATTGCAATTGCTTCAGTGACTGAGATCATAGTTTGTTAGTTTTCAATTTGGTTTATGGTTCATACTTTAACTTGTGGATGAATTGTCACTTTTTCATGTGAAGTTTTATGATGATATATTGCTTTTATAATAAAGATTATGATGCTCCATGTCCGTATTTTATTTTTATCGACGTCTCTCTCTCTCTAAACATGTGGTCATGATTATCGATTTCGACTTTTCGCTTGAGGGCAAGCGAGGTCTAAGCTTGGGGGAGTTGATATGTCCAATTTGCATCATGATTTCCTACAATTATTTATTATGTTTTTGATCATTATTTCACTTTATGGTAAAATTCTTATGCCTTTTCTTTCTTAATTTGCAAGATTTACATGAAGAGGGAGAATGCCGGCAGCTGGAATTCTGGACCTGAAATAGCCACGTCAGAGATACCTATTCTACAGAGCTCCAATTGACCTGAAATTTCACGGAGATTTTTTATTGAATATATAAAAAATACTGGAGAAAAGAAATACCAGAGGGGACCCACTAGTTGCCCACAAGGCAACAGGGCGCGGCCCCGCCCTGGGCGCGCCCTGATGCCTTGTGAGGCCCCTGACTGGCGGCTGGCCCCCTCCTTCTGCTATATAAGGTCATTTGCCCTAGAAAAAATAAAGAGAAGACTTTTGGGATGAAGCGCCGCCGTCTCGAGGCGGAACCTGGGCAGGAGCTATTTGCTCTCCGACGGAGCGATTCCGCCGGGGATAATTCCCTCCGGGAGGGGGAAATTGAAGCCATCGACATCACCAACGATCCTCTCATCGTGGGAGGGCCAATCTTCATCAACATCTTCACCAGCACCATCTCATCTCAAACCCTAGTTCATCTCTTGTATTCAATCTTTGTCTCAAAATCTCAGATTGGTACCTGTGGGTTGCTAGTAGTGTTGATTACATCTTGTAGTTGATGCTAGTTAGTTTATTTGGTGGAAGATTATATGTTCAGATCCTTAATGCTATTCAATACCCCTCTGATCTTGAACATGAATATGGTTTGTGAGTAGTTACTTTTGTTCTTGAGGACATGGCAGAAGTCTTGTCATAAGTAATCATGTGAATTTGATATTTGTTCGATATTTTGATGATATGTATGTTGTTGCTTCCTTTAGTGGTGTCGTGTGAACGTCGACTACATGACACTTCACCATCTTTGGGCCTAAGGGAAGGCATTATGGAGTAGTAATTAGATGATGGGTTGCTAGAGTGACAGAAGCTTAAACCCTAGTTTATGCGCTATTCCGTAAAGGGCTGATTTGGATCCATATGTTTCATGCTATGGTTAGATTTATCTTAATTCTTCTTTCGTAGTTGCGGATGCTTGCGAGAGGGGGTAATCATAAGTGGGAGGCTTGTTCAATTAAGAACAACACCCAAGCACCGGTCCACCCACATATCAAATTATCAAAGTAGCGAACGCGAATCAAACAAACATGATGAAAGTGACTAGATGAAATTCACATGTGTCCTCGAGAACGCTTTGCTTATTATACGAGTTCGTTCCGGCTTGTCCTTTGCTACAAAAAGGATTGGGCCACCTTGCTGCACTTTTGTTACCGTTACTACTTGTTACTTGTTACGAGTTATCTTGCTATCAAAACTATCTGTTACCGCTACTTTCAGTACTTGCAGAGAATACCTTGCTGAAAACCGCTTGTCATTTCCTTCTGCTCCTCGTTGGGTTCGACACTCTTACTTATTGAAAGGACTACGATTGATCCCCTATACTTGTGGGTCATCAGTCGGCCGTCGCCGCCTGATACGTCTCCAATGTATCTATAATTTATGAAGTATTCATGCCATGTTTATAACAATTTTATATGGTTTTGGTATGATTTGATTAGAACTAACCCGGACTGACTCTGTTTTCAGCAGAACTACCGTGGCGTTGTTTTTTGTGCAGAAATAAAAGTTCTCGGAATTGGACGAAACTTTTTGACGATTTTTTTGGACCAAAAGAGACCCCCGAAGCTTCCTGGAAGGACCAGAAGCCTCACGAGGAGCCCACAAGGCAACACGGCGCGCCCTTGGGGGGTCGTGTGCTGTTGCATTGTGGGGCCCTCGTAGCTCCTTTTCAGTGATTCCAACGCTGAAAAATCCTATAAATAGAGAAACCCCAGAAATAAACCTAGAACTTCGACGCCACCACCGCAAGCCTCTGTACCGAAGAAATACCATCTGGAGCCCCGTTCCGGCACCCTGCCGGAGAGGGGAATCATCACCGGAGGCCATCTTCATCATCCCGGCGGTCTCCATGACGAGGAGGGAGTAGTTCACCCTCGGGGCTGAGGGTATGTACTAGTAGCTATGTGTTTGATCTCTCTCTCTTGTGTTCTTGATTTGGCACGATATTGATGTATCGCGAGCTTTGTTAATATAGTTGGATCATATGGTGTTTCTTCCCTCTCTATCTTCTTGTGTTGAATTGAGTCTTTCCCTTTGAGGTTTCGTTATTGTCGGATTGAATATTTCAGATTTGAGAACACTTGATGTATGTCTTGCATGTGGATACCCGTGGTGACAGTGGGGTATTCTATTGAGTCACTTGATGTATGTTTTGGTAATCAACTTGCGGATTCCCGAGGTGACATTGGGGTAATCTATGCATAGGGGTTGATACATGTTTTCATCTTCTTTTCTCCGATAGAAACTTTGGGGTACTCTTTGAAGTTCTTTGTGTGGATTGAATATTATGGATCTTAAGTTGTTTGATGCATATCGAATAATCAACTCACGGATACTTGTGGTGACATTGGAGTATCTAGGTGACATTAGAGTTGGTTGATGCGTATCATATGGTGTTATTTTAGTACGAACTCTAGGGCTGTTTGTGACACTTATAGGGATGGCTCAATAGATTGATCGGAAAGGATAACTTTGAGGTGGTTTCGTACCCTACAACAATTTCATCTTATGTTCTCCGCTAATAGGAACTTTGGAGTGATTCTTTGTCATACGTTGAGGGATTGTTATATGATCCAATTATGTTAGCATTGTTGAGAGATTGCACTAGTGAAAGTATGAACCCTAGGCCTTGTTTTCAAGCATTGCAATACTGTTTGTGCTCACTTTTGTTACTTGCTACCTTGCTATTTTTTTATTTTTCAGATTACAAAAACCTATATCTACTATCCATACTACACTTGTATCACCATTTCTTTGCCGGACTAGTCCTATACAATTTACCATTGTATTGGGTGTGTTGGGGACACAAGAGATTTCTTGTATTTGATTGCAGGGTTGTTTGAGAGAGACCATCTTCATCCTACGCCTCCCACGGATTGATAAACCTTAGGTCATCCACTTGAGGGAAATTTGCTACTGTCCTACAAAACTCTGCGCTTGGAGGCCCAACACGAGTCTACAAGAATAAAGTTGCGTAGTAGACATCAATCTCTTTTCTGGCGCCGTTACCGGGGAGGTGAGTGCTTGAAGGTATATCTTTAGATCTTGCAATTGAATCTTTTAGTTTCTAGTTTTTATCACTAGTTTGGTTTATAAAAGAAAACTACAAAAAAATGGAATTGAGGTTGCCTCAAATGCTTTATCTTTATAATGTCTTTCTTGAAAATAAGGATTCCGATAATTGTGCTCAATTGTTAGAGGAAGAATTTAATAAAATGTTTAATGTGCGTCCTTTGAATGATGAGCATGATTGCAATGTTGTTAGTATGCTTTCTTTAAATATCCAAAATGCTAATGATGATTGCACTAGTCATGATAAAAAGGTTTCTTATAAGCATGTCAATTTTTGTGGAGTGCATAAAATTTGTGAAGACATGACTTATAGGGATGATAGATTTTGTAAGAAGCATAAACATGATAAAACCAATTTGTTCCTTAAAGTGATAGATAAATTTGCTACAAAATTATGCTCTCTTCATTCCATTACTTGTGAACTTTGCAATAAGGTTGGTCATCTTAATTTTCAATGCATACTTTTTCATGATTGAATCATGGCCAAATATTGTAATGACTTGACCACCCTTGAACTTTATAATGAGCTTCTTCTATTTTTGGGGTGTGAAGAATTGACACATAAAAATAGTTGGTTTGAAGTATTCATTCTCACAGGCGACATTGAAACTAATCTACATGAAATCTATATGTTTTGTGTGGTAAATTGCAATGAGAATGCTTATATAGCCAACTATAGAAAGACGGGAAAACCAATAGAATATAAAAGAAATGCTAATGGAAGGGTAAAGATCCCCCCTTTCCCTCCTATTTTCTCTCATGATGAAACAGGTAACGAGGAGGAGCTTCCTATCCAACCAATCTCTTCAATAAGAAGCTCGAAAAAATTAAATAAACCCACACATAATGTGGTGAAGAAGAAGAAAAGAAGGAAAAGTAGAGGTAAAGAGGTATCTCTCCCAAATAACGTTGCTCCTATTATTGATATGCCTCATGAGAATGAATCAAAAATAATTGTGGAAGATGATACACTTGAGGATGATTTTGTTATGCCTATTGCTTGTGATAATTATGATTGGGAAGATAATGATACTTCTTATAATCTTGAAATCTTTATGGTGCCAATTTGGAAAATTATTATGATAATAATTGTTATACTAGTGGTGCTATTCATACTATTGATGATAAGAGTGATTATGTTAATGATATGCAAACCCACAAGCTTGGGGATGCTATGTTTGATTGGAATGACATGTTTGAGGATTTATTGTTTGCAAATGATGTTTACCCTAAGCTTGGGGATGCTATTCTTAATGAAGATGATCTTTTTATTCCCCCTACTTTTGATGAGCTAATTTGTATGATGATAACATGCTTCCTATCTATGATGATTGCAATAATAATGAAAGTGGGTTTGGAAGAGTGTCAACTTTAAGTAATAATTATCCCACTATTTTGGAGGGTGTTCAATCTTATTATAATGATAAAAGTGGATTTGGAGAGGTCATGACTTTATTTAGTGTTGAATCACTACTTTGGAAGAGGTTTCAATTGATTATGATGAGAACAAAGTTGCTACTTATGATGATTATTGTGATGATACTTATGTTATAAAAAGTAGTGATGATTATTATTATAAAACTTTTCATAATTATGAATACCCATTTTTTGAACATTATTCTTTTAATGTGGAAACAATTTATAGTATTCAAGTTTCATATGATACTCCCACTATTATGAATGAGAAGAAAATTGCTTATGTGGAGAGTAATAAAATTTCTATGCTTGTGGATCATGAAAAGAATGCGTTATGTGATAGCTATATTGTTGAATTTGTTCATGATGCTACTGAAAATTATTATGAGAGAGGATCATATGCTTGTAGGTGTTGCAATAATATCAAGTTTCCTCTCTATGTGTTGAAAGTTTTGAAGTCATGATTGTTTTGCCTTCCTATGCTAGTTGATTCTTGCTCCCACAAATTGTTTGCTCACAAAATCCCTATGCATAGGAAGTGGGTTAGGCTTAAATGTGCTAGTCATATGCTTCATGATGCTCTCTTTGTGTTTCAATTCTTCACTTTTTATGTGAGCATCATTAAAATCATCATGCCTAGCTAAAAGGCATTAAAGAAAAGCGCTTGTTGGGAGACAACCCAACATTTACCCCTACTGTTTTTGTGTGTCCACATGATTAAGCTACTGTAGTAATCATGTTTTATATGTTTTTTTTTCAATAATGTGCCAAGTAAAGCCTTTGGGATAGTGTGGATGCTTGTTGATTTGATTCTGTGCAAAAACAGAAACTTTTGCTTCCAGTGCTGGAATTTCTATTCTGTACTGGAGCATGAACAAATTCTGAAATTTTTACACAGTATTGTGTTTCAAATATTTTACGTTGTCCTAATTTTTCAGAATTTTTGGATGTACAGAAGTATGGTTTCTAAATCGCTCACTACATGATGTTTTGTTTTTGATAGATTCTGTTTTCAATGCATAGTTTGCTTGTTTTATAGTTTCTATGGCTTATATTGAGTAATATAAATTGTGGAAATAATAGAATATAGTAGGTATTATGTGAGAACAATTATGAATCTTGTCTTGATAGTACCTAAGTGGATGATTTATTTTTATCATACTAACCTATCTCACGATGTTCCGTTAAGTTTTGTGTGATTGAAGTTTTCAAGTTTTGGGTGAGATATCGATATGAGGAGAATAAGGAGTGGCAATACCCTAAGCTTGGGGATGCCCAAAGCACCCCAAGGTAATATCCAAGGAAGACTCAAGCGTCTAAGCTTGGGGATGCCCCGGATGGCATCCCCTCTTTCGTCTTCAACATTATCGGTATACCTCACTTGGAGCTATATTTTTATTCGTCACATAATATGAGTTTTGCTTGGAGCATCATTTTATTTTGTTTGGGTTTGATTTCTATTATCAATAATCATGTTTTGTATCTTTTAGTTCAATAAAATGCCAATTATAGTCTTTACCATGCTCAGTTTGCAAGTTTATGTGTTGCTGTTTGAAAATAGAAAGTTTTCTGTTATGTCCAGAATATTCCTGAATTTTCAGAACATGATAAAAATCTGAAATTTTTACACAGTAAGAATGCATGAGTTCTCTATCACGTGGTAATTTTTCAGAATTTTTGGAGTTAGGGAAGTATGAATTCTTATTTCCCCTTTACAGACTGTTCTGTTTTGGCAGATTGCTGTTATAGTTGCATTGTTTGCATATGTTTGCTAGTTTAATGTTTCTATTTGTGGATAGGAGTATTAAATATGTAGACACAAGAGATTTCTTGTATTTGATTGCAGGGTTGTTTGAGAGAGACCATTTTCATCCTATGCCTCCCACGGATTGATAAACCTTAGGTCATCCACTTGAGGGAAAATTGCTACTGACCTACAAAACTCTGCGCTTGGAGGCCCAACACGAGTCTACAAGAATAAAGTTGCATAGTAGACATCACTGCCCCGCTCCGAACAGGACTCCTGCATCACCAACCGTCTCTGTCGCCGCCATATGGCCGTCTCACGCACGGCGCTGCGTTAGCCGCTCGGGCGTCGGTGCTGCGTTGGCCGCTCGGGCTTAACTGCTCGGGCGCCGGCGCTGCGTTGGCCGCTCAGGCGTAGGGCGCTGGACGCGCTCGTCCGCACACCGTTCCCCGCCGGCTGTCGTCACCTTGGTCTGCTCGACCACCCAGCTTCACCGACCGCGATGCCATCATCATCACTGAGCAGCGCCCCCGACCTCGTGTGCGATCGGATTGATCACCCGCCCGCCGCGATCCGCTCCGTCCACGCCGCGCGACTAACCTGATCAGTCGATTGCACGCGCCTCCGCAGGTCCCGTGAAGGCTGTCCCCGAGTACAGTGCGCCCCTCCACAGATCGAGCAACGGGCTGCCGCTGCATCGCCCCATAGGGCCACGCGCCGCCGCCCCGTTGTTCACCCCGCGGCTGCACCGACTCGCACGCCGCCGCTGCGTCGACCCTTTGGACGTAGTGTCATGGCACACGGTCCACGCCGCCACCCGAGGCCGTCCCCGTGGCTGCACTGACCCGCGCACCGCCCTGCACCACCCCTTCGGGCTGTAGCGCCACCGCACGCGGTCCACGCCTCCGCCCCGAGGTCTTCTCGCCGTCGCCCCGACCCGCACGCTGTCGCTACGTCGCCCCTTCGGGCCATAGCGCCACGGCGCATGGTCCACTCTGCCGTCCCCCCGCGTCGACTTCCACGTGGTATACGTCGCGCCGCCTCCCTTGGCGCGGGAACGCCACCATCCACGCCGGTCTTTGTCACGCTGTTGGTTCTCCTCGCCTACTTCGAGCACCGCCGCCGCTGCTGCCATCAGGCTGCCGCCGCCGCTCTTCTTTTGTCGCCGCCGCTACCCCAGTAGCCGCCGCCGTGGCCATCCACCCCCTTCATCTTCGTCCAGCACCAGCTCATCGCCAGCGTCACCGTCATCTTCCCCGACCACTTCATCTACTCCGACCACCGCGGGCGACATCGGCCTCACGCCGATTGGCGCCACAACCGTCGTTGAGTCCTTCTCTGCTAGCCCCCATGACATGGTGTACAACTCGTGCTGGTTCCCGTCTACGCATGGCCGGTGCCGGCAACACCGAGGCCTTCGTCCACGACGTGTCCCCGGGCCTGGCAAGCCTGGTGCGGCGCCTTGTCAACATCGACTTCGTCCGTCTACGCATGCCCGGTGCTGGCAACACCGATGTGTGCCTTCATCCACGACGTGTCCCCGGGCTTGGCAAACCCGGCGCGACGCCTCGTCAACAACATCTTCTTCCCGGCGCACCACTGCTTCGACACCACTGCGCCCATGACTAACTCGACACCTCCTTGCGCCCGCGGCTCCACGGCGACTACCTCGACACCGGTTACCCCCGACTCGACATCGACCACGGCTACCTCGCACGGCTACCTTGACTACGACTACACCACCCTACGCTCTCGGCTACATCGACATCGGCACAAAGGGCTATCACCTCGCTTGAGCAACTCTACAACTTCCTCTACAGTCCACGCGTCCGCGACGCGACACCGTCCACGACGCTCCCGCTGCGACTGCGGGGGGATGTCAGCCCGCCGGCTGCTATTCTCTCCAGTCCGATCGTCCGCGATGCTCCTGTTGTTCGTAACGCTACCGCTACGACTGCGGGGGGATGTTAGAGATATATTTGGTATGTAGAGATTGTCCGGGATTAGATAGTGATGCGGAGCATCCTACGGTCATCCCCATGGACCCACCTTTGTCTCCCCAAGTGCCAAGCGGACCAATGACACGAGCACGTGCAAGAGCTCTCGAGACCGAGGTGACATCTCTCCTTAATGAACTTACATATGACTCGTGTGAGACATGGCTACTACCTCAAGCCGGAATGCTATGTGTGCTTAGGTATGAAGAAGACCGCCTCGGGAATGCTCGGAGTGAAGGCCGAGTCCCCAAGTACATGGACGAGGAAGAACAACAAGGAAGACCGCTGAAAAGTGTCAGCGGCCGGACATACGGCCCATGGCCCGGACATCTCGCCCCTAATGGTTCCAGCCGCCGCAAGCCAGCTGAGGCAAAGGCTCCAGGGCCTAGACATCCGGCCCGACAGCCCCGGACATCCAGCAGAGCCCTGGATATCCGGCCCGTAGTGGACAGAAGCTGGGGCAAGTCCAGGCTGAACATCCGGCCCCGACCCCGGACATCCGGCCCGACGGGAGCCGCCGGACATCCGGGCCCCAGGCCGGACATCCGGCACCTGTGCGTGCACAGCCGGCCTGAGGGCCATGTAACCCCTCTCTTCTCCCCTCCTACCTCGTGGACTACTATATAAACTCCCCTACCCCCTCCTATCTAGGGTTAGCAAAGTATATTGAGACATTTGAGTTGAGCTTTGCTCCTTGTGTCTCCTCTTGGGGAATCAAGACCTCTCTAGGGAGAAGGATCCCCATCATAGGATCATCAAGACCTCCTAAGGGAGAAGGGATCTCATCTAGATCTTCAAGACCTCACCTCCTTTGGAGTGAGAAGAACTTTACCTTTGTGCTTGTTTCCATGGATTGATCTTGTATACTTGTGGATCTCATGTATGCTATCCTAGTGGATGTGTGATTTGGGTTTGTTTGAGTAATTTCCCTTTGTTATTCTTGTTTGTTCTTCCCTTTTCCCCTCCAAGTGTGAAAAGATCATCACATTAGGGTTCCACACTACATCATCTTGGATCAGAGCCACGTTGATTCACACTTTGGAGTCTTTCCCCTCCACTTTCTAGCCCCAATTTTGTTGTTTTTGCCCAATTTCGAAAATTCCCCACAAAAATAGCCCTACCAAATTTTTTGTGATTTGTTGGTTTGATGATGTTTTGTTGATTTTGATCCATGGATTTGCTGTGTTTCAAGTGGATCTAGCTTTCCCCCACCATTTCCACCAATTCCATCCACGAAATTCCTCGAATTTTGCCATGATTTTTCTTTTCCACCACTTGTTCTTCGAGTTCGTCCATGGATCGCCACCCCGGACATCCAGCCCGAGAGCCCGGACATTCGGCATGCAGGCCTGGACATCCGGCCCCTGTCAGCCTTCATCACTCCACCACTTCCCGATTTTGACCGTTTTCTTTGATTTTCCACTGCTTCTTCCGCAACCCATCGATTACTTACGCGACTCCACCACCTACTTCCGCAACCACCACGAGTTTTGCCACTTGAGAATTTGAGTTTGCGGTTCCCATTTCCTAACGTGTTTTGGCTAATTAGGGACGGTTCGTCATCGACAACACCGTCGCTCAACTTCGCCACGGACTCGACTTTGACAACGACCACTTCATCATTGTGACACCACCACCGTAAGCAAGGACAGTAACATCGACAGCAACTTGTTTTGCATCCTTGCCATTGCATTGTTAACCCCTAGGACCTCTTTTGCGTTACTTTCCTATGAGACTAGCCATTTGTGTATTGCCGGGCAATGCTACTTGTGCACTTTAGTGATACACATTCCGCATAGCTATCATAGCGTGCATATATCATCGTATCATCTCTTGTGTCAACAATTGTTCCCGCATATACATCATTTCTACCTTCGTAAGAGCATTTCGCATAGTGGCCAAGGACAATTTCAAAAGAAAGAGAAGCTTTTAAGCAAAAAGATAAAGAGCAACAACAAGCTTGTAAGCAAGAGCCATAACATCACCACATTACATATCATATTTGATCATCTTAGATCATCGTGACAAGTTCACCGAGAATCATACATACATAGCATAAGTGAGATAGAAAGTCGATACGTATTGTCTATTATAGGTTGTGCTCAAGTTTCGTATCCGCCTATTGAGCAATCGTGCTAGCGTCTCTCTAGTGTTGTGTAACACGAGCGTTTTCCGTGGATTCCACATTTTGAGCTCATTCCTTGGTTGCACGACCTCATTTATCTATCCGTGCGTGTGTTTCCGTGTGCTACTTATTGCTATTGGTCTACTTGTTTCACTTGCGAACTTGTGAATCTTTTTCAACATTATTGATATCTTGCTAGCAATTGCAACTATTTTGTGCCGCCATCATAACCAAGCTACTCCATAAGCTTTACTTGTGTAGGTGTGAGAAACAAACTCGGTACCAATTCTACTATCATAGCAATACATTGAGTGATGCTCGATACATCATCAATCTTCGGAAAAGGTAACTTTGGTTTTGTTCTCTCATTTCCTACTCACCTCTACTTGACCATGATGGATAGGCCGAGTACATCTTCGAATCCTCTCTTCGACGAGCACGACGCACCGAACGACTACATATCCAAGAGCCATCTCTTTGGGGTACAACGAGCCTTGCATCAAGAGAATGAAGCTTTGGGTGATTGCATTGAGCAACTCGCCACCGACTTGCGTCACTCCGAAACGTGAACAAGAGACTACCTCGACGCCAAGCTTACCACACAAATGGAAGAATTTCGTGCCATGATGATTGACCGCGCTTCCTCAACTTTGTCTTCGACAAGGAGAACCCGGTCACGGCGCCATTCTTCGGATTCATCTTCGGATGCAAGTCTCCCATGAGCTCGTCTACATCCTCGACAAGACCATCAGGCTTCACAAAATCCATTACATGGCAATGGTTTGCAAGACCGCCTTCGACGGCGAGAACGACAACGTCATCAAGTTCAAGACGCCATGCACCAAGAGCAAGTTCCACGACGACAACAACAAGACACACAAGACGGCGACCCACTTCTTCAAGAGCAACAATGTTGCGAGGAACAAGCCCTCAAAGCTCAACGTGCCCTTCGAGAAGCCACTCGTGCCCTCGATGAACACAACCGTCGTGTGCGTGAAGAAGAAGAGGCACGTCACCAAGAAGAAGCCGCACACCAAGAAGAGAAACACGAAAGGAGGAACTGGGCAAGAGTACCTCGTCCCCGACGTCAAGCCAACCGCATAGAGCAAGAAGAGAATGAGGATGAAGACCCACCTCCAAGACAAGAATGACGACAACACCGACATCATGATGAACAACGCTACGGAAAGCTCAAGTTCAACATGCCGAAGTTCTCCGGAAGCACCGATCCCGAAGACTACCTCTCATGGGCCTTAAAGGTGGACAAGATATTCCGTCTCCACCAATATGACGAGGAAGAGAAGGTAGCCATGGCATCACTTGAGTTCCAAGACTATGTTCTCATTTGGTGGGAGCAAATGATCGAACCACGCCAAGAGAAAGGCGAACCACCCATCACCACTTGGACTCAAATGAAGGATGTCATGAGAGCTCGTTTTGTGCCTACACACTATAGCCGTGACCTCTTCAAGAAACTACAACTCCTAAAGCAAGGCACCAAGTCAGTTGAAGAATACTATCAAGAAATGGAAAATTGCCATGATCCGAGCCAACGTCAAGGAAGATGATGAACAAACTATGGCGCGTTTCTTGAATGGCCTCAACCATCCAATCAAGAAAATTGCGAACTTCCAACCGTACTCCAACCTCCTCGAGCTAGTGCACCAAGCGACCAAGGCGGAGCGCCAAGTGCAAGAGGACTACAAGTACTCCTGGTACTCGTCCAAGACCTACGGTTCATACACTCAAGCTTCAACGACTACAATACCTCCTCCAACGACTCGAACTACACCAAGTACCGGCGACAAGTTAAGCTCCAAGCAACCTACGACATCATCAAGTCATCCTACTCCAAGTACAACCAAGCCAAGAGCTTCGTCATCAACAACTCCTACGGATGCTACCGCCAAGGCAAGTGACATCAAATGCTTCACTTGCAAGGGCCGAGGCCACAAGTCATTTGAGTGCCCCACACGGCGCACCATGACCGCCAATGATGACGGCACCTACGACTCCATGAGCGCAGAAGAAATGGAAGCCCTTGAGCACATGGCCATGCATCGACAAGTGAATGAAGATGAAGACGATCAAGTCTTTTGTGACAATGATTCGAGCCCTGCTCTTGTTGTCTCCAAGATCTTGACACTTCAACAACAACAAGATGAAGATCAACGTTGCCACATCTTCCATACGAAAGCGAGTATTCAAGGACGTTCCATCAAGGTCATCATCGACGGCGGAAGTTGCCACAATTTGGCAAGTGAAGAGCTATGTTAGAAGCTACAATTGATCAAGATGAAGCACCCTCGCCCCTACAAGGTCCAATGGTTAAGTGACTCCGGCACCATTCAAGTGGAGCACACCGTTCAAGTGTCCTTCAAGATTGGCGTATACGAAGACACCTTGGAGTGTGATGTAGTTCCCATGTCCGTATGCCATCTCCTCCTTGGAAGACCATAGCAATTCGACCGCGGCGTCATCCACAATGGATGGACCAATCACTATAGCTTCAATATGAAGGGCAAGGAATTCATGCTTCGACCCATGTCGCCAAGTCAAGTCATCGCCGACAAGCAAGCTTCAACCCATCGTGGAGAGACTAGTGAGCGAGCGAACCACCTGATACGTCTCCAGCGTATCTATAATTTATGAAGTATTCATGCCATGTTTACAACAATTTTATATGGTTTTGGTATGATTTGATTAGAACTAACCTGGACTGACGCTGTTTTCAGCAGAACTACCATGGTGTTGTTTTTTGTGCAGAAATAAAAGTTCTCGGAATTGGACAATACTTTTTGACAATTTTTTTGGACCAAAAGAGACCCCCGAAGCTTTGTGGAAGGACCAGAAGCCTCACGAGGAGCCCACAAGGAAACATAGTGCGCCCTAGGGGGGTCGTGTGCTGTTGCCTTGTGGGGCCCTCGTAGCTCCTTTTCGCGTGATTCCAACGCTGAAAAATTCTATAAATAGAGAAACCCCCAGAATTAAACCTAGAACTTCAACGCCGCCGCCGCAAGCCTCTGTACCGAAGAAATACCATCTGGAGCCCTGTTCCGGCACCCTGCCGGAGGGGGGAATCATCACCGGAGGCCATCTTCATCATCCCGGCGGTCTCCATGACGAGGAGGGAGTAGTTCACCCTCGGGGCTGAGGTTATGTACTAGTAGCTATGTGTTTGATCTCTCTCTCTCTCATGCTCTTGATTTGGCACGATCTTGATGTACCGCGAGCTTTGTTAATATAGTTGGATCATATGGTGTTTCTTCCCTCTCTATCTTCTTGTGATGAATTCAGTCTTTCCCTTTGAGGTTTTGTTATTATTGGATTGGATATTTTGGATTTGAGAACACTTGATGTATGTCTTGCATGTGGATACCCGTGGTGGCAATGGGGTATTCTATTGGTTCACTTGATGTATGTTTTGGTGATCAACTCGCGGATTCCCGTGACCTTGGGGTGATCTAGGCATAGGGGTTGGTTGCACGTTTTCATCTTCTTTTCTCCGATAGAAACTTTGGGGGTACTCTTTGAAGTTCTTTGTGCGGATTGAATATTATGAATCTGAAGTTGTTTGATGGATATTGAATAATCAACTCACGGATACTTGTGGTGACATTGGAGTATCTAGGTGACATTAGAGTTGGTTGATGCGTATCATATGGTGTTATTTTAGTACGAACTCTAGGGCTGTTTGTGACACTTATAGGGATGTCTCAATAGATTGATCGGAAAGGATAACTTTGAGGTGGTTTCGTACCCTACAACAATTTCATCTTATGTTCTCCGCTAATAGGAACTTTGGAGTGATTCTTTGTCGCACGTTGAGGGATTGTTATATGATTCAATTATGTTAGCACTGTTGAGAGATTGCACTAGTGAAAGTATGAACCCTAGGCCTTGTTTTCAAGCATTGCAATACTGTTTGTGCTCACTTTTGTTACTTGCTACCTTGCTGTTTTTTATTTTTCATATTACAAAAACCTATATCTACTATCCATACTACACTTGTATCGCCATCTCTTCGCCGAACTAGTGCACCTATATAATTTACCATTGTATTGGGTGTGTTGGGGACACAAGAGATTTCTTGTATTTGATTGCAGGGTTGTTTGAGAGAGACCATCTTCATCATACGCCTCCCACGGATTGATAAACCTTAGGTCATCCACTTGAGGGAAATTTGCTACTGTCCTACAAAACTCTGCACTTGGAGGCCCAACAACGTCTACAAGAATAAAGTTGAGTAGTAGACATCAAGTTCTTTTCTGGCGCCGTTGCCGGGGAGGTGAGTGCTTGAAGGTATATCTTTAGATCTTGCAATTGAATCTTTTAGTTTCTTGTTTTATCACTAGTTTGGTTTTATAAAAGAAAACTAAAAAAATGGAATTGAGGTTGCCTCAAATGCTTTATCTTTATAATGTCTTTCTTGAAAATAAGGATTCTGATAATTGTGCTCAATTGCTAGAGGAAGAATTTAATAAAATGTTTAATGTGAGTCCTTTGAATGATGAGCATGATTGCAATGTTGTTAGTATGCTTTCTATGAATATCCATGATGCTAATGATATGCAAAGCCATAAGCTTGGGGATGCTATATTTGATGAATATGGTATTTTTAGCCGCCCAAGTTTTAATGAGCAAATTTATTATGATGATAGCATGCCTCCTATTTATAATGATTATATTGATGAAAGTGGGTTTGGAAGAGTGTCAACTCTAGGTACTAATGATCCCACTATTTTGGAGGGTGTTGAATCTGATGGCAATAATTATGAAAGTGGATTTGGAGAGGTCATGACTTTATTTATTGATGATTCCACTATTTTGGAAGAGGTTTCAATTGATTATGATGAGAACAAAGTTGCTACTTATGATGATTATTGTGATGATACTTATGTTATAAAAAATTGTGATGATTATTATTATAAAACTTATCATAATTATGAATACTCTTTTTCTGAACATTACTCTTTTAATGTGGAAACAATTTATAGTATTCAAGTTTCATATGGTACTCCCACTCTTATGAATGAGAATAAATTTGCTTATGTGGAGAGTAATAAAAATCCTATGCTTGTAGGTCATGAAAAGAATGCTTCATGTGATAGTTATATTGTTGAATTCATTCATGATGCTACTGAAAATTATTATGAGAGAGGATTATATGCTTGTAGGTGTTGCAATAATATCAAGTTTCCTCTCTATGTGTTGAAAGTTTTGAAGTCATGCTTGTTTTGCCTTCCTATGCTAATTGATTCTTGCTCCCATAAGTTGTTTGCTCACAAAATCCCTATGCATAGGAAGTGTGTTAGGCTTAAATGTGCTTTCCATATGTTTCATGATGTTCCCATTGTGTTTCAATTCTTTACTTTTATGTGAGCATCATTGAAATCATCATGCCTAGCTAAAAGGCATTAAAGAAAAACGCTTGTTGGGAGACAACCCAATACTTATACCTTCTGTTTTTGTGTGTTCACATGATTAATCTACTGTATTAATCATGTTTTATATGTTTTCTTTCAATAATGTGCCAAGTAAAGCCTTTGGGATAGTGTGGATACTTGTTGATTCGATTCTGTGCAAAAACAGAAACTTTTGCGTCCAGTGATGGAATTTCTATTCTGTACTGGAGCATGGTAAAATTATGAAATTTTGACACAGTATTGGGTTACAAATTGTTTGCGGTGTCGTAATTTTTCAGAATTTTTAGAGGTGCAGAAGTATGCTTTTTAATTCGCTCACTACATGCTGTTCTGTTTTTGACAGATTCTGTTTTCGGTGCATAGTTTGCTTGTTTTAGTGTTTCCATAGCTTATATTGGTCAATATAAATTGTGGAAACGATGGAATACAGTAGACATTATGTGAGAACAATTATGAATCTTGTCTTAACAGTACCTAAGTGGATGATTTATTTTTATCATACTAACCTATCTCACAAGTTCCGTTAAGTTTTGTGTGATTGAAGTTTTCAAGTTTTGGGTGAGATATCGATATGAGGAGAATAAGGAGCGGCAAGACCCTAAGCTTGGGGATTCCCAAGGCACCCCAAGGTAATACTCAAGAAAGACTCAAGCATCTAAGCTTGGGGATGCCCCGGAAGGCATCCCCTCTTTCGTCTTCAACACTATCAGTAACCTCACTTGGAGCTATATTTTTATTCGTCACATAATATGAGTTTTGCTTGGAGCATCATTTTCTTCTGTTGATATTTGCTTGGTGTTATAAATAACCATGTTTTGTATCTTTTAGTTCAATAAAATGCCAATTATAGCCTTTACCATGCTCAGTTTGCAAGTTCATGTGTTGCTGTTTGAAAATAGAAAGTTTTCTGTTATATCCAGAATATTCCTGAATAGTCAGAACATGATAAAAATCTGAAATTTTTACACAGTAAGCATGTAGGAGTTCTATGTCACGTGGCAATTTTTCAGAATTTTTGGAGTTAGGGAAGTATGAATTTATATCCCCCTTTACAGACTGTTCTGTTTTGGCAGATTTCGGTTATGGTTGCATTGTTTGCATATGTTCGCTTGTTTAATGATTCTATTTGAGGATAGGAGTATTAAATATGCAGAGGCATTTAGTATGAAATGTTTAATTATAATTTTAGTGATTTGCTACAGTAGAGAATGTTAAGGTTTTGAGTTAATTTATACTAACTTATCTCACGAGTTCTTGTTGAGTTTTGTGTGGATGAAGTTTTTAAGATTTAGGAGAAGCCACGATATAAGAGGAATTAAGGAGACACAAGAGCTCAAGCTTGAGAATGCCCAAGGCACCCCAAGATAACATTCCAAGAAGTCTCAAGCAACTAAGCTTGGGGATGCCCCGGCTGGCATCCCACCTTTCTTCATCAACACCTATCGGTTAGACTAAGTTTTTACTTGTTCACATGATATGTGCTATTCTTGGAGTATCCTTTTATTTTCATTTTGCTTGATGTTTTAATAAAATACTCAGATCTGAAATCTTTGTTTGGATAGAGTCTTCACATAGCTACTTATTTACTTAACTACTCATTGTTCTTCACTTAAATCTTTTGGAGTAGTTTGTCATTCACTCCCGTGCTTCACTTATATCCTAAGAGTGAATTGTTGAATGAACTGAATATCATAAATCTGAAATTATATATGCTTCATATGCTTGTCCCATGGGGAGTAATGACTTCACATATAAGAAGTATAATTGGTAAAATTTATTGGAAGTTAGCAAACACAGCATTGGTCACTTGAACAATTCATGAAAGAATATTGAAGGAAGAGAGATTTCACATATTAATATACTATCTTTGACATCTTCTATGATTGTGAGCCCCCATTAATTATTTTCAAACTTGAACAAGTAGTTGATGTTGGACAAGGAAGACAACGTAATGGGTTATGTTTGTTTACATTCACATAGATGTTATATTGTCATGGATCCTCTAACATGTGGTGCTTGCCCCCTATCTTTTGCTAGCCAAAATCCTGTACTAAGTAGAGATACTACTTGTGCATCCAAAAACCCTTAAACCCAGTTTCATGCCATGAGAGTCCACCATATCTACCTATGGATTGAATAAGATCCTTCAAGTAAGTTGTCATAGGTGCAACGCAATAAAAATTGCTCCTAAATATGTATGAACTTTTATTGTAAGGGAAAATAGCTTTGTACGATCTTGTGATGGTGAAGAATAAAAGTGACAGACTGCATAATAAAGGTTGCTATCACAAGGGGCAATATAAAGTGACGTTCCTTTGCATTAAGAGTTTGCACATCCAAAAATAAAAAGCGCTGACAACCTCTGCTTCCCTCTGCGAAGGGCCTATCTTTTACTTTATGTATTTACTTTTATAAAAGAGTCGATAGTGTTCTTCTCTATTCCATTTTTATTTTTCTCTCTTGGCAAGCATCATGTGGTGGGGAAAGATCCAGGCACATATATCCCGTTGAATATAGGTGATCATGAGTTATTATTGTTGACATTATCCCTGAGATAAATAAGTTGGGAGGCAAAACATTAAGCCCCTATCTTCCTATGTGTTTGACTGAAACAATTTGTTCTAAAAATATGCTTTGAGTGTCAGCAATCATGGAAGACTATATGATAGTTGAGTATGTGGAATTTGCTAAATCAAAGCTCTTACATAGACCCTTCCTGAAAATAAGATGAATTGCAATTGTTTGATGACTGAGAACATAGTTTGTTAGTTTTCAAGAAAGTTTATGATCTATACTTTAACATGTGAATAGCTTGCTACTTGATCATGAGAAGTTTTATGAGATGAGCTACTGATTATGATATATAATGATGCTAGAAAAAGTGATTGAAATTATCATTGATCAAACTTGTGCACTATGCTAGCATTCACACTTCATAAATTATTTCTTTTTATCATTTACCGACTCGAGGACGAGCAGGAATTAAGCTTGGGGATGCTGATACGTCTCCAACGTATCTATAATTTATGAAGTATTCATGCCATGTTTACAACAATTTTATATGGTTTTGGTATGATTTGATTAGAACTAACCCGGACTGACGCTGTTTTCAGCAAAACTACCATGGTGTTGTTTTTGTGCAAAAATAAAAGTTCTCGGAATTGGACAACACTTTTTAATGATTTTTTTTGGACCAAAAGAGACCCCCGAAGCTTCGTGGAAGGACCAGAAGCCTCACGAGGAGCCCACAAGGCAACACGGCGCGCCCTGGGGGGGTCGTGTGCTGTTGCCTTGTGGGGCCCTCGTAGCTCCTTTTCGCGTGATTCCAATGCTGAAAAATCCTATAAATAGAGAAACCCCTAGAAATAAACCTAGAACTTCGACGCCGCCGCCGCAAGCCTCTGTACCGAATAAATACCATCTGGAGCCCTGTTCCGGCACCCTGCCAGAGGGGGAAATCATCACCGGAGGCCATCTTCATCATCCCGGCGGTCTCCATGATGAGGAGGGAGTAGTTAACCCTCGGGGCTGTGGGTATGTACTAGTAGCTATGTGTTTGATCTCTCTCTCTCTCGTGTTCTTGATTTGGCACGATCTTGATGTACCGCGAGCTTTGTTAATATAGTTTGATAATATGGTGTTTCTTCCCTCTCTATCTTCTTGTGATGAATTGAGTCTTTCCCTATGAGGTTTTTTTATTATCGGATTGAATATTTTGGATTTGAGAACACTTGATGTATGTCTTGCATGTGGATACCCGTGGTGACAATGGGGTATTCTATTGGTTCACTTGATGTATGTTTTAGTGATCAACTCGTGGATTCCCATGACCTTGGGGTTATCTAGGCATAGGGGTTGGTTGCACGTTTTCATCTTCTTTTCTCCGATAGAAACTTTGGGGTACTCTTTGAAGTTCTTTGTGTGGATTAAATATTATGAATCTGAAGTTGTTTGATGCATATCGAATAATCAACTCACGGATACTTGTGGTGACATTGGAGTATCTAGGTGACATTAGAGTTGGTTGATGCGTATCGTATGGTGTTATTTTAGTACGAACTCTATGGCTGTTTGTGACACTTATAGGGATGGCTCAATAGATTGAACGAAAAGGATAACTTTGAGGTGGATTTGTACCCTACAACAATTTCATCTTATGTTCTCTGCTAATAGGAACTTTGGAGTGATTCTTTGTCGCACGTTGAGGGATTGTTATATGATTCAATTATGTTAGCACCGTTGAGAGATTGCACTAGTGAAAGTATGAACCCTAGGCCTTGTTTTCAAGCATTGCAATACTGTTTGTGCTCACTTTTGTTACTTGCTACCTTGCTGTTTTTTATTTTTCAGATTACAAAAACCTATATCTACTATCCATACTACACTTGTATCACCATCTCTTCACCGAACTAGTGCACCTATACAATTTACCATTGTATTGGGTGTGTTGGGGACACAAGAGATTTCTTGTATTTGATTGCAGAGTTGTTTGAGAGAGACCATCTTCATCCTATGCCTCCCACGGATTGATAAACCTCAGGTCACCACTTGAGGGAAATTTGCTACTGTCCTACAAAACTCTGCACATGGAGGCCCAACAATGTCTAGAAGAATAAAGTCGAGTAGTAGACATCACCACCCAAAAGAATGAGAGCCACAAGCCAAAAATGAGCGACTCCATGATGAGTGACAAGAAAGGTTTAGTGTTTTTAGCCACCAAAAGAGACATAAGGGATGCGAGTGAGAGCCCATCTAGCGTTCTTCACTTTGTGCTTGTATGCAAAGATGAAGCGGTGAGGACTAATACTTCACAACATCTACCTTTAGTGTTGTCTCATCTATTACAGGAATTCACGGAATTTTTTCCCAATGAGCTACCACCCGAACTTCCTCCACTTTGCGGAGTCGAACACCACATCGACCTCATCCCCGATGCACCTCTATCGAACAAGGCACCTTACCGCGTGAACCCCGACGAGACCAAAGAGATCCAAAGACAAGTGCAACATCTCATGGAGAATGGGTATGTACGCGAGAGCTTGAGTCCATGTGCCGTTCCGGTTATTCTTGTGCCTAAGAAAGATGGTAGCTATCGCATGTGTTCCAATTGCCGTCCCATTAATGCTATCACCGTTAGATATCGTCATCTCATTCCACGCCTTGATGACATGCTTGATGAACTTAGTGGAGCCACCATTTTCTCTAAAATTGATCTTAAAAGTGGCTATTACCAAATTCGCATGCAAGAGGGCGATGAATGGAAAAAGGCTTTCAAAACCAAATTTGGCTGGTATGAATGGTTGGTCATGCCTATCGGGTTTTCTCAAGCACCTAGCACTTTTATGCGTGTGATGCATTACGTTCTTCGCAAATTAATTGGCATTTGTGTTGTGGTATACTTTGATGACATTCTTGTGTTTAGCCAATCGCTTGAAGGTCATGTCGTACATCTTAGGGAAGTTTTGCAAGTTCTTAGAAACAAGCGCCTTTATGTTAATATGAAAAAATGCAATTTTGGTGTTGACAAGCTTGTTTTCTTGGGCTTTGTAGTCTCCTCTAAGGGTGTTCACACTACTGGGAAAGGGCTTATAGGTGAGCCCCCATTAGTGGCGGGCGCAATCTAGCACCCGCCACAGCTAATCTAAAAAATTAGCAGTGGCGGGTGCTAAAAACCGCCCGCCACTGCTATTGGCTTTCCAGTGGCGAGCGCTAGTTTGCGCCCGCCACTGATAACAGCTGTCCAGATTTGTCGTGGGACAAATGTTATCAGTGACGGACACAAACTAGCGCCCGCCACTGCTAGTTGAGTTTCCAGTGGCGGGTAGTTATACGTACCTGCCACTGTTATTATTTAGTCCCGTGCCAAATCTGCTCAGAACTAGCAGTGGCGGGCAGCTATACGCGCCCGCCACTGGTAACTTAAATAGCTGTGGCGGGCACAAAACAACACCCGCCACTGCTAGTTTTGGACAAATTTACCGTGGGATGAAAATTACCACTGGTGGGCACGAAGTGTTGCCCGTTACTGTCGATTTTGCCAGCTTCACATCCAAAAAAAGAGCCGAAGTGAAAAAACAAAGTAAAAAAAAGAAGATAAGAAAATGAAAGAGAGACAGCCCCCCGTGGTAGAACAGAGCCAAGCCCTCTCTCTTCCCTCCCTCGCAGAGTCCTCGCCGCCGTCACCTTCGCCGCCCAATCCCGGCCGATTACGGCAGCCTCCGGCGGCGCGCAGCACCCTCTCGAGATTGCCTCCCTCCGCTCCGCCCTCCCCTCTGACTGGATTCGTCACGCGCATCCTCCAACGGCCACCCGCGACCCTCCCTCAGGGCTAGGGTTTCGGCGTCCGCGTCGCAGCATGGCTCCGGCGACTCTGGTTGGCTGTTGGAGGATCCGCGACGTAGCAGCCATGGCCACCTCCCCCAACTTTCAGCGACGACCCCGGGTGTGGTGGCTCTGCCTTCCCTCGATCCAAACACCCTCATTCCTTCTCTCTGATTCCCTCTTTTTCTCTTTGTTGGAGTCGATCTGGAGCAGCAGGCGCTCTCCAAGGACGAGGACAGGAGAGGACGACAACCAGGACCCCATGCCCCCGACGCCATGGAGTGGAGCTTCTCTTCCTCTACCGCCCAAGTGCTCGTCAAGGTCCCGGGACAAGGACAAGCAGCAGCAGCATCAAGGATCACCCCCTCTCTCGATTGGTAACTGAACTAGTCACTGAATTTTTTAGCAACAACAAACAGGATATTTTAACAAGGAAAAAGCTCAACAAAGCCTCTAATCTGTAGAAGGCATATCATGTATTTGTAAGTAATTTAGAAAAGAAGAGAAACACGTAGAAGCATCTCAAATGATGCCATTCATTTAGATGCAAATACTGATACATTTTACTCATATGAGCATACAGTCCTACACTAGTACAGTAGTACATTTGGTTGTCATGGCTTCACCGTCAAGACGACCGGCCGGCCGGGTCTAAATGATACATATACTTAGCGGATTCGTAGGATATGTTACCATGAAAAAATGTCAATATGGTGACTTCCTGCTGTAACAAATACTTTTACTTTGTTGTTGGATATGCATTTGCCTATTTGGTCCCAGTCAACTTAATTGAAGTCTATTATTTCTCACAAATTTAGCACTACAATGTATTACTTGTTAGCAAAGAATTCTGCAATCTTGATTGACTTGATATATGCAGTTTGCTACTTGATTCATATCATGCAATTTCTGTTTTGCCTAACATAGTTATGTTCTTTTTGTTTACACACTACTAGTGATCTTGTACTACTACTAGTGTGATTTTGTTTACACAGTCTGAAATTCTGAATGTATCCCCTTCTTTATTATACATGCTCCAGAGTACTAATTATAGACGACACATTAGTGCTTTTTATTGGCCTCAATGTTGCTACCTGGTCAGGTTAACCAAATACAAGCACCGAAACTAACAAAGCATAGTAGTACCGTTTAAAACTTGATAAGTTCCTGAAGTTACTTTCCATTTTTTGTATGCAACAGAGCATGGCATAGAAGCATTCCTATTTTGATAGCTCTCTTTGTCCTTTCTCATTTGAAACATTTGCATGGTGTTGGTGCCAAATGCTTTTTACTTGGCTGCACTATTGAAATTGAGCCGAATTACACATCTTCAACTTTGTATAGCTTAAGAAATGGTGAACAAAACTTTATCAGTATGAAGGACATGCTGGGAAACTTTCTAATTCTACTTTATCTAGTCATTTTCAGTTGTTCAATTCATTTTTAATAGTCCTTGGTTCTGAAATTTATCACACGTTACTAAAGCATATTTTTTTTGCTTCAACAGACAACCGTGTGCCTCTTGTCGGGACGCTGCTCCATGTGCCTCTTCCCTGGATGCCGCTATCCCACTGCTGCTCTGACCCAAGTGCCGACACCATGGTGCTTGTCAAGGGTATCATGCCCCTTTCTTCTCTCTCATTTATTTTGCTGGATTTAGCCAATGCCATGTGTTATTGTTGAATTACCCTTGTCTGGAGATGGATATATGTTGACTATACCCACTTTTTGTTTACACTTTGCTGTGTTGTGTCCTAGCTTGATTTGATTGATCACAAAAGGCTCATGTCGGCATCTTATACATCTAGAAGATTTCTTGTCTTGTGTTTTCATGGTAATTGACTAAGAGAATAATGATATATGAACCATCTACAAAGCTAGGACCTATGCATCTGCTTGTAGCTTTATTTCCTGCCAGTAATTTTTTTGCTACACAATTTCCATGATTTCTTTCTCATTGAGATGTCAAACAGATGGAGCAGACTAGTTATTACAATGTAAACATGTAATCCTGTTCAAGGCTTACATGTTTGGATGGACAATGAGCCTCTTCTTACTCAAATACCTGATTGTATATGGATGGATTACAGGGTCTGCAATGCAACCGGTGACGGCCAGGTAGAGGTCGGCGGATCCGGCAACGGTGTGGCCCAGGTAGGTCCATCCCGTCCTTTCTCGCCGGGATCCAGCTTCCCCACTTCACCTCACCTTCTCCTCCTTTCCTTCACATTTGCTGCAGGTCACCATGGCACGGAGACAACGACGGCAGGAGGGCACCGGCTCGAGGAGGAGTAGGAGGGGTGCACCTCCTTCCAAGGCCACCAAGGGCTCCTTGCAACACCGTCTTCTTCTTGGCAGCGTCTACCTTATTTTCCTTCTTGTCGATTTAGAACATCTCTGTTTGTGTGCTCCGGGCCAGCCTATGTATTTGTAAATGTATGATGCATGTAAATTCGTGTGCTTCATGCCAGCCTATTTATCTATGTGTATGTAGATATGAATGTGAACTGTACTGTGTGCTCCCCCCGTACCTAAATATAAGTCGTTTTGGTAGGCTAAATTAGCCTACCAAAATGACTTATATTTAGGTACAGAGGAAGTACGTCACGATACGTTCATTTTTTTTAAATCTGAAAATTACTAGCAATGGCGGGCAGAGCACAGTGCTCGCCAGTGGTCATCCTTGCTATGGTGAAAACTTGCTCTAGTGCACCCTATTAGTAGTGGCGGGTGCTACTTCATGCCCGCCACTGTTAATTGGTTAGCAGTGGCGGGCCGACGCCCGCCACTGGTGGCCTTTTAGCAGTGGCGGGTGGTCAGTGGCGGGCCTGCCTGGGTCCCTAGCCCGCCACTAATGCCCATTTTGCACTCGTCACTGTTAGCCATTTCTGCAGTAGTGTCAAGTTGATGAAGCTAAAATTGATGCTATTAAAACTTGGCCACAACCAACCAATTTGCTTCAAGTGCATAGTTTCCTTGGCTTAGCCGGATTTTATCGTCGCTTTGTGAATAATTTTAGCACTATTGCATCACCATTGCACACATTGAGTAAGAAGAATACACCATTTGTTTGGGGTCCTTCCCAAGATGCCGCATTTCATGAGCTTAAGAACCTGCTTACACATGCTCCATTGCTTGCATTACCCAACTTTGAGAGAACTTTTGAAGTGCATTGTGACGCTAGTGGTAATGGTATAGGTGGCGTGTTAATGCAAGAGAAGCGACCCATTGCATACTTTAGCGAGAAACTCTCCGGCGCTCAACTTAACTACCCCATTTATGACAAAGAGCTTTATGCATTAGTGAGAGTCTTGCATGTGTGGGAACATTATCTACGACCTTGTGAATTTGTCATCCATACGGATCATGAAATGCTTAAATACCTTAAAAGGTCAAACAAAATTGAATAAGCGTCATGCTGAATGGAGTGAGTTCATTGAGTCTTTTCCTTATGTTATCAAGTTCATCAAAGGTAAGGAAAATATTGTGGCGGACGCTCTTTCCCGCAAATGCATGTTGGTTACTCAACTTGAGTTGAATGTCATAGGATTTGATCACATTAAAGACTTGTATGGGCATGATGCTTCATTTGCGATTCCTTATGCCAGATGCTTAACACACAAAACTTGGGAGCGATACTATTTGAAAAATGATTATCTTATGCGAGCTAAGAAACTTTGTATCCCCGAGTCTTCTCTTCGTTTGTTGCTTTTACAAGAGGCTCATGGTGGAGGACTCATGGGACATTTCGGACGCGACAAGACATTTGCCACGCTCTCCAAGAACTATTTTTGGCCAAAGATGTTTCGAGACATCTCGCGCTACACCAACTAGTGCTCTACATGCCGCAAAGCTAAGTCCAAAGCTCAATCTCATGGTCTATATATGCCACTTCCTATTCCGTATCAACCATGGGAAGATATTAGTATGGATTTTGTGCTTGGTTTGCCTTGAACTCAAAACGGCAAAGATTCGGTATTTGTTATTGTGGACCGTTTCTCTAAGATGGCACATTTTATTCCATGCAACAAGATCGTCGATGCTTCACATGTTGCAAATATCTTTTGTAGGGAAATCTTGAGATTGCATGGAGTGCCCAAGACGGCTGTGTCGGACCGCAACGTCAAGTTCCTTACCTACTTTTGGAAGACACTTTGTGCCAAGCTCAGAATCAAGCTACTCTTCTCTTCGGCATATCATCCACAAACCAATGGGCAAACGGAGGTCACGAACGGGACGCTTTCCACACTCCTCCGCGTGTTGATCAAGAAGAACATAAGGGAGTGGTAGGAATGTTTGCCCATTGCCGAGTACGCCTACAATCGAGGACGACACTCTACTACCGACAAGTCCCCTTCAAGGTCGTCTATGGCTTCAACCCGTTGTCTCCATTGGACATCTTACCGCTACCTCTACAAGAGCGCATCGACATGGACGCGAGTGCACGAGCGAGCTACCTCAAGAAGATGCATGAAGATACAAGGCACACGATCAAACGCCAAGTACAATGACTCGCGACCAAGGTCAACATCAACAAGCACCCCATGGTGTTCAACCCCGGAGATCTTGTGTGGCTACACCTTCGCAAAGACCGCTTTCCCAACGAGTGCAAGTCCAAACTACTACCTCGGGCCGATGGACCCTTCAAGGTGCTAGCACGCTACAACAACAACACCTACAAGATCAACATCCCTCACGACAAGTACAACATGAGCGACATCTTCAACGTCAAGGACTTATCTCCCTTCCATGGTGATGTGGATTCTGATCCGAGGATGAATCTTTTTCAAGGGGGGAGGGGGGGAGGGGAGATGATGCGAAGCATCCTACGGTCATCCCCATGGATCCACCTTCGTCCCCCGCAAGTGCCAAGCAGACCAATGACACGAGCACGTGCAAAAGCTCTTGAGACCGAGGTGACATCTCTCCTTAATGAACTTCCATATGACTCGTGTGAGACATGGCTACTACCTCAAGCCGGAATGCTATGTGTGCTTAGGTATGAAGAAGATCGCCTCGGGAATGCTCAGAGTGAAGGCCAAGTCCCCAAGTACACGGACGAGGAAGAGCGACAAGGAAGACCGCTGAAAAGTGTCAGCGGCCGGACATCCGGCCCCTGATGGTTCCAGCCACCGCAAGCCAGCTGAGGCAAAGGCTCCAGGGCCCGGACATCTGCCCCCTGCCCGTACATCCGGCCCGACAGCCCTGAACATCCGGCAGGGCCCCGGATATCTGGCTCGAAGTGGACAGAAGCTGGGGCAAGTCCAGGCCGGACATACGGCCCCGGCCCCGGACATCCGGCCCGACGGGAGCCGCCGGACATCCGGGCCCCAGGCCGGATATCCGGCACCTGTGCGTGCACAGCCGGCCTGAGGGCCATGTAACCCCTCTCTTCTCCCCTCCTACCTCGTGGACTACTATATAAACTCCCCTACCCCCTCCTTGCTAGGGTTAGCAAAGTATATTGAGGCATTTGAGTTGAGCTTTGATCCTTGTATCTCCTCTTGGGGAATCAAGACCTCTCCAGGGAGAAGGATCCCCATCATAGGATCATCAAGACCTCCTAAGGGAGAAGGATCTCATCTAGATCTTCAAGACCTCACCTCCTTTGGAGTGAGAAGAACTTTACCTTTGTGCTTGTTTCCATGGATTGATATTGTATAGTTGTGGATCTCATGTATGCTATCCTAGTGGATGTGTGATTTGGGTTTGTTTGAGTGATTCCCCTTTGTTGTTCTTGTTTGTTCTTCCCCTTTTCCCCTCCAAGTGTGAAAAGATCATCACATTAGGGTTCCACACTACATCAGATAGGAATTGTTTCCATCTTATCTCTAGGAGGCGTCTTGCCCTCCAAGTCTTGTACTCAATATATATTCACCCTCGAGGCTCAATAATACATCCAACGCATCACGCCAATCCTTCCTCTCTATTCCGTCTAACAAGCTCGCCGGCCCGTAAAAAAATATGAGGGGACCCAGATATGCGCCTCTCCGCCGCTATATGTACGGGGCCGGGGGGCATTTAGGGTTAGCCCCCGGATCCTCTCCGCCGTGAATCGTGTCCTTCGCCACTAGGTTTAGAGCACTCCAATGAGCAATTAGTTGCGCCTCTCCTCTCCTTTCTTGCCATCGATGGGATATCCATGGTAGGCGGATCTAGCCACACCGGCGCTAGTGGAGGTCGAGGCGGGCATGGGAGCACGGCAAGCAAGCGACGATGCCACGACGTCGAGCAAGCGAGCTCGAGTCACGTCGTCGTGATGCTCTCCAGCTCTAGCGACGACGAAGACAAGGGGCGGCGCGGGTGGAGGTCGAGGCAGGCGCAGGAGCACGGCCGGTTGTCCTAGAGCGGTGGCCAAAATGTGTGGAGTGGGTTCGATGTGCTCGACAAGCACATCTTCCCCCTCATCCAGCAGTGTTGCGTCACTGACGAAGAGCTCCTTGCCACTGAGCGCGCGGTGGCTGCCGGCAAAGAAGGGGCTCCGGGCCGCCTCGAAGCCGCCAAGAACAAACACCAGATCGCAGTGGCGCCACGCGAAACCACCGTGAAGAATTACCTCAGCATCGACGACTGAGCTAGGGTTAGGTTTTTATTAGTATGTAATCCTTTCGGTAATGTAAATCCTTTTGGTATGTTTGGTTAACTCATCTTTGTCTTTCATGAACTGCCGTGTGATCTTGAACAAATTCTCGCATGAAATAATTTTTCGAATTACGCAGTACAGTTTAGGGGATCTGTACTGCGTAATTCAAAAAATTATTTCATGCGAGAATTTTTAAATGATTTTAAATGAGTCATGGATTTCAAAGGGAAGATATGACAAGTGTGAAGCATGTTATAAGCCGGCCACGACCCAGAAGATCAGTACGGGTTATTCTTATTTTTTAAGGTTGACGTGACTAAATTCAAATCAACCTGGGGGCTAATGTTGGGGATATAGGCTGTGTTTGTTTGGGTTTTAGAGAGCAGTTTCCGGTAGAAAAAAGCTGAAGCCGTAACAAACAGCTAAAACAGAGCAGCTTCCGGCCCACAGTCCAAAACTGTTTCAGGTATTTTTACGTGGTACAGAGCGAAGCGAGCTCAGGCGTGCTTCGGCCCGGAAACTGCTTTGCGTCCGTGAAATTCCCAGCGATGCCCATGTGAGTTAAGGCAATTTATGAAAGGAATGCCCCCGATGTCTGTTTCCAGTCGATCCCCTTGTCTCTTCTCGGTCATCGCTAACCCACGCACGAAGATGACAGCGAGAGGGAGAGGAACCTAGGGTTCCGCCGCCGCCGCAAGAGCCGCCGCCACCTCCACTCGCCGTCGCCCGCCGCCCGCCGCCGACTCCTCCACTCGCCGTCGCCCGCCGCCGCCTCCACTCGCCGTCGCCTGCCGCCTTCACTCGCCGTCGCCCACCGCAAGAGACGCCGCCGCCGCGGCAAGAGCCGCCGCCGCCTCCACTCGCCGTCTTCCCTACTCGCCGGTCCCCTTCACCGGCCACCGCCTCCACTCGCCTTCATCCACCGCCGGAGAAGGACGCCCACTCCCTCGAGCACCCATGTCGTCGGTTGGGGTGAGATTTTCTTGGCAGAAATTTCTGTTCTTTGTGGATGCCCTGCTTGATTGATATGCTGCATATTGCTTGATGTGGATGCTCTGGTTGATTGAGGCTTCATACATGATGCTTGATATATGATGCATGGTTATTGTTCATTGTTGGGTAAATTAATATTTGAAGCTTGCTGTGGATGCTCTGCTTAGGGACCGTCATATTTGCTTGCTGGACATATGGATGTTCCCATCTAAAGTGATCTGTTTGCTGGTATAAATTATTTGCTTGCTGTGGATGCTTGCTGGACATATCTTTTTCTATTTGCTTGCTGTGGATGCTTGATGCTGGACATATCTTTTTCTATTTGCTTGCTGGACATATCTTTTTCTATTTGCTTGCTGGACATGCTTGTTTGCTATACATAGTTCTTCCGTGTGCTGTTTGCTGGTATAAATTATGGTGAAAATGAACTAGATGGAGAAGGCAGCGAAGAAGGCAGACAAGACAGACAAGGCACTTTGGGATGCATACCATACTAGGATATTTTGCGAGTTGTGTGCGAGGGAGGTTGAAGCAGGCAATAGGCCGGGGGCGTTCTTGAGTCCTAGAGGATATAAGAATTTGGGGGAGAGCTAGTTGCAGATAACTAAGAAAAGTTATGCGAGGATGCAATTCAAGAATAGATGGGAAAATCTCAAAACTATGTATTGTCAATTGAAACAATTGCAAATTGACGCATCTGGACTTGGATGGAATGCTAAGCTAGGAACCATTGATGCTAATACTGATTGGTGGAACACTCACCTAATGGTAAGTTCATGTTACTCATAGTATTTACATTGGGCTTTATATTATCTTAATTATCTATTTATCTGACCTTTTGTTCTTTTGCTATTTTTCAGAAACACCCAGAGCATGCAAAGTATAGGAATGGAGGACCACCTAACTTGACTGAAATGGACCTCATGTTTGATGACCGTCATGTCACCGGTGCCGAGTCTGCTATCCCCGGTGAGATACCATTGGACAAGGAGGAAGTCACTATTGTCGATGACTCTGATACTGCAGAGGATGATGATGAAGTCATCAAAGCAAAACCAAAGAAGCAGCGAAAGACCAAGTCCTGTAAAGATGATTTTTCTGCTCAAGATGAGAAGAACCCATTTGTTCGGATGTACAAGAAGGCTAGTGATGCGATATGTGTAACGGCTGAAAGTATAAAAGAAGCATCTAGCTCCAGCAAGGCTTGTCCTCCGGTTGCCCCTAGTATGAATGAGGCAATGGAGATGGTTCGCGACTGTGGAGTTGAGGAAGGAACTCCTCTCTTTTTCTCTTCGAGCATGCTTTTTATGAAGCCTGAGTATAGAGAAATGTTTGCGTCGGTTCAGACCAAGGAAGGAAGGTTTGATTGGCTCGAGAGAGCGCATGAAATGGCTATGTAACTTTTTGTTTAGAATAATTGCTTAGTTCTTTGCTTGGATTATGCTATGTTTTTGGTCTGTACTATTATTGACATTCGTGTGTGAACTATTTTCTTTACTGGATGTGAACTATTTGGTTATTTGAATGCTATTTTCTCATATGTATGAATAATGGATATGACAACTAATGTTGTTGTCATGTTGCATTTGTAGACTGATGGAATTGACGGCGGAGGTGGTGACGATGATGATGCTAACATAAAGACAGTACAACTTCAAAACTTGCTCAAGTTAAGTACTGATCTCGCAACCTTAGGTCAAATGGCTATGCACTACAGCAAAACTTGTTTGAATAAGCAACGTAGGCAACCTAGGAGGATTGCAATACAAACTGGTTATGAATGGGTGATGGAAAAGTTGGCACGTCCTAAATCTTGCTACAAAATGTTTAGAATGTATCCAGATGTTTTCTTGAGTTTGCATGGTGTTTTAGTGAATGACTACCATTTGGAGTCAACTAGCGAGATGAACTCATTGGAATGTCTAGGCATGTTCTTGTGGATGCTTGGAGGCCCTCAATCATTTCGCCAAGCCGAAGATCGGTTTGTTCGGTCAACTGAAACAATCCATAGGAAGTTCAATCATGTGTTGCACTGTGTAAATTCTCTAGGAGGAGACATCATCAAACCTATAGATCCTACATTCACAGATGTGCATCCAAAAATTAGGGACAAACGTTTCTGGCCTCACTTCAAAGGTTGTATTGGTGCAATTGATGGAACTCACATTCCAGTTATAGTTCCCGCAAAAGAGACGTGTAACTATATGGGACGACATAGTTACACAAGTCAAAATGTGTTGGCAGTTTGTGACTTTGACATGAGGTTTACCTTTGTCGTTGCCGGTTGGGCGGGGTCGGTACATGACACACGGATTTTCCATCACAGTATCGACAAGTATGCTACTACTTATCCTGCGCCTCCTAAAGGTACACAAATCAAGTGTTCGAATTTTGTACAGATTGTTTCTATTAATTTGTACATGTGTTCTAATTTATTCTCTATGGATGTAGATATGTACTACCTTGTTGATTCCGGTTATCCAAATCGGGTGGGATATCTAGCTCCTTACAAAGGGACAACCTATCACCTTGCGGAATTTCGGGCTGGACGCCGCCCACCGAGTGGTAAATTTGAGGTGTTCAATCATGATCACTCTTCTCTTCGGAATGTGATTGAACGCACATTTGGTGTGCTCAAGCAGAAATGGCGCATCCTAAGGGACGTGCCACACTTCAAGGTGGGAACTCAGACGATGATTATCAGTGCTTGTATGACGCTTCACAATTTCATTAGGGAGAGCAAGCTACGCGATAAAGAGTTTGATAAATGTGATGAGAATGAAAATTACATGCCTGCAGTCTCACGGTCAACACCTTTGCTTGGCGATGCCGTTCCCACTTCCTCTGATGAAGGCAACATGAACGACACACGTGATAGGATTGCGAACTCTTTGTTTATTGCGCGACAAGCTACATAGATTAGTATTTGTACGGACATCTAATTATATGTACGGATTATGAATTATATGGACGGTCTAATCTTTTAGCTCTCTTTTGTACGGATTATAAGTTATATGGACTATCTTTTGTACTGTACGGGCAATTGTGACTTGCATGGACTAGCGATGTGACAACATAATTCTATGTATATATGAGCAAGAAAGTGAGAAAAATATTATTATGAAAGATTTTATGCATTACCATAGAACAAATCATTCCCTGTCAGTCAAGATACCATTTAAACAATCTATTAACACTGAATCAACAAGTTACACTGATCTCAGTACTCTAAGGGCATTTCAGACTTTTCATCAGCTCACAGTCGTTTCCACAGCTGCGTTGCCAAACAGCTAACCTTCACTACAGCTGTTTCCTCGGCACAGCAGTTTTGCCAGCACAGCAAGTCCACAGCTGAATCTGTTGAAACTGAAGCCCAAACAAACACAGCCATAACCCCTGGACATAACCCGCCTGGATGTAACCCGCCCGTTCAGGGCTGGGTCACTATACGGCGACTTAGAAGAAGGTTTCTACAGATGGGCCGGGGTATTCAGAAGACCGGAATCCAGTGGATAAGCTGCCACCAGGAGGAGGCCGGCTCATGGCCCAGAGCCTTTCCATCTAAGGCGTCCAAAGAGTATTCTTACTTGTGAAACAAGATGAGTAGGAATTAGAGTATGACACGGGTCATCTCTTCGACCCAGACTCTGTTGTAAACCCAGGGCCTCGACCTGTATATAAAGGCGAGCCCCTGAGGCGGCAAAGATTAAGTTACAAGCTCTCGAGTACTAGGTTAGCCAAGTCGCCCCTTTTATCGAGATCATCATCAATACAACCAAAGCAGGACGTAGGCTATTACTTCCATCGTGAGGGGCCAAACCTGGGTAAACTCTTGTCTCTCGATTCCGATCAACCCCGTTCGAGTTACCACCTAGCTACGATGGCCTCACGACTAAGTCCTTTCACGAGGACATCTGCCGTGACAAAACCACGACAGGACCCCGTGGAGGCTGGATGAACAGTAGCCGGTGGAGGCTGTAGGAAGTCGACGGTGGATGAACAGTAGCCCGTGGAGTCCCGTTTTGCGGTACGCCACACCCTTCCCGATGAACAGGACTCCGTTTTGACCGTAGGCAGTTGGGAAGAAGTCCGTTTCCTCCGTTTTGCGGTACGCTAGACCCCTCCCGATCAACAGGACCCCGTTTCGACTGTAGGCGGTTGAACAGAAGTCCGTTTCATCCGTTTTGCGGTATGCCAGATCCTCAGTCGATGAACATGACCCTGTTTCGACCATAGGCGATCGAACAAAAAGCCGTTTCCTCTGTTTTGTGGTACGCTAGACCCCGAGTCAATGAATAGGACCCCATTTCAGCTGTTCCGTCCAAGCTGGTTGGCTCCCGATGAAGAGGACTCGTTCTGACCCAGTCGGTTGCCTCCCGATGAACACGACGATGTTTCCTCCGTTCCAACCCAGCCGATTGGCTGCTGATGAATAGGAGGCCGTTGCTGCGTACCCCCACCATCGCCTCTCCATATACACGAGCCCTGGCCATACATATGCGCGAGTACGCGTTCGAGACCCTGCCCGTATGTATGTATGTGCCCGTAGTTTTTACAGCGTGGTTGTACGTACATGTACACGATTTAGATGGGGCTGCCTGAACTGCGACGTTGGGGGCTCTACTACGACACGCGCCGCTCCTTACATGCCCACGGTTCATCGTTGCAGAGAGACCGATCGACCAATATGTACGTACACGTTCGCGACCAGACAGACAATGCTACATACGCTTTGACCGGGTGGGTCCCAGCTGTCAGGGAGGAAAAGGAGGCACTTCCTTGCGTGCGAAGATATAGCAGGTGGGTCCCAGCTGTTAGGGGGATGGATAATTTTTTTCCCGCATAATAAGGAGGCACTTCCTTGCGTGTGAAGATGTAGCTGGTGGGTCCAGTTGTCAGCCTCACCGCGTACAGTCCTCTTCCGATGGCTGTCGTTCATTGACCACGTTGAGTACGCCGCGCCGAGAGCACCAAGGCCGTGTACGATGGCGAGGCCTAGGAAGGGAACGACGCGGAGCCGGGGAAGACGCGGCAGTGGATGCCCACACGGAGGGGAGTACGAGGGTTGACTGGTTCGACTGCGGTGTGAGGCCGCCATCGCTGGAGAATAACAGGGGATGTGGGTGCGTAGAGGGAAGGCCTGGCCAGCGGTGGGAGTAGGGTGGGGCGGTGAGGCCTGCGCGACAGCACAGCCGGCCATGGGAGGCAGGAGCAGGTGGTCCCGCCGGCACTGGTTTGGGCGGCTGGAGCAAGAAGATCAGAGATTGAAGAAGCTGCACGACCGTTGGATGAACATCCAACGGTCACTGCTGCTAGAATCGTTTGTTGACTAGGTTGACAAAGCCCTGCGTACGCGTCAACTTAGTAGGCCCACAAGTCAGCCTCCAAATCTAGTGGGTCCCAGTTTTCATGGGGAAGAATCGTTTTTTTCGCGTAATAAGGAGGCACTTCCTTCCGTGCGAAGATATAGCTGGTCGGTCCCAGCTGTCAGGGGGAGGAATCATTTATTTTTCGTGTAATAAGGAGGTACTTCCTTGCATGCGAAGATGTAGCTGGTGGGTCCCGGATGTCAGGGGGAGGAGTCATTTTTTTTGCGCGTAATAATGAGGCACTTCCTTGCATGCGAAGATGTAGCTGGTGAGTCCCAGCTGTCAGGGGGAGTGTCAAGGTACGACCATCTATGGGACCAGCGCGGAGGTCCCTTTGCGGTTCGCCTGCGGGGATCGACATGCACAAAGAGTAGAATCAGTAGCAGCAGCACACAGGCAATTTACCCAGGTTTAGGCCGCTGTGAGGCGTAAAACCCTACTCCTACTTTGGTGGAATAGATGTGTTTGTGTTGGAACCCTGAAGTTACAAGAGCACAGCTTGCCGGCAAGGAGCTCGGTAAGTGCAGCTTGACTACTGTAAACCAGCCGGGGTCTGATCCTTTTCTAAGGTTGCCATGGACCTTCTTTTATAGAAGAAAGGGGTAACCACAGTGGAAAAATGGTAATTATAGAGTGTACATGAGGTTTCGACACGCACAAGGACATGTGTCGATAAAGGTGTTCTTCAGGTGACGAGCTGACACGTGCCCCAACAAGCTTCACCTAACCGCCTGCCCGCTCAAGACCTGTCGATAAGTCTCTGACAGACCGCTGAGGTGGAGCGGTGGAGTAGCGATGAAGGGAGCTCGCCGTCACAGAGCTTGCCAGGCCTTCGCTTGCCAGTGTATAGCTTGCCGGCAAATGGAGTCTTGATCTTTAGTACTATCTTGGTACTTCTCAACGACCTGCTTCGAGGCCTTCTTTATGTATTTAGCTTGCCGGGACTTGGCTTGCCGGCTCACCCTTGCCGGGTCTTGACTTGCCAGCTCACCCTTGCCGGGTCTTGAGTGTTTCTTGATAGATTCCTTTTCGGTCATGTCCTTCCCAGCACTAAGGCTACTACTTGCCGGTGCGTAGTCAGGAGTATGAATACCCCTGGTTTTCACTACACCGTCAGTAGCCCCCGGGCCAAGGTCAGACACGTGTGTGCGGCGCGTTCGTCTGGGCTAGGCCCTTTAGTACGCACCGACATATGTTTGGGCGAAAAGCAATCAATATTCACTTTTCTTCCGTGAAGAGCCAACTCCCGTGTTCTTCTCACAAAAGAATAGCAACGAGTGTGATGCTCAATTCGTTGGTGAAGAGCCAGCCCCCATGCTCTTCTTGTAAATGAATAGCAATGAGTGCGATGCTCGATTCATTTTATTTATTTTGATGTCGTCTTCATCTTCTTAGACTGCCGACAAGTTGAAAGTGATCCATCCAGTCGTTATCCCAATCGCCGGCAAGACCACTGTTAAGCGTCACCGGGAACAAGGACAACCACTGTGACATAAATTCTTCTTGCATGTCTGTAGCTGTGAACACACATGTAAAGAAAATATTTTTTCTTTAATTAGTTCAGCTTTAACAGATGCATTGCATATTCCTCTATATTAGAGAAAAGTATGAATAAACATGCCCTTGTACATTTCTGGCACCCTACACTTGCCGGAAAGCTCCCCGGTGCGCATGTTCCAGTCAGCAGTGCTTGAGGAAATGGGTCCTTAGCAGCTTTGCTGGGAACATCGCCTCCCGAAAAGTCTTACCTTGCCGGTCTTAATGCAGCTGCTCAAGTTATTGAGCGGACTCAAAACAACTTGGAGCACAATTTAATCCCGAGAAGGCTCCTTCGCATGCAGGTTTATGTACAAAGACAAAACCATTCAAGAAATAATATGGGAACAGTAAGTAAAGTTTCAAGACTTCGAAACTTAGCTTTTTCTTGCCAAATATTTCCTTGAATGTCGTTCCCAAATATTTCCTTGAATGTCGTTGGAGTAGTCTCACTTCTCTGCTCCCCCGGGAGACTTGCATGTGAAGGAGCTTCTATGATAGCTTGCTCCTATTTGCTAAGAAATTCCCCTTATGGAAGATGTCTAATATGCAACTGTAGCTCGTGCTAGAGCTTATGACTCAACAACAACACTTAAGCGCGCCTATACCCTTGTTAGAGCGTGTAGCTCAATAGTGAAACAAAGCGTTCCTGTCGGAGCCTGTGGCTCGATGACAAGAACATGCAACTGCTCTACCTCTGCTAGAGCACATTGCTCGACAGTAGAAATAGGTGACCTTGCCTGAACCTGTGGCTCGATGGCTAGGATTTTTAATATTGTCGGAATCTGTTGCCCACCGGCAAGATCTAGCTTGTCGCTAAAACTGGCCTTCCCAGTGTCTTATGCTAGAGGCGCTGCCAGCCCCCGAACCTGACTTCCAGGAAAAGCCCTCCGATAGAGAACTCTAAAGATCTCGATGCTGGAATGGAATTTTGTTTGTTTGCATTTTTAATCATTCACTCGAGAACAATTTTCCCGGGAATGTTTTGATTTCAGCAGATAACTTTTAAGATTCTCGATGCTGGCTTCCAGAGATATTAATCCTGGGAAGACTTTTGACTTAGGCAGAGAACTCTGGGTTCTTGATGCCAGCAAGACCATCAACAGGGAACTCTGAGGTTCTCGACGCCGACAAGATCCTTCTAATTTAGGTAGATAACTCTAGGTTCTCGATGCCAGCAAGACCGTCAATAGAGAACTCTGAGGTTCTCGACGCCGACAAGATCCTTCTAATTTAGGCAGAGAACTCTGGGTTCTCAATGCTGGCAAGACCATCAACAGAGAACTCTGAGGTTCTCGACGCCGACAAGATCCTTCTAATTTAGGCAGAGAACTCTGGGTTCTCGATGCCGGCAAGACCGTCAACAGAGAACTCTGAGGTTCTCGACGCCGAGAAGATCCTTCTAATTTAGGCAGAGAACTCTGGGTTCTCGATGCCGGCAAGACCGTCAACAGAGAACTCTGAGGTTCTCGATGCCGACAAGATCTTTTCCAGCCCCCAGTAGAGAACTACAAGTTCTCAATACTGTGGCTAGCTTCCATGAAGATCGTTCCCGGGTATAATCTTCTGTTTGCACACCTGTAACACTGACCTGGGCATGGAATGCCACAACAGCGTTTTAGGATGGCAACCTAATTAGCATTTGATTCACACTTGACTTAAGTGTAAATTCGTTCCTGCCGAGCGTCCCCTATGCTTGCCGGAAAGCTTCCCGGTGCGCATGCTCCGGTCGGTAGCACTTGAGAAGCGGGTCCTTAGCAGCTTGCCGGGAACGCTGCCTTCCGAGAAGGTTTACCTTCACGGTTTTAATGCAGCTTGCCGGGAACGCTGCCTTCCGAGAAGGTTTACCTTCACGGTTTTAATGCAGCTGCCCATGTTATTTAGCAGACTCAAAACAACAAGGAGCGCAATTTAATCCCGAGAAGGCTCCCTTGCACACAGAGTACACATAAGCAAGAAACTTACTAAGCCTATTCTTTGAATGGTTATATTCCTGCACACTTATTCCCTACGCTTGCCGGAATGCTTCCCGATTGCGCACGCTCTAGTCAATGGCGCTTAGGATCAGGTCCTATACAGTAGCCTGTCAAAAACGCTGCCTTCTCGGGAGCTTAACACTTCAAAAAACAAACGCAGCTGCATAAGTGTCGCTGGACGGACCCAAAACAACTTAGAGCGCATACACAACTACGTAAGTGTTGCCGGACGGATCTAGAACAACTTAGGGTGCATATGCAGCTGCATAAGTTTTGCTGGGCGTATCTAGAACAACTTAGAGCGCAGAATGTTACGAAAGTGCTCCTTTGCATACAGGTTGTGTACAAAAATACCATTCAAAGACAAGACTAGGTAATAGAAAGTAATTAAAGCATTATAACTTATCTTCGTCTGGAGGATGATATTGACGAAGTTAAAACTCCGTTGCTGGTGAAGAAATTTGGCCACATTCGTCTCCGCCTCCGTCCGCGCTGCCCGTACCGCCTGCACCGCCCGTGCTGGCTGCGCCGCTCGTGGACGCCTACGACGGCATCTTGGACGTGGAAGGAGCTATCGCGGCCGCGCCCTTCTTCTTGGGCGCCATCAATGACAAAGAAGATGATGCTAGCACACGTACTGCTAATTCGGATTCGCACATGTGACCCCCCCTACCTGGCGCGCCAAAGATGTCGAGGTACGACCATCTATGGGACCAGCGCGGAGGTCCCTTTGCGGTTCGGCTGCGGGGATCGACGTGCACAAAGAGCGGAATCAGCAGCAGCAGCACACAGGCAATTTACCCAGGTTCGGGCCGCCGTGAGGTGTAAAACCCTACTCCTGCTTTGGTGTAATAGATGTGTTTGTGTTGGAACCCTGAAGCTACAAGAGCGCAGCTTGCCGGCAAGGAGCTCGGTAAGTGCAGCTTAACTACTGTAAACCAGCCGGGATCCGATCCTTTTCTAAGGTTGCCATGGACCTTCTTTTATAGAAGAAAGGGGTAACCACAGTGGCAAAATGGTAATTATAGAGTGTACATGAGGTTTCGACACACACAAGGACATGTGTCGATAAAGGTGTTCTTCAGGCGGCGAGCTGACACATGCCCCGACAAGCTTCACTTAACCGCCTGCCCGCTCAACACTCGTCGACAAGTCTCTGATAGACCGCCGAGGTGGAGCGGTGGAGTAGCGATGAAGGGAGCTCGCCGGCATGGAGCTTGCCAGTGTATAGCTTGCCGGCAAATGGAGTCTTGATCTTTAGTACTGTCTTGTTACTTCTCAACAACCTGCTTCGAGGCCTTCTTTATGTATTTAGCTTGCCGGGCCTTGGCTTGCCGGCTCACCCTTGCCGGGTCTTGACTTGCCGGCTCACCCTTGCCGGGTCTTGAGTGTTTCTTGATAGATACCTTCTTGGTCATGTCCTTCCCGACACTAAGGCTACTACTTGCCAGTGCGTAGTCAGGAGTATGAATACCCCTGGTTTTCACTACACCGTCAGGGAGGAAACTTTTTTTTTTCCGTGTAATAAGGAGGCACTTTCCTTGCGTGCGACCATGGACCTCGTGGGTCGCAGCTGTTAGCCTCTCCATGTACAGTCGTCTTCCGATAACTCTCGTTTGTTGACCATGTTGAACACGCCGCGCCAAGCGCACCAAGGCGGTGGACGACGGCGAGGCCCCACCACCCCAGACGGGAATGACCCGGAGATGGGGAAGACGCGGTAGTTGAGTCGCAGACGGAGATGAGTGCGAGACTTGACTGGTTCATGTGCGGGGTGGGGCTATACTCGGCAGAGAATAACAGGAGGTGCGGAGGAGTGGAGGGATGCACTACAAAAGAACACTTCCATGATGATACATCTTTGTCACAGTAGGTCACGTTTTCTGTCATGCATGTACATCCGTGACAATTTTATGACAAAATCAAGATAGTCATACTTGTGCTGTCGTAGAAGTGTTCCATGACAATACTGAAATTATCATCACGGAAGTGTCCACTTCCATGACGATAAATGTCGCGTCATGGAAGTGTTTTCGTCAAGGGTGACCGACACGTGGCATCCACCGTAAGGGGTCGCCGTTAAGCTATCGGGTTCTGGTTTGGATCCGATAACCCGTTAGCAGCCCTAACCAATGGCGATTTTCCACGTGTAAATTTCTTATTCGCCGACCGATCCACGTGTCAGCTCGGCGTTGCGACAGATGTCATCCATTCATTGGACGTGAGACGCCTATGATACATCGACACGTGGCATGGCCCAACAGTGGCCCATTTAGGTTAAAAAGGCCAGCCCATTTGACTTGGTCAAAAATTAGCAGGTCGGCCCATGGAAAGCCTGTTAACGGCCTGTTCGCATACAACCCATCTACGGCCCGGGTACTCACGGCCCGTTATGGCCTTTCAATATTCGGCCCAGTAGCGTCATGTGGGCCGCCCCATATGATTCCATCCCGTTGTCACATTTGGCCCATCTATGGCCCATGAAGTCTTTCGGCCCATATGAGGCCTTTTGCATCTTTGGGCCCATTGACGGCCCGTGGTGAATCAGGTCCATCATGAACAGTAAACTGCTTTGAGCCCATTAACGGCCCATGATTCAGTTGGGCCGTTTCCAGCCCGTGCTCCCTTTCGGCCTTCTAAGGGCCCATAAATTCTTGGGCTCATTTCCGGCCCTCGATTACTTACGGTCCGTTACTGGCCTGTTATGCTAATGGGCCAAATTCAGCCCGTGGTAACAATCGGTCCGTTTGTGGCCCGTTAACCCGTTGGGCCGTTTTCATCCTGTCCTGTAATCCGGCCCATTAACGACCCGACATGCCTGTTAATGGAAATAAGCCTGTGCTGTCTTCCGGCCTATTAACGGCCCGTTATGGTCAGAGCCCATAAACGGACGGTTCCAATTTTGGCCCGTTTACGGTCCATATTGCGGTCCGGTTTTGGCCCACGAACAGTACGACCCATGGATCCTACGGCACGAATGAGGCCCATGGATCCTACGGCCCGTAGGAGGCCCATCGTTACCATGGCCCGTATGTGGCCCATGGTTATTGCGACCACTAGCAAACCGAGGAAAAAGAACTGCAGTGACTACAAGCAAACAAATAAACAAGACTATAAGTAAATAAATAAGAAAGCAACTAACGCTAGGCTATTACGGCGATTACACAGATTACATCCACTGGGCATCAAAGTTCGCTACCAGTGCAAATATTAGGGAACAACAAAGCAGCATATTACATACACTGGGTGTCTAAATTGGCCACCAATGCAAATAAACGCGGCAGCAAAACAAGTCCAGAACTGAAAGCACTTCAGAAGAGCTCAAGAAACAATATCCTGGGCACCCACCATGCTGGCAAGAAGCTTAGCAAGCTTATTAGCTTTCTCTTGTTTGGCGCTAAAATCCTCCAACTCTTACTGTTTCTCTAGAAAGTATGCATCTGAATTCTACAGGGACTTCCTCAGTCCTTCGGCTTCTTGTCGCAGCACAGCTGATCGTTGTTTTTCAGCTTGTAGTTGAGACTCAAGAAGCCGAACTGATTCAGGCAGCGAGTTCGAAGGGCTTGTGCCAGCGGTAGTGGCTAGTAACTCGAACACTACATCAAGGCAAGACTTTGGGGTTGTCTCATTGTCTTCAAGATAGTTTTTATCAGCTTTCTTGGAGAACAATAGGGTTGTCTGACTATCTTGGACCTTATCTGCATTACTTCCTTTACCATTGCATAATGGGGTACTCTTCTCCACTATTCTGCCGGCATTCTAAAAGAGGAACAAGCAGACACATCACAGGTTTAGCATGTAGTATATGAAACTCATTTTGGTAAACCAGTTCAGTAGTAAGGTAGAGAGGATTATACTAACTTGTCTTCTATTGCAAGGTAGTACATAATAACAGAATGAAACAAACATATATCTATGTACTATGGTCACTGTTCTGTCTATATCATCCTAGTTTATGTTGCCAAATCAAGATAGAGACACAGTTCAAATCATATCTGTTTAAGACAAAGCAGCATAGACAAAATATAAATGTGGGAAACTACACAACACTAACAACACTTGTAATGTGCATGACATGAGAACATAACTTTTTATATAATTAAAATTGAAATCAACATAGAGCAAGAAGTTACAACAGCAAACCAGTTAAAGAAACGGGTTTAAAACATACCTTTTGCACCATTGGAGTTTCAATTGGATCCTTCAAATTAGAAATTGGTTGGTATGAGTAAATACAGTGATGCAAGAGCAAAGGAGAATGCACCATAGCTACTGAATCTGACCTGAGAACAGTTGTTCTTCTGCTTTAAGCGTGGAATTTGGGTTCGCTGTGGTGGTCCTCGTGCTTTGGGCACTGCAGTTGCCTTACTAACTGCTCGTGTGTGGGTGCTCTGTGGTGGAGATGGTGCTGTGTCAACTGGAAGTGGGTTACTATCTGCTGGGGTTGGGGTTAGATGGGGTGTAGCTGGTTCTCTGGCCAACGGGGTAGGGGTACAATCTGCAAGAGTGTCGGTTATGTGTGGTGGGGCTGGCTCTTGGGCAAGTACAACCATGGTTCTATCTGCATCGACGGGTAGCACCGTCTTTTGTGAAGACCGTGTTTTTACTCCCTTAGATACTGCCATCACCCCCTCCAATTCAAATGGCTGATAAACAAGAAAAGAAATTGAAGGTACATACATTGTATGATAGACAGATGCAGTAATTCACGTATATGTCATCTAACCAAACAGGACAGCATGACACAATTTCACATATATGATGGCTAAGGCTAACTAAACTGGATAGCATGACACAATTTCAGTTATATGATGGATAACTAAACAGGATAGAATGACATAATTCAACATATGATGACTATCTAAACAGGATGACATGACATAACTATATGATGTCTTTATAAAATAGGTTGGCATGAAATAATTCACATACATGTTGTCTAAGTATACAGGATGGCATGATATAATTCACCTATATGATTGATATACAAAGCAGCTGGCACTCGCATATATGATCTCTAAACTAAGCAGATGGCATTGAATATTGTGTATATGATGTCTAAACTAAGCAATGCAAGACACCATATGTATGATATGAGAAATATAACCGTCGCAAGTTAGAGCATACACCTTAGGGGGGATATAGGACTGGTCATCTGTCTCTGAATCCTCCTCTGAGGAGCTACCTGTAACCAATGAGATATCTGCTTCTACAGGTAGCATTGTCTGCTTTGAAGACCTTGTTTTCACTCCAGATTTTTCCATAACCGACTCAAATGGCTGATGCACAGGAAGAGTAGTTCAATATACAAACATTGTCGGCAAATGGAATACGTAATGAAAAAAAGGATGGCATGATATAATTCACATATATGATGCCTGGCTACACAGGATGGCATTGCATAATTCACATATATGATGCCTTGCTAAAAAAGATGGCATTGCATAATTCACATATATGATATACTCCCTCCGTTCCTAAATATATGTCTTTGTAGAGATTTCACTATAGACCACATACAGATGTATATAGATGCAGTTTAGAGTGTAGATTTACTCATTTTGCTCTATATGTCGTCCATAGTGGAATCTCTACAAAGAATTATATTTAGGAACGGAGGGAGTAGAAACTAAACAGGTGGCATTCACACAAAGCAGGTCTAATCTAAGTAGATGACATAGCAATGCAAGACACCATATGCATGATATGAGCAATATAACCCTGCCAAGCTAGAGCATAAACCTCGGGGGGGGGGGGGATAGGACTGGTCATCTGTCTCTGAATCCTCCTCTGAGGAGCTATCTGTAACCAGCAAGATATCTGCTTCGACAGGTAGCACTGACTGCTCTGAAGACCTTGTTTTCACTCCAGATTTTTCCATCACCGACTCAAATGGCTGATGCACAGGAAGAGTAGATGAATGTACAAACATTGTCGACAAATGGAATACATGATAAAAAAATAGTATGACATGATATAATTCACATATACGATGACTGGCTAAACAGGATGGCATTGCATGATTCACAAATATGATGCCTGGCTAAACAAGATGGCACTGCATAATTCACATATATGATATAGAAACCAAACATGTGGCATTCACACAAAGCATGTCTAAACTAAGCTGATGACATATACGATGTATAAAGTAAGCAATGCAAGGCGCCATATGCATGATATGACCAACATCAGCATGCCAAGTTAGAGCAAACACCTCAGGGCATAAATAGGAGTGGCCTGCTCCCTCTGAATCCCCCTCTGAACAGTTATCTTCCTCTGGAATACAATCTGGAATGGGGGGGAGGGGGGCTGCCACTGCGCCCACCATGGAGTGGTGTCTGCATGACATTATATTCCCACGCAACGCTCTTCTCTTTTTCTCTACATGTTCTGTACGATTGTGTACAATAACTGACATGCATAATAAAAAAACATAGTCAGATTATGTAAGGCCTAAGGGGTGCATGCAGAAATCCAGACTGATGGTAGCAACCAGTGGATAGATCCAAAACTAATGGTAGCAGGCAGATGATAGCTTTAGTTAAAAAAGACAGAAATGGCTCCTCTACTGTTTGTTGCCCACCCAACATGAACCACATAGAAGACCTGAGATGAACCAGATAGTAGACAGAGATACTATTCATTGCTTCCTCGATATGTGCCCCACAAGCATTTTAAAACTCAAGTCTAAGCATTAGTTTGGACCTGACCCAGAGTCTAAGAGGTGAACAGGACGATAAAGTAGCAGGTAATATTAATCGATGTATGACGTAAGCAGACACGAAAGAGTGCGACCTCTCTTCTGGAACTGTTTAGTCGACAGGTTCATCTGCTCAGTCGATGATGGTAATGTAGTTGGTGTGGCTGCCGGCAGTGGGGAAGAAGATCTGAGGCGGCAAAAGAAGGTCTGGAGTGGGGATCTCTGCTGCGGTGGACGCTTCCGTCGATGGAGCAGCTCAGGTGGGGTGGACGACGGCACGGCAGGAGCGGGACAAACCACACAGAGTTTTCTTTGACACCTATCTGTAAATGAAGTAAATCTGTAAGGGCTCCTTTGAACTGGAGGATTCTAAAAACGCATGGACTGGAAAAACACAGGAATAGGATAGGAATGCACGTGCAAAACAGAGCATTTGCAAACACAGGATTTCTGTCAAACTGGGTGTTTGGTTCACAGGAATTGGAAGAACACAGGAATGCAGAGAAACATGGTCAAATTAAAGTCAAACCACATGAAAATGTAAAGTTAGAATCTTATTACACCACTAATGCACTTAGTCTCGTTCTTCATGCATAGGAATTTGTAAAGGACGTCCAAGTGGATATTAAAATTCCTATGTTTTTTCTTTGAGAGAGACACCAAAGGAAAAAAAATCCTCCAGTTTTGCTCTGCTCCATTCCTTCTAACCAAATGCATGAATAGTAGTACCATAGGAAACTTTCCAAGTCCCATGTTTTCCTTCACTTTTTCTTTGAACCAGTGGCGATTCTAGTAGGCAGTCTTCAACAGGCTGAAGCCTGCCCTCGAATAATGTTTTTGTACTACTACTATTTTGGACACAACCAACTAGCTCAACTCCCAGGCCCATCTACACATGCACGGCTCCAACACGTAGAAATAAAAAATGATCGCTTCCGAGAGAGTCCAACACGGATAGCTAACTTGCCTACTACCTCACTGCTTGTCATATGGGAGAAACTATTCATATTTCTCGTTACTACGTGTTCTCAGTGGTTGTTCTTGCCTGCATGAACTGGATATTTTTTGAAAAGAAACCTAAAGTTTTTCAATATATACTACATGTGCTCTGTTATACTCTGAAAAAATTTGAGCTTATATGGACAACATAAGTAGGTCCATTATTCTTGTTAAAAAATTATATCTTTAAAAAAACCAAACAATTCAGTAATAGTACATGTTCCCATTGTAATCTGAAATTTTGTGAGTTTATTTGGTCCACATGATTATGAGATAATGGCTATCTTGCTAAACCGATTCAAATTGTGGTTCAAAAGAGCATTTAGTTTTCTCCCTGTTAACTTTGAGACCACCCTCCATTTCTTTCTAGATTTGCAACTGCTTTGAACCAAAGGATCCCTAAGGGTTCGACGTGAATGTAGAGTAAAAAAGTGATGTGATGAGTGTACAACCTCTTTGGCATAGCCTTGTCGACCTCGGCATCATTGGGTTGGTCGTGGAGGATGGTGCGGCTGGTGTGACTGTCGGATGCGGGGAAGAAGATTTGAGGCATCTGGAGACGACGTCGAGGGTACTGCTCCGTTGTGATGGATGGTTCCGTCGTTGGAGCAGCTCCGGTGAGGGGTACGACGGCGAGGCTGAAGCAGGACAAGACAAACAACGTTAATCTGAAGTGGGATTGTAATAGCATCTGCAATAGATGATGGAAAATGCATCAGCAAACAGTGCTAGATGTAAAATGCATCAGCCGTGCCGCGGTTGCTCCATCAGATGATGTAAAAACTATTGACTCTGAACTTAATTGAAGAAACTGAATTGTACAGTCGAAACTGAATTTTACTAACAAAACTGAATTTACTGTCGAAACTGTTTGCACTAGTTGCAGAGCACTGCAATAGAAGTTTAGGCCGCTCGAGCACTAGTAGCTCCCGAAGCAGTGATCTAAGTCAGCATCCGCTCGAGCAGTGAATGCACTTGCAGAGAGGAGCTCGTGCAGCTGCAGCAGCTGCGCCCGGAGCAGCAGCATGAGCGAGAGCTAAAGCAGCAACTCATGTAGCTGCAGCAGGTCGTGTAGCAGGAGCAGCGCGAGCAAGAGCAAGAGCAGAGCACAGTAGCAGCACGAATGAGAGCAAGAGCAGAGCAGCAGCATGACCAACAGCAAGAGCAGAGAAGCAGCACGAGCGAGAGCCGCCGCAGCAGCAGCTCCTACTGGTGTGGACGTCGCCACCGAGGGAGCAACACCATGGGGGAGAGATGCCGTGGAGGAAGTGGCCGGCGATGCCACCGTCGATGGAGATGCACCATGGCGGCTCAGGATCGAGCACTGGTAGCCCCGTGAGATCGAATAAAAGAGAAAATGCAGCGATGAGTGTAGAACCTCCTTGGTGGTGCCGAGTAGGCTTCAGCTTCATTGGAGGAATTGGAGAGGGTGCTGCGGTTCCGGTGGGGTAGGTGAAGACGGTGCTGTGGGAATGGAGGTGGCGCGTTAGACGAGGGGAACGTTGGGGCAGCTCCTTGGAGGTGGAGGACGGGGCGGCTGAACCGGCAGGACGGCGAGATCGACGACGGATCCTCATCCAGAGCGGTGGATGAGGGACGTCAAGCTGTTGCTGTGGACGACGTCGTCGGGGAAGAGGCTTCGACTGGGCGGCGGTAGGGTGGCGGATGGAGGAGGGTGGGGTTTTGCGGGTTTTGGCGGCCTCGGTGTACGAATGGGGGTAACGCAGGGGAAGAGAGGGGGAGCCATGGCTTAGGGACGCGCTTGTCCGAAATTTGGGGTAAGTTACGAAAGTACCCCCCACCCGTTTTATCCATGGGACGTCGAGGCGGTATTTCCGGCTCAGGGGTAGAAGGGGGATTTCGCGTGTTGGGCGGCGCGACCGGTTTCGGATGAGGAGGGAGTTTTCACGCGCGTTGAAATTTCGGGATAACAAGGCGCGGGTTGAAGAGGCGGGAGTTTCGCACCACAAGAGACAAAGAGATACTCTAGCTTGAAAATTTCGGGATAACAAGGCGCGGCTTCGAATTTCGGGAAAACAAGCTTAACGTGTACAAAAAAAAAAAGACAAAAGACAATTCGTACAAGACATGAGAGAGTCATGTCCCGTTTTACAATATTACAACAAATGCCATTCAAAACCAACAACAAATAACTAACAAATTTGGTAGAACAAGCTTAGCGTGTACAGTACCAAATCAATTCGCACTTCCCTCAACAACAAAAACAACAACAAATCAACAACAACAAATAAACAAATCAAAACACCCCCGCAAAAAAAAAAACCAAATCAAAACACTGTCGTCTACCATATTGACTCAATTTGAATCAATTTTCCCTATTTGAATACGATTGTTGTCAAGTTATACCATCATTTAAATATTATATTGATAACACATGCATGTAGTAGTAATCCTATTTAAATATGAACTACATGTACCATACGATCTCCAATTCAAATATTTGTATCCATTTTATGTTGAATTCAAATCACAGTACATTTCATGCTCTAGCTAGACGTTCAGAATGATCTAAACCATGTTTTCATATGTATAATGTGTTTAACACACACAATGCATGCCCCCTCCCCCACACACACATCATTTAGATGATAGCTGCAAAAGCCACACATTATCTCAAATTCGAATAGTTATGTCCATGCATGGATGCAATGTGGTCAAACGATGCCTGCCATCGGTGTCTCAAATTCAAATCAATTTTGGCTTGTTCGACGTGTATATAGTATTGCATGTTCGATTCAAAACCACACACATATCTCCATTATATTCATGCATGCATGGGTTACAAACATCATGATCTCTTATTCAAATATTTGAATCCACTTTTATATTGATTATCATCTATGTGAGTCTTTTACACCCACTCACACACTCCTCTCTTTGTGGATATATACCACTAACTTTCCTATCGTGCATGCATATATATATGCACACACACTCCCCACTCGGCATCCTCTACATCGCGCACACACATTCTCGTTCTCTAGGTCGGTCTCCCATGATCTCTCTAGGTCTCTCCATCTGCCTCTTTCCCCCACACACACCAATCGATATACCCCTCTAGCTATGTCTGCCTAGCTACCACGCACAAACATGTACACATATGGTCCTACCCTCCTCTCACCATCCATGCCTCCCGCCCTAACTCTGAGGAACGCACACACTGTCATCCCCTCTGTTGTTATCCATCTCGCACTCGTACACCGTCTCAAGCTAACTAACTAATAGGCCTCTCGCACCATCTCCTAGGTAGCTAGCTAGCTAGCTAGCTACATCCCTCCCCCCCCACACACACCTCTCCCTCTCTTCGTCACTCTGGGAGTTCTTTATCTCTGACACATGCATGCATGTGCAGCAATCAATTTCCCTCTATGTGTAGCCAGGTCTCTCTCGCTATTTTCCCACACAAACCGACCGATCTATATCTCTAGTTAGGTCTCCCCCTCTTTTCCCATGTACACACATCGACGGAACTATGACCTCTCTCGATAGGACCGCCTACCACACACCATTAATTGTCCCTCCCATCTCATCATCCATGCCTTCCGCTTTATCTATCAATCAGGCGCGCGCACCCACACATGTTCTTGTCTCCTCTCTTTGATTATCGATATCTTACTTGTACTCCTTCCTTATCTTCGTCTACCTGGCCTCTCGCACAATCTTCAAGCACCCCCTCTGTCCTAGCGCTTGTACGCTCGTAAAGTTCTTCCCTCTATCCGTCTCTATCGATATCTGGCGTAAACGATATCCTTCCCCTCTCTTGTCGTATATCGCCCCCTGCACATACATATACTATGTATGTAGGCCTCTCTTTGACACAAACATATGTATAGAGGCATGTCGCACACACCATCTCTCTCTCTCTCTCTGACACACCCACTAGGTGGAGTACATGTACGAAGAGAAGAGATGCACGCACGCACTCACTCCTTCCCTCATACAGACACACGGGTACACGGTGGAGCACATTTCTATAAGAAGAGGCAGCCCACGTGATTGATAATTTGACGCATCACTACCAGGAAATACCTTATAGGTAGAACCTTAACAGTAGCGTTGGTCAATAGGCCAGTGCTACTGCTACTTAGCAGCAGTGCTGGGTACAAACCGGCGCTACAGGTAAGTCTGTAGTAGTAGCGCGGGCCAGTGACCAACCGCTGCTGCTAAATGGTCCCCACATTACCCACAGGGGCTACCCGTAGTAGTAGCGTGTCTTGAACATCCCTCGCTACTGCTAAATTCAAAGTAGTAGCACGGGTCTACGACAAACCGCTACGACTATGTGTGTACTGTGCCAGCTGGTGGGCCCCACTTAGCAGCAGCGCAGGCCGCAGGCCCAGTGCTACTGCTATGGCCTATAGCAGTAGCGCTGGCCATAACCCGCGCTGCTGCTAAGCCAGCGTTATCCACTTCGCGTCACTGTCCCTCTCCTCACTCTCCCCCTCCCCACTCACTCTCTCACCCTCTCTCACCATCGCCGTCGCCGCATTGCCGCCGTCCTCCGAGCCCCGGCGCCCCCCGCTACCTCCTCCTCCTCTACACCTCCGCTGACGCCCTAGGTGAGCATGCCCGAGCTCCGCCGCGCCCCTTCTCCCTCCTCCTCCAGCCGCCGCTGGCCCTCCTCCCTCCTCCTCCTCTCTCCTCCCTCCCTCCTCCATTCTCCGGCCGTCGCATCTCCTCCCTCCTCCCTCCTCCTCCTCCCTCCTAGCTCCCTCATTTAACTAAATTATTTTATAGTTTCTAGTTTGTAGTTTAGTGAATTAGTTTATAGTTTCTAGTTTCTAGTTTATAGTTTCTATTTTATAGTTTGCAGTTTACTAAGTTTAGTTGGTATAATTTTAAAAAATGTCCTGTACTTGTTATATTGTGAAATTAGGGCATTGTTCTAGGGTTCATGGTATATTTTCAAATATATTTCAGCAATCAAACTCTAAGTTATATTGTGAAATTAGGGCAACTTTTCTATGGTTCAAGAAGTAGACAGTAGGTAAAAAACTAGGGCGTTTTTTACGGTTTAGGAAACAAATAGTAGACAGTAGAAATTTTTATTTGGAATCAAGTTGGATATTCTCATAGGTTGCTGTTAACTAGCCATTTGGAGATTTGGATAGCATAGCTCATGTAGTTATTTTATTTGTGTGCAGGGAAGATCACCGACGTGCTGCTCGCCGACACCCAGAAGATCACCGGCATCCTCGACAGCCGTCTAGTGAGTAAAGATGGTGCATTTGGACATGATATGTGGAGTAGTGCTGTGTAGGACCTATGTTTTGCCAGAGTGCTATCTTGGCCTTTCTTGTGTAGCCCAAGTGCTGTGTAGGACATGTTATTTCATTTGTGTTGCCCAAGTGCTATCTTGGCCTTTATTGTTTGCAGCGAAACTCCGAGTTGCCTATGTTTTGCCGGAATGTTGATTCATTTCTGTTCCGGCAAATTTCAGGCGCTCGATATGTCCTGTTTTTTGCAAAGGTCATGCCGAAATTTTTCGTGAATTTTGGCATGACTTGTGCTAGAAAGTAGGACCTATCGAGTGCCCGTGATTTGCCGGAACGGGAATTAATTGACATTCTGGCAGAACATAGGCCATTTTTTATGCCATTGCTCTGTATATGTAATGGGTTGACTTTCAGTCTGTTGGGGCTCCTTGCTCCATATATGAGAGAGGAAGAATCCCGACTGTTGTCGTGGGGGTCGTTTCCTCTCCTTCTTCTCATGATATACCTTGGTAATGCACGAGAGAAGGAGGGGAAGCGACCATCACCGACGGTCGAAATATTTGTGAGGGAGTGTCCACCATATATTGTCGAAATATCAGAGAGGAAGAATCCCGACTGTTGTCGTGGGGGTCGCTTCTCCTTCGTTCCCGCGTGCTAGACATTTTGGTGTAATGCACTCAGGAACAAAGGGTGGAGCGACCATCACCGACGGTCGCAATATCAGAGAGGGATTGCCCACCATATACACACGTGAGATGAGAGTTTAGCAAGGAAGACTCGACGAACCGAAAGTCAACCCGTGCTGAATAGTGATCTGTGTGTTGAGTTTCCTGGTAATTGCCGTCGGTCGATTTTTAATCTTTGAATTATGAACATAGGAAATGTCTGACGATGATAGGATCCCTGAGATGAGTACTGCTCCGACGACCGGGGTATGTGCGACAGGCCTCACCTGGAAGACGGTAGGCGCTTCACCATCAAGCTCGACGAGACCTTCGATGTTTTTGTGGTACGTCACGATGATAAGTCTTTTTTCATAATTAAGCATGACTTGTGTTTCTTTGCTTCAACATGTAATTTCCGTTTTTTACAATTCGACTAGTGCATCCCCTGCCATGCAAGACCTTATGTCTTGGATAAGATCGGTTTCGAAGATCATGAGAGTATGGAGACGAAGAAAACCCACCTGAGGACCCAACATGGTTACGCTTTTGCCGTTAAGATATACAATGCAGTGAACCACTCCCATTTTGGTTGCTCAAATTGGAGAGCACTAGGCAAGGCATATGGATTTCAGGAGGATATGCATGTCACCTTCGATATTCGTCCTGAAGATGACATTGAAGGTAATATCGACATTTGGGTCAATGTGGATACGCTTCTAGTTCTACCTCCATGTGAGTTTGTCAAACATATTTATTAAGTAATTTATATTGTTTATTTATAAATAGTTGACCGCTTATTTCCATTGACAGCTTATTTTCAATCTCCAAGAAATATAAGGAACGTAGTAGACAAAACCTACTACAGTTATGGCTCCGAACTAAATTCGGAGGAGAAAAACTATCTTATCTCATTTATTAATGATGTTGAGACTTTCAAGAACAATCATCACATCAGCCCACATTATGGTCAATATGTGCCACTAGTGCATGTGTTGAACGATGTTAACATCAATGGAGATACCATGGTAACATTTTGTACTATTTTGTCACTAGTCCATCTTTTGCATACATTCTTTTTAAGCTAATTAAACGTTTTTCCTAAGTATGTTACTATTATGTTCTTCAACAGAAGCTTCCGAAGGAGTGTGTGCCTCAATTGATGTATATGAAAGGTGACTTGGATGTTTTTAGCTTATATCCAAATCCGACTAGGGCTTGGCGCTGTTCCGACTCGATTTCTCGACGAGATGAAGACATCACAATCACAGGATTGAGAAAAGTAATGCACACGCGCAGGGTAGTACTTGTAGACAACACGGTGCGCCACCCACGAGTTGGAGACAGGTGGATCTCTATTCTCCATAATGGAGATGGAGGGGCTCGCCTGTTTTATGCTGTTTTACCTAGCCGAGACGAGTAGGTCCTAGCTAGCTAGTACTCATCATGTGCTAAGAACAATTAGCTAGTGCTGGTTATGACTATAATGATGATGATGAGGTATTATTATTATGATGATGATGAGTTGTTATTATTATGATGATGATGAGTTGTTATTATGATGATCATGATGAGTTGTTATTATTATGATGATGATTAGTTGTTATTATGATGATGATGATGCATGAGTTCTTATGTGACTAACGATGATGATGATGAGTTGTTATTATGATCATGGTGAGTTATTATATTGTTGGGTGGAAGAAACGCGGATTAGATTTTAGTGGATGGATCCAAAGTGACCAAAAGTTGGATAAAAGTTAGCTGTAGTGCCCTATCAGTAGCGCGGGACCCCGCGCTACTGATAGGGTTTTCCCTAGTAGTGCGTGTAGAAAGGTTTTTTAGATGATGTGGCACTAGTACTTCCGGTACGTGCAAAGCAACCAAGTTGGATTTCCAATAGCATGGCACTACTTCGTAGGAAACAAAATACGAGGAAGATCTTGTTTAGGGTGATGTCTCTCTTTTTCAGTCAATATATTTATGAATAAAATGATGTGGGGGGGCATCAATGAAGCCACATGGCACATGTGGATGTGTTGTTTGCCAGCTTCCTGTGTGGATTTGATCACACTGACGTGCCGATGGTTCTAGAAGAACGTAGACACTTTTTTTTGAGGGTGGGTACATTTAGGTTACTGTAGACGCGAATCTGAAACACCTAGACCGTTGGATCAACATCAATGAACGGCTGATATCACGTAACACGTGAATGATTGAGAATTTCAAAACTAATTATAGAAATAGCCAGCAGCGGGCTCCTCTTTTTTTGGTCGAAGAGGTTGCGGGCGTCTGGCTCTGCCACGATGGCCTCCGAGAGCACGGTCCCATGTACGCGTCCGAGAAACGTATGCAAACCGTCGGCCAAACTCCCACGCCTCCGCTCCAGTAAAAAAAATCCCTCGCTTCCCATGCTGGAAAAACACCGCCCTCGCCTTTCTAATGGGGATTTCTATCGACCGATATCGTTAAGGAGTGAAAGCAAGTGTTACACTTTACATAGTACTATTAAGTTAGGTGGTTAACTTTACAGCCCGCCGCGTTCGCGTCGCACCAACACACGGTCGGTCCGGCCCACCGCTCACCGAAGGGACGCGCATCGGCTTGGTGCGTCACTGACATGTGCAACCGCATGTGAGCAGTAACACGAACAGATGGTCGGTCCGGCCCGCCGCTCGACACACATCGGCTTGATACATCACTGACATGTACGACCACATGTGAGGAGTAGCAAACGGACAGGCCAAGACCCCCACCTACCACGCGCCAAAAGCCCGACCTTTTTAATAATTCTATAGATCGCACCAAGGAGCAGACCATGGCTATGGCTCCCTCAGTTGCGAACGTTCGCGTGGTAGTTTCATGTGTGGGGAGGGGAGTGGTGTGGCAGTTTTGCCATGGCATTTCTTTTTTTACTGCTGTTTTTGTCCAATATCTGGCACCGTCGGATGTAGATCTTACAGTTACTGGGGCGTTCGCCAGGAATAGCCTAGCGGCGAACTATTGACTTTTTTTTTCACACGCATTACATCGACACATATCATCTCTCTCCCTCTTTCCCATGCACACACCTATGCTCACGAGTCTCTCGGGACTTATCGCACACACCATCTCTAGCTCTCTAGGTCGATGCCACACACATACACTTGTACTCTAGGTTTAGTACGTCGTACACGAAGAGAAGAGGTACATGCACGCACTTGTCCTCTCTCACACATGCATCTGTAGCTATGAATCATAGTGTTCTCAACCATCTGATTCGCTCTATCAAAGGTTCACGTCGCTCCTTGGCCTTCAGATTCAAAGGTTCAAAACGCGAAGGCTCAGCTGGAGGCGCGAGGTTTTGCTTAATGTGGGTACCACACACGGCACCAACACGACACGAGATTGGTCTGCCTGGTGCGCAGTCGGGTGAGTACTAGTAGTACTACTTTGATGTGTCGCGTCAACTCGCAGAAGTATGCAACACTTCCTTAACAAACAGACATATAAGCAGCTTATATTTAGGTTTATTTCTTACCCAAAAGATCTTATATCCAACAGACACAAAATATCCCTTGGACTGTTGGGAATTACTTCAACTGCTGATGTGATGTTGAAGTAATTGCTGCATCGCCACCAAAATCCACCATCTCTTAAGGTAAAGTAGACCAAACTAAACCCTACATTAGCATATTACTAAGATAACTAGAAGGCATTGTGGAATCATTTAGGAGGTGAGCTTGTCAATCCGAATGTGGAGGGACACCGTCCTCGACGACCCATCCCCGGCCAGCAGCTTGGGCGGCACTATCAAGAAGGTCAGATCCTCCATGGCGACGGCGCCGGGCTCCGTGCTGCTTGTCACCTCGATTTCCACCTTGACGGCGTCGGTCCTGCCGTTGGGCGCCCCCGGCGGCCCGTTCGCCCACACCTTGGCCACGTAGTGCGGCGGTGGGGACACCCCCGCTCTGATGCAGAAGACCGACACGGTGATAGGCGCGCCGATGCCGAGCGCGCCGCCGACCACGAAAAACGCATGGCCATCCTCCTCCGCGAACAGCAAGCGCCGCGGCTCCAACACCGGCACCTGTAGCCGGAGCTTCTTGCCGTACTGGATCATGTGCATGGGCATGGGGTGCACATTGATGAGGTGGTTGGGGAGCACCGGCGGTGGGCTTCGTAGCCGCGGCCGGGCACGGGGCACTTGCACGGTGCGAGCGGACACGCGCTCTGGTGATCGTGGAGCTTGTGGTAAGTGACGTAGAGCCCACAACCTTCGTGCGGGCACTCCACCCTCACCGAGGAGAGGACGGCGTCCATCGCCGTGTTGCGCACGTCGAAGCCGCCGCCGCCCTCGCACTTCTGGCACTACCGCTGGTTCCCAGGCCGCTCGCCGCGGCAGTCCGCGCAGGCCAGGTGCCCTCCCTTGCACTGCACAAATCAATCGAACACCACATCAATCAAGAAAACTGCGCCTTGCTCGATCAGCCGAACGGACGATATGTATTCGAACCTCGTACATCGGAGGCTTCAAGGGGCAGAGGCAGAAGGGGTAGTGGAGCATGGTGAGGTCCATAAAGACGTTCATCGTCGGGTCCTGTTCCATCGGCAAGATCTCGCTCTCCTCGTGCACTACCATCTCTCGCTTTAGGGCCGGGGCATTATTAGAAAGTTTTACCATCACATGTTCATACTTCAAGGTGCATTAAATCAACACATGAAAGGATCAAAATGAAACTCACGGCATGCATGCATGCATTGTAACTTATGCATCGGTAAACACAACTTCTTGAGAAAATCGAGTGTACTGCTTCGATGTGTCGCGTCACTTCGTACAACAAGGAGAAGCTTGATTAGTATGCCCTCTCCCTCACCCATGTACGAGGTGAAGATTTTGCTAACAACACGATCTCCCTCCCCCACGCGGTGGACATGCAGCAGTTCATTCGGTGTCAGATTGCCAGAAACATATACTAGTATTATTGTAGTAGTACGACTTCCCAAAGAGGCGAAGAGCCAAGCGCAATCCGAATGTGGCAGTTGTGAATGCTCGTGTGGAAGTCTCTCATGTGTAGGGGAGGGGCGTGGTGTGGCAGTTTTGTAAAATGCCATGGCATTTGTTTTTTTTATTGTTGTTTGCGTCCAATAGGTGCCACCGTCGGATGCAGATCTTACGGTTATTGTGGCGATCGCTAGTTATAGGCTCGTGGCTAACTGTTGACTAGTCTCTTTTTTCACACGCAATTACATTGATACAGCTTCAATGCCAATGAGGGAGAGGGTAGCGGTTCCCGAAATGTTGAACGGTCAATGATGCATCCTCATTCAATTTATGCACTATGCTAGCATTCACACTTCATAAATTATTTCTTTTATCATTTACCTACTCGAGGACGAGTAGGAATTAAGCTTGGGGATGCTGATACGTCTCCAACGTATCTATAATTTATGAAGTATTCATGCCATGTTTATAACAATTCTATATGGTTTTGGTATGATTTGAATGGAACTAACCCGGACTGACGCTGTTTTCAGCAGAATTGCCATGTTGTTGTTTTTTGTGCAGAAATAAAAGTTCTTGGAATTGGATGAAACTTTTTGGAGATTTTTTATGGAACATATAAAAAATACTGGCACCAAGACCTACTGGAGGGGGGCCACCCAGTGCCCACGAGGCACCAGGGCGTGCCACCCCCCCAGGCGTGCCCTGGTACCTCGTGGGGCCCACGTGGCTCCGTCTGACGTGATTCCAACGCTGAAAAATCCTATATATTCAGGAACTCCCGAAAGTTAAACTAGATGAGTTTTTATGCCGCCGCAAGCCTTTGTACCTCCATGATCTCATCTACAGCCCTTTTCCGGCACCCTGCCGGAGGGGGGAAAGCATCACCGGAGGCCATCTTCATCATCCCGGCGGTCTCCATGACGAGGAGGGAGTAGTTCACCCTCGGGGCTGAGGGTTTGTACCAGTAGCTATGTGTTTTATCTCCCTCTCTCTCGTGTTCTTGATTTGGCACGATCTTGATGTATTGCGAGCTTTGTTGATATAGATGAATCATATGGAGTTTTCCCCTCTCTATCTTCTTGTGATGAATTGAGTTTTCCCTTTGAAGTTTTCTTATCGGATTGAGTCTTTAAGGATTTGAGAACACTTGATTTATGTCTTGCATATGGATATCTGTGGCGACAATGGGATATTCACTTGAGTCACTTGATGTATGTTTTGGTGATCAACTTGTGGGTTCCGTGACCTTGGGGATTTATGCATAAGGGTTGGCACACATTTTCGTCTTGACTTTCTGGTAGAGACTTTGGGGCACTCTTTGAAGTTCTTTGTGTTGGTTTGAATAGATGAATCTGAGAATGTGTGATGCATATCGTATAATCAAACCTGTGGGTACTCGTGGTGACATTGGAGTACCTAGGTGACATTAGGGTTTTGGTTGATGTGTATCTTAAGGTGTTATTCTAGTACGAACTCTAGGGCTGTTCATGACAATTAATGGGGATGGCTCATAAGATTGATTGGGAAGGATAACTTTGAGGTGGTTTCGTACCCTACAACAATTTCTTCGTTTGTTCTCCGCTATTTGTGACTTTGGAGTGAACTCTTTGTCGCACGTGAGGGATTTACATATGATTCAACTATGTCAACAATGTTGGGAGATCGCACTAGTGAAAGTATGAACCCTAGGCCTTGTTTCTAAGCATTGCAATACCATTTTTATGCCCGTTTACTTTCTGCTACCTTGCTGTTTTTATATTTTCAGATTACAAAAACCTATATCTACTATCCATAGTACACTTTTATCACCATCTCTTCGCCGAACTAGTGCACCTATACAATTTACCATTGTATTGGGTGTGTTGGGAACACAAGAGATTTCTTGTATTTGGTTGCAGGGTTGTTTGAGAGATACCATCTTCAACCTACGCCTCCCACGGATTGATAAACCTTAGGTCATCCACTTGAGGGAAAATTGCTACTGTCCTACAAAACTCTGCGCTTGGAGGCCCAACACGAGTCTACAAGAATAAGTTGTGTAGTAGACATCAAGCTCTTTTTTGGCGCCGTTGCCGGGGAGGTGAGTGCTTGAAGGTATATATTTAGATCTTGCAATCGAATCTTTTAGTTTTTTGTTTTATCACTAGTTTGGTTTATAAAAGAAAACTACAAAAAATGGAATTGAGGTTGCCTCATATTATTCGTCTTTGTAATGTCTTTCTTGACAATAAGGATTCCGATAATTGTGCTCAATTGATAGAAGAAGAATTCAATAAAATGTTTGGCATAAAATCTTTGAATGATGAGCATGATTGCAATGTAGCTAGTATGAATTCTTTGAATATCCATGATGCTAATGATATGCAAAGACATAAGCTTGGGGATGCTATGTTTGATGAAGATGATATTTTTAGTCCCCCAAGTTTTGATGTGCAAATTTGTTATGATGATTGCATGCCTCATATTTATGATGATTATATTGATGAAAGTGGATTTGGAAAGGTCATGAATTTATTTAATGATGAATCCACTATTTTGGAAGAGGTTTCAATTGATTATGACAACAAAGTTGCTATCTATGATGATTATTGTGATGACATGTATGCTATAAAGAATAATGATAACCATGAAACTTGTCATCATGATTTTTATTTTCAATTGGATTATTCCAATCAAGTATCACATGATAGTTATTTTGTTGAGTTTGCTCCCACCATTATGAATGAGAAGGAATTTGCTTATGTGGAGAGTAATAAAATTTCTATGCTTGTGGAACATGAAAAGAATGCTTTATGTGATAGTTATATTGTTGAATTCATTCATGATGCTACTGAAAATTATTATGAGATAGGAACATATGCTTGTAGGTATTGCAATAATATCAAGTTTCCTCTCTATGTGTTGAAAATCTTGAAGTCATGCTTGTTTTGCCTTCCTATGCTAGTTGATTCTTGCTCCCATAAACTATTTTCTCACAAAATCCCTATGCATAGGACGTGGGTTAGGCTTAAATGTGCTAGTCATATGCTTCATGATGCTCCCATTGTGTTTCAATTCTTCACTTTTTATGTGAGCATCATTGAAATCATCATGCCTAGCTAAAAGACATTGAAGAAAAGCGCTTGTTGGGAGACAACCCAATACTTACACCCACTGTTTTTGTGTGTTCACATGATTAAGCTACTGTATTAATCATGTTTTATATGTTTTCTTTCAATAAAGTGCCAAGTAAAACCTTTGGGATAGTGTGGATACTTGTTGATTCAATTCTGTGCAAAAACAGAAACTTTTGCCTCCAGTGTTTAATTTCCCAGATTTTACTGGAGCGTCAAAAAATTCGGAAATTTTTACACAGTATTTATATGCAAATATTTGACGTTTTAATAATTTTTTAGAATTTTTAGAGTTTCAGAAGTATGGTAGTTGCTCATATCATTACAGACTGTTCTGTTTTTGACAGATTCTGTTTTCAACGGATAGTTTGCTTGTTTTAATGTTTCCATAGCTTATATTATGAGATATAAATTGTGGAAATGATAGAATACAGTAGTAATTATATGGGAACAATTGTGAATCTTGTCTTGGATAGTACCTAAGTGATGGTTTATTCTTTATCATACTAACCGTTCTCACGAAGTTCCGTTAAGTTTTGTGTGATTGAAGTTTTCAAGTTTTGGGTGAGATATCGATATGAGGAGAATAAGGAGTGGCAAGACCCTAAGCTTGGGGATGAACAAGGTGCCCCAAGGTAAAATTCAAGGAAGACCCAAGCAACTAAGCTTGGGGATGCCCCAGAAGGCATCCCCTCTTTCGTCTTCAACACTATCGGTAACCTCACTCGGAGCTATATTTTTATTCGTCACATAATATGAGTTTTGCTCGGAGCATCATTTTATCCTGTTGATATTTGCTTTGTGTTATCAATAATCATGCTTTGTACCTTTTAGTTCAATAAAATGCCAATTATAGCCTTTACCATGCTCAGTTTGCAAGTTTATGAGTTGCTGTTTCAAAACAGAAAGTTTGCTGCTATTGATTAAATTGCCCAGAAATGTTAGAATGTGATAAAATCTTGAAATTTTGACACAGTCAACTTTGATAAATTATTTCGAGCGTGGTAAAATTTCAGAATTGTTTGAGTTATCTAAGTATGGATTCTTAATTATCCTTTACAGACTGTCCTGTTTAGGCAGATTGCTGTTATGTTTGCATTGTTTGCATATGTTGGCTTGTTTAATGATTCTATTTGAGGATAGGAGTATTAAATATGCAGAGGCATTTAGTATTCAATGTTTAATTATAATTTTAGTGATTTTCTACAGTAGAGAATGTTGAGGTTTTGAGTGGATTTATACTAACATATCTCACAAGTTCTTGTCAAGTTTTGTGTGGATGAAGTTTTTGAAACTTAGGGAAACTATTATATGAGAAGAATTAACGAGACACAAGAGTTCAAGCTTGGGGATGCCCAAGGCTCCCCAAGTTAATATTCCAAGAAGTATCAAGCATTCAAGCTTGGGGATGCCCCGGTAGGCATCCCATCACTTTTCTTCATCAACTATCGGTTAGTCTCGATTGAACCCAAGTTTTTCTTGTTCACATAATGTGTGCTATACTTGGTTGTGTCTTTGTTTTGCTTGCTGTTTGGATAAAATATCAAGATCTGAAACTTTTTAAATGAGAGAGAGTCCTTACATAGCTACTTAATTGTTTCACTGCTCATTGATCTTCACTTATATATTTCGGAGTAGTTTGTCATTAATTCTCATGCTTCACTTATATCTTTTTGAGAGTTAATAATAGTAATGGTAATTTGCACAAGATATGAATTTGGTCCCAAGATGAATACTCGAGAGGGATATAATAAAAACTTTCATATAGATCATTGGATATGATAAGTGTGATTCCTTGCAATGAAAATAATGAAAGAGATCATATGCTAATCTTATGGAAAGTAATGAAATTACATATAGAAAAGTATAAGTGGTAAAATTTATTGGAGGTTAACAAGCATAGCATTAGTCAATGATGCAATTCATGAAAAAGTTAATAAGGGAAGAGAAGATTCGCATGCAAATATATTATCTTGGACATCTTTTATGATTGTGAGCCCCCATTAAGTATTTTATGTCAAAATGTTGACGTTGGACAAGGAAGACAACGTAATGAATTATGTTTGTTCATATTCACATAGAAGTTATATTGTTATAGATCCTCCAACATGTGGTGCTTGCCCGATATCTTTGCTAGCCAAAAATCCGCACCAAGTAGAGATACTACTTGTGCATCCAAAACCCTTAAACCCAGTTTCTTCTCATGAGTGTCCACCATATCTACCTATGGATTGAATAAGATCCTTCAAGTAAGTTGTCATCGGTGCAAAAAGCAATAAAAATTGCCTCTAAATATGTCTGAACTTTTATTGTAAGGGAAATAAGCGTTGTACAAACTTGTGATGGTAAAGAAATAAAAGCGACGGACTGCATAATAAAGGTTGCTATCACAAGGGGCAATATGACATGACGTTCCTTTGCATTATGGGCTTGTGCATCCAAAAATAAAAAGCGCATGACAACTTCTGCTTCCCTCTGCGAAGGGCCTATCTTTTACTTTTATGCATTTACTTTTATGTATTTATTTTTTATGCAAGAGTCAATAGTGTTCTCCTCTACTTTTTTATTTATTTTTCTCTTTTGCAAGCATCATGTGGTGGGGAAAGATCTAGGCACATATATCCAGTTGGATATGAGTGATCATGAGTTATTATTGTTGACATCACCCTTGAGGTGAATAAGTTGGGAGGCGAAATCACAAGCCCCTATCTTTCTATGTGTCTGGCTGAAACTTTTGCTCCATATATATGTCGTGAGTGTTAGCAATCATAGAAGACTAAATGATGGTTGAGTATGTGGACTTGCTAAAAAGCTCCTACATGAGACCCTTCCTGAAAATATGATGAATTGCAATTGCATTGTTGACTAGAATAGTTTGTTAGTTTCCAAGAAAGTTTATGCCTTACACTTCATTGTTGTAATGAATTGTTACTTGCTCATGAGAAGTTTTATGATAATAAATATTGCTGTTATAATAATGATCTTGCTTTGAATCATTCAAGTCCAATGTCCATGCTATAAAAGAAAAGAATATATGATGATTATGATAGGTAGCATTCCACATCAAAATTTCTGTTTTTAATTGCTACTTTATCATGTTGAGTTTTATGAGAAAAAGTTGCTGTTATGATGCTAGGAAAAGTGATTGAAATTACCATTGATCAAACTTATGCACTATGCTAGCATTCACACTTCATAAATTATTTCTTTTATCATTTACCTACTCGAGGACGAGTAGGAATTAAGCTTGGGGATGCTGATACGTCTCCAACGTATCTACAATTTATGATGTATTCATGCCATGTTTATAACAATTCTATATGGTTTTGGTATGATTTGAATGGAACTAACCCGGACTGACGCTGTTTTCAGCAGAATTGCCATGGTGTTGTTTTTTGTGTAGAAATAAAAGTTCTTGGAATTGGATGAAACTTTTTGGAGATTTTTTATGGAACATATAAAAAATACTGGCACCAAGACCCACTGGAGGGGGGCCACCCAGTGCCCACGAGGCACTAGGGTGTGCCACCCCCGCCAGGCGCGCCCTGGTACCTCGTGGGGCCCATGTGGCTCCGTCTGACGTGATTCCAACGCTGAAAAATCCTATATATTCAGAAACCCCCGAAAATTAACCTAGATGAGTTTTTACGCCGCCGCAAGCCTCTGTACCTCCACGATCTCATCTACAGCCCTTTTCCGGCACCCTGCCAGAGGGGGGAAAGCATCACCGGAGGCCATCTTCATCATCCCGGTGGTCTCCATGACGAGGAGGGAGTAGTTCACCCTCGGGGCTGAGGGTTTGTACCAGTAGCTATGTGTTTTATCTCTCTCTCTCTCGTGTTCTTGATTTGACATGATCTTGATGTATCGCGAGCTTTGTTGATATAGATGAATCATATGGAGTTTTCCCCTCTCTATCTTCTTGTTATGAATTGAGTTTTCCCTTTGAAGTTTTCTTATCGGATTGAGTCTTTAAGGATTTGAGAACACTTGATGTATGTCTTGCATATGGATATCTGTGGTGACAATGGGATATTCACTTGAGTCACTTGATGTATGTTTTGGTGATCAACTTGCGGGTTCCGTGACCTTGGGGATTTATGCATAACGGTTGGCACACGTTTTCATCTTGACTTTCCGGTAGAAACTTTGGGGCACTCTTTGAAGTTCTTTGTGTTGGTTTGAATAGATGAATCTGAGAGTGTGTGATGCATATCATATAATCAAACCCGTGGGTACTCGTGGTGACATTGGAGTGCCTAGGTGACATTAGGGTTTTGGTTGATGTGTATCTTAAGGTGTTATTCTAGTACGAACTCTAGGGCTGTTCGTGACAATTAATGGGGATGGCTCATAAGATTGATCGGGAAGGATAACTTTGAGGTGGTTTCGTACCCTACAACAATTTCTTCGTTTATTCTCTGCTATTTGTGAGTTTGGAGTGAACTCTTTGTCGCTCGTGAGGGATTTACATATGATTCAACTATGTTAACAATGTTGGGAGATCGCACTAGTGAAAGTACGAACCCTAGGCCTTGTTTCTAAGCGTTGCAATACCGTTTTTATGCCCGTTTACTTTCTGCTACCTTGCTGTTTTTATATTTTCAGATTACAAAAACCTATATCTACTATCCATACTACACTTTTATCACCATCTCTTCGCAGAACTAGTGCACCTATACAATTTACCATTGTATTGGGTGTGTTGGGGACACAAGAGATTTCTTGTATTTGGTTGCAGGGTTGCTTGAGAGATACCATCTTCAACCTACGCCTCCCACGGATTGATAAACCTTAGGTCATCCACTTGAGGGAAAATTGCTACTGTCCTACAAAACTCAGCGCTTGGAGGGCCAACACGAGTCTACAAGAATAAGTTGTGTAGTAGACATCATTGTGCGCCCGCGCTTCCCGAGATCTAAGTTTGACCATAAATTTAACCAACGAGACCGACTGCGGTGGGAGCAAAAATTATACTACTAGTAGACTAGTCACAGTGGAGAGTAACTTACACTAGTAACATACACGTTATCCTAGACTATGTTACTACCTAGTAACATGCACATGTTACTAGTTACTACCTCTATAGTGGGGAGTAACATATGTGTAGTCTCATGCAACGCTGAGTAACTTCAGCTGTAACATCGAGGCCAGCTCAGCAAATTTGCCTATGTGGCAATGAGTTATTGAGGAGAGAGGTAGTTTGAGTAACTAGCTAGTTACCGTAACATCACATATCCCAATACAATATGAGTCTATAACCTAATAAATAAAGTTTTGCATGACACCACACTTATGTTACAACCCACTATGAAGGTAGTAACATAGTCTAGGGATATGTGTATGTTAGGAGTACTAGTGTATGTTACTCTCCACTATGGCTATGAGTAACATCACACATACCAACGCAAAATGAGTCTATAACCTAATAAATGAACCTTTGCATGACACTACACATATGATTTTTGCTCCCGCCGCAGTCGGTTTTGTTGGCTAAATTTATGGTCAAACTTAGATCTCAGGAAGCGCGGGCGCACTACATTGTGGAATGGAGGGAAGCACGCAGAGGGCATTAATTGGAGAAGCAGAATGGAGCCATCACGATATGAATAAAACACAATTTACACTCTCATATAAGGTGCCCCTCCACTCCAATCCATCTACCGAATCATATGCACCTACTAGTACTACGCACTTAGTCTGCGCAACACTGCTCACTCCAATCCAAGACCAAGTGACCAGAAGCCAGAACCACCCATGGAGGCGATGGACGCGAGCAACATGCGGCTGTGCCAGATGATCCACGACGCCGGCCTGCGGCCCGGCACCGAGCAGCGTCTCCAGACGGTGCTGGCGACCGCCAGCATCATAGCCCTCGGCAACGACGGCTTCGCCTCTCACATGGGCGAGATGATGGTCTGCTCCATCCGCAAGTTCACCGCCGTCAAGAAGCGCGTGAACGACCTTGCAATACTCCTCCAGCCCGCGCGCCCAGACTCCTCGTTGCCTGCCACCTTCATCGGCCTCCATGGTGACAACCTCTTTCACGCAGTGCTGGCCCTGCAGCTGCCCGATGTCGTGATGAAGAATGTCCACCTCGAGGCCGCGCTCGCCGCGCAGCGCCTCGGTGAGCAAGAAACCGTCGACCTACACATCCATGTCTACGAGGAAATTGTCTACATAGGCCACTATAGGGCCAGGGACGATGTTAAGACGTTGGCCTTCTTCGACCGGCTGGAAGCCTTGGACGCCATGGTTCAGAAGCACGTTAACCTGGCCACGAAAGCCGCTGCTCCTCAGCCGCTGTTCGGTGGGCCGGCGCCTTGAGTCGAGGAGGAGGAGGTCGTCGATGGATGCATCTTTCTTCTTGCCTCCTGTAACCAGCACTGCATCGTGTACTGTATCGCATTATCATTCCAGTCGTAAATGACATGTGTGATCCCTTGCTCTCATTTGGCGTTAATTATATGTATCACTGTCTTCGCCCTAGTTTATTGGTCACCTTCGTGTTTTGTGCCAAATTTTGACTTCAGATTTAACTAACAATAGGTTAATGCATGTCACAAAAAACAATATCGTTGGAAACTACTCCCTCCTTTCCGGTTTATAGAGCTCAATTTCAAAATCTCTTCAACCAAGGTAGATGGTGAGTGGTGGAATAAATTTTGTAGTTTGCATAAGTACTTAATTAGTACGCTCGTTTTCCTCAAAAAGTTATGTTTACCGATGCATTAATTACAACGCATGCATGCATGACCACTAAATGTCCTTGAACTTCTACATGCATTGGTGAGTTTTCTCATGATACTTGCATTGAGTGATTTAATGTACCTCGAAACCCTAAACCGGAAAGGAAGGAGTATGCTCAAATATGAATCCAACGATATATTTTTTGGTGACATGCATTAATATTTTGTTAGTTAATTCTATGGTCAAAATTTGGCACAAAGGGGACCAACAAACCAGGACGGAGGTAGTACTTACCTATTGCATCAACTTCATAATTGACATATGATGCATGACCCAACCTACCAAACTATAGTATATATATGGGCGTGACAACCAAACTTATAAATTCAAAACTAAGCGTTATACATCACAAGTTCAAAACGAGAAACTGGAACAAGTACAACACACCTGTCCCGTTCGCGTCGCACCCCACACTGTCGTTCCGGCCCGCCACTCAGCGCACATTGGCTTGGCATATTATCACTGACATGTGGGCCCAATGTGAGAAAATCGGTGATGCGCCAAACTGGCAAACTCCCCTGCTTATTGCGCGGGAAAATCCCCGCCCTAGCGTTTTTAATCGTTGTTTCTATCTGTCTACCGTGCCAAGGAGCAGAAGCAGAACCAAATGTTACATTTCCTACAAGTTCAAAAGGAAAAGCCTGCCGCGTCGCGTGGAACCCCCACATGGTCGGGAGTACTAGGGTCGGTCCGGCACGCCGCTCAAGATAGGGAACACGTGTTGTCTAGCATTTTCACTGTCATGTGGGACCGCAGTTGAGCAAACCGACTATCGGCAAATCCCCACCCCGCCTGCTGCGCGTCGGCTTTGTTAGAATTAGAAGAGAGAAACGAGGAGGGAGAAGAGCTTGCTGTAGCACGGACGCCGTTGTCCGATGGGACTCGTGTTGATAGAGTAGGAGTACCTCGTACTCGTTTGTACTCGTACGTACTACGACCACTCGTTGGGTGCGTGCGACCTATACCTGTCGTCACTTTGCAGCTACGCTTCATAGTACATATTTTTTCATGCATTTTTCCTACTTGCTGAGATGTACTGCTCGGCTCCGCGGTCGTCGGAAATATTTCTACGTGCTTCCTTGCGCCGACATGTGGGACATAGAGCATCTGGGTCCACCTGCAAGCACTCGGGGCATCTCCAACGCTGAGCGCCAACCGGTAGGGATGAGTCCTCAGACAGTAATGCGACAGCGGGCCATCCAACCATGCTGGTGTATGAGTACATTTCAAACCGGACGAATTACATGCAAACCCCCCACAAAAGAATAAATAAATGAATTACTACATGCAAACCGGATGATTTTCATAGAAACCGGAGCACATTCATTACATTTTGGACATATTTCATTGAAAAAATGACCGACCCTAAACCAGTCTAAGGGCCTCTTTGATTCCCAGGATATTGAAAATACAGGAATGGGGAAACTATGGGATTGGAGTGCTAAATCCAATAGGATTAGCAAAGAGTGTTCAACGCCACAGGAAAAACAAAGGAATTTAAAAAAAAAAGGTTGGAGAGGAGTAGGAGTACTACTAGCTAATCTGCGACGACGCTCTTGCTCCGCTGATGGCGATAAACCCAGAGGGGGAGGAGGAAGCAGTGGCGTGTTTTTACATGCTAAGGCTTGACTGTAGTAGATTGTTTTTTATCGCCATATCGCCTGCTGGTTCACCGGGCTGCCGTGTTTCGCAGTCCTCCGACGTATACTATTACTCCAGTGCTAAACTAGAGTACACCGCACGGTTCTTTGCTCCTTATTACGTCGTTGGCAACAATTATTCTTCCTTTCGCCGACATGTGGGACAGCCAGCATCCGGGTCGATGTGTCATGCACCAGATTAGATTGGGGAATGGAAGGGGAGCCTCACCCGGTCGTAGCGCCGTAGTAATAATGACTATAAATGAGCAGTCATATCCCAAGGCCCCACCTTTCCTGTAGTAATGAGCCGTCAAATCACACAGTCCCACTCTTCCAGCAGTAAGTTGAATCCGCTACTCCCTGATCCTCCTCGTCTCTCTGACAAACCGACTAGGCGAAACTGCCGCACGTACCGCGTAGGAAAAGCCCCGCCCTCGACTTTTAAATATAATTTTGTATCGATTGATTGCGGCATGGAGCAAAACCAAAATAAAAAGGCGGTACATGTATATAGCACACCTGTCGCGTTCGCGTCGCACCCCCACGGTCGGTCCGGCACGCCGCTCACCGAATGGAACGCGCGTCGCATTACTACTACTACAGTACTAGAAAAGAGAGACGAGCGATGGTAAGATACGGCTGAGTTACTTTTTTTAGGCAAGCTGAGTTACTACTAAGTACTACAGTATAGTAGAAAAGAGAGACGAGCGATAGTAACATATGGGCTGTAGATATGTTGAGAAATAAAAAAAAAGGTCGAGACACCGGCTGTATAGTACTGTAGAGTACCAATAAAACTCGAATCTATTTTGGTATGAATACAAATCTACTCCCCCACCCTAGGCAGCTAGGGCAACCTCCTCGTTCCACGCTTCACCGGTGATCCCGTGGATTCGCCCCTCCCCTCTTCCCGCTGCTCGGGCCACTGGTGGCGGGGAGGGGAATCCAGGTGCCTCCGCTCTAGTTAGTAGTTTGCATTTGGGTTTTTTAGTCCATGCACGCGCAGCCCTCACTCGGATGGGGGCACTTCTCCTTTGAGTTTGTCTTTCGGACTCCGATCCTCCTCGAGTTCGTCCATCTAGACATAGTGGATGGAACATGAGCGTATTGTCATGTGGTGAGATTAGGTGTCAAGTGCTTCGGATAATTACAAGGGTTCAACGATGACAAGGGTGTGTTTTGGTAGGGTGTATGAAGGGTGCACGAGAGCAAAAGTTTCGTTCTTGACCCACTTTTGGGTGTTGGTAGGGTGTATGAAGGGTGCATGAGAGCAAAAGTTCCCTTCTTGTCGGTGTATAAAACATGGGTATTTTATACCCTGACTTATGCACAGACAGTAGTAGCCGTCCTGATGGCCAGGGCTTGCCGGTGATTACCAAGATTAAGGATCAAGGCCTAGTGGTGAGGCCACTAGGGAGAAGGTCACAACAAGATATCAAGATGCACATGGCTTGTGCTAGCTATGAAGAAGATGCTTGCCGGCAAGGCTCAGGCCGGCAAGATGAAGGCCCGGCAAGCTCCGTGCCCGGCAAGATCTCGCTGTCTCGTCAGCGCTCCACCGCACCGAGCAGCTAGTTGCTAATCGGTGAGGAGTTGACCGCGCAGGCAATTTGGTGAGATTTGTCGGGGCACGTGTCAGCCTGCTGGAAGGAGATTTAACTTTAATGACACCCGTCCAGGAGGCGTGTCAAGTTAATAAGAGGTAGCTGGGCGATCGGTGCATGAACCTTGCCGGGGCTCCTCCTCCACATGACACCTAACAACGCATTAAATGCTTTTGTCCTAAACCGGCAAAGTTAGGTATGATAGCACTGTTTACTATCTAATCAATTTGTAATGACTATTTTGCCACTGTGGTTACCCCTTTAAGCTATAAAAGGAGGGCCAGGGCAACCATTACAAGGGATCGGTCACTAGACACTCTAGCTCACTTGGCATGCGTAGCTGCTTCCCTTTGCACCTTGCCGGGATGAAGCGCACCTTGTACTTGAGCTCTCCACATATAATACACCAAAGCAGGAGTAGGGTTTTACACCTCATGGTGGCCCGAACCTGGGTAAAAACCTTTGCGTTCTCTGCTGATTCTGCTCTTTGTGCTTGTGCATTCCCCTAATCGATCCACAAAGGGGCTAGATGGTCATATGCATGACATCTTTGGCACGCCAGGTAGGGGGATCGCTTGCGCCAACCTGAATCAGCAGTTTGCGCGTCAATTTCGTCTTCATCATCTGTGATGGCGCCCAAGAAGAAGGGCGCGTCTGCAGCCGCTCCATCGACCTCCAAGGCTCCATCGCATACACCCACAGGCGGCGGGGATGATCTGGCCGGTGCAGGCAGAGCGGAGGGCGTCACTGGTGCAGGCAGCGTAGGAGGCGTAGCTAGCACTGGTGGCGTAGGCAGAGCGTGCAACACCAACTCCTAGCTTCCTCACCATTCTGGTGATCGAAGCAACGTCGGTGCAGGCGGCGCAGATGGCACACTCCCGCCTCCTCGGCGCACTGACAAGCGAAACCACCGGAACAACACCATCCGGTCTGGCATGAGTCAAGATCCTGGTGCTGCGGCGTCCAAGGATGCTACGTCAGGACACACACCGCGACCATCGCAAGATGGGCGCGACGTGGCTCTGAACGGCGCAGGCGGCTCCGGTCGGCGGCGGCCGCATGGCAAGACGCCTGTTGATCAACCTCAAGATCTTCAGGCACCACCTCCGCCACATCAGCCCACTGCTGGGCATGTGCCGCGGCAGCAAGATCGCAGTGGCGCTCCTGCTGGCTCTGCCAGGAGTCGAGCGAGGTCGCGCTCTTCGCTCCCAGCCATGCCAGCCACAGTAGCAGAGGCGATGGCGTGGGCCCAGATGCTGCTAAACTTTCCTCTAGCGGCAGACAAGATGGATGAGTGGAGAGCCACCATCCAAAGCCTCATTGGATTTGCCGAAGCCAGCAAATCACAGCAGGCAGGACCATCTCAGCGCCCGCAAACAGCACCAGTAGCTCCAACTGGTGGCCATGTCGAAGGTGCTGCGCCAACGGTGCAATCACCTCCAGGGCAACAATGTCAACAGCAACAGCGACAGCAACCACGGCAAACTCAATGATCTGCCGAGCCCGACGAGATGTCGATGGCCTCCTTGTATCCACGAGCGCGGCAAGATCAGCGGCGAGTGCTGCAAGACAGGCAGGCGGAGGATGCCCGTACTACCATTGAATGGCGCCGGGAGGCGCGCCGTCAGTATGACGCGCGCAACGGCCCAGTCGTTCATGAGCCTGCACCCGAGGCTGGTGGGTATTTGCCTTACGAGGTCGGATGCCCAGCTTTCACTCGCGAGCTGCGGCAAGTCCGCTAGCCGTCGGTCCGGGCCTTCAAGTCGGAAGTACCAGAGAAGTACGACGGCAAGCTGAACCCGGCAGAGTTCTTGGGTATTTACACGATTGCTGTGCAAGCTGCCGAGGGAAGAGATGAGAAGATTCTCGCCAACTACTTTCCATTGGTGCTCAAGCCCAATGTGAGGTCTTGGCTGATGAACTTGCTGGAGAACTCCATTTCTTCGTGGTCTGATCTTTGCAATGAGTTTGTTGGTGCTTTTACCGGAGGCCACAAGGCTCCTGGTCAGCCCAGTGACCTGCAAGTGATCCCATAAAGAAATGGCGAATCCTTACGCAAGTATATTCAGAGGTTCAGCCGCATGCATCGCAACATTCCAGATGTGCAGCCTGCTGCCGTGATTGCCGCCTTTCACACGAATGTGCGGAATCAAAGGATGCGGGAAAAGATGAACATCAAGCTGCCAAAGACCGTCAATGAGTTGTACACATTGGCGGATAAGTGTGCGCACGCTGAAGAAGGAAGGAGACTTCCCGGGGAGGACGTTGGAGCCGAGGTAGAGTCCGAGGACGATGATGCCGCCACCCCGAAAAAGAAAGGCCGAAAGTGCAACAGGAAGCGCAAAGGTAAAACTTTTATGGCTGTTGAGGGCTCCGGCAACTCTGATTCCGCCAAGAAAGCCAAGACAGAGAGCTCCGGCAAGGAGGCCGCTGTATGCGCCGCTTGTCAGGAGGCGGCGGCAAACGAGAAGGCCAGCAAGTCTGACGGGCCATATTGCAAGATTCACCGCACTAAGGGTCACGACCTCCAAGAGTACCGGTAGGTCGAGCAACTTGCCGAAAAGCACAAGGCTGAGTATGAAAAGCGTGACAAGGAGACGGCCAGGATGGTGCTAGCGGATCTGGCAAGAGAGGCCATGGTGGTCAAGGAGGCCGCCGCGGCAAGGCCAAGCAGCAAAAAGAGAAGCCTGCTAGAGGCCGTGAAAAGAAAGAGGATGATGATGGAAGTGATGAGGAGGTTGACGGAGAGTCCAGTGAACAGGAATTCCAGAAGGCAACTGAGGCTATGTGTATTGATGGGTGTGCGTCTCTGCACTCCTCTCACCGCCAGCTCAAGCAGTGGGCGCGTGAGGTCAATGCAGTGGAACCGGTGATGGGTGCGCAGAAGCCGCTCAAATGGTCACACACGCCTATCATTTTTGATGCCGAGGACCACCCTGATCGCACAACTGCGGTCGGGTGCTTGCCGTTATTGGTTTCACCAACAATACGGAACCTCAAGGTAACAAAATTGTTAGTTGACAGTGGGGCTGGTCTAAACTTGATTTCACCAGAGGTAATCCAGAGGCTGCAGATTCCCGACGAGGAACTTGAGAAAACTGGTACGTTTCAAGGAATGAACCCGGTAAGAAGCCAGCCCAAAGGGAAGATCACTTTGCCGATGACGTTTGGCGGGGAACTGAATTACAGAACAGAGATTTTTTTTGATGTTGTAAAGATCCCCTTGCCATATAATGGAATTCTTGTCCGCCCAGCCTTGGCAAAATTCATGGCAGCATCCCACTATGCTTACAACACGCTGAAGATACCAGGGCCAATGGGTGTTTTAACCATCAACTCTGACAAGAAGGATGCAGTTATTTGCGTTGACAAGCTCTACAGAGAAGCGGTTGCAGCATCTGCCGTCAAGGCGCCAGTTTCCGCCGAGAAAAAGAAAAGCAAGAAGAACGGCAAGACCTCTGACAAGTCTTCCGAAAAGCGTGCCTCTTCGGAGTGCTGCGCCATTGTTGAGGACTTGCTGGAGAGTTCTACCGCCAAGAAGTCCAAGGCTACTCCACCAGCAACTAAGAAGGTGCCGGCAAAGGAGGACGGCACGGGCGGTACCTTCACCGTCAGTGCCTCCCTTGACAGCAAATAGGAAAGTGCGCTCGTTGCCTTCCTGTGGGCGAATGTTGATGTGTTTGCATGGCAACCATCTGACATCCCCGGCGTTCCCAGGGAGGTAATCGAGCACCACCTTGCCATCTGTCCTCATGCTCGGCCCGTCAAGCAGAAGGTCAGGAAGCAAGCTTTGGAATGACAAGAGTTTATTGCAGAAGAAATAAAGAAGTTAGAAGCAGCTAGTTTAGTTAGAGGTGTGCTACATCCAACATGGTTGGCAAATCCAGTTGTAGTACGAAAAGCGAATGGAAAGTGGAGACTTTGTATTGACTATACTGATATCAACAAAGCATGTCCAAACGATCCTGTCCCTTTGCCTCGCATAGATCAAATTGTCGACTCTACTGCTGGCTGCGACCTACTCTCCTTTCTTGATGCATATTTTGGTTATCATCAGATTTTTATAGCCAAGGAGGATGAGGAGAAAACCACATTGATTACTCCATGTGGCACATACTGCTTCATGCATATGCCTTTCGGATTAAAGAGTGCTAGTTCAACCTTTGCAAGAGTTGTCCAAATTGGTTTTGAGCCCCAACTGCACAAAAATGTGGAGGCATACATGGATGATATAGTGGTCAAAACCAAGGACAAATCCACACTCATTCAAGATCTAGAAGAGACATTTGCAAATTTGCGCAAGATCAATCTGAAGCTCAACCCCGAGAAGTGTGTGTTTGGCCTTCCATCTGGCAAGCTTCTCGGGTTCTTTGTATCTCAACATGGAATCGAAGCAAATCCCGACAAGATCAAAGCCATTGAGCAAATTGAGGCACCGAAGCGCATTAAGGATGTGCGGCGTCTTGCCGGCTGTGTTGCTGCATTGAGTAGGTTCATTTCAAAGTCTGCCGAGCGCGCCTTGCTGTTTTTCAAAATTTTGAAAAAGGCAGGTCCAATGAAATGGACTCCAGAAGCGGAGGCCGCGCAGCAGGATTTGAAAAGATACCTCTCCTCTGCGCCAACACTAGTTGCACCTAAGCCACAAGAACCGTTGCTGCTATACTTGGCGGCAACAAATCAAGTGGTCAGTGCTGCATTAGTGGCACAGAGGGAAGTTGATGACAAAGAAGCAGCAGCGGCAAGCCCGTCAAGCGACAAGCTGGAATCTTCTCCGGCAAAGTCTGGTGCCGATAAATTAGTGTCAGCGCAAGCAAATGAAGCAAATCAGCAGATAGTGCCTAAGAAGAAATTGGTGCAGCGTCCAGTTTACTTTGTAAGCTCCCTTTTGCAGGGGGCTAGGTCAAGGTACTCTGGTGTGCAAAAATTGCTTTTTGGTCTCCTCATGGCCTCGAGAAAGCTATGCCATTACTTTCAAGCACATGGGATTACCGTTGTCACTCGCTTCCCGTTGTAGTGCATTTTGAGAAATCCAGATGCAACCGGCAGGATAGTGGAGTGGGCATTGGAGTTGTCGAGCTTTGCACTCAAGTTTGATAGCACTTCAACTATTCAAAGTAGAGCCTTGGCGGAGTTCATTACAGAATGGAGGCCAACGCAAGACGAAGAGATTCAAGAATTAGCTCTCCCCGCCAAAGAAACTGCTAAAGAATGGATCATGTACTTTGACGGTGCCTTCTCGCTGCAAGGCGCCGGTGCCGGAGTGCTGCTTGTCGCACCCACCGGAGAGCATCTCAAGTACGTAATCCAAATGCACTTTCCCCGGGAGAAAGCTACAAACAACACTGCTGAGTATGAAGGGCTCCTTGCCGGTCTTACGATCGCAGTGGACCTTGGAATCAGAAAATTGATCATCCGTGGCGACTCGCAGCTTGTTGTGAAGCAAGTTAACAAAGATTATCAGAGCCCGTTGATGGAAGCGTATGTAGAAGAAGTGAGGAAATTGGAAGAACACTTTGACGGATTGCAAACAGAGCACATTCCTCGTGCGGAAAACAGCATTGCTGATCACCTGTCAAAGTGTGCTGCTCAAAAGCTTCCTGTGGAACTGGGAACTTTTGTGCTCCATTTGAATCAACCATCAGTCACTCCATCAACGCAGGCAAACAAGAGAAGAAAGTTGAACACCGGCAAGTATTTTCCGGCAGAGCTCCCAGAAGCTGCCGGCAAGAAAGTTGCCGAAGACAACGACACGACTGTCGGTGAGTAGCAGCCTCGTGCAGAGCCTCAGGTTCTTGCCACTGAGGCAAGCACTCCCACAGCCGAAGAGATGCCTTTAGTCCTGGTCGTCGAGCCACAGGCTCCAACTTGGGCACACCACATAGTCCATTTCCTTCAAACAGGAGAACTTCCTGATGACCAAGAAGGAGCTGAGAAAGTAGCCCGTCAGTCAAGTATGTATCAGTTTGTGGATAACATTCTGCACAGAAAGAGACCAAACGGTGTGAAATTGAAGTGTATTCGCCGGGAAGATGGACTAAAGCTGTTGGCGGAGATACATGAAGGCATATGTGGCTCTCACATCGGTTCAATAGCACTTGTCGGCAAAGCTTTTCGGAAAGGCTTCTATTGGCCCACTGCCTTCCAGGATGCAACTGAGCTAGTAACCAAGTGTGAAGCATGCCAGTTTCATTCAAAGAATATACATCAGCCAGCTCAAGCTCTCCAGACAATACCTCTCTCTTGGCCCTTCTCAGTCTGGGGGCTTGACATTTTAGGCCCCTTCCCCCGTGCTACCGGGGGCTTTGAGTTCTTGTACGTTGCAATCGACAAGTTCACAAAGTGGCCTGAAGTAGAGCCAGTGAGGAAGGTGACAGCACAGTCAGCCGTCAAGTTTTTCAAAGGGTTAGTTTGCCATTTTGGTGTTCCCAACAGGGTCATCACTGACAACGGCACACAGTTCATGAGCCGCACCTTCATGCAGTACATCCAAGACCTTGGCAGCAAAATCTGTTTTGCATCTGTTGCTCACCCAAGAAGCAACGGCCAAGCAGAAAGGGAAAATGCTGAAGTGCTGCGAGGCCTCAAGACAAGAACATTTGACAGGCTACACAAGTGTGGAAGGCGCTGTATTGATGAGTTGCCGGCAGTTCTTTGGTCACTCAGGACGACACCAAATCGAGCTGCTGGCCAAACGCCCTTCTCCCTAGTTTATGGTGTAGAAGCGGTGCTCCCCACGGAACTCACATACGGGTCACCTCGAGTGCTCGCCTACGATGAGGCAGAGCAAGAGCAGCTGTGACAATATGACGCCACGCTCCTTGAGGAAGATCGTCTTCGGGCAGCTGTGCGAGCTGCACGCTACCAGCAAGCCTTGCGCCGCTATCACAGTCGCAAGGTACTTGCCCGAAGCCTTGAGGAAGGCGACCTTGTTCTTCGGCGCATTCAGTCCGCCAAGAATTCAAACAAGTTGACACCGAAGTGGGAAGGCCCTTATCAGGTAGCACGAGTCACTAGACCTGGCGCAGTCCATCTGGAGACCGAAGATGGCATCCCGGTGCAAAACTCATGGAATATTGAGCATCTTCGCAAGTTCTACCCATAAGGCATAGTTGCTGGGCCTCCCGGCAACCCCTTTTGTACAAGCTTTGTCGGCAAGACTTGTAACCCTTTGTACAAAGCCAGGCACAGATCCTGTGCATAAGTGAAATAAAGCTAAGTGTTTCACAACTTTTTGTACATATTCGTTTATGTATGGATGCATGTAATGTTGTGATTACGCTTTGACTTGTATGAAATGGTTAATGAACCGTCAAGGTTTCCAAACCACTCTTTTCTCTTCTTTCTTTTTCTCAAAGGACAGAAGGATTCCTCGCGTGCAAGTTTCTCGGGGGGAGTGACGATGGGGATACCACTTAATGACATTCAAGTGATCATTTTGTGCGACAAGAAAACAGCACAAGGAAAAGCTAAGTTGAAAAACTTTGAAACAATTTCCTTGTTACATTTGCAATTTTCCTTGAACGATTCTGTGTTTGTATGAAAAACCTGCACGCGAAGGAACCTTGTCATGATCAGTTGCGCTCTTACTTTGTTTCGAGCCTGCTCAACAATTTAAGTAGCTGCATTTGAAAACGTCAAAGGAAAACTTGTCGGCGGCGACACTACCGGCAGGCTGCTAAGGACCCGTTCCTCAAGCGCTCGCGTCAAGTGCACGCACCGGCAAGCTTCCGGCATGCGTAGGGTATAAAAATATCATACAAAAGACGAAACAGAGCAAGGGAGATATCATACATTCATTCATCAGCACTAGTTATATATTACATCACAAAAGCAGTGCAGATCTTACATAAGATCAAATGTATCTTTGACATGGCAGCACTGTGACAATACAACGACAAGTTTAATCCCGACGATCGCCTTGGATCCTGGGAACATGGAGAACCTTGTTGGCAAGAGGAGCAGCGATCTTGTCGGTGGCGGTGACATCGGTGTCCTGCGGCAACTTTTTGAAGATCCCGGAGAGGTCGAGGTCAGGATGGCAGTGTGCGAGCTTGAGCAGTACCTTGTAAAGGACGTTGCACGCAAACTTCCAGGATTCATCGGCAAACGAGGCAGACTTGTCATCATGATATGACTTCAGTGCATCAATGAGGCCATCGAAGAACTTGGTTAATCTGGCACTGGTAGTCTCATGATCGTTTACAGTGAAGCTCCAACTCTTCATATTCATGACAGCGAGTTGGGAAGTTATGCGTTCAGCTATATCAACAAGCCTCTTCATCCAAAGGGAGAGCACCTTGCGCAGCTCCATGAATTTATTCTCGGCGTCTTCCCGAAGAGTTTCTTCCATGCCAAGCTTCTCCGTCAGGATTCTTTCCCGCTCCTTGGCAGATTCGAGATCTGTTTCCAGGCCGGCAAGTTTGGATTTCAAATCCTCAGCTACCTTGGTAGCGGTATTGAGATCTTGATTCTTGGACGAGAGCTACGTTTGCAGTTCCCCTAAGGTGAGGGCTGCTTTCTGCGCTTTGCCCTTGAGAGTCTCAACCTCTTTACTGCTACCGGCGAGCTCCTCTTTCAGCTTGGTCAACTAGGAGTCAAGATCCGTCTTGGCGGCAGTAGCAGCGGCAGCTTCATCAGTAGCCTCCTTGAGCTTGGCGGCATTTTCCTGAGCCTGGGTCTCAATAAAATCCTTATGGCTCTTCTCCAGCTCTTGCGTCCTTTACTCAAGGAGTTTCTCAATTTCTTCATCTTTGCCGCGAAGTTTAGCGGCAAGGGCCTCCTCTTGTGTGGCAAGATTTTTCTCTCGGGCGTTGAGCTGTGCCTCACGCTTTGCCAACTTGCCGTCCAGAGCTGTTGCCTTCTCTTGGGCGGTGGCAAGTTTTTCCTCTTGCCTCCTCAAGTCATGAGATTGGTTGTTATACCAAGTCCGGATATCCTCAGCCTTCTTCTTCAATTTCTCCTCAACTACCTCCAGAGCTGTGTGTTCATCTTGGAGCTTATCCCATCGCTTGCCGTAGCGCTCTTGCACATCCCTGAGGCCTGCAGCCATGGTTTCCACGAAGGCGAGATCAGCTGTGCTATCGGCAGCATTATCAGATTCAAGGGTACTCTTGGGGATGGAGGCAAGGATGCGGGCAATCTCTGTGTCAAAATCCAGCTCTATAGTGCCTGATGAGCTAGGGGCTTCAGACCCTTGTTGGGGAGCGGCAAGGATGAGTGCGTCCGTCAAGACTTGAGCAGTTGGCACAGCTGGCTGAATGGCAGAGTCTGGCTTGTCAGTGGCAACCACCACCACTTCCGTGCTCGTTTGGATGGGAGCAAGTGTGTCACCGGAAGACTCCCTTATGTCCCCGGCAACCTCTTTTGCTTCCTCAGTAGGAGGGTTGGTGGCCTCTTCAGCAGCTATCTTGGCGGCTTGATCAGCAGCTTCCTTTGCAATATCTGCCACTTCTACAAGGATTTCTCCTTCTTCGGGAGAGGTGGGATCTGTAGAGTGGAACAAAAGCAAAGGACAAAATGAAAATTAGTTTGCAAGTCAAGTTCAAGAAAACAAAAAATTCAGGAAGTGCTTAAAAACAAGTGGATTACTTGTTGATGCTTGGTGTGGAAGGACAGTTCCTTCCCCGACAACTTTAGTTGCCGCCGCATGGTCCCTGGCAGCCTTGCTTGCCGGGATTATTTCAGTGCGAACAGACTCATCAGTGGAGGCCCTTGCCGGAGAAGCACTCTCTGGGATGGTGGTTGACGGAGGAACCACGGTAGGATCCGCCTCTTGGCGCTCTTCCTCCTGGTGGCCTTCTTCTACCTCCTTGTCGAGACCAGGAGCAAAAGCTTCGGCGCCAGTACCGGCGAGCGGGAACTGTGTCATGGCCTCACGCAGGGGGCTGGGCTGGGGGCTGATGACGATGGTGTCAGCAGACACGCCCCCTTACCCAGTGCTTGCCGCAAGCTCGCCTCCCACTGCAGCCTTGGCTCACTTGGCCCGATGCACAAGTGGCTCTGTGTCTCTGCAAAAACAGAAAAAATCAAGTCAAAATCATGATCAAGATGGAGTCAAGACTTGTTGAATATAAGGCAATTGTGCTTACTCCTCGTCTTCTGACTCGCTGAGGATGGATAGGTCATATCTCGCTGGCGGGGGCGATTCCCTGGCCCTTTTGAGTGCCGGAGGGGATGAGCTTGCTGGCTGAGAAGACCCGACTTCTCCGACAACCTCTTGCTGGGGAGATGGGTGTTGAGCTCGTGGACGCCAAGTTGGTTGCCAGCACACTTCTTCTTGGTGGCCCGTTCTAGTGGTCGTTTTCTTCACGACGGGGCCAGCCTTTGGCGAAGAAGCGCACACTGGCTCCTGACTGGCCATTTTCCGAAGAATGCGTACCCTCTTCTTTGATGCCCGGGGACCTTCTTCTTCTTCTTCTTCGGGTTCCCCGGCAGCTTCATCCCCGGCAGGCTCTTCTTGGTGTTCCTCGGCAACCTCCTCTTCGGGATGTTCTTCCTCATCGTCTTCGGTTGCCGCGACCTGAGAACCGCCAGCTCTACTAACCCTGGCAACTTCTGTGGCCTTGCTGGTGATGTATGCCATTTCCTCATCCTTGGTGGCCTTAATGAGATCCCTCTCTATCCGGGAGGCCTTCTCCGTCAAGTTTGAAGCCCAGTCCATTTCGTTCTCCAAAGTAGGCATTGGCCAAAGGGGTTCGACTCCTTGTGCATTGCATTCTGGCATCATCGCCAAGATGGAGTCTTTGGCGGAATTAATATACAAGGGATGATCTGGTCCGGCAAGTGGAAGGTCCCGGTAGATCTGAATAGTTGCTCGCAGAGGCAGGCATGCTCCATGACGGTTAGATTGTTACCGAGGTCGGGCTACAACCGCATAATGTCGCCTGCGTTCTGGTACTCCCAGGTGAATCTCTGCCTCTTCTACAGTGGCGCGATGCGTCGCCGGAGGAAATCAGCACCCACCATCTATATAGTCAGCTTGGCGGCTCTAGGGCGAGCGATTCAGTTCAGTGCCGGGCCAAGTCTTTTGTCGCTGGCACCCAAATTGCTGCAGTCGTCGCCACGTATGACTCGCTCTGTGCGCGGCAAGCAGAAACTGGGAAAATCCTTTTCCTGGATCCAGCACCACTCAGCCCGCCACTCCTCCCACTTCAAGTGCAGCTGCCCGGGAAGATACTGGTCCTTGGTCTTGGCCCTGGGGATCCATGTGACGCTGCCAGAAAGCGCCTTGCCTTTGATTCGAGGGATGAAGAAATGGCGGAACAAATCAACATTGGGGGCAACTCTGATGAAATTCTCACAGAAATGGTCAAAGACTGACATGCAAGTTATGGCATTCGGGGTTAAATCCAGCAGTCTGAACCCAAAATTGTACATCATTGCACTGAAGAAATCCGAGAAGGGAGGGACCAACCCGCAATAGAAATATGCGCAGAAAAAGGGATATGAATCTGAAGGGGTCTTGCCTCCGACGGGGAGCATGATAGGAGCCTTGTGATCCTTGGTGTCGCGCCCCCACATATAGGCATACCTCTCGATCAGAGTATTCTCATCCAGCGCCGACGGCGAGAACACCACGTTCTCCCTCCGTCGCTTCTCCAGTTCCTACAAATCCTTCTTCTTCTTCTCCGCCTTGGGATCAACAGGCTTGGCGGGCTTCTTTCCCGCTGCGCCGGCCTTCTTGGGTGCCATAAGGGCTCAGAGGAAAAACAGGGGGTCGAGGTGGGATGCGAATAGGCGGCAGCGGCGTAAGCAGCTCTGGCGAGAGGAAGAAGATGAAGTAGAGAGGGGCAAGGGTGAATGAGCAGCGTCCCCTCGCGGTTGCCTTATTATGGGGAAAACGCGAGGGGGCTAGCTCTTTACTGTTTGCCTCAGCGGCGCCTTTGCAGGCGCACTACTGCAAGATAACCACTACAGTAAACCACTCCTGCAGCCCGCATTTAATGCGTGGCGTGGGCGTGCTTGGAGGGAAATCATCATTGCAAAAATTTCGGCAGTAATCCCTCGCCACGTGTCTGTGCATTGTTTGGGCCTAGCCCAACGATGCTTCAGACGCGCGTGTGGCCCAGGCCCGGGGGCTCCTGTCGGTGTATAAAACATGGGTATTTTATACCCTGACTTATGCACAGACAGTAGTAGCCATCCTGATGGCTAGGGCTTGCCGAGGATTACCAAGATTAAGGATCAAGGCCTAGTGGTGAGGCCACTAGGGAGAAGGTCACGACAAGATATCAAGATGCACATGGCTTGTGCTAGCTATGAAGAAGATGCTTGCCGGCAAGGCTCAGGCCGGCAAGATGAAGGCCCGGCAAGCTCCGTGCCCGGCAAGATCTCGCTGTCTCGTTAGCGCTCCACCGCACCGAGCAGCTAGTCGCTAATCGGTGAGGTGTTGACCGCGCAGGCAGTTTGGTGAGATTTTTCGGGGCACGTGTCAGCCTGCTGGAAGGAGATTTAACTTTAATGACACCCGTCCAGGAGGCGTGTCAAGTTAATAAGAGGTAGCTGGGCGATCGGTGCATGAACCTTGCCGGGGCTCCTCCTCCACAGGACACCTAACGGCACATTAAATGCTTTTGTCCTAACCCAGCAAAGTTAGGTATGATAGCACTGTTTGCTATCTAATCAATTTGTAATGACTGTTTTGCCACTGTGGTTACCCCTTTAAGCTATAAAAGGAGGGCCAGGGCAACCATTACAAGGGATCGATCACTTGACACTCTAGCTCACTTGGCATGCGTAGCTGCTTCCCTTTGCACCTTGCCGGGACGAAGCGCACCTTGTACTTGAGCTCTCCACATATAATACACCAAAGCAGGAGTACGGTTTTACACCTCATGGTGGCCCGAACCTGGGTAAAAACCTTTGCGTTGTCTGCTGATTCTGCTCTTTGTGCTTGTGCATTCCCCTAGTCGAACCGCAAAGGGGCTAGATGGCCCCATAGATGGTCGTACGCACGACAGTTCTCGACCCACTTTTGGGTGTTTGGTAGAGTGTATGAAGGGTGCATGAGTCCACGCTAGCTTAACACAAATACACTAGGAGCATGCATGAAGAGGGATGCTGAGATGAGCATGCACAAAGAGGGAACAACTATGCTGAGATGAGAATGCAAGCAAACACACAATACGGCTCTACGGCTCTGGTCCTTATGGGCATCTGCACGAAGACTTCCCGTTTATCGTCAAAAAGGTCAAGCCGACTCCGGTAGGACAACGGCGATATCGATCAACACATCTTGTATGAGTTTGTCTTTCGAGCTCTGGTCCTCGTCGGGGCATAGTCGATGGAGCTCCAACGTAGATTCATGTCGTCTCCTTGGGGCGGTAAGGCTAGGGTTTCTTGTCGTGTGGCAAATTTTGTTGCTATATGAATTAGGTGCTTCACATTAATTACGACTACTATGGCTTCAGGTCGCCGCTCCTTAGGGGCAAGTGCACAAACATTTCTCGGCTGTCATCGATGAGGTCAAGCCGGCTCAGGTAGGATGGCGTCAACAACGGTGCGTCGGCGGCTCGTTGTGACGGTAGTAGGTCGTTCGGTGGTCTCGGAATCTCGATGTAATTTTTATTATGTTTGAGATGCTTTGTAGTACTCATGGTGAACTTTTTATAATAGATCTGGTCATTTTCACAAAAGGGTTGCATATGTTGTAGTATGTTCAAAAGCAGAACAAAGATCGATGTCCCTTTACATTTTCTCTGCAAACACTAAGATCATGAGTTCAAACATTTGATTTCACTTTATGTTGAAAATAAATACAGTTCAAGTTCTAGCTAGCGATTTAGAATGTAAACCATGCATGTGTTTATACGTATATCAAACAAAATGTATGGTATTCCCCCATTTAGAAGGGAACTGCAAAAGCCACGCATTACGGCAACTTCAAAGTACTGAGTCCATTGATGCAGTGTGATCAAACGGTACCATCGATATCTCAAAGCCAAAAGAGTTCCAGCTTGTTTGTTCTTTCTCTCTCTCTCTCTCTCTCTCTCTCTCTCTATATATATATATCTATATATATATATATATATATATATATATATTCATGAGTGCTGCTATACGGATGACATTGCCTGCACGATTGTTGGATGATGCTACAAATCTAACCATGCATGTGTAGAAGCAGGTGACGCGCAGTCGCCGGATCAAGCGTCGTCCAAAATTAGTGCAGAGAGCATCGGCCGCAGAGTAGTTCCGTATATTCACCCGTGTGGTTGTTCAATGAATGGAGGGCTGGGGTCCACAAGTGAACAATACTACTAGTACTCCTGGACGCCGTGGAGTTTTGTTCACTGTAGCATGGTAAATAGAGAGTTTCTTTTCTTTAATGTCACGTACACAAATTGAAACGATTGTGGTGGAGAGAAAAAGAAAATGACTCCACTATATATACTGGCAGGAGCCTCAGCGCTTGCTTTACTAGGGTTGCTCTCTCCACTCTCTCACCCTCTCCAGATCTAAACAAGATAGCGGTGGCCACACTCTCTCTCTGCTCACCGCTAGTCACAGATCCGGCCGGATCCCCTCGGCCGGGGTAGGGGAGTAGGTGCATCGTTCACGCGGTCGTCGGCGGCTAGGGAGGAGACACACAACTGCCGGCGCGTTCCGATCGGCTGCCCGTGCCGTTCTCTCCGACACAGCGCCAGCTCGGGAGGGCCTCCGACCCCTTCTTCCTCGATGCCGTATTGTGGCCAGATCCGGCCTCCGGCCGCCCTCCTAGCCACATCCCGATGACCCTCAGGTATAACTTCCTTCGAAAATGGCCTTGCGCTACTGCCCCAGCTCCCCACGTGGCCGCATGTGGATCTTTTTCTACTTCAATCAGCTGTTCCAAAGCCACCTTAATTTTTACTATTATTAAAGGTAAAGCTACTTCATGTAGTCGAATCTAGGACTTGGTTCAAACAGGGAATAAAGGGGGGAAAGGTGTAGCATGAATCTAGGACTTGATTCAAAGAGGAAATAGAAGGGGGGAAAGTTGTAGAGACTAGCTACCCAACCGGTCTCTTGATTCAAAAGGGAAATAAAGGGAAAACGCAGTACAAACTGGATAAGGAACAGATCTATTATTGGTGGAAGAAGGAAAGAAAGTGGCAACTGGGGGACAAGTCAACAGAGTATGTCCAGGATTAGATTTGCTGTCCTCACGTCGTAAAAGGTGCCTAAAGAGATCTTGGTTGGATGTTTGTTGCTCGGGGCAACAAACTCGGCCTCACCACATTATGCCTCCTTGTAGGTACATGGTGTTGATGCGTCCACTGTCTGCATGCCCTTGTACCAACTTTTTGCTATTGTTAATGTAATGGCGCTTGTAAAATGAAGCAATCGCACTGTTAAAGTAAGGACATGTCTAACCAATGTTGTTGTTAATCTAATGCCTCCAGTAATATGATGCAATTAAACTGTTCTACAAATGCTACTCTCCTGCTAGATTTCCCATTATGATAAGTAAGTTGCTTCTTTATGCTAGTGAATGTCCTGGTGTCCCCACTGTCCCATGAACTTATACCAACTATTTAGCTGCCGTTAATCAAATGTAGCTGGTAAAACAAAGCAATGCCACCATTAATGTAATGGCATATTTGACCGATGTCATTGTTGATCATAATGCTTCGAGTAATATGAAGCAATGCTGCCGTTTTAAAATTTCTACTGTCCTTGCATGATTGCCATGAAGATAGATGCTTCTTTTCATTTCGTGTACGTTTCATATCTTGTTATTGACCAATAACTGTTTTCTTTCTATCTTTTTGTGTAGATAGGGATATCCATTTCACCTCGTTGCTATTGTGACCTTTTGGTGAACTGCACAAAACACTTTGTTTTCTTGAAAGAGTGTCTTGTGCAGTTCTACTAAAATGTCACATGGGCAATGTCTCTCGATTTTAGTGGAACTGCACAAAGGGTGATTGGAGTTCCTAACCTCTTCGTCTAACTCGGCCGGTAATCTCGTGCAACAGTTTATTAACCTTTGCAAGATTAGCCATCACCGTCACCACAATGGCACTTGATTTTAGTGGAACTGCACAAAAGGATAAGCAAATTATAGTTGCACCTTCCATGAGCGTGACAGCCAACCTTGACGTTGCTCAAATTTTAGTGCAACTAATGAAGAAGAAGCTGCCAGCTCATGGGACCAAGTACATCTTGCTAGCTGCATGATGCAAACATTGCTTCATTTTAGGTGAACTGCACAAAAAGGTCGCATGAATTGAATCATCCATGTTGGTGACTGGTGTCAACCCGTCTACAATGGCGTTAACTATAGTTATGGTTCCCATGACCGGGTATGTTCCTTTTTGGTTGATTTTGACTCTGCATTCAGCTAGTGATCTTGTGCTACTGTTTTTGCACTACTATGAGAAAGCAATAATGATATTGTTTTTGCATCTTAATGTAATGCCACTAATAATTTGTGGCAATGTTTTGGCACCGCTAGTGCCACTGATAAAATGAAGTAATAATACAGTTATAATAGAGCTACTGTCTTAACTATCATCTCATTTCCAATGTAGATAACTTGCTGAAGGCGTATCCGGGAGAATTGAGTCCATTTGCACTGCATCAACCACATAGCATGTGCACTAAACTAGTTGAGTCCATGAGGCATACCGTCGAGGTGGCGCGGGCCCCCTCCGTCCCTTGCAGCATGGCGAGCGCCATAATTTTAGTTGAACTGCACAAAAAAAAGAGATTGGAATGACTGAAGGCCCCTCCTTCTACTGCCACACCGAAGTTGTTGATAGATGTCAACGAATCGCCATCATGGCAAGATACGGGGACCTGAAGAACAACTTGATCTCACAAAGTCATCTCACACTGGTCAGTACTGTCCTTCATCCACATGATTGTGCTTTGTCATGCTGTGTTAGCGTTGTACTTTTTTATATAAAGCTATTGTATCGCATCTTTTTTCCCATTAAGAAAATAAAGTTGCTACAACTAGTGCCACTATTATAGTAATCATGCTTTTTCATTATCTGTGCAAACAGGAATACTCAGCTACAGATGTTGGGATGGCCAAAGCATTCGCCAAGTTCTTGGTGCTGGACAATGTTCTTTCCCTTGAACTTGTGGAAATCCTTCCGCACCACATTGGCGCTTGAAGAACCCTCTGCCCCTTTCGCGTGTGGGTCCTTTGCTCTCGAGTTCTGCTCAACACTTAGATGACCGATGACATCCTCAACAGAGAATTCACGCCTCAAGTTCTTGAGAGAAGTAGCAAAGTTCCTCCATGGAGGGATTTTTGCAATAATGCAACCCACGACAAACTTGTCCGGCAACTCACACTTTAGGAGCTCTAGCTCCTTAGCAATGCACTGTATCTCATGAGCCTGGTCTAACACAGGACGACCCGCTTATGCAGATATTGGAAGTGCTAGTGCCACTAGTTATCCAGAAAATTTTCATTTGCCAATGTTTGACATGCATGGCCGTAAACGGGACTGGTTTCAATGTTTCAGCAAATCCTTGAATCAAATTGCTTACATGAAGCATCGATCAATTTTTTTTATTTGTTAACATTCTCACAACGTTTTAGTTAAACAGTAACTATTGGCTCTGATCTGTGAATCATTGAGATGCATAGGCATCTTTGTTGTACTTATTATTTGAATCTTATGAGTTGGTTGTGAATCTTGCAAGATGTGAAACACAACATGATGATGCAGAGGACAGCAACCCTAACAATTTGTTCAAACTTGGTAGTATTGTCTGTCTGAAAGCGCGGCAAATGAGCTGTTTGTGTGCATCCTGAGAATAATAATTCTAATTGTTTTGCATGTTGATTTTATGGCACTGATAGAATGAGCCAATGCTTTGCTTGTTTTAAGAATAAAATTTAAGTAAAGCGACCACACTAACACTCGCTATTACTGTGCCAATGCCGACCCTCTCGTGAACGGACGTGTGGATGGAATAGGTTTCTCGGCTTCCACACCGGTTTAATGGAGGCGTTTGAATGGGTCGAGGGGGCGTGCAGCGGGCGAGGGAGGAGGGGGTAGTAATTGCTGCCGCCTGTACTCATTATGTTCACCGGTGATTGCAGTTCCCCAAGAGTGGAAAAATGAACTGCCACCGCCGCCTACCCCCTACGTTCACTGGTGACAGTTCCCCAATATTGGAAAAATGAACTGCTGCTGCCGCCCTCCAGTACGCCACTACACACCGATCCCCAGTGTAAATAAGGAGCCCTCCGCTGTCCATATCTCACCATCGTCTTCATCTTCCCCCTGCCCCCAATCCCTACAAAACGAGAACCGCCACAACAACTGTGCGTGAGAAGAGACTCCAATGGTGATCCGAGGGGTGAGCCTGCTGGATATGGACTCCAGCAAGGAGTTCACCTTTGAGTTCGCCGTTCAGACCCATGGCAGCACCAAGTTGAATGTGATGTACACCAACGATCCGGACTCGGTGAAGCTCTACGTCGCCAAGTTCAAGCAGTACCTACAGGACGAGAAGCACAAGGTCGCGGGACTAGACCTTGTGCCCATCCATCCATCTCCTGACAGGGACCAGCGGATCACCGTCGCCCAGGTATGCATGCGGGACGAGGTTCTAGTCTACCACTACTGTAGGGCCATCAGGGGTTCTGGGGCATTCGCCCATTTCATCGGCACCGCCGACTGCACCTTCGCTATGGTGGAGAGCTGGAAGAACGCCACTGTGCTTTATGATTCAGCCATCTGGTGCAAGAAGCTCGTCGACATCCAGAAGCAATACAAGATCATCGGCAACGAGCAAGAGGAGGACTCCGTGGTTGACCTCACCGCGGCCATCAGCGACCCCTACTACGCCAACATGAAAGAAGACGTGGATACGAAGGACATGAACACGTGGGAGGTACCTCAGAATCTAGCCTACATCACCTACGCGGCCAAGGACGCACACGCATGCTACGACATGTACAGGCGGATCTTGGACATGAGGGCATGTCAGCTTCCCGTGACCGAGGAGTACACGGACAACTGCAGCGTCATGATCAAGCATGCCAGGAAGATCTAGATGGTGTAGTTTGTCTGTTTAAGCACCTTTATCATCTGAGTGTTTCATGCATTAGCCTATGTGTCGTAATTATCTATTTTATCCGTAATATTTCGTCTAAGAACACATGAACCTGTTTGCTTTTTTTTCTTTCCGAGTGGCTATGAATCTGTTTGCTTATGTATGTAATAAGAGTACTAGTTCACAGGGCTAGCATGTTTCCTTTTTTTAGGTCGAGTAGGTATCATTTGGGCTGTGGCTGCCCAGCCCAGGTTTCTTTTCTCAGGACATCTGCGGCCCACGACATGCTTATGAGGATCCAGTAGTTGTATCATTTTTATGCGTTTTTTTGAAGTCTGAGTGCGGTTTTCTGTAGGTTGCACAGTCGTTCATTTTACCTAGATTATAAAATAACTTCACTCAGGGTGGTCATCTTTGATTACGAACGACGAGAACAAGTTAAGTTTCATACCTCTTTCGTCAGTCCTTCTGGCAGCCATTAGATTGAAATCCAATGGCTGGCGTGCTTTGAATCAACTTCCTCCCAACACATTCCCCTTCTTAGGTGGACCCAGCATGTCTCGTACACAGACATCTGGGACCAACCACCTATCCATTTGTATTTCTTTATTTTGTTCAATCTTTCATCCTCTCCCTACAGTGGCTGGAGGCGCTGCCGCGCATGCCTCGATGACCCATCCTAGCCTATGTGATGCGGAGCATCCTACGGTCATCCCCATGGACGTACCTTCGTCTCCCAAGACAACACATGGACCCATGACTAGAGCACGTGCAAGAGCCACCGAGACCGAGGTGAACTCGCTCCTTTCTGAACTTACACATTCTACATGTGAGACATGGCTACTACCTCAAACGGAGACCTTGTGTGTGATTCGGTACTTGGAGGAAGGACATGAAGTTGCTACCACCAATGGGCAAGATGGCGAGGACACCAAGTGTGAGAAGCAAAAGAAAGGGCTGCCAAGGAGCTACAGCCACCGAACGACCGGACAGCACCGGACGTCCGACGCCTGGAGGCCCAGCCAGCCAGAAGACCCAGCCGAGGAACGCTACAGTGGCCGGACGACTGACAAGTACCGGACGTCCGACACTCTACAGCGCCCGGGCGTTCGACCGTCTCCGAAAATCTGGCACCACCTCAACAGAACCAAAATGCCGGAAGTCTGGACTCTACCGGACGTTCGGACCCTCACGAGCCACCGAACGACCGGTAGCGTCCGGACGTCCGACGCCTGACTGTCTCAACCACTCGGGCCGAGGCCCATGTACCCCTTGACCCTCCTAGACTATATATACTCGTCTCCTACCTATGTTTTAGGGATAGCAAAGTAGTTGGCTCTTTGAGATAGAGCTTTGCTCATCCATACCTCTCCCATGGAGATTAAGACCTCCATGAGACCCATGTGAGAAGATCCACTCCGGATTCAAGACCTCAACTCCTCTACGGATTGGGATGAACTAGCTACCATGTATCCTCTTGTGATGACTTTGGATCTTGTATCTCTACTATGTGTATGTGGATCTAGTGCATGTGTGATTTGGATTGTGTCAATTGAGTGATTTGTGTTCTTGTGTTCTTGTGTTCTTGCCTTTTCCCCCTCCAATTGTGAAAAGATGGACGAACTAGGGTTCCACCCTACATCATCTTGGATCAGAGCCACGTTGATTCACACTTTGGAGTCAGTTTGATGTAAGAACATGGTTAATAGACAGATGCAGTATGTACCAAAAACAGGAAGGCATGTCATATTCACAGTATATGGCTAAGCAGATGCAATTTAACCAATTTAGAAGCAATACAAGGTAGACACCATATGCAACATGCAACCACATATGACACTGAAGTTAAAGCAAGCACCTGCGATACTGCTGTATGGCGAATGGAGTCATCAACTACAGAGCTACGTTGACAGTCTTCATCGAATGACACTACACTCTTCATTAGAGCGTCAAACCGCGTCTTTCCAATCCTCAATGGAGACTGGAGCGACTGCTCTATTTTATTTTTAGAATACTATGCTTGAGATTCTGAAATACCCATGCATAATAAAACAATAGTGAGAGAGTATGGGTGTAGTTTGTGCACAAGTAGTACAGTGTAAAAGTATGAGATAGCAGGTGGGTCAAAAATAAATGATGACAAACATATGATAGCTCTACAACATGCATGGCACACGAAATTATTATAGATTCTAGGCTTTTGAAATATTAGCACAGGGATGGCTGGGAAGTGCAGGTAATCCTCCAGCAAACCACCACATGTGGTCCTATGAAAATAACAATCGACTGAAAACAAATAGGTCAGCCGATTTTTTCTGCACCGTCCAATCTACAATGAACGGGCAGATGGCCTTCATCTACCTCCCGCCAGTCACCATTGACGATCTTCCTCAAACCGCCAGCGACCACTGGCCCAGACCCCTGCCTCCGCCGCCATGGCCTTCCCTCGACCTCACCCCACCGCCGTGCTTGGCAGCGCCCCCTGGCCATCCCTTTAATCCCGGCGAACCTCCAGATCGGGCGCCAGCAGCTCTTGCGCCACACACACCTCTAAGATAGACACCGAGGCGCTGCTTCCCCGGCGAACAGGCGGACTAGGTGCTCCGCGCGCCTTCGCAAGTGGTGCTTCCTTTAATTGGGAATCAACTGACACTGAATTGAAATCTAGCCAGGCGACGGACATCTAGCTAAAGTGAAATAGTAAATGGGGGCAAACCTTGTGCATCGCGAGTTACTTGGAACATCTAGTATTAGGAAGAATGTGTAGTAAGAAGCGGTCAACTAGTTTCCTTCGTGGGATGAATACCGTGCGAGAGATTTGCAAGAATAAGGGAAGATGAGTACCAATATCGGCTGGCGATGCTGTGTCCCCTTTCTGTTTTTTCAAAGATCTTCTTGTGGTTCGCTGGAAAGAAGATGTTGTGGAGGACGGTGGAGCCTTGGACGAACCCATGGCCAAGTAGTTGAGTGTGGTGCGGTGGCCCTCTGTCAGCGGCAGGGAAGCAGATCTAAGGCGGCGAACGACGGCGTAGTGGGAACAGCTCCGGTGTGGTGGATGGTTGCGATGTTGGAGCGACAGCGGTGAGGCGCAGGACGGAGGGGTTGAAGTGGCTCGGGTACAGCGCACGTCCGCGTCGTGGAGGCAGCTCTGCCTCGGCTTCAACTGCTAAGTCAAGGAGGCCGCTGCGGTTGAGGTTGCAGTGGACGACGACGTCGGGGTATCGGCTCCGGCATGATGGAGGAGGGCGGTGCTGGATCGGTGCGATGGGGTGGCGGACGGAGGAGGCTGGGGTTTTGCGGCTGGTGGAGAGGGAGTTTTGGCACCCACGGAGTATGAATGGGGAATCAGACGGGGAAGGGGGGCTAAGGGGGAACCATGTTTCCGGCACGCGCTTGTTTGAAATTTGGGGAAAGTTACAAACTTTGTCCCCATCTAAAACTTCGGACATGCTACGGGTCGAGGGTATGACGGTAATCTCATGTGTCCAAAATAGTGGGCGGGAGTGATTTCAGCCGAGCGCATCGGCGTTTAGGCGCCCGCGGTATGTGAATGTTTTTCGAGGTGGTTGTGTGGCTTCTCGGTGAAGTTACAAACCTACCCCGGTTTAGACTTGTGGACGTCGGGCCGGTAAGCTTCACGGGTCAGAGTTAGGACGGTAATTTCCTTCTACCAAACGTTGGTCTCGCGTGGTTTCTGGCGAGGAGAGGATCTTTTGGCGCTTCGTTCAAAATTTTGAGCCAGAAGCATTCATGTTTACAATACTCTTTAGTTGAACTTTCCTAATTAGACCTCATTATATTTGACCTTGTATGTTTAAAAACCTCATTAAATTATGCGATTCTTTTGAAATTTTTGACTCTTGAAAATCCTATAACTACGATTATTTTGGAATGGAGGAGGTAAACTTGAATCTATTTTGTACACGACTATGTATTATCAATAAAGATTGATGCCCCTTTTAGATGTGATTTACAAAAGTCATTATCTCGAATTCAAATAGTTGAATGCACTTCCTGTGAATTCGAATATTTGAAACCACTTTTATGTTGAATTCAAAATGTATGCTAGTTCATCGCTAGCAATTTGGAATGTATACCATGTATGTTTCTTATGTATAATGTGCTTGACACTGACCGCAGAGTGTACTCACGTTTATATATGAATTGCAAGAGCCATGCATTGTCTGGATTTCAAACTACTGACTATGGATCAATAATGTGAAATAATACCATACACATGCTCGAATTCGATAGAGTATGGATGTTTGCTAGACCAATGTTTGTTCATACGTGAATTGCAAATTTCATGATCTCATCCAATTTTTTACATACAATCTATATTTTAATTTAATGGATAGAACATTCCTTTACGCGTAGATGCACTCTCCCTCGACCCCTCCTCACACGCGCGCTATCTTTCTCTCTCCCGCATACGCGCACACACTGTATATCCATCGGCCTTTCTCTCTCACAAATGCTCACCCTCTCTCCCAAAGTGTCTCACACAAACACACACTCTATATATCTCCCTCTCTCTCTTACTACTATCTATGACTCTTTTCACTAATCTCAGTCACAAACACTATTTCTTTCACATGCATGCGCACGCATGGTGTCCGCCACCCCCCTTTATACATATCTCTGCCTCGTGTCTCCCGCACGCACACTCTCTTTAGTCCTCTCTCGCACGCATTTTCTCCACCTCTCTTACTAGTTGACAGATATGATTCCATCAAATCGTTCGGTAGGATATCCCTGACGGTTAAAGTGCACGGTGCAAATATTTTCCCAAGTCGGGGCCCTTCCAATCGAGGAAATACCCTACTCCTGGCCGTGTATACTTTGATTGGGGTGTGTACAAAGTACATGTCAATACCAAGGGATTGTGTGTATATATACTATCGACGAACTAGGCCCCCGGCCTATATAACATACCCGGGGCCTAGGGTTACAAATCGTAGTCCACTTCGCCAGTGGAGATAGAGTCTTCCACGGCTCTGGTATCTTCGTCTTGTACGTCAAGTCAGTCTTCGTATAACGCGTCTCGGGCCAACCTATGTGGCGCAGGACGGAACCGACCCAGGGGTCCTCACCTTGACCCACCAGACCAAAAAACGATGTGCCACCACCACACCTCGCACACTCTCTACCCCCCTAGGTCTCACTATATTCTCACACCCACACATACCAACACACACACTATTTCTGCTCATGGCTCTCTCCCCTTCTCCTCTGCATACACAAACTCACCATCTCTCATTGAGACATCCTATTTGTCTCTCTCTCTCTCCCTCCCTCTCTATCCCTCTCTCTCTCATCTCTCGTGCTTTCTCTTTCTCCCATCGCACCCCCTCGTATCCACGCCTCTCTCGAATACATACACATACCCTTTCCAGGCCCTCCAAAATACGTCAACCACACATTCACGCATGTTACATCTCATTATCATGTGCTCCCAATGATCTAAAAAAGGCATCCATTCACTTCTACTCCGCATACAAGATTTGTTTTGAATTAAAACTACACAGATTGTGACAAAAAAGTATTTAAGAAAATCTATATATACAATACTACAAAGTTATATATGAAAGTTAATTGCATGGTGCATCCAATGATATTTGTTCCGTATTGTGAATGTTTACATTTTTATCCTATAAAATTAGTCACAATAAAGAGAACGAAGGGCATCTCTCTCTCTCACTCTCCATCGCACACCCCTCTCTCTATGCCCCTTTCATGTACGCACACAAACTATCTCTCGGCCCTCTAAAAGTACGCCCCATACACATTCACGCGTGACAAAGCGAAAGCGCAATACGGTCTCTGGACTTTAGAATGCGCTCATTATGGTCAACATATACATTTTCTGGTGATTATATGGTCACTAGCTCACTATACAGCTCCGTATTTTGATGGTGACACTGACGGTCATTGTATTTGAAACGAAAGCACGATACGATCAGCATATACATTTTGTGGTGATTATACAATCACTGGCTCACCGTATAGCTACGTATTTTGTTGATGACATGATCAATTGACCCGTCAAACAGTCCACGTGGCACAACTAGTGTTGCATCAGAAGCGCATATTATCTCCCTAACGTAGGGTCCACCTATCAGCGGGTTTAAGAAAGAAACAAATGGTAATAAATTAGTGCTCGGTGGGGATTCGAAGTCGAGACCTCAGGTTGGTAGCCCGCGCGTGATAACCACAGCGGACAAGGTCACCTAGTGATGATATGCTGAGCCAGCCTTTTAATACACAGGAGCTACTGTAGTGAATACACACACATCACACATGCGGACAAACACGCACGCAACACCCGCATGCATGCATGCAATACTCACATGTACACATGCACGCACGCAACACTCGCATGAACACATGCACTCAAGCATGCATGCAACACTCACAACGACACATGCACGCATGCAACACTCGCACAAACACACACACACACACATGAATGCACACAGCACAAGATGCAACACACACGCTCACGCTCAAGTGCTCAACCTACACGTGCATGCACACATATACACAGCCAGGGTGGTTCACGCGCAAGGGCCAGTTCCGCGGGGTCACAGGTTCGACCCCTCACGCGCCTGTGTAAATTTTTGTTTACCAACTGATAGGTGGGACCCGCAAGCCATGTGGCCAGTTTGACTAGTCGACAGAGTGCCACGTAGACTTTTTGACCGGTCAACTGAGTGCAATTTGTAATTACGATTTTCACATCCGTATTGGGCCGGCGGGTTTCGGATGTTTAGTCCCACCTCGCCGCGTGAGGAGCTGCTCGACCGGCTCAAATAGCCGGGTCGTCCAGAAGCGATAAGCTGCAGTCATCATTGCACCCTTTGTTAAGGACATGAATTGTTAATAGTATTAATCTTCTCTGTGATATAAAGCCTGCTTTTAGTGTTTAGTATCATAACTATTATTCCTAAATATGTTTATTATGATAGGGTATCATGATATGATACTCAACCCTCTCTTTCTTCATTTATTTATATGCCACCTCAGCATTGCTGCAGGTGGGACCGCTATGTGTTGGAGCGGGGTGCTCGGTCACAAGCATTCAAGTCTACCGCACATGCCACCAGACAACCACACGCGGTTGGCGCACCGTCCGGTGCGCCTCATTTGGGAATAAAAGATGGCATATATTTGCAAAATTTCCGGTTTGGCGCCAAAACCCGAGCCTCTGCGTTTCGCCAAAAAATACAAACCGAGCCTCTGTGTTAACTTCCTGCCCCACCCCGCCCAGCACATTCAAATCCCTCATTTGCCGCGAAATTTTGCTGTGTGTTGTTGTTTTCAGGGATATTTTGTTGTGTGAAAACAAATTTAAATATCAACGAATAATCGGTGTCCGGGGTATTTTGCCGAGACACAGTTGAATGGCCTCATATTAGTTTGTACTAGTACTAGTACTACTAGTGTAGAGTAGTAGGAGCAGGAGTAGTACAGTGGTAGTAGAGTACAAACTAGTACGAGTCCCATCGGACACCAATTTTCTTGGAGTCCATGCTACAGCTAGCACTACTCCCTCCTCATTCCTCTAAACTCAGTGGGCAGGGTGAGGGTTTGCCGATAGTCGGTTTGCTCAACAACGGTCCCAGATGTCAGTGAAAATGCAAGACAACACACGTTCCCTAGCTTGAGCAGTGTGCCAGACCGACCGTGTGGAGGTGCGACGCGAATGCGGCAGGTTTTTCATTTTGAACTCGTAAGTTATAACATTTGGTTCTGCTCCTTGGAGCAACGATAGACACAAATAACGATTGAAAATGCTAGGGCGGGGCTTTTCCCGCGCGATAAGAGGGGGAGTTTGCCAGCTTGGCCAATCGTTGGTTTGCTCACATGCAGTCCCACATGTTACTGATATGCCTTGGTAATGGGCGCTGAGCGGCGGGCCGAAACATATTGTTACTTCAATTATTCATGTTGCATGTACATTAAAATTGCATTGAAATGTACTCAACAACGTGCGGGCTAGTATCATCTAGTGATCTAAAAGGGCCCACTTCAAAAAAAGAAAGAAAGGCGATTCGGTGCCCAGGCTCATCTGCACCCGGTCGGAAAAAATCACAATTTTTTTAAAAAAAAATCATAAGATTCCAGTTTTTTTTGCATGGTAGAAAATTTGATGCGTGAGGTCCGCTCCAATTTTCAAGTCGTTCGGACATCTGAGCAGCTCTCGGCAAAAAGACAAATCGGGTCAGAACAGTGCATGAACAGCAAACCTTTTTTACAGACCCCGAATTTGTCTTTTTTGCCGAGAGCTGCTCAGATGTCCAAATGATTTGAAAATTGGAGTGGAACTCACACATCAAATTAACTACCATGCAAAAAAGAATTGGGTTTTTTTGAATTTTCTAGTATTTGTTTTGATTTTTTTCTTCAGCATGGGTGCAGATGAGCCTGGGCTCAGAAGTGGATTATCGCCCACTACACGTTCAAGCATTTCACATCGTTCTCTCGCTCTCTCTGTCAAACCGACTATGCCAAACTCCCCTGCCAACCGCGCGGGAAAAGACCCGCCCTCGCTTTTTTAATCGGGTTTTGTATCGATGGATCGCGCGAAGCAGCAAAACCAAGTGTTACAAGACTACTACTACGTACTACTACAGTACACTGGGCTGCCGTGTCTTGTACTCCTCCATCGTAAGAGTGGAGACGCTCGCTTTCATAAATGTTCTGCTTCCGTTTGCCAACATGTGGGACATCTAGCATCCGGGTCCATGTGCCATGCACCAAATAACAGTGCAGAACAGCAGGGGGGACGCACCCCGGTCATGGCGCCGCAGTAGTACTAATGAGCAATGAGGCGTCAAATCACAAAGCCGCACCTTTCCAACCATCATTTCACTCTTCGCTGAATCTGCTTCTCCATCATCTTCTTCAAGAAAACCACATGTTGCTTCTGCCATTGTTCTGATTTTTCATGAGGGACGCGCATCGGCTTGGTACATCACTGACACGTGTGACTGCATGTTAGCAAACCGACAGGCCAAGCTCCCCCGCCCACCGCTCGGCAAAAGCACCTCCTTTTTACTAATCTGGATATCTACCTTTAGATCAATATAATCGAGATTTGTATATATCGCACCAAGAAGCAAAACCAAGTGGTACGCTTTACAGTTCAAAACGAAACAGCGGCACACTTCCAACACGGCTGTCGCGTTCGCGTCGCAAGTTCGCAGGGTCAATCCGCACACGAAATGGCGACACACTAACAGCACGCCTTTCGCCAACATGTGGGACATCCACCATCTTGGTCCACGTGCCATGCACCAAAGTTCAGAGCGGCGGGGGGAGGCACCCTGGTCGTAGCGCCGCTGTACTAGTAAATGAGCAATGAGGCGTCAAATCAAAAAGCCCCACCTTGCCCGCAGTAAGCTGGACGGAGTAGGGGAGTACAAAAAATTGTGGACGCATCTTCGACCCAAAGGCAGAGACGCGTGGGTCCCGCATTTTGATATACCCGCGGTCTCCTTTGGTTCAAAGGGTAGGAATATTATAGGAATATGAAAGTTGTAGGAAAATAGATGACGTACGGCCTCCTTTGGTTTGTAGGAATTTCATAGTATAGGATTTTCAAAGGAAAAATTCCTATGGAGCTCTGTGGTTTGTAGGAATGGATTCCTAATCCTATGTAGGATAGGAATCAGTCCTTCAGATTTTAAAGGAAAAAAACCATTACCCTAGACTCAATGGAAAAATTCCTATCATATGCATCAAATGACATTTCTTTCTCTACAGGAATTGAGATGCATGTCATCTCACTTCTTCTGTTTTTTCTATTCCTATGATATTCCTATCCTATGAACCAAAGGAGGCTGACATGTATCTCAAATCCTATGAGTAGGGATAAGAAAAGAGATGTCATTTGGTTCACATCATATGAATTTTTCCATTGAGTCTTAATGTTTATTTTCCTCTGAAATGTGGAGTATAGGAATCCATTTGTATGAACCAAATGGCTCTAAAGGAAAAATTCCTATAAAAAATCCGATCATATAGAATTCCTATGATATTCCTCCACACCAAAGGAGTCTTGAAATTACTGTAGGTGATACGGCGGTCTTCCTTTGCCGAGTGTCGGCTAACGGAGACTCGGCTAACAAACTTGGCGAAGTGTGGCACTCGGCAATAGAGCAGTGCCACGCGTCGAGTCCTTACTCGATGGGACATTGCCGAGTTTAGAACTCAGCAAAATATTTGCCCGGTTCTTCTACTGAAGGAACACACTATATTTCATCTCTCTATTGATCCCGATCGTTCTTGCTCTCTCCTTAGTTAGAGGACTCAATCCTACGATGTCTCTAGCTCTCTCTCACAACACACACACACACATACAGCCCCTCTTTATTGAAGACACACTCGTACATTCCTCCCACATCTCTATAGATATCTCTCGATGATGAATGAAATGATATATGCTGGGTTTTCTATATGTGCATGTTGTTCTACGAAAACTCGGTAAAAGTTCGTGAGGTTTGAATTTTCAATAAAGCTATATGCACTATATTTTGGAACGGAGGGAGCAAACGGCAGTTGCGAACGCTCACGTGGAAATTTTATGTGTCAAAGGAGTGGCTGTTCGGTCAAATGCCATGGCAAAACTGCCACCGTCAGATGCAGATCTGCCGGTTCTTTGGGTGTTCGCCAGGAAACGGTTTGTGGTGAACGTTCGCCAGATATGATTTATGGACACACGCATTGCATTGACACGTTAACCCTCCCTCTCACACACACATGCACCTCATGACTCTCCCGAGACTTCTCACACACACCATCTATCTGTACTCTGTAGGTAGACGTGACACACATATATGTGCTCTTCACACCCTTCCCTAAGAACTTCTAAAAAATAAAAGACGTCACACATATTTTTTTGTAACTCAGATGTCACACACGTATACATCTTTCTCTGGGTGGAGTACGTAGTACACGAAGAGAAGCGACGCACGCACGCGCCAGTTCTCTCACACCCACGCGCGGGTACACGTGCGAGCGCATTTGTTTACAAAGAGGCATCCCAAGTGACAATTTGACTCGTGCAGTTTTCAACTTCATGGAGGGTCGGGGTCCACACGTGTACATAGTGCGACCTGGACGCGGTGGCGCGTTATTGATTGAGTTTTTTTTACTGCAACGTTAAATGAAAATAGTGGTTCGCGCGTATTGATGTCTACTACACAACTTGTTCTTGTAGACTCGTGTTGGGCCTCCAAGCGCAGAGGTTTGTAGGACAGTAGCAATTTTCCCTCAAGTGGATGACCTAAGGTTTATCAATCCGTGGGTGGCGTAGGTTGAAGATGGTATCTCTCAAACAACCCTGCAACCAAATATAAGAAATCTCTTGTGTCCCCAACACACCCAATACAATGGTAAATTGTATAGGTGCACTAGTTCGGCGAAGAGATGGTGATAAAAGTGTAGTATGGATAGTAGATATAGGTTTTTGTAATCTGAAAATATAAAAACAGCAAGGTAGCAAGTAACAAAAGTGAGCACAAATGGTATTGCAATGCTTAGAAACAAGGCCTAGGGTTCATACTTTCACTAGTGCGATCTCCCAACATTGTTGACATAGTTGAATCACATGTAAAGCCCTCACGTGCGACAAAGAGTCACTCCAAAGTCACAAATAGCGGAGAACAAACAAAGAAATTGTTGTAGGGTATGAAACCACCTCAAAGTTATCCTCCCCGATCAATCTTATGAGCCATCCCCATTAATTGTCACGAACAGCCCTAGAGTTCGTACTAGAATAATACCTTAAGATACACATCAACCAAAACCCTAATGTCACCTAGGCACTCCAATGTCACCACGAGTACCCACGGGTTTGATTATACGATATGCATCACACAATCTCAGATTCATCTATTCAGACCAACACAAAGAACTTCAAAGAGTGCCCCAAAGTTTCTACCGGAAAGTCAAGACGAAAATGTGTGCCAACCCTTATGCATAAATCCCCAAGGTCACGGAACCCGCAAGTTGATCACCAAAACATACATCAAGTGACTCAAGTGAATATCCCATTGTCACCACATATATCCATATGCAAGACATACATCAAGTGTTCTCAAATCCTTAAAGACTCAATCCGATAAGAAAACTTCAAAGGGAAAACTCAATTCATCACAAGAAGATAGAGAGGGGAAAACTCCATATGATTCATCTATATCAACAAAGCTCGCTATACATCAAGATCGTGCCATCTCAAGAACACGAGAGAGAGAGATCAAACACATAGCTACTGGTACAAACCCTCAGCCCTGAGGGTGAACTACTCCCTCCTCGTCATGGAGGCCGCCGGGATGATGAAGATGGCCTCCGGTTATGATTTCCCCCTCCGGCAGGGTGCCGGAACGGGTCTCTAGATGGTATTTTGAAGGTACAGAAGCTTGCGGCGGCGTAGTCCAAAATCTAGGGTTATTTCTGGGTGTTTCTCTATTTATAGGATTTTTCAGCGTTGGAATCACGTCAAGATGGGTCACAGGGGGCCCACGAGGTACCAGGGCACGCCACCCCCCTGGCGCGCCCCGGTGCCTCGTGGGCACCACATGGCTCTTCTGGTCCTTCCACGAAGCTTCTAGTGTCTCTTTTGTTCCAAAAAAAATCATCAAAAAGTTTCAGCTCATTTGGAGAACTTTCATTTCTGCACAAAAAACAACACCACGGTAGTTCTGCTGAAAACAGCGTCAGTCCGGGTTAGTTCTAATCAAATCATACCAAAACCATATAGAATTGTTATAAATATGGCATGAATACTTCATAAATTATAGATACGTTGGAGACGTATCAGCATCCCCAAGCTTAATTCCTGCTCGTCCTCGAGTAGGTAAATGATAAAAGAAATAATTTATGAAGTATGAATGCTAGCATAGTGCAAAAGTTTGATCAATGATAATTTCAATCACTTTTCCTAGCATCATAACAACAACTTTCTCTCATAAAAGTCATCATGATAAAGTAGCAATTAAAACAGAAATTTTGATGTGGAATGCTACCTATCATAATCATCATATAATCTTTTCTTTTATAGCATGGACATTGGACTTGAATGATTCAAAGCAAGATCATTATTATAACAGCAATATTTATTATCATAAAACTTCTCACGAGCGAGTAATAATTCATCACAACAATGAAGTATAAGGCATAAACTTTCTTGGAAACTAACAAACTATTCTAGTCAACAATGCAATTGCAATTCATCATATTTTCAGGAAGGGTCTCATGTAGGAGCTTTTTAGCAAGTCCACATACTCAACCATCATTTAGTCTTCTATGATTGCTAACACTCACGACATATATATGGAGCAAAAGTTTCAGCCAGACACATAGAAAGATAGGGGCTTGTGATTTCGCCTCCCAACTTATTCACCTCAAGGGTGATGTCAACAATAATAACTCATGATCACTCATATCCAACTGGATATATGTGCCTAGATCTTTCCCCACCACATGATGCTTGCAAAAGAGAAAAAAATAAAAAGGAAGTAGAGGAGAACACTATTGACTCTTGCATAAAAAGTAAATACATAAAAGTAAAGGATAGGCCCTTCGCAGAGGGAAGCAGAGGTTGTCATGCGCTTTTTGTTGTTGGATGCACAAGCCCTTAATGCAAAGGAACGTCACGTTATATTGCCCCTTGTGATAGCAACCTTTATTATGCAGTCCGTCGCTTTTATTTCTTTACCATCACAAGTTCGTACAACGCTTATTTCCCTTACAATAAAAGTTTAGACATATTTAGAGGCAATTTTTATTGCTTTTTGCACCGATGACAACTTACTTGAAGGATCTTATTCAATCCCTATGTAGATATAGTGGACTCTCATGACATGAAACTGGGTTTAAGGGTTTTGGATGCACAAGTAGTATCTCTACTTGGTGCGGATTTTTGGCTAGCAAAGATATTGGGCAAGCACCACATGTTGGAGGATCTATAACAATATAACTTCTATATGAATATGAACAAACATAATTCATTACATTGTCTTCCTTGTCCAACGTCAACAATTTGACATAAAATACTTAATGGGGGCTCACAATCATAAAAGATGTCCAAGATAGTATATTTGCATGTGAATCTTCTCTTCCCTTATTAACTTTTTCATGAATTGCATCATTGACTAATGCTATGTTTGTTAACTTCCAATAAATTTTACCACTTATACTTTTCTTTATGTAATGTCATTACTTTCCATAAGATTAGCATATGATCTCTTTCATTATTTTCATTGCAAGGAATCACACTTATCATATCCAATGATCTTTATGAAAGTTTTCATTATATCCCTCATGAATATTCATCTCTTTGGGACCAAATTCATATCTTGTGCAAATTACCATCACTACTATTAACTCTCAAAAAGATATAAGTGAAGCATGAGAATTAATGATAAACTACTCCAAAATATATAAGCGAAGATCAATGAGTAGTGAAACAATTAAGTAGCTATGTGAGGACTCTCTCTCATTTGAAAAGTTTCAGACCTTGATATTTTATTCAAACAGCAAGCAAAACAAAGACACAACCAAGTATAGCACACATTATGTGAACAAGTAAAAACTTGGGTTCAATCGAGACTAACCGATAGTTGATGAAGAAAAGTGATGGGATGCCTACCTGGGCATCCCGAAGCTTGAATGCTTGATACATCTTGGAATATTAACTTGGGGAGCCTTGGGCATCCCCAAGCTTGAACTCTTGTGTCTCGTTAATTCTTCTCATATAATAGTTTCCCTAAGTTTCAAAAACTTCATCCACACAAAACATGACAAGAACTTGTGAGATATGTTAGTATAAATCCACTCAAAACCTCAACATTCTCTACTGTAGCAAATCACTAAAATTATAATTAAACATTGAATACTAAATGCCTCTGCATATTTAATACTCCTTTCCTCAAATAGAATCATTAAACAAGTCAACATATGCAAACAATGCAAACATAACAGCAATCTGCCTAAACAGGACAGTCTGTAAAGGGTAATTAAGAATCCATACTTAGATAACTCAAACAATTCTGAAAATTTACCACACTGTAAATAATTTATCAAAGTTGACTGTGTTAAAAATTCAAGATTTTATTACATTCTGACATTTCTGGGCAATTTAAGAAATAGCAGCAAACTTTCTGTTTCAAAACAGCAACTCATAAACTTGTAAATTGAGCATGGTAAAGGCTATAATTGGCATTTTATTGAACTAATAGATACAAAACATGATTATTGATAACACCAAGCAAATATCAACAGAAGAAAATGATGCTCCAAGCAAAACTCATATTATGTGACGAATAAAAATATAGTCCCAAGTGAGGTTACCGATAATGTTGAAGACGAAAGAGGGGATGCCTCCCGGGGCATCCCCAAGCTTAGGCGCTTGAGTCTTCCTTGAGTATTACCTTGGGGTGCCTTGGGAATCCCCAAGATTAGGGTCTTGCCACTCCTTATTCTCTTCATATCGATATCTCACCCAAAACTTGAAAACTTCAATCACACAAAACTTAACGAAACTTCGTGAGAACAGTTAGTATGATAAAGAATAAACCATCACTTAGGTACTGTCCAAGAAAAGATTCAAAATTGTTCCCATATAATGCCTACTGTATTGTATCATTTCCACAATTTATATCTCATAATATAAGCTATGGAAACATTAAAATAAGCAAACTATGTATTGAAAACAGAATCTGTCAAAAACAGAACAGTCTGTAATGATCTGAGCAACTACCATACTTCTGGAACTCTAAAAATTCTGAAAAATTAGGAAAACGTCAAAAAATTTCATATCAATACTTTGTAAAAATTTCAGAATTTTTTGACGCTCCAGTAAAATCTGGGAAATTAAACACTGGAGGAAAAAGTTTCTGTTTTTGCACAGAATTGAATCAACAAGTATCCACACTATCCCAAAGGTTTTACTTGGCACTTTATTGAAAGAAAACATAGAAAACATGATTACTACAGTAGCTTAATCATGTGAACACACTAAAACAGAAAGGATACATATTGGGTTGCCTCCCAACAAGCGCTTTTCTTTAAAGCCTTTTAGCTATGCATGATGATTTTAATGATGCTCGCATAAAAGTAAAGAATTGAAACATAACGGGAGCATCATGAATCATATGTTCCTCTCTCATAATAATTTTCAGTAGCATCATGAATGGATTCATCAATATAGCTATCATATAAAGCATTCTTTTCATGATCCACAAGCATAGAATTTTTATTACTATCCACACAAGCAATTTTCTTTTCATTCATAATAGTGGGAGTATAGTATGAAACTCGAATACTATAAATTGTTTCCATATTAAAAGAGTGATGTTCAGTAAAAGGATTATAACAAGTATTATAATAATAATCATCACTATTTTTCATAACATAAGTATCATCACAATAATCATCATAGATAGGAGGCATGAAATCATCATAACAAATTTGATCATTCAAAGTAGGGGGACTAAAAAGATCATCTTCATTAAGTATATCATCTCCAAGCTTGGGACAAAAATCAATTGCAGCAAATAAATTCTCAAACATGTCATTCTCATCAAACATAGCATCCCCAATCTTGTGGCTTTGCATATCATAAGCATAATCACTTTCATCATTAATAGTATGAATAGCACCAATAGTATAACAATTATCATCATAATTTTCCAAGTTGGTGCCATAAAGATTTTCAAGATTATAAGAAGTATCATTATTTTCCCAAGCATAATCATCATAATGAGTAATAGGTATAATAAAATCATCCTCAATAGTTCCTTCGGACATTGTACGATAAGACGAAGAAGCAATATCATCTTCAAGTATATCATCTTCCACAATTATTTTTGATTCATTCTCATGAGGCACAACAATAATAGGAGCAACATTATTTGGGAGAGATACCTTTTTACCTCTACTTTTCCTTCTTTTCTTTTTCTTCTTCACCACCTCATGTGTGGGTTTAATCAATTTTTCCATGCACTTTATTGAAGAGATTGGTTGAATAAAAAGCTCCTCCTCGTTACCTGATTCATCATAAGAAAAAATAGGAGGGTATTGGGAAACCTCTTCCCTTTCATTAGTATTCTCTTCATCTTCTATTTGTTTTCTTGTCTTTAAATAATTGGCAATATAAGGATTCTCAATGCAATTTACCGCACAATACATATAAATTTCCTCTAGATCAAAATTGAGAAATCTCTTGAGATTATATTCTGGAATATCCCTAGTTATACGTTTCATTTCTTCATACCCCAGAAGCAGACTAAATTCATTATGATGCGCAAGGGTAATCAAATTATCACAATTTTTGGACACGATTCGATCATGAAACAATTTGCATTGGAGATTTAAATGACCACGTTCATTGCAAAGTTCACAAGGATGGCGAGAAAAATTAAATCTTTTAGCACAATCATCTAGCCTCTCTTGCAACCCTTTAGTTTCTAAATACTTATGCCTCTTACAAAATCTATTTTCCCTTTTTTGGTATGCATTTGCACTCCCAATTCACTCCGCAAAAATTGACATCCTTATAGGAGACATCATTTTCATGACTAGTGCAATCATCATTAGCATTATGGATATTCAAAGAATTCATACTAGCAACATTGCAATCATGCTCATCATTCATGGATTTTATGCCAAACATTTTATTGAATTCTTCTTCTATTAATTGAGCACAATTTTCCGATCCATCATTTTCAAGAAAAACATTATAAAGACGAATAATATGAGGCAACCTCAATTCCATATTTTTTTGTAGTTTTCTTTTATAAACCAAACTAGTGATAAAACAAAAAACTAAAAGATTCGATTGCAAGATATAAAGAAATACCTTCAGGCACTCACCTCCCCAGCAACGGCGCCAGAAAAGAGCTTGATGTCTACTACACAACTTGTTCTTGTAGACTCGTGTTGGGCCTCCAAGCGCAGAGGTTTGTAGGACAGTAGCAATTTTCCCTCAAGTGGATGACCTAAGGTTTATCAATCCATGGGAGGCGTAGGTTGAAGATGGTATCTCTCAAACAACCCTGCAACCAAATACAAGAAATCTCTTGTGTCCCCAACACACCCAATACAATGGTAAATTGTATAGGTGCACTAGTTCGGCGAAGCGATGGTGATAAAAGTGTAGTATGGATAGTAGATATAGGTTTTTGTAATCTGAAAATATAAAAACAGCAAGGTAGCAAGTAACAAAAGTGAGCACAAATGGTATTGCAATGCTTAGAAACAAGGCCTAGGGTTCATACTTTCACTAGTGCGATCTCCCAACATTGTTGACATAGTTGAATCATATGTAAATCCCTCACGTGTGACAAAGAGTTCACTCCAAAGTCACAAAGAGCGGAGAACAAACGAAGAAATTGTTGTAGGGTACAAAACCACCACATAGTTATCCTTCCCGATCAATCTTATGAGCCATCCCCATTAATTGTCACGAACAGCCCTAGAGTTCGTACTAGAATAACACCTTAAGATACACATCAACCAAAACCCTAATGTCACCTAGGCACTCCAATGTCACCACGAGTACCCACGGGTTTGATTATACGATATGCATCACACAATCTCAGATTCATCTATTCAAACCAACACAAAGAACTTCAAAGAGTGCCCCAAAGTTTCTACCGGAAAGTCAAGACGAAAACGTGTGCCAACCCTTATGCATAAATACCCAAGGTCACGGAACCCGCAAGTTGATCACCAAAACATACATCAAGTCACTCAAGTGAATATCCCATTGTCACCACAGATATCCATATGCAAGACATACATCAAGTGTTCTCAAATCCTTAAAGACTCAATCCGATAAGAAAACTTCAAAGGGAAAACTCAATTCATCACAAGAAGATAGAGAGGGGAAAACTCCATATGATTCATCTATATCAACAAAGCTCACGATACATCAAGATCGTGCCATCTCAAGAACACGAGAGAGAGAGAGAGAGAGATCAAACACATAGCTACTGGTACATACCCTGAGCCCCGAGGGTGAACTACTCCCTCCTCGTCATGGAGGCCGCCGGGATGATGAAGATGGCCTCCGGTGATGATTTCCCTCTCCGGCAGGGTGTCAGAATGGGTCTCCAGATGGTATTTTGAAGGTACAGAAGCTTGCGGTGGCGTAGTCCAAAATCTAGGGTTATTTCTGGGGGTTTCTCTATTTATAGGATTTTTCAGCGTTGGAATCACGTCAAGATGGGCCACAGGGGGCCCACGAGGTACCAGGGCACGCCACCCCCCTAGTGTGCCCCGGTGCCTCGTGGGCACCTTGTGGCTCTTCTAGTCCTTCCACGAAGCTTCTAGTGTCTCTTTTGTTCCAAAAAAAATCATCAAAAAGTTTCAGCTCATTTGGAGAACTTTCATTTCTGCACAAAAAACAACACCACGGTAGTTCTGCTGAAAACAGCGTCAGTCCGGGTTAGTTCTAATCAAATCATACCAAAACCATATAGAATTGTTATAAATATGACATGAATACTTCATAAATTATATATACGTTGGAGACGTATCACATATTTATTTTAAAAATGATTGCTAAAAGAAAATCACTCCACTATATATATAAGCAGGAGCTTCAGTGCTTGCTTTACTAGGGTTGCTCTCATTCACTCTCTCATCCTCTCCTGATCTAAACAAGACAGCGGCAGCCACACCCTCTCTCTGCTCACCGCTGGTCACAGTTCCGGCCGGATCCCCTCCGCCGGTGAAGCGGAGAAGGTGCAACGTTCACACGGTTGTCGGCGGCGAGGGAGGAGACCCACAACTGCCGGCGTGTCCCGATCGGTGGCTCGTGTCGTTCTGTCCGACACAACACCGGCTCGGGAGGGCCTCCGACCCCTTCTTCCTCCCTGTCGTATTGTGGGAAGATCCGGCCTCCCGCCACCCTCCTAGCCACATCCGGATGACCCTCAGGTATAACTTCCTTCGAAACCGGCCTTGCTCTACTGCCCCAGCTCACCACGTGGCTGCATGTGGATCTTTTTCTACTTCCTTCGGCTGTTCCAAAGCCAGCTAAATTTGTACTGTTATTAGAGGTAAACCTACTTCATGCAGTCGAATCTAGGACTTTGTTCAAAAGGGAAGAAAGGGGGGAAGCTGTAGCATGAATCTAGGACTTGGTTTAAAGAGGAAAGAAAGGGGGGAAAGTAGTAGAGACTGGCTACCCAACCGGTCTCTTGGTTGAAAAGGGGAAGAAAGTGGGGTGGATAGTGAAGGGTGGGGGGAAGTACTAGTAAGATACTGGCCAGACCGGTCTCTTGGTCGAAAAAGGGAAGAAAGTGAGGGGGTGTTGGGGGGACAACGCATCTGAGAACGAGCAGGTCTAGATTTCCTGTGCTCACGTAGGAAAAGGTCGCTGAGGAGATAAAAAATTGGACAAATGTAGACATGCTGCCTGAATGTTTGCCGCTCTTGGCAACCAGATTTGCTTCACCACTTTATGCCCATGCTGTCCCTTTGCCCTTATCGCTACCGTTTATCTAATATTAGAGGAAAAATGAAGCAATGCCACTGTTAGCCTAATGTCACTTCTAAGTAATCCTGCTGTCAGTCTAGTGCCATCGATAAATTGAAGCAATGACACCACCATTTTATGAAGTGCTTCTATCTTGGTTTATTTCCCATGAATTCTGTTTTGCCAGTTACACTTAAATCTCACACCGCTAACATTGCTTCATCCCAGTGGAACTGCACAAATTTGATTGCACCATGCATGGAGCTACTGACCATGTGCTACTCTCATGACAGTAATACTAGTGATGTTGTTCTACATGTTAATGTAGTGCCAGCGTTGATGTGATGTGATGCTACTTCTTACTTAATGGCAGTTTTTCATACTGTCAATGTAATGCCATTCATAACACAAGAGATGTTGTTGTTAGTCATATGCCACTGCAAATAAATGCCACTGCTTAAATAACCATATCACATATTTGTGCAAACAGGGATGTCTATCTCCATATTGTTTCTATTTGTGTAATCATAAGCACACACCTCAATTTTAGTAGAACTGCACAAAATCAGATGGCTGTGCCTACCTGCCGTCCTCTAGCCACCCGTATTCCAGGTATTCCTACATTCATAACTAGCTAGAATGACCAACGCAAGCTAAAAGAAGCTGATTCGTACGTGGACTTCCTCATTGCAGTGCAGGAACGAGCCTGTCATGTGTGGCAGAGAAAACAATCAATGCGTCTGCGCCGTGAACTACACTCACTCCCTATTTAAGGATGGCCCGAGGACGAGCTTGCACAGCTGCACAGAGGTTTTGAGGTTAGGTGCGCGTACAAGAGGCATTGCGGTCTGCTTATTTCTGCAAATAGCGATGCTTAAATTTAGTGGAAATGCACAAGAAGTTCAGATGGTCAATCCACTTCAAGGTTCAGTTCAATATTCCAACTGAGAACACAATTATAATTTGTTATGCTAGAACGAGAGAACCTAACCCTGGATGGTGGCAACAAGAAAAACCAGAGTGAACCCCAGGAAATTAAAGCTTGCCTAGGGAGGCCCTTTGCTCAGAGAAGCCTAGCTTGATTTTTCTTGATTTGTAAACCTTCTCACAACTTTGTCTTTTGTTGTCAACTTCTAAAAGAGATGTTATGTTCTATGAATCATTGAGATGTATAAAAAAAGCTGAACTTATGCTTTTGAAGTATTTTATGCAGCCGAGTTTATTGTGAATGTTTAACATGAATGCTGGACTAGCGTCTTAACATTTGGAATCTATATTGTGGCCTCAATTAACCACATGAACCACTGTAACTAGTTACGTAGTTGCTTATATGTCAGACAGCAGAGTATGAGTGTGAGCTGGTCGATCTAGTGTTGGAGCGATCTGTGCCAATGTGCCGAGTTTGCACCAACTGTGCTTACAAGTGGGGTAGCACCAACAGTGCATTACCTACACTATGTATACGTCGGTGCACCAAGAGTTGTCAAACAAGTATTTCATCAAACACACACTACTCGTTTGATAAACAGTGGCAACTTATGTCTTACAATGCCATATTACATGAAAGAACTCGTGAGGAAGCATCTGTTTCAGCAACACTTACGAGGGTTCTCACATGATTCATGGGCACACAAAAGTAGCAGCAGTTCCCATAGAGGGATTCAAACAGAGTACTACCCCAAGAGGGCTCGTTAATATGCAAGGTTCGGGTAATTAAACACAATCCAAGCTACCTTGAAACACTAACTAGGCCAACTATTTCATGCCATCGATCTAATTGGGGATGGACACAAGACGGACCTTGCCATGAACATCCTCGAGGTCGTCCGGCAGCAGCTCAATCCTGTCAACCTTCTTGAAGATAACCTTGTGGCCCTTCCACTCATAAACTTGTTTGTCGAGGCATGCCACGTCATCTTCATGGATAAGCTTGACAAGAACATTATGCCTCACAAACGAAGGAGTAGCTGTGAACTTGTTGTGCTTCAGTACACCCTGGACAACACGCCTGACAACAGTGTGGCTGGAATACATTTCGTCTTCGGTATAAGTGCAAATGGCTTCCAGGATCGAACAACCTAAGAACTTTGTTTTCCTAGTGCGTATATTCAGGTCATCCACCTCATAGCGAGTGACATGTACAACCACACAATCCTTGTCTACATCAAGGCTCTAATTGAAACAGAAACGAATTCTGAATTACTTTCCAATATAAAAAACACAAGTTATTTAAACCACCATGTAGAGTCAAAAGTATGCATGACAAGGAAGGTAGCATGGCATCAGAGCTAATAAATCTTGCATTATTTATCACCTCATACTTAGATGAAAAACCCCAATCAAGATCGCCAAAGAAGAAAATCACCTTGGGCAGCTCAACGGGGGGGGGGGGGGGGGTGGAGACACATCCTCGAAGGGGTCCATCTTGCCGGGGGAAAAATGCTCCTGCACGGCCACGGGGGCTGTAACCTCAAATGTGGCATTGACCATCTCAGTAGTGGCCGTGAGCGCATCTAGGGTCGGCTCAGTGGTGGCCTTCATCTTCTTAGTGCTCTCTGTCTCATGGGGATCAGCCTGTCGCGTGTGCTCCAACATCGGCAGATCTTTGCTCGGTTCTCCATGATCCATAATGAAACTAACAAATAGAAGACAACCGAAAGGAAAACACAATCGTAATGACAATGACACAAAAAAGGGAGTGAGGATCAGTTACTACTTTGCAAAAGATTTTCTTTGGAAAGAAAATATACCAACATCACGGATGTGCTCACCTTCCCTTCGTTGGGAGAGAAGAACAATGGCGGAAGCGAGTGGTGGCTTTCTTGAAAAAGATGAGGGAGAAGCAGATTCAATGAAGAGTGAAATGCTGGTTGCTTTGTCCGACCAACTTACTGCGGGGAGGTGGGGTTTTGTGATATGACGGCTCATTACTGCCGCGCTACGACCGAGGTGACTCTGCGCCTGCATACCGCCTTCTAATTTGGTGGATGCCATTTGGGCCCGCGTGCTACATGGCCCACATGTCGGCGAACCAAAGTAAAACGGCAGTAGCGGGAGCCGTTTCGACGATTGACGAGGAGCCAGAAGCGGTAGTAGTGTCTCCACTGTACTATAGGAGTAACTTTTTTATTTGAGGATTGAGTAATTGTTTTTCTGGGGAGTGGTAGAGTGTCCCCACTGTATTACTAGTAGTAATTGTTTTTCTAGGCCCAAGACAAAATAGCCCATCCACCCTAATTAATAAAATCAATTCAAAATCCCTTATTTTATTTAAGAAGAGGCGCCCCCACTGCACCGCCACCCAAAAAAACCCGTCTGCTCTTCTTCCTCCTCACACCCACCTCACGTCCGCTTGCTCGACTCGTCTCCCCCTCCAGTTGTACCCCCAAATTCCTCACCTCACTCCTACAGAAAACCCTAGCTCCCTTTCTTCCTCACTGCTACAAAAAACCCTAGCTCCCCTTCTTCCTCACTCGCACCACAACTAGGCTCGTCATTCGTTACTCTGCTCAAATCCGTGAGCTCGCTGCGACGCCCGCAAGGAAAATGGAGTCGGCTGGCCCCAGCGCCAAGAAGATGAGGCTCCCGCCAGTGGTGATGCCGGTTGTAGACCCCACACTTGGCAGCACGGGGAGAAGCAGCGAGCTCCCCCCCCTGAATCTGAGGAACCCGAAGAATCTCAGGCGGACCGCATCAGCGATCTCCCGGACGCCATCTTTGGGGAGATCATGTCGCTTCTCCCCACCAAGTATTGCTGCCGCACCCAAGTCCTCGCATCTCAGTGGCGCCCTCTATGGCGCGCCATGCCTCTTAATCTCGACTGTCATGGCCTATCTCTCGTTGGTGATTCTGAACTCCCCGGAGCCATCATCTACTCCCACGGGGGCTCCATTCACCGCATCTGCATCCTAGTGTGCTACCTGCACGTGCCCCGCATGGTGGATGCCTGGCTGACATCCCCTGATTTCCACAAACTCCAGATGCTTGAGTTCTAGTATTCCTACGAAACTGACATACCACGAACCGAACGCCATATATTTCACCCGTCGCCATAGATGTCCATCTCGCGGTTTTCCTCCTCTCTCTACACTGCCACCTTTGCCCTGTGCAAATTACCAGACAATCTGGTACAAAAGCTTCAACTCCCACTTCTCAAAAAACGTTCACTTGTGCTGGTTCATATGTCGGAGGCCTCACTACACAACATCATCCTATCCAGTTGCCCTGCCCTAGAGTGCTTAGTGCTTGTTTTGACAGTTAAAATCGGTTGTTTCCGAATAAAGTAGCCTAACCTTGTAGGAATTGGAATTTCTTTTGACGTAGGGGAGCTCATCATCGAAGATGCCCCTTCACTTCAAAGGTTGATCCTTTATTCTTGTTATTCACCTTCGCAAATAACTGTCGTCTCTGTGCAAAAACTGGAGACCTTGGGTGTAATTCATGATCTCTGTGATCATTTCAAGATGGTGTTTGGCTCCACAGTTATCCAGGTACTGTATATTATCATCTACACTTTTGTAATCATAAGCTGCATTTTTCATTTGTGTGCATAAGTTTTATATCATCTTGGAGTACACTTTTTGTACTAATATTATGTTCTATATGCTCAATGAAGAGTTTGTCCATGGATAGCCTATCAGTGGTGCTGGATTCTGTCAAGATCTTATATATCAGTATGAATAATTTTGATCTGAACAAGATTATTGGCTTGTTGCGATGCTTTCCATGCCTGGAGAAGTTGTATATAAAGGTGATAATTTCACGCACATTGGAAGCCCATATATAGTGTACTAGAATTAACCGTTCAGTTATTGCTCATTCCACATACTCTTTTTTTAGACCTTAACTGTTTTCAATCTTCATGTCTATTTAGGCAGCAGGACGGGGTACAAAAGGTATAACCAATCGGTGGCATTGTAAGCACCGGGATTTTCTCAGTTCTCATCACATTCGTTTGAAGACAATAACGCTGGAAGGATATGTAGCCACCCATGCAAACACTAGATTTGTCACATTCTTCCTGCTGAATGCAAGGGTACTATTGTCCATCAGGCTTAAATATATTAAGATAGAAGTTTTGATGGATGGATATGTCGAAGAGCAAAAAAAGGACTTTCAGGTGGACAAAAGGGCTTCTGAACGAGCCAAGCTTCTTTTTACATCATCTTGTGGTCATATTCTATTATGTTCTCCGACCCGAGATGCTCATTTTATGGATCTGACCGATCCATTTGATAGTGACAGCTGCCGAAAATAGTGCTGGAGTTAGATGTTGTTGCCCTTTTCAATCTGGGTTTAGTCTAAACCTGATGAACAATTACCCTCGTGCTTTTGTACAGTTTGTAATTAAGCTGGAGTTTGATGTTGTTGCCCATTTCAACTCGGCTGTGGCTGTCATATTTTCTTTGAAAAAGGCTAATGGCTTGGCATTTATTTAATTAAGAGAGAAATATTGTAACAAATCCCAACCAAGGGAAATAACATCACTCTCGCCGGCTACTTGATCTCATTGTGCATTACAGAACCCAAGTGCTTAGCGTCCGCCAGCACCCACAAACTTATTTTGAGCTAGCACACCAAATGGGCTGTAATTCCTAATAAGAAAGGCTGCATGGCCATTACAGATTTGGATTCTGACATTTGGGACCCACAAGGAAAAAGCCTATCCAAGGTGGTGTCGACTTAGTCAACAAACAATTCTGCCTGCCAGCCATTGGATTGACATCCAACATCTGTCGTGTTTCTTCTATCTCTTGTCTTCTTCCTCCAGACGCCCAAATGAAACCACGCCATGGGTCCCGCCTGGTCCCGTCACCCACGGGTGGCTGCGCCTCCGCCCACGCATTGCCGCCCCACCATACCCTCAAACATTGGCAGTACGCAAGCAAGTGCCTCCTTATAACAAGCCAAAAAATGCTTCCTCCTAATGGTTTGACATCTGGGTCCCACGCCATTGTCAATGTAGTCAATAAACGAGAGAATTGCCCAACGAGCGGCTGACACCAGGGACCCAGCAGCTCGCGTAGACCGACTCGATCCTACATGAATAACCAGTGGATCACACACGTACCTCATCTGGATGAATCGAGTGCACTCGTTTGACCGTCATGCCGATGTGCGACCCAACACTGACGGGACGGGACGGGAGTACGACACAGTCATAATTTTAGTTTTTCCAGTTTTCCACAGCAAGCTGGCCCGCTAAAAGCCATGCCTGGTTATGCATTGAATTCCGATGACCTTCGCGTTTCCCGTGACACGCCGGTTTACCTACCATCCGCCTATAATTACTGGTTCCCGGCGTGCTCCGGTGGCACCTTCACCCAACGCACCCTATCCTCACAAGACCTCACTGACCACACGTCACTCGCCACTTGCCCTCGCTCTCGCCACATCCGTCATGCCCCCGCACGGCATCAATAGGCGACGCCAGAGGCGCTCACCGCCGGAGTTAGTGTTCGGTTTTTCACGGGAAGTCGGACGGAGGGAGGAGGCATTCTGGCGGTCTTTAGATGGCAATGCGGAGTATGAGGATGCCTTGGAGCGTGACCGCATGGTGGAGGAGTAGCGTACCACTGATTTGCGCTGCCAGCAGGGCATGGAGGAGGAGCAGCGCACCACTGCTCTGCGTCGTGAGCAGAGTGCCCGCAACTAGGCCGACTACGTGGAGCAGTGGTGCGCTGCTCCTCCTAGAGGCTGTCGAGCACGCACGCGTGCACGACACATAATTTTACTACCAGCTCATCAAGTGGGTTTCCTGCTTAGAAGCCGAAGCTTCGATGGACCACGCCGGCATGGAAAGGGCCAACGGGCGCGAGCAACGCGCCCTATCACACCTCTGCCAAGTCCGAGGCGAGGAGGAGGACGTTGGTGCCAGTGTTTAGTGTGTGCCGCTGATGGCGGCCGCCATCGTCTAGTTAGCTAAGAGTATGTTAGTTGCTCTAAACTCGAGTATTAGTGGGAGTAGATAGTTAAGTTGGCTATGATGGTTGTTAACGTGGAAGTTCAGTACTCTATCTCTGAATCAGACCTGTTACTTTGCTCTAAATGTCAAACTTTTCGATTGAATGTTTGAAATGGGCTGTTATTTTTTTAAATGGGATGTATTTGTCCGCCACGGATTCAGAGGCTGACTTGTGGGCCTACTAGGTTGACACGTACACAAGGCTTTGTCAACTTAGTCAACAAACGATTGTGGCAGCCTAAGGTGTTGGGTGTCAATCCAATGTCTGTTGTGCTTTTTCAATCTCTTGTCTTCTTCCTCCAGGCTCCAGCCGCCCAAACCAAACCAACGCTGGCGGGATCGCCTGCTCCCGCCTTCCGCGGCTTGCTGTGCAGCCGCGCACGCATTGCTGTCCCACCGTACCCTAACCGGTGCCAGGCCATCCCTCTACACCCCCACCCACCCACCCCCACCTCCTGTTATTTTCCGGCGACGGCATCCCCACCCCGCACCAACCCTCGTACTCCCCTCCATTTCCGACCAAACTGCCGCATCTTCCACGGCTCTTTTTTGTTCCCGTCTGAGGCCTCACCGTCGTCCTCCTCTTTGGTTCCCTCACCGCGGCACTGCCTTCTGGCATTGTCAACATGGTCAACAACCGAGAGGAATCAAGAGATGATTGTACATGGAAAGGATGATAGTAGGGACCCACCAGGGTCATGGCAGTACGCAAGCAAGTGCCTCCTTATTACAAGCCAAAAAAATGCTTCCTCCTAATGGTTTCCTGACATCTTGGTCCCACCCCATTGTCAATGTAGTCAATAAATGAGAGAATTGCACAACGAGCGACTGTCAACAAACGATAGGAATCGGTGAGGACTGTACGTGGAGAGGATGACAGTAGGGACCCCCAGGTCCATAGCCGTACGCAAGCAAGTTCCTCCTTATTACATGAAAAAATGCTTCCTCCTAATGGTTTGCTGACATCCGTGACCTACGACATTGTCAATGTAGTTAATAAACGAAAGAATTGCACAAGGAGCGGCTGACACCAGGGACCCAGTAGCTCGAGCAGTTTTGTTGTTGTTGTTGTTGAGACGGAGCAGGGTATCAACTGGGCTGTGCGGCATCTGTGGCCCATTTAGCACAGGCTTTATTTACAACATGACGAGCCCAACTGTTTTTTTTGTCTGTGAAAATGACTAGCGCACCTTTTTTTTCCCGTACAATACCCTACATAGGCCGATTTCCTTTTCCCCACCCTGCTGGGCTGCAAATCTTTCAAGACGACGAGGGATACATTCAGCCTGGCCATAAAAAAAGGTTGTAAATTTTGTGAGTAATATGAAATGGGGTGTAATTATTAAAAAACACATCAAATGGGCAATTAGTTTCAAATTGCGAATTTTATTTTATTTTTTCATATTTCATATTTCATTGGATTTTAACATAATTTAAATATATTTTAAAATTTGTTTTTATCGGGCTTGAAATTTTGGGATTAAAAATAGTTCGAAAATTTCAATGACCAGTCTTTTATTTTATGTTTACCACATCACCAGCCCAGTTTTGTTTTCTTTCTTAACAGCTAGCCTAGTTCTATTTTCTTTTGCACAATACCCAACCGAGGCCTACTTGCTTTTCTCAGCCCTGCTGGGCTTCAAATCTTTCAAGACGAGGAGGGATGCATTCAGCTTGCCCACAAAATGGCCTATTTACCTAAAAAAAGAAAATGGCCTAAAGCAATAAGAAATGGGCTGTAAATTTTAAAAAACACAGCAAACCGGTAATTAGTTTCAAATTTTGTTTCATCCGTATTTTGAAATTTTAAATTTCACTGGATTTTTCTGCGGTGAAAATATCATTGGATTATAATTAATATAATTTTATTTTTCAAATTAGTCGGAATCAGACTCGAAACATCGGGATTAAAAATAGTTCGGAGCCCACCAAAATATGCAAAATTTCATTGACATTTTTAACCGTGGCCAGAATATTGGCTGTAATGCTAACAAAAAGAATATGTGTTGCTAAAAAAATCCTTAAGAAAGAGCAAATGGGTTGTAAATTATTAAAAATAATAGCAAATGTGTTGTATGATGTTTGCCACAGATTTGGAGGCTGACTTGGGCCTACTAAGTTGACGCATATGCAGGGCTTTGTCAACTTAGTCAACAAACGATTCTAGCAGCAGTGACCGTTGGATGTTAGTTCAACGGCTGTGCTACTTCTTCAATCTCTGATCTTCTTGCTCCAGCCGCCCCAACCAGCGCTGACTGGACCGCCTTCTCCCACCTCCCGTGGCCGGCTGTGCTGCCACGCAGGCCTCACCGCCCCACCCTACTCCCATCGCTGGCCAGGCCATCCCTCTACTCACCCACATCTCCTGTTATTCTCCGGCGACGGTAGCCTCACACCGCACCCGAACTAGTAAACCCTCATACTGCCCTCCGCGTGGGCAACCACTGCCAAGTCTTCCTCGTCTCCGGGTCGTTCCCTTACTAGGTCTCACCGTTGTCCACCGCCTTGGTGCTCTCGGCACGGTGTCGTCAATGCAACGAACGGCAGCCATCGGAAGAGGACTATACGTGGAGAGGCTGACAGCTGGGACCCACGAGGTCCATGGTCGCACGCAAGGAAGTGCCTCCTTATTACGCGCAAGAAAAATGATTCCTCCCCCTGTTAGCTGGGACCCACCTGATTTGGAGGCTAACTTGTGGGCCTACCAAGTTGACGCGTACGCAGGGCTTTGTCAACTTAGTCAACAAACGATTCTAGCAGCAGCGACCATTGGATGTTAATCCAACGGTCGTGCTACTTCTTCAATCTCTGATCTTCTTGCTGCAGCTACCCAAACCAGTGCCGGAGGGACTGCCTGCTCCTGCCTCCCGTGGCCGGCTGTGCTGCCGCGCAGGCCTTACCGCCAAACCCTACTCCCACCGCTGGCCAGGCCATCCCTCTACTCACCCACACCTCCTGTTATTCTCCAGCGACGGCAGCCTCACACTGCAGCCGAACCAGTAAACCCTCATACTTCCCTCCGCGTGGGCAACCACTGCCTTATCTTCCCCGGCTCTGGGTCATTCCCTTCCTAGGCCTCACCGTCGTCCATCGCCTTGCTGCACTCGGTACGACATCGTCAACGCGGTCAACGAATGACAGCCATCGGAAGAGGACTGTACGTGGAGAGGCTGACAGCTGGGACCCACGAGGTCCATGGTCGCACGCAAGGAAGTGCCTCCTTATTACGCGAAAAACATGTTTCCTCCCCCTGACAGCTGGGACCCACCAGCTACATCTTCGCACACAAGGAAGAGCCTCCTTATTACGCACAAAAAAATGATTCCTTCCCCTAACAGCTGGGACCCAGCAACTATATCTTCGCACGCAAGGAAGTGCCTCCTAATCCTCCCTGGCAGCTGGGACCCACCCGATCAAAGCGTACGTAGCGTTGTCTGTCTGGTCGCGAACGTGTATGTACATACTGGTCGATCGGTCTCTCTGCAATGATGAACTGTGGGCGTGTAAGGAGCGGCACGTGTCGTAGTAGAGCCCCCGATGTAGCAGTTCAGGCAGCCCCGTCTAAATCGTGTACACGTACGTACAGCCACACAGCAACAAATACGGCCACGTACGTATATATACGGATGGGGTCTCCAACACGTACTCACGCATACGTACGGCCAGGGCTCGTGTACATGGAGAGAGGCAACGGACGGCAGCAACGGCCTGCTGTTCATCGGCAGCCAACCGGCTGGGTCCGAACGGAGGAAACAGTGTCGTGTTCATTGGGAGCCAAGCGACTGGGTTGGAACACGTCCTGTTCATCGGGAGCCAACCGGCTTGGACGGAACAGCCAAAACGGGGTCCTGTACATCGACTCGGGGTCTGGCATACCGCAAAACATAGGAAATGGCCTTCTGTTCGAGTGCCTACGGTTGAAACAGGGTCATGTTCATCGGCTGGGGGTCTGGCGTACCACAAAACGGAGGAAACAGACTTCTGTTCGAGCGCCTATGGTCGAAACGGGGTCCTGTTGATCGGGAGGGCTCTGGCGTACCGCAAAACGGAGGAAACAGACTTCTCCCCAACTGCCTACGGTCGAAACGGGGGTCCTGTTCATCGGGAGCGGTGTGGCGTACCGCAAAATGGGACTCCACGGGCTACTGCTCATCCACGGTCGACCACCCTCCAGCCTCCACCAGCTACTGTTCATCCACCGGGGACTTCCTCCAGCCTCCACCGGCTACTGTTCATCCAGCCTCCACCGGGTCTTGTTCATCCACCCCCAACCGGCTGGGGTGTGGTGGCCTCCTTGGGGTCCTGTTCATCCAGTGCCAACACCTTCACACGGCCAGGGTACTGTTCATCCACAACCAACCCACCGGCTGGGGTGGGGCATACGAGCGCTCGGCAGCAACGGGAACTGTTCATCCACAGCCAACCAACCAGCTAGGTCAACTCACCACGTCTCGCGCAAGGGGCTCGATCGATGCATCTCAACTCGTTCTACGTATCACACGCGCGGCAGCAACGGGCACTGTTTATCGAGAGGCAACCCAACCGGCTACGTCTCGCACATACGGGGGCTCGACCGGTTTCAATTGGCAGCGAAGGAATCGCTCGGGTTTAGTTAGCAGCGAAGGAATCGCTCGGGTTCAGTTAGCAGCGAAGGGATCGATTGGCTTCAGTACGTAGCTAGTGCGATCGCTTGGGTTCAGTAAGCGAACGCCTCACTCGGGTTCAGTTAGTGAATGCCTCGCACACACGCGCGCGTATGAGAGAAACGCGCAAACCACACTGCATCGTTCGGCCCCGATCACCCACCGTAACCAGGAATTCGCCAAAAATTTCCTCGGCCTCACTTCTACCATGATTTTTTATGTCATGGACGGCCCAAAGAATGTCATGCGGGTGCGTCTCCGGCCCGCCCAGGACGAAAAGCCCATTTTCTGACATAATTTTTTGTCATAGAAGTAGGAGCCCACCACATCTATGATGATACGTGTTTTTGTCACAATTATTGTCATAGAAATGTGACAACCATGTCAGAAAAAGTTTCCGTTCGGGCCATAATGTCACGGATGTGTCTTTTTTTGTAGTGCGACGTCACGGTCACCGAGGGCGTGCTCGACGCGGAGCAGCACATCGACGGACACAACGGCGCCGGCGGGCACGATGGATCTGACCATGGCATTCCAGGTCATGTGTGTGGGGTTCGATGACGGCATCGAGTCCGGAGACGACGATGGGCGGACGGCGTCAGTGTCGGTGCGTGGAAGCGCAGTGTCGGCATCGTAGATGGAGTCAGAGACGATGGGAGGATGACGCCGACGTTCGTGAGCGGAGGAGTGGCGATGGCGTCGCAGACGAGGCCTGAGACGACAACGCGTGGACAGCGTCGCTTCATCGTCTGGGAGCAGAACCCACCGATCAGAATAGAGCGAGGTGTCCTTTTTGCCGCTTCTTCTCTTTATGATTGATCACGTATGGGTGGTGTCTAATCCTACGGGAGGAAAAGATCAACCCATTGTTAGACAACTTATTGTAAAAAGACTGGATCGAATGGATACTTCCCTGATCCTTTTGTTTGTATGAATGTCGCAATGGCCAGAACTCCAGCGGCCAATTTCTCTGGCGATGGCCGTTGATCCGCTGCCGAAGATTGAAGAAAAAACCATTTGCATCATGGCTCGATAGACGCCATGCCCCACGGTGGGCGCCAACTGTCGTGGGAACGATTCCGACAGTAGAAAGGGGTAGGGTAAAGGAGCATGATCTATCGAGATGCAAATGGGTGACACGAATGTTTTTAGAGAGTTCGGGCCTCTCGCGGTGGAGATAACAACCCTACATCTCGTGCTCTAGAGAGGCTTTCTTTTATCTGTCATGAACACGGAGTTACATGGTGTATTTGAGAGAGAGAGAGAGAGAGAGGGGAGAACGGATCTCCATGCCTGAGCTAAGTCCTGAGACTAGTGGTGATGGAGAGAGAGATGAGAGCCAGAGCCCTCCGAGCTATTTGGTGGGGGGTGGCTTATATAGAGTGCGCCACCCCTCACCTCTTATGTTACAAAGTGGGGCATTAATGCCACAATGTCAGCCTACTACAAGGATGATGCTTCGACTGCCTTGCTGACTGTTGGTCTTCGCATATCCAAGTGAGTCACACGGCCGAGTGGTTGATTGTCATCCGAGCGGACGGTACGTCGATATGTCCGAGTGGATAGTATGTCTGTATGAGATTTATCTGGACCCACCTGATGTGTGGACCCCATGCTTTATGATATTTTGACCCTTCGTGGGCCTACCTATTATGTGTATCCCCAGCAATCATCATTCAATATATTTTCATACAATATATCTTTTTATTGTGAAAGTTCATATAACCGGACGAGATTCATGCAAACACGGCAGATTTTCATTACATTTCGAACTATTAGGACAAAAAAGGAAAAGAAACCTGACCCTAAACCGGGGTTCAAGACCCGTGAAGTGAAGGTCCGGTCTCTGGCAAGGAAGAGTAGAACACGGGAGACGGGGCGGCCCACTTGGGATACCATACCCTGCCGCCTCCTATGCCCTACTCATCCTCGGAGGAGTCCGCGACCTCAGCTATGCCGGTGGACATGAGTTCGATGATGGACGTGGACGGTCCGTCGCTGTTCACCTGCCACATGCGCCCCCGAACGTTGGACGATGGCGCGTAGGACGCGTGGCTGGCGATGCTCTCGTCCTCGGCCGCTGGCGCGGCCAGCGTTTGTGCGGCCGCGTCTGCGTCCGGCTACGTCGGCATTGCGTTGCGAGCGACGCGTTGAGCAAGGACGGTGGCCTCGAGCTTCATCTCCGAAGACAAGCTCTCCCACAGAGCGTTCCCGCTCACGATCATGGTGGATGTGGTGCTAGGGAGGAGGATGTGCTCTGGTGTGGAGTTTAGCTAGGTGTTACCGCCTTTAAGTAGCGCATTCCGGTGAGGCTAAGCGCTGGGTGTGTTAATAAGTCACCGGAGTTTGTTCCTCAGGCGGCGAGCCTACTTAATGGCAGCATACGGACGAACGACATGAATGCAGGGAGCTGGCGCCGGGCAAGAACGCACACGGGCAAGGTATGAGGGTTTTTTGTGGGTCAGGGTAGTCAACTACGGGCCTGGCAACGTTGCAGAAGCCCTTTTCTCACATGCGATCCCACATGTCAGTGAAAAGCAAGTTGACCCGCGTGCCCTTGGGTCAGAAGCATTCTGGACTGACCGTCTGGGGGTGCGACATGAATGCGACAGGGTGGCTATCAGTGTACCGCCTTTTCATTTCGAACTTGTAAACGGTAACACTTGTAGAGCATAACACCAAAAGCATATATGAAGTTGGCACCTCACCTATAGCCAGCCTAGTAGCCCACATGTACAATAGTTATTCATACTATTATAAGTACCATTATAGTAAGTATACCGCCCTTTCCTTTTCAACTCGTGAAGCGTAACACCTGATTAAGTAGCCGGACGATGTGTGTTGCCTGTCTTTGTATTGATTTGAGGCGTGCTAATTGAGGTGTCCGGCTGTTTGAAGGATTAATTGAGGTGTGCCCGGGCCGTGCCCGCATTTAGGGGTCCAACTTACCATGTTCTAGCTGTAGTAACTATACTGTGTAAGTTGCTTGGAAAAAATAGTTACCTAGGTCGGTTTTGTCAGCCGTCCAAATATAATCATGCGGCTTTGCTTCTTTCTCATTCCTCTCCAACCCTCTTCTCCATCGATCATGCCGCCCTCCGATCAACTCCATCCTCCCGCATGCCTCATCTGAACATTCCGCCGAGTGTCATTCACATGTGGGCCTAGACCCTGTATTTATGTTATAGTTCAACGGTGTGCCAGTTTGTGCAAAGTTGTAATTTGTCCGGCATGCATACATACAAACGGTTCATTTAAAGTTTCATGTTGCCTCGACTACGTGTCGCTTCCCATCTTAGTAGTGACAACCCCTTTGGTTCATGACCTGACACATCTTGACGAGATTGATAGATGTTGAGAGATCGGGTGTGTGTCGTGCAAGGAAATAAAGGTTTGGTGTGTGTCTATGATAGAAATGATCGTGTGGGGTGGAGCATGGGGGGTGTTTGTGTATGCGCTAGTCGGTCATGTACCCTCTAGCTATAGATCGATTGAAAGAGGACAAGGGTGGGTCCGGAGATCGATCGATCGACCGATCTAGAGAGGAGCGGAGAGAAAGCACTACAAAAAAAAGACACATCCGTGACATTACGGCCCGAACGAAAACTTTTTCTGTCATGGTTGTGACCCTTCTATGACAATAATTGTGAGAAAAACATGTATCATCATAGATGTGGTGGGCTCCTACTTCTATGACAAAAAATTATGACAGAAAATGGGCTTTTCATCCTGGGCGGGCCGGAGACGCACCTGCATGACATTCTTTGGGCCATCCATGACGTCAAAAATCGTGGTAGAAGTGAGCCCGAGGAAATTTTCGGGGAATTCCCGGTTACGGTGGGTGGTCGGGGCCGAGCGATGCAGTGTGGTTTGCATGTTTCTCTCATACGCGTGCGTGCGTGTGAGGCGTTCGCTAACTGAACCCGAGCGAGGCGTTCACTTACTGAACCCGAGCGATCGCACTAGCTACGTACTGAAGCCGATCGATCCCTTCGATGCTAACTGAACCCGAGCGATTCCTTCGCTGCTAACTGAACCCGAGCGATTCCTTCACTGCTAACTGAAGCCAGTCGAGCCCCCGTACGTGCGAGATGTAGCCGGTTAGGTTGCCTCTCGATGAACAGTGCCCGTTGCTGCCGCGCACGCGATACGTAGAACAAGTCGACACGCATCGATCGGGCCCCATGCGCGAGAAGTGGTGAGTTGACCTAGCCGGTTGGTTGGCTGTGGATGAATAGTTCTCATTGCTGCCGACCGCTCATACGCCCCACCCCAGCCGGTGGGTTGGCTCTGGATGAACAGTGCCCTGGACGTGTGAAGGTGGTTGGCGCTGGATGAACATGACCCTGAGGAGGCCGCCACACCCCAGCCGGTTGGGGGTGGATGAGCAGGACCCCGTGGAGGCTGGATGAACAGTAGCCGGTGGAGGCTGGAGGAAGTCGATGGTGGATGAACAGTAGCTGGTGGAGGCTGGAGGAGGTCGACCGTGGATGAACAGTAGCCCATGGAGTCCCGTTTTGCGGTACGCCACAGCCCTCCTGATGAACAGGACCCCCGTTTCGACCGTAGGCGCGTAGTTGGGGAGAAGTCTGTTTCCTCCATTTTGTGGTATGCCAGAGCCCTCCTGATCAACAGGACCTCATTTCGACCGTAGGTGCTCGGACAGAAGTCCGTTTCCTCCGTTTTGCGGTACGCCAGACCCCCAACCGATGAACAGGACCCTGTTTCGACCGTAGGCGGTCGAACAGAAGGCCGTTTCCTCTATTTTGCGGTACGCCAGACCCCAAGTCGATGAACAGGACCCCGTTTCAGCTGTTTCGTCCAAGCCGGTTGGCTCCCGATGAACAGGACGCGTTCGAACCCAATCGCTTGGCTCCCGATGAACACAACGCTGTTTCCTCCGTTCCGACCCAGCCGGTTGGTTGCCGATGAACAAGATGCCATTGCTTTCGTCCGTTGCCTCTCCATGTACACGAGCCTTAACCGTACGTATGCTTGATTACGCGTTCAAGACCCCGCCTGTATGTATGTACATGGCCATATTCTTTGCCGTGTGGCTGTACGTACGTGTACACGATTTAGACGGGATTGTCTGAACTGCCATGTCGGGAGCTCTACTACGACACGTGCCGCTCCTTACACGCCCACGGTTCATCATTGTAGAGAGACTGATCGACCAGTATGTATGTACACGTTCGCGACCAGACAGACAACGCTACGTACGCTTCAACCGGGCGGGTCCCAGCTGTCAGGGAGGATAAGGAGGCACTTCCTTGCGTGCGAAGATATAGCTTCTGGGTTCCAGCTGTCAGGGGGGAGGAATCATTTTTTTTGCGCGTAATAAGGAGGCACTTCCTTGCGTCCGAAGATGTAGCTGGTGGGTCCAGCTGTTAGCCTCATCGCGTACAGTCCTCTTCCGATGGCTGTCGTTCATTGACCACGTTGACCACGCCGCGCCGAGAGCACCAAGGTGGTGGACGACGGCGAGGCCTAGGAAGGGAACGACGCGGAGCCGGGGAAGACACGGAAGTTGATGCCCACGCGGAGGGGGGTACGAGGGTTGACTAGTTCGGCTGTGGTGTGAGGCTGCCGTCGCCGGAGAATAACAGGGGATGTGGGTGAGTAGAGGGAAGGCCTGGCCAGCGGTGGGAGTAGGGTGGGGCAGTGAGGCCTACGCGGCAGCACAGCCGGCCATGGGAGGCAGGAGCAGGCGGTCCCGCCGGCGCTGGTTTGGGCGGCTGGAGCAAGAAGATCAGAGATTGAAGAAGCAGCATGGCCATTGGATTAACATCCAATGGTCACAGCTACTAGAATCGATTGTTGACTAAGTTGACAAAGCCCTTCATACGCGTGAACTTAGTAGGCCCACAAGTCAGCCAACAAATCCTGTGGGTCCCAATTGTTATGGCGAGGAAACATTTTTTTCGTGTAATAAGGAGGCACTTCCTTCCGTGCGAAGATATAGCTATTGTGTCCCAGCTGTCAGGGGGAGGAATCATTTTTTTTGCGTAATAAGGAGGCACTTGCTTGTGTGTGGCCATGGACCATGTGGGTCCCTACTGTCAACCTCTCCACGTACATCCCTCTTCCGATGGCTGTCGTTTGTTGACCATGTTGACCATGCCGCACCGAGAGCACCAACGCGGTGGACGACGGTGAGGCCCAGGAAGGGAACGACCCAGAGCCGGCGATGCCACAGTAGTGTATGCCCACACTGAGGGGAGTGCGAGGGTTGACTGGTTCGGCTATGGTGTGAGGCCTGTGTCGCCGGAGAATAACATGAGGTGTGGGTGAGTAGAGGGATGGCCTGGCCAGTGGTGGGAGTAGGAGGAGGTGGTGAGGCCTACGCGGCAGCACATCCGGCCATGGGAGGCGGAAGCAGGCGGTCCCGCCGACACTGGTTTGGGCGGCTGGAGCAAGAAGATCAGAGATTGAAGAAGCAGCACGGCCGTTGGATGTTATCCAATGGTCACTGCCGCTAGAATCGTTTGTTGACTAAGTTCACAAAGCCCTGCGTACGCATCAACATAGTAGGCCCACAAATCAGCCTCGAAATCTATGGCAAGTAGCATACAACCCATTTGCCATTATTTTTAATAATTTATAGCCCATTTGCTAATTCTTACTGATTTTTTTTGAAGCCCATATTCATTTTGCTAGCATTACAACCCATATTCTAGCCACGGTTAAAAAATTCAACGAAATTTTGCATATTTCGGTGGCGTCCGAACTGTTTTTAATCCCAAAATTTTGAGTCAGATTCAAACTAATTTGAAAAATAAATATATATTAATTTAAAATCTGATGGAATTTTCCCGCAAAAAAATCAATGAAATTTAAAATCTGGAAACTAATTGCCGGTTTGCTGTATTGTTTTAAAAATTTATAGCCCATTTTTGGGCAAGCCCCAAATACATCCCTCCTTGTTTAAGCAAGTAGGCCTCGGTTGGGTATTGTGCAAAAAAATAGAAGTGGGCTAGCCATTTTCAGAAAGAAAAAAACAACAACTGGGTTGGTCATGTGGTAAACAGCAAATAAAAGCCTGGGCTAGACGGGGTACAGCCCCCGCATAGCCTAATTGATACCCTGCTCCGTCTCAAAAACAGAAAAGAACTGGGCGAGCTGTTGGGTCCCTGGTGTCTGCCGCTCGTCGTGCAATTCTCTCATTTATTGACTATACATTGACAATGGGGTGGGACCCAGATGTCAGGAAACCATTAGGCGGAAGCATTTATTTTGGCTTGTAACAAGGAGGCACTTGCTTGCGTACTGCCATGACCTTGGTGGGTCCCTACTGTCATCCTCTCCACATACAATCATCTCCTGATTCCTCTCGGTTGTTGACCATGTTGACAACGCCAGAGGGCGGCGCCGCGGCGAGCAAACCAAGACAGAGAACAATGGTGAGGCCTCGGATGGGAACGAATAGGGGCCGAGGAAGATGCGGCAGTGTAGTCATAGGCGGAGGGGAGTACGAGGTTTGACTGGTTTGAGTGCGGGGTGGGGCTGACTTCGCCGGAGAATAACAGGAGGTGTGTGGGGTAGAGGGATGGCCTGGCCAAAGTTTTAGGGTGCGATGGGGCGGCGATGCGTGCGCGGCAGCGCAGCCAGCCATGGGAGGTGGGAGCAGGCGGTCCCGCCGGCGCTGGTTTGGTTTTGGCGGCTGGAGGAAGAAGAGACTGAAGAAACATGATAGACATTGGATGTCAATCCAACGATCAACGTTGGCAGAATCGTTTGTTGACTAAGCCAACACCACATTGCATACGTTTTTCGCAAGAAAAGAAAAACTAGGCACATTCGCCAGATAACATTCCGGAAACTGCCACCGTTTGATCTTGTGTCGCAACTAAAACTGCCAGGAAAATGCGTTCGTTTGCCATCCTCCTCCCAAGGAACGTTCGCCAGATAACATTCCCGAAAATCAAAGACTTGAGAAGGTGTACAGAACAAGCTAGTCTGGCAATAAAGAGACGTTCTTGACTGTTACAAAAAAGAGAGACGTGCTGCTGTAACTGGTTCGAATCCAAACCTAGACTATATATAGTGTTATACTACTCTGCAAGTAACGAAACAGACATATCCATCGTTCGCTTCTCCTCTTCTCTAGTTACTCTGCCTAGCTTCAGAAGCTCTGGCCGCAGCAACCATGTCCACTGGCTCGTCCACCTGCTCTTCAGCAGGGAATCGAGCCAACAACCAGATGTGCGCGAAGTCGCCACCCGTACCACCGCCCGTGGGTCTCATCACACCCCCGCCGGCACACTCACCGCAGCCGGTTGCTCATCGCACCCCGCTGCCGTTGGTGTGGTGCTACAGCTACAAATCACACAGAGTCATCCGTCGCGTCTCAACTACAACCCTCAACCCTGGCCTAGTCTCCTACAAATGCCCAAATCATGGGGTAATATGGCCAAGTTGTTCGCCTGCTTTCAGTTGCTGAATTTTATTTTTTAGGAGTTTGGTTGATGATCTTCAAATTTGATTCATGCAGAAAAGGGAGGATTCTTGTGATTTGTATTTCTAGGAAGTTGCAGATGTGGGGGAATGGAACTATGCAGATTATTTGGTTAGCCGACGAATCCCAATACCAGCAGGCTAGGGTGTTGGACAAGTAACTAAAGGAACGACAGAAGAGGAAGATGCAGAGCAGAAGGTTAAAGACGATGTAGTTCATCAGATCATGGCCAAGCAACAGCTGGCGAACAACCTTGGGAGCAATGAGGAGATGGAAGAGCTTGTGAAGATAATGGGCAAGATTGTTGTGCTCTGTAGGATGATTGTCTCTTTATTTGCAGTGTATGTACCACTCGTGATGTATTCAGTGGCTCTGACATGATCACTTTGCTGAAACTAGTAATGAATGAAACCTATTTAGCAGGCTGGGCGTCTAGTGTTGTGAACATCAAATGATTTCTATTAACCGAAATCGGGGGGCATCCCCTTTTGCTAATAAATAAATAAATATTCAGAGGACCTGTCGGGTCATCTTTGTTCCCATTGCAAGACGTTCAACAAATTGCAGTCCAACAGCAAACTGCCATCAGCTACATTTGCGGTTGTAGAATCATCAAATACAAGTTTCACAGCAAAATATGAGTACCACTAAACAATAATGTCATCATGTTTCAGTCGTCATACAATCACCAAACACAAATCAACATACATAATAAGTGATGTTCTCACTGAACAACTACTTCATCAGGTTTCAATTGTCATAGCAAACACAATTTAACATAGTAGATAATAAGTCGTCTTCTCACAGGCAAATACAACAAAAGCAATCTAATCATCATCCGCAGCAGCAGCGTCAACATCTTCACCATGTGTGTCAGTCTGAATCGTAATTCCCCCCAATGTTGTCTTCTTCTTCAGCATCAATGTCCTCGAACGTTGGCTTCATATTGATCAACTCATCTACTTCCACAGCCTAACAGGCAATCTTTTCTCTAGCCTTATTGATGTGATGGTTCGCAAACATATCATAAACATCTGAGGATTCCTCTACATCAGCAGCAATGTAAGCATCATCTTGTTATGCAACTTCATTAAACGAATTCCTCTGCTCAAACTTTTGCAATACCCTCCAGTCTTGGTTACGTGCATATGTGTCTTCCAAGAAAAATAGTTGTGTTGCTTGATTTGCCAAAATATAAGGCTCGTCTGTGCGGTACGCCGCCTTGACATTGATGGATTTGAAATAATCATCAACTTTGGGTTTTGAGATCCTGGTAAACTGGTTATACCAACGACAACAAAATAGAACCACGCAACGATGAACCTCGAAACTGGAGATATACTGCAACTGAACAATGTCTATTATGTTAGCATACATTTCAGTTGTCACTTTCTTGTGCGTATCCATGCTCATGACAGCACTGTTTTGTGTCTTCCTGCCTTCGTCGCGTGCAAGGGTGTTGTAGCGCACATCTCCAACAATGCAAGATGCATAATGTCTTACCCGAGTATCAGGACCCACTGCTAGTGTGTAAAGGGTATCACTAACTGCCTGTCCCTCCTCCCGCATCTCCTTAACCTTTGGTTGGAAAATAGACAAGCTGATCATCTTATGTACTCTATATATTAAAAAAACTGACAGTGCAATTCAAAAGCTTACACGGCTCTTCAACCATTTCGCAAATCCTTCCCTAACCCGTTTGTCAATGTTTCTTGGATTTTGCGCCAGTAACTCCTCTTCGTACATGCTGCAGAACATAGTGATCGCATCAAACATCTAAATATATAAGAATGTGCTGCAAGTTTAGTAGATTACGCTGTATAAGCTGTAGTACTTAGCACTTACTCGATATAAGGTGGAATCTTAGGACAGTTATTCAACACATACCAAACCATTTTGTCCAAATCTTTAGGTTTGTCATCTTGTCGACTCTTCCCTGTTACTCGAACAGCAGGATCGAGAACATTGAGCTTAGGATTTTTTTCGCCCACCTTTTTGCTAGGCTCATCAGCTGTTTCAATGTATCTTGAGCAGAATGTCAACGCTTCTGTAGCAATGTAGGCCGCTGCAATGGAACCCTCAGGTCTAGCTCTGTTCCTAACATAGCCCTTGAAAGTGCCTAGCTGCCTTTCAATAGGGTACATCCATCCATACTGTACTGGACCTCTAAGTAGTGCCTCATCCGGTAGATGAACAACCAAATGCACCATCACATCAAAGAAGGTTGGAGGATATATCTACTCAAGGTCGCATAGGATAGTTGGTATCTTGTCTTTAAGACGCTCCACAACATCTATCCTGATATTTCTACTGCAGAGTTCCCTGAAGAATTGTCCCAACTCTGTAACTGCTCTGTATAAGTCAGAGCGGCCCAATCATCTAAGGAGAACATGTAAAACCCTTTGAAGTAGGATGTGGCAGTCATGAGTTTTCAACCCTTGTACCTTGGTTCCATCTGCACTGATTCTCCTTTCAGGGTTGGAAGCATATCCATGTGGGAATATCACACGTGATAGGACCTTGCAGAATTCTTTTCTTTTTTGCTTGTCCAAGACGTACACAGCTGGTGCCATATCCCGTGATTCACCAGTGCTATCCACCTGCAAATCAGATCTGATACCCAGGTGTGTCAAATCAATCCTAGATTTGAAGGTATATTTTGTCTTGCCTTCAATATTAAGAAGTGTGCCGATAATGCTGTCACATATATTTTTCTCGATGTGCATCACATCAAGATTATGCCTCAGATCCAAATCTTTCCAATACTCCAAGTCCCACAAAGTGGACCCGCGGGTAAACAATAATCTCTCTTCTACCTTGCCATGCTTCCTTTTCCCGCTACCATTATCGGGATGGTTTCCTGGTCTAATATGCCTGACCTTCTATAATTCCTCCTGCAACTCATCGCTGGTGAGCCTCTCTGATGCATCACGGTTTTCATGACTTGCTTTGAACACAGGTTTTTGGTATTTTCTAAGACACAGCTTGTCCTTGTCAAGGAAATGGTGGTGTCCAATGTAACAGACCTTGCTAAGTATTGGGTATGACAGTGGATTCTTGTCACAGCGAACACATGCATTGTAACCATGTGTCGTTCGCCCTGACATAGTGCCCAAAGCTGGATAATCATGGATGCACCAAATTATAACAGCATGCAAAATGAAATCAGTTGGTGGGCTGCTATATAGGTCTCGAGTGAGAACACCCCTCCATAGCTTTTGAAGTTCCTCCACAACAGGCTCCATGAATAAATCAAAATCCTTTCCAGGACTTTTTGGACCTGGGATGAGCAAGGCCATGATGTAGTTTGATTCTTTGGTGCAGACATTTGGCGGCATGTTGTAAGGGATAACAAGCACTGGCCACATGCTATATGTCTCGCTCTGGTGGCCAAATGGGTTGAATCCATCTGTAGCTATGCCAAGTCTAATGTTTCTCGGCTCAGCAGCAAACTCTTTGTGTTTCAGATTGAAGCTTGTCCAGTCACAACCATGAGATGGATGGCTCATTACATTTTGATCTCTGTACTCCTGGTTCCTAGAATGCCACATGACATCGTCTCTTGTTTGAGCATCGTGAAACAACCTCTGCAATCTTGGTATAATTGGAAAATGTTTCAGAACCTTATGAGGAATCCTCTTCACAGCATCACCATCTTTCCATCTTGATGATTTACATTTTGGGCGTTCACTTAAGTTGGCATAATCCTTCCGGAATAGAACACAATTATTCTCGCAAACATGGATCATATCATATCCAATTCCAACCGCACGGAGGAAATTCCTCATTTTACTGTAGGTGTGTGGTAGCTCCGACACAGCTGGGTAACAATCGCGGAAAGCACCCATCATCGCATCGAATGATTTGTTGGTCATTCGCTGAGATGTCTTCACCTAAAGAAAGCTGACCATAGCTGAGAATACTGACAGCTTACAACCTGCAGTGACTGCCACGTTGCATTGCTCCAACATGCGGGCCCATCGTTTTTCTTGTACAGGTGTAAGTTCTCAAAATGTGCGAGCATTTCGTAGCATTGTTTCAATCTTGGTCAAAATCACTGGCTCCACCGCCACCTCCTCCTCCTCCTCCTCTTCCTCCTGAGCATCAGGCAGATCAAGATGGTGATCTGCTGCTTCCACATAGTCAGTGACATTGACGTTCCCAGCTTCACCATGATGAACGAACCTAGTATATGTGACTGACATCCCATACAAGTGTAGATTATTTTGCACAGTTGACTGGGGTCTTGAAACTGAATTCATACAACTGCTACACGGGCAACGCACATCTGCTTTTGGACCACTGTACTCAGCTCTGATAAAGTTCATGAAGTTTTGAACCCCATCGATATATGCAGGGGAGAATCGTCGAGCATAAGTTATCCAAGTCCTGTCCATCTGTCAGACATACAAATTAGTTCTTCTACTAGATATTACAGGAAAAACATATATATTTCATTATAAAGTCCAGAAAAAATACCTAGGTTGATGTCTAAAGCTATGGCAATATATTTGGACAAGCAGATCTAAGTAACGAAATATATGTAAAGCTAATTCAGCAAACAGATTGAGTGCTAAATTATGGCAGGCTATTTCAGCACAATCAATGAGGCCGAGCACACAACCATCGAAGGCCATCTCAGCAACAAAGATTGAGTGTAAAACGATGTCGAGCTATTTCACCTAACAGATTGGCTACTAGACCATCGCAATCTACTTCACAACACATACATGGTCCTAAAATATGGCAGGATATTTTAGCAACTAATCAGGCGTGGCATGCCATCTTAGTAAAGCAGATTGAGTGCAGAACAGGGCAAGGTAGCTTTTTAAGCAGAGCATATTGAGTGTAAACCATTTCGGCAAGCAGTGAGATTAACAGCGTCTATCAGCTAACATCCAACGCTACTCCGACATGCACGGGGTCTCAGTCTAGAATGCGTGTACCGTGGGAGCAGCTGACCGCCGTGCGTCTCAACAAGAACGTCGCCAGCGGTGGCGGCGCGGCTGGAGGACGGCAGTTTACGAGAGCGTACTGTGGGATCGAGAGGATCGCCGTTCGTCCCCTCGAAGAACCGCGGCGCCGACGTATCGGCGCGGCGGGGAGGGCTAGTTTTGCAGAGCGAATGGAGTGGAGGGGGCGAGGGGAGGGGGGTTTGGGGAATATTATTGGCTAGTTGGCCGAAGGGGAGTTGAATTTGGGATTTGGGGGGAATTTTCGCGCGGTGGGCGGGGGAGTTTGGAGAATGGTCGGTTTCTCCAATTGCGGTCCGATGTGTCAGTGAAGAGGCAAGCTGAAGCGCGTTCCCTTTGGGTGAGCGCTGTGCAGGACCGACCGTGTGAGGGGTGCAATGCAACCGCGACAGGCGTCTTGCAAGTGTACCACCTTTTCCTTTTGAACTTGTAGAGCGTAACACTTGGTTTTGGTGCTTCGCGTGATCCATCGATACAAATCCCGACTAAAATGGCGTGGGCGGGTCTTTTCCCGCGTGATATGCTGGGAGTTTGACTTAGTTGGTTTGACAGACAGAGCGAGAGAAAGACGTGAAATGCATGAATGTGTAGTGGACGTACTTTTGGAGGGCCTAAGAGAAATTGTGTATGTAAACCCTCTGTATTTATTTACTTCGCATATTAGCTTTGTCTCGGGTCAAACTTTCTAAACTTTGACCAAGTTTATAAATACAAAAAAAATGACAACCACAATACCAAGTAAATATGATTAGAATCATCATTCAATATATTTTCATACAATATATCTTTTTATTGTGAAAGTTCATATAACCGGACGAGATTCATGCAAACACGGCAGATTTTCATTATATTTCGAACTTTTAGGACAAAAAAAGAAAAGAAACCCGACCCTATACCTATCCTACGGCTACGGCGTACGTCCACTTTCCTTTGTATTCCACATCGGTGACCATGTCCTCCATCTGCCGTCTCCATGAACGGCAGTGGGGTTCAAGACCCGTGAAGTGAAGGTGCGGTCTCCGGTGAGGAAGAGTAGAACACGGGGACGGACCGGCCCACTTGGGACACCATGCCCTGCCGCCTCCCATGCCCTACTCATCCTCGGAGGAGTCTGCGACCTCGGCGGTCCCGGTGTACGTGAGGTCAATGATGGACGTCGATGGTCCATCGCTGTTCACATGCCATATGTGCCCCGGAACGTTGGACGGCGGCGCGTAGGACGCGCGGCTGGCGGTGCTCTTGTCCTCGGCCGCCAGTGCAGCCGGCGCTTGTGCGGCCGCATCCACGTCCGGCTACGCCGGCATTGCGTTGCGAGCGGCGGGTTGAGCAAGGGCGGCAACCTTGAGCTTCATCTCCGAAGACAAGCTCTCCTGCAGAGCGTTCCCGCCCGCGGTCATGGTGGATGTGGTGCCAGGGAGGAGGATGTGCTCTGGTGTGGAGTTTAGCTGGGTGTTTCCACCTTTAAGTAGCGCATACCGGTGAGGCCAAGCGTCCGGGTGCGTCAATGAGTCGTGGAGTTTGTACCTCGGGCGGTGAGCCTGCTTAATGGCGGCATGCGGACGGACGGCATGAATGCGGGCAGCTGGCGCCGGGGGGGAACGCACGCGGGCGAGGGATGAGAGTTTTTTGTGGGCCAGGGTAGTCAGCTGCGGGAGTGGGAACGTTGCAGATGCTCTTTGCTCACATGCGATCCCACATGTCAGTGACAAAGTAAGACAACCCGCGTTCCCTTGGGTTAGAAGCATGCCGGATCGACCGTCTGGGGGTGCGACGTGAACGCGACAGGGGTGCTGCCAGTGCATCGCCTTTTCATTTCAAACTTGTAAACCGCAACTCTTGTAAAGCGTAAGACCAAAAGCATATATGAAGTTGGCACCTCACCTATATCCAGCCTAGTAGCCCACATGTACAATAGTTATTCATACTAGCATATGTACCAGTATAATTAGTGTACCACCCTTTCCTTTTCAACTCATGAAGCGTAACGCTTGATTAAGTAGCCAGACAATGTGTGTTGCCTGTATTTGTATGTATTTGAGGTGTGTTGATTGAAGTGTCCGGCTGTTTCAAGGAATAATTGAGGTGTGCCCAGTCTGTGCCCGCATTTAGGTGTCCAACTTACCAGGTTCCGGCTGTAGTAACTATACTATGTAAGTTGCTTGGAAAAATAGTTACCTAGGTCGGTTTTGTGAGCCGTCCACTATGTGTCGCTCCCCATCTTAGTAGTGACAAACCGCTTCAGTTCATGACCCGACACATCTTGACGAGATCGATAGATGTGGAGAGATAGAGTGTGTGTCGTGAAAATCAAGGTTTTGGTGTGTGTCTATGATAGAAATGATCATGTGAGGTGGAGAGAGGGGGGATGTTTGTGTGTACGCTAGTCGGTCATGTACCATCTAGCTGTAGATCAATTGAAAGAGGACTAGGGTGGGTCTGGAGATCGATTGATCGACCGATGTACAGAGGGGCGTAGAGAAAGATGAATGTATACTTAAAAAAGATAGATGGAAGGCTTGGTTACAATTAATGCATGGTAGAGTGACCTAGGCGTGTGTCGAAGTGCGACCTGATGAGCGAGATACAATCCCAATACCTCAAGAGGTCGATCATGTGTGGCATGCACAAAGAGGAAGAGAGGTGCTATGCGTGTGTGTGCGAGAGAGAGAGAGAGACCCTGAGATGAAACCGAGAGAGATCGAGTGGGTGTGCAATACAGAGAGAGCGTGCGTCAAAGAAAAAAATGTGACAACACTCTATGTTGGGTGTGTGAGACACATTATGCACAAGAAAACACTTGGTACTTGAATCCAACCAAAAAAAAGTTTCAAATATTAGAATTCAACCTAAAGTGGATTCAAATATTTGAACCGGTGATCATAGCATTTGCAAATCGTATGTAAAGGGCATTCAATCTTCGTTTTGCTTTTCAACTTACAATATACCATGTATAAGCACGTACATAAATTTGTATTCAAACAGAAAATGGTTTCCAATTTGTATTCAAACACGTGAATGTTTGCTCTCGCGCATGCGCTTGCTACTAGGATTTCGCCACATCTAGCCAGTCCAATAGCAGTAGGAGTACTAGTACTAGTACTACCTCCGTCCTGGTTTTTTTGGTCCCCTTTGTTTTTTGTGCCAAATTTTAACCATAATTTCAACTAAAAATATATTAATGCATGTCATAAAAAATTATATCGTTCGATTCATATTTGAACATAGTTTCCAATGATATTATTTTCGGTGACATGCATTAATATTATTTTAGTTAAATCTAAGGTAAAAATTTGACAAAAAATACGAAGGGGACCAATAAACCAGGATGGAGGCATCTGCACTAGAGTATGGAGTGCTTATTGACACATGGCCCACCTCACACTCTCAACAAATTTCTTGGAATCCGTGCTACAATCTCTCCCTCCTCGTCTCTCTCTTCTAGTGTGTTCTTTTTTTACATCAGTCGTCTCTCTCTTCTAAATTCAGCCGACGCGGGCGGGGGAGGGGGAGAAGGAGGGGGAAAGTTTGCCTACCGTTGGTTTGCTCTCAACTGCGGTCCCACAAGCGAGCGAAAACGAAAGACGAAGCGCGTTCCATTCGGTGAGCGATGTGTCAGACCGACCGTGTCGGGGTGCAACGCGAATGCGAGAAGTGTGATGTACACCGTCCGTTCCTTTTGAACTTCCATACTTCTTTTTTTTGAGGGAATGAACTTCCATACTTCGACTACTCATATTGCGTACGTAACACTTGGTTTTGCTGCTTCGAGCAATCCATTGATACAAATCCCACCTACAACATCTCAAAAAAAATCCTACAAACCGACCAGTGGGGAGGTCCGGACGTCTGCGATGTCAAACTCAGAAACTTTGGTCCCATCCCACCCCACAACTCTCCAGGCTTTAGCCGTCCGACTTTGTAAACTCGGCACGATCAAAACTGATTGATCGGTCGTCACCGGTACCACTATTCACACCGGAACCTTCGTTGCTCGAGCTACGCCAGCTACTTGCCGGACGGTCACCCCTGCCCCAAAACCACACCTCCCAGCCCATTCTCCCACCTTTCGATCCCCTAGCCCGCATCAGTCGTCCCCTAGTTCGCTGGATAGCCATGGTGCACAGCAAGATCACGTACTACAAGATGTTGACGCCGGAGCGGCGCGCAGAAATTGCGGTGGCGGTAGGCGCCACAGACCTCTGTTCCCAAGCTCGCTTTGCAGCGGGCCAATCCCCGAGTCCTCTGGAGCCGAGGTCCGAGGAGGAAGGTGATCCAATGTTCATGGCGGAGGTCGCCACGTAGAAGGCCCCCATGGTGAAGGAGACGATGGACGTCGACTTCGTGCCGGCGTCCGGGCCCCCCATGGTGCAGGCAGACCAGCGGTTCAACCTGGCGATCCTAAAGGAGCACCGGGCAGTGGAGGCTCAACTCGACGGGGAGCGCACGGATGCCGCTGCCATCGAGGCCCTCATGCAGGCGGAACTGGATGTTGTGGTCATGAACTGGGCGCGGAGGCTCAACTCGACGCGGAGCGCGCGGATGCCGCTGCCATCAAGGCCCTCCTGCAGGCGGAACCGGATGTCATGGTCATGAACCAGGCGGCGGAGGCTCAGCTTGACACGGAGCGCGCGGGTGCCGCTACCATTGAGGCCCTCCTACAGGCGGAACCGGACGTCGTGGACTTGAACCGGGCAGTGGAGTCTCAACTCGACGCGGAGCGCGTGGATGCCGCTGCCATTGAGGCCCTCCTGCAGGCAGAACTAAACAACATGGATGTGAACCGGGCAGCCCTCACGCTCCGCGTGAACAAGTAGCTGGAGGCTGAGGACAACCACGCCGTGGAGACACATTGGCAGCTCCGGCTGGTTCGCGCCGGCAGCCAAAGACGACAAGGCCGGCTCGTTCCGCGAGTAGTGGTAGTTTTTATTTATGTTGCTATTTTTAGGGATCATTTGCTGTGTAAAAACATATTTATATTTAATAAATCAGCCTTATAAACATACTGTATCAACGAAAATTAGGTGTCAGCGGTTGGATGGCTGAGTTTGGTTTGATCACATGCAGTTTCTCCCTCCGTCCAGGTGTATAAGTCACCTTACGAAAATCAGATATTCCCAAAACGCTTAGGCGCAATGCATTAAATTCTGTCCTTGTTCCCCTCATTGCCTCGTTCATCAGCGAGCAAAAACTTTGGCTGAACCATGTGTCGGGAGGAAATGGCAACCTATGCATGCAGAGAAGGAACACGCTGATTAAGGGAGGGATTGACCCTAGTTTGCATGCACGGGATGGCTGAAACGGCAGCCCTATTAATTAGGGATTCATTTCTAATTTTCGTTTGGTTTATGAGGAAAAAACTGGCGCGGTGATTGGAAGAATTCCTGGTCTGACTCTTTCGCCTCCTCCAATCCGCAGCCACTAGGTCGCGCTGCTCCACCTTAGGTGACTTAAATACACCTAGATGGAGGGAGTACCACATCTCAATGAAAAAGGCAAGCCGAGGCGCATTCCCTTGGGTTTGCGGCGTGCCGGACCGACTGTCTGAGGGTACGGTGCGACCGCGACAGGCGTGCGTAAGTGTACCGCCTTTTCATTTTGAACTTGTAAATCATAACATTTGGTTTGCGAGTGAGCGGCTTTGATTTTAGTACTGTGTTAAAAAGAATGGAGGGGTTTTTCCTTCGCGCGATCGATCGATACAAATCCTGATTAGAAATGCGATGGCGGGGCGGGCTAGTTTGGCCCATGGTCGGATTGCTGACATGCGTTCCGACATGCCAGTGAGATGCCAAGCCGGTTGGAGTTGAGTGGCGGGGTAGATCGACCGTGTGCTAGTCTGATGCGAATGTGATAGGCGTGCTGTGAGTGTTCCTTTTCTTCGTTTTAAACTTGTGAAGATAACCCCCTCAAAAAAAAGTGAAGATAACACTTGGTTCTTTGCCTTCGTGCGATACATCGATGGAAATCCCGATTATAATGACGCTAAATTTTCTACTAAATCCTGTAAAAAGGCGTCCTCTTCGCGCCTCCCGCCACAATCATCACGCTAATCATACTTTCTATTTGACTTCCTTCCCCATTACGGTGACGTCGATGATATCGTGATTGCTGTGGCTTTGGCAAAGTGCATTCGACGAAGCACACAATTGAGGCAGACGACGGTCATGTCGTTCGGAAGTGCCGCCTGGAAGCCGAGACAACCGCCTTCTTTGCATCCAGGAAGTGCATAGGAGACAGCAACTGTTGTGTCACCGTGACCGTTGGATGCGATGTGACCACGTCGTTCGAGCTAGAGCTGCCGCAAGGGGACTCGAACGTGACCGTGTACCCTTACACGGGCACCAGTTTACTGTCGGAAAGGCTCTTCCGCGTCGGGGACCCGTCCAGCCTGTGCAAGCAACTAAAATGCCGGCGTGCAGTTCGGGGCTGGCTCTGCTCATCGATCTACGTCCCAACGAAACAGAGTGGGAGACGGTCGTCCCCGACAGTGTTGTGAGGAAGATAGTCCAGGAGGCGAATCACCGGCGGTTGCATCAACGAGGAGGGTGTGACTTCAGCTTCGACATGAATGTGGACCGGCGTCATGTCGTTAGCTTGTCAGCGCTACGTTCGTGGAGAAGCTTCTTGGTGAGGAAGGTGCTGGGACGTGCCCGGCATGTCTCGCACACACCATCAAACAAGTACAGTAGTACCGCTTATCTAGGCTTTCGCCGGCCTATTGATGCACATACAAGAATTTTTAAATGATATAATGCTCTATGTACGTTCGGTCTTGTCACTAATAAGTACTACTATTTGTACCCATTGAGTAACTGGTACTACTTGGTGAATGTTGCGTAGCCGTGGATGTCCGAGTTAAATTTGAAACACAGTCACGATCAAACGAGATGTTACCATTGGGCTCCACCACTCCACCAGCCGGAATCACCTTGGCCTATTTGATTTGCAGGATCCTCAAAATGCAGGAATCGCAAAAATATAGGATTGTTCTCTTTGGATAGGAATGGCTTGGATTGGAGTATAGGATTAGGATTGTGTGTTTGATGTCATAGGAAAGACAGATGAATTTTTAAAATACTCCTAGGTTTGAGTAGATGCAGGATTTCCTATTATTAAATGTAGCACAATAGCTTCATCCCTCCAGCTTACTACGGGAAAGGTCGTTTCTGGAAGAAGACGATGGAGAAGCGGATTCAGCGAAGAGTGAAATGATGGTTGCTTCGTCCGTGCTTTGTGATTTGACGCCTCATTGCTTTGTGATTTGTGATAGTAGAAGGGAGTAGACTCTGTGCTCTATGCATGCATCCATGCAAGGGAGAAAGAGGAGAGAGGTTGCATTTTTTATTCCTTGAATCAATTTGGCATCAGCGCACCTGCGAGTTTCGGTTCCCTCTTTTTTGGCTTTCGCAGCACCCTCCACAATGGTTCCCATCGATGCCAAAAGCTATTTTACCATTTGGCTACACATTGTAGATGCCCTTAAGCGTACCACTTGGTTTTGATTAGTAAAGAGGAGGTGCTTTTGCCGCGCGGAAGGTGGGGGAGGTTGGCCTCACGGTTTGCTAACATGCGGTCCCATGTGTCAGTGATGTACCAAGCCGATCCGCATCCCACATGACTACATGAGGCAGAACAACGGTAGAAGCAACTTCACGAAGAGTGAAATGATGGTTGCTTCATCCCTCCAACTTATACTGCGAGAAACCTGCAGCTTTGTGATTTGACGCCTCATTGCTCATTACTACTGCGGCACCATGACCGCGGTCTGTCCCCCCTTCTGCTCTGCACTGTTATTTGGTGCATGGCACGTGGACCCGGATGCTGGATGTCCCACATGTCGGTGAAAGGGAGTAGAACATTTATGAAAGTGAGCGCTCCACTCTTACGATGGAGGAGTACAAGACACGGCGGCCCAGTGAACTGTAACTTGTACTGTACTACTGTAGTACTATGTGGTAGTCTTGTACTCTTGTACCACTTGGTTTTGCTGTTTCGCGCGATCCATCGATACAAACCCGATTAAACAGGCTAGGGCGGGTATTTTCCCGTGCGGTAGGAAGGGTAGTTTGGCATAGTCGGTTTGACAGAGAGACTGAGAGAAAGATGTAATGTGTAGTGGGCCCTTTTTTTGTGTCATGTGTGTGTGTAGTCGGACCTTTCAGATCACTAGATGATACTAGCCATACATTTCAACGCAATTTTAATGTATGCAACATGAATAATTGAAGTAACAATATGAGATCTAAAACTAAAAATACATATGATTTATTGTGTTAGAGTATAGTAGTACTGTATTGTATAGTTGTTAGATGTAACATGCGATAACGTGTAGGGACGTACTTTTGGAGGGCCTACAGAGAGAAATTGGGCATAAAGTGGATTCAAATATTTGTATTCGTCATCATAGCATTTGTAACTCATATCTAGAGTTTATACGGTAGACGTGAATGCTTGTTCGCTCTTATGAAACCAGTACAACAATATTGGGGTGGCATGTGCCAATTTAGGCATGGGTGGTTGGCCTAGTCAGCTCCACGGTGAGAGCGAGAGAAGAGATAAATACACTAGCGGTCACTGTATTTGAAGCGAAAGCATAATATGGTCACCAGACTTCAGAATACGCTCATTAGGGTCACTATATATGTTTTACGGTGATTATACGGTCACTCGCTCACCGTTCAGCATCGTATTGTACTCTGTTGACCGGCCAAATAGTCTATGTGGCACTATGTTGACTGGTTAAATTTGCCACGTTCCTTGTGGGTCCCACCTGTCAGTTGGCAGAGGAAAAAGATAAGATAAAAATAAATTTACACAGGCGCGACAAAACTCGAACCCTTGCGCGCGACCCACCTGGCTGTGTATGTGTGTGTTAGGGCCTAATGTGTGTGCATGCACGTGTAGGTTGAGCACTTGAGCGTGAGCGTGTGTGTTGTTCGTGTGGTGAGTGCATGCATGTGTGCGTGCATGCGTGTCTGCGTGTGTGTGTGCATGCATGGGTTCGCAGCTAAGCTAGTTCACCCGCTGGGGGTAAGTTAGTTTCCGAATGATGTTAGTCACCGGAGTGAAAACATGGTACTGGCCCAAATTAGATGAAATTACAGAAAAAGTAAGACTTTTATTCATCCAATTTCATTCGGAAGACCTTTACAATGAGGAGAAATTTATTCTAGGTGAAGAATTTGCGGAGCAGATCCGCATTCCAAGCTCGGGGCTCTTCTGTGTCTTTGGCGAAGTTGTAAAGCCAATAAGCTCCGTTGTTCAGGACCTTCGATATCACAAAGGGTCCTTGCCATGGAGGCACCAGCTTGTGAGGCTTCCGCTGATCCAGTCGGAGGACCAGATCTCCTTCCTGGAAAGCGCGCCCTCTGACGTGTCTGTCGTGATAACGGCACAGATCTTGCTGATACGCAGTCGACCTGATGAGCGCCAGCTCACGCTCTTCCTCAAGGAGGTCAAGGCCATCCTGACATGCTTCTTCAGCTTCTGTCTCTGAGTACAAATCCACTCGAGGGGAGTTATGCAGTAAGTCACTCGGCAGGACAGCCTCTGAGCCGTACACCATGAAGAAAGGGGTGCGCTTCGTGGACCGATTCAGGGTCGTCCGCAGGCCCCAGAGGACCGACGGTAGCTCAATAACCCAGGCTCCTGCGGCATGCTTCAGGTCGCACATGAGGCGTGGCTTTAGCCCTTGGAGTAACATCCCATTTGCCCATTCTGCTTGCCCATTCGACTGCGGGTGAGCCACGGAGGTGTAGTTGACCCGAGTGCCTTGGGAGTAGCAAAACTCGCGGAACTTGTCTAAGTTGAAGTTTGACCCGTTGTCCGTGATGATGCTGTGAGGAACTCCAAACCTGAAGATTATCTCCTTGATGAACTTGATAGCAGTTGGTGAGTCCAACTTCTTTCTAGGCTTTGCCTCGATCCACTTAGTAAACTTGTCCACCGCTACCAACAGATGGGTGAATCCGCTGGCTCCAGTCCGGAGTGGACCGACCAAGTCGAGACCCCAAATGCGAATGGCCATGTGAGCGGAATCGTCTTTAGAGCTGATGCTGGCTTGTGCGACTAGTTCGCGTAGAACTGGCACCCGACACACTGGTCGACGATGTCACGGGCGGCCTCATTGGCTCTGGGCCAATAGAAACCTACTAGGAATGCATTTGCAACCAACGTGCGAGAGGAAGCATGATGCCCGCAGGTTCCCGAGTGAATCTCTTGTAAGATCTGCTATCCTTCCTCCAATGAAATGCAACGCTGAGTGACTCTGGAGGTACTCTTCTTGTAGAGTTGATCTCCCATGACGGTGAAGGCCTTTGACCGACGGACGATCTGGCGTGCCTCCACCTCATCTTCAGGGAGTTCCTGCCTGAGTAGGTATGCGAGGTACGGCTCGGTCCACTCGGGAGTGATAACCAGCACCTCGTGAACCAAATCGACGACTGCTGAAATGTCAAATTCACCCGGATTGGAACGTCCGACTGGCTGTGGGGGCTCCTCCACAAAAGTGTCTTCCTTGATTGTGGGCGAGTGTAGGTGCTCTAGGAACACATTCTATGGGACTGCTTTCCGAGTGGAGCCGATCTTGGCTAGGTCATCAGTCGCCTGATTTTTGAGTCGAGGGATGTGATGGAGCTCTAGTCCTTCAAATTTCTTCTCCAGCTTTCTAACGGCATTGCAGTAGCCTATCATAGCCGAGCTTCGAATGTCCCACTCCTTCATCACTTGATTCACTACCAAATCCGAGTCACCATAGACCATCAGTCGGCGGATCCCTAGGGAGATTGCCATACGCAGTCCATGCAGAAGGGCTTCATACTCTGCCTCATTGTTTGAGGAATCAAAGTGAATCTGAAGTACGTAGCTGAGACGGTCGCCCTTGGGGGACACTAGGACCACTCCAGCTCCTGAGCCATTGAGCATCTTGGAGCCGTCAAAGAACATAGTCCAATGCTCGGGGACACTCGGGACCGGCTGTTCCCGTTCAATCCACTCGGCTAAGAAATCCACTAGGGCCTGTGACTTCATAGCTTTCTTGGCCTCAAACCTGATATCCAATGGGAGGAGTTCGATGGCCCACTTGGCCACTCGACCTATGGCATCTCTATTGTTTAGAATCTCCGACAGAGGAGCATCACTTATCACCGTGACCGAGTGCTCTTGAAAGTAATGGGCCACCTTCTTCGCGGTCAGATAGATCCTGTAAACCAACTTCTGGTAGTGCAGATACCTTTGCTTAGAGGGGATCAGAACTTCAGAGATGTAATAAACTGGCCGCTGAATCTTGAAGCCTTTGCCTTGTTCCTCACGTTCCACGATGTACAAGAGCAAAGGCTCTTGGCTGCTCGGAGCAGCTAGCACCGGCTGGGTGGAAAGCAGGGTTTTGAGTTCATGGAACGCAGCCTACGCTTCAGTCTACCACTCAAACCTTTCTGATTTCTTCATGAGTCGGTAGAGTGGCAGGGCCTTCTCACCGATTCGCAAAATGAATCTGCTCAAGGCTGCCAGACAGCCCGTGAGTTTCTGTACATCATGCAAACGTTGCGGTTGCTTCATTCGGACAATTGCATCGATCTTCTTGGGGTTGGCGTCGATCCCACGTTTGGAAACGAGGAACCCAAGCAATTTGCCGGCTGGCAACCCAAAGGCGCACTTGGGTGGATTGAGCTTCATCTTAAAACGGCGCAGGTTTGCGAAGGTCTCGACGAGGTCTGCCAGGAGGTCGGAACCTTTCCTGGATTTGACCACGATGTCGTACATGTATGCCTCCATGTTTCGACTAATCTGCTTCTACAAGCACTTCTGCACCATGCGCATGAAAGTCGCGCCTACCTTTTTTAGTCCGAATGGCATCATGATGTAACAAAAACACCCGAATGGGGTGATGAATGCGGTTTTTATTTCATCCGGACTGTACATTCAGATCTGGTGGTACCCGGAGTACGCATCCAGAAACGACAGACGCTCGCACCCCGCAGTAGAGTCTATTATCTGGTCTATGCATGGGAGAGGGAAATGATCCTTCGGGTAGGCCCGATTGATGTGCTTGAAGTCAATGCACATTCGGAGGGATTTATCCTTCTTGTGGACCAAAACGACGTTGGCGAGCAACTTGGAGTGGTATATCTCACGAATGAACTCGGCGGCTAAGAGCCACGTGATCTCCTCGCCAATCGCCTTGCGTTTCTCGGTCGTAGAGCATCGAAAGTGCTCTTTGACTGGCTTCATCTTCGGGTCGACATGGAGTCGATGCTCAGCTAGTCCCCTGGGAACACCTGGCATGTCAGCAAGCTTCCATGCGAAGATGTCCCAGTTCTCACGGAGGAACTGGATGAGCTCGCCTTCCTATTTGCTATCAAGCGTCATGGAGATGATGGTTGGGGCAGCGTTCGGGTCAGTCGGATGGACGTGAACCTGCTTCGACTCGCCAGCTGAATCGAAAGCGGATTCCACAGTCAGCTTCTTAGACTTGAGCAGATCACCCGAATCGACCGCTTTTTTGTACTCGTCCAACTCTGCCACTGCCATCTGTTCGTCAATGATCTAGGAGCCTTTCTGCAGGCACTCTTCAGCTACCTTGCGATTTCCCGTGATGGTGATCACGCCTCTGGGGCCTGGCATCTTGAGTTTGAGATACACATAGCATGGTCTAGCCATGAATCATGCGTAGGCGAGCCTACCCAGGATGGCGTGATCAGCACTCCGGAAGTCCACCACCTCGAAGGTCAACCTTTCCTTTGTGAAGTTCTCCTCTTCACCGAATACGACGCCGAGGGCGATTTGCCCGAGTGACTTCGCCTTTTTCCCGGGGATGACCCCGTGGAATTGCATGTTGCTTTTACTCAGTCGGGACATCGAAATGCCCATCGCCTCTAGAGTGTCAGCGTAGATGATGTTCAGCCTGCTGCCGCCGTCCATGAGGACTTTGTGCAGTCGGACTCCTCCAACGACAGGATCGACTACCAGGGCCTGCCGCCCAGGGATCGGTACGTGGGCTAGGTGATCCAACGGATTGAAGGTGACAGGGGTCCTGGCCCAGTCTAGGAGTTTAGTGACAGTCGGAACTGCCATATTGACCACTCAGTTTATCACCTTGAGGCGACTCTTGTTTTCAACGTCAGCAAAGATCATCAGGACCTTCTAGACGTGGGGGTACCTAGAGGCGTCTTTGCCCCCATCGTCGTCCTCATCCTCATCTTTTCCCTCCGAGGGATCTTGCCGCATCACTTGCTTGAGCAGTCGGCACTCCCGAGTGGTATGCTTCGGCAGAATCAGGTTGCTTTCTTCATCCCTTTTCGTGTGAATCTGGCAGGGCTGATCAAGGATTTCATTTTTCGGGGCAGATTTCTTCTTGCCGGCCCACTCCTTTTTCTGCTTCGGTTGGCCTTTGCCTTTGCTTTGGTCGTCCAGGGCCATGGCCTCTGCATTGTTGGCTGCCTCGGCCTTGCGCTTCTGCTTCTTGTTTTTATTGTTGTCCGACTAATTTGCATCCCCGGCTCGGCCTTTGCCGCTCCTCAGCCGGTCTTCTTCTTCACCATTAGCATACCGATTGGCTATCTCCATCGCCCGACTAGGAGTCGGGATCTCAGTTCGGCCAAATTTCAGAGCCAGCTCTCGATACCTGATGCCGGCTTTGAAGGCGCAGATCACTGGTGCTCGTTGACATTCTCCACCGTGTTATGCAGGGTGGTCCACCTCTGGATGTACTCCCGGAGAGTCTCATTTTGTTTCTGAACACAATGCTGCAGCTCTGATAATCCACCCGGCCACTTGTACGTGCCCTCGAAGGTCTTGATGAAGACCCGAGCCAGGTCGTCCCAGCAGTATATATTGCCAGGTGTCAACTGGTTGAGCCACGCCCTGTCCGACCCCTCGAGCATCAGCGGCAGATGTTTCATAGCCACATTGTCGTTGCCGCCGCCGATCTGGACGACCACTCAGTAGTCCTCCAACCAAATCTCTGGCTTCGACTTGCCAGTGAACTTACTAATGCTTGTCGCCAATCTTAAATTGCTTGGGATGTCAGCAGCTCGAATGTATCGGCTGAAACATTCGGGTCCGGAGGCTATGGATCCACTCGGAACATCGGTGTCCAGGCCTTCCCTCAGGGCCCACCCCCTGTCGACCAGGTTCTGAGCGAGGATGGATCTCGCATTGAACCGAGGGTCCCGGAGGTCACCCAGACGGTATGAGGGACTCGGCCTATGATCGTCCCCGGGATGACGCCTGTCATCATAGGGCTGGCGCCCGTATGAGATGTCCCGCTGATCAAATAGTACAATCTTGATCAAATAGTATAATCATGGCATGAATATTAGGATACGAGTGATTCAAGGCAATAGTTTATCATTTGACATAAAGACATTAATCCTCAGGCATACTAACAAACAATCATGCCCTTAAAAATAAAGAATGCTAAAGAACGCTATCCCTACAAAATCAAATAGCTTAGCATGCTTAGTCTTCCTAGCACAAAAATATTAATCATGAACTACCCCGACAAGCCGAGTAATCAAATCATACTTTTTCTCGCTTCAGCTTTTTCAACCTTCACGCAATACTTGAGTGTGAGGCAAGGACTTGGCACTTTGGATGGCAAACAGAATGATGATGGGGATTCAAGAGAAGACAAAAATATAAGAAAGTCTCACATCAACGTGGCTGATTGTTAGGCAATGGAGAAGCTGTCGCGGGAAAACGACGATCTATGGGATCGAAAGGATCCCTTGCGGTTCGGCTGTGGGATCAATGTGCTATGAAGAGCAGGGCTAATAGATGTAAGAACAAGCAATGATTTATCCAGGTTCAGGCCGCTGTGAGCATAAAACCCTACTCCTGCTTTGGTGGTTTGATTATGTATGCGCTCAAGGTTACAAGGAGCGCAGCTTGCCGGCAAGGTGCGCGGGAAGTGCAGCTACAACGCATAATTGAACTAGGAGTCGACCGTTCTAACTGCAACCGTGGACCTCCTTTTATAGGCGAAGGGGTTACCACAATGGCTAATACGGTCATTACAGGGAGTGAACAGTACTTGCACCGTCACCGAGTCTATCTTCTAACGGGGTAGGACAAGCACATTAAATGCACCATTAGGTGCTACGCCGGGGAGGTGATGCTTTAACGAAAAGATCTGTACCACCTGCCCAGCCGGCCTCCTACTATCTCGACACGTCCCAGGGACGGGTGCCATTAAAGTTAATCCTTGCATGGCATGCTGACACATGCCTTGGCCAGCTACGTTTGACTACTTGCCCGCTCGACAGCTATCACACGTGCTTATCTAGCCAATGATGAGGTGGAATGGTAACGGGACAGAACAAGCCTGCTGGCGCGAACCTTGCTGAGCCTTCGCTTGCCGGCAAGGAGCTTGCCGGCAACCAGAGTCTTGGTCTTCACCTTGCCGGTACGAAGCTTGCCGGCAAGGGTAATCTTGATTTTCAGTACTAGAATAGTACTTCTCGATGACCTGCCTGGAGGTCTTCTTCACGGTCTTGTCAATCTAAGTCTTGAGTCTTGACGGTAGCAACCCTTCGGCAAGCCCTTGCCGTCAGGAAGGCTACAACTGCCTGTGCACAAGTCAGGGTACGAAGGCACCCATGTCTTAGTACACCGACAGGAGCCCCCAGGCCTGGGCCATACACGCATGCAAGGCGTGGTTGGGCTAGGCCCAAATAGTGCATAGGCATGTGTGGCAAAGGATAACTGCCATAATCTTCTCTTTTACCATGCCCCCCACGACGCGCATTAAATACAGGCGTGGAAGAGGTGGAACGAAACGGCCACGGGAGGTAGTGCGCCTGAAAAGTGCAGCCACGTAGGACAGTAAAGAGCCATCCGCCGCGCCTTCCCATAAAAAGGAAACCACGAGGGGGGCTGCTCATTTACCCCCTTCTCCCAATCTAGCCATCGCCGTCGTCTTCTTCCTCGCGCAAGAGCAGAGTGCGCCATTCGATTCCGCCGCCGCCGCACCGCGACCCCGCCTGCCTCCAAATCCGCCCTCCCCAAAGCAGCCATGGCTCCCAAGAGGAACCAAAACAAGCCGGAGAAGGCGGTCAATCCCGAAGCAGAGGCGAGGAAGGAGGAGCTGGCAGCGGCGCGGAGAGACAATGTCACCTTCAAACCGGTGCTGGACCAGAGCGATTTGGTGAATCGGTACTCACTCTTGTGGGGGAAGGCGACGACCGCCCACACCGCACGAGAAGTCCTTCCCGGCTCCGTCGGGCCTGGTCCAGACAAGTACCCCTTCTTTACTGCATATTTTTACTACAGACTTGTCCCTCCTTTCTCTGAGTTCTTTGTAGAAATCATGTACACGTATGGGTTCCGTCTCCTAGAGTTCACCCCCAACGCCATGACTTGTATGGCCGTTTTTGCGCACATGTGCGAAAGCTTCGTTGGGGTAATGCCTAGTGTAGCCCTCTTCCGCCATTACTTTACTCCATGCATCGAAGCAGATGCCCTCTCCGGCGGCATCACTTGGATCCCCAGGGACAGGGGTGTCTATCTTCTAGGGCTGCTCCATCGGAAGTGGAATGAGTGGCGCGGAGAATGGTGTTGGATTAAGGAAAAATACTTCTCGGCCTTTTGCTAGCCCAGGACGACAAGGGTGGAGCGCGACGTGGATTGGAGCTCTGTTGCCACCGTTGACAAGAAGCTCACAATCGCCATGACACGCATCCTCCATCTCAAGGCTGCCGGCCTCACCATTGAAATGGTGGGGGCTGACTTCCTTCGCCGCCACATTGCTCCTCTTCAGAACAAGGGCAGGCCCGCCGGGGACTACAAGAATGCGACAGACATCATGCGGGTGCGGACTGGATTGCACGCCAACCTGACAGAGTTGCAGCACCGCGTCCTCTGCGAGCAGCTCTTCTGCGCCACCGGCAACTTCAAGCTGCCGGCAAGAGTGGTGCTCTTGTGCAATAACTCCGCCAGGGATTCCATCATTGCGATGATGCCAGCTTTTAATGCCCATGGCGTCGAAGCGCTTTGGCAGGAGCCGCCCAAAGATGCGGTACAGGAGTGGTTTGATACCCTGGTGGAGAGGCCCGTCAGGGAAGAGAAAGATCTCATCCGTGACACCACCCCCGAAGAGTTGGCGCACATCGCCAACAGGGCGGCAGAGGCGAGAATGGCTGAGGGCGCCAGCGGCTCTGGGTCCATGGCAGCCGACGCTGATGATGAAACGGCAGAAGAGCCACTGGAGGAACTTGCCGGAGAACAAGAAGAGCCTGCCGGGGAGCAGGGCGAGGAGACCGCCGAAGGGCAGGTGCAAAGGGAGCCCCCTGCTCCCGCCATTTCGGCAAGGAAGCCTCGCATCCTCTAGAGATCTGTCTCCGGCGAGCTAGTCCATGGAACCTCTTCAGGCGACGAGGTAGGCGACAAGGAGGTAGCCGGCAAGGCCACTGGACGGCAAGGATCTCGACGCCAAGCCACTCAACAGCAGCGTGTGCGGCGTACCTCTACGAGGAAGACAACCATACTGGCTGCCGGAGGAGGCGGATCTTCACGACTTGCCGTGCCCGGGGCCAAGTGGGCCAGAACTTCTACTCCGCCCCCCTCCTCCAACTCCAGGCTCGAGAGCTTGTATGACCTCTCCCTCCTTAGCGACGACGAGGAGGAAGAAGAGTATGTATCTTCGTCCACTTCCATCAATTCTTGATTTCTTATTTGTGTTAATCTGACTTGCCTGCCTTGCCTTGATTTCACAGTGACGGGGAGACTTGGCGCAAAGGATGGTCAAGAGGGCGAGGACCACAGTAGAGGATGAGCCGGCAACAAGCACGGCGCCAGGTGATGACGTCGTGGATACCAACCCTCGGCGTGAGGCCACTATTCACTTTCCTTTGGCAAGTGTTGGTGTTGAGATATTCACCGCTGACATCAGCGTGGGAACAGGAGAAGAACACCACGAGGAGGAATGCCCAGAGGCAGATCCAACTGGGATGTCTCCATCAACCGCTGCCCCGGCAAGTGGCTCTCCGGCTAGGACCTCCACAGACGAGCCCGTTCGCACTGATGAAGTGCCGGCAACCGAGGCCACCGACAACCAGGCGACGACAACAGAGGTTGTCAGAGAGGAAACTGTTCCCCCTCAACAGTCTCGGTCGGGTAAGCCTTCTTCCGTTAAGCACTTTTCTCCTTTAAATCTTCTTTTTTGTTTTCTTGAACTTGATCTGCATCTTGATTTTCTCTCTTCCCCATTCTTCCAGATCCGCCTCTATCTGATGAAATGGACATCGACTCCACCATCGAGGAGATCACAAGGGCCGCCGCCGACGAGGCTAGCAACATTGCTGCTGATGAGGCCGTCGGGAGGGCTGGTGAGGAGGCCGCCAAGGACGCTCATGGAGAGGCCACCAAGGACACCGCCAAGGAGGGTGGCAACAAGAGTGCCGAGGCCACTGAAGACATCCCTGTCTCAGGAGCGCCAAGCGCTGACTTGGCCATGAGGGCAATCCTGACCGGCAAGGCAGCCGCGGACGACCACCCTTCGGCATCTGAAGAGCCCTTCTCAAGCAGATATCTAAAGGTTGGCGACAACTTGTTCGTCAGCCTCCCTGGGACATCAAGCATCGGGGCGCCCTCAGAAGGAGAAATCTTGGATGACGAGATCATTGCCACTGCTGGGCTCGAGGTCATTGATGAGCCGCATGCCAACACCAACAAGACTAAAGAACAGCAGCTCCTCAAGGCCATGGGCGTGAATTTTCAGAAGCTTCAGGCATGCTACCTCAGCCGCACCGAGAGCTTGGATTCCAGGGCTGCCGTCCTTGACAAGGCAGAGGAGGAGTTCAAGAAGCGTGTGGAGGAAACGCAGATCTGGTATGCGAAATGCCTCGAGGATCTCCAAGAACAGCACACCCAGCTTGCCAAGGCCAAGGAGCAGTTTGTCTTGGAAAAGGCTGAGGCCGACAAGGCACACGAGGAAGCTGCGCAGAGGATAGCGGCAACCGAGGCAGGATTGAACGAGCGCAAGGTTGGCCTTGACGCCCATGAAGAAGAGCTTGCCGCTCGTGAAGCAGAGCTTGCCGCTACACTTCACAGCAAAGATTATGAGATCCAGGCCCTCATCTCATAGCAGACCCAGGAGCTGGAGCGCAAGCACAAAGAGGCCATCGAGGCTCAAGCTACAGAGCACGCCAGCAAGATCAAGGAGGCCGTCGATGCTGCCGAAGCTGCAGAGGCCGCCAAGACCGAGCTAGAAGGCAAGGTGCGAGTGCTCAAAGCAGATATCGCCGCCAACGGCAAGGAGATCTTGGCGCTCAAAGCAGATGTAGAGAAGGCAAATCACACCTTGGTGGAGCTGCAAACTTCAGTGTCCACCAAGAGCCAAGAGCTCACCAAGGCCAACGACACTATCAAAGATCACAAGATGAAATTAACCGCCTTGGAGAAGTCTCTTGATGAAGCCAGAAAGTGTGAGAAGATCCTGATGAAGGACCTCCAAGACGAAAAGACCCGGCTTGAAAGTGCCACAAACTCCTTCAACGAGCTCAAAGGCGCCTACAAGCTTTGGACAGATCGCCTTGTGGTTGCCGCGGAGAACCTTTCTACAAAGCTGTCTGCCATGAGCTTGCCGGAATACCACTACTCCATCGCCGAAGGGGACACCACCAGCGCCAGGCTCACTCTCTTCTTCGAAAGCCTGATCGAGGCGCTGGAAAAGCACCACGAGGCTTGAGTCGCATACCTTGCCAGCAAATCCCGCATGCTTTGCTGGGACGTCCTCATCAAAGTGCTCGTCAAGGTGGTGTACCGGAAGCCAAGCATTGATCTCTCCAAAGTCTTCTCCAGCCTGCCAAAGGGAGCCAACACCAAGGCCATCGAAGAGCTTGTCGCGCCCATTGCCGACAGGGTCGGCCAGATCCCTAGGACAGAAGGCCCGCACCGGCACTAGTTCTGCTCGTACCATCTTGTTGCAGTGCAGTCTATATAAAAGACAAATCTATCTTAGAACTATACTATGCTTTTGATGTAACATGACTTGTGTTTTGAATGGATGTATGCATGCTATTCTTCTTATCTTATTCTATCTTTGCATGATTTTTGTACCCTACCTTGCCGGAATCTTTCCGGTGCGCACACTCTTGCCGCGAGCGTTTGAGGAACAGGTCCTTAGTAGCTTGCCGGAAGTGCCGCTGCCGGCAAGGTTACACTTGACGATCACAATGCAGCCACTTAAGTTGTTGAGCGGACTCGAAACAAAGTAAGAGCATAGCTGATCACGACAAGATTCCTTAGCGTGCAGGTTTCTCATAGAAAGGCCAAAATTGTTCAAGGAGAAATTGCAATTACAACAAAGAATTTATTTCAAAGTTTTTCAACTTAGCTTTTTCTTTGCTATACTTCTCGTCGTAGAACGATATCTTGAACGTCACTTGATATCCATACCGTCACTCCCCCCGGGAAACTTGCATGCGAGGAACCCTTCTGTCCTTTGAGAAAAAGAAAGAAGAAAAAAGAGGAGCCTGGAACCTTGACGGTTCATTAATCATCCTATGCAAGGTAAAATGTAGCACAACGCTGCCTGCAACATATAAATAAATATGTACTTTGACAAGGAGTTGTGAAACAGTTAACTTTTATTAATTGTGAATGGGATCTGCGCTCGGCTCTGTACAAAGGTTTACATGCCTTGCCGGCAAACTTGTACAAAAGAGGTTGCTGGGTAGCCCGGCAACCGCGCCTTATGGGTAAAACTTGCGAAGATGCTCAATATTCCATGAGTTGAGCACCGGAGTGCCATCTTCGGTCTCTAGGCGAACTGCGCCAGGCCTAGTGACTTGTACCACCCGGTAAGGGCCTTCCTATTTCGGCGTCAACTTGTTTTGACCCTTCGTGGACTGAATCCGACGAAGAACAAGGTCTCCTTCCTCAAGGTTCCTGGCGTTCACTTTGTGGCTATGGTAGCGGCACAAAACTTGCTGGTACCGTGTAGCACGGACATCAGCCCGAAAACGATCTTCCTCAAGGAGCGTGGTGTCACGCCCAATATGCGATCCTATTCTCGAGGAACTCGAAGGCCCCACCAAGAGTAGAAACGCATATTGGAGACGCTTGCAAGGTGGATATCATTACATCGTACCACATACATAATAGATGGGGATACATACAAATACATACAATCATCACATGAATACATCAATACATAACAAACATCTTACAGAAGGGCAGCATCCGACTACGGATGAAATCAAACGAAAATAAGAACGACATCCACCCTGCTAGCCCAGGATGCCGACCAGGAACCTATCCCTAGATCGACGAGGAAGAAGAAGCAGAAGAAGAACTCCAAAAGCAAACAAGCATCGCTCTCACGTCAAGACATCGCATTACCTAAACCTACAACTATTGTTGTAGTAATCTGTGAGCCACGAGGACTCAGCAATCCCATAACCATGGGTAGCAAGACTATCAAAGCTTAAATGGGTATGGAAGGGTAAGGTGGTGAGGTTGCAGCAAGCACTAAGCATTGTATGGTGGCTAACTTACGAGTACAAGAATAAGAAGAGTAAACTACGCATAACGGTCGCAATCTAATAATGATCAAGAAGTGATCCTGAACACCTACTTACGAGTCAAACATAACCCCACCGTGTTCTCTTCTCGAACTTTTTCAAAAAGAGACGGCCACGGTTACGCACACGATTGGTGTATTTTATTTAGGATTTAGTGTCAAGTTCTCTACAACTGGAGGTTATAAATATCCAAGCGCCACATAACCGCGGGCACGGCTTCGCGAAAGATTTAACCCTGCAGGGGTGTTCCAACCTGGCCCATCATAAGCCTACACAAGTTACGGTGGAAATACCTCAACCTCGAGATAGCCCAAAGTATCCTCGGAATCCCGGTGCACAAGACATTTCGACAATGGTAACACAATTCCAGCAAGACCTCCCGGTATACCGACAATCCTGATAGGAGTCGCACGTATCTCGTTCTCAGGGCACACCGGATGGGCAAGACGTCAGGTTAGCTGAGACCCTGGTTGCCCAGGGGGTACCGGACATCGCCCGGTTTGGACCAACACCATCAGCACTGGCCCACCTGTATTATGTGGAATTAAAAGAATCCTCGGGTTCATGACGCCCTATGCCAATTAATTATTTAGTTCAGTATTATTATGTTGGCAAATGTTAAAACCAATGTTGGGCCTTGCTGGAAGCGGTTATTCAAAGCGAACTGTCAAGAGGGTCCCATTCCCCTGAGCATGTTAGGAACGCTAAACATGGATCATAACACCAGCATTACGGAAACTAGGGTGGCTTGAGTGGAACAAAACACTAGGCAAAAGGCCGAGCCTTCCACCCAATACCAAGTATATAGATGCATTAATTAAATAAGAGATATTGTGATATCCCAACATATCCATGTCCCAACATGGAACAACCTGCAAGAGCACCTGCAACTAGCAACGCTATAAGAAATGGGCTGAGCAAAGCAGTAACATAGCCAAACAATGGTTTGCTGGGTAAGGGTGGTTAGAGGCTGGATCATGGCATATGGGAGGCTGACATATATGTGGTAGGAAGCGCGACATAGCGATAGCAACGAGACAACTAGCAAGCAAAAATAGTAAAGATATCCATGGTCATGATCATCTTGCCTGAAATCCCGCTCGGAAGAAGATCGAGTCCATGAAGAAGACGAACACGCATAGTGGAACGAATCCTCACAATCGCAACGAAACCGGAACTATCGAGAAGAAGCACAACCGGAAAGAGGCAAACAACATGGTAAACACACAAGCATCAACAAGGCATGATGCACAATCCACATATGATGCATGACAAGATTAAATGTTGTTAAACATGGCAAGAGATGAAGCATAAGCAATCCATATAACTAGGCAAGTTTAAATGAGGCCGAAAACGAAAACAACAATTCCGGAAATCCCCATATGCAAATTTCGAAATTGGTACTGATCTGAATTAAACACAATGTTAAAGTTGTTAAACAGCAAGTTAACGTGCATCATGATAATATACACATTTTTCTAGTCAAGTTACATATGTAGATCATTTAATTCGGAGCTACGGTGTAGAAGATATGAGCTAAACAAGTTTAACATGGCATATGGTACAAAATGCATAGAAACATCAACAACACACTCTCAAATCAAGGATGCAGCATCAAAACATGAATCTACACACAGATCTAAGCAAGTTTCATATAGGACATGATCAAAACGGAGCAACGGTTCAACAATTACAATCAACACAAGCTATAATAATAATCTGCCCAAAACAGTAACATGGCACTTTGCAAACACCAAAACAGCAAGCTACATGCACATGATGGGCACAAACTTGATATGCACTTAAAGTAGACATGACATACTTCAAATTATCTTTAAGGTTCAGGTTCATAGGCGTCAAGGTTAAGTCAATATGATCCATGCAAAATGCAATGTTCTGCTAAACAGGGCATATACATGAGCAGAGTTAACATGATGGCAACTTGAGAGCAAGAAAGAGACATGCTACAGGAACTTTACATGGCAACCAAAGGCATGGCATCGAAGTACACATTGCATAGACCAACTCACATGAAGTAATCATATGCATATGAGCTATAGATTAGTGGCAACCATCAAGCAAAGTTGGCAAGTTTATAACACAGACAGTTTTACTCAGAACAACAACATTAACCAGGCATGTTTACAAGCTCATGGCACTCACATCAGGGCATATCATGGCATGAAATAAATACTAGCAGCAAGAAGACATGAAAATGCTCAAAAGTCATGTTGACAAGTTGCTTATATGGTGCATGCATTAAATCACACAAAAATGACAAAATGACAAATATTAACAGTTTACTGTAGTAACATTAGGATGCACTTTTACAACAAAGATAATGACATGTAGATGACTTCTATCATGAATGCAAATGCAACCATCATGTAGAGCACGAAGAGTAGAACAATTTACATATATAAATCATCATCATAGGATCAACATGCACAGAGATATGGACATCACAAAATGCATATATGCTGTTGAAATCATCACCTCGCAGAAATCGGGACGGGGGGATATTGGGACGAGGCGGATCGGGACGGCGCGGTGCGGGGGCAGCGTTTGGATGGCGGTACGGCGTGGATCCGGGACGGGGCCATCCCGGCGGTGGGCAGAGGAGGCCATGGCGGCGGCGGCAAGGCCGGGGGCGGCGAGGTCCCGTGCGGCCGGGAAGGACGGATCCGGCCGGAATCCTCCAGATCCGGGCGGCGGCCGAGGCAGGTCGGCGGGGCGGTGGCGCGAGGCGGCGCCGCGGCGCACGGTGCGGTGGCGCGAGAGCAGCGAGGCGGCGGCGTGCGGTAGGCAAGGCGGCGAGCGGGCGCAGGGCGAGGGCGAGGCCGCCGGTGGCGCGGGGTCGTGGTCGGGCTCCGGCGAGCCTGGTGGCCGGCGGCGAGGCGAGGCGCTCGGGGCAGGAGCTCCTGCGGGGAGTGGCGGCGCGGTCGGGCCCCGATGGGCTCGCGCGGGCCGCGCGCGGGCTCGGACGGGCCGCGGCGAAGGAGGGCTGGACAGGGGCGCGTGGAGGCTTGGGGTTGGCTGCGGCTAGCGACGCAGGTGGCGGCGGAGGAGCGGTGGGAAGTGGCTGGCGGCGCGGATTTCGAGGTGGAAGGCTAGGGTTGCCAGATTTGGATAAGGGGTTGTCCATTTATAGGCAAGAGGGGCTAGAAGGAGGGGTTTGAGGCCGTGTAGAGGGGATTGGGCCAAGAAGAGAGGGAAGTGGTGCAGCCCGGCACGGTTTTCGGTACATCGAAAACGTCCGACGTTTTATCCGGCTATAGTGCTGCTATAGTTATCCGTTGGGGCATCAAACGACCTCCGATTGGGACGAAATTTGGCAGGCGGTCTACCTATGATACAACAAGACTGCACGCCAACTTTCAACCCATTCCAAGAACATTTTTATCCCACTTATAAAATAATATTTCGGAGGTGCCGCGGGCGCGTGCGAGTGTGTCGGGACTCGAAACGGACAACAGAAGGAACGGGGAGAACGCCAACTACGAACGGATGCAAGTTTTGAAAAACATGCGGATGAAATGCACATGATGACATGGCCAAGTGCAACATGAAAGCGAATGACATGGCAACGACGACGAATAAAAGGAAGACATCTGGAGCATCGGTCTCGGGGCGTCACAACTCTCCTCCACTAATAGAAGATCTGGACCCGAGATCTTAGGAAGGAACCGGAAGATGGAATAGGAAGATGAAAACAAAGTTGCTTGTTGGACAAACGAGTGAAACCAATAAACCTCGAAGGTTGCAAAGAGTTGAAGAATGGCTTGAGGAACAAGCAAGAATTCGAAACCACTCTGGTTGAAACGAGATAGATAAGGAACGAGAACAAAAAGAATTTGGGCAGCACTCCGGTAGAAAAGAGAAGCAAAGCTTGATAAGATGAAAAGAACTTGAAAAGAGGACACAACACTCCGGTAACATGGATAAGCAAGGAAAGAACATGATCTTGGCGAAACGAGATAATGGGTCAAAGAGAGTAACACCACAATGCCTCCGGAACGAAAGAATAGAAGCTAGGTCGTTGGAAAGAAAAGAACGCAGAAGAAAATGACAACTTCCACCACAATTGAATTTGAAAAGCATCCTTACAAGAAGGATTGAACGGAGTTGTTGGAAAATTAACAATGAATAGAATAAGCTTGTTGTGGGCTTATGGAAAACATCTCAAAGTTATGAGGTGACAACCGGCCACTATGGAAACAACTGATTGCTTGAGATCTCGAAGAGATGAAAACCCTTTCACCGAGAAGAGAAGGAGAAACTTGGATCATTGATAAGCACCACAAATAGCAACAATCCTTAGGAAAATGCTTTAGGTGAAATCTATACCAAGATAACTCCAATGAAGAGGTTGATGGGTTTAAAATATCTCATTCTTGACAACTGTGAATCATGAAACACGAAGACAAATTGTCAAGAAGGAAATAATACCACCTCAAAAGATAAGGTAGAAAGAATTGCACTTTGGAATGCAAGATGAAGAATGCTTGAGCTCATTGAAGAACACTTCGAGAATGAATTAAATCCTTGACGAACCACCATGAAGAACTCCGGTAAACAAAAGGATGATAGAAACGATGGTTGAAAAGAACAAGATGAAGCCTTGTAGTGATTTTAGATGGAGCTTCGCGATGAGATAACCGAGAAAACTTGGAACTCCGGAAAAGAAAGATGAACAGCTAGAACCGAGAATTTATTCATCAAGAACAAACTCCGGAAGAAGGAATTAAATCACCTCCATGAACAAGAATAAGAATTATGATATGTCTATCCTTGATCAACTTAAATTGATGACAAGCAACGGATTTGCATACTACTTATTCTTCTTGAAAAAGATTGAATAGAGATATAGCGCCAACTTGACGAAATCTTCGAGGAAACACCGGTAAGATTTTGGAAAGAACAAATGAATTGATACGATAACAAAGGAATAGAAATCTTGAATGAACCACCGTAAGAAATGACAATGAACGAAGAAAAGAGAAGGAGTCACCAGGAAGAATTAGAAAACGAACGAAGATACTGAGGGAATTTAGATACAAAAGAACGAGAGATGAATGTTGAGAATGAAGAATTCTTCTGAAATGAAGGCCTTCGGAGAATCAAAATGAAAACAACTCCTGAAATACTCCGGATGGGTATGAAAAGAATTTCTCACAATCAAAAACAATTGTGAGGATGGCATGAAGCTAGAACCACGAATCTTCAAGAGAACGGATATGCTTTAAGAGAAACTCTTCTTCGGTCTTCAAAGCTGAGCATGACGACGAGAACCACCATGAAGATTTTGTGAGATACTCCGGAATAATGAAGAATACAAAGGTTGAGCCAAAGATGAAAATAATTTGAAAGCGATCTTGGAGAGGCAATTGACTGATGAAATTCATTCTTATGTCAAACTTTGAAAGAATTTGAGAATAACTCCGGAAAAAATTAAAAGAGTCAGGTAAGATCCTGGGAAAAGACCTGTGGGTTAGGGCCCACTCAAAATAAAAACAGCGTTAGAACGATTGCTTGAAAGAGAGAAAATGCACCGGAAAGATTTAAATGGATTGGATGTGGTAACAACCTCGAACTAGCTTGAACGGATCTTGAATGGAAAGATGAATCTTCTGAGATACTTCCTGCACTCCGGATATGAATAGGGAGAGTTGAATAAACAAAAGAGGCTTGGGTAAGAATTTCCAACATGGGACAAATATTTGAATCAATGAAAGGGAAATGATCAACACCGAAGCTTCAATTAAATCCACCGGAGAAGAAAACAAGAACGAAGAATGATGAACTTGTAGCTCCTGAGCATCTTCATGAGAATCACCGGAGAAGCACATGAAGGAAAAGAATGAAGAGACTTCACCAAATAAAATGGATACTTGATTTGAGAATTTGACTCTGCAAAGAAAAAGGGTGGGAGGGTGGGGAAAATAAAGACAGCTTCGGATGGATGAAATGAACTCCGTTGAATAAACTGGGAATTGAACTCACAAATGTTGAAAGGATCGGATCAACTTGAAGAGAAGCAGACCGGGTGAAAAAAATTGTCATGACAATCTCAATGATCAAAAGGATTGGCCTTCACATCAAAATATGGGAACACCGCTTAGGAAAGATTTAGAATCCACACTTGACTTCGAAGCAACTCGAATACCACAACAACAAAAACAACACAAGGATTTGGCTTGTAGAATAAGCCGGAACAAACATATGACAGACCCCATATCGTATCATGTGTCTGTTGGAAAAGATATTCTAGGTAATACTTGAATTCCCACCTAAGAACTCCCGAAACTTCTTGGTTATAAGATCAGGTTGCGGATATGGGAACCTACTCAGCACACAACAATAATATCCTAATCAGCTGCAACCAATCCGCAACCTTCACACATGACCAAGAAACTTCGCAAATTCGTCTACCTCAGACCTTTCAAAACACAACGATACTAGTCATAGTGGATCATCCGCGCTATCTCCACCAGTACTGGGGAAAAGTCACGGCACTATTTGCCACCACAAAAAGTATAGAAGCGTTTCGATGTCGGTGTCCTCTGGTATTCTCGGAACCGAAACGATAGCGAGTGTGACAAAACCCCTTGGAGCTCAACTCCCCGCGTCCAATCCATACGGCCAGGAGGCACCAAGAAAAGAGTCACGTCACACCGATATCGCAACCATTCCAACAATACCCGCGAGATCCTAAAATTTTTTTGAGTGAGAAGAGATAGTAGAATCAAAACACCTACGTAACAATTGCTCACCAGAGCGACGAAGGGGATAAGGAGTAAAAAGAATTCCTACTCTCCGATATATAGCTAGACTCAAAATAGTTTTTCTTCTATACTCGCCAACGGTTCGATCAATCAAGGGGGCTCCTATGGTCGGTCGACGCTCTGATACCAACTTGTCACGCCCAATATGCGATCCTATTCTCGAGGAACTCGGAGGCCCCACCAAGAGTAGAAACGCATATTGGAGACGCTTGCAAGGTGGATATCATTACATCGTACCACATACATAATAGATGGGGATACATAAAAATACATACAATCATCACATGAATACATCAATACATAATAAACATCTTACAGAAGGGCAGCATCTGACTACGGATGAAATCAAACGAAAAGAAGAACGACATCCACCCTGCTATCCCAGGCTGCCGACCAGGAACCTATCCCCAGATCGACGAGGAAGAAGAAGCAGAAGAAGAACTCCAAAAGCAAACAAGCATCTCTCTCACGTCAAGACATCGCATTACCTGAACCTGCAACTGTTGTTGTAGTAATCTGTGAGCCACGAGGACTCAGCAATCCCATAACCATGGGTAGCAAGACTATCAAAGCTTAAATGGGTATGGAAGGGTAAGGTGGTGAGGTTGCAGCAAGCACTAAGCATTGTATGGTGGCTAACTTACGAGTACAAGAATAAGAAGAGTAAACTACGCATAACGGTCGCAATCTAATAATGATCAAGAAGTGATCCTGAACACCTACTTACGAGTCAAACATAACCCCACCGTGTTCTCTTCTCGAACTTCCTCGAAAAGAGACGATCACGGTTATGCACACGGTTGGTGTATTTTAATTAGGATTTAGTGTCAAGTTCTCTACAACCGGAGGTTATAAATATCCAAGCGCCACATAACCGCGGGCACGGCTTCGCGAAAGATTTAACCCTGCACGGGTGTTCCAACCTGGCCCATCATAAGACTACACAAGCTGCGGTGGAAATACCTCAACCTCGAGATAGCCCAAAGTATCCTCGGAATCCCGGTGCACAAGACATTTCGACAATGGTAACACAATTCCAGCAAGACCTCCCGGTATACCGACAATCCTGATAGGAGTCCCACGTATCTCGTTTTCAGGGCACACCGGATGGGCAAGACGTCGGGTTAGCTGAGACCCTGGTTGCCCAGGGGGCGCCGGACATCGCCCGGTTTGGACCAACACCATCAGCACTGGCCCACCTGTATTATGTGGAATTAAAAGAATCCTCAGGCTCATGACGCCCTATGCCAATTAATTATTTAGTTCAGTATTATTATGTTGGCAAATGTTAAAACCAATGTTGGGCCTTGCTGGAAGCGGTTATTCAAAGCGAACTGTCAAGAGGGTCCCATTCCCCTGAGCATGTTAGGAACGCTAAACATGGATCATAACACCAGCATTACGGAAACTAGGGCGGCTTGAGTGGAACAAAACACTAGGCAAAAGGCCGAGCCTTCCACCCAATACCAAGTATATAGATGCATTAATTAAATAAGAGATATTGTGATATCCCAACATATCCATGTCCCAACATGGAACAACCTGCAAGAGCACCTGCAACTAGCAACGCTATAAGAAATGGGTTGAGCAAAGCAGTAACATAGCCAAACAACGGTTTGCTGGGTAAGGGTGGTTAGAGGCTGTATCATGGCATATGGGAGGCTGACATATATGTGGTAGGAAGCGCGACATAGCGATAGCAACGGGACAACTAGCAAGCAAAAATAGTAAAGATATCCAAGGTTATGATCATCTTGCCTGAAATCCCGCTCGGAAGAAGATCGAGTCCATGAAGAAGACGAACACGCATAGTCGAATGAATCCTCACAATCGCAACGAAACCGGAACTATCGAGAAGAAGCACAACCGGAAAGAGGCAAACAACATGGTAAACACACAAGCATCAACATGGCATGATGCACAATCCACATATGATGCATGACACGATTAAATATTGTTAAACATGGCAAGAGATGAAGCATAAGCAATCCATACAACTAGGCAAGTTTAAATGAGGCTGGAAACACAAACAACAATTCCGGAAATCCCCATATGCAAATTTCGAAATTGGTACTGATCTGAATTAAACACAATGTTAAAGTTGTTAAACAGCAAGTTAACATGCATAATGATGATATACACATTTTTCTAGTCAAGTTACATATGTAGATCATTTAATTCGGAGCTACGGTGTAGAAGATATGAGCTAAACAAGTTTAACATGGCATATGGTACGAAATGCATGGAAACATCAACAACACACTCTCAAATCAAGGATGCAACATGAAAACATGAATCTACACACAAATCTAAGCAAGTTTCATATAGGACATGATCAAAACGGAGCAACGGTTCAACATTTACAATCAACACAAGCTATAATAATAATCTGCCCAAAACAGTAACATGGCACTTTGCAAACACCAAAACAGCAAGCTACAGGCACATGATGGGCACAAACTTGATATGTACTTAAAGTAGATATGACATACTTCAAATTATCTTTAAGGTTCAAGTTCATAGGCGTTAAGGTTAAGTCAATATGATCCATGCAAAATGCAATGTTCTGCTAAACAGGGCATATACATGAGCAGAGTTAACATGATGGCAACTTGAGAGCAAGAAAGAGACATGATACAGGAACTTTACATGGCAACCAAAGGCATGGCATCTAAGTACACATTGCATAGACCAAATCACATGAAGGAATCATATGCATATGAGCTATAGATTAGTGGCAACCATCAAGCACAGTTGGCAAGTTTATAACACAGACAGTTTTACTCAGAACAGCAACATTAACTAGGCATGTTTACAAGCTCATGGCACTCACATCAAGGCATATCATGGCATGAAATAAATACTAGCAGCAAGAAGACATGAAAATGCTCCAAAGTCATGTTGACAAGTTGCTTATATGGTGCATGCATTAAATCACACAAAAATGACAAAATGACAAATATTAACAGTTTACTGTAGTAACATTAGGATGCACTTTTGCAACAGAGATAATGACATGTAGATGACTTCTATCATGAATGCAAATGCAACCATCATGTAGAGCACGAAGAGTAGAACAATTTACATATATAAATCTGTGTTGACACCTGATTTTGGCACGATGCAAAATGTAGTAAAAGTGGACTCAAGCGAAAAGCTTGCCGGTTTTGAGTGCTTGCCGAAGACCCAAACAGAGGCAGGAGACGGCCCGGCAAGGAGGCGATCCGGCAAGGAGAAACTTTGAAGTTTGGGCCATTTCCATCCGATCTCATCTCGAAAGCCGAAATTGTGTTCGAAATACTGGGATTTTGTATCCAGAACACTATTCGGCTGATTGCGCCCTCAAGATGATCTCATATGAGAAAACTTTCTACATGAATTGTCTTCGTCTCGTCGAAACGGTCAGAATTGCTTTTGGGCACATTTTCATTCGAGGTCGTCTGCTGCCTCAAAAAGGGCCCGCAAGGTGCAGCCAGAAAGCTTGCCGCGTGAATAGTAAGCTTGCCGGGGAAGGCTTGCCGCGCGTGAACAGTAACCTTGCCGGGTGAACAGTACGTTGCCGGGGAACCTTGCCGGGTGAACAGTAACCTTACCCGGGGAAGGCTTGCCGCGCGTGAACAGTAACCTCTTTGCCGGGTGAACAGTAACTTCTTGCCGGGTGAACAGTAACTTCTTGCCGGGGTGAACAGTACTTGCCGGGGAGGCTTGCCGCGCGTGAACAGTAACCTTGCCGGGTGAACAGTACTTTGCCGGGGAAAGCTTGTCGCGCGTGAACAGTACTTGCCGGGGAAAAGCTTGCCGCGTGTGAACAGTAATCTTGCCGGGGTGAACAGTACTCTTGCCCGTGTGAACAGTATCTTGCCGGGAAGGCTTGCCGCGTGAACAGTAAACTGTCCGACGAGATGCTGAAGATGGGCTCAAATACTTATCTAGATGGCCTCAGATCAAAAAGTGTTCAACATGAAAGTTGTTCGTCTCGTCGAAACGGTCAACTTTACTTTTGGAGTCATTATCATCTGAGATAGTATACGGCCTGCAAAGTTATTACAGAACTCGGACAGTCAAGAAAACTGCATGATTGAATCCGACCCACAGTTAAAGATAGGCCCTAAAATTCATAAATATGGCCTTAGAAGGAGAAGTGGCCTGCGTTGTCATATGCAGATTGTCGAGGCGGACAAGTTTGATGTTGGACTCGTCTCCATCCGAGTTAGTACGCAATTTCTACGACCAAAACAAGGAGCAGGACAGAAGTCTGGGTCAGATTCAGACTAAATCCGAGTTAGACTGGAACCAGGACTCTAGGACGTGAATTGATGTAATTCTCTTGTAAGGAAAGCTTAGATGAATCCTTTGCTTGTACGGGAAGTCCAACCCCCTCTTAAATAGAAGAGGTGATGGCCGATTGAAACAACACACAATCGAACAAACACATCTATATCTTTTACCCTACTTTTATCCCTCTCCCTTGTATCTTTCTTCTCGTTCTTCGTTCGTTCTTCGTATTGAAGTGCGGCGATCTTCGAGGCCCTAGGGGCGAGCGAATCGACCTAGGGCAGCCCATCGTCCATCCGTGACTCCTGACGGGTTCCATCCCGGAGAAGCGGTGCGTCGGGTCTACAAAAGCGTCCGCCGGTTTGCTTGCGTACCGCGCTGCCAGACGGACCTCCCACGGTGCGAGCTGCGGAGCATCTCCCTCGGCGCCGCGGGTACGCGTGACGCACACGAACTATGTTAGGCTGAATTAACATTTTCTTCCCCTCCAAAGTCATGGTATTCATTGGGAAGGGCTGTCTATCAACTTGCATCTCAGAAAAACTCAATCGTCCGTCATTAATGGCCGATTGTATCTGTCTCCGAAAAACATTGCAATCATTAGTAGCATGAGAAAATGAATTATGATATTTGCAATAAGCACGCCGTTTCAGCTCCTCAAACGGCGGTATGGTGTGTGATATTCTAATCATCTTTTCTTGCAAGAGAGCATCAAATATTCTATCACACTTGGATATATCAAAAGTAAATTTCATCTCCTCATCACGATTTTTACGAATCGGCTTAAGAGCATTGCATGCATAGGGTTTGGCCTTTGAGGACCAAACAAATTCAGTGGTACAGACATCAACCTCATCGTCCGAATATTCATCATTATAATCAAGCATATGCATTCTAGGACGATCGGTTGTTGACCTATGGATTTCTTTACTTCGGCTTTCTTGAGCCAAAGCTTTCTGCAAGACTTGGTTAATATTTAAAAATTCATAACTTTCTAGCCTCTCCTTAATGTGAGTTTTCAAACCATTAAGGACAAGATCTGCCAAGTCTCTTTCGGTTATCACTAAGCTATAGCATCGGTTTTTTATATCTCTAAATCTTTTGACATAATCAGTGACCGATTCATCATGCTTTTGCCTAACCGATGTAAGATGTGATAACTTAAGCTCATTGTCGCCACTATAAAAATGATCATGAAACTTTTGCTCTAGTTGCGACCATAAGAGAATTGAGCCAGGTGGCAAAGCAGCAAACCATGAAAATGCGGTGCCAGTTAAAGATAAGGGAAATAACCGCACTTTCAATTCTTCTATGGAACTTGCTTCACCCAACTGTGCTAGATACTGACTCACATGCTCCCAAGTTGTTTTTGTGCCCTCTCCACTAAATTTGACAAAATCAGGAACCTTATAACCTGGAGGGTACAAAACTGCGTCGAAGTGTTCAGGATAAGGCTTTTGATACACACGACTCTTTACTTTCGGCTCGTTTCCGAAAGTTTCTTGAAACATATTATGCAAATCCTCCCTTAATTTGGCTAAAATTGGATCCGAGGTAGATGAAGATGCTTGTGGCAATGACATAGGAGCAACTTGGGAACTAGCTAGCGATGCAACTTGTGGAGTAGGCGCTGAAACATAATTCGGCGGGAGACCAAACATGCTTGTATTCATAGGTGATGTGACAAAGTAATTCGGCGTAGACGCCGAATTGGGCACACTCATAATAGGATTAGGGTATGTAGGTGCGGCCACAAGTTGATTGGTTTGGCTAGGATAAAAATTCATCGGCAAATTGTAATGTTGTTGCATGGGAAGTGCCGATGAAATAGGTAAAGTTGGATTAGGTTTTTCTGGGCTACTGGATACACCAACATTACCACTAGATGACGGCGGCATATTTTTCTGAGCATTGGTATTTGCCACGAAAGAATTGTACGCCATCACATTACCCTTACTAACAAGACTTTCGATCACAGCCAGTTGCTCAGGAGAAAAAACTTTGCCCACAGTGATTTCATCTTGTTCATCAATGGGAGGAGGTAACCTGATTTCTCCAATCGGAGTGACGTTGCCTTGGCGGTCCTTCTTGAAACTTGAAAGAAACGCCTCCAAATCCTCCTCCTCGCGCTTCTTCTTGAGCGCCTCAAAAGCCTCTTCACGCTTTTTCTTGAGCGCTTCGTAGGCCTGGCGATGTTCCTCCGATAGCTCATCAAGACCGGGCTTAATGATGTTATCGGCGCTAACTTCTGAGGGCTGGGGAAGATTTGACATGGTTGATGATGATTCTTGATCTTTCGTCCCCAGCGGAGTCGCCAAAAAGTGTGTTGACACACGAACGCGTCACGCGTACCCGCGGCGCCGAGGGAGATGCTCCGCAGCTCGCACCGTGGGAGGTCCGTCCGGCAGCGCGGTACGCAAGCAAACCGGCGGACGCTTTTGTAGACCCGACGCACCGCTTCTCCGGGATGGAACCCGTCAGGAGTCACGGATGGACGATGGGCTGCCCTAGGTCGATTCGCTCGCCCCTAGGGCCTCGAGGATCGCCGCACTTCAATACGAAGAACGAACGAAGAACGAGAAGAAAGATACAAGGGAGAGGGATAAAAGTAGGGTAAAAGATATAGATGTGTTTGTTCGATTGTGTGTTGTTTCAATCGGCCATCACCTCTTCTATTTAAGAGGGGGTTGGACTTCCCGTACAAGCAAAGGATTCATCTAAGCTTTCCTTACAAGAGAATTACATCAATTCACGTCCTAGAGTCCTGGTTCCAGTCTAACTCGGATTTAGTCTGAATCTGACCCAGACTTCTGTCCTGCTCCTTGTTTTGGTCGTAGAAATTGCGTACTAACTCGGATGGAGACGAGTCCAACATCAAACTTGTCCGCCTCGACAATCTGCATATGACAACGCGGACCACTTCTCCTTCTAAGGCCATATTTATGAATTTTAGGGCCTATCTTTAACTGTGGGTCGGATTCAATCATGCAGTTTTCTTGACTGTCCGAGTTCTGTAATAACTTTGCAGGCCGTATACTATCTCAGATAATGATGACTCCAAAAGTAAAGTTGACCGTTTCGACGAGACGAACAACTTTCATGTTGAACACTTTTTGATCTGAGGCCATCTAGATAAGTATTTGAGCCCATCTTCAGCATCTCGTCGGACAGTTTTACTGTTCACGCGACAAGCCTTCCGCGGGAAGGTACTGTTCACCCGGCAAGAGTACTGTTCACCCGGCAAAGATTACTGTTCACACGCGGCAAGCTTTTCCCCGGCAAGTACTGTTCACGCGCGACAAGCTTTCCCCGGCAAAGTACTGTTCACCCGGCAAGGTTACTGTTCACGCGCGGCAAGCCTCCCCGGCAAGTACTGTTCACCCCGGCAAGAAGTTACTGTTCACCCGGCAAGAAGTTACTGTTCACCCGGCAAAGAGGTTACTGTTCACGCACGGCAAGCCTTCCCCGGGCAAGGTTACTGTTCACCCGGCAAGGTTCCCCGGCAACGAACTGTTCACCCGGCAAGGTTACTGTTCACGCGTGGCAAGCCTTCCCCGGCAAGCTTACTATTCACGCGGCAAGCTTTCTGGCTGCACCTTGCGGGCCCTTTTTGAGGCAGCAGACGACCTCGAATGAAAATGTGCCCAAAAGCAATTCTGACCGTTTCGACGAGACGAAGACAATTCATGTAGAAAGTTTTCTCATATGAGATCATCTTGAGGGCGCAATCAGCCGAATAGTGTTCTGGATACAAAATCCCAGTATTTCGAACACAATTTCGGCTTTCGAGATGAGATCGGATGGAAATGGCCCAAACTTCAAAGTTTCTCCTTGCCGGATCGCCTCCTTGCCGGGCCGTCTCCTGCCTCTGTTTGGGTCTTCGGCAAGCACTCAAAACCGGCAAGCTTTTCGCTTGAGTCCACTTTTACTACATTTTGCATCGTGCCAAAATCAGGTGTCAACAATCATCATCATAGGATCAACATGCACAGAGATATGGACATCACAAAATGCATATATGCTGTTGAAATCATCACCTCGCAGAAATCGGGACGGGGGGATACTGGGACGAGGCGGATCGGGACGGCGCGGTGCGGGGGCGGCGTTTGGATGGCGGTACGGCGTGGATCCGGGACGGGGCCATCCCGGCGGTGGGCAGAGGAGGCCATGGCGGCGGCTGGCTCGGCGACAGCGGCAAGGCCGGGGGTGGCGAGGTCCCGTGCGGCCGGGAAGGACGGATCTGGCCGGAATCCTCCAGATCCGGGCGGCGGCCGAGGCAGGTCGGCGGGGCGGTGGAGCGAGGCGGCGGCGCGGTGCGCGGTGCGGTGGCACGAGAGCAGCGAGGCGGCAGCGCGCGGTAGGCAAGGCGGCGAGCGGGCGCAGGGCGAGGGCGAGGCCGCCGGTGGTGCGGGGTCGTGGTCGGGCTCCGGCGAGCCTGGTGGCCGGCGGCGTGGCGAGGCGCTCGGGGCAGGAGCTCTTGCGGGGAGTGGCGGCGTGGTCGGGCCCCGATGGGCTCGCGCGGGCCGCGCGCGGGTTCGGACGGGCCGCGGCGAAGGAGGGCTGGACAGGGGCGCGTGGCGGCTTGGGGTTGGCTGCGGCTGGCGGCGCAGGTGGCGGCTGCCCGCTCGGGCGGCGCCAAGTGGCGGCGGAGGAGCGGTGGGAAATGGCTGGCGGTGCGGATTTCGAGTAGGAAGGCTAGGGTTGCCAGATTTGGATAAGGGGTTGTCCATTTATAGGCAAGAGGGGCTAGAAGGAGGGGTTTGAGGCCGTGTAGAGGGGATTGGGCCAAGAAGAGAGGGAAGTGGTGCAGCCCGGCACGGTTTTTGGTACACCGAAAACGTCCGACGTTTTATCCGGCCATAGTGCCGCTATAGTTATCCGTTGGGGCATCAAAGGACCTCCGATTGGGACAAAATTTGGCAGGCGGTCTACCTATGATACAACAAGACTGCACGCCAACTTTCAACCCATTCCGAGAACATTTTTATCCCACTTATAAAATAATATTTCGGAGGTGCCACGTGCACGTGCGAGTGTGTCGGGACTCTAAACGGACAACGGAAGTAACGGGGAGAACGCCAACTACGAACGGATGCAAGTTTTGAAAAACATGCGGATGAAATGCACATGATGACATGGCCAAGTGCAACATGCAAGCGAATGACATGGCAACGACGACGAATAAAAGGAAGACATCTGGAGCATCGGTCTCGGGGCGTCACACGTGGCATCATCTTGCCGCAGTTCATCTTGATCCTGCTCATCGAAGGCCAAGACTCGAGGTGACCCGTATCTGGGTTCCATGGGGAGCACCGTTTCTACACCATTAACAAGGGAGAAGGGTGTCTGGCCAGTGGCTCGACTTGGTGTCATTCTGATTGACCAAAGAACCGCCGGCAACTCTTCCACCCAGCGCCTTCCACACTTGTGCAGCCTGTCGAAAGTTCTGGTCTTGAGACCATGTACCACTTCTGCATTTGCCCTCTCTACTTGTCCATTGCTCCTTGGGTGAGCAACAGATGCGTAGCAGATCTTGTTTCCAAGTTCTTGGCATTATGCCGTGAAGGCGCGGCTCATGAATTGGGTGCGGTTGTCGGTGATGATCCTATTGGGTACACCAAAACGAGCAACCAATCCTTTGAGAAACTTGATGGCTGACTGTGCCGTCACCTTCCTCACTGGCTCTACCTCACTTTGTAAACTTGTTGATTGCAACGTACAAAAATTCAAAGCCCCCGGTAGCACAGGGGAAGGCGCGGACGATGTCGAGCCCCCAGACCGAGAAAGGCCAGGAGAGAGGGATGGTTTGGAGGGCTTGAGTTGGCTGGTGGATGTCCTTGGAGTGGAACTGGCATGCTTCGCACCTGATGACCACCGCCAAGGTGTCTTGAAGGGTTGTCGGCCAGTAGAATCCTTGACGGAATGCCTTGCCGACAAGTGCGCGTGACCCAATGTGAGAGCCACACATCCCTTCATGCATCTCTTCCAACAGCCTATGTCCATCATCCCGGCAGATGCACTTCAATTTCACCCCGTTTGGTCTCTTCCTGTACAAAATGTTGTCAACAAATTTGTACATCCTTGATTGACGGGCTACTCTTTCTGCGTCTTCTTGCTCATCAGGAATATCTCCTGTCTGAAGGTACTGGACAATTGGCTGTGCCCATGTCGGAACCTGTGGCTCGACGACAAGGACTAAAGGTACTTCTTCCTCTACGGGAGCGCTTGCCTCGATGGCAAGGATCTGGCTTGCCGGAAGCTGCGGCTCACCAGCTAAGGGTGTCTTGTCGGCGGTATCTACTTTCTTGGCGGCTGCCGGCAGCTCTGTCGGAAAGTAACCACCAACATCTTGCTTTCCCTTCTTTGCTAGCCTCGATGGTGTAACGGACGGCTGAGTCAGATGGAGCACAAAAGTTACTGGTTCCACAGGCATCTTTTGGGCAGCAAGCTTTAACAGGTCGTCGGCAATCCATTTCTGGGCAAGGGGAACGTGATCCGCTTGTAGACTGTCAAAGTGCTCTTCCAACTTCCTCACTTCATCAACATAGGCCTCCATCAAAGGGCTCTGGTAATCCTTGTTGAACTGCCTCACCACAAGCTGCGAGTCACCTCTGATAATCAACTTTCGAATACCAAGGTCGATTGCAATGCATAGGCCAGCAAGCAATCCCTCGTACTCAGCAGTGTTGTTGGTGGCCTGCTCCCTGGGAAAGTGCATCTGGAGCACGTACTTGAGGTGCTCTCCGGTGGGTGCTATAAGTAGCACGCTGGCACCGGCGCCTTTCAGTGTGAAAGCACCATCAAAGTACATGACCCAATCATCAACAGTTTCCTTGCCGGGGAGAGAGGTCTCTGGGATTTCTTCGTCTGGCATTGGGGTCCATTCTGCAATAAATTCTACCAAAGCCCTACTCTGAATTGTTGAGGTACTCTCAAACTTCAAATCAAAACTTGACAGCTCCAATGCCCACTCCACAATCCTGCCGGTTGCTTTTGGATTTCTCAGAATTCGTTGCAAAGGAAAGCGAGTGACAACGGTGACTTGTTGTGCTTGAAAGTAGTGGCGCAGCTTCCTTGACGCCATGAGAAGGCCAAAGAGCAACTTTTGCACACCAGAATACCTTGACCTAACCCCTTGTAGGAGGGAGCTGACAAAGTAAATTGGGCACTGCACCATCTTCTTCTTCTGCACGATTGGTTGATCTGGCTCGCTTGCCTCCACAATCTCTGGCTTGTCGGCACTTGACCTGGCCAGAGAAGATTCTGGCTTGTCGGGGCGTGGCTTTGCGGATGCTACCTCCTCTTCATCTGCCTCTCTTTCAGCCACAAGTGCAGCACTAACCACTTGATTCGTTGGCGCTAAGTATAGCAGCAATGTCTCTTGCGGCCTAGGCACAACTAAGACTGGCAGAGAGGATTGTACTCCTTCAAATCTTGGAGCGCGGCCTCTGCTGCCGGAGCCCAGTTCACTGGGCTTGCCTTTTTCAATATTTTGAAAAATGGCAAGGCGCGCACTGCCGATTTGGAGATGAACCTGCTGAGAGCGGCAACACAGCCGGCAAGACGCCTGACGTCTTTGACGCGTCTTGGTGCTTCAATCTGCTCAATTGCCTTGATCTTGTCGGGGTTGGCTTCAATCCCTCTCTGAGATACAAAGAACCCAAGAAGCTTGCCAGACGGAACACCGAACACACACTTCTCGGGGTTGAGCTTCAAGTTGAGTTTGCGCAAGTTCGCAAATGTTTCTTCCAAATCTTGGATCAGTGTTGACTTGTCTCTGGTTTTGACCACAATGTCATCCATGTAGGCTTCCAAATTTCTGTGCAGCTGTGGCTCAAAACCGATCTGAACTGCTCTAGCAAATGTCGCCCCAGCACTCTTCAATCCGAAAGGCATACGCAAAAAGCAGTATGTGCCACATGGAGTGATGAATGCGGTTTTCTACTCATCCTCCTTGGCCATAAAAATCTGATGATAACCAGAATAGGCATCAAGGAAAGAGAGTAACTCACAGCCGGCAGTGGAGTCCACAATCTGGTCGATGCACGGCAAAGGGAAAGGGTCTTTTGGACAAGCTTTATTTATATTAGTGAAGTCTATACAAAGCGTCCACTTCCCATTCGCCTTGCGCACTACCACTGGATTGGCTAACCACGTGGGGTGTAACACTCCTCTGACCAGGCCTGCTACCTCTAGCTTCTTGATCTCTTCGGCAATAAACTCTTGCCGCTCCAAGGCTTGCTTTCTGACCTTCTGCTTGACGGGTCTCGCATGAGGGCAGACAGCAAGGTGGTGCTCAATTACCTCCCTAGGAATGCCGGGGATGTCAGATGCTTGCCAAGCAAACACATCGACATTCACCCGTAGGAAGGCAACGAGCTCGCTTTCCTATTTGTCACTGAGAGCGGCACTTATGGAAAAAGTGCCACTCGTCCCATCTTCCCTTGTATAGACTTGCTTGGTCGCCGGCGCAAAGGCCTTGGCTGTCTTGCTCTTGCCGGTAGAGCTCTCTGGTATGTCCTCAACAGGCATGCTGCACTCTAAAGTGTGCTTCCCGGAGTCCTTATCAGAGGTCTTGCCGGTCTTCTTCTTCTTCTTTCCTTCCTCGTGAGCTTTGCCGGCAGGAGCAGGAACCTTGATGGCAAATGCTGCCACTGCCTCCCGGTAGAGCTTGTCAGCACAGATGATTGTGTCCTTCTGGTTGGACCAGATGGTGAGAACGCCCATCAGCCCTGGCATCTTGATGACGTTGTACGCGAAATGCGACGCAGCCATGAACTTAGCCAGCGCCGGGTGGCCCAGGATTCCATTGTATGGCAGCAGCAGCTTGACGACGTCGAAGACAATCTTCTCTGTCTGGTAGTTGAGGTCGCTGCCAAATGTGACCAACAGTGTGATCTGGCCTTTCGGTTTGTTCCTCCCTAGACTGATCCCTTGGAAAGTGCCTGTCTTCTCGAGATCCTTGTCGGGGATCTGCAGCCTCTTGATCATGTCAGGAGAGATCAAGTTCAAGCCGGCCCCACCGTCAACCAGCATGTTTGTCACCTTGAGGTTGCAGATTGTTGGCGAAACCAACAATGGCAAACACCCGACCGCAGTAGTGGGATCAGGGTGATCCTCAGCTTCAAAGACGATGGGCGTGTGTGACCACTTGAGTGGCTTCTGCGCTCCCATCATGGGCTCCGCGGCATTCACCTCGCGGACCCATTGCTTCAGTTGCCAGTCGGAGGAGTGCAAAGATGTGCCTCCGTCAACACACAGGGCTTCCACTGCATTCTGGAACTCATTTTCGGACCCATCTTCATCCTCATCACCCTCATCTTCTTTCTGGCCCTGAGCGGCCTTTTCTTTCGGCTGCTTGGCCTTACCGCGGTGGTCTTCGCGGCCACCATGATTTTGCTTGCCGGATCCACCGGCACTATCTTGGCCTTTCTCATTGTCGCGCTTCTCGTATTCAGCTTTCTGCTTCTCGGCAAGCTGCTCCACTTGCCGGCACTCCTGGAGATCGTGGCCCTTGGTACGGTGGATCTTGCAATACTGCCCACCGGTCTTGCCACCCTTGTTGCCTGCCGCAGCCTCCCGACAGTCAGCGCATCCGGCAACCTCCTTGCTGGGGCCTTCTGCCTTGGGCTTGTTGGCGGCGTTGGCGTCACCGAGGCTTTCTACTGCCATCACTGACTTGCCATTGCGCTTCCTGTTACGCTTCCGGCCCTTCTTCTATGGGGTTGATGCGTCGTCTGCGCCGTCGTCCTCGGTGTCGACTTCGGCGCCAGCATCTTCCCCAGGGAGTCGCCTCCCTTCTTCAGCACGTGCACACTTATCCGCCAAAGCGTACAGGTTGTTGATGGTCCTGACTTTCTCGATGTTCATCTTAGACCACATTCTATGGTTGCGCACGTTCGTGTGGAACGCGGCACACACAGCTGCGGGATGAACATCGGGGATGTTGTGGTGCACACGGCTGAACCTTTGTATATACTTGCGGAGGGGCTCGCCATCCCTCTGGGGTATCACATGCAAATCGCTAGCTTGACGAGGGAGCTTGTGGCCACCCTGGTAAGCACCAACGAAGCAATGGCACAGATCGGACCAAGAAGAAATGGAGCCGTTCGGCAAGTTCACCAACCATGATCTGACGTTGGGCTTGAGCGCCAACGGAAAGTAGTGGGCCAGTATCTTGTCGTCCCGGCCCCCGGCAGCCTGCGCCGCAATGGTGTAGATTCCAAGGAACTCGGACGGGCTGAGCGTGCCGTCATATCTATCGGGCAGCTCTGGCTTGAAGGGACGGGTGGATGGCCAGGAAACCTGCCGCAGCTCACGAGTAAACGCTGGGCAGCCTACCTCATATGGTAAACACCCAGGGTACCCTGGCACAGGCACGTCTACTGCCGGCCCGGCACGGTCGTCTGATAGATGGCGTGCCTCCCGACGCCGCTCGATCTTTGTACGAGCGTCATCGACGCGCAGTTCATGGAGCACTTGGCGCTGGTCTTGAGGCCCCGTGGATCCGACGATGCCATGGACATAGCGTCCTGGTCATCGGATCGGCGAGCTTGTCGCCACTGTGGTTGTTGACGTGGAGGCGACTGCACCGTTGGTTCACCGTCTCTTGCACGTCAGCCAGTTGGTCCTGTCGGCACTGTGGGTGGTCGTTTGGAGGGTCCCACCTCTTGTGTTTTGCCAGGATCAGCAAAACTGATGAGACTCTGGATGGTGGCCCTCCATTCATCCATCTTGTCAGGAGCTGGCAGGAAGTTCAAAAGCATTTGAACCCGCGCCACGGCTTCTGCCGCCGTGGTTGGCATGGTGGGGAACACGGAACGGGACGGCGTTCGACTCCTAGCAGGGCAAACAGGAATCTCGTCGCGTACCTGTTGCCACAACGCATGCTCACCAACGGGTTGGCGTGGTGGTGGCGGTGCCTGAACATCGTAAGGACGATGTTCAGGGCCGGCTTGACGCCGTCCAGGACCACCAGCACTGCAGGGAAGCGTGGCGCGCCCATCTTGCGATGGTCACGGCACATGTCCCGCCGCAACGTTGTTGGACGTCGCGGCGGCGGGGTCCTGGCTTGTGCCAGTTCGAACTGTATTGCTACAATGAATGTGCTCACCAGAACGTTGTTGGAGTTGGCCGTCTGCGCCATCTCCGGTGTGCTGACTGCAATCGCCGGAACGATGGGGGTGCTGGACACCCGCACCGCTGGAGCCTCCTGCCCCCACCGTCCCAGCCATAGCGCCCGCGCCGGCTGCGTTGCCTGCGGGCGCCTGGGAAGGCCACTTGGAGGTGGTGGGAGCCGTCGTGGCTGCGCTCTTCTTCTTCGGCGCCATCGACGAAGGTGATGGGGCTGGTACTCACACTACGAACACTGATTTGTAATACAAGACCCCTGCTTGGCGCGCCAAAGATGTCACGGGAAAATGACGATCTATGGGATCAAAAGGATCCCTTGCGGTTCAGCTGTGGGATCAATGTGCCACGAAGAGCAGGGCTAATAGATGTAAGAACAAGCAACGATTTATCCAGGTTCGGGCCGCTGTGAGCGTAAAACCCTACTCCTGCTTTGGTGGTTTGATTGTGTATGTGCTCAAGGTTACAAGGAGCGCAGCTTGTCGGCAAGGTGCGCGGGAAGTGCAGCTACAACGCGTAATTGAACTACGAGTCGACCGTTCTAACTGCAGCCGTGGGCCTCCTTTTATAGGCGAAGGGATTACCACAATGGCTAATACGGTCATTACATGGAGTGAACAGTACTTGCACCATCACCGAGTCTATCTCCTAACGGGGTAGGACAAGCGCATTAAATGCACCATTAGGTGCTACGCCGGGGAGGTGATGCTTTAATGAAAAGATCTGTACCACCTGCCCAGCCGGCTTCCTGCTATCTCGACACAACCCAGGGATGGGTGTCATTAAATTTAATTCTTGCGTGGCATGCGACACATGCCTTGGCCAGCTATATTTGACTGCCTGCCCACTCGACACCTATCATACGTGCTTATCTAGCCGATGATGAGGTGGAGCGGTAACGGGACAGAACGAGCCTGCTGGCGCGGAGCTTGCCGGGCCTTCACTTGCCGGTAAGGAGCTTGCCGGCAACCAGAGTCTTGGTCTTCACCTTGCCGGCAAGGGTTATCTTGATCTTCAGTACTAGAATAGTACTTCTCGATGACCTGCCTGGAGGTCTTCTTCATGGTCTTGTTTGTTTTCTTCCTTTTTTCTCTCTCTTTTTTCTTTTTTTATGGGCTCTTTTTGGCCTCTTTTTTTAGAACAGTCTCATGGACCTCATCCCCACTTTTTCTAGGACTCATTAGTCTCCACCATTCTTTTCCTCACTGGGGCAATGCTCTAATAATTCACACTTTTATTTACTTACAACTCAATAAACTGAAAAAGATGACTACATTTGAATGCCTCTGGCGGTGTACCAGGATGTGCAATGATCTAGCGTAACAAGTATTGCAATGATGAATGGTGGCTTTTCCACAAAATATCATGTCAGCTCTATATGATCATGCAAAGTAATATGAGAATGAACTCAAGTCATGTATATGATGATGGTGGAAGTTGCATGGCAATATATCTCAGAATGGCTATGGAAATGCCATAATAGGTAGGTATGGTGGCTGTTTTGTGGAAGGATATAATAAGGCTTATGTGTGAAAGAGCAAGTCATTTCACGGGGTTTGGATACACCGGCGAAGTTGCACCAAGTCTCGAGGTGAGAACAGGCAATGCACGGTACCAAAGAGGCTAGCAAAATATGTATAGGTGGAAGTGCTTCAGTCCAAGAACATCACATTAATCATAAAGAACTCAAATACTTATTGCAAAAGTTTTATTAGCCCTCGAAGCAAAGCATGACCTTTCATACCCCTAGGGGGATAGATTGGAAGGAAAAGACCATCACCCGTCCCCGACCCCCACCCATAAGGTAGACACTCAATAATAAATCATGCTCCAACTTCATCGCAAAACTAGAGGCTATACGTGCATGCTTTGGGAATCACAAACTTTAATATCGATATTTTACAAACCCATGATAATAAACTAGTACACCAACATATTACCATATTAATATCACAAAACTATTGCAAGGAATCAAACATATCATACTCAGCAATCTACAAGTTTTATGCAGGATTTTATGACTAACCATGTGAATGACCAATTCCTGTTAACACTCTAAATAGATATAAGTGTAGCATGAAAGTTTAATTCTTTCTACAAAAGACTCGGCCAAGCTCTAACAAATATAAGTGAAGCAATAGAGCATTCTACAAATAACGGTGTTCCAAATGTAAAGAAACGAGCATCCAAACTTCAAAAGATATAAGTGAAGCACCTGCAGCATTCTATAAAGTCATACTCAAAAGATATAAGTGAACTGCAAAGAGCATTCTATAAATCAACTAAGTACTTTCTCATACTAGCATGGTGCATAAAATAAAAGGGAAAAACAAACACAAAAGATTCTCCAAGAATATACGCATATCATGTGAACAAAACAAAAACTGAGACATAGCGATAATTGTCGAGGAAGAAAGATGGGATGCCTTCCGGGGCATCCCCAAGCTTAGATGCTTGAGTCTCCTTGAATATTTACTTGGGGTGACTTGGGAATCCACAAGCTTGAACTCTTTTCTCTCCTTATTCTTCTCATATCGACCCCTCCTCGGTCTTCGAACACTTCATCCACACAAAACTTAACCGAACTTTTATTAGAGGGGTTAGTACATATAACATCAAATCCCATCATGTGTTGCTGTAACAATATTGTATAATTATAATCCAAACATTACCTACTGTATGCTATCACAATTCTAATGCTCCCACATCAATGGGACTTGGCCAAATTGCAAACATAAGCAGATAAAGAAACTATAACAACAATCTGTGAAAACGGGATAGTCTGTAAAGATGCAGATGGTACATATACTTATGTAACTCCAAAACTTCTAAAAAATTAGGACATAATAAAAAAAATTGTATATAAGTATAGTGTAAGTTTTTTAGAATTTTTGCACATTCCAGTAAAATATCAAAATTCAAACACTACAGCAAAAGTTTCTGTTTTTGAACAACACATACCAAACAAGCAATTTAAACACCCTAAAGGTAAATCTTGGCACATTATTTTTATAATACAATGGATTTGTACAAGGGGATAATTATTTTTGTTGAAAAGTTTCTGTAATTCAAGATTCACAAAGTTTCCATGGGCATGAACAAAGTTCAACGACGTCCCCCACTTCCACATTGCTCATCTGTGTCACATTCAGTTTTCTCTTTGAAAAAGTTTTAGGTTCCCCTCTATATTTTTTTGTTTTTAAACTTTTTTAAATGAACACAACAGAATAAAATGACTCGTTAAAACTTCCAGATTGTCTCCCAGGTAGCGCTTTCTTTAAAGCCATAAAGCTAGGCATGAAGTGCTCAAGAAACTGATCCACCCAGATCCCAAGGTATATCAAAGCCAATTTTAATTCACAATGATTTATAATTTAGTAGTGAGCACAAAGCAACATATATCATAGAACAACAGAGTCTAACTCTCTTCCTATGCATTGGCATGTTATAAAAGAATAATTCATGCACACAAAGTAAAGGCCAATGCATAGTATAAACAGTTTCTTGCAATTTTATCGTACTAGAAACATAGAGAGGTGGAGATGTAGTTCCTCTCTGAGAATAATTGCAAGTAGGAGCAGCAAGCACATGCGTATTATATCCATCAAAATCATCATCTGTAACGGTAAGACGCAACCCATCAATATAATCCTTAATAAGTGCAAACTTCTCCAATATAGTGTAGTTGGGAGAATTCAAAAAGACAATAGGACTATCGTGTGTGGGTGCAATAGCAACAATTTCATGTTTAACATAAGGAACTATAGAAAGATCATCTGCATAAGCATCATTCATATTGGTCTCATGGCCACAAGAATAGCAAGCATCAAGTTCATCCAAAAGGGATATTTCGAAAGAATCCAAGGGATCATAGCATTCATCCTTCGATGCACACGAAGGGAAATTAAACAATGTATGACTTGAAGAGTTACTCTCATTAGAAGGTGGGCACGGGTAGCTAGTCCACTCTTTCTCCTTTTGTTCTTCGCTCTCCTCCTCATCTTTTTCATCTAATGAGCTCACAGTTTCACGAATTTCTTCTTCCACAGGACCCTGCAAAATATTAGTCTCTTCCAGGGCAGCAGACATTCCATCAAAAAATTATTTAACATAAACATTAGAAGCATAGTTTTCATAGCAATATTTGAGTATGCAAAATTTTCAGATTTGTAAAGAGTGGCATCATAGTTTTCAATCAAATAAGCAATTTCATAGGCACCCATAAAAGCGACAAATTCTTCAATTTGTTCAATATCATAATAACTATAAACACCCTTGGCATAAGAAGATAAAACTTCATTATCATTAAACTCACATTGATAGGGAAGGTGTTTTTCAGGGTCCTTTCTAGAGCAGCAAGTAAAATCATATATTTCGCATAAATTCAAAGAATAACATTCTAACCGAGGTATTTGATCCCACAAGTGTTTCCCTTTTTGAGATAAGCGGTAACGAACAAAATAAGCATGCTCATCTAATGGTTTTCCCTCAACTAAGCTAGTTGGGTTTTCAGCACGAGCACAAATGGATCAAAGTAGAAAGCTTCAGCAGTAGTGAAGATTTTGGGTCGTTCTTCAACCATTGGGTTAGCAAGTACAACTAATTTTTTGGTATTTTACGTTTCCTACCCATAACAAAAGATAGAAAACAAGAAAAAAATAAAAACTACTTAGTGATAAAGCAAACAAGCACACACGAGAATATTCACCCCACGCTATTGCTCCCCGGCAACGGCGCTAGAAAAAGGTCTTGATAACCCACAAGTATAGGGGATCGTTTGTAGCCTTTTCTGATAAGTAAGAGTGTCAAACCCAATGAGGATCTAAAGGTAGAATTTATATTCTCTTCATGTTCTACCGATCACCGATACAACTCTACGCACACTAACGTTTGCTTTACCTAGAAACAAGTAATAAACTACTTTGCAAGAATAAAACTAGAAGTACTTTGGGAGATAATAAAAGTTAGTTTGTAGTTTTAAAGCTTTTGGAGAATAGTGAGAAAGATTGTCCATAGGCAATTGAATATGACACGTGTGATATTTATTATATGCAATGAGGGAGAGGCATACGCTAACATACTTTCCATACATGGATCACATGTTCTTATGATTGGAACTCTAGCAAGCATCCGCAACTACTAAAGATCATTAAGGTAAAACCCAACCATAGCATTAAGTGTAAAGTCCCCTTTTCTCCCATACGCAATGACCCCTTACTCGGGTTTACGCTTATGTCACTCTCGCAACCCACTATAAGCGAATTATGAATGTATTGCAACACCCTACAGCGGGAATTCCCACACGTGTGCGTGATACGTCTCCAATGTATCTATAATTTTTGATTGTTTCATGCTATTATATTATCAATCTTGGATACTTTATATGCTTTATATGTAATTTTATATCATTTTTGGGAACTAACCTATTAACTCAATGCCCATTGCCAGTTGTTGTTTTTTTGCCTGTTTTTGGTTTTTTTAGGAAATCAGTACCAAACGAAGTCCAATCGGAATAAAAATTTTAAGATGATTTTTTCTGGACCAGAAGGGACCATAGAAGCTTTGGGAGGAGGCTAGAAGCCCTACGGGAGAGCCACGAGCTCACCTGGCGCGCCCCTGGGGAAGGGGCGCGCCACCTAAGCTCGTGGGTCCCACGCAGTTTCGTTTGACCTAATTCCACTTCTATAAATTCCCAAATATTCCAAAACCAATAGAGACCCACCCGAAATAACTTTTCCACCACCGCAAGCTTCTGTTCTTTCGTGATCCCATCTGGAGGCCTTTTCCAGCGATCTGCCGGAGGGGGAATTGATCACGGAGGGCTTCTACATCAACCTTGCTGCCCTTCCGATGATGTGTGCGTAGTTTACCATAGACCTACGGGTCCATAGCTAGTACCTAGATGGCTTCTTCTCTCTCTTTTATCTTCAATACAAAGTTCTCCATGATCTCCATGGAGTTCTATCCGATGTAATCTTCTTTTGCGGTGTGTTTGTTGGGATCCGATGAATTGTGGGTTTATGATCAGATTATTCATTGAAAGTAATTGAGTCTTTTCTGAACTTTATTATGCATGATTGTTATAGCTTTGTATTTCTCTTCGATCTATCCATTTGGTTTGGCCAACTAGATTGATTTATCTTCAATGGGAGAGGTGCTTTGCGGTTCAATCTTGTGGTGTCCTCACCCAATGACAATAGGAGTAGCGAGGCACGTATTTGTATTGTTGCCATTAAGGATAAAATGACAGGGTTTATTCATATTCCTTGGATTTATTTTGTCTACATCATGTCATCATACTTCATGCATTACTCTATTTGTTATGAACTTAATACATAGAGAGGCAAGCATAGAAGCGCTCTCGATGTGGAGTAATAGTAGTAAATGCAGGCAGGAGTCAGTCTACTTGTCACGGACATGATGCCTATACACATGATCATTGCCATGAATAACATCATAACTATGCGCTTTTGTATCAATTGCCCAACTGTAATTCATCTACCCACCCTATGCTATGTTTCGAGAGAGAAGCCTCTAGTGAAAACTATGGCCCCCGGGTCTACTTTTATTATATTAGAAAACCCTAATTTACTTTGCTGCAATTATTTTACTCTTTATTTACTTTTCAATTTATATATCTATCACTATCAGATTTAATCCTTGCAAGTAACGAGTTCAAGGGGATTGACAACCCTCTTGCCCGCGTTGGGTGCAAGTATTTGCTCTCTTGTGTGTAGGTACTATTTGACTAGGATTTGCTTGGTTCTCCTATTGGTTCGATAACCTTGGTTCTTACTGAGGGAAATACTATCTGCTACTATATTGCTTCACCCTTCCTCTTCGGGGGAAATCCCAATGCAGCTCACAAGTAGCAGTGCGCGGCAAGGAGGGCACCATAGGACAGCACCATATTAACATACAACTCATATCAATCACACCATACCACAATTATCCCGTAGGACAAAAAAAATCTACTCAAACATCATAGGATGGCAACACATCATTGGATAATAATATGAAGCAAATAGCACCATGTTCAAGTAGAGATTACAATGGGAAAAGAGAGGTTACACCGTTGTAAGGAGAGGGGGAGAGTTGGTGTTGACGGCGGTGAAGTTGTTGGTGTAGATCATCGTCATGATGGTTCCCCCAGCGGCACTCTAGCGCCACTGGGAGAGAGGGGGGAGCCCCCTCCCTCTTCTTCTTCCTTAGCCCCCCACCCGAGATGGGAGGAGGGTTTCCCCTCTGGTCCTTGGCCATCATGGCTCCTGGAGGGCAGGAGCCCCTCCGAGATTGGATCCCCCTCTCTGTTTCTCTTCTGTTTCGTGTTCCTATTTTCTGGCCCTTCACCGTTTCTTATATTCCCAGATATCCGTAACTCTGATTGGGCCAATTTTTTTAGGGGATTTTTATCCGGATATTAGCTTCCTTGAGGCCAAAGGACACCGCCAACCGACCTTTGAGGTGGCAACAAGCCTACCCGGCGCGCCCTAGGGTAGGGGGCGCACCGTGTGAGCTTGTGGGGCCTATGGGCCACCCCTGCTGTTGATTCTTACGCCAAAAAATCCCATATATTCCATTAAAAATCACCGTAAATTTTTATCGCGTTTGGACTTTGTTTCATATGGATTTTCTGCGAAATACAAAAACATGCAAAAAAAATAGGAACTGGCACTGGGCACTAGATCAACATGTTAGTCCCAAAAATAATATAATTTTTTACCAAAAGTATATGAAAGTTGTAAAATAATAGCATGAAACAATCAAAAATTATAGATACGATGGAAACGTATCATGGAGTCGCTCATATTTGGCTTGTGGCGCTCACTCTCTTTGGTGTGGTTCACTCTCTCACTATTCTCTCCACGATGACTCGAAGCTTGCTTGTCGGCGATCACTTGACTTGTGCACATTGGTTGAAGAATGTACTCCTTTCCCTTCATGTTGGAGCTATACCGATTGGTTCGTCCATTGTGGATGACGCCGCGGTCAAATTGCCAAGGTCTTCCTAGAAGGATATGGCACACGGACATAGGAACAACATCACACTCCAAGGTGTCTTCATAGGCTCTGATCTTAAAGGACACTTGAACTGTGTGCTCCACTTGAATGGTGCCGGAGTCACTTAGCCATTGGACCTTGTAATGGCGAGGTTGCTTCTTCTTGATTAATTGTAGCTTGGAGCAAAGTTCTTCACTTGCCAAATTGTGGCAACTTCCGCCGTCTATGATGACCTTGACAGATATTCCTTGGATGCCCACTTTGCTATGGAAGATGTGGCAGCATTGATCCTCGTCTTGTTGTTGTTGAAGTGTCAAAATATTGGAGACAACGAGAGCGGGGCTTGAATCGTTGTCGCAAAAGATGTGGGCATCTTCATCTTCATTCACTTGGCGATGCATGGCCACGTGTTCCAAGGCTTCCATTTCTTCATCGCTCATGGAGTCATAGGTGTCGTCATCATTGGCAATCATGGTGCACCGTGTGGGGCACTCGAATGTCTTGTGGCCTCGGCCCTTGCAAATGAAACATTGGATGGAACTTGTCTTGGCAGTAGCATCCGTGGGAGTTGTTGACGATGAAGCTCTTGGCTTGTAGTTGCTTGTAGGAGGGCGACTCCAAGATGTCATAGGTTGCTTGGAGATTGACTTGTCACCGGTGTTTGGTGAAGCTCGAGTAATAGTAGGAGGCGCCGAATTGGTGGAAGCTTGAGTAAAAGAGCCATAGGTCTTGGAAGCGTACTTGGAGTACTTGTAGTCCTCTTGCACTTGTCGCTCTGCCTTGGTGGCTTAGTGCACTAGCTCGAGGAGGTTGGAGTATGGTTGGAAGTCCGCAATTTTCTTGATTTGGTGGTTGAGGCCATTCAAGAAACACGCCATGGTTTGCTCCTTGATACGTCTCCAACGTATCTATAATTTTTGATTGTTTCATGCTATTATATTATCAATCTTGGATACTTTATATGCTTTATATGCAATTTTATATCATTTTTGGGAACTAACCTATTAACTCAGTGCCCAGTGCCAGTTGCTGTTTTTTTGCCTATTTTTGGTTTTTCAGGAAATTAGTACCAAATGAAGTCCAAATAGAATAAAACCTTTAAAATGATTTTTTTCTGGACCAGAAGGGACCCTAGAAGTCTCGGGAGGAGGCCAGAAGACGTACGGGAGAGCCACAAGCTCACCTGGCGTGCCCCTGAGGGGAGGGGCACTTGAGCTCATGGGTCCCACGTAGCTCCGTTTGACCTAATTCCACTTCTATAAATTCCCAAATATTCCTAAACCAATAGAGAGCCACCCGAAATAACTTTTCCACCACCGCAAGTTTCTGTTCTTCCGTGGTCCCATCTGGAGGCCTTTTCCGGCGATCTGCTGGAGGGAGAATCGATCACGGAGGGCTTCTACGTCAACCTTGCTACCCTTCCGATGATGTGTGGGTAGTTTACCATAGACCTACGGGTCCATAGCTAGTACCTAGATGGCTTCCTGTCTCTCTTTGATCTTCAATACAACGTTCTTCATGATCTCCATGGAGTTCTATCCGATGTAATCTTCTTTTGCGGTGTGTTTGTTGGGATCCGATGAACTGTGGGTTTATGATCAGATTATTCATTGAAAGTAGTTGAGACTTTTCTGAACTTTATTATGGATGATTGTTATAGATTTGTATTTCTCCGTTTGGTTTGGCCAACTAGATTGATTTATCTTCAGTGGGAGAGGTGCTTTGTGATGGGTTCAATCTTGCGGTGTCCTCACCTAGTGACAGAAGGGGTAGCGAGGCACATATTTGTATTTTTGCCATTAAGGATAAAATGATGGGGTTTATTCATATTGCTTGGATTTACTTTGTCTACATCATGTCATCATACTTCATGCATTACTCTGTTTGTTATGAACTTAATACGTAGAGAGGCAAGCATAGAAGCTCTCTCGAAGTGGAGTAATAGTAGTAGATGCAGGCAGGAGTGGTCTAGTTGTCATGGATGTGATGCTTATATACATGATCATTGCCATGAATAACATCATAACTATGTGCTTTTCTATCAATTGCCCAACAGTAATTCGTTTACCCACTATATGCTATGTTTCGAGAGAGAAGCCTCTAGTGAAAACTATGGCCCCCCGGGTCTACTTTTATTATATTAGAAAACCCTAATTTACTTTGCTGCAATTATTTTACTTTTTATTTTCTTTTGAATTTATATATCTATCACTATCAGATTTAATCCTTGCAAGTAACGAGTTCAAGGGGATTGACAACCCTCTTGCCCGCGTTGGGTGCAAGTATTTGCTTTTGTGTGTGCAGGTACTGTTTGACTAGGATTTGCTTGGTTCTCCTATTGGTTCGATAACATTGGTTCTCACTGAGGGAAATACCTATCGCTACTATATTGCTTCATCCTTCCTCTTCGGGGAAAAACCCAATGCTGCTCACAAGTAGCAGAAAGAATTTCTGGCGCCGTTTCCGGGGAGACATCATCAAATACCTATAGGTCCCTTCACACAAACTATCATTTACTTGTTATACTTTTTATTTGCCTTTATTTTCTTTTATTAGTCTCGTGGAAAAAAAATCAAAAATACAAAAATATTTTACTTTGCTTGTTTGCTTGCTTGAAGTGCTATCATGGCTGAATTTATTATCGCCAAAGGTGCTAGTGAGGATAACAAACCTCATAAAGATGAATCTCCCGTAAATTTGGACACTAAAACTTTTGTTACGGGAAGTGGGAATATGAAAAAGTGCAATCCAAGAATCCTTACTTGTACGGGAACATTGGTGTCTAATGATATTCCTATTCTTAAAAGAACCAATAGTTATGCTCAAGCTATCTCTGCACTTGTTATTGAACTCTAAAGAAGATTCATGCGTACTCATCCTACTTTGCAAAGATTGTTCTATGAGTTGCCTGTTATAAACAATCCTAAGGCTAAAAAAATAACTACAATTATTCTCATGAATGAATTTGGTTATATAGTGCAAGAAGCTAGCGAAATCTTTGACTGTTATGACATGAGTTATGAGTGCCATATGATAGAGATTTTATGAGGAGATATATGTCCCGGGATCATCATGCTTTTGAGGAAAATGCTAAAAAGAAGGTTCCAAACCTATATTTAATCCAACATTTATTCAATAGTACTAATCATCAATATGCTTTGATTTTTAAAGGGAACCAACAAGGTTTTGAAGAAGATTGCTTTGAAAGTGCTAAGGTCCTCATAGAGGATGAATTCACCGTCACTTATGAAAGGTCCCTTGATGACCATACCCCTCAAGAAGTAAATCCTAATGATATTAAAGTTACTAAAGATAGCACTTTCCATTATTTAAGTTCCCCTAACAGGAAGTCTATTGCTGAAAAAAGGGAATTAATGAGAAGTGCTTATGATGATGCTATGTATAAGGGGATAATGGAAACGAAGGATGACAATACTTGAAAGAATGCATTATGCCTAACTAGGGGCATAAAACAATAGCACTTGTTGGGAGGCAACCCAATATTTATCTTTATTGCAATTTTTATTTTCTTGACTCACATAATTATAGCTAATATAATGATTGTGTTTTTATCTTTTAATTAGTGTATGTGCCAAGTAATGCCTTTGGGATGATTTGGATGATAGTATAATTGATGTTGTTTGAAAACAGAAAATTTTGCGCCCAGTTCTGGAATTTATATTCTGTACTGGAAAGCGATAAAATCCTAATTTTTTTGCACAGTATTGGAATACAAATTGTTTACATTGTCATCATTTTTCAGAATTTCTGGAGTCACAGAAGTATGACTTTAATTCAGATCTATACAGACTGTTCTGTTTTAGACAAATTCTGGTTTTTTTATTGCATAGTGTGCTTGTTTTAATGAAACTATGGATTATCAGGGGGTATAAGTCATGGGGAAGTTAGAATACAGTAGGTATTATGCAAGAACAATTATGAATGAGTTAATAATAGTACCTAAACTGGATGATTGATTTATTATACTAAGGGATCTCACAAAGTTTTTGTTGAGTTTTGTGTGCTGAAGTGTTCAAGTTTTCGGTGAGATCACGATGGATTAAGGAGTAAGGAGTGGCAAGACTCTAAGCTTGGGGATTCCCAAGGCACCCCAAGGTAATATTCAAGGAATACCCAAGCGTCTAAGCTTGGCGATGCCCCGAATGGCATCCCCTCTTTCGTCTACAATCTATCCATAACTTACTTGGAGCTATATTTTTATTCATCACATGATATGAGTTTTACTTGGAGCGTCTTGTGCTATAGTTTTGTTTTGCCTTTAGTTTGCCACAATCATTGTTTGCTGGACACACCTTTTGAGAGGGACACACATTTATCGTGATTTGTTAGAATACTCTATATGCTTGACTTATATCTTTGGAGCTAGGCAGTTGCTCTTGTGCTTCACTTATACTTGTTAGAGCACGGCGGTGGTTATATTTTATAGAAATGATTGCACTCTCATGCTTCACGAGTTATGAGACTATACCAAAAAGGATAGGTATTCAAGAGTGGTATACTAAAAACTTTCATGTAGATCACTAAATATGAAATATATGTTTTAATTATATTGATGTCGTAATATGAAAGGATTAGTTCATGATCATTGGTTAGTAGAAATATCGAGATTAAAGCTTGTTATGCACTACTCATTTAAGTGTCCGTTATGGCATGGTGGGGAGGTTTGAGCATTTTTATGTCTGATTGAAATCCTTGAGTGCTGTCATAATCGGAGGTGCGCGATGGTTAACTCCTACCAACCTCCTCCCTAGGGGCATGCGAGTAGTACTTTCCTTCGAGGGCTAATAAAAATTTCACGATAGGTATATGAGTTCTTTATGACTAATGTGATTTCATGGACAATTACGCACTCCTACCTTTCCGCAATTTGCTAGCCTCTTCGGTACCGTGCATTGCCCTTTCTCACCTCAAGAGTCAGTGCAAAATTCGCTGGTGTATCCAAATCCTTTGATATGATACATAAGCCTCCTTATATCTTCCTCAAAACAGCGACCATACCTACCTATCATGGCATTTCCATAGCCATTCCGAGATATATTGCCATGCAACTTCCACTGTTCTGTCATATGACATGTGTGTTCATCATCATATTGCTTTGCATGATCTTATAGAGCTGACATGATATTTGTGGCAAAGCCACCGTTCATCATTGCTATACATCTTACGCTAGATCATTACACATCCTGGTACACTACCAGAGTCATTCATATAGAGTCATTTCATATCAGTTTATCGAGTTGTAAGTAAATAAAAGTGTGATGATCATCATTATTAGAGCACTGTCCTAGTGAGGAGAAGAATGATGGAGACTGATGAGTCCTCCAAAATGAAGGGATGAAGTCCATGAGATTGTTCTTAAAAGAAGAAGAAGAAGAAGAATAGTAATAATAATAATAATAATAATAATAATAATAATAATAATAATAAAATGAGAGAAAAAGAGAGAAGGGACAATGCTACTTTCCTCTTACCACACTTGTGCTTCAAAGTAGCACCATGTTCGTCATATAGAGAATCTCCTGAGATATCACTTTCATATACTAGTAGGAATTTTTTCAATATAGAACTTGGCTTATATATTCCGATGATGGACTTCCTCAAATGCCCGAGGTCTTCATGAGCAAGCAAGTTGGATGCGCACCCACTTAGTTTCCATTGAGCTTTCATACACTTATAGCTCTTAGGGCATCCATTGCATGGCAATCCCTACTACTCGCATTGATATCGATTGATGGGCTTCTCCATTGCCTATTGGTCCGCCGAGTTGATGCGAGTCTTTCTTCCTTTTTGACTTCTCCTATATATCTCTATCACCGTATTCTATTCCACCTATAGTGCTAATGTCCATGTCTCACGCTCATATATTGAGTGGAGTTGAAAATGCTGAAGCGCGTTAAAAGTATGATACAATTGCCTGGTTTGACACCAGGGTGCTCATGATATATATTTATGCGGTGAAGGCGGAGTCATGCCAAGTGTCGGTGTACTAAAGCATGGGTGCCCTCGTACCTTGACTTGTGCACAGGCAGTTGTAGCCTCCTTGATGGCAAGGGCTTGACGGAGGATAACTATGACCCAAGACTTAGAATAAACAAGACCGTGAAGAAGACCTCAAGGCAGGTCATCGAGAAGTACTATTCTCATACTAAAGAACAAGATTTCCCTTGCTGGCAAGCTTCGTACCGGCAAGGTGAAGACCAAGACTCTGGTTGCTAGCAAGCTCCTTGCTGGCAAGCAACGGCCCGGCAAGCTCCGCGCCGGCAAGCTCGTTCTGCCCCGTTTCCGCTCCACCTCATCATCGGCTAGATAAGCACGCATGATAGGTGTCGAGCAGGCAGGCAGTCAACGCAGCTGGCGAAGGCACGTGTCAGCATGCCATGCTAGGATTAACTTTAATGACCCCCATCCCTGGGACGTGTCAAGGTGACAAGAGGGCGCCAGGACCGGTGGTACAGATCTTTCACCCAAGGCCTCGCCTCCCCGACGTAGCACCTAACGGTGCATTTAATGTGCTTGTCTTACCCCGTCTGGAGATAGATGTGGTGACTGTGCAAGTTACTATTCATACTTTGTAATGACCATGTTAGCCTCTGTGGTAACCCCTTGGCCTATAAAAGGGGGCCCACGGCTATACTTAGAACGGTCGACTCTTAGCTCAACTACACGCTGTAGCTGCACTTCCCGTGCACCTTGCCGGCAAGTTGCGCTCTTCGTAACCCTTGAGCTCACATACAATCAAACCACCAGAACAGGAGTAGGGTTTTACGCTCACAGCGGCCCAAACCAGGATAAATTGTTGCTTGTGCTCATATCTACTAGCCTTGCTCTTTGTAGTATTTTGATCCCACTCCTGAACCGCAAAGGGATCCTCTCGATCCCATAGATCGTCATTTTCCCATGACATCTTTGGCGCGCCAGGCAGGGGGTCTCGTATTACAAATCAGTGTTTGTAGTTTGAGTACCAGTTCCATCACCTTCACCGATGGCGCCGAAGAAGAAGACCGGAGCCACGACGGCTCCCACCACCTCCAAGCTGCCTTCCCAGGCTTCCGGAGACGGCGCAGTCGACGTGGGCGCTACGGTTGGGACGGCTGGCGCAGGAGGCTCCGGTGGTGTGGGTGTCCAGCGTCCTCACCATGCCGGCGAAACCAGCCACCACCCCGGAGATGGCGCAGACGGCCAACTCCAACAACCCACTGGTGAGCCAGTTCATCCTAGTATTACAATTCGGACCAGTGTGAACCAGGATCCCGTCGTCATGACCTCCAGGGACGGAGCGGTGACGTCCAACAACGCTGCGGCGGGACGTGTGCAGCGACCATCACAAGATGGGCGCGCCACGCTTCCCCGCGGCGCTAGCAGTCCTAGACGGTGTCAAGCCGGCCCTGAGCATCGTTCTCATGATGCTCAGGTTCCACCATCACCACACCAACCCGTTGGTGAACATGCGCCGCGGCAGCAGGTACGCAACGAGCTCCCTTCTGGCCCTGCCAAGAGTCGAACGACGTCCCGTTCTGTGTTTCCCGCCATGCCAACCACGGCGGCAGAGGCTATGGCGCAAGTTCAAATGCTTTTGAACTTCCCGCCAGCCCCAGACAAAATGGAAGAATGGAGGGCCACTATCCAGAGCCTCATCAGTTTTGCCGATCCCGGCAAAACCCAGGATGTGGGCCCCTCCAGGCGACCACTAGCAGTGCCGGCAGGACCGACTGCCTACCGTGCCAGAGACGGTGCACCCACAGTGCAGTCGCCTCCATGTCAACAACCATAGCAGCGGCAAGCTTGCAGATCAGATGACCATGACACTATGTCCATGGCGTCATCGGATCCGCGGGGCCGCCAAGACCAGTGCCAAGTGCTCCACAAGCGGCGCAATGAGGATGCCCGCATGAAGATTGAGCGGCGCCAGGAGGCACGTCGTCGGTCAGACGACCGTGCTGGGCCGGTAGCATACATGCCAGTGCCAGGGTACCCTAGGCGCTTACCTTACGAGGTAGGCTGCCCAGCGTTCACCCATGAGCTGCCGCAAGTTTGCTGGCCATCCACCCGTCCTTTCAAGCTAGAGCCGCCCGACAAGTACAATGGCACACTCAGTCCAGCAGAGTTCCTTGGCATCTACACCATTGCGGTGCAGGCTACCGGGGGGTGCGATGACAAGCTTCTAGCCAACTACTTTCCGTTGGCGCTTAAGCCCAACGTCAGATCGTGGTTGATGAACTTGCCGGAGCGCTCCATTTCCTCTTGGGCGGATCTGTGCCATCAATTCGTGGGTGCCTACCAGGGTGCCCACACACTCCCTAGTCAAGAGAGCGACTTGCATGTGATCCCACAGAGAGACGGCGAGACCCTCCGCAAGTACATATAGAGGTTCAACCGCGTGCACCACAACATTCCTGATGTTCATCCCGCAGCTGTTTGCATCGCATTCCACACGAATGTACGCAACCGCAGAATGCGGTCTGAGATGACTGTCATGAAGGTCAGGACCATCAACGAGTTGTACGCCTTGGCGGACAAGTGTGCACGTGCTGAGGAAGGGAGGCGACTCCCGGGGGAAGATGCTAGCGCCAAAGTCGACTCCGAAGACGATGAGGCAGATGATGCATCGACCCTGCAGAAGAAGAGCCGGAAGCGCAATCGGAAGCGCAAAGGCAAGACAGTGATGGCAGTGGAGAGCCCCGATGACGCCAACGCCGCCAAGAAGTCCAAGGCAGAAAGCCTCGGCAAGGAGGTTGCCGGATGCGCTGACTGCCGGGAGGCTGCGGCGGGTGACAAGAGGGCAAGACTAGTGGGCCCTACTACAAGATCCACCGTACCAAGGGCCACAACCTCCAGGAGTGCCGGCAAGTAGAACAGCTTGCCGAGAAGCAGAAGCAAGAGTACGAGAAGCGCGACAAGGAGAAGGGCCATGATGGTGCCGGTGGGTCCGGCAAGCAGAACCGTGGTGGCCGAGGGGCCCGCCGCGGCAAGGCCAAGCAGCCGAAAGAGAAGGCCGCACAAGGCCAATATGATGATGATGAGTACCGCTACTTGTAGCTTGCGTTGGTATTTTCCCCGAAGAGGAAGGGATGATGCAGCACCGTAGAGGTAAGTATTTCCCTCAGTTATGAAACCAAGGTTATCAATCTAGTAGGAGAATCACGCAACACCTCATTAGTAGTACCTGCACACAAACAACAAATCCTTGCACCCAACGCAAACGAGGGGTTGTCAATCCCTCGGTGGTAAGTTGCAAGATTAAATTGTATGTGATAGATAGATAGATAGAAACAAAAATACAAAATAAAATAAATAAAGAAAAACTGCAGCAAAGTATTTTTAGGGTTTTTAATATATGATTTAGATAGACCCGGGGGCCATAGTTTTCACTAGAGGCTTCTCTCAAGAAAATAGCATACGGTGGGTAGACAAATTACTGTTGGGCAATTGATAGAAAAGCAAATAATCATGACGATATCCAAGGCAATGATCATGTATATAGGCATCACGTCTGAGACAAGTAGACCGACTCCTGCCTGCATCTACTACTATTACTCCACACATCGACCGCTATCCAGCATGCATCTAGTGTATTAAGTCCATAAAGAACGGAGTAACGCCTTAAGCAAGATGACATGATGTAGACAAAGTAAACTCATGCATGAATAAACCCCATATTTTTACCCTTAATAGCAACGATACATACGTGTCATGTCCCTTTCTGTCACTGGGATTGAGCACCGCAAGATCGAACCCATTACAAAGCACCTCTTCCCATGGCAAGATAAATCAATCTAGTTGGCCAAACCAAATCAATAGATCGGAGAAGAAATACGAAGCTATAATAATCATGCATAAAAGAGATCATAGAAGACTCAAGTAATATTCATGGATAATCTGATCATAAACTCACAATTCATCGGATCCCAACAAACACATCGCAAAAAGTGATTACATCGGATAGAACTCCAAGAATGTCGAGGAGAACATTGTATTGAAGATCAAAAAGAGAGAAGAAGCCATCTAGCTACTAAGTATGGACCCGAAGGTCTGTGGTAAACTACTCACACATCATCGGAAGGGCAGCAAGGTTGATGTAGAGCCCCTCCGTGATCGATTCCCCCTCCGGCGGAGTGCCGGAAAAGGCCCCCAGATGGGATCTCTTGAGAACAGAAACTTGCGGCGGCGGAGAAAGTATTTCGTGGACCCCTCTGTTGGTTTCCCGATTTTTGGGAATTTATAGTGGTGGAATTAGGTCAAACGGAGCTGAGGTGGGCCCATGAGGCACCAGGGCGTGCCTGCCCCCCCCCAGGTGCGCCCTGGTGGCTCGTGGCCACCTCCTCTAGCGTCTGGTCTTCTCCCGAAGCTTCTAGTGTTTATCTTGTCCAATAAAAAATCTCCAACAAGTTTTGTCGCATTTGGACTTTGTGTGGTATTGATATTCTGTAAAACCAAAAACAGGCAGAAAACAGCAACTGGCACTGGGCACTAAGTTAATAGGTTAGTCCCAAAAATGATATATAATTGCTATAAATGTATATAAAAACATCCAAGATTGATAATATAACAGCATGGAACAATCAAAAATTATAGATACGTTGGAGACGTATCAGCATCCCCAAGCTTAATTCCTGCTCGTCTTCGAGTAGGTAAATGATAAAAACAGAATTTTTGATGTGGAATGCTGCCTATCATATTCATCATATATTCTTTTCTTTTATAGCATGGACATATGGACTTGAATGATTCAAAGCAATAGTCTATAGTTTGACATGAAGATATAAATACTCAAGCATACTAACAAGCAACCATGCTTTTCAAAATATCAACGCTAAAGAAAGTTATCCCTAGCCCATTATGCTCAATCATTGATCCATTCATGAAACACACTCCGTATTAGCTACATCCAATGCACAAGTATGACAATAGTGCTCTCTAGTTGGTGCTTTATAAGAGAAGATGGAGACTCAAATAAAAATAAAATTGCATAAAAGTAAATAGATAGGCCCTTCGCAGAGGGAAGCAGAGATTTGCTAATGTGCTAGAGCTCAAAGCTTGAATTAGAGAGATGAAAATTTTGAGAGGCATGCTTTTCCTGTCAACGAAAACGACCGAGAATTCCCAATATCTTCCATGCTAGACACATCATAGGCGGTTCCCCAACAGAAAGTAAAGTTTATTTCCTTTCCACCATTCTTTCACAATCCATGGCTAGCTGTATCCACGGGTGCCCTCCATACCAACGCTTTCCAAGGAATTTTGTTGTTATTAATTTTTGATTCATTGTGGGACTGGGCATCCCTACCAGCCACTCTCTCATGCAATGACAAGTGAATAAACACTCATTGTGAGAATAACACACCTAGCATGGAAAATATTGGCCACCCCCTGCCGCTTCATGAGCGGTACGGGCACACAAAACGGAAAAATTATTTTGAAAATTAGAGTTGGCACATGCAAATTTACTTGGAACGGCATGGAAATACCGCATATAGGTAGATATAGTGGACTCGTTTGGCACAACTTGGGTTTAAGGATTTTGGATGCACAAGCAGTATTTCCACTTAGTACAAATGAAGGCTAGCAAATAGATTGAGAAGCAACCAAGCAAAAAACGAAAACGTTCATAAACATGCATTGAACATAACTAACACCGAATAATGCACCATAAGTAGGATGTAATTTCGTTGCATAACTATTGACTTATCGTGCATGCATAGGAAATCACAAACCTTAACACGAATATTCTTACTAAATCACAATTACTCACTAACATGACTCACATATTATCATCTCCATATCGCAAAACTATTGCAAGGAATCACACTTATCATATCCGATGATCTATATGAAATTTTTATTATATCCCTCTTGAATATTCATCACTTTGGGACCAAATTCATATCTTGTGCAAATTACCATTACTATTATCATCTCTCAAAAAGATATAAGTGAAGCATGAGAGTGAAAATATTTCTTCAAAATTTTCATCTTATCAACTCTCTATATAATATAAGTGAAGCATGAGAGTTTATTTCTTCAAAATTTTAATCTTATCAACTCTCAAAATAATATAAGTGATGCATGAGAATTTATTTCTTCAAAATATAGCCACCGTCGTGCTCAAAAAGATTTAAGTGAAGTACTAGAGCAATTGCCTAGCTCAAAAATTTAAGTGAAGCACATAGAGTATTCTAACAAATTATGATGAACGTGTGGCTCTCTTGAATAGGTGTGTCCAGCAAGGATGATTGTGACAAACGATGGTTGGTAGAAGAAAGAGGGGATGCCTTTCGGGGCATCCCCAAGCTTAGACGCTTGAGTCTTCCTTGAATATTACCTTGGGGTGCCATGGGAATCCCCAAGCTTAGGCTCTTGCCACTCATTATTCCTTCATCCATCGTGATCTCACCCAAAACTTGAAAACTTCAATCACACAAAATTCAACAAAACCTTCGTGAGATCCGTTAGTATAACAAAATAAATCACTACTTTAAGTACTGTTGCAAACCCATTCATATTTTATTTTTGCATTATACCTACTGTATTCTAACTTCTCCATGGCTTATACCCCCCGTTACAATCCATAGTTCCATCAAAACAAGCAAAACAATGCATCAAAAACAGAATCTGTCAAAAACAGAACAGTCTGTAGAGATCCATTTAAAATCCATGCTTATGTAACTCCAAAAATTCTGAAAAATTAGGAAAACGTGGTCAATTCATATACCAATGCTGTGTAAAAATTTCATATTTTTCTGACGCTCCAGTACAGAACCAAAATTCCAGCACTAGACGCAAAACTTTCTGTTTTCCAAACAACATCAATTATACTATCTTCCAAATCATCCTAAAGGCTTTACTTGGCACAAACACTAATTAAAAACACAAAAACTCAATCTTAACAGTAGCATAAATGTGAAAACAAAGAATAACGGAAAAAAATTATTTTATTCATTGGGTTGCCTCCCAACAAGCGCTATTGTTTTATGCCCCTAGCTAGGCATAATGCATAGTTTCAAGTATTGTCATCTTTGGTTTCCAACTCCTCAATCACACATCCATTTTTTCTAATAGATTTAACATAAGTGTTTCTCACGATCACACTTCTAGGCACAAAATTAAGAATTTTACTTTTGTGAATAGGTTCCTTAATTATATCAATGAAATTGGGGTGCACGCTAATCATTTTAAGATCCTCATTTCCCTTACTAGAAGTAGCACCATTGGTCTTAGGAACATATATAAACTTGCAATTCTTGCTAGGAGTAATCTTTTCAATAGTTTTAGCGGAAGAAAAAGCAGAACTCAAATTATTAATAATTTCTTCCAACTTATCGATCCTAGCGGGACTTTGTTCCATCCTTTCATTAATTATTGGTTCTTTCTCTTTTAGCATCTTAAGAGTAATCCCTACCTTTGATCCAAATTGAGTAACATGGTTATGAATCTTTTTATCTAAATTTTCAATATGCTCAATGGTAGGCATTTTATTTTCAATAGCATCTAACCTTTGCATAACATGTTTCAAGGTCAAAGTTGTTTCATTAATATTAATAGGTGGTGATCCCACTAAATTTCCCATAGCATTAAAAGCATCCGTAGAGGGACACATCAAGAAATTCCCTCCAGTAATAGTATCAAGCACAAATCTATACCAGGTAGTAATGCCCACATAAAAACTGCGAAGAAGGATGGTAGAGGATTGCTTACGAGTTGATCTATTATGAGCATCACAAATCCTATACCAAGTATCATTTAAATTCTCTCCTCCCCTTTGTTTAAAATTAAGCACTTCATTTTCAGGGGTAATAGTAATGAGCGAAGAACTAGCCATAACGAAAGAGCAAGCAAGCAAAGAAGCAAACAAGAAAAAGGCAAACGGAAAATATTTTTGTATTTTTGTAAAAACTTTTTAGAAGTGGGGGAGATGAAAACGAGAGGCAAATAAAATAAATGCTTTATGCAAAGGTACTTGATAGATGTTGATGATATCTCCCCGGCAACGGCGCCAGAAATTCTTTCTGCTACTTGTATCTTGCGTTGGTATTTTCCCCGAAGAGGAAGGGATGATGCAGCACAGTAGAGGTAAGTATTTACCTCAGTTATGAAACCAAGGTTATCAATCCAATAGGAGAATCACGCAACACCTCGTTAGCAGTACCTGCACACAAACAACAAATCCTTGCACCCAACGCAAACGAGGGGTTGTCAATCCCTCAGCGGTAAGTTTCAAGATTAAATTGTATGTGATAGATAGATAGATTGAAACAAAAATACAAAATAAAATAAATAAAGAAAAAGTGCAGCAAAGTATTTTTAGGGTTTTTAATATATGATTTAGATAGACCCGGGGGCCATAGTTTTCACTAGAGGCTTCTCTCAAGAAAATAGCATACGGTGGGTAGACAAATTACTGTTGGGCAATTGATAGAAAAGCAAATAATCATGACAATATCCAAGGCAATGATCATGTATATAGCATCACGTCCGAGACAAGTAGACCGACTCCTGCCTGCATCTACTACTATTACCTCACACATCGACCGCTACCCAGCATGCATCTAGTGTATTAAGTCCATAAAGAACGGAGTAATGCCTTAAGCAAGATGACATGATGTAGACAAAGTAAACTCACGCATGAATAAACCCCATCTTTTTACCCTTAATAGCAATGATACATACGTGTCATGTCCCTTTCTGTCACTGGGATTGAGCACCGCAAGATCGAACCCATTACAAAGCACCTCTTCCCATGGCAAGATAAATCAATCTAGTTGGCCAAACCAAATCAATAGATTGGAGAAGAAATACGAAGCTATAATAATCATGCATAAAAGAGATTAGAGAGGACTCAAATAATATTCATGGATAAGCTGATCGTAAACTCACAATTCATCGGATCCCAACAAACACACCGCAAAAAGTGATTACATCGGATAGAACTCCAAGAACGTCGAGGAGAACATTGTATTGAAGATCAAAAAGAGAGAAGAAGCCATCTAGCTACTAACTATGGAGCCGAAGGTCTGTGGTAAACTACACACGCATCATTGGAAGGGCAGCAAGGTTGATGTAGAGCTCCTCCGTGATCGATTCCCCCTCCGGCGGAGTGCCGGAAAAGGCCCCTAGATGGGATCTCTCAAGAACAGAAACATGCGGCAATGGAAAAAGTATTTCGTGGACTCCTCTATTGGTTTCCCGATTTTTGGGAATTTATAGTGGTGGAATTAGGTCAAACGGAGCTGAGGTGGGCCCACGAGGCACCAGTGCGCGCCTCCCCCCCAGGCGTGCCCTGGTGGCTCGTGGCCACCTCCTCTGGCGTCTGGTCTTCTCCCGAAGCTTCTAGTGTTTATCTTGTCCAATAAAAAATCTCCAAAAAGTTTCATGGCATTTGAACTTCATTTGGTATTGATATTCTGTAAAACCAAAAACAGGCAGAAAACAGCAACTGGCACTGGGCACTAAGTTAATAGGTTAGTCCCAAAAAATGATATATAATTGTTGTAAATGTATATAAAAACATCCAAGATTGATAATATAACAACATGGAACAATCAAAAATTATAGATACGTTGGAGACGTATCAAGGACGAAGATGAGTCTGACATGGAGTTCCAGAACGTAGTGGATGCCATGTGTGTTAACGGAGGCGCATGTTTGCACTCCTCGCACCGGCAACTAAAGCAATGGATCCACGAGGTGAATGCCGCGGAGCCCATGATGGAACCGCATAAGCCACTCAAGTGGTTGCACACTCCCATCGTCTTTGACGCCAAGGATCACCCTGAGCGCACCACTGTGGTCGGGTGTTTGCCGTTCTTGGTTTCGCCAACAATCCGCAACCTCAGGGTGACGAAGATGTTGGTTGATGGTGGGGCAAGCTTGAACTTGATCTCTCCCGATGTGATCAAGAGGCTGCAGATCCCGGACAAGGATCTTGAGGAGACCGGCACGTTCCAAGGTATCAGTCCAGGGAGGAACAAGCCGAAGGGCCAGATCACGCTGTCGGTCACATTCGGCAGCGACCTCAACTATAGGACGGAGAACATCGTCTTCGACGGCGTCAAGATGCCCCTGCCCTACAATGGCATTCTGGGTTGTCCGGCGCTGGCCAAGTTCATGGCCGCGTCGCACTTCGCCTACAATGTCATCAAGATGCCAGGGCCGATGGGGGTCCTCACCATCAAGTCGAACCACAAGGACAGATTCATCTGCGCCGACAAGCTCTACCAGGAGGCAGTTGCAGCATTTGCCGACAAGGCACATGCTCCTGCCGGCAAAGCTCCCGGGGGAGGAAAGAAGAAGAAGAAGTCCGACTCCGGGAAGCGCACTTTAGAGTGCAGCACGCCTGTCGAGGACATACCAGAGAGCTCTACCGGCAAGAGCAAAAAGTCCAAGGCCTTCGCTCCGGCGACCAAGCAAGTTTCTGTGAGAGAGGATGGGACGAGTGGCACTTTTTTTGTAAGTGCCACTCTCGGTGACAAATAGGAAAGCGAGCTCGTTGCCTTCCTACGGGCGAATGTTGATGTGTTTTCTTGGCAAGCATCTGACATCCCCGGTGTTCCTAGGGAGGTAATTGAGCACCACCTTGATGTCTGCCCTCATGCGAGACCCGTCAAGCAGAAGGTCAGGAAGCAAGCTTTGGAGCGGCAAGAGTTCATTGCTGAAGAGATCAAGAAGTTGGAAGCAACAGGTCTAGTCAGAGGAGTGCTACACCCTATGTGGTTAGCCAATCCAGTTGCAGTGCCCAAGGTGAACGGGAAGTGGAGGCTTTCTATTGACTTCACTGATATAAATAAAGCCTGTGCAAAGGACCCTTTCCCTTTACCACGCATCGACCAGATTGTAGACTCCATTGCCGGCTGTGATTACTCTCTTTCCTTGACGCCTATTCTGGTTATCATCAGATCTTTATGGCCAAGGAAGATGAGGAGAAAACCGCATTCATCACACCATGTTGCACATACTGCTTCTTGCGTATGCCTTTCGGATTGAAGAGTGCCGGGGCAACCTTTGCCAGAGCGTTCTAGATCGGGTTTGATCCACAGCTGCACAGAAATGTGGAAGCCTACATGGATGATATTGTGGTCAAGACCAGAGACAAGTCAACCCGGATTCAGGATTTGGAAGAGACGTTTGTGAACTTGTGCAAGATCAACTTGAAGCTCAACCCCGAGAAGTGTGTGTTCGGTGTTCCATCCGGCAAGCCTCTTGGTTTCTTTGTCTCTCAGAGAGGGATTAAAGCCAACCCCGACAAGATCAAAGCAATTGAGCAGATGGAAGCACCGAGACACATCAAGGATGTCAGGCATCTTGCCGGCTGCGTTACCGCCCTCAGCAGGTTCATCTCCAAATCAGTAGAGCGCACCTTGTCGTTTTTCAAGATATTGAAAAAGGCATGTCCAGTGAACTGGACTCCGGAAGCGGAGGCCGCACTCAAAGATTTGAAGGAGTACCTATCATCTCCACCAGTCCTAGTCGCGCCTAGGCCGGAAGAGACGTTGCTGCTATACTTAGCGGCAACGAATCAAGTGGTGGTTAGTGCTACACTTGTGGCTGAAAGAGAGGCTGATGAGGAAGAGGTAGCAGCCATAGAGCCATGACCCGACGAGCCGGAATCTTCTCCGGCAAGGTTAGGTGCCGACAAGCCAGATATTGTGCAAGCCAGTCAGCCAGATCAACAAGTTGTGAAGAAGAAGATGGTGCAACGCCTAGTCTACTTTGTCAGCTCCCTCCTGCAAGGGGCTAGGTCAAGGTACTCTGGTGTGCAGAAGTTGCTTTTCGGCCTTCTCATGGGCTCAAGGAAGCTGCACCATTATTTTCAAGCACACCCAGTCACCGTCGTCACTCGCTTTCCGTTGCAACGCATCTTGAGAAATCCAAAGGCAATCGCTAGGATTGTGGAGTGGGCATTGGAGTTGTCGAGCTTTGATTTGAAGTTTGAGAGTACCTCAACGATTCAGAGCAGAGCCTTGGTGGAATTCATTGCAGAATGGACCCCAACGCCAGATGAAGAAGTTCCAGAGACCTCGCTCCCCGGCAAGGAAACTGTTGACGATTGGATATTGTACTTTGACGGTGCTTTCACGCTGAAAGGCGCTGGTGCCGGCGTGCTGCTTATAGCACCCACCGGAGAGCACCACAAGTACGTGCTTCAGATACACTTTCCCCGGGAGCAGGACACCAACAACACTGCTGAGTATGAAGGATTGCTTGCCGGTCTGCATATTGCAATCGACCTTGGTATTCGGAAGCTAATTATCAGAGGCGACTCGCAGTTAGTGGTGAGGCAAGTTAACATGGATTACCAGAGCCCTTTGATGGAGGTGTACGTTGATGAGGTGAGAAAGTTGGAAGAGCACTTTGACGGTCTACAAGCAGAGCACGTTCCACGTGCCCAGAATTGGATTGCCGACGACCTGTCAAAGCTTGCCGCCCAAAAGATGCCTGTGGAACTAGGAACTTTTGTGCTCCATCTGACTCAGCCATCTGTTACACCATCAAGGCTGGTGAAGAAGAGAAATCAAGATGTTGGTGGTTACTTTCTGGCAGAGCTACCGGTAGCTGCCAAGAAAGCAGATACCGCCAACAAGATACCCTTGGCCGGTGAGCCGTAGTTTTCGGCAAGCCAGATCCTTGCAGTCGAAGCAAGCGCTCCCACAGAGGAAGAAATGCCTTTAGTCCTTGTCGTCGAGCCACAAGCTCTGGCATGGGCACAGTCAATTCTCCAGTTCCTTCAGACAGGAGATCTTCCCAATGAGCAAGAGGATGCAGAAAGAGTAGCCCGTCAATCAAGGATGTACAAGTTTGTTGACAGCATCATGTACAGAAAGAGACCAAATGGGGTGAAATTGAAGTGCATCTGTCGGGAAGATGGACAGAGGCTGTTGGAAGAAATGCATGAAGGGATGTGTGGCTCTCACATTGGGTTGCGCGCGCTTGTTGGCAAGGCGTTCTGTCAAGGATTCTACTGGCTGATAGCCCCTCAAGACGCCTTGGCGGGGGTTATCAGATGCGAAGCATGCCAGTTCCACTCCAAGGACATTCACCAGATAGCTCAAGCCCTGCAATCCATCCCTCTCTCCTGGCCTTTCTCAGTTTGGGGGCTCGACATCGTCGGCCCCTTCCCCCATGCTACCGGGGGCTTTGAATTCTTGTACGTTGCAATCGACAAGTTTACAAAGTGGCCTGAGGTGGAGCCAGTGAGGATGGTGACGGCACAGTCAGCCATCAAGTTCCTCAAAGGATTGGTTGCCCATTTTGGTGTCCCCAACAAGATCATCACCGACAACGGCATCCAATTCACGAGCCGCGCCTTCACAGCATATTGCCAAGAACTTGGAAATAAGATTTGCTACGCGTCTATTGCTCACCCAAGGAGCAATGGACAAGTAGAGAGGGCAAATGCAGAAGTGCTGCGTGGTCTCAAGACCAGAAATTTCGACAGGCTGCACAAGTGTGGAAGGCACTGGGTGGAAGAGTTGCCGGCGGTTCTTTGGTCGATCAGGACGATGCCAATTCGAGCCACTGGCCAGACACCCTTCTCCCTTGTTTATGGTGCAGAAGTGGTGCTCCCTACAAAACTCAAATACGGGTCACCTCGAGTCTTGGGCTTCGATGAGGAGGATCAAGATGAGCTGCGGCAAGATGATGCCATGCTCCTTGAGGAAGATCGTTTCCTGGCTGTTGTCCGTGTTGCACGGTACCAGCAAGCTTTGCACCGCTACCATAGCCGCAAAGTGAATGCCAGGAACCTTGAGGAAGGCGACCTTGTTCTTCATCGGATTCAGTCCATGAAGGGTCAAAACAAGTTGACGCAGAAGTGGGAGGGCCCTTACCGGGTGGTACGAGTCACTAGGCCCGGCGTAGTCCGCCTAGAGACCGAAGATGGCACTCCGGTGCTCAACTCATGGAATATTGAGCGTCTTCGCAAGTTTTACCCGTAAGGCGCGGTTGCCGGGCTGCCCGGCAACCTCTCTTGAACAATTTTTCCGGAAAGGCATGTAAACCTTTGTACAGAGCTGGGCGCAGATCCCTTGCACATAAATAAAGATAAGTGTTTCACAATTCTTTGTCCAAGTACATATTTGTTTATATGTTGCAGGCATTCTTGTGCTACATTTTCCCTTGCATAGGATGATTAACGAACCGTCAAGGTTCCAGCCTCCTCGTTTCTCTTCTTTCTTTTTCTCAAAGGACAGAAGGGTTCCTCGCGTACAAGTTTCCTGGGGGGAGTGATGGTATGGATACCGAATGACGTTCAAGATATCGTCCTACGGCAAGAAGCACAACAAAGAAAAATCTAAGTTGTAAAACTTTAAAGTAAATTCTTTGTTGTAGTTGCAACTTCTCCTTGAATGATTTTGGCCTTTGTATGAGAAACCTGGATGCTAAGGAACCTTGTTGTGATCGACTGCGCTCTTACTTTGTTTCTAGTCTGCTCGGCAACTTAAGTAGCTGTGTTGTGATCGTCAAGTTTACCCTTGCCGGCAGCGGCACTTCCGGCAAGCTGCTAAGGACCCGTTCCTCAAGCGCTCGTGGCACGAGTGCGCGCACCGGCAAGTTTCCGGCAAGTGTAGGGTACAAAACCATGCAAAGACAGAATAAGACAAGAGAGATATCATGCATACATTCATCCAAAACACAAGTTATATTACATCAAAGCCAAGTGCAGTTCTAACTTAAGATAATCTGTGTTTTACATGAACTACACTTGTAACAAGAAATAGCGAAGGGAGCTAATCCTTGCGATCACCCTCAGTCCTCGGGACTTGATGAATCTTGCTGATTAGGGGAGCGACGGCTGCTTCGGCATCTGTGGTGTCCATCCCCGGCGGCAAGCTTCTGAAGGCCTTGGAGACACCGATCTCAGGGTTCCGGCAGATAATCTTGACGAGCATCTTGGAGACGACCTCACTACAGAATTTGCGAGACTCACTGGCAAAGTGGGCGGACCTCCCTTCATGATGCTTCTTTAGTATCTCGAGGAGTCCTTCGAAGAAGAGGGTGAGGCTGGCGCTGGTGGAATCATGATCACTGATGATGAAGCTATGTTTCTCCTTGTCGATGATGGTCACCTAAGCCGCGAGGCGCTCGGCGACATCGACAAGGCGACCAGTCCACAGATCCAGGGCTTTCTGGTACCCATCGAGGGAATTTGCAACATCGGCATGCGCAGCTTTCTCCTTCTCCCAGTTTACCAACAGTTCCCTCTCCTTTTCCCTGCCAACCTCCAGATCCTTCTCCATAGTCCAGAGCTTTGACTGGAGGTCAGCATATGGCACCCCGATCCGCCTGTAGCAGGGGGACTTCACACGTCAGCCCAGGATAACACCTGACGCACGATAGGTCCATGGTACAGCATTCCAAGCACAAAATCTATTTCATTTACATGAAATAGAGTATTACATCACTGATGAATACAATGGTTTGCATAGCGCTAAGGCTATCTAACTGGCGGCGGAAGTCTTGGTTTAGCGGCACGTCGTCTCTGGCTGGGCTCCACAACTCACAGGACTAGCATGGTTATGGTCTAGCACGACAAGTCTTCTCCTGCATCTGGCCACGTGCAAGGCCAGGTGAGTACTTTGAATGTACTCGCAAGACAACCAAATACATAGCATCCAAACAAGCAGATGACAAAGCAAGCCCTATGCTCATACATAAATTTATTCCATGGCAAATGATAAGCATGGCATGAGGCTAGCAAGTAACATGGATTAAACAAATCAAAGCATATCATGGCATATCATAGCATATCATGGCATAGCATGGCATAACATGGAATATCATGGCATGGCATAGTTGTATCTACAAGGTAAACTAAGCTGGAAAGTAAACTACTCTTACCTCCCGTGATGAATTAAAGTAATATACTGCCTATCCACTACCCCTCTGGGCCAACTCATGACTCACCGAGATCTCATCTCATGATCATGTCAGAACGACATGGTGATTCCTCACGACTATCTCATAGTCCAAGTCACCACATTTACTTTATAGCACATTCAGCAATATGTTTATTATATCAGGTTTATCCTCCATGTTGACAAAGACTAGATAGTGTGACCTAGTATGAACTGTGTCCATAACCGAGGACGCGGCTATCGATAGATTATACACTCTGCAGAGGTTAGTACACTGTACCCACACCACGGAACTCATGGCCTCGTGCTCCCATTCGGGTGGACCAATGACATTCTGACAAAACCAATCTATTGCATAAGACTCTCCCAGCCCCTCCGACAAACTCCCCTTTGGGCTATGTCATGGGTGACCCCGATGTCAACTCGTGACATCCTGCCACCCCGTGGCCAAACAAAACTATCCCAAACGAGGACCTAAGCTCAATACCAAAATCGGGTACACAAGGTTATGGCCGCCCACCGGGCTAGGGTAGCACGCGCACATAACCTTCCCTGGTTGGAGGTACCGGTGAGAGGCATGACAATAGACCGAATTAGGGCCTCCCCATCCAGGCAAGTGTGGCTGCACTAGTGAGCTCGATTCGGTGGCACTATGACTCGATCCCATCGATGACGGAGGAGGTTTGTTATTTAAGTTTCATTTATCATCTCCATCATCTGACCATATCATCAATACTTATGGGCATTAATAATTACAAGTGCATCAATGAGCAAATATTACCAAACTATTAAATGAGCAGTTATGAGCTATGAGGCATGACAATAGCATGATACAAACATGTCAACCATATGACAGAATCATAATAGTATTGATAACCATGGCATGAGATCAAATCAAAGTAGCAACATGATATTATCAATAAAAATATTATTGCTAACATGGCAAAGGATAACATGGCATGACGTAGTAAGCAATACGAACATCTAGAACAAATTGTATAAATGCAGACTAAAACATAATATGAATATACTGCAACTACACACATAGGGTTCAAGCAAAGTCAACATGCAAGTCCGAAGCTCATGATAAGAGGTTGGCTTGCCTTGGGGTGGACGAATACACCGGATGGAAATGTGACGATCCACTGGATATGAGGCATCGGAACCGGTGCTCTCGGGAGGGACCAGGATTCGAGGAAGGGCAAAGATGGCATTTTCAACATGTGACAACATTATGAAAATGGCACCATCGGAACGGGCTCGACGAACTGAGAACATGGGCTTTGGAATTACCTCAATCGGAGTTACGGTCGTGAAAATATGGCCGTTCGTTCGTTAGGCAGAAAAACAGACAAAATCTGTCTGTTTCTGCACTTCACCAGCGAACGCCCGCAAAATAACCAGTTCGGCCGGCGGGGTGGGCTGAAAGCGTATTTCTGAAAGTGCGCTTTCGGAACAGAGAAACGTATTCTCGCACGAGGCCGGGGCAGAGTACGCTTCCTCAAGATGAAAGCGCATTCCGCGAATTACGCTTTCACTTACTCCAGTCAAAGGGGCCGCCTGGTCAGCACCTGGGAGGCTGACGCGCGGGGCCCACCGCATCTCATTCTCTCTCTCCTCCCGGTCGTCTCCTAGCTTCTGTCGCGGGGCAGAGGAGGCTCGGCCGCCGGCGCTGCCGTCGCCTGGCCGCCCGAGGGGGCCGGTTGTCGGGCGCAGGAGATCCGCTGCTCCACTCCGCGCCCGGGGGTGGCCGCACCGTCGCCTGGGACGGCCTATAGTGCCGGCGCCATGGCTCGGGCGCCACGGTCGGAGCACGGCAAGGGAGGGGCGGCGCCGGCAGGGCTCCTCGAAGTAAACGGAGGGCGGCGGCGGTCTGCGGCCGTCCAGGGAGGACCGAGGGCACCGAAGAAAGGAGGGAGGGCTACGGGCCAGAGATGGCCGACGGGGAAACGGCGACGGCCTTCGGCCACTGGGGAGAAAGGGGAGCTCCTGGAGCTTGGGGAGGAGTTGCGGGTGGTGAGGATGACTCGGGGCACGCTAATATAGCCGCGGAGAAGACTCGGGAAGGAGGAGGAGGTGGCAACGCGGCTTGGCAATGTGGCGGCGCTCCGACGAAGCATCTGACGCTGACGCTCGCGGACAGAGGCTAGGGGACGGGAGGCAGGGGATAAGGCAACGTGGGGGAGCTCGTGGCGCGCCGTGGCGAGCTGGGCGGACGGGGAGGGGCCTCCCGCGGGTCCAGTGCACAGTGCACGCGGTTTGCAGGCAACGCACGCGCTCTACGCGTGGTCACAGCGTGACCATGGCGTTGCCACACACACTAGACGGCCCAGGCATGTCTGGCGAGTAAGGCACTCCCCCAGTAGCTGCTCGGTGCAAGGAAACAATACCCATGGCCCACGATGTGACTACAGGATTCACAAAGCCTAAACAGCAGCAAGGTGTTTGATTGGGAGTGTGAGCAATGCCCAGATCCATTAGGCCTGGAATTTGCAGGAGAGTAATGATCTACTAAGGTGACCATTGTGCCAAAATATCAGCTCAAAAAGATGAGGCTAGCTGGTACTTCCTTTGCAAAGTGCCCAACTGGCAAGAAATGAGAATGACGGTGCTGGGGAAAATGGCTAGGTGGAAATGGACCAATTTTCGTGGAGACCAATGATTTAGTCTAGAGAATAATCTGGCAAAATTGCAGCTCACTTCGATACTCTATGAAGGTACCTCCTTCACAAAGATAAAATCTGAACAAAAACTTGGGAACATTATAGAGAAAGATTGGATAGATGAATTGAGCTGATTTTTGGTTTGTAGTAGTAATATATCAATATGAACTACCCTGCAAAATTTCAGCTCAATTGGATCAAGGAATCAAGCACTTCCTTCACAAAGTTTCAGACAAGGCAGAAACTTGCATTGGATCATGTGCTCCAATTTTGAACTGGGGAACATGGGGTTTGGATGGAAATAGTGAAGATATATCTAGGAGAAACTCCACAATTTATTTGGGAATTTTCCTGGCTACCAAAATGGTAGTTCCTTTGGAAAGTGGCAGAGAGGCAGTATTGGCCTTGTCAAGGAAACGTAAATTTTCCTTATTTAAATTTGGCCAATATTTTTACCAGAGCTTGGGATAGTCACAAAGATCATCTCCACAAATTTTCATGAAATTCAAAGATGTCTAGCTATCCTTCTGGATTTAATTCCTCAGAAAGGCAGGAAAAGGAATTAATTCTAAATGAAAAATATTGCATATGACTTGGCAATATTTTTGCATATCCAGGTTTTATAGGTGTAGGAAGATCTCTGGGAATTTTTGGAGGATCAACAGAGCAAGGGAAATGATGGCTCCGTTGTAATCACAAAGGCAGGGTTTCAAATTCCAAATTCTGGAATTAGGGTTCTGATGAGTGCCTGGATGAGGAAGATGGGATCTTGACCAGCATCAAAGACATGGACAAGGCTCTGAAAGGTTGAGGATTGCCTGAATTCACCTGATCATCCAGTAAACTCCGGAGAAAGATTTTGAAAAAGAAAGCTTGGAAAGGAATAACAGCACAAAAATTGATAACCCAATTTTTGGGGTGTTACACAACAATTGAGTTGTTGACGGTCGAGTGTTCTTGAGCTCTGGCGGCAAGGTCTTCTTCAAGCTTTGGTACCCTGGACTCCAACTCCACCCTGGCGGCCTCAGCGACCTCTGCGGCCTTGACGGCTTCAAGGAGCTTGGCGGCGTGGGCCTCAGCTTGAGTCTCGATGGCCTGTTTGTGGCCCTCCTCTAGCTATTGGGTTCGCTGCACAAGCAGAGTCTGGATCTCCTCGTCCTTGCCGCGTAGCTTGGCGGCAAGTGCTTCTTCTTGGGCGTCAAGCTCTTGTTCCTTGACGATGAGCTGCGCTTCGCGCTCCGTCAACTTGCCGTCCAGGGTCGTTGCCTCCTCCTTGGCAGCGTCAAGTTTCTCTTCCTGCCTCTTGAGGATATGGAATTTGCTATTATACCATTGGCGGATCTCTTCCACCTTCTCCTTCAGCTTCCGTTCAGCCAGCTCCATGGCTTGCTATTGTGTGTGCAATCTATCCCAATGCTTGCCGTAGTGGTCTTGCACATCCTTGAAGTCGTTGGCCATCGCCGTCAAGAATGCAAGGTCCGCGGCACCACCATCGGAGTCGTCTGGTACTGCGATGCTGCTGGAGAAGGGCGCCAAGATCTCCGCGATGGCTTCATCAAAGGTAGGCTCCCCGGCACCAGATGTGTTAGGGGCTTTGGATCCTTGTTGCTGATCGGTTGGCCCCAAAGGCCCCATCAGAGCCTGTGCATCAGCCGCACTAGGGTGAATGAAGACGCCTGGCGTATCACCGCCATTCTCGCCCATCTCAGCATCCGTGGTGACGAGCCCAGATGCACTACCGAAGAGCATGGCAGGCTCTCCAGGGGTTTTCCTGGCCTCCTCAGCGGCGGACGCGGCGGCTTCCCTGGCGGAAATCCTGGTGGCCTCATCAGCGGCGCTCTTTGTGATTCCCTCCACAGATACTTCCCTCTCTTCCGGAGGGGTTGGTTCTGCAGAGTGGAGAAGAAGTCGAGAAAGGAGAAATTCAAGACTCAGATCAACTTCAAGAAAACAAAAAAGAAGGAATGGCAATGGATCTAGTATGTTTGGAAAGAGGGTTACCTTGATGAACACGTGGAGGGGATGCCGTTCTTCCTCTGGCAACTTCGGTTGCCGGCGTTTGGTCCCCGGCAACATTGGTTGCTGAAGGGACCTCCGCACGGATGAGCCCTTCTTGGAGCTCCTCTAGAAGAGGGCTGCTCCTTGCCGGTGAGGATCTTGGCGACGGCCTAGGGGTCGAGGGCACCGTCAAGCGGTCTACCCCTTGGCGCTCTCCTCCCGGCTGGTTGCTTTCCAACCCCTTGTCGGTCTCCATCGCGGAAGACTTGACGGTAGTGCTCCCCAGCGGAAACCGCATGTGAACCTAATGTAGGGGGCTCGAGCCGGCAACCTCAGATGAACCCGCGCCTTGATCGGTGTCGGTTGCCGTCTCACCCTCTTCAGCGGTCTTGGGTTTCTTCGCCAGCGGCACTTCGTCCCTACAAGATTAGAACGACCAAGAAGATCAGTTCAACAACAAAGTTTGGGCGACAGCAAGAAAAATGCACGGAGATGGAGGTGCTTACTCTTCGTCCTTGTCAGGGTCACTGAGGACCGACAGGACATAGAGAACTGTGTCCCCCATCCCTGCAATCATAGGTGGTGGCGGTGGACTCCTGGGACGCTTCAGGGGGGCTGGGGGCTGTGAAACACCCGCCTCCTCCACGGTTGGCGGGATGGGTCGGCGAGGGGCAGTAGCGCGGGAAGGTTGTCGCCGGGAATGCTATGCCCTAGAAGCCGCGGCTGATACCTTGACGACGGTGAGCTCTTGGCTTGCCGGCTCGGTATGCGCTGCCTTCTTTCGAGCTGGCCTCTTGGCGACGGCCATCTTCACCTTGGCGGGAGGAGCCCGAGGTGGCTCTTCTTCCTCTTCCTCCTCCCCTTCGTCCGAAGACCCCTCGGGCTGCTCCTCCTCATCTTCCCCCTCCTCAGACTCCTTGGTCTGCTCCTCCTCGCCAGCATGCTCTTCAGCATGCTCTTGGGGGCGGCTTCCTCCGCTTGTTCCTGGAACTATGGCTTGCTCTTCAGCCTGGCTTCCGGTGCCCCCTCCGTTGCCGATGCCCTTGGCCGCCCGGGAATGAGTTACCTTCACTCTTTTGAGCTCCTTAGCTCTCAAGGCCAGGAACTCTTTCTGATCATCCTTCGTCAGGTGCATCATGTCATCCTCGGCTCCAATGGCCTCCTCCACCAAGCCGGCAAACCAGCTGTCCACATTTTCCTTGCTGGGTTCCTCCCATGTGCTCAGAACCGTCCTGGCATCGCAGTCTGGCATCATCGCTAAGATGGAAGCCTTGGCGGTATTGTTGCACAGGGGGTGTCGGTGTAATGAGAACCAGGGTCTCATCAACCTTCTTAGCATGGGTCATTCCCGTCTAGGATTGTTGCATGGCAACCCCGGCAAGGCCAAGCTTCCCGACGAATACCATATCTGGCAAGCATTATATTAACAAGCAAGAACAAGAGCTCGTTGGGGAGAAGCTTCTTCCCAGCGACATGATCTCCTAGCAAGACAAGACCCGGCAAGGCTTGCCGAGGGACAGCTGGGAACAAATACAAGATTATCAAGAAGGCGTTCAAGCCAATGATCAGAAGACAGAAGACCGAAGGCTGGGTTCCCTGCAAGATCTTGCCGGGAAAGCTCACGAAGACCCGGCAAGGACTCGCACCCGGCAAGATCCCGCCGCCCTGCCACCGCTCCAGCGCAGCAAACAGCCTGTCGTTTAGGGTTTGTCCTCCTGGGTGCGTGTCATGGCATTAGCGGCAGATGGGGTTAAGCGGTGCTGATGGGACAGGCTCTTTTTCCGTCCCCAAGAAAGTAAGGGACACCTAAACGGAGCATTTAATGCGTTTTGTCCTAAGTCATCAGTGATAAGCATGTAAACACTATAGTAACTTTACACCTCTTGTACGTGTTGTTCGCCACTATTGGTGACCCCTTTGGACATATAAAAGGAGGCCCAAGGCGAAGCTACAGAGGGGAGGAGGCTTTCTGGCCCAGTTGCATGCATAGCCGCCCTTCTTGCGTACTGTTCACCAAGAAGCGCTCCGTGTACCTCAACTTAAACACCCACAATAAACCAAAGCAGGAGTAGGGTTTCACGCTACTCAACGGCCCGAACCTGGGTAAAAAATCCCCGCGTTGATCGTTGGATCCGCTCTTTGTGTACATCTTTTCCCCAGCCGAACCGTAAAAGGGATCCACGCGATCCCATAGGTGTCGTACGCCGACATCTTTGGCGAGCCAGGTAGGGGGAGAGGTTGCGCGAACCCGATCTAGCGGTCAGCGCGTCAGTTTTTGATCGTCTTCATCGTCATGGCGCCCAAGAAGAAGCGGGGGCGGCTGAAATTCCTTGCGAAAGCTAAGTCCTAAAACTTTGATCGCTTTCTGCTGCGTAGTCTTATCCTTGATGGTGTTTTTGTATAACCTGTGCGCGGGGGAGCGCCCTTAAAACACTCTGCGCTCCTGGTTGTTCTGGGTCCTCCCAGCAATACAGATGCAACTGTAGTTGTTTCTAGAGCGTTAAGCTCCCGAAGAGGCGGCGTTCTCGATAGGCTGCTAGACAGGACCCATTGACCAGGACGTGCGCATTTGGGAGGTATTCCGGCAAGCGTAGGGATTCATTGTACAAAAATGCAATCATTTAAGGAAAGGGCTTAGCAAGTTTTATTTTAAGGTTTCTGCGTAAACCCGTATGCTGAGGAGCCTTCCCGGGGCTAGTTGCGCTCCTTGTCACCTCGAGTCCGCTCGACGATGTGAGCAGCTGCACTAAAGCTGGGAAGGAAAAATCTTTTTCGGGAGGCGGCGTTCCCGGCAAGCCGCTAAGGACCTGCTCCTCAAAGCGCTGCTGACTGGATCGTGCGCACCGGAAAGTGTTCCGGCAAGCAAGGGAATATTCGGCAGAAGTCAAAATTACAACAAATTAGTCATAAAGCCAGAAGCTAATTAATTTGTTGTGTTAAAACGCTGTCGTGGCATTACATTTCCGAATCAGTGTTGCAGGTATACAGGTGGACGATTACTTTGCAGCCTTCCGGCAACATCCTTGCCGGAAGCCGGCGTCGAGAACGTCAAAGTTCTTCGCTGAAGTCATAAGCCTTCCCGGCAACATCCTTGCCGGAAGCCGGCGTCGAGAACGTCAAAGTTCTCCGCTAAAGTCATAAGCCTTCCCGGTAACATTCTTGCCGGAAGCCGGCGTCGAGAACGTCAAAGTTCTCTGCTGAAGTCATAAGCCTTCCCGGCAACATCTTTGTCGGAGGCCGGCATCGAGAACGTCAAAGTTCTCTGCTGAAATCGCAAACTTTTCCAGAAATATTCTTCGGCGGAAGAATAGCAAACCTTGTCGTCGAGCCATGAGCCATACGCTCTGACAAGGGGGCTTTCAACCTTGTCGTCGAGTCATGCGCTCCGACAAGGGAGCTTTCAACCTTGTTGTCGAGTCATGCGCTCCGACAAGGGGGCTTTCAACCTTGTCGTCGAGTCATCCGCTCCGACAAGGGGGCTTTCAACCTTGTCGTCGATTCATGCGTTCCGACAAGGGGGCTTTCAACCTTGTCGTCGAGTCATGCCCTCCGACAAGGGGGCTTTCAACCTTGTCGTCGAGTCATGCACTCCGACAAGGAGGCTTTCAACCTTGTCATCGAGTCATGCGCTCCGAGAAGGGGGCTTTCAACCTTGTCATCGAGTCATGCCCTCCGACAAGGGGGCTTTCAACCTTGTCGTGGAGTCTTGCGCTCCGACAAGGGGGTTTCAACCTTGTCCTCGAGCCGTACGCTCCGACAAGTGGGATTTCAACCTTGTCGTCGAGCCATGCACTCCGACAAGGGCTATTTTTTTAAAACAACTATACTTCCAGAAGGAAAGGGCATGGCAGTCATGACCCATGCCAAATTTGGCCCCACCTCCAGCATCGAGATCTTTGAGTTCTCTGCTGAAGGCGGGCCCAGGGGCTCCTGTCGGTGTAATGAGAACCAGGGTCTCATCAACCTTCTTAGCATGGGTCATTCCCGTCTAGGATTGTTGCCTGGCAACCCCGACAAGGCCAAGCTTCCCGACGAATACCATATCTGGCAAGCATTATATTAACAAGCAAGAACAAGAGCTCGTTGGGGAGAAGCTTCTTCCCAGCGGCATGATCTCCTAGCAAGACAAGACCCGGCAAGGCTTGCCGGGGGAGAGCTGGGAACAATACAAGATTATCAAGAAGGCGTTCAAGCCAATGATCAGAAGACAGAAGACCGAAGGCTGGGTTCCCGGCAAGATCTTGCTGGGAAACCTTACGAAGACCCGGCAAGGACTCGCACCCGGCAAGATCCCGCCGCCCTGCCACCGCTCCAGCGCAGCAAACAGCCCGTCGTTTAGGGTTTGTCCTCCTGGGTGCGTGTCATGGCATTAGCGGCAGATGGGGTTAAGCGGTGCTGATGGGACAGGCTCTTTTTTCGTCCCCAAGAAAGTAAGGGACACCTAAACGGAGCATTTAATGCGTTTTGTCCTAAGTCGTCAGTGATAAGCATGTAAACACTGTAGTAACTTTACACCTCTTGTACGTGTTGTTCGCCACTATTGGTGACCCCTTTGGACATATAAAAGGAGGCCCAAGGCGAAGCTACAGAGGGGAGGAGGCTTTCTGGCCCAGTTGCATGAGTAGCCGTCCTTGTTGCGTATTGTTCACCAAGAAGCGCTCCGTGTACCTGAGCTTAAACACCCACAATAAACCAAAGCAGGAGTAGGGTTTTACGCTACTCAGCGGCCCGAACCTGGGTAAAAAAATCCCCGCGTTGATCGTTGGATCCGCTCTTTGTGTACATCTTTTCCCCAGCCGAACCGTAAAAGGGATCCACGCGATCCCATAGGTGTCGTACGCCGACAGGGGGATTACCTTCACCGGCAGGTCGAAGATGCAACCTCTGTTGAAGAGCTGGCAAATGAGCCGGTAGTGCCCCATTACCGTCAAGTTGTTGTCGGAGCCTGGATGCAGACGCATCGGGTCGGCGGGGCCCTGGTAGTCCCATGCTCGTTGCCTCCTCTGTGTTGCAGCGGGGCGATCTAGCGGCGAGTGAAGTCCGCCCCCACCATCTCAATCGTCAGGCCGTCCCCCTTGAGAGCGAGGATTCGGCATAGCACCACTCCCAGCTTGGCGTCGCTGGGGTCGACATTGTTCCAGCTCTCGGGCTTCTCAATCCTCTCGGTCCTGAGGGGGTAAAAGGCTGGAAATCCTGCTGCTTGATCCAGCACCAGTCGGCCCGCCACTCGTCCCATTTGGTGTGCAGCTTGCCATCCAAGTAGTGCCTCTTCGAGTTTACCCTTGGGACCCAGGCGACACTACCACAAAGGGCGCCCTCCTCGACCCGAGAGATGAAGAAGTGCCAGAACAGGGCAACATTTGGGGCTATTCCCACAAAGTTCTCGCACAAGTGCGCGAAGGTTGCCAGACAGGTGACCGCGTTGGGGGTGAAATCCAGCAGATTGAATCCGAAAGTATTCATCACCTCAACAATGAAATCAGAGAAAGGCGGACACAGACCTCCGTAGAAGTACCCGGCAAAGAAGTGAATTCGATCGTCAGCAGGAGGGAGGGACCCTGGGAGCACTGCTGTCGCCTCACGATCCTGCGTCTTGCTCTCGTACATGTGCGCATAATCCTTCGTCAGGCCATCTTCTATGAGCACCGGCGGGAAAACGGCGTGAGCCCGCTGCTGTGCAGCCTTGGCGGCTTTCTTCTCATCCGCCGCTGAACTCGGGGCCTTTCCGGCTTTCTTCGGCGCCATGGCGAGATTTGTGGGGGAGAGCTGCGCTGCGCAGCGGCGAAAGCGGAGGGCGTGTTTTCTGCTCTGGCGCAAGGAAGAAGACGAAGGCAGCGGCGACGGCGAGATTGGGAGAAAGGGGGTAAATGAGCAGCGCCCCTCGCGGATTCCTTTTTATGGGGAAGGCGCGGGGGCTGGCCCTTTATCGTCCTACGTGGCTGCACTTTTCAGGCACACTACCTCCCCGCGCCCGTTCCATTCCACCTCTCCCACGCCCGCATTTAATGTGCGTCGTGGGGGGCATGGTAACAGATAAGATTACGACAGTTATCCTCTGCCATGCGTGCATGTGCACTGTTCGGGCCTGACGCAATGATGCCTCGCATGCGCATGTGGCCCAGGCCCAGGGGCTCCTGTCGGTGTACTAAAGCATGGGTGCCCAAGTACCCTGACTTGTGCACACGCAGTTGTAACCTCCTTGATGGCATGGGCTTGACAGAGGATAACTATGACCCAAGTCTTAGAATAAACAAGACCGTGAAGAAGACCTCAAGGCAGGTCATCGAGAAGTACTATTCTCGTATTGAAGATCAAGATTGCCCTTGCTAGCAAGCTTCGTACCGGCAAGGTGAAGACCAAGACTCTGGTTGCCAGCAAGCTCCGCGCCGGCAAGCTCGTTTTGTCCCATTACTGCTCCACCTCATCATCGGCTAGACAAGCACGCATGATAGGTGTCGAGCAGGAAGGCAGTCAACACAGCTGGCCAAGGCACGTGTTAGCATGCCACGCTAGGATTAACTTTAATGACACCCATCCCTAGGACGTGTCAAGGTGACAAGAGGGCGCCAGGACCGGTGGTACAGATCTTTCACCCAAGGCCTCGCCTCCCCGACGTAGCACCTAACGGTGCATTTAATGCGCTTGTCTTACCCCGTCTAGAGATAGACGTGGTGACTGTGCAACTTACTATTCATACATTCTAATGACCATGTTAGCCTCTGTGGTAACCCCTTGGCCTATAAAAGGAGGCCCACGGCTGCACTTAGAACGATCGACTCATAGCTCAACTACATGATGTAGCTGCACTTCCCGTGCACCTTGCCGGCAAGCTGCGCTCTTTGTAACCCTTGAGCTCACATAGAATCAAACCACCAGAATAGGAGTAGGGTTTTACACTCACAGCGGCCCGAACTTGGATAAATTGTTGCTTGTGCTCATATCTACTAGCCCTGCTCTTTGTAGTATTTTGATCCCACTCCCGAACCGCAAAGGGATCCTCTCGATCCCATAGATCGTCGTTTTCCCACGATACCAAGCTTACATAATTCAATGAGTATGGATAACATTCTTTCAGCATCGTATAGTTTGAAAATTTAATGATTATGTTCTTGTATTCATGGATATTGTTATGTTGCTATCAATTACTTCATCGTTTCTCAATATTTTCACCATAAGAGAGATTACATGATAAACATGCTAGATAGCATTCAACATCAAAACTTCTGTTTTTATCATTTACCTACTCTAGGACGAGCAGGAATTAAGCTTGGGGATGCTGATACGTCTCCAACGTATCTATAATTTTTTACTGTTTCATGCTATTATATTATCAATCTTGGATACTTTATATTCTTTATATGCCTTTTTATATCATTTTTGGGAACTAACCTATTTTTTAACTCAGTGCCCAGTGCCAGTTGCTGTTTTTTTGCCTGTTTTTGGTTTTTCAGGAAATCAATACCAAACGAAGTCCAAGTGGAATAAAACCTTTAAAATGATTTTTTTTCTGGACTAGAAGGGACCCTAGAAGTCTCGGGTGGAGGCCAGAAGACGTACGGGAGAGCCACGAGCTCACCTGGCACGCCCCTGGGGAGGCGCGCCACCTGAGCTTGTGGGTCCCACACAGCTCCATTTGACATAATTCCACTTCTATAAATTCCCAAATATTCCAAAACCAACAGAGAGCCACCCGAAATAACTTTTCTGCTGCCACAAGCTTCTGTTCTTCCGCAATCCCATCTGGAGGCCTTTTCCGGCGATCTGCCGGAGGGGGAATCGATCACGGAGGGCTTCTACATCAACCTTGCTGCCCTTCCGATGATGTGTGAGTAGTTTACCACAGACCTATGGTTCCGTAGCTAGTACCTAGATGGGTTCTTCTCACTCTTTGATCTTCAATACAAAGTTCTTCATGATATCCATGGAGTTCTATCCGATGTAATCTTCTTTTGTAGTGTCTTTCTTGGGATCAGATGAATTGTGGGTTTATGATCAGATTATTCATTGAAAGTAACTGAGTCTTTTCTGAACTTTATTATGCATGATTGTTATAGCTTTGTATTTCTCTCTGATCTATCTGTTTGGTTTGGCCAACTAGATTGATTTATCTTCAGTGGGAGAGGTGATTTGTGATGGGTTCGATCTTGCAGTGTCCTCACCTAGTGACAGAAGGGGTAGCGAGGCACATATTTGTATTGTTGCCATTAAGAAAAAAATGATGGGGTTTATTCATATTGCTGTGATTTACTTTTTCTACATCATGTCATCATACTTCATGCATTACTCTGTTTGTTATGAACTTAATACGTAGAGAGGCAAGCATAGAAGCGCTCTCGAAGTGGAGTAATAGTAGTAGATGCAGGCAGGAGTTGGTCTACTTGTCACAGACGTGATGCCTATATATATGATTATTGGCATGAATAACATCATAACTATGCGCTTTTCTATCAATTGCCCAACAGTAATTCGTTTACCCACCGTATGCCGTGTTTCGAGAGAGAAGCCTCTAGTGAAAACTATGGCCCCCGGGTCTACTTTTATTATATTAGAAAACCCTAATTTACTTTGCTGTAATTATTTTACTTTTTATTTACTTTTCAATTTATATATCTATCACTATCATATTTAATCCTTGCAATACGAGTTTAAGGGGATTGACAACCCTCTTGCCCGCATTGGGTGCAAGTATTTGCTTTTGTGTGTGCAGGTACTGTTTGACTAGGATTTGCTTGGTTCTCCTATTGGTTCGATAACCTTGGTTCTCACTGAGGGAAATACTTATTGCTACTATATTGCTTGACCCTTCCTGCCGGTGTAAAAACCGGCTGACCTCAGGGTAGGGGATCCCGAGCTGTGGATCTCGGATCAATGGTAACATGGACGAAGGAGACAGTGTTTACCCAGGTTCGGGCCCTCTCTATGGAGGTAAAACCCTACGTCCTGCTCTTGTTTATATTGATGATGAAGTATCGAGTACAAGCTTGATCTACCTCGAGATCGTAAGGAGAAGTCTAACCCTAGGACTAGGTGGATGGTAATTATGATTCCGTGTCCTCTACAGGCTAAACCCTCTGGCTTATATACACGCTAGGTAGGGCATCTAGGGTTACATAGGCGGTATCCAGGGGTGCGTATGGAGGCGGCAGGAGATGTCTTGGGGTAAACTCCAAGTCTTCGGCGGATGCAGTCTTGATCACGTCACGGCTTCCGAAGTCAATCTGGATGAGAACAGGGCCTTCGGGCCCAGCCCGAGGACAATGGGCCATCTAGGTTGGTACCCCCTAGTCCGAGGTCATGAGATTACTTAGCCTCAAAGGCCTGTTGCGTAGGTGTGAACAGTGCCCTTGGCCTGACAACTTTATCGAAGAGGATCCACCCATGACGAGGCGAGCAGTTACTGCTCACTCGAATCGTGGCCCAAGGCAATCTTTTTACTGGCGCGTCCCATCGAAACGGAGATCGTGCCCTCTTTTTAAGGGATATCATTAAGATTTTATTTCTCCCTAGACGCATAATGGCATCTTTTACGGGTAATGGTGATTTCAACAGCGCAGAAGGAGGGACTCTTGGCCTTTTTACCAGCCTATATAAGAGCGAGGGGGTAACAACAGAGAGTACACGCTCCCTTGCTTCCCTGCCTATCGCCTCCCAAGCTCCATCGCTCAGATCCAGTCCCGAACTCTTCCCACTCCCTCAGAGCCCAACCTCAAGGGGCACTGGGGTAGCTCCTCCGTGACGGAGGGCGCCATTCTGGAGCTATGCAGCGTGGGGTACATCCCCACGGAGGTCCGCACTTGAGCGCCGACTCCGAAGCAGTGCATACCCACTCCCGAAGATGGGGAGAGGGTTGTCTTTGTGCCCCACCTCATCAGAGGTCTGGGGTTCCCACTGCACCCCTTCGTGCGCGGGATCTTGTTCTACTACGGGCTAGATTTCCACCATCTAGCCGCAAATTACATCCTCCACCTTGCCTCCTTTATCACCGTCTGCGAGGCCTTCCTCCGCATCGAGCCGCACTTCGGACTGTGGCTGAAGATCTTTGGTGTCAAGCCGAAGTCCAGCGACTCCAAGCTCGCAGAGTGCGGGGGAGCGATGATCAGCAAGAACCAGAGGGCGGTCTGGTTCAAGGGCACCTTCATAGAGACCATCAAGGAGTGGCAGCACGAGTGGTTTTACATCACCGAGTGACGGTGTCCTGGACTAGGGGGTACTAACCACGTCGTCTCCCGACCAGTGGGTCGGGCCGAGGACCCCCATGGCGGTTCACTAATGGGCCACTTCGGGCAGCCCATGACATATACGAGGAGGATTCCACAAGACTTGGTGATCAAGACAAGGACTCCTCTCCACCGACATAGCCGATTAGGACTCCTGTTATCCTAGGCCTCCGGTACATTATATAAGCCGAGGCTAGGCTAGTCGATAGATACGTTCATACATTCATCATCATACCCCTAGGGTTTAGACCACAACATATGATCTCGGGGTAGATCAACTCTGTACTTGTTACATCTCCATCAATATAAACAGAAGCAGGACGTAGGGTTTTACCTCCATCAAGAGGGCCCGAACCTGGGTAACATCGTCTCCATTGTCTCTGTTACCATCGATCCGAGATCCACAGCTCGGGACCCCCTACCCCGAGGTCTGCCGGTTTTTCCACCGACACTGGTGCTTTCATTGAGAGTTCCGTTGTGTGATCGCCGCGGTTCGATGGGAATTCAGATTGGCTCCAACGCGATCTACAAGTCGGGACCGAACCTCATCATCGACGATGGCATCTTTGTTGCCGGCTCGACTAGCAACCTCGACTGGACCGAGGACAACGCTACATGTCAGATCATCAAGATCGGACTGGTGCCCTCATCAACTTCAACTCCGATCTCTATCAAGATCAAGGGGGAATCGTCCATGGAGCTTGGGGCTCAAGATCAACATTGCCCTCGGGTGACCGTGCAGTTTTTCTGGACGGCGGATTCGTGTTCGCCGTCCCCATCTCCTCGAGCGTTTCTTTGACGATTGCTTCGGTGGAATTGTGCAGAATTGAGTCTAGAACAACCCTGCAAAATTTCGTCGCGTTCCGATGGAGGAATCTCCGGCGATCTCCGATATACCGGAGCCCTGTCGAAATCTGGATGGGAATCTGAACGAGTTTAGGGCGTGGGTTCCAGCGTCTAGCTCGGTTGTCCTTTGGAAGATCCAACCGTTGATCGGCTGCAGAATTCCTGTATCTACCACCCCTCAAAATTTCAGCTCGATCCGACCGTTCAAACTCCGGGAAACGTCCGATGAGTGCATCAATTTTCGGATCTGTTTTCTGCGCGAAAACGAATCCGACCCGAGTTCATCTTTTTCATGAACAGATTATCGGACATCCTTTTTGAAGGGAATTTTTTATAGGGTATTGTGTTTTGTTTTCAAGCACTTGCCTGCAAATTTTAAGCTTTTTCCGAGGCGATCTTCGTCGTCGCACCGGTGTCAAACTAACCCGGCCACGTTGCTCCATGGCTGCCGACCTGCGCCAGCATCGACTGCGCCGTCGCTTCATCGAGCCGACGACAACCACCTCGGATCATCACCTTGGCGAGCCGACCAAGAGTTTGGCACCGCTCTCCGTAATGATCGTCAAGATAACATCGTCACCTTACCGATTGCACGGGTCGGGCGCGCCTGCATCACTGTCGTGGTTTTGTCATGGCAGATGTCCTCGTGGAAGGACTTAGTGGTGAGGCCATCGCAACTAGGTGGTAGCTTGAACGGGGTTGATCGGAATCGAGAGACGCGAGTTTTACCCAGGTTCGGCCCCTCACGGTCGAGGTAAAAGCCTACGTCCTGCTTGATTGATATTGATGATCATAATCACGATTACAAGGGTGCTGTTTCCCTGACTCTGTCTCGAGAGCTATCAAAACGTCTGTCGTGAGACCTGCCAAAACATCTGTCTCCAGACTTATCTGTCTATCTAGACCTCTAAAAACCTGACCCTCTTGGGGTGCCCCGCCCCTCCTTATATAAGTTGAAGGGGTGGGTTACATGTAGAGTCCTAGTAGGATTAGGACTTAACCTATTCTGACTTCCCATCACGGGCTTCTTATCACGGGCTTCTCACCGTGGGCTTCTTAACGCCTGGGCTTCTTATCTCCAGGCGGCTCATTTTCATGGCTAAGTACTTGTCGGGTTACAATCTGCCGGGTCACAATCTGTCTGCCGGGTTACGACTGTCTACCGGCTTACAACTGTCTGCCGGGTTAGAAACTATCTGCCGGCTTACAACTGTCTGCCGGGTTAGAAACTATCTGTTGGGTTAGAAACTATCTGCCGGGTTAGAAACTATCTGCCGGCTTACAACTGTCTGCCGGGTCAGGATCTGCCGGGTTAAATCCAGAAATGACTTAACGTCAGGGTGACTTAAGCCCAGAGATGACTTAACGTCATGGTGACTTAAGCCCAGAGATGACTTAATCTTCAGGGCGGCTTATCCCTATGAGCCGGGTCTTGGTCGTGGGGAATATCCCCAACATTAGCCCCCAGTTTAGCTTTGAATTTATTCATGCTAAACTCTTGAAATAAGAGTATGTAAAGGGACCGGCTCACTCAAAAAGACCAGTTTTAGTTCATTGACCAACTCCTGAAAAGTCTGAATCTCTGTCATATCAATATGCTGACGCTGGTTCCTTGCAGAAAAAATAACCCTTATGATATCTTGAACTGTCTTCAAAAATGCCTTGGCTTGATAAAAAGAATATTGCGTCTGATGTTGTACCAACTTTCAATGCTTCAGACTTGTCTGAATAGCTTAGAGCAAATAATCTTTACAAATTTCTCCATCAAAAAATATGAGACCTGGTTTGCTCAACACTGAAAATTTTGAAGGTGTTCTACTTATATCCATATTACCTGTAGCCCCCAAGTCTTAAGAGGGGAATGTAGTGATAGCTTAAGACTTGCTCCAATATGAATGTTGCAAGCTTGAAGAAATCCGGGTTGTTCATCTAAGTCACCACTCATAAGTTGAATGTTCCACATATGTAGCCCCCAAGTACCGGGTTGTCTTTGCCTGCAGCAACCTGGGACTTGTAATTGCCTTATGCTCATAAAACTTCAACCAGTGTAGCCCCCAAGGGCCGGGTCATTATGCAATAATGAGCAGGGACTTTTGCAGATCTGATTATATAGACTTGAGGAGTTTTGTGTAGCCCCCAAGGGCCGGGTCATCAGTATGTGATGGGCCGGGTCTTCCAATTTGGACCTTATGACTTTGGCAAAGAAATGAATGCTATAGCCCTCAAGGGCCGGCTCAGTAAGATATACTGAGCTGGGACTTAGAAACTGATGGGAGGATGGCTCATCTACCTGAAATAACCGAGTCTGTTGACAATGTGATGATTTGAAAAGCAGCTTGCACTAGCCCCCAAGTGTCGTGGTGCATGCTTGCAGCGACACGGGACTTGAATACTTGATGTAATCTTGATTTGAATAATGTAGCCCCCAAGTGCCGGGTCATATGCCTGCAGCGACTCGGGACTATTCCTTCCATTGTAGAATAAAATCATATTCACTGTCTGGATGATGTTACTAAATGCTTTGCATATCAATATTGAACCATGCTCCTTGCTGTGAGCTGGTATTTTTGGATGAAGAAATAATAGCCATTTCTCTGAAGGGGCTTTGAAAACCTCAATCATCCAAAACTGGTTATGATAACCATAATGAAAATCCAGCCATGTTGGCTATTAAAGATTTGAATAATGTAACCCGGTTTGAAAACCGGCTCCTGCAAAATAAACCAGTATATGCATGCATATATGATGCATTGTATGATGATGCAATGTATGATGATGTATGTGTATGATAACAGAGTATAAAAATGCCGGCTTTCGAGGCATGGCATAAGACCGGCTTTCAAGGCTCGAGTCTTGGTTTTCGCTTCCTGTGGAAGCAGGCTTTTTGGCCTCTTTTGGTTTGTCCTATCTCTCTGAAAGCCGGCTCTCACGCAACCAATCGAACGTTTTAACTCTGATGAATTCAGGGTCACCTTTGTGATTGATTCATCAGGCGTACGCCGTGTCGCTTTTAGGGAGTAGCATCTTGCTAACAGGCAGGTTTAACCAAGTATAATTTGGCTGGTTGGTTTATCCTCGCTTTCTAAAAGCCGGCTCCCACACAACCAATCGAGCGTTTTAACTCTGATGAATTCAGGGTCACCTTTGTGATTGACTCATCAGACGTACGCCGGGTCATTTTTTAGGGAGTAGCATCTTGCTAACATGCAGGTTTAACCAACTTACGGCATCTCGCCAGGTTAAAGGGTTTTGTAAGCTAAACTCGATGAGTTGGAAGCCCCCAAGTAACCATATGATCATGGAAAAAATGCTCAGCATAGCCGGCTTGATTCCTTTGACCCTTATTGAGCAGGCCGGGTCATCCTTGAGACCAGGTCCTGTAAGTCGGCGCAGACGGGCGATTCGACCGCGGGCGCAGACGGATGAATCGGCCGCGGCGTGTGTTGATGTAAACCGAAACCGCATGGGCGGCGGTTTGCACACACGTTTATTGAGCAGTACTGCACGGTCGGATGCTGGCGCATGATAATGTTGGCGCGGGCTCTGCATCCGTAGTACGACGATCGCCCTTGCAGTGAATAATTGTCCTGCATAAAAAATATCGCTAGCCAGAGTCATTGTTCTCGAAAGAGCAAAAATGTATCAATAAAAATTAACTGGATGGATTTCACCTGGTGTATTAGAACGACAGATGATCTTTGCGTGGACCATAGTTTAACTCGCGGTGTCTACGGAACTAGTACTTCGTCTGATCTGATATCATCTTATCTGTATTGTAGCGACCAATTCCTTTGCTGACCCAACCAGAATATCTCTGTTCCCATCGACAAATTTGGCGTACCACTCCGAACGCATTGTTTCCAATTTGAAACTGTGCTCGATAGTCTGCGTCCTTGTAATCAAAGTTGAACATCCCTTGAGAGTAATGAGGCTCGCTAGTAAGCTGCGCATTTATTTTCAGCGTGAGATTCTCTGTCAGATCACATTTCACATGAGCATTCAGCCTTCCATTAGTCATCAACCTTTCCGATAAGCATTAACTTTGGATCTTCAAAAAGTTCAGGCTTCAGAGACATGAGGGCCTCGCGCTGGATCTCCTCGGACAGCACGAGGTAAGGGAGGCTGAGGTAGCTTCGAGGCTGAGACGGCGGCAGGCCGGCTCACCGGAGAGGCAACACAAGGCCGGGCTCGAGGCCGCGGCAAATTGCGGCAGAGGCGGAAAGCGGGGCTGGCCACGGAGGCGGCGGCTCAAGGCCGCGGCCAGGCGCGGCAGAGGCAGCCGGCGGCTCAACGAGAGTAGCCTGGAGCGACGTTTGAGATGGAGGGAGCGACTCGAGGCGAGGGGCAGAGGCGGAGCGGCGCGAGGTGGCTGCGGTGGCAGACCGACGAGGCGAGTCACCTCGGCGGAGGCTTGAGGGCGAGGCCGAAGCCATGGCCGTAGTGATGGCGTAGGCGGCGGCTCAAGGGAAGGGCGAGTGGCCTTGGCAGCTCAGCGGCTAGAACTGATGCGGCAGCTCGAAGTGAAGCCCATCAGAAGAGGAGCGGCGGGCCGGCGTGGAGGTGGCGAATCGCGTGGAGCAAAGGTGGGCGTCGGCTCAGCGCAGTGTGAGGGGAGGCCGCGGCGGCTCAGCGGGGTGGCGGCTGAGATGGCAGGGCCGTTCCGCGATGGCTGAAACGGCAGGGCCGGCCCGAGGCAACGGCTCGGAGGCGGCTTGGAGGTGTGCGACGACGGCGTCTTGGCACGGCCACATCAGAGGTGGCAGGCCATGGCAGAGGCGAGTGGCGGCGGTAGGAGCGGCTTGGCGCAGGACCGCAGCGGCTCGGAGATGGCTGCGGCTGAGGAGGCCTACGGCAAGGCGAAGCGAGGCGGCTTGACCGTGGTGGAGGTGGCAGCGGAGGAATGCAGCTCGGTAAGGCCGGGCGACTCGCCGCTTTGGAGGCGAGGTGAGCCACGGTGAAGGCGGGTCGCAGCGGCGGAAGCCACGGTTGTGACGGCGGCTCAGAGAAAGGCCGAGCGGGGGCGGCTCGAGGCCAGCCTGGCGCGACCGCGGCCGAGGAGGCGAGGCGTGCGGGAGCGGCTCGAGGCGGCAGGCGGCTCAAGGCAGGCCTGGCAGAAGGTAGGGCGAGGCCACGTCAACGGTGGTGCGCCGGCGGGCCATGACAGATGCGAGGCGGCTCACAAGCGAAGGCGAGGCCGGGGCGGCTTGCAGGTGAAGGCGAGGGCGGCTCAATGGTGGCGACTGAGGCCTACGCTGCGGCTGCGGGGGCGGCAAGTCGAGGTAGGTGCTGGAGCGGGGGCGAGCCCTCCTTCTAGCGCCAAGTGCAGCGGCGGCTCAAGGGAGTGACGAGGTGGAGGCGAGATGGCTTGCCACGACCGAGGCGGGTCGGAGAGGCAGAGGTGGCGCTCGGAGCGGAATCGGGCGGCTCGCAGGCAAAGGCTGGGGTCGTGGCCGCAGCGCGGAGGGCGGCTGACGCGGTTGCCGGTGGAGGGCGTGATGGCGGCTCGGAGGAGACGAGGCCGCGGGCGGCGGAGAGGAGCCCGACCGGCTCGGAGGAGGCGAGGCGGAGCGACCCGGGCGGCGCGGCAAGCCATGGATGCGGCGAAAGCCGGCCGGCACGGCCGACCGAGGCAGGCGGCTTGGTGAGGACCGGCGGAGCAGTGCGGCGAGGCGGTCCGAGCGCGCGGATGCGAAGGGAGGAGTCCCGTCCGGGCGAGGCGGAGGTGACTCGGAGGTGGCCGGGGCGGAGCCGCGGGAGGTGTGGCGGCTCGGACAGGCGCGGAGGCAAGGCGGCTTGGCAAGCTCCGTGGAGGAGAGGCGGCCAGGCGAGCCTCGGCAGAGGTCAGCGAGGTGAGGAGAGGTCATGGCGGCTGATGCGGTGAATCCGGGTCACTCTGTTCTCTTCCTTCCCCCCCCTTTTTTTTGTCTTCAGTTTGTAGTAAAAACACCGGCTCCCTCGGGGCTTCGACCTGATTCCATGTACTCCGGTTTGGAGTCGAAATAGCAGCAGAGCAGGCATACATGATGCAACAGGATGCTCGTGGAGGCAGCGGTTGATCGGACGTGTCCTCTTCAGAAATCTGTCAGTCTCAGCGACTCGAAACAACCGAACAAATCACAGGACGGCGGCAGCGGACAGACCGTGACCCTAATTCCTCAAGAACTTTAAATCTCACGGATTGTAAATCTGGACTGATGAACTCGAAGCTGATGCAGATCCATCCGAGGAGGGTCTTCTTCATCCGTGCAATTGCAAACTGCTCGATCCCCGGAAGGGCTCCCTCCAAGAACTCAGCACCACCGTGCGCAGTCCCCATGATGGGCGCCAACTATCGTGGTTTTGTCACGGCAGATGTCCTCGTGAAAGGACTTAGTGGTGAGGCCATCGCAACTAGGTGGTAGCTTGAACGGGGTTGATCGGAATCGAGAGACGCGAGTTTTACCCAGGTTCGGCCCCTCACGGTGGAGGTAAAAGCCTACATCCTGCTTGATTGATATTGATGATCATAGTCACGATTACAAGGGTGCTGTTTCCCTGACTCTGTCTCGAGAGCTATCAAAACATCTGTCGTGAGACCTGCCAAAACATCTGTCTCCAGACTTATCTGTCTATCTAGACCTCTAAAAACCTGACCCTCTTGGGGTGCCCCGCCCCTCCTTATATAAGTTGAAGGGGCGGGTTACATGTAGAGTCCTAGTAGGATTAGGACTTAACCTATTCTGACTTCCCATCACGGGCTTCTTATCACGGGCTTCTCACCGTGGGCTTCTTAACGCCTGGGCTTCTTATCTCCAGGCGGCTCATTTTCATGGCTAAGTACTTGCCGGGTTACAATCTGCCGGGTCACAATTTGTCTGCCGGGTTATGACTGTCTACCGGCTTACAACTGTCTGCCGGGTTAGAAACTATCTGCCGGCTTACAACTGTCTGCCGGGTTAGAAACTATCTGCCGGCTTACAACTGTCTGCCGGGTTAGAAACTATCTGCCGGCTTACAACTGTCTGCCGGATTAGAAACTATCTTCCGGCTTACAACTGTCTGCCGGGTCAGGATCTGTCGGGTTAAATCCAGAAATGACTTAACGTCAGGGCGACTTAAGCCCAGAGATGACTTAACGTCATGGTGACTTAAGCCCAGAGATGACTTAATCTTCAGGGCGGCTTATCCCTATGAGCCGGGTCTTGGTCGTGGGGAATATCCCCAACAAACACCGCGCGCTCACTTCTCAAGCCGGCATTGACCGCGTCAGAAGTTACGATCTGCGTCGGCATCGCCGCGCCGTTGCTTCTTCAAGCCAATGACCACCACGCCGACCTGCTTCGACACCTCGGCTGGCATGGGGCTGCAACGTCACCTTACCAACCTGCTCCGTCACCTCGGCTAGACCGGGGGCTTCGCCGTATCTTTATCAACCTGCTCCGGGGGACTTCGGCGTCACCAGCCGACCAGCTTCGTCAGCTCGGCCGGACCGGGGGCTTCGCCTCAACATATCGGCAGTGTAGTAGTACCACTTCATCAAGCCGAGCTCTTCGCTCGGACACCTCGGCCAGACCAGGGGCTTCGCCATCGCTTCATCGACCTACTCCGGCGTCATCCTGCCGACCTACTCTGTCTCCTCGGCTGGACCAGGGGCTTCGCCTCGGCACATCGGCAGTTTTGTGCTGCCACTTCATCAGCCGAGCTCTTCCCTCGGCCACCACAGGACCGGCTTGGGGGCAGGGATCTCGACCCGTTGCAAGCCCAGACAACGTCATCAACACCGAGCACATTAACCAGCTAAGTCGCTTTCATGCTTAACGTTTTTCAATTTTCAATTTTTGTTTGGCTCGATCAAGCATTATATTTGTGTTAAACAAAAAAGTTGTTAGTTAAACACTTAGTTTCTTAAAAACACTTCTTTTACCCAAGTTAACTGGGGCCTCTTAAATTTGTATGAGCCGTTTTATAATAAGTGTTTTCTTCTAAGTCGTTGCAAAGTCTTTTTCTACCACTGCTTTCTCGACACGAGTGTGTGGTCAATAGCCGGATAGCCTGGTTTCTCTCTAAAGCCGCTAGAGTCTGGTTCGCTAAACTGGCCTGAGAAGCACTCCGCCTTCGGGAATAGGAGGTTGAAGCCGAAGACTGACCCCCTTGAAGTCTTGAGATCGGATGTGTCATGTTAAAGCACGACGGAAGAACAAACTAATTTTAAGACCACTTTTTGGATTGGCACCTAAAAACTTGATTTAGTTTGGACGTCAAGTTTTTACATAAGTTTTTTGGCTTTTCGAGCTTATGGCACTTTTAAGCTATTTGTATGTTTTTCTTTCAGGAGGCGGGACATCCTCATAACCTAGGCACCCTGAGTAATAATTCAGCTCGGGAGATCTTTTCCGACCCGTAGCTCGGCATCTTTTCTACCGACCTACACCTCAGCGCGGTTACATCAGGACTCCTGGAGAGCCCAACATGTCATTAGCGTTTGTATTCAATATACAAAAGCTGCCTTCCGTAATCATCGTTATAAAGCCATAAATATGCATCAATTTGACTTAAGATTTTGGCCAAGCTGGGTTGCCTGGCTCCTGTGCTTACCCCTACGTTTCCGATTGTTCGGCTAGGAGGTAAAGGGAGCACCTCTGTGATTGTTACTACCGGGTCATCCGAGTTAGTACCTCAGACTGGGTGAAGCCGAAAGCTAGGCATCTTAAGAATACAATTGGTCGGCAACGACGGAAGTGAAAATTTAGGTTCATTAAAGACCACAGAGTTCGGGAAGTTTCCCCAAACTAAATCCTCAATATTTTTCTCCCACATTGATCGGAGTTGAGGTTTCACGATCATGGTCAACATGATAGCCTGAGAAAAGGAACTTATAGAGGAACTATTTTTCTTGGAAGATGTTTCTTACGCTTAAACGTAATATAACATAAGCTCTGTCCCACTTTGTTTGTAGAACCAAATAGCCGGATTGCCTTGTTATCCGAAGAGTCTGGTTCGCCTCGACGGACCAGGAGTAGGAAACACTCCTCGGCCAATGGTCGAGGAGGGAGAAGCCGAACGCTGGTTAACAAAGTTTGTAGAACAGAGGCATTTGTCATGATGTAAAGTACTTGGATACATAGAATCATTACACATAAATTGTGAGTAAAGTCAATTTATTCTGGATATCGATCCTTAAGTCGGCCACCCGTGCCCAAATTAAGGCTCGGGGGCTACTGGGCTTCGCGCTTCTCAATTAAAAGCCATTAAAGGGGTACATCGATCCCCTGATCTGGTGTTGCCACCCGACCAGTGGCTCGGGGGCTACTGCATTGCTGATTCAATGCAGGAAAATTCAAAGTGCAAAACAGTTTCCGAGGAGATTACGATCCTCGGGTTGATCGGCCGCACCCAACCTGAGTCTCGAGGACTATGCACACCATGTTTCTGTTCCCAAGTATGCTGCCGAGCTAGGAGTTGATCCTCAGGCCGATTTAGTGAATCGACCTGAGTCTCAGGGGCTACTGGGATCAGCGGTTTTATGTTTTCCTTCAGGTGCATCTCGGATTTTGGGCCGACACACACCTTGAGGGCTACTGGCTATACATCTCGGCAGAGAATAAATTTCACCAATCAAAAATATATCCACAAAAAATCAGCCCAAGACCGAGGTGGTGCACCACCTCGGAAGCAGTCCGGCATAGAGCTCGGATGCAAGTGGCTGGCTCCCTAGAGAACATTTCCGGCATTAAGCTCGGCTGAACTCCTTCAACTTTTTCAAGACCGAGGTAATCTATGACACCTCGGATGCCGATCGGCGTTAGAGCTCGGCTACAAAAAGACACCTCGGATGCAGTCCTACGTTCGAGCTCGGTTGCAAGAGGACACCGCTGCACGGGGAAAAACTTTGAACCCGAGGTGCGGCGTAAAAATAACAAGGCATTGATAAAGGCCGAGAACTTAAAGGGGCTCCTCGGATACCCGACGTATAAACTCTTCGAATTCACTTCGGCGATCCTCAAGATCGAAGATGGTAAGATTTGTTGAACCAGCTTTCAAGACCGACGGCCGAAGACGAAGAACAGCACGGAAGAACCGAGGAGCGTCCCCAACTTGAAGACCAGTTCAGGGGGCTACTGACGGTGTCCTGGACTAGGGGGTACTAACCACGTCATCTCCCGACCAGTGGGTCGGGCCGAGGACCCCCATGGCGGTTCACTAATGGGCCACTTCGGGCAGCCCATGACATATACGAGGAGGATTCCACAAGACTTGGTGATCAAGACAAGGACTCCTCTCCACCGACATAGCCGATTAGGACTCCTGTTATCCTAGGCCTCCGGTACATTATATAAGCCGAGGCTAGGCTAGTCGATAGATATGTTCATACATTCATCATCATACCCCTAGGGTTTAGACCACAACATACGATCTCGGGGTAGATCAACTCTGTACTTGTTACATCTCCATCAATATAAACAGAAGCAGGACGTAGGGTTTTACCGCCATCAAGAGGGCCCGAACCTGGGTAAACATCGTCTCCATTGTCTCTGTTACCATCGATCTGAGATCCACAGCTCGGGACCCCCTACCCCGAGGTCTGCCGGTTTTTACACCGACACCGAGCCACTCACTGCTGGCCAGGCCGGGTTCGAGTTCTCCGCCGGCCCTCCAAAGAAGCTCGTATCCTGGAGGAGGAAGGGCATGGACTGGGGGAACCCGGCCGAGGTGGAGGTGCTGATCCAGAAGATCGAATTCTGGATCAATCAGAGGAACATCAGTGTCGGTGTATAAAACATGGGTATTTTATACCCTGACTTATGCACAGACAGTAGTAGCCTTCCTGATGGCCAGGGCTTGCCGGGGATTACCAAGATCAAGATTCAAGACATAGTTGCAGAAGCACTAGGGAGAAGATCAAGACAAGATATCCAGAAGCACAAGACGATACTTGCTGGCAAGGCTCGAGCCGGCAAGATGAAGGACCGGCAAGCTCCGTGCCGGCAAGTCCTCGCTAGCTTGTCCGCGCTCCACTACATCGAGCAGCTAGTCACTAATCGGTGAGGTGTCGACCACGCAGGCAGTTTGGTGAGATTTGTCGGGGCACGTGTCAACCTGCTGGAAGGAGATTTAACTTTAATGACACCCGTCCAGGAGGCGTGTCGAGATAATAAGAGGTAGCTAGGCGAGCGGTGCAGAAACCTTGTCGGGGCTCCTCCTCCACATGACACCTAATGGTGCAATAAATGCTTTTGTCCTAATCCGGCAGAGTTAGGTATGATAGCACTGTTTGCTATCTAGTCAACTTGTAATGACTGTTTTGCCACTGTGGTTACCCCTTGAGCTATAAAAGGAGGGCCAGGGCAACCTTTATAAGGGTCGACACTTTGCTCTTTCTACATGTGTAGCTGCTCTTCCTGCACCTTGCCGGCAAGAAGCACTCCTTGTACTTGAGCCCAAACACATCCAATACACAAAGTAGGAGTAGGGTTTTACACCTCACGGTGGCCCAAACCTGGGTAAATCCTTTGCCTTTCTGCTGATTCTACTCTTTGTGCTTGAGCATCTCCCTAGTCGAACCGCAAAGGGGCTAGATGGCCCCATAGATGGTCGTACGCACGACATCTTTGGCACGCCAGGTAGGGGGATCGCTTGCGCGAACCTGAATCAGCAGTTTGCGCGTCAACTTCATCTTCATCATCAGTGATGGTTCCCAAGAAGAAGGGCGCGTCTGCAGCAGCTCCATGGACTTCCAAGATTCCGCCGCATACGCCCATGGGCGGCGGAGATAATCCGACCGGCGAGGGCGGCGTAGGCGGAGCAAAAGGCATCACCGGTGCAGGCGGCGTAGCTAGCACTGGTGGCGCAGGCGGAGCGTGCAACACCAACTCTCAGCTTCCTCGCCATTCTGGCGATGGCAGCCACAATGGTGCAGGCAGCGCGGATGGCCAACTGCCGCCTCCTCGACGCACCGACGAGTGAAGCCACCGGAGCAACACCGTTCGGTCTGGTGCGAGTCAAGACCCTGCTGCTGCAGCATCCAAGGATGTTGCGTCGGGACACACACCGCGACCATCGCAAGATGGGCGCGACATGGCTCCGAACGACGCTGGCGGCTCCGATCGGCGGCGTCCACATGGCAAAACACCTATTGATCAGCCGCAAGATATTCAGGCACCACCTCCACTGCGTCAGCCCGCTGCTAGACATGAGCTGCGGCAGCAAGATCACAACGGCGCTCCTGCTGGCTCTGCCAGGAGTCGAGCGACGTCGTGTTCTTCACTCCCATCCATGCCAGCCACAGCAGCAGAGGCAATGGCGCGGGCCCAGATGCTGTTAAACTTTCCTCCGGTGGCGGACAAGATGGATGAGTGGAGAGCCACCATCCAAAGCCTCATTGGATTTGCCAAAGCCAGCAAGTCATAGCAAGCGGGACCATCTCAACGCCCGCAAACAGCACCAGTAGCTCCAACTGGTGGCCATGTTGAAGGTGTTGCGCCAATGGTGCAATCATCTCCGCGGCAACAACGCCAACAACAATGGCAATAGCAGCCGCGGCAAACTCACCGGTCAGTTGAGCCCGACAAGATGTCGATGACTTCTTCGGATCCTCAAATGCGGCAAGATCAGCGGTAAGTGCTGCAAGATAGGCGGGTTGAGGATGCCCGCACCACTATTGAACGGCGCCGGGAGGTGCGCCGTCAGTCTAACGCGCGCAACGGTCCAGTAGTCGATGAGCCTATGCCCAAGGCTAGTGGGTATCTGCCTTACGAGGTTGGGTGCCCAGCCTTCACTCACGAGCTGCGGCAAGTCCGCTGGCCGTCTGTCTGGGACTTCAAGCCAGAAGTACCAGAGAAGTACGACGGCAAGCTGAACCCGGTAGAGTTTTTAGGCATCTACACGATTGCCGTGCAAGCTGTCGGGGGAAGAGACGAAAAAATTCTAGCCAATTATTTTCCGTAGGTGCTCAAGCCCAATGTGAGGTCTTGGCTGATGAACTTGTTGGAGAACTCCATTTCCTCATGATTCGATCTATGCAATGAGTTCGTTGGTGCCTTTACTGGAGGCCACAAGGCCCCTGGTCAGCCCAGCGATTTGCAAGTGATCCCGCAAAGAGATGGCAAATCCTTACGCAAGTATATCCAGAGATTCAGCTGCGTGCACCGCAACATCCCAGATGTGCACCCCGCAGCCGTGATTGCCGCCTTTCACACGAATGTGCACAACCGGAGGATGCGGGAAAAGATGAACGTCAAGCTTCCAAAGACCATCAACGAGTTGTACACGTTGGCGGATAAGTGTGCGCGCGCTGAAGAAGGAAGGAGACTTCCCGGGGAGGACACTGGTGCCGAGGTAGATTCCGAGGACGATGATGCCACCACCCTGAAGAAGAAAGGCCGAAAGCGCAACAGGAAGCGCAAAGGAAAAACAGTTATGGCCGTCGAAGGCACCGGCAATTCTGACACCGCCAAGAAAGCCAAAACAGAGAACTCCGGCAAGGAGGCTATTGTATGTGCCGCTTGTCAGGAGGCTGCGGCAAACGAGAAGGCCGGCAAGTCTAATGGGCCATATTGCAAGATTCACCGCACTAAAGGCCATGACCTCCAAGAGTGCCGGCAGGTTGAGCAGCTTGCCGAGAAGCAAAAGGCTGAATATGAAAAGCGCGACAAGGAGAAGGGCCAGGATGGTGCTGGCGGATCTGGCAAGAGAAACCGTGGTGGTCCAGGAGGCCGCCGCGGCAAGGCCAAGCACCAAAAGGAGAAGCCTGCTAGAGGCCGAGAGAAGAAAGAGGATGATGATGGAAGTAACTAGGAGGACGACGAAGAGTCCAGTGAGCAGGAATTCCAGAAAGCAACTGAGGCTATGTGCATTGACAGAGGTGCATCTTTGCACTCTTCTCACCGCCAACTCAAACAGTGGGCGCGTGAAGTCAACGCAGTGGAACCGGCAATAGGCGCTCAGAAGCCGCTCAAATGGTCACACACGTCTATCATTTTTTATGCCAAGGACCACCCTGATCGCACAACTGCGGTCGGGTGCTTGCCGTTGTTGGTTTCACCAACAATACGCAACCTCAAGGTCACAAAAATGTTAGTTGACGGTGGGGCTGGCCAGAATTAGATTTCACCAGAGGTAATCAAGAGGCTGCAGATTCCCGACAAGGAACTCGAGAAAACTGGCACGTTTCAAGGAGTAAACCCGGGAAGAAGCCAGCCAAAAGGGAAGATCACTTTGCCGGTGACGTTTGGCTGGGAACTGAACTACAGGTTAGAGAAAATTGTTTTCAATGTTGTGAAGATCCCTTTGCCGTATAATGGAATTTTGGGTCGCCCCGCCTTGGCAAAATTCAAGGCAGCATCGCACTATGCTTACAACACGCTGAAGATGCTAGGGCCGATGGGTGTCATAACCATCAACTCCGACAAGAAGGATGCAGTTATCTGCGTCAACAAGCTATACAGAGAAGCGGTTGCAGCGTCTGCCATCAAGGCACCAGCTCCCGCTGAGAAAAAGAAAAGCAAGAAGAACGGCAAGAGCTCTGACAAGTCTTCCGGAAAGCATGCCTCTTCGGAGTGCTGCGCACCCGTTGAGGACTTGCGGGAGAGCTCTACCGCCAAGAAGTCCAAAGCAACTCCACCAGCAACCAAGAAGGCGCCGGCAAAGGAGGATGGCACAGGCGGTACCTTCACCGTCAGTGCCTCCCTTGACAGCAAATAGGAAAGCGCGCTCATTGCCTTCCTGTGGGCGAATGTCGATGTGTTTGCATGGCAACCATCTGACATCCCCGGCGTTCCCAGGGAGGTAATCGAGCACCACCTTGCCGTCTGTCCTCAGGCTCAGCCCGTCAAGCAGAAGGTCAAGAAGCAAGCTTTGGAACGACAAGAGTTCATTGCAGAAGAAATAAAGAAGTTAGAAGCGGCAGGCTTAGTTAGAGGTGTGCGACATCCAACATGGTTGGCAAATCCAGTTGTAGTGCGCATAGCAAATGGAAAGTGGAGACTTTGTATTGACTATACTGATATCAACAAAGCATGTCCAAAGGATCCTTTCCCTTTGCCACGTATCAATCAAATTGTTGATTCTACTGCCGGCTGCGATCTACTCTCCTTTCTTGATGCATATTCTGGTTATCATCAGATTTTCATGGCCAAGGAGGATGAGGAGAAAACCGCATTCATTACTCCATGTGGCACATACTGCTTCGTGCGTATGCCTTTCGGATTAAAGAGTGCTGGTTCAACCTTTGCAAGAGCTGTCCAAATTGGTTTTGAGCCCCAGCTACACAGAAATGTGGAAGCATATATGGATGATATAGTGGTTAAAACCAAGGACAAATCAGCCCTCATTCAAGATTTAGAAGAAACATTTGCAAATTTGTGCAAGATCAATCTGAAGCTCAACCCCAAGAAGTGTGTGTTTGGCGTTCCATCCGGCAAGCTTCTCGGGTTCTTTGTATCTCAACATGGAATAGAAGCTCCCGACAAGATCAAAGCTATTGAGCAAATTGAAGCACCAAAGCACGTCAATGATGTGTGGCGTCTTGCCGGATGCGTTGCTACATTGAGTAGGTTCATTTCAAAGTCTACAGAGCGCGCCTTGCCATTTTTCAAGATTTTGAAAAAGGCAGGTCCAATGAAAGGGACTCCGAAAGCGGAGGCCGCGCTGCAGGATTTGAAAAGATACCTCTCCTCTGCGCCAACACTAGTTGCGCCTAGGCCACAAGAGCCGTTGCTGCTGTACTTGGCGGCAACAAATCAAGTGGTCAGTGCTGCATTAGTGGCCCAGAGGGAAGTTGATGACAAAGGAGGAACAGTGGCAAGCCCGTCAATTGATAAGTCAGAATCTTCTCCGGCAGAGTCTGGTGCCAACAGATCAGAAGCGGCGCAAGCAAATGAAGTAAATCGGCCGATAGTGCCCAAGAAGAAATTGGTGCAGCGCCCAGTTTACTTTGTAAGCTCCCTTTTGCAGGGGGCTAGGTCAAGGTACTCTGGTGTGCAAAAATTGCTTTTCGGCCTCCTCATGGCCTCGAGAAAGCTGCGGCATTACTTCCAAGCACATGAGATTATCGTCGTCACTCGCTTTTCGTTGCAGCGCATTTTGAGAAATCCAGATGCAACCGGCAGGATAATGGAGTGGGCGTTGGAGCTGTCGAGCTTTGCACTCAAGTTTGAAAGTACTTCAACTATTCAGAGCAGAGCATTGGCGGAGTTCATTGCAGAATGGATGCCAACGCAAGACGAAGAAATTCAAGAGTCAGCTCTCCCCGGCAAAGAAACAGCTAAGGAGTGGATTATGTACTTTGACATAGCTTTTTCACTGCAAGGCGCTGGTGCCGGAGTGCTGCTTGTTGCACCCACCGAAGAGCACCTCAAGTATGCAATTCAGATGCACTTTCCCAGGGAGAAGGCTACAAACAACACTACTGAGTACGAAGGGCTCCTTGTTGGTCTCAGGATCGCAATGGACCTTGGAATCAGAAAATTGATCATCCGTGGTGACTCGCAGCTTGTTGTGAAGCAGGTCACTAAAGATTATCAAAGCCCGTTGATGGAAGAATATGTGGAAGAAGTGAGGAAATTGGAAGAGCACTTTGACGGATTACAAATAGAGCACATTCCATGTGTAGAAAATAGCATTGCTAATCACCTGTCAAAGTGTGCCGCTCAAAAGCTCCCTATGGAACCAGGAACTTTTGTGCTCCATTTGAATCAACCATCAGTCACTCCATCAACGCAACCGAGCAAAAGAAGAAAGTTGAACACTGGCAAGTATTTTCCGGCAGAGCTCCCAGAAGCCATCGGCAAAAGTGTTGCCGAGAACAACACGACGGTTGCTAGTGAGCAGCAGCCTCTAGCAGAACGTCAAGTTCTTGCCGTTGAGACAAGTGATCCTACTCCCGAAGAGATGCCTTTAGTCCTTGTCGTCGAGCCACAAGCTCCGACTTGGGCACAACAAATAGTTCATTTCCTTCAAATAGGAGAACTTCTCGATGACCAAGAAGAAGCTGAGAAAGTAGCCCGTCAATCGAGTATGTATCAGTTTGTGGACAACATTCTGTACAGAAAGAGACCAAACGGAGTGAAATTGAAGTGTATTTGCCGGGAAGATGGGTAAAGCTGTTGGCGGAGATACATGGAGGCATATGTGGCTCTCACATAGGATCAAGAGCACTTGTCGGCAAAGCTTTCAGACAAGGTTTCTATTGGCCCACTGCCCTCCAGGATGCAACTGAGCTAGTAACCAAGTGTGAAGCATGCCAGTTTCATTCAAAGAATATACATTAACCAGCTCAAGCTCTTCAAACCATACCTCTCTCCTGGCCCTTCTCGGTCTGGGGGCTTGACATTTTGGGCCCCTTCCCCGTGCTACCAGGGGCTTTCAGTTCTTGTACGTTGCAATCGACAAGTTCACAAAGTGGCCTGAGGTGGAGCCAGTGAGGAGGGTGACAGCACAGTCAGCCGTCAAGTTCTTCAAAGGATTAGTTTGCCGTTTTGGTGTTCCCAACAGGGTCATCACCGACAATGGCACACAATTCACGAGCCGCACCTTCATGCAATACATCCAAGACCGTGGTAGCAAAATCTGTTTTGCATCTGTTGCTCATCCGAGAAGCAATGGTCAAGCGGAAAGAGAAAATGCTGAAGTGCTGCGAGACCTCAAGACAAGAACATTTGACAGGATGCACAAGTGCGGAAGGCGCTGGATTGATGAGTTGCCGGCAGTTCTTTGGTCACTTAGGACGACACCAAATTGAGCCACCGGCCAAACGCCCTTCTCCCTAGTCTATGGTGCAGAAGCGGTGCTCCCCACAGAACTCACATACGAGTCACCTCGAGTGCTCCCCTACGATGAGGTAGAGCAAGAGCAGCTGCGGCAAGATGACGCCATGCTCCTCGAGGAAGATCATCTTCGGGCAGCTGTGCGAGCTGCACGCTACCAGCAAGCCTTGCGCCACTATCACAGCCGCAAAGTGCATGCCCGAAGCCTTGAGGAAGGCGACCTTGTTCTTCGGCGCATCCAAACGGCCAAGAATTCAAACAAGTTGATGTCGAGGTGGGAAGGCCCTTATCGGGTAGCACGTGTCACCAGACCCGGCGCAGTCCGTCTGGAGACCGAAGATGGCATCCCGGTGCAGAACTCATGGAATGTTGAGCATCTTTGTAAGTTATATCCATAAGGCGCGGTTGCCGGGCCTCCCGGCAGCCCCCTTTTGTACAAGATTTGTCGGCAAGACATGTAACCCTCTGTACAAAGCCAGGCGCAGATCTTGTGCTTAAGTGAAATAAAGCTAAGTATTTCGCAACCTTTTGTCAAAATACATTTTAATTTATGTATGTTTGAATGTGATGGTGTGTTATGCTTCACCTTGTATGCAATGATTGACGAAACGCCAAGGTATCCGGACTATCCCTTTTCTCTTCTTCCTTTTTCTTAAAGGCAGAAAGTTCCCTCACATGCAAGTTTCCCGGGGGGAGTGATGGTATGGATACCAAATAATGGCATTCAAGAGATCAGTTGGCAACAAGAAGAACAGCACAAGGAAAAGTTAAGTTGAAAAACTTTGAAACAAATCCCTTGTTACATTTGCAATTTCCCTTGAACGATTTGGTATTTGTATGAAAAACCTGCACGTGAAGGAACCTTGTCATAATCAGTTGCACTCTTACTTTGTTTCGAGTCCGCTCAACAATTTAAGTAGTTGCATTTGAAAACGTCAAAGGAAAACTTGCCGGCGGCGACACTACCGGTAGGCTGCTAAGGACCCGTTCCTCAAGCGCTAGCGGCAAGTATACGCACCGGCAAGCTTCTGGCATGCGTAGGATACAGAAAAATCATACAAGGACAAAGTAAAACAAGGGAGATAGCATGCATTCATTCATCGACATAAGTTATATTACATCACAAAAGCAGTGCAGATCTAACATAAGATCAAATGTATCTTTTACATGACAGCACTGTGGCGAATACAATGACAAGCTTAATCCTAACGATCGCCTTGGATCCTGGGGACTTGGAGAACCTTGTCGGCGAGAGGAGCAGCGATCTTGTCGGCGGCGGTGACATCTGTGTTCTGTGGCAATTTTCTGAAGATCCCGGAGAGATCGAGGTCAGGATGGCGATGTGCAAGCTTGAGCAGCACCTTATAAAGGACGTTGCGCATGAACTTCCGAGATTCATCAGCAAACGAGGCAGATCTATCTTCATGATACATCTTCAAGGCATCAATGAGACCCTCGAAGAACTTGGTTAGCCTGACGCTGGTGGTCTCCTTGTCGTTGACGGTGAAGCCCCAACTTCTCATATCCATGACGGCTATTTGGGAGGTGATGCGCTCGGCAATGTTGACAAGACCGTTGGTCCAGAGGGAGAGGTTCTCCTGCAGCTGATTGAACTTGTTTTCAACATCTACGTGCAAGGCTTCCTCTGTTTCCAACTTCTCCGTTAAGATTCTTTCCCGCTCCTTGGCGGACTTGAGATATGTTTCCAGACCGGCAAGTTTAGACTTCAAGTCCTCGGCAACCTTGACTGTAACACCCCAAAAATAATTTCTTTTGATTTTCAAATCTTTTCTTTAAAAAGAAAAAAAAATGATTTGAATCACTATGGCTCTATTTCTTCTTCTTTTGTTTTGAAAGCCATTTTTAAGTTTTCATTTGGGTTTCAAGAATTTTAAAAATGGTTCTGATTTGATGGTTTCTTACTTGAGTAAATATTTTTGAAGGATCAAAAATATTTTCTTTCAGAAAAGTTTTTGAATAATTAAATTATTTCAATCGAATGATCCATTTCATTTTTCTTCAAACACTTAGAAAATTCTCACAAAAAATTATTCTGTCATCTAGCATTTCATCATACACCTCAGGTGCACTGTAGATCACTGTCAAAAAATTCAGAAATTTCAGTAAGTTCAGAGACAGGGGAGATCGATGTCGTGCAGTGCACTTCACTCCACCTCTCCCTCATCCGCACCTCTGTTGATCATCAATACATCGTCGTGGACCCCCCTCGCCAGCCTCTCGCCACCTACAGAACAGTGGCGGGCCGGTGCAACGGCCGCTGCCCTCGGCCGCGGCGGCCGAGAGGATCAGCACGGCCACCAGACACCATCACTCCTCTCCACCGCTCCCTCTCCTACCTCCTCTCCACGCGGCAGCCTCTCTGCAGCCTCCCCGCACCGTCCAAGCCTCCCAGCCCCACCTGTCAGTCGGCGGAGCTGCTCGCCGTCCGCCGTGGCCGTACGGGAGCTCAACTTCAGGATAAGGTGATAGAACTCAAGGACGTCGCGCTGGCGCTTCGAGAGAACTCTACCGACCTCACTGATCACCCACCGACCGCGCTCGCCGCCCAAACCTACCTCGCCGGCCGGAATTACTCTGCCGCGATCCGCCTCGCTTCGGCCACCTCCGTCTCGCCTATAAAAGGAGCCCCCGAGCTCCGTTCAGTACACACACCACCTCCACCCACTCCCAATCGACACCCAAAGGAGTCGGACGACCTCGGGGAGGTCTTCTTCCCCGACTCTGGCCGCCCGATCCGCCATTGTCCCCGCGAACCTCACGTCGTCGTTCGACCACCTCCACCTCCCAAACTCCGTTAGTAGGCTTCTCGTACACCCACACATCTATTCCGAGCGTCAATTTGACGACCGGAGCCCTCCCCAACAAGATCCATCACCACGTGACGCCGCCGTCCACCGGAGTTGACCCCGTCGTCGCCACAGTGCTCGCCGGCGATCAACTCCACCACCCACCGACGCGGAACACTTCCCCGAGCACGCTCATATCCTCGCCATCCTCTGAAACGCCGGCGATCGCCGCCGGTGACCGCCGCATCCCCTCTGTTATCACGCGCGAGGCGCGTTTGAATTTCAAACCTGACGGGTGGGGCCCACCCGTCAGTGTTTTATTCTTTTTTGTTATTCTCAAAAACGTCTTTTGCCTCAGTACGTTTTCTAAACTAGAAAATGTATTCCAGCCCGAGGCGTTGTCTGTTAGTTCATCAGGGACCCGGAAGTAACTGTTTTATTAATAGACAGCTCCCTGGTTTTAAAACCCTTATTACTTTTTAACCATAACTCCTTTTCAATTGATTCTTTTTCTGGAAATTTTCTTCTTCACTCTAGTTGTTTTTAGTATTTATTTGAAAATATTTTGAGACAATTTTTTGTGCTGTCACAAAAAAATTGATTTGAATTTGAATTCTTATTTTATAGAAAACGAGGAGGGAAACTTTGCCAAAAATTTCGAGGGATCACCTTCTGCCAACTTTGATCAAGGCAAGCATTTTTGAACTTGGGATATGGTGTTTGCATGCATGTTTGCATAAGTTTCAAATATCACCGGATATGTGGTGGGTAGCAAGTGCATGCATGGTCATATTTTTGTGTGCATTTCATACAAGAACCTTTCTAACTTGGATGAGGTTGTGAGAAATCAGGGGTGTACCCCTGCCTTTGCGTGCCGGTGGGCACGGGTCACATCATGACACGATGGTGTCACCGTGGCATGTGAAGCATGCCAGTCATAATAATAACCCCTCCCGAGTCGACATAGATCAAGTCTTGTTCTGTCATGCCTAGCTAAAATTCGTGCTGCCACTTGTCTTCCCGCGAGGGGAGTGTGGCTTAGTAAGTTGCCAACCCCTTTCCGAGTGCACACCACATAGAGGGGCCATGATGAGGGTTCCATGGCCATGGACTAATGCCAGTCATCGTGTCAGGGGGCAAGGGTGTATCCGGCTGGGCCGAGAGGGGGGCACCCCTTGTAATCCGCACATTATAAATAGTGATCCCATTCTATTCGAAATGATGGTCTCCCTGTCTTAGAGTTTTTCTTGAACGATGTTTTGGGTGATTCCTGGCATCCGGAAAGTTAATATGGTGTGTGTTGGTCAGGTGTGTTTTCAACCCAAAGACCGTAATGGGAATTAGTCAGCGTCTCGGTGTTGGCTAAAGAAATCCTATACACGTGGGTAAAGAGTACACCCTCTGCAGAGTTATACCTATTCGAATAGCCGTGTCCACCGTCAAGGACGTTAGCTGGGAAGGGTCAAGTGTCGGTCCCAATGTCGGTCTTCAGAGGAAATAATTGAAATTGAGCATGATTCATTTTTGTAGGATAATTATTGTCACTACTGATGCTATCATGAATATTATTGTTAACATGAATATTATTGTGGACTAACCTTTTCTTCTATGTGCAACCTTGAGTATCTCTTGGGATGGTTAATCCACCTGGATACTCATTTCTATTTTCTTTTCCGAGTATCACTTGGGATGGTTAATCCACCTGGATACTCATTTCTATTTTCTTTTCTGAATATCACTTGGGATGGTTAATCCACCTGGATACTCATTTCTATTTTCTTTTCTAGTATCACTTGGGATGGTTAATCCACCTAGATACTCATTTTTTTCAAGACCTCTCGAGGCGTCGCTTTTAGACACCCGTTTGGCATTTCTTTTCAAGACCTCTCGAGGCGTCGCTTTCAGACAACCGTTTAGCATTTCTTTTCAAGACCTCTCGAGGCATTGCTATCAGACACCCGTTTGGCATTTCTTTTCAAGACCTCTCGAGGCGTCACATTCAGACACCCGTTTGGCATGTTTCTTGGAATTCCTCGGGTGGTCCAACGCCCGATGTTCCATATTACTTTCTTGGAATCCTCGGGTGGTCCAACGCCCGATGTTCCATATTATATTCTTGATTTATTACTGAAATGATATATTTATTCTTCCACACCGTATTAATATTTATCATACCATGCTTTAACTTCGGTCAGCATATGCATATGATTTAATCCATCATGAACATATGCATTCGGTATATCTTTTGTTCATAATGTTTGCGAGTACATTCCAACGTACTCACAGGCTTGTCCCAGGCTTCTTAATTTGGCCAGACCCGGAAGAAGATGATCTTGTGGAGGAAGAATGCGCTAGCGAGCCCGACGCTTAGAGGTGTTCCCAGTCAGTCAACTTGTGGTCTTGGAGTCTACCACGTGTATCATCTGCAGTGCTTCCGCTCCACCAATAAAATAGTCAGGTCTCACACTGACGCTTGGCTTTACTTTATTGTATCCGTGTTGTATTATCATCAGACCACTGTCTTATACCGCCACCGTCGTATATTGACAAGTCTGTAATAAATGTTGAGCACTCTGGCTCAACCTTGTGTAATATTATGTATGTACTGGTTATCTATATCAAGGGAGTCCACCAGTTATTCTGATCTTGGGGCTGGTGTGACTTGAGGCTATTCTGTGATATATTCCGGAAACAGGCCCGACAAACCTTGGTACCAGAGCCAGGCTGACTGTAGGAAGCCTTAGGTGCGATCGCTAGTAGTAGAGTCAGTCCTAACATTTTTTTAGCATGCATTTCATGCATTGTAACAAATTTTCCTTGGTCATCATATATTATGATATGACTATTTGGATTTTTTTTGTCTACTGTTGTAGATGTCTGGCGGCAGCTGCCCGACCTAGATTTTCACCAATGAGCCTGTGGGTTTTCCCGTCTTCACGTCTACATCGCCAGGGTCGCGATGGGATCTCCGAGTCGTCCGGAGTACACAGTTTTTCCCAACAGGGTCTCGGACACCCTGACTATGTACCAGGCCTCGGTATATATTCGGGGTGGAGATGCCGCGCCTCACCGCAACTATCGGTTTCTGGGGAGAGTCATTCCTACTGAGAGGCATGCTATCCAGATGGCTGCTCGATAGGCCATCGCTCGTCTTAGGGACATTCTTCCAGTCATGCAGACACATCCCTATCATTATCTTCCATGCCATGTTCCTTACACTAGTCACTATGCTTTCTCTTGCACCGCGAGAGAAAGGGATGAGGCGATTGAGCCCCTTGTTCAGTACATCATGGCTCTAGAGTCAATCTTCACCTCACTAGTGGACGACTATCTCGCCACACGGATGGACTTGGCTCGTGCGAGGGCTCCTCGCAGGAGTGGGTTCCGTTCTCCTTCACCACGCGCTCCTCGCATTCTGACTCCACCATATGATCCTCCTACCCATTCCGCGATTCGACACACATCCCCAAGCGATGAGTCAAGTCGCTTGGCTACACCCATTCTGGTTAGAGCTTCACCGCCTACGAGCACAGTACCACCGCGAGCTGGCATGGCATCGACAGCTGCCCGACTGGAGACCATGCCCGAGGAGGAGGAGGTCGAGTCTTCAGCACCCCGTCTGGGACTTACCCTCAGCAGGGCCTACGACGTTCCAGACACTCTGTGATAGCAGACTAGGCATCAGCACTGCAGTCGCCTTTTATGATAGTGTAGCTGTAAAATATTTATTTTTTGTTTCTTTTCTTCTTTGTAAGATGGAGAGTATTAGACCTTGGATCGCAGCATGCTAAGAGGATGGAGAAGTGCACTAGTCTAAATAAGCGGTCATGTAAGCATCATGGCTACGACGAGAGTATTGTATAATTAAATCTTGCATGTATAATTAAATTTTGCATGTATAATTAAATATTGCATGTATAATATAACTCGCTATTTTAGGTACTTACGTTTTGGGGGGGAAATTATTTTTAGTCTCTTAAAAATTATCTCTTTTCTTTATAATTTCTTTCCTGATTGATGTTTACACAAATACCCCAGAAAGAAAATGCATCGTCCCTGGACTCGTTCTATGCCCAGCCCACCAGAGGACAACTTTGCACAAATGGGAAATAACTTCACACCAGGACAGACTAGTCAGCAAAGCAATGATTCAGCATTCTCACAAGTATGCCGTCTTTATGAACAAAGCCAACAGCAGCACCAGGAAATGATGCAGCATTTGATAAATATGGGAAATCACCAAGGACAACATCAACCCAGATCAAAACTGTCTGAACTTCAGAGGACCAATCCGACTGTCTTTTCTCACACAGATAAACCTTTCGAGGCAGACGACTGGCTGCGTGATATTGAAAGAAAATTGGTCATAGCCCAGTGTACGGACCAGGAAAAAGTACTATATGACCCGCATTATTTTTCTGGAATAGCAGCATCATGGTGGGAAAATCTACGCCACACGCATCCCAATGGAGGATACATCACCTGGGAGCAATTCAAGGAAAGCTTCCGGGGAGCACATATTCTTATCATGAAATTGAAGAAAAGAGAATTTGTGGATCTCAAGCAATGGGGCACAACGGTAACTCAGTACCTCGACCAGTTTAGTCAGCTAGCCCATTATGCCAACGATGAATATATGACAGAAAGCAAAACAATGGAGAAATTCCTCAACGGGCTTGTTCCATCTTTAAAATGAGAACCGGTAGTCCACACTTTTCCGGATTTCAAGACACTGGTAGACAAGGCTATCATCCTGGAAAATGAGCACCACAACATGAATGAGATTCGCAAGCGCCGCATGAACCAGTCAGTATAGGTTCATAACAACAGACCCCGAAATGAATCTCAGAGGCCTGTGGCACCTCGACCAGCAATTCTAACACCACGACCGCCACAAAACCACAGTGCCTAAAACAACAGGGCCAAGGAAGCAATATTCCGTATTGGCATCACCTGTTACGCCTATGGAGCAGAGGGACATTATGCCAGGCAATGCCCAAAACAGGGGAATAATGCCCCCAAACCCAACAACAATGGCCGTAGTACTAATGCAGCTCCGCAACACAACAACCTCAACAACAATCACAGAAAGGGGCAGGTTAACCACGTGACATTTGAGGAAGCACAGAATGCACCAGACATCGTGTTTGGTATGTTCCCTGTCAACACCATTAATGCTATAGTTTTATTTGATTCTGGAGCTTCCCATTCGTGCATCTCTAAAAGATTTGCCTCGAAGAATCAGTTTTCTTTTTCGCCTTTGAAAAATTCAATGGTTATTCAGTCCCCGGGATCAAAGCAAAGCACACAATGGTACTGCCAGGATGTGAACATTGAAATAAAAGGAATCAAGTTTTTAGCAAATCTTATTGTACTGGAAGCAGTCGATCTGGATGTTATTTTGGGAATGGACTGGTTGACCACAAATAAAGGCTTTATAGACTGCTACAATCGTACAGTGACTCTCACCAATTGTCAAGGGAAGACAGTAAAGTTTGGTACAAGGGAAATTTCTACCTCGCAAGGAAAGTTAAATCAAGTGGACATGACAGAATTAAGCAAGGTTCATGTGGTATGCAACTACCCTGATGTATTCCCTGAGGAGCTACCAGGCATGCCACCAGATCGTGAAATTGAATTTGTTATTGAACTGGCACCTGGAACGGCACCCAATTAAAAGAAGCCTTATCGAATGGCTCTGACGGAATTGGTTGAGCTGAAGAAACAAATTAAGGAATTATTGGAAAAGGGTTATGTCTGACCCAACTCATCACCATGGGGATCACCGGTTTTATTTGCCAAGAAAAAGGATGGTACCCTAAGGTTATGTATTGATTACAGGGCACTCAATATGGTTACTATCAAAAATAAATATCCACTACCAAGGATCAACGACTTGTTCGACCAACTGGCAGAAGCCAAGGTTTTCTCAAAAATGGACTTCAGATCAGGCTACCATTAGTTGAGAATTCGACCATCAGACATACCCAAGACCGCTTTTACCACCAGATACGGATTATATGAGTTCACTATGATGCCTTTCGGATTGACCAACGCTCCTACTTATTTTGTACATCTCATGAACAAGGTCTTCATGAAATATTTGGACAAGTTCATGGTTGTGTTCATTGATGACATACTTATTTATTCCAGGACGCCAGAAGAACATGAGCAACATCTTTGAATAGTCTTGGAAGAATTACCGAAAAATCAACTATATGCCAAATTCAGTAAGTGTGAATTTTGGTTACGAGAAATTGGTTTTCTGGGTCATGTACTGACAAAGGATGGAATAGCAGTGGACCCAAGCAAAATAAAGGATGTCTTAGGATGGAAGCAACCCACCAACATGACTGAGATCGGGAGTTTTCTTGGTTTGGCTGGCTACTATCGATGATTTATTGAAGGATTCTCTACCATAGCCAAACCCTTGACACAGTTGCTCAAAAAGGATAAAAAGTTTGAATGAACCGAAGCATGTGAGAAAAGTTTCCAAGAATTAAAAAAGAGGCTAACAATGGCACCTGTTCTGACCGTGCCAGATGTTCACAAGAATTTTGAAATATACTGTAACGCTTCCAGAAAAGGCCATGGATGTGTATTAATGCAAGAAGGAAAAGTCGTAGCATATGCTTCAAGACAACTACGACGGCACGAAGAAAATTATCCTACCCATGACTTGGAGCTAGCAGCAGTGGTACATGCACTCAAGGAATGGTGACACTACCTTCTTGGTAATTGATGTGAGATATACTTGGATCACAAAAGTCTTAAGTATATCTTCACCCAGCCAGAACTAAACCTACGACAACGTCGCTGGCTTGAGCTAATTAAGGATTATGATGTGGGAATTCATTACCATCCTGGTAAAGCGAATGTTGTGGCAGATGCCCTCAGCCGAAATCCCTGGACCAACAATGACAATGTGCAATTCTCACAGCATGAGTTCAACCAAGAATTTGCCAAACTTAACATGGTTCTAGTCACGGAAGGAACTATTGCTCGACTAGAAATAAAACCAACATTGGAGGATCAGATCAAAGAAACCCAGAAAGGACACCACAGTATCGAGGGAATTAAAAGGAAAGTAAATTCAGGCAAGGCATCCGAATTCACCATTGATAGTCAGGGAATCCTATGGTACGGGAAAAGATTATGCGTACCCAATAAGGAAAAGCTAAAGCAACAGATTTTGGCACAAGCCCATACCACCCCATACTCCATTCACCCAGGGGGAACCAAGATGTACACGGATCTTCAGGAAAAAATTTGGTGGCACGGGATGAAAAGGGATATAGCCGTATATGTCGCACGTTGTGACTCTTATCAGCGTATAAAAGCAGAACACCAGAGGCCAGCAGGATTGTTGTAGCCACTCAGAGTGCCTGAATGGAAATGGGATGAGATAGGGATGGATTTTATTGTCGGATTACCAAGGTCACGACACGGGAATGATGCTATCTGGGTTATCACAGATTTATTAACCAAGGTGGCACACTTCATTTCGATAAAAACAACATATTCAACACAGAAGCTTGCTAAGTTATACCTCTCCCGAATTGTTTGCTTACACGGAGTACCCAAGACCATAGTCTCTGATAGAGGCACTCAGTTTGTCTCTAGGTTTTGGGATCACTTGCAGCAAGCCTTAGGAACTCAACTGGTATTCAGTACAGCGTACCATCCATAGACAGGAGGGCAGACTGAACAGATAAATCAGATATTGGAAGACATGTTGAGAGCTTGTGTTCTTACTTATGGAGTTAGCTGGGAGGCCAGTTTGCCATATGCAGAATTTTCACATAACAACAGTTATCAAGCTAGTCTAAAAATTTCACCTTTCGAAGCCCTATATGGACGAAGGTGCCATACCCCACTCAATTGGTCTAAAACCAGAGATAGCCAAATCTTTGGCCCGGAAGTTCTTAAAGAAGTAGAAACAAAAGTAAAACTTATCCGAGACAGACTGAAAGCAGCTCAGAGCCGTCAGAAGAGCTATTACGACCAGAAACACCATCAGATCAACTTTGAACCCGACGAATATGTGTATCTCAGGGTATCCCCAATGAGGGGACTACAGAGATTTAAAGTCAAAGGGAAACTGGCACCGAGATTTATTGGACCACTTAGAATAATTGCAAGGAGAGGCAAGGTTGCCTACCAACTGGAGCTACCAGCAGAATTGTCAGATGTTCATGATGTGTTTTACGTGTCGCAGCTAAGGAGATGTGTCAGTAATCCGGACAAACAAGTTCAACATCAGGACCTAGATATCCAACCAGACCTTACTTATAAGGAACACCCTATAATTTTTTTGGAAGAGTCAGAACGGAGAACCCGTCAGAATGTGATAAAGTTTTACAAGGTCCAGTGGAGTAATCACACCAAAGAAGAGGCAACATGGGAAAGAGAGGATCACCTAAGGACTGAGTACCCGTATCTATTTGAGGGGCAGCTGAAATCTCGGGGACGAGATTTTTCTTAAGGGGGGTAGGTGTTGTAACACCCCAAAAATAAGTTCTTTTGATTTTCAAATCTTTGCTTTAAAAAGAAAAAAATGATTTGAATCACTATGGCTCTATTTCTTCTTCTTTTGTTTTGAAAGCCATTTTTAAGTTTTCATTTGGGTTTCAAGAATTTTAAAAATGGTTCTAATTTGATGGTTTCTTACTTGAGTAAATATTTTTGAAGGATCAAAAATATTTTCTTTTAGAAAAGTTTTTGAATAATTAAATTATTTCAATGGAATGATCCATTTCATTTTTCTTCAAACACTTAGAAAATTCTCACAAAAAATTATTCTGTCATTTTTAAATTATCATCCAAGTTATCCTCACACCCTAGGACAGTACCCAATACTTCTCCTCTCCACAAAAATACTTTTATCATATTTAGCAAATTCCAAAATCTAAATTTCATTTATTCCTAGTTCCTTTGATTTACAAAGGAACTATATTTTTCCTAGCTCTTCTGCACCGACAAAAATTATCCCAACTACTTGACAGTACCCACACTCCATTTCACCAAAAACAATCTGTTCCACAGTTCAAAATTTTCAAATTTCATTCAATTGAAATTTGGACCAGATTCAAACTCTCTGCTCAAAACCTAATTTTAATTACTCCAAAAATTCTGAAATTTTGCCAGCATCTCTGTTATGCATCAGTACCTCACCACAAAAATTCATAAATATTCCAAAAATGCCTAGGGCCATCTAGCATTTCATCATACACCTCAGGTGCATTGTAGATCACTGTCAAAAAATTCAGAAATTTCAGTAAGTTCAGAGACAGGGGAGATCGATGCCGTGCAGTGCACTTCACTCCACCTCTCCCTCATCCGCACCTCTGTTGATCATCAATACATCACCGTGGACTCCCCTCGCCAGCCTCTCGCCGCCGACAGAACAGTGGCGGGCCAGTGCAACGGCCGCTGCCCTCAGCCGCGGCGGCCGAGAGGATCAGCACGGCCACCAGCCACCATCACTCCTCTCCACCGCTCCCTCTCCTACCTCCTCTCCACGCAACAGCCTCTCTGCAGCCTCCCCGCACCGTCCAAGCTGCCCAGCCCCGCCTGTCAGTCGCCGGAGACGCTCGCCGTCCGCCATGGCCGTACGGGAGCTCAACTTTAGGATAAGGCGATAGAGCTCGAGGACGTCGCGCTGGCGCTTCAAGAGAACTCCACCGACCTCACTGATCACCCACCGACCGCGCTGGCCGCCCAAACCTACCCCGCCGGCCAGAATTACTCCGTCGTCATCCGCCTCGCTTCGGCCACCTCTGTCTTGCCTATAAAAGGAGCCCCAAGCTCCATTCAGTACACACACCACCTCCACCCACTCCCAATCCACACCCAAAGGAGTCGGACGACCTCGGGGAGGTCTTCTTCCCCGACTCCGGCCGCTCGATCCGCCACTGTCCCCGCGAACCTCATGTCGCCGTTCGACCACCACCACCTCCCAAACTCCGCCAGTAGGCTTCTCATACACCGACACATCCATTCCGTGTGTCAATTTGACAACTGGAGCCCTCCCTGATGAGATCCATCACCACCCAACGCCGCCGTCTGCCGGAGTTGACCCCGTCGTCGCCACAGTGCTCGCCGGCGATCAACTCCACCACCCACCAACGCGGGACCCTTCCCCGAGCACGCTCATATCCTCACCGTCCTCTGAAACGCCGGCGATCGCCGCGCGATGACCGCCACATCCCCTCTGTTCTCGCGCGCGAGGCGCGTTTGAATGTCAATCCTGACGGGTGGGGCCCACCCGTCAGTGTTTTATTCTTTTCTGTTATTTTCAAAAACGTCTTTTGCCTCAGTACGTTTTCTAACTAGAATATGTATTCCAGCCCGAGGCGCTTTCTGTTAGTTCTACAGGGACCCGGAAGTAACTGTTTTATTTACAAATAGGTCCCTGGTTTTAAAACCCTTATTACTTTTTAACCATAACTCCTTTTCAATTAATTCTTTTTCTGGAAATTTTCTTTTTCACTCTAGTTGTTTTTAGTATTTATTTCAAAATATTTTGAGACAATTTTATGTGCTGTCACAAAAAAATTGATTTGAATTTGAATTCTTATTTTATAGAAAACGAGGAGGGAAACTTTGCCGAAAATTTCGAGGGATCACCTTCTGCCTACTTTGATCAAGGCAAGCATTTTTGAACTTGGGATATGGTGTTTGCATGCATGTTTGCATAAGTTTGAAATATCACCGGATATGTGGTGGGTAGCAAGTGCATGCATGGTCATATTTTTTTGTGCATTTCATACAAGAACCTTTCTAACTTGGATGAGGTTGTGAGAAATCAGGGGTGTACCCCTGCCTTTGTCGTGTCGGTGGGCACGGGTCACATCATGACATGATGGTATCACTGTGGCGTGTGAAGCATGCCAGTCATAATAAAAAAACCTCCTGAGTCGACCTAGATCGAGTCTTGTTTCGTCATGCCTAGCTAAAATTCGTGCTGCCACTTGTCTTCCCGCGAGGGGAGTGCAGCTTAGTAAGTTGCTAACCCCTTTCCGAGTGCACACCACATAGAGGGGCCATGATGAGGGTTCCATGGCCATGGACTAATGCCAGTCATCGGGTCAGGGGGCATGGGTGTATCCGGCTAGGCCGAGAGGGGGTACCCCTTGTAATCCGCGCATTATAAGTAGTGATCCCATGCTATTCGAAATGATGGTCTCCCCGTCTTAGAGTTTTTCTTGAATGATGTTTTGGGTGATTCCTGGCATCCGGAAAGTTAATATGGTGTGTGCTGGTCAGGTGTGTTTTCAACGCAAAGACCGTAATGGGAATTAGTCAGCGTCTCGGTGTTGGCTAAAGAAATCCTATACACGTGGGTAAAGAGTACACCCTCTGCAGAGTTATACCTATTCGAATAGCCATGTCCACGGTCAAGGATGTTAGCTGGGAAGGGTCAAGTGTCGGTCCTGATGTTGGTCTTCGGAGGAAATAATTGAAATTGAGCATGATTCATTTTTGTAGGATAATTATTGTCACTACTGATGCTATCATGAATATTATTGTTAACATGAATATTATTGTGGACTAACCTTTTCTTCTATGTGCAACCTTGAGTATCTCTTGGGATGGTTAATCCACCTGGATACTCATTTCTATTTTCTTTTGTGAGTATCACTTGGGATGGTTAATCCACCTGGATACTCATTTCTATTTTCTTTTCTGAATATCACTTGGGATGGTTAATCCACCTGGATACTCATTTCTATTTTCTTTTCTGAGTATCACTTGGGATGGTTAATCCACCTGGATACTCATTTCTTTTCAAGACCTCTCGAGGCGTCGCTTTCAGACACCCGTTTGGCATTTCTTTTCAAGACCTCTCGAGGCGTCGCTTTCAGACACCCGTTTGGCTTTTCTTTTCAAGACCTCTCGAGGCGTCGCTTTGAGACACCCGTTTGGCATTTCTTTTCAAGACCTCTCGAGGCGTCGCATTCAGACACCCGTTTGGCATTTTTCTAGGAATTCCTCGGGCGGTCCAACGCCCGATGTTCCATATTATTTTCTTGGAATCCTCAGGCGGTCCAACGGCCGATGTTCCATATTATATTCTTGATTTATTACTGAAATGATATATTTATTCTTCCACACCGTATTAATATTTATCATACCATGCTTTAACTTCGGTCAGCATATGCATATAATTTAATCCATCATGAACATATGCATTCGGTATATCTTTTGTTCATAATGTTTGCGAGTACATTCCAACGTACTCACAGGCTTGTCCCTAGCTTGTTAATTTGGCCAGACCCAGAAGAAGATGATCTTGTGGAGGAAGAATGCACTAGCGAGCCTGACGCTTAGAGGTGTTCCCAGTCAGTCAACTTGTGGTCTTGGAGTCTACCACGTGTATCATCTGCAGTGCTTCCGCTCCACCAATAAAATAGTCAAGCCTCACACTAATGCTTGGCTTTACTTTATTGTATCAGTGTTGTATTATCATCACACCACTATCTTATACCGCCACCGTCGTATATTGACAAGTCTGTAATAAATGTTGAGCACTCTGGCTCAACCTTGTGTAATATTATGTATGTACCGGTTATCTATATCAAGGAAGTCCACCAGTTGTCCTGATCTTGGGGCTGGTGTGACTTGAGGCTAATCCGTGATATATTCCGGAAACAGACCCGACATTGATGGCAGTATTGAGATCTTGATTCTTGGACGAGAGCTGCGTTTGTAGTTCCCCTAAGGTGAGGGCTGCTTTCTGCGCATCGCCCTTGAGAGTCTCGACCTCTTTACTACTGCCGGCAAGCTCCTCCTTCAGCTTGGTCAGTTGGGAATCAAGATCCGCCTTGGCGATAGTGGCAGCGACAGCTTCATCAGTAGCCTCCTTGAGCTTGGTGGCGTTTTCTCGAGCTTGGGTCTCGATGGAATCCTTATGATTCTTCTCCAGCTCCTGCGTCCTTTGCTCAAGGAGCTTCCCGATTTCTTCATCCTTGCCACGAAGCTTGGCGGCAAGGGCCTATTCTTGTGCGGCAAGATTCTTTTCCCGGGCATTGAGCTGCACCTCGCGCTTTGCTAGCTTGCCGTCCAAGGCTGTCGCCTTCTCCTGGGCAGCGGCAAGCTTTTCCTCTTGCCTCCTCAAATTGAGGGATTGGTTGTTGTACCAAGTGCGGATATCTTCTGCCTTCTTCTTCAGCTTCTCCTCAATCACCTCCAGAGCCATGTGTTCTGCTTGAAGCTTGTCCCATCGCTTACCATAACGCTCTTTCACATCCCTGAGACCAGCAGCCAAGGTCTCTAGGAAGGCAAGGTCTGCTGTGCTATCGGTAGCATTGTCATCTTCAAGAGTGCTTTTAGGGATGGAGGCAAGGATACGAGCAATTTCCTCATCAAAGTTTAACTCCTCGGTGCCTGATTAACTGGGGGCTTTGGACCCTTGTTGAGGAGCACCAAGGATGAGTGCATCCGTCAACACTTGAGTTGTTGGCGCGGTTGGTTGAGTCTCAAAGCCTAGCCTGTCAGCATCAACCAGCACCATCTCCGTGATTGTCTGGATGGGGGCAGATGTGTTGCCAGAAGATTCCCTTATGTCTCCGGCAACTTCCCTTACTTCCTTGGCGGCAGAGTTGGTAGCCTCTTCAGCAGCTATCTTGGCAGCTTCGTCGGCAGCTTCCTTTGCAATATCTGCCACTTCTACAAGGATTTCCCCTTCTTCGGGAGAGGTGGGAGCTGCAGAGTGGAATAGAAGCAATGGATAGAATGAAAATCAATTTACAAGTCAAATTCAAGAAAACAAAAAATTTGGGAAGTGCCTAAAAACAAGTGGTTACCTGTTGACGCTTGTTGTAGAAGGACAGTTCCTTCCCCGGCAACTTCGGTTGCCGCCGCACGGTCTCCGGCAACGTCGCTTGCAGGGACTATTTTAGTGCGGACGGGCTCATCGGTGGAGGCCCTTGTCGGAGAAGCACTCTCCGAGGCGGTGGTTGATGGAGGAACCACGATGGGATCCTCCTCTTAGCACTCTTCCTCCTGGTGGCCTTCTCCTACCTCCTTGTCGAGACCAAGAGAAGGAGCAGCAGTGCTAGTACCGGCGAGCGGGAACCGCGTCACGGCCTCGCGCAGGGGGCTGGGCTGGGGGCTGATGATCATGGTATCAGCAGATGCACCCCTTTGCCCAGTGCTTGCCACGGGCTCGCTTTCTGCTGCAGCTTTGGTTTGCTTGGCCCGGTGCACAAGTGGTTCTGTGTCTCTGCAAGGATAGAAGAATGAAAGCGAAGGTTATCTCCCAGAGGGGGTTGAATGTGAGATGTTTAGAAATTCGTCAAACTCTGATGAATTTGACGAAGATCAGAGTGAAGAAATAGAAATGCAAGGGAAACTAAGTCATCACAGAATCAGAGTGTACATGCGAACAGGATACATAAGGGTGAAGAACATGCAATCATACAATCATACACGCATGAAGAATATGAACTGAGGAAATAAAAGATAGCATGATCAAATACTTCAGTTCAAATTCGTCAGAGGATAGATCACAAATTCTTTAGCAGCGGAATAAAGTAAGGGAGGGTGAGGAATTTGAAACCAGGTTGGCTCGGTGAAGACAATGGACTTTGGTAGACCAGTTCCAGTTGCTGCATCAACTGTACGTCTGGTTGAGGCGGCTGAGTCGCAACTCAGAGAACACTTAGTCCTCACCGTATTCCTCTTGATCTAAGGTCACTTAGACCTCGCCCAATCACTCGTGGTAAGTCTTCAAGGTAGACTTCCAAAACCTTCACAGACTTGTTCACCGGCACACCACAATTACTCTTGGGTGCTCAGAACATGACGCCTAACTGTCTGGAGGAATGACAGCCCTCAAAGGTAACAAGCGTCGGATCACACAGATCAATCTCTTCAGTGATGCTCAATCAGTTAGGCTCTGGTTGGGTTTTTCCTCACTTGGGTTTTTCACAAAGTCGTCAGAGGATGGGTTGCTCTCAAATGACAAGTGTCAAGTTCTCTCAGAGCAACCAACCAACAACTGGTTGGGGCGGCGGCTATTTATAGCCAGGGGGCAACTCGACATAAAATGTCATAAATGCCCTTGTCTGATTCGACCGTTGTCAGGATAAGGATCCACTCGACAGCTGGCATGCGGCGCAGCAACGGTCGGAAAATTGTACTCTCAATTTCGTCAGGGCACTCAATTTCCTCACGATAGGCAGCTCGCACTGGCGAACTCCTAAGTCTTCAAGCTTCAAAGTCTTCACATCAATTTCTTCAAAGGCCGTACCAATTTCATCATCAAATTCTTCACTTGAATAAATCTATTTTTAGGGGTCGTCTTCCATGTGTTAAACCAAATCTTCAGGGACTCTGTCTCCTGTGTATCTTCACAAACACATTAGTTCCTCCGCCTATTTGTCTTCAATACTCCAAAACCACTAAGGGGGCACTTGATGCACTTACAATCTCCCCCTTTTTGGTGATTGATGACAAATTGGGTAGGCTTTCAACGAGAGTAAAAATAATTGAAGTGTAAGTACAGAGTTTGAAGAAATTGATTCCAAGATATTGATGAACTCCCCCTGAAGATGTGCATATGAGGAATTTGCTTTGAATTGCAAATGCACATGGCAGGTTGAAATTGTGGAGATCTCCCCCTATATCTTGGAATCCAATCATGCATGATCATAAGATACTTGAAGAATATGAATGCATGACGAAAATTGGTGTTTGACGAAATTGTGCATGCATGGGCAGATATAGTTATGATCAGAGCAAGCATATAAAACATAGCAAAAGAGTCAGACATCCAACAGTTATTTAAGTTACAACTCGTCAAAGAGCGAATCAAATGAAGTTCAAGAGTTGTAACTCAGCAAAAACAACCCATATATAACGACCCGCTTGAAGACTAACTCACACTTCTCCCCCTTTGTCATCAGATGACCAAAAGGAGAGAAGGTGAGGACTAACGCCCCGGAAGAAAATCATCACGGTGAAGACTAGGGAGCGCCCGTATTATTGGGGTCGCGTGATGCAGAAGGACCAGCCTCAGTGTCTTCAACGGTTTCATTTTCATCAGTCGTGCGCGATGAAGACTCTGAACTCGGCATGAGAGGAGGAACTTGGGTGTTCTTGAACTTCTTCCTTGGTGGTTCTGCCCAGTCAAAGTTCATCTGGAAGTCCAAATCAGCAAGCTCTTCATCGGTCTTGGGGTGTGAAAGGATGGCCCATGATCTGTCAAAAATCTCATGAAGATAATAGCGGTTTTTGCGGACTGTGTTATGCGTCACAGTCATGTTGGCTTGTACAGCAGCAAACTGACGCTTAACCCATCTGTGATTCCTGTGCACTTTCTGGTGAAGACTGATGAGCAGCTCATGGTCCGTCATGACACGTGGTGCTTCAGGTGAAGAAGTTGGCCTTGTAGCTTTTGCTGCAGTATCCTGGCAAGCAGATTCATCAGCATTGGAGCTGGAGATTGGTTGACGAAATTGTCCATCAAGGGGACGAATTCCTTCATCTACGGGTGTCTTGCCCTTGCCAGGAACTGAGGGGATGGTGCTCTGAAGAATGTCAACTTCAGGCAAATAGCTCAAATGATTCTGACTATCAGCCTTGTAGGGAATGGCAGATCGGGATCTGATGAATCTCATGATCCCCTGAGCATATGGCTTCAGATCAAAAGGCAACTGTGCCACTGTGACCAAAGTCCTCAGAAAGAAATCATGAATGTTGATGGGAGTGCCATGAATAATATGGAATATCAAGCTCTTCATAATTCCCACAACTTCTTCAGTGTTGGAGTTGTGACCCTTAATTGGACTGAGGGTTTTGGACAGAATGCGAAAAACGGCCCTTGGCACATATAGCAATTCCTTCACTAGGAAGGTTGTCCTAGGAGCATCTCCTTCAGCCATTGGCTTCATCAGCACTTGCATCAGGTGGTCGGGCAGCTCAAGTTCTTCATATATTCTTTTTGCGTCTTCATGAGGTGGATCAACTGGGAGAGCACGGAGAAGTTCTTTAATAGGTGCTTTATAGTGAGTGTCTTCACTCATCCATTCCAGAGCCTATGTAGCAATGTCTTCAGCCTCTCCTGAGAAATGAACTGTGGCATAGAACTAAAGAATGAGTTCTTCATTCCAGTTGCAGACGTCAGAGCAGAAGCTAAGTAATCCTGCATCGTGAAGAATAGCTAGAACTGGCCGAAACCACGGTAGAGACTCCATATCCACGTGAGGAATATGGTGATGCGGAAACACTTTGTTCTTGTCGAATAGCAATGAATCATAGAAGTTCATCTGCGTCCTTGTCCAGAATCGCAGGCGCCTGATCTTGGCTGAGTCATATGGGGACTCACCAATGAAGAAATTCTTCTCTTCGAAGAATTTGGCATTATCAAACTGAGGCCGCCTCAGGGTTCTGCCAATCTTGGGCATCACTGGCACCGGGTGGAGGTTGTGCATCTTCTTGCGAACGTCAAACACTGGTCATGGGGACCCAGTGGAATCATTGGGATCGGTGATAGCAAGGGACTTGGCAATTTCCTCAGCAGTTGCAGTGGGAACAGTATCGGTGTCTGCTAAAGGAATTGAGTCTGCACGAGGAGGGGATGTATTGACGACATGAACTGTGGGCTCATCTTGAGTAGTTTCATCAGCTGCTACAGCTGGTATTTCTTCAGGTATGCTCTGGAGTGGTGAAGGTTGTTTTTCCTCAGAGCCCGTATGAATTTCTTCAGTGACGGCGGGTGACTATGGCCCTTGCGTCAGAGGTGTGGTGAGGGGCGAATTTGGATGGAAGGCTTCCCACATCCTCTTCAGTTTCTTCACTACTTCCAGACGAAGCAGTGTCATTCTCTTCAGTCATCGGAACCTGTGAAGGCTTCTGTGACATGACTTGGTGAAGCGAAGCATCATCTTCGACTTCAATTTCTTCATCCACCTGCTCTGTGGTAGCAGCAAAGTGGGTTTTAGTGTCATCTGCATCAGCCTGAGAAATTTTGTATTCCACCCCATACGGAACAATCTGAAGATTTTCATTGGCAGAGGTAGGGGGCGCTGATGAGATAGGTATGGCATCAATCAGAACATTTGAAGACATTGGAGTCGTCTTCACTTTCTTCACAGTTGTTGTGTTGGTTGGTGGGGCTGAAGCTTTTCTTTTCTTTGCTTCCTTCTCAGCAGCCTTGGTTTTCTTCACTTCTGATGCAGAAGGAAGTGTGATATGCTTCACGGGTGAAATCGTTGGTGGAGCTGCTGCTGAGGAAGTTGGTGGTACATTTTCTTCAGGGTCGACTGTTGCAGTCGCCCTTGCAATTTCTTCAGGCACAACATTGTCAGTTGCTCTGTCTTGTTCTTGCGGAGATAATGGTGCAGTCTCACTGGCCTGAGCTGTTGATGGTGAAGCTGAAGAACTTGTGGGTGGCACTATACCAAACTTGGCTACCTCACGCTTGTTGTGGTCTTCAACAACCGGGTTGGTTGCAGCGATGAATCTGTCACGCACACCACAGCAGTGACTTGACTGGTGTTCAAATTCTTCAGACAGCTATTGAATTTCAGTTTGGAAAGACACAAGCTGCTGAGGAGAAATTGAAAGCATGTTCTTCCACAGCTCCTTCTCTTTCTGCAGCTGTTGTTTCCTCACTAGTTTCACCTGAGCAATTTTATGCTTCTCTTTCAGAATGAAAGCTGATAACACATGACTCGGACCAAGAGGCAGATTCTATTCTTCAAGGGGCGTGTCTGGCTTGGTGCACCAGATGTCAATGAAGTCTAGAAGCTTCTTGGGGTCCAGCATAGGGACTGAAGAACTCTTAGCAACTTCTGCTTGCTCTTGCTTTCGTCTGAGGAACTCAGCAAGCTCATCTTCGTCTGCCAGCCCTTGTTCGTTAGCCTGATGCACGACGGCCTTTCTCTTGGGACTTGACCTAGTTCCACGGCCAGCTATTGCCTTTTTATTTAGTGTGGGCAGTGAAGACAATGGTTGCCCACACACTAAGGCACTTGATGCAGCGATTGTGGCTGTTGGTAAGCCCTCGGTGCGCTGGCAAGATGCGAGCACGACCGGTGTTGAAGCTTTTGCTGCTGCCTGTGATGAACTTGAAGCAGGAGGAGGCGCTGAAGATTTTGAAGCTTTGGGTGCTGAAGCCTTTGGGACTAACGGCTTTGGCTTGCTGGCAAGCTTCTTCTGCATGGCTTTCTTCGGAGCACTTGCACTGCCACTTGTGCCCGCTTCAGCTGAGGAATTTGCGGCCTTGTTGAATTCATCAACGGCCTTTTTGGCCAGTTTCTGCAACTTAGCCTGTTGCTTTGCCCATTCATTGGGGAATTCTTCACCCCTACGGATGCTTGTTGAATGAGCAGTTTGGCCTTCAGCAAGTGGTGGCCTATTGCACGGAGGCTTCATAGCAAAGTCCTTCATGTACTTGGAGGTGACAAAATTGTAATCCCTCCACTGGTATGTCCAGTACCTTTTGATCTTTTGCATGCGCGTTTTGCGCTGTTCCTTTGTTTCCTTTCCATGTGTTTCCTCATCTGGAGTGCAATATCCATCATAGAGATCGTCAGGAATCTCAAAGGCGGTATGTTCCTCTTTCCGCTTGCCTCCCTTCTAAGGCCTTTTCCCATCAGCCATTTTCTTCAGCTGAGGTTTTTGAACTTTTGAGGACTCTGAAGATGTTTGAAGATTTTCCTCAAGCAATGCTGCAAATGAATTAATTTGATGAGAACCTAGTGATTTGTCTGCAGACATTGTACCAATGAATAGAGTATAGTTGCGAGGAAATAGGGAAGAGTCACATGCGTTCTCAGATAATTTTTAAAATCAACCAGGTGAAGAAATTGACCCTTATCATCTTGACGCATTTCACTAAGTGTTATTGACAAAGGTTCCAGAGTTGTACAGATTGAAGCAATTGCACAATTGAGGAATCTTGTTGTTAAGTGTAACTTAGGTGAAAATATTCAAGACTGGCCAGAAGGAAGTGCTGAAGAATTGGAAGAGTGGTAAAAACAGCACTTAAAGATTTTGTGGCAGTAAAAAGATCAAACTTGGGCGGTAAAAATAAATTTTAATTACCCCAAGGATGAACTCGACGAACTGGACGACGAGGAGAAGGAAATCGTCAGTTCAGATCTTCCGTGCCCTAACTTGGCGATGAAAGATGGCTACGGCGGCGGCGGAGGTGAAGAAATCCGCGGCCGGCGCGAGTACGACGGCGAAGAAGTCGAGGAAGTGAAGCTCTTCCTCTCCGACGACGATGAGATCCAGCGGCGGCGCTAGGGTTTGAGAGCGACAGGGGCGCGAGAGTGAAAGGAATTGAGGTTGACGGGGTCAAGCCTTTATATAGGCGCCGTAAAAACTGAGTGGCCTGAAAATTTTGGACGGATAAGCCCCTCGCGATTCGCATCTGAGTGACATGCGTCACACATGCATTTTCATCTCAATCCACGCGTGTGAAGCACGGGATGAAGTTACTGTGGCAACCGCCAAAAATTGATTAGAATATTTTCAAAATGTGTTCGCAATTTCTTCTGCTGTCAAGGACACAGTGAAGACTTTGAACAGTGTCAAGTAGAACGCATATGAAGTGATTGTGAATAGAGTGGGTTGAGCTTAGCACAGAGGGGAGCGGGTCCGATCACATCCACATAGATGACGAAAAACACGATTGAAGAATTTAGCTATATGTGGATGCTGTTGAGGACATGAAAAACTCAAATATATATATATATATATATATATATATATATATATATATATATATATATAGGTATAGAACCAAACACAGTGAAGAATAACCTCAAATGACGAATTTGAAAAGTTTGACGAAATTGCAAATGACGAAAAACTCAAATTTGAAGAATGTCAAAAAGAGGTGGTGGCATTACCCACCGTATAAGAACTATGATGATTTCAGACACCGCGTACAATTGTCGTAGGGTTCTGAGAATCAAGTTCTTCATTAATTTCTTCACACTTAGAGGGTTAGTCTTCATTGATTGAAGAAAAATGTTACTTCGTGTGTTGTGCATCAAAGTCATCAATAATGCATAAGCATCAGGATGTGTGTCCTTTTCAAAGGACATTCGAAGATTCTAAGATGTTTAGCTCACACCGCAACATGCAAAACCTTCTCTCATCCAAGGGCTTTGTGAAGATATCTGCAAGCTGGTCTTCAGTCTTCACATGGTCGATGACGATGTCTCCCTTTCGCACATGATCATGAAGAAAATGGTGATGAATCTCAATATGCTTCGTCCTTGAGTGTTGCACTGGGTTGTGCGCGATCTTGATGGCGCTCTCATTGTCGCAGAAGAGTGGCACTTTCTTCACGTTGACGCCATAGTCCTTGAGGGTTTGCTTCATCCATAGTAACTGAGAGCAGCAGGCGCCAGCAGCAATGTACACAGCCTCGGCAGTAGAAAGTGAAACACAGTTCTGCTTCTTCGAGGACCAACATACAAGAGATCGTCCGAGGAAATGGCATGTGCCTGATGTTGACTTGCGATCCACTTGATCACCAGCATAATCAGAATCGAAATATCCAGCAAGATCAAGTGATGAGCCCTTGGGATACCATAATCCAAGTGTTGAGGTGTGAGCCAAATATCGAAGAATTCGTTTCATAGCCTGATGGTGTGATTCCTTCGGTGGCGCTTGAAAGCGGGCACACATGCAAACGCTAAGCATAATATCTGGCCTAGATGCACATAGGTAAAGCAGCGAACCAATGATAGAGCGATATACCTTCTGATCGAAATCTTTACCATTTTCGTCAGTGTTGAGTTGGCCATTTGTTGGCATTAGTATCTTGAGGCCTTTGCAATCTTGCATTCCGAATTTCCTCAGGCAGTCTCTGAGGTATTTCTCCTGAGATATGAAGATGCCATTGGGTTGTTGACGATTTTGAAGCCCGAGGAAGAATTTCAACTCCCCCATCATAGACATCTGATATTCTTCTTGCATCATATGAGCAAATTCGTCACTGTATTTCTTGTTAGTGCAACCAAAGATAATATCATCAACATATATTTGGCATATGAATAGTTCACCATCATAAGATTTAGTGAAAAGAGTAGGGTCAAGTGAACCGGGTTTGAACCCTTTTTTCTTCAGGAATTCCTTCAGTGTGTCATACCAAGCCCTCAGGACCTGCTTGAGGCCATAGAGAGCCTTGTTGAGTCTGAAGACTTTGTCAGGATGCTTTGGGTCCTCAAAACCTGGTGGTTGAGCAACATATACTTCTTCCTCAAGCTTACCATTGAGGAATGCACTTTTCACATCCATTTGATATAAGAGGATATCATGATGGTTAGCATATGCAAGCAATATATGAATGGCTTCAAGCCTAGCAACAGGTGCAAATGTTTCATCGAAATCAATACCCTCAACCTGTGTGTAGCCTTGAGCTACAAGACAGGCCTTATTCCTCACCACTTGGCCATTTTCATCTTGTTTGTTGCGGTAGATTCACTTTGTGCCGATGATATTGTGCTTGCGTGGATCAGGGCGCTTGACAAGCTCCCACACATTGTTGAGCTCAAATTGATGCAATTCATCTTGCATCACTTGAATCCATTTGGGTTCCAGAAAGGCTTCATCAACTTTGGTGGGCTCTGAAATAGAGACAAACGCGTAATGCCCACAAAAGTTAGCTAAATGTGAAGCTCTTGAGCGAGTGAGGGGACCAGGTGCATGGATGTTGTCGAGGATCTTCTCAATCTGCACTTCATTTGCCACTCGTGGATGTATTGGACGAGGGCCTTGTTGTTGTTGTTGCCGTGCAGAATCCTCAGCATCATTTTCGTCAGGATGTTCATTTTCTTCACGACGAGGAACAACCACTACTTCATCAGCAGCTATTTCTTCACTGGGCACAATTTCACCCGTGCCCATCGGCTTGATAGATTCCTCAGGTGGCATTTCATCTAGCACAGGAGGCAGGTGCTCTCTTTGCGACCCATTAGTTTCATCGAACCGCACATCTACAGTTTCAACAACCTTGTGGTGGAAGGAGTTGAAGACTCTGTAGGTGTGCGAGTCCTTTCCGTAACCAAGCATAAAACCTTGATGTGCTTTCGGTGCAAATTTAGAATTGTGATGAGGATCTCTGATCCAACATTTTGCACCGAAGACTTTGAAATAAGTCACATTGGGTTTCTTGTCAGTGAGGAGTTCATATGAAGTCTTCTTGAGGAATTTGTGAAGATATACCCGGTTGATTATGTGGCATGCAGTGTCAATTGCCTCAGGCCAGAAGTGACGAGGTGTCTTGTATTCATCAAGCATAGTGCGTGCCATCTCGATGAGGGTTCTATTCTTGCGCTCCACGACTCCAATCTGCTGAGGAGTGTAGGGAGCAGAGAGCTCATGAGTAATACCAAGTTCATCAAGATAGTCATCGAGGCCTGTGTTCTTGAAGTCGGTGCCATTGTCACTCCTGATGTGCTTGATCTTGAGACCATAATTCGTCATGGCCCGATTGGAGAATCGTCTGAAGACATTCTGAACTTCAGTCTTGTAGGTAATGATGTGCACCCAGGTGTAGCGAGAGTAGTCATCAACAATGAAGAATCCGTACAGAGATGCTGCATTGGTTAGTGTGGCATAAAGTGTGGGACCAAACAAATCCATGTGAAGTAATTCAAAAGGACGAGTAGTGGTCATGATTGTCTTCACCTGGTGCTTGGCCCTGGTCATCTTTCCAGACTCACAAGCACCACAGAGGTGATCCTTGACGAATTTAACACCCTCGACGCCAATGATATGCTTCTTCTTGACAAGAGTGCTCAAATTCCTCATTCCAGCATGTCCAAGTCGTCGATGCCATAGCCAGCATTCCGAAGCTTTTGCCATTAGACTTGTTGCAGGCTGAGGACCTGTGGAGAAATCTACAATATACAGGTCACCTCTCCTAAAGCCTTCGAAGACTTTGGATTTGTTAGATTCCAACAGCACAATGCATTTATATTTGCCAAAGATGACAATCATATCAAGATCACAAATCATTGAGACAGACATGAGGTTGAATCCAAGGGACTCGACAAGCATCACCTTTTCCATGTGTCGATCCTTTGAAATGGCAACCTTACCTAGACCCAATACCTTGCTTTTTCCTTTGTCAGCGTAAGTGATATGCTTCAGATGAGACGGAGTAAGGGGAGCATCAGTGAGGAGATTCCTATCTCCAGTCATATGATTCATGTAGCCACTGTCCAAGACCCATTCAGTGGATGAAGGTGTTTCATCCTATAGGAGCATTAGTCTGACTTACAAATTCATATGCTTCAAAGTGAAGAATATGATAATGATCAATTTCGTCAGACAATTTCATCAATGAATAATATCAAGCAGCATAAGGGATGTGTGAAATGAAACATCCATTCCAGCATGATTGGCCTGCATCCCAACAGGCATTTTGTCAGGTCTTCAGCAAATTCATCAGACATTTAGTTGCCTAAAGACCTGACCCTGCAGAAGAGATTAGTTCTTCTTCTTAACCACCCACATCTGAATGGGTGGCTGAGAAGCAATGTGACGAAGTGCATTGATGGAGAACTTAGGCATTGAAGAATATGCATTTCTCTTCACAGGAGGGTTATAGTAATTGAATGAATAAGAAGAGAAATTCTTTGAAGATTTGTGAACATAGTGGTTCGAAGAATAATGCTCATATTCATCAACACGCTGTCTGTTTCCCTGCGAAATAGAGGCATTAGTGCGACCATAAGTGGGTCTGCGTCTATTTGACGACTTTGATCCCTGTGAAGAATTTGCCCTGGGAAGTTTCTTCTTCATCGGTGGTGTCATGATGACATTCACCTGAAGATTTTCCAGAAGGCTTTTAGGAACCCAGATTTTCTTCATAGGTGGACCGTTCCTGCAGTTAGTACCAATGAATCTGGCAAAGACCTCACCATTCTGATTCTTGAACAGTTTATAATTGGAGTCAAATGACTCATCTGAAGGATATGAAGAATCACAAGTATAGCCAGATAAAGAGGATGGGTCTACTGGAGGTCCCTTTGCAGCAACCCATGTGGTTTTGGGATACTGCTCGGGCTTCCAATACGAACCATCAGCGTTGAGCTTTCTCTCAAAGGCAATACCCTCTTTCCTAGGGTTCCTGTGAAGAATTTGCTTTTTGAGCACGTCACGCAGGGTTTGATGCCCTTTGAGGCTTTTGTACATGCCAGTGACATATAATTCCTTCAGCCCTGCATTTTCATCAGTATCACCGGTGGCTTCCTCAGATGAGGGGTTAGTGGCCACCGTAGCAGTTGAAGCAATTGCAAGCACAGAAGCATTTGAACATTTAGCTGAAGAATTAGCATTATCATGTTCAAGGCATTTTAAGCATGGTGCAACAAATTCTTCCTAAGCGGTACTGATCTGTTGAGCGAGGAGTGAATCGTTTTCTTTTTGAAGATCATCATGAGACGCTCTCAACTTCTCGAGATCTTGCTTCTTTTGAAGAAATTCATAGGACAGCTTCTCATGTTCAGCTGAGAGGGACACATGACGACTTTCAAGTTCGTCATATTGAGACTTAAGCCTTCTGAGATCCTCAGACAAGGCTTGACTACGATCCATTTCCTCGTCCAATAGGTCATCGCTTTTGTCTAGCAGTTTTTGAATCTTTTCCATGGCATGTTGATGTTCAGTTGCAATTTTAGCAAGTTTGTTATAGCTTGGCTTAGATTCACACTCAGAGTCATCATCACTGGAGGTTTCAAAGTAAGCTTCTCGTGAGGTTACCTTTGCGCCTCAAGCCATGAAGCAATAGGTGGGAGTGTAGTCATCAGCACAGTCATCATTGTTGGTGGAGATACCATTATCCTCAGTGTTGAAGATGGACTTGTTGAGGTACTCAGTAGCGAGTGCAACGCTTGCCACACCTGTGTCTGACTCCTCCTCAGATTCCTCAGCTTGCTGATTATCAGATTCTTCTTCAGAATCCAATTCCTTACCAAGGAATGCACGAGCTTTGCTAGAACTAGATTTCTTGTGAGATGAGGACTTTGATGAAGACTTTGAGGACTTCTTTTTCTTTCCAATAGACTCATCATCATCCCTGCTCTTCTTCTTCTTCTTCTGCCAAAGAGGGCAGTCGGCGATGCAGTGGCCTGGCTTCTTGCATTTGTGACAGGTTCTTTTGTTGTAGTCTCGAGCAGACGCTTCTCCAGTGTTCTTCGAGTCATACTTTGAAGATTTTCCGAATCTGTTCTTCTTGGAAAACTTCTAGAACTTCTTCACCAGCATAGCCAGCTCTCTGCCAATTTCCTCAGCACCATCAGAACTGCTCTCATATTCCTCTTCTTCTTCTTCTTCATATGAAGAAATTGCCTTGGCTTTTGCTTTAGCCTTCAGAGCGCGGGGGCGACCATAGCTGGGTCCATACATGTCTCTCTTCTCTGCTTCCTGAAATTCATGTGTGTTGAGCCTCTGAAGAATGTCAGCCGGATCCAGTGACTTGTAATCTGGGCGCTCTTGAATCATCAGTGCCAAAGTGTCGAAGGAACTGTCCAGAGACCTCAGCAATTTCTTCACCACCTCATGATCGGTGATGTCAGTAGCACCAAGAGCTTGAAGCTCATTGGAAATATCAGTGAGGCGGTCGAAGGTTTGCCGCACATTCTCATTGTCGAATCTTTTGAAGCGATTGAAGAGATTGCGCAGAACATCAACTCGGGAGTCACGTTGAGTGGAAACACCCTCATTCACTTTTGAAAGCCGGTCCCAGATAAGCTTCGAGGTTTCCAGTGTACTCACTCTGTCATACTGTCCTTTGTTGAGATGACCACAAATGATGTTCTTCGCTTGAGACTCCAGTTGCTTGAATCTCTTCACATCAGCTGCATTGATTCTTGGTGAAATGGTGGGGACGCCGTTCTCAACGATGAACCAGAGATCATTGTCAATAGCCTCAAGATGCATTCGCATCTTGTTCTTCCAGTAGGGACAGTCTATGCCATCGAAGATGGGGCACGCAGCGGAGACCTTGATCATACCTGCGGTCGACATAACTAAAACTCCAGGTGGTTAAACCAAAATGACACAGAATAAGGGAGCACCTTGCCTAATACCAATTGAAAGCGCAGGTTATCTCCCAAAGGGGGGTGAATGGGAGATTTTTAGAAATTCGTCAAACTCTGATGAATTTCATGAAGATCAGAGTGAAGAAATAGAAACGCAAGGGAAACTAAGTCATCACAGAATTAGAGTACATGCGAACAGGATACATAAGGGTGAAGAACATGCAATCATACAATCATACACGCATGAAGAATATGAACTGAGGAAATAAAAGATAGCATGATCAAATACTTCAGTTCAAATTCGTCAGATGATAGATCACAAATTCTTCAGCAGCGGAATAAAGTAAGGGAGGGTGAGGAATTTGAAACCAGGTTGGCTCGGTGAAGACAATGGAATTTGGTAGACCAGTTCCAGTTGCTGCATCAACTGTACGTCTGGTTGAGGCGGCTGAGTCGCAACTCAGAGAACACTTAGTCCTCACCGTATTCCTCTTGATCTAAGGTCACTTAGACCTCGCCCAATCACTCGTGGTAAGTCTTCAAGGTAGACTTCCAAAACCTTCACAGACTTGTTCACCGGCACACCATAATTACTCTTGGGTGCTCAGAACATGACGCCTAATCGTCTGGAGGAATGATAGTCCTCAAAGGTAACAAGCGTCGGATCACACAGATCAATCTCTTCAGTGATGCTCAATCACTTAGGCTCTGGTTGGGTTTTTCCTCACTTGGGTTTTTCACAAAGTCGTCAGAGGATGGGTTGCTCTCAAATGACAAGTGTCAAGTTCTCTCGGAGCAGCCAACCAACAACTGGTTGGGGGCGGCTATTTATAGCCAGGGGGCAACCCGACATAAAATGTCATAAATGCCCTTGTCTGATTCGACCGTTGTCAGGATAAGGATCCACTCGACAGCTGGCACGCGGCGCCGCAACGGTCGGAAAATTATACTCTCAATTTCGTCAGGGCACTCAATTTCCTCACGATAGGTAGCTCGCACTGGCGAACTCCTAACTCCTCAGCCTGACCAAATTCGTCAGCGACCAGATGAACTTCGTCACTGTCGCTAGCAAATGCATCAGCTGTACTGGAGATTTCCAAAGGCTTCACTCGAAGCGGCTTGTGTGTGGGTTTCAGTAAGTTTGAGCATCACTTTGGAAATGTGAAATATGTTTCACCTAGACCCCCTTTAACAGTACGGTTTTTCCTATGACTCAAATAAGAAGAAAAAAAACTACGAAAACCAAAGTCTTCAAGCTTCAAAGTCTTCACATCAATTTCTTCAAAGGCCGTACCAATTTCATCATCAAATTCTTCACTTGAAGAAATCTATTTTTAGGGGTCGTCTTCCATGTGTTAAACCAAATCTTCAGGGACTCTATCTCCTGTGTATACTCACAAACACATTAGTTCCTTAGCCTATTTGTCTTCAATACTCCAAAACTACTAAGGCGGTGCTTGATGCACTTACAAAGAAAATCAAGTCAGAAATCATAATCAAGGTGGAGTTAAGACTTGGTAAAGATAAGGCAATCATGCTTACACCTCGTCTTCTGACTCGCTGAGGATGGAGAGGTCATATCTCGCTGGCGGGGCCGATTCCCTGGCCCTTTTGAGTGCCGGAGGGGAAGAACTTGCCGGCTGAGAAGACCCAATTTCGTCGACAACTTCTTGCTGAGAAGATGGACACTGAGCTTGTGGGTGCCGAGTTTGTTGCTGGCATACTTCTTCTTGATGGCCAGTTTTGGTGGTCGTCTTCTTCACGATAGGACTAGCCTTTGGCGAAGAAGTGCGCACTGGCTCCTGGCTGTCCGTCTTCCGAAGAATGCGTGCCCTCTTCTTTGGAGCCCGAGGACCTTCTTCTTCTTCGTCTTCGGGTCCCCCGGCAACCTCACTCCCGGCAGGCTCTTCTTGGACTTCCTCGGCAACCTCCTCGTCAGGATGTTCTTCTTCGTCATCTTCAGTTGCCGCGACCTGAGAACCACCAGCCTTGCTAATTCTAGCAATTTCTGCGGCTTTGCTGGTGATGTATGCCAGCTCCTCATCTTTGGTGGCCTTGATGAGATCCCTCTCTTTCCGTATGGCCTTCTCCGTCAAGTTTGAAGCCCAGGTCATCTCATTCTCCAGAGTAGGCATTGGCCAGAGAGCTTCGACTCCTTGAGCATTGCATTCTGGCATCATCGCCAAGATGGAATCCTTGGTGGAATTGATATGCAATTGGATGATCTGGTCCGGCAAGTGGAAGGTGCCGGTAGTTCTGAACAATTGCTCACAGAGGCAGACATGCTCCATGACAGTCAAATTGTTGCCGAGCCTTGGATACAATCGCGTGATATCACCTGCGTTCTGGTACTCCCAGGTGAATCTCTCCCTTTTCTGTAGCGGTGCAATGCGTCGTCGGAGGAAATCGGCACCCACCATCTCTATAGTCAACTTGGCGGCTTTAAGACGAGCAATTCGGTTCAGTGCCGGACCAAGTCTCTTGTCGCTGGCGCCCAAGTTGCTCCAGTCGTCACCGCGTATGACTCTCTCTGTGCGCGGCAAGCAGAAACTGGGAAAATCCTTTTCCAGGATCCAACACCACTCAGCCCGCCATTCTTCCCACTTTAAGTGCCCGGGAAGATACTGGTCCTTGGTCTTGGCCCTGGGGATCCATGTGACACTGCCGGAGAGTGCTTTGCCTTCGATGCGAGGAATGAAGAAATGGCGGAACAGATTGACATTGGGAGCAACTCCAATGAAATTCTCACACAAATGGATACGAATCTGATGGGGTCTTGCCTCTGGCGGGGAGCACCACTGGGGCCTGGTGATCTTTGGTGTCTCGTCCCCACATATAGGTATACCTCTCGATCAAGGTATTCTCATCTAAAGCCGGTGGCGAGAATACCACATTCTCCCTCCGCCGCTTCTCCAGTTCCTCCAGTTCCTTCTTCTTCTTCTCCGCCTTGGGATCGGCAGGCTTGGCGGGCTTCTTCCCCACTACGTCGGTCTTCTTAGGTGCCATAAGGGCTCAGAGAGAAAAGAGGGAGTTGAGGTGAGGTGTGAATCGGCGGCGGCGGCGGCGGAGGCTGCGCTGGCTAGAGGAAGAAGATGAAGCAGAGGGAAGCAAGGGTGAATGAGCAGCATCCCCTAGCGGTTGCCTTTTTATGGGGAAAACGCGAGGGGGCTGGCTCTTTACTGTTTGCCTTGGCAGCGCCTTTGCAGGCGCACTACCGCGGAATAACCGCTACAGTCCACCACTCCTGCATCCCGCATTTAATGCGCGACGTGGGCGTGCTTGGAGGAAAATCATCATTGCAAAAATTGCGGCGGTAATCTCCCACCATGTGTCTATGTATTGTTTGGGCCTAGCCCAACGACGCTTCAGACGCGCGTGCGGACCAGGCCCGGGGGCTCCTGTCGGTGTATAAAACATGGGTATTTTATACCCTGACTTATGCACAGACAGTAGTAGCCTTCTTGATGGCCAGGGCTTGCCGGGGATTACCAAGATCAAGATTCAAGACCTAGTTGCAGAAGCACTAGGGAGAAGATCAAGACAACATATCCAGAAGCACAAGACAATACTTGTCGGCAAGGCTTGAGCCGGCAAGATGAAGGCCCGGCAAGCTCCGTGCCGGCAAGTCCTCGCTAGCTCGTCAGCGCTCCACTAGACCAAGCAGCTAGTCGCTAATTGGTGAGGTGTCGACCGCGCAGGGAGTTGGTGAGATTTTTCAGGGGACGTGTCAGCCTGCTAGAAGGAGATTTAACTTTAATGACACCCGTCCAGGAGGCGTGTCGAGATAATAAGAGGTAGCTGGGCAAGTGGTGCGGAAACCTTGCCGGGGCTCCTCCTCCACATGACACCTAACGGCGCAATAAATGCTTTTGTCCTAATCCGGCAGAGATGATAGCACTGTTTGCTATCTAGTCAGCTTGTAATGACTGTTTTGCCACTGTGGTTACCCCTTGAGCTATAAAAGGAAGGCCAGGGCAACCTTTACAAGGGTCGACACTTTGCTCATTCTACATGTGTAGCTGCTCTTCCTGCACCTTGCCGGCAAGAAACACTCCTTGTACTTGAGCCCAAACACATCCAATACACAAAGCAGGAGTAGGGTTTTACACCTCACGGTGGCCCGAACCTGGGTAAATCCTTTGCGTTTCTGTTGATTCTCCTCTTTGTGCTTGTGCATCTCCCTAGTCGAACCGCAAAGGGGCTAAATGGCCCCATAGATGGTCATACGCATGACAATCAGGCTGACGGACATGGTGAACGTCATGCTCCACCGCCGCATCCTGCCGCTTCAGTCTCGGGATACCCCAATGTGGGCGTACAAGCCCGAGGATGTGGTGCCTATCCACCACTTCTTCCGCTCCACCCCGGCTGGGATGTGGAAGCTGCTGTTCAAGCTGTCCAAGGAAGGCTTTCCCGAGGCCGGGAGAGATTTCGGCTTCGAAGCCACCCACGACGGCCCCGAGGTAAATTCTAGTGCTCAATTCTATGCTCTATGCTTCTTGGTTCCTCGCAAACTTTGGCTAACCGATCCAACATTCGCAGAAGTGGATACCCAAGGCACAGCGGATGCTATGCCCAGCGCCGCAGCCTGAGGGGGAGAGGACTCCCCAGCTTGTGGCCCTCCTGACCGGGGAGCCACATGTGGTGATCCCCAAGGAGTCCAGACCTCCAAGGGGCAGAGCGGGCCTCCGAGGTCGGGAGACCTCGGTCACCCGGTCCGAGGAGACCCACGCCTCCTCCACCCACGAAGACGAGGAGGGAGGCAAGGGGGAAGAGAAATCTTCATCTAAAGGGAAGAGGGCGGCATCCGAGGGCGCCGAAGAGGAGGCGAGGCCGAAAGGCCCAAAGAGGCCGTGCAAGGCCTCGGCCGATCCCGTCCTACCGGAGAAGCCCAGCTTCCCTGAAGATTCGGACGAGGACCTCCTCGCCCTGGGAGGAAGAAACCGGCCCCCCAAAGGTATGTATTAATTACTCAATTTGGACTTCGAAAGCTTGTTCTTTTCTTGAGACTCATAAGAGAAATTTCACCAGCCCGCCCGGGACTCGCCTTAGTGGCGATACTTCGGGCGATCTGCCCCTGTCGGACAGCGGGGAGCCGGAGCCTGTCAAGACTCCCTCAGCTCTCGAGGGGCTAGAGGAGGCATCGTCTGGCCTGGCCCCTCCATTCGACACCTCGGGGGCCAGGGTGCCGGTTATCATGGCCGAGCTCGACACCTTGGCCGTACCAGGCCAAGAGGAGCCAGTCCCCGAGGTCCCCAAGGAAGGGTTGGGCCAGGCCTTGGCCCAGCCCGAACAGTCTTTGGCGCCTGTACTGCAGCCGGAGACCCTCGTTCCCAGCACTTTGGTGGTGGGTTCAGAGGTTGCTCCATCCCCGCCTCCCGTCACAGGGCGGGCTAGCGTGGGGTGGCCCGAGGAGATGGAGGCGGCCTTAACGGGCTCCTCCATCGCGGAAGAGCACCGTGCCTTGATTGGCGCGGTGCTGCAAGGCTTCCGATCGGCGGAAGCCAGAATGCGCGAGGTCTTCTAGGGCCTCGTGAGGAGCTTCGAGGTACGCTTTATATTAAAGATAATATGATTGCTTGTAGTAACAGGCTTTCGTCCAAAGACTTGTCGCCTAGCACATCATTTGTAAGAGCATATCCAGCCAGTAGCTCCCGAGCCCAAGGCTGGTTTTGAAAAAACAGGCCTTGGGGTCGATGTTTGAATAAGTTTTAGCTGCTAATCTAGTAGCCCCCAAGACATTTTCTTCAAAAAGGAATGACCAGATGATTTAAAGTTGAAAAAAATAGGGACTAAGGCATGAGTGTATGTTTGTAGGTGTCAACCTCGGCTCCGAACTCCGCCTCCGAGGAGGTGGCGGAGATGAACAGGAAGCTACAGAGGATCGAGGAGGACCTCGATCTGATGAAAAAGTAGATCGAGTTGTCTCAAGGTAAACTTCAATAAGTTATGAGTGTGCCAATTTCACTTGTTAGAGGATGCTCTTAAAAGATTTGAATCTGACACCGAGCTATTTTGTATGATAGCTGCTACGGCGGAGCTTGAGACACTCAAGGCTGAGCTGGTGAAAGCTCGATAGGAGGCCGAGCAGCAGAAGGCTACGGCCTCGAAGGCTGAAGAAGAGCTGGCGGCCGAGAAGGTGGCCAGGGGTAAGGACCAGGCACGGGTCCTGGAGGTGGAGGAGACCTTGGAGGGCGTCTACAAAGAGCGTGACGCCCTCCAGGAGAAGGAAAAGGTGGCAAGCACCGAGCTCGAGAAGCTGCGCCAAGCACATGCCGAGGTCCAGACCCAGGCCTGCGCAGACCGCGAGGTGCTCCAGCAAGTGAGGCAGATTGCTGCTGGTAAGCCGTTTTTACTTCAATGTGTTTTCGGTCGCAAGGGGTTCGTCAAGCTCACCCAGATGTGGCGATCCGCAGAGCCCTTCGCGGATCTTCCGAGGAGCGCGGCGGACGCCGACCGCTTCTACAGCGCGCATGAGGGCCATACTACGGAGAGGACATTCTAGCTGCAATTCCTGGCGCCCTCGCATCCGGAGCTGCTGAACAATCAGATGAAGCAGCTGATGGAGCTCCTGCGCATGGCGAGGACGGTGCTTCAAGACATCTGCACCAATCTTTGGCCCGCGGAGGCCCTACTGACCAGCTTTTTTGGGTTTTTCGCTCGTCTGCGGGAGGCCGCCCCCCAGTTGGTGCGCTGGAAGCGTTCAGTGTGCCTAGAGGGTGCTCAGCGGGCGTATGCCCGCGTAAATACTCACTACCCGCGTGTTGAAGCGGCGGTCGTGGCCGCCCGGCTCCCCGAAGGGAAGAACCGGACCGTGGAGCATTACATGGGCAAGGCGATGGAAGGGGCCCGGATCACCGAGGCAGGATGCTCTAAGGAAGTGTAGTTCGGATGTAAAAAACTATCCTTTATTTTGCAATGACTTCGGCTTTATTTTCTGACATGTGCTTGTTTGTTAATGTATATTTTTGACTCCTGTGTGACCATTTTTAATTGAAAGTGACCAGTCGTCGGCTTCGACCCCTTTGTGCAGTGCACATCGGGTGTTTCCGCGGCAGTCATGACCCTTAGCCGACATCTCGGTTCCCAAAGGCGGTCCATGCTCATGGAAACAAGGCAGGTTTTATAACTTTCACTTAGTCATAGGAGCTTGACTGTGGGGGCTAATGACGAGCCCCGGTCCATGGAGTGGTTCGGCTATATGGCCGAGGTCTATGTTACTAACCACTTTGGCTGATTTAATAAGGAGCCCTTCGTTTAACACGGGTAACCTCCAAGGGTACATTGCTGGACGCTGTCTTCGGATGGCCAACCAGTTTACGCTTACCAAGACAGTCAGTTTTCGGCTTTATCCACTAAGGCGCTTGGCCATTTGAGTTGGCAGCGCTATCGCAGTGGTTCTCCCTTTACGCCCTTAGCCCAATAGATCGGAAACATAAGGGGTAAGCACAGGAGCCGGGCAACCCAACTATTGACCAAAATCGAGGTTCGAAACTGATTCATATAATGCAACATCCAAGACGCCGAATAGATACTTCGGACTTGTAGGGCGGTGAGATTAAAAGTGAAGCCCATAGTAATTTTAAATAATAGTTGTATCTTAAATGTATGCTTTTGGCTCAAAGGCAGTGAACATAAGGAAATGTGTAATGACCTCGATGGGTGCACTTATATTTCATGTGGTCGAGCCGTACATGCCGAGCTTTAACAGAAACTTGTAGAAGATACAACTTAAAAGAAAAAGTAAAGGAGTAAGCACAGCGCGGATATGCTAATGGGTTTATTCGCCCAAGCCCGTCGCTGTCGCACGTCTGTGTCTCCATGCTGTTGATCAGCTTGCCTTCATTGAAAGCGAGGGAGGTATGGGCTGTCCGCGACCATGGCCATTTGTTTGTTGCTTTCGTCGGTCGAGTCCTTTGGAAAGGTGTGCGGCTGTCACTTAGATGGTTTAAGCCATGTGGACATGCTGCTTCAGACTGGGCCTTTTACAGCGCCCTGCTGGTGTGCAAGTCTGAAGTGCATTGCTGTTCAGTTGAACTGATAACGATGCATCACTTGATTTGGCTCCTCGGCCGCCCATGGAATTTTTAGTGCAAAGTTATGCACCCTAGGGACGTAATGCCCCTCCAAGGGGAGGCGAACGAGGAGCTCATGCCCCTATTTGGGGGGAGCATGGCCTAACTGAGGTCGGCTCGTGTGGCCCATATGCGCTTTGAGGAGCTGGGTTTGTTATGAGTTGCCTCCTCAGTTGCTTGTACCTCGGCTGCGAAAGCCGTGGTCTGTTCCTCTATTCGAAGGGAGCGCTCGGTGTTACCATTGACTGTAATAACACCGTTTGGTCCCGGCATTTTCATCTTTAAGTATGCGTAGTGCGGGACTGCATTAAAGCGGGCGAATGCGGTGCGCCCAAGCAGCGCGTGGTAGCCGCTCTGAAAAGGGACTATATCGAAGATTAACTCTTCGCTCTGGAAGTTCTCGGGTGATCCGAAGACTACCTCCAGCGTTACTGTTCCCGTGTAGCGAGCCTCGATGCCCGGTATGACACCTTTGAAGGTGGTGGTGCTGGGTTTGATCCTGGATGAGTCTATGCCCATCTTCTTGATCGTATCCGCGTAGATCAAATTGAGGCTACTGCCTCCGTCCATGAGGACGCGCGTTAGATGGAATCCGTCAACGATCGGATCCAGGACCAAGGCAGCCGACCCGCCATGTCGAATGCTGGTTGGGTGATCATGTTTGTCGGATGTGATCGGGTAAGCCAACCACAGATTGAACTTCGGGGCAACAGGCTCTAAGGCATAAATGTCCCGCAGTGCTCGCTTCCTCTCCTTTTTAGGGATGTGGGTCACGTAAATCATGTTTACGTCCTTCACCTCAGGAGGGAACTATTTCTGGTTTCCATTGTTGGATTGACGAGGTTCATCCTCGTCCTCGCTGTGAGGTTGGGTTTTACTTTGGCCCTCCGTCGCTATCTTTCTGGCCTGCTTGAAGACCCAGCAGTTCCGGTTGGTGTGGTTTGCTAGCTTGTCCGAGGTGCCATGGATTTGACATGGCCTATCGAGGATCTTATCAAGCTCCCGCCATTTTTATGCCTACGCTTATTTTTACTGCGCCTCGGCTTGCCATTGGCGTCACGAGCTTCCACTACAAAAAAAAAGACACATCCATGACATTATGGCCCGAATGAAAAAAAAATCTGTCATGGTTGTGACATTTCTATGACAATAATTGTGGCAAAAACATGTATCATCATAGATGTGGTGGGCTCCTACTTCTATGACAAAAAATGATGACAGAAAATGGGCTTTTCGTCCTGGGCGGGCCGGAGACGCACCCGCATGACATTCTTTGGGCCGTCCATGACATAAAAAATCATGGTAGAAGTGAGGGCGAAGAAATTTTCGGTGAGTTCCCGGTTACAGTGGGTGGTCGGGCCGAGCGATGCAGTGAGGTTTTGCACGTTTCTCTCTCATACGCGCGCGTGTATGCAAGGCGCTCGCTAACTGAACCCGAGCGAGGCGTACGTTCGCTTACTGAACCTGAGCGATCGATCGCCCTCGCACTACGTACTGAACACGAGCGATCGATCCCTCGCACTATGTACTGAACCCGATCGATCCCTTCGCTGCTAACTGAAGCCGATCGATCCCTTCGCTGCTAACTGAACCCGAGCAATTCCTTCGCTACTAACTGAACCCGATCGATCCTTCTCGCTGCTTACTGAAGTCGATCGAGCCCCTGTGCGAGACGTAACTAGCCGGTTGGGTTGCCTCTCGATGAACAGTGCCCGTTGCTGCCACGCACGCGATACACGTAGACACGAGTCGAGATGCATCGATCGAGCCGGTTGGTTAGCTATGGATGAACAGTTCCCGTTGCTGCCGCCCGCTCATACGCCCCACCCCAGCCGGTGGGGCTTGGATGAACAGGACCCCGACCGTGTAGGCGGTTGGCTCTGGATGAACAGGACCCCGAGGAGGCCGTGCCATGGTACGCCATACCCCAGCCGGTTGGGGTGGATGAACAGGACCCCGTGGAGGCTGGATGAACAGTAGCCGGTGGAGTCTGGAGGAAGTCGACGGTGGATGAACAGTAGCCCGTGGAGTCCCGTTTTGCGGTACGCCACACCCCTCCCGATGAACAGGACTCCGTTTCGACCGTAGGCAGTTGGGTAGAAGTATGTTTCCTCCATTTTGCGGTATGCCAGACCCCTCCCGATCAACAGGACCCCGTTTCGATCGTAGGCGCTTGAACAGAAGTCCGTTTCCTCCGTTTTGTGGTACGCCAGACACCCAGCCGATGAACAGGACCCCGTTTCGACCGTAGGCGCTCGAACAGATGGCCGTTTCCTCCATTTTGTGGTACGCCAGACCCCAAGTCGATGAACAGGGCCCCGTTTCGGCTGTTCCGTCCAAGCCGGTTGGCTCCCGATGAACAGGACGAGTTCCGACCCAGTCGCTTGGCTCCCGCTGAACACGAAGTTGTTTCCTCCGTTCCGACCCAGCCGGTTGGCTGCCGATGAACACGAGGCCGTTGCTGCTGTTCGTTGCCTCTGCATGTACACGAGCCCTGGCCGTATGTATGCGCGAGTACGCATTCCAGACCCCACCCGTATGTACGTACGTGGCCGTATTCTTTGCCGTGTGGCTGTACGTACGTGTACACAATTTAGACGGGACTGTCTGAACTGCTACGTCGGGGGCTCAACTACGGCACGTGTCGTTACTTACTCGGCCACGGTTCATCCTTGCAGAGAGACCAATCGACCAGTATGTACATACATGTTCGCGACCAGACAGACAAAGTTACGTACGCTTCGACCGGGTGGGTCCCTGCTGTCAGGGAGGATAAGGAGGCACTTCCTTGTGTGCGAAGATATAGCAGGTGGGTCCCAGCTGGTAGGGGGAGGAATCATTTTTTTGCGCGTAATAAGGAGGCACTTCCTTGCGCGAGAAGATGTAGCTGGTGGGTCCAGCTGTCAGCCTCACCGCGTACAATCCTCTGCCGATGGCTGTCATTCATTGACCACGTTGACTACTCCGCGCCGAGAGCACCAAAGCGGTGGATGACGGTGAGGCCTAGGAAGGGAACGACGCAGAGCCGGGGAAGACGCGGCAGTGGATGCCCACGCGGAGGGGGGTAAGAGAGTTGACTGGTTTGGCTGCGGTGTGAGGCTACCGTCGCCGGAGAATAACATGAGATGTGGGTGAGTAGAGGGAAGGCCTGGCCAGCGGTGGGAGTAGGGTGGGGCGGTGAGGCCTGCGCGGCAGCACAACCTGCCACGGGAGGCAGGAGCAGGCGGTCCTGCCGGTGCTGGTTTGGGCGGCTTGGGCAAGAACATCAGAGATTGAAGAAGCAGCACGGCCGTTGGATGAACTTCCAACGGTCACTGCTGCTAGAATCGTTTGTTGACTAAGTTGACAAAGCCCTGCGTACGGGTCAACTAAGTAGGCCCACAAGTCAGCCTCCAAATAAGGTGGGTCCCAGTAAGCAAGGGGAGGAATCATTTTTCTTGTGCGTAATAAGGAGGCATTTCCTTGCGTGCGACCATGGACCTCGTGGGTCCTAGCTCTCAGCCTCTCCACATACAGTCCTCTTTTGATGGCTATCGTACATTGACCGCGTTGACGATGTCGTGCCGAGAGCATCAAGGCGGTGGACGACGACAAGGCCTAGGAAGGGAACGACCCAGACCCGGGGAAGACGCGGCAGTGGTTGCCCACGCGGAGAGGGGTACGAGGGTTTACCGGTTCGGCTGCGGTGTGAGGCTGCCGTCATCGAGGAATAACAGGAGGTGTGGGTGAGTAGATGGATGGCCTAGCCAGCTATGGGAGTAGGGTGGGGCGATGAGGCCTGCGCGGCAGCACAACCGGCCATGGGAGGCGGGAGCAGGCGGTTCCGCCGGCACTGGTTTGGGCAGTTGGAGCAACAAGATCAGAGATTAAAGAAGCAGCACGGCCGTTGGATTAGCATCCAACGGTCACTGCTGCTAGAATCGTTTGTTGACTATAAGTTGACAAAGCCCTGCGTACGCGTTAACTTAGTAGGCCCAGAAGTCAGCATAACATCTGTGGTGGATAGCATATACTCCATTTGCTATTTTCCCTAAATTTACAGACCAATTGCTAATTATAATGTAATTTATTGCAGCCCATATTATATTTTTAGAATACCTGACCATTTTCTCCAATGCCAGGATTAAAAATTTCAACGATATTTCATTGAAATTGCCGAACTATTTTCAATCCCGAAATTTCGAGCCTGATAATAACTAAATTTAAAATATATTTAAATTATCTTAAAATCCAATGAAATTTGAAATATCAAAAAATAAAAGAAAATTCGCAATTTGAAACTAACTGCCCATTTCATATTACTTATATGATTTACAGCCCTTTTTGTCTGGGCAGGCCGAATGTATCCCTCGTCGTCTTGAAAGATTTCCAGCCCAGCAGGACGGAGAAAAAGAAATCGGCCTGTGTAGGCTATTCTATGAAAAAAAAGGTGGGCTAGTCATTTTCACCATGAAAAAAACAATAGTTGGGCTCATCATATTGTAAACAAAAAATAAAAGCATGGGCTAGACGGGCCACAGACACCGCACAGCCCAGTTGATAACCTACTCTGTCTCAACAACAACAATAACAAAACTGCTTGAGCAACTGGGTCCCATGTGTCAGCCGCTCCATGTGCAATTCTCTCATAGTACGTTGACAATGTCGTAGGTCCTAGATGTCAGCGAACCAATGGGAGGAAGCATTTTTTTTCATGTAAAAAGGAGGAGCTTCCTTGCGTGCGAAGATGTAGCTGGTGGGTCCCAGCTATCAGGGAGTGGAATCATTTTTCTTTCGCGTAATAAGGAGGCACTTCCTTGCGTGCAACCATGGACCTCATGGGTCCCAGCTGTCAGCCTGACCATGTATAGTCCTCTTCCGATGGCTGTCGTTCGTTGACCACGTTTACGACACCGTGCCGAGAGCACCAAGGCGGTGGATGACGGCGAGGCCTAGGAAGGGAACGACCCGGAGCCAGGGAAGACTTGGCAGTGGATGCTCACACGGAGGGGAATACGAGGGTTTACTGGCTCGGCTGCAGTGTGAGGCTGCCGTCGCCGGAGAATAACATGAGGTGTGGGTCAGTACAGGGATGGCCTGGCAAGCGATGGGAGTAGGGTGGGGCGGTTAGGCCTGCGCGGTAGAACAGCCGACCACGGAAGGTGGGAGCAGGCGACGCCGGCGCTGGTTTGGGCGGCTGGAGCAGGAAGATCAGAGATTGAAGAAGCACGCCGGCAGTTGGATTGACATCTAACGGTCTCACGCTGGTAGAGTCGATTTGTTGACTAAGTTCACATAGCCTTGCGTACGCATCAACTTAGTAGGCCCACAACTTAATATATAAACTTTTTTTTGCGAATATAATATATAAACTAGTAAAACTATATATATAAAGTAGAGATGACAAAAATAGAACCTTTGTTTTAGAATTGAGACAAAAATAGAACTAGGATGTGCGTTTTCTTCAGTAAAAAACAGCTGGGCTGCTGATGTTCTAAGAAAAAATAAAACCAAGGCTGGCTGGCCCAGAGGCCAGTTGATACCTGCTAGATCCTTGTGGCCACATGTCGTCATGGGCTGCGCCTGTTAATAAACAAAACATAACCTGGGCAGTCTACAGCCCAGTAAATATTTTCTCGACCTCAAAAACAAATATACTACCTGCTGGATCCCATTTTTCAGTCTCTCCTTGTAGAATTCTCTCGTTTATTGACTACGTTGAAAATTTCATGGGTCTCAGACATCAGCATATTTTTTCCATCGTGATAATAAGTGTGTGCACATGCTTGTGTACGGCCATGGACCTGCTGGGTCCATACTGTTAGCCTCTGTATGGACAGCCCACTTCTGGTTCCATGGACTAATTTCATGCAAATCGGATGATTTTCATTGAAACTGGACAAAATTCATTACATTTTACATGTTTCTTTTTCTTATGGAACATTTTACATATTTCAACTAAACAATAGCCGACTAGGCCTTTTTTAGTCCAAAACTGATCGCTGGAAACGGCGGCTCCCGTTTCTCATGCCTGTTAAAAAATTTGGTTAACTGAGAACTTGAACGAGAGAACATGTTGTATGCGGGGTTTTTTTAGTGATACTGTATGTGGTATGTGGGTTAGAGGGATGGCATGGGAGGCGCTTCCCGCGATCGTGGTCCCGACACTTAACTGTTCTTAAAGTCCCAAATCCATCGCTCCTCTGTTTAACAATTTGCAGCTGGGCTTGGCGTGCCACAGCCCAGTCCCGACGTGCTGCGTCCAACTGTCAGCCTGTGAAACCTAATGGATCCCCTGCGTACTGGAAGATGTTAGTAAAATTTTGGAGAACTGGGAATTCGAATGGCAGGTGCTTTTGCTACTTATATCAGGTGCCTGAAAATTCATTTCGCAACAATTACTTCAGCGTTATATCCACGTCGACCCTCGACATGATGGTTGGAAGGAAATGCCAAGTTTAGACAGAAAGATCCTTAACAACAACACCAACTTGCAGACGACCAGGTAGAACTAGTACTACCAAACTAACTTATAATCCTTTGTCCTGGCCCTCGTTTTCGTCTGGTAGAAGATCTTGCAGACGACCAGCTCCCGCTCCTTCTCTTGCTCGAGGTCCCCAAGGTGGTACTGGTGCATCACCCAGTTGGTCCTCTGCTGCTCGAAGTTCTTGTTGGTGTGTAGCACCAGAACCTTTTTGCTGCCCTTCTGCCGGCCATTGACCATCACCAGCATGGTATTGCCGGTCTTGTGCCACATTGCGTGCATGCCGCACTCCGATTGTATCTTGCGACGCGTCCGCGTACCCCTTTTGAACGCCCTAGGGTTGCGCTGGAAGAAATGCTTGCTTAGGCCACTCAGTGTGATACCTGCAGTATTGGCAAAATACAATCCCAGGCCGGGCATCATACATCAGAAATTTGTAAAAAGAAAGGAATATATTTTGTGCAAGTAGACGGTCGATCGGTGTCTCACCTGGAAGTTTCTCAGGATGGGTGGAGCATATGCCGTGCTCGCTGTCGATGGTCGGTATGACCAAATTGATGAGAGGGTGAGATCTCACACTGTCAGCACTCACTTTAGCCTCAAGGTGCTCGATCAGCTCCTGATCCGTGGGATCAAACTTGATGCCAGCCGACAGCACCGGCCAATCCTTCTTGGGCTTGCAGGGGTTAATTCCAGTTAAATGGTACTCAATGTATGATCAATCAACTGTTTAAGTAAATGATGAAAGATTTCGATAGATAAGTGCTACTCCAAATCTAAAATCCATGATGCCCGAAAAAACTGGGATCTCGGCTTCATTATTACATGCATACTCTAAAGACTTGAAAAACCCCATAAAGATCAAAATCAACATACAGGGCGACGGGACGAATACGCACAGGAGCGTCCTCGCTGGTTCCACCCTTCATGCAGCTAGCTTGAAGAGCTTCCTTGTTGAGATCAAATTTCTCAATATCTTCCTTTTGACTACTTGCAATGAAGTATAGCAACTCCACTAGCTCATCGCCCATCATACCAACTGGATAGATACATGGCGGAAGCTGGGAGGCGGGGAGACCGGGAGAGAATGGGAGAGAATGGGAGAGAACGGGAGACTATTGCTGGACTACCAGAGGGGTGAGGCTCACTTTGGTGAACCGAACACGCGGCCGGGACTCTAGTGTCACCTCATGCGCAGCATGTTGTCACATCAATTGAATGTGAGGACATGATGAATAATTTGACCGACGTATACTAGTACTACTAGTCGTACAAGTACTACTTACCTAGTACGAGTAGCACAATATATGGTATAGAGGACTACTAGTAGTACAAATTTTAGAAATGGTGTACATTCATCCAATCTCCATGTTGCTACCATATTGCTTTAAATAATATCAGAGGGGCGTTGCTAAAGCCTTAGTTTTAAGGGCATTATGCAAGAGTGTTTAGAAGGAGCTTACAAACAGGTGCCTACAAAGTTACAAGGCTGTGTGACAGACTTGTAGGTTACATGAGTAATACAAAATATAATTCCCATTGGACAACACTTTCTCGAACAAGTACGCACTTGAAGCTTAATTGCTATATATGGCTTCTGCACAGCATCTTCATCATCATTATCAAAATACATGCTATACGCAGGTGATGTAGGGTGCACTTGATCCCAGAAAGGCATTTAACCTTCAAACTAACTACAATACAAAATAACCAACAGAACAGGATCATGCGACAACTAGCAGGATACATGGCTCAGTCTAGATATCACTACGAATCAAGTTGTGCATATTAGCTATTGGCATAAACCACATCGCCGCATGTCGGGTTTGCAAAAGCCATTCATCGCTTAGAAGCTTGATGCCTTTCACACACTGAAGTTCATCTGGCAACAAGCTGTGTCAACGAATCTCTGGATATGGTGCTAAATGAAATCCATGGTACGATGTGTAAACACGGTTCCCCCTGGCGAATGGAACTTGCATAGCACGATAATCATCGCCGGTGATATGTTTGATGATTGGTTGGATGATCAGATAATTAAGCCCGAGGAACAGGGAGTGGTTGCCGAGGCTGTAAACCCGCCTCCAATTGAGTACGCCTGGCCCAACGGAGCTCGGATCTTTCTCGAAGACGAAGCAGCCATAGCCATCACAGTCGCGAACGCCCCCACACATTGTACTGCATGTGGTTTGATGAAATGGTTTGGTCACTTTGGTATGTGCGGATGAGCATCAAATGCCCACCATCAGCTGAACGAGCGAGAAACCACCACCCATTGACATTTATATTTCCAGGTGCTGGAATTATAAAGGCCAGCGCATTTGCGTCTGCTGCAACAAATCAAATTGGAGACCAAAAGGACAAAAATATACAATCATGTTCAGAGTATGTGTGGAATTAAAATTATTATAACAGTGACACAGATCATAGCCAGAGAATTACAATGCCGGGGTCATAATCATACCCTAATTTTTAAAAAATGTCAATGGCTTTCATATTCTAGCAATATGTCATGGTTCAAAGATGATGTAAAAATGAGAGGAAAACAGCTATGCCAGGGCCTACTCATATTCTACCATAACAATTAGATGCGAACTGTTCTCGTATCAACTCTAACAATAACATGCGTGGTTATAAAAATCTTGGAAATGAGAGTAACATATAGCAATCATGTGGTTATACTCATAATATCTATTCTAACAATCATTAGATGCCAATTGTTCTCATATCAACTCTAACAATAACATGCATGTGTGGTCATAAAAATATAGGAAATGAGAGGAACATATAGCAATGATGTGGTTATACTCATAATATCTATTCTAACAATCATTAGAAGCCAATTGTTCTCATATCAACTCTAACAATAACATGCGTGGTCATAAAAATCTAGGAAATGAGAGGAACATATAGCAATGATGTGGTTATAGTCATACTATATATTCTAAATTTCTAACAATCAACAGGCAGTCGTATTCATATGGTAAAGAGATGAGATGAGATAGAACAATTACACGACGATGGATTCCACCAGTATATGCAGCCAATCTGTCCGTCCACCGCGTAAATGATGCCATCGTGCACTATAGCATCAGACAGAAATGGAGGGTAAACAGGATTGATGATGAGCCATAACCATGTATGGCTACCGAATTCCAGATAGGCCAATCCCCCGTCAAACAAGGCAATGAGCTTGTAATCTATGTAGTCTTCTGATGGTGTGGGTACTTCGCAGATTAGAACCTTCAGCAAACGGAGGTCCAACCAAGTGCCCGACGCCTCTCGTGCGTAGTAGGCAGGAGTGTCTGGCGGGCTGCGAGGCTGGATGTCAGCAGTATCCAATGATGGAAGGGTGATCTCTCGCTGGGTGTAGATATCCACAAGACGCCATGGACTACCCGATTGGTGGATGAGGACGATCCAGTTAGCCTTCATGCCCGCCCAGTAGTGGCGGCGCATGAAGGGCAGGTGGGCGGGGAGTGGTAGCATGTCGAGGGGCACGACGGCAACCTCCATAGGATCGTCACGTCGGTGTCTGGGCCAGTTGCAAGGATCGGGCATCAGCAAGTAGGGTGTCTTGAAAAGGGCCGGCCGGCTGCCAATGAGTAGACGGTGCATAGACACCAAGCATGCCGCCAGATGCACGGTGTTGAGCAGGTCCATATGATTACAGATCTGCTCCAAGAGAACATCGGGAGGGAATTCCAATCGCGGCTCTGCGTGTCAGTCAGTTCTGCCATTGGGTTTTTTAGGGCACTGAGTGATTAGGGTTTTCGGTGCGTGCAGGCGAGCGGGGAAGTGGATGCGGGTGGGCGAGAGAAGAAGATGGCGTGTGTGGGTGAGCAGTGAGCGGGGGGAGATGGTGCGCACGAGCGACCGAGGAATATGGCGCGGGTGGGCGAGCAGTGAGCACTGGAAAATGGTGTGCGGACGAAGATGGGGAAGGGACGTCCATGGGGAAGAGAGGAGGAAGAAGAGGGAGAGACGGGGAAGAAGGTGCATTAAATCTCATTTGAACTAGTACTACTAGTATACACGAGTGTAAATAGTTAAGCGGATGACATGTGGGTCTACGTCAAGCGGGCCCATATGTCAGTCAACAGAAGACAGAGGTGTGTACGCGTAATTGCAGAAGTGTGCTCCACTGGCAGACATGATGGCACTACAGGGTAAGGCTGATTTAGTAACACCAGCACGCTGGCTCAGCTTATTAATCAAGTGTCCCATCTGCTGTAGCGTGTATTGTCACTTCACTGTGAAGACTAGTAGTTCAATAGACCGATCGGGAATAATGGATCGCCAAGACTTCCTATCTATGCATCTACTCTCATTCTGTCCAACATTAAGAACCATTGGCCAAGGCTCCCGGAGCTAATTACGTAGTAGTACCTACTCCCTCATTCCGGTTTATATACTGCTCAATAAAAAAGATTCATCAACCAAGGTAATAGTACATGATGAGTGCCAGAAGAATTTTTTGTATAGTACTTTGCAAAAGTACTCAATTAATGGGCTCGTTTTCCTCAAGAAAATTGTGTTTACGAATGTATTAATTGCAATGCATGTCTGCATGCGTGAACAACAAATGACCAGGACTTTTACATGCATTGGAGTAATTCTTGCATGCAACGTTTTAATGAAGCTTGAAATATGAACATGTGAATGGGAGGGACTAGAACCCTCACGCATTCATGCAACACTCACACGTACACATGCACGCACGCAACACTCACGCAGCCATGCATGCGGTACACAGAACATGACACAACACACACGCTCACGCTCAAGTGCTCAACCTACACGTGCATGCACACACATACACAGCCAGGGTGGTTCACGCGCAAGGGTTGGACTCCTGACGCGCCTGTGTAAAGTTTTGTTTAACTTATTTCTTTGCTCTGCCAACTAACAGGTGGGACCCAGAAACCACGTGACAATTTAACCAGTCAAGAAAGTGCCACGTACACTATTTGGCCAGTCAGCGGAGTGCAATACGGTGCTCTACGGTGAGCTAGTGATCATATAATCACCGCAAAACGTATATAGTGACCGTAATGAGCGTATTATGAAGTCTGGTGACTGTATTGTTACAAATACAGTGACCGCCACTGTATTTATCTCGTTTCAAATTAAGACATATTAACCGGAAAGGAGGCAGTATGGACTACTAGTACTACTATGTCCCGTCAACTCACAGAACGAGGAGAAGCTTGCTTACTATGCCCTCTCCCGCGCCCGCGCGCGCGATGGCTCGCAGGACGAGGAGAAGCTTGCTTAGTACGCATACGCCCTCTCCCTAGCCCACGCACGCCGTGGCTCGTAGGATGAGGAGAAGCTTTTGACTACAATGCGCGCTCCCACGCCCTCGTTCACGCGGTGGACGTGCGGCAGTTCATTCGGTGTCAGATTGCTAGAAGCATATAGTACTGTAGTACCATCATTGTTGAACTTGGACCTCCCGAAGAGGCGAAGAACCAAGTGCAAGGTTTATAGGAGTACGAGCAGTCGTACAACTATAGCGAACAACCGCTACTGTATGATGTTGCCACGTCACCTATAGCCAAAGTTGTGCCACCTTTTTTTCTCACAAAGCGTGTTGGTGCCCGTGGAACAACCACACAAGTTGCACGTACACATAACACATCTACTAGTAAATTCTAAAGGACAAATGCGAACATGCCACACAATTTCATCTCCACTTCATGTGATAAATTTGTGCACGACTACTCTAGATATATTTACAGTGCTACCATTCACAATTTACCATACTCCACTTACACGTTATAGATGGGCTCCATGTCGTCCTCCAGGTTCCAGTCCCAGGTGTTCTTCATAGATGGCACGATCCATAGCGGTGGGCAACGGGAATCATTGTCGCAGCTTTCCAGTCTGGTTCCACACAATGGAGACTCATCCAAGCTGAAGCGGCATAAATCAGGGATTGCATGTCCCAACATGTTCAACCAGTGGTGCACACTGAAGACACAACCATGCTTCATGAACGGCAGGCCTTCGGTGTCGTGCATGGAAGGTGGCATCTATTTGACAATGGGGTAGCTGTCCCCAATGAAAAGCGAGTACTCTCCAAGAGTGTCCCTCGGCTCCCACATAGCATCACGGGGGTCAAACTTGGAGCCGTGCATCTGGTACACGTGGCATCTCAGATCTGGACACATAGTGACGTACATGGTCAAGGTCCATGCAGGATAATGTTGTGCTCAAATATGGCGTGCTGTAATATTGTGCAGCGAGTAGTACTACTATACTATAGAGGAAGTTCAATAACCGACTGACTATATATAGCCATTTTTCGCTACACGAAGGAGATAAGACATGGAAAAACAAAAATGGTGGGAGTGGATTCAAGAGCCATCTATACGCGTACTCCTAGGTAAAAAGTACTACTCCCGCCGATCCCTGCGACCCACTAGTACTATGGATCCGAAGTAGTAGTAGTAGTAGTAGTAGTAGTACAATGAAAGAGAAGGCAATGAGAGAATGGAATACCTAGGTACATGGTGAGGGTCTGATCATGGTAGATCGTGGCACCTTGTTGCACATCAATGGTACCATGGGTAACCACTGCTAAGATAGTTGATCCCAATTTGCCAAAGTCAACTACAAGGTTCCAGGTTAGACCGAATGGCGGATGCACATAATCCAACACATCCAGGATCGGTGATCTGATTTTGATCGGGGCATGTGTGGTCCCTGCAAAATAATGGAGTACCATTAGGGATGCAAATGATGGTTAGTGCATTCCACTTGTTATCTCCCGTACCGTAGGATGGCACCCAGATGAAACAAGTCCCCTGGCTTGTCACAGCGAAGATGCAGCCTACATGGCACACAACGTCTTCAAACTTGTGCGGGTACAAATCTGCCTCAGCCAACATGTGCCAACCTCTGCCGTTAGGGCCATTCTTATTGATGGCAATCCTTATGTCGAACACCGTGATGAGATAGTAATCGTCATAGCTGCGGTGCTTGGTCGGTGGGTCCGCAATTGCTATCTTCTTCAATCTCATGGTGGCTTCATCATATACCTATTCAAGCCGTTCCAGTCCAGAAGGCCGATCCCAATGCTGGACAAGGGGTCTACGGGAACGGACGCACTGCTGTGGATGTTGTGCAAAATGATGGTGGTATCCGACCATAGGTATGCAAGCCAATCTCCATTGGCACCAACCCAAACCTGTGGGACGGTGGGCGGCGGAGAAATTACGGTATGGAATAACTAAGTATTTTTAGAATATACATTACATGATCAAACACAATGACTGACCTTCTCATCGGACAAAATCCGACTGCCTCTCAACGTCGGCAACTCAAGCGGCGTCAAGATGCAACTGCGGCCACATTGCGGTGGACTGGAGTCCCATTGAATAACCTTCTCCTCGAGGATGCATGGAAGACCAACAAGCATGGCCTTCTCCCAAGCCTGTTTACGTACCATCTTAAAATAGTTGGTGCAGGAAGACCGAGTCTTGCGGCGGTGAGGAAGTCGGAGCGGCGTGCGATTTCTCCCAGAGAATCATCATCCAAGGTCTCCTAGACCCGGTGAGGAGGAGAACTACCGGGCGAATCCATGACAGCAGTGATGAACTGCCTTGGTCTCTTCGGGAGGGGAACTGGCGAGGAGGAGATAAGAGCGTAACCGCAGGGCCTCGTCCCTTCGTGAAGGAAGTTATGCGGGCACGCATTAGCGGTACTGCGATGGTGCAGTTATGTATTATATTATTTAATATTTAATATAGGAGTAGTACTAGTAATCAACTTTCCGGGCACAAGCTCCGAGATAATTACATTCATTTTTTTGGGCCCTGACTGACCTGGTGAGAGCTGCCGTAGCTGGCTCCCCAATTTCCTTCTCTCGGGCGTTGGTCATCAGGTTTTGTTTATTAATTTAATGTGTGTGGTACCCATCAGAGTACGATTCATTGGAGAACTTGTATATGACAACGAATCGTATCATACAGACAATTGCAGATGCTCTTAGTGTACCAGTTTTCAACTTTTGAATCTCAAGGCCAAGGAGCTACAGTAGCAAGTGGAGGGTAGTACATTCAAATTCAAATCCAACAATATAACTTTCGGTGACAAGCATTAACATTTTTCTAGTCAAATATGTGATCAAACTTTAACTCAAAATACGATGGGGACTAGTAAACCAGCCCGGTGGTGGCATTAAAGATGGCAGCTGAGGAAGCAGCTGTCGGGGCCGGATTTCCGGGACATGATATCCCAGAAATTAACCCCACGTGTCGTCACCATCCCAGGATTACTGTTACTGGTGGACACGTCCTTGTTACAGATTACCAAGCAATTACAAGAAATTGGGTACAAGACCATAAAGGTCTAATGATACAACAATGATTTCTAGTGAGGATGACGGAAGCGACTCGTGGTTCTCCAACGTCTATGGGGCTCCATTCCCATAGGAACGGCTGACCAGGATAATTCCTATCCCGCGTGGCTGCTATCCTAGGCTCCGCATGGACGTCGTGGTAATACTCCTTGTCGAAATCCTGATCCTGGCCAATTAAATAGCCAGGGACAAGCCTGTGAGTACGTTTGAATGTACTCGCAAACATAATGAACAAAAGATATACCGAATGCATATGATCATGACGGGTTAAATTATATGTTCATGCTGACTGAATTTTAAAACATGGCATGATAAATATTAGCATGTGCAGAAAAATAAAATGTTAGTGATAAACCAAGAAATTTAAAAGTGGATAATCGGTCGAGACAGGACCGCCCGAGAATCCAAAAGAAAATATAAAGTGGAGAATCGGACAAGACAAGACCGCCCGAGTATCCAAGAGAAATGACAAACGGGTGTCTAAAAGAGAATCGGGCGAGACAGGACCGCCCGAGAACTCAAGCGACGCCACGAGAGGTCTTGAAAAGAAATGAGTATCCCGGGTAGTCTAGCCAGCCCATGAGACACTCAGAAAATAAAAATAAGAGAAACGGTTAGTCCATAATAATAACAATAATGTTCATGCCAACCATAAGATTCATGATAGCGTCAGTGGCGACAATAATTATCCTGCAAAATAAATCATGCTCAATTTTAATGATTTCCTTCGGAGACCGACACTAAGACCGACACTTGACCAACCCAAACTGTAGTCCTTAACCGCGGACACGGCTATTCGAATAGGTATAACTCTGCAGAGGGTGTACTCTTTACCCACAAGTAAAGGATTTCTTTACCCAGCACCGAGACACTGACTAATTCCCATTACGGCCTTTGGGTTGAAAACACACCTGACCAGCACACACCAGATTAACTTTCCTGATGCCAGGAATCACCCAAGGCATCGTTCAAGATAAACTCTAAGACGGGGAGACTACAATCTCGAATAGCATGGGATCACAATATTTATATCGGCGCGCAAACAGGGGTCCTACCCCTCTCCGGCTACAACCGGAGACACCCATGCCCCCTGACCAAGTGACATGCCTTCCATGGGCCAATGGTATCTTTCACTATGGCCCCTCTGTGTGGTGTGTGCAGGAAAGGGGTTATCAACTTACTAAACCATACCCTACCTACAGCAGGGACAAGTGGCAGCACGAACAAGTATGGGGGTTACCGGAACAAGACTCTATCTACGGTCGACTCAGGAGGTTCAGTTTTTCCAGCAGTGGTTAGCACAATAAAGTGGTCTTTCAACCGTAACACCAAAACAGGGCCACAGCCCTTGCATGTCCCAACATGCATAACCAACAAGGCATGATCACGCTCCGACGTGATCACCCTTCTGCCGGTAACGGTATTTCTCTTACACCTACTTCTGCAAGTTAGTCATGACAAGCACACGTTGCACGGTACGAGGAAACATGTCAACACTACATGCATGCAAATTTTATCTGAATTCAACATGTGCATGATTCAATTATTTCTTGCAAACATTTAACCATGCAATCACCATATCAAGTGTTCAGGATGCTTGCCTTGATCATGTAGAAATATTGGGTGCACTCCAAAAGTTTTCAAAATTCTCTTCCCTCCATTATTCCTATTTTCAAAAATATTGCAATTACCACATATAGCCAATACAGTGCTAAAAATTTGTTTGGAAAATTTTGGAATAAATCCTAAAATAAACTAGATGAAATGTAAGGAATTTCAGAAAAAGAATCAATTTATTTGGGGTTCATATGATTTACTTAGGGAATTTCTAAGCTGAGATAAATAAAGAAATAGACTATTTAATAAGTCCAACAGAGACAAAGCTTAGGAAAAATGTTCACCATAGCTAGAATAATAGAGCATGATTTTATGAGCATGTAGAAATTTGAATCATCAGATTTGGATTTGAAATGGCCACTGTGAAAATATTTGAAATCTGCTGGAAATGAAAAAGGAAAAGTGGCAGAAGTGCGCCTGAGCACGATTTAGTCGTCTGGCGTCACTGGGCCGAGCGCAGTCGTTCGGCCGTGCGGGAGGCTGATGATGTCGATGGCGTATTCGGGAAAATACGTTTTCCCTGCGCGATGACGGTTTCTGGAGAACCCGTCTCCACTTAACTACGCGGTGTGAGTCACTGACAGTGGGCCCTCCTAGCCCACTGGTCAGGTTTAACCGGTGCGCCCGCGCGCGCCTTCTCTTTCGGCCGAACAGAGCGGGGCTCCGGCGATGCTCGCCGGCGAACAGCGGCGCCGTTCGGAGATCTGAGGCCACTGTCGTGCTCAGAAGAGAGAGGTGGTCCTTCCGGTACCCGTCACGGTAGCCGAGGTGGATAGAGTCGCCGGCGGCGAGGTCCTCGGCGGACGGCGGCGTCGGGCGAAAGAGGAACTCCGGCCTCGAGCTCCGTTAGGTAAAATTGGTGGGTGGGATGGACTTGCGGGTGCTCTAGGAGTTGAGTGGTGAAGAGATTGGGGATGGGGAGGCTCTGGTGGCGTGGCCATCTTCAAGGCAAGGGCAGCGGCAGTAGCTGTCGGAGAGGAAGGAGACGGCCTCTCCCGGCCATTTGGCTGCCCGGGGTGGCATGTAGAGAGGAGAGGAGTGATGTGTGGAGGGGCGGAGCGAGCTCGGGGCCTTTTATAGCACGGGGAGACCCTTCCCGTGGCTTCCCGGAGAAGTCATGGCGGCGGACGGCCATTACTACGCCGCGGTGGTAGATATGGCCGGTGAGGTTGGTGGAGAGGTAGATGGAGTCAGTGGAGGGGGCGGTGGTCAGTAGTTAAGGAGGGGGCGCGCTGGCGGAGTCGGGCTGCTCGGGCGGTGCCGTGCCCGAGTAGAAGACGGCTGCAACGGCTCGGGTCGGTGGCTGGCAGGCGCCAGGCGACGAGGGAGGGTGTCGGCGGGGTGCTAGAGGGTCGCGGTGATCCCGGGGGAGAGCAGAACGAGCGAGAGGGGCAGCAGAAGGAGCGGCAGGAGCTCGATGCCATCGGTGCAGTACGCGTGCGCCCAGTGCACGCCCGCTATGTGCTTGACAGAATGCCATTGAGGCTACAGTGATCCAATTAAGCTGGTATTTGGCAGGATGATGCTCCTGGAGACCCTAGAGACGATGGACATGATGTTTTTGCCAGATGATCAAGTGTGCAAAGTAGATTAGGAAGAGGCAAAATTTCTGTCACGCACACAACCTGCTTGACAAATGGTAAGCAATCTAGGAGACTTTGTTGGAAGTGAGATTTGACAGGATGGTGTCTCTTTAGATGGTGGAGATGATGGTGTGGTTGGTTTGACCAAAGGAAAAACTTGCAAGTGCAAGTTTTACTGAAATTCATTTCTGGACAGAAACTGCAGGGAATAATTTGGTGGACTAAAATGAGTTAAATGGATCTGTTCTTCTGGACTTAAGTGTTTGGTTGGAAGGACTATAAGGTGGAATAATTTCATAATTTTTGGAGCAACAAAAATTGAGGTTGTAGTTCAAAGCTGAATCTGGACCACAAAAGAAAAGAGGATGTTTTGCTCAAAATATTCAAAATACCAAATTGGGTTTTGCATAAAAGTGATCTATAGGCATCACTTGACCTCTCATAATTTTTGTGGAATTTTTAGAGAATTATTTAAAATAGTTGTAGTGTAATAGAAGCATTGCAAAAATTGAAAATGCTATAAAAATGACTATCTTGGGCAAAATTTTATTATGAAAATATTTCCTACTGTTCTTAAGAATATAAATGAAATGTTTTGAGGAAACTACCCAAGCCCACAATATTTTACGAAAACTTCTAAATGGATGGAAAAAATTTGAAAACAAAAAATAGAAAATACTCTAAAATTAATAAAAGATCTATTATAATTCAAAATTTTATTTCTGGCCTAATTTTACTTAATAAAAATATGGTTAAATTTTTGGGGTGTTACAAACTCTACCCCCCTTAAGAAAATCTCGCCCTCAAGATTTGTTAAGGGCGGAAGATTTAAATGCATATCACAACAAACAATATTATGCAGAATGCAAACATAGTAATGCACTTATAACATAGCCCTAAAATACATCGCAAAAATTGCATCACAAAAATAAGTGCTGGATGCAGCAGCAACCACGCTCATAACCGTCTACGTTTCGAAGGTAAGATCTATGGGGTCTGGGGGAAGGGTTCCGGGTGCTGGAGCACATTCTTCTTCTTCCGGAGGGAGTGGAGGAAGTGGAGGAAGCAGACGAAGAACGCGTCCCTCCTGAGTTGGCAGAGGGGGTCCGCCAATGGCGATCCGGGGATTCAGAACAGTAAGATAGTCGAGATACTCCTGTAATTGCTGGGTGAAACGCTCCTGGGCCATCACATACTGAATGAGATAGACCAGGGCTGGATCGCTCTCTATACGTTCACAGCGGAACGTAGCTTCTGCTCCAAAAGCTGCGCGGCTCGGGAAATAGCAGTATTCCCTTGCACTGGCACAGGGTACCACGGATCGAAGACGGGTAATTGCTTCGTAAGCAGCAGACTCAATGGCCATGCCTGAGGTTGGCATGGATCTCCCGATGAAGACAACATACGGAGGGCCTTGGTTCAAATTTGCTGGTGGGATGTGCACAACTGCCTAGTATTTCGAGCAATCAGAGGTGATCCTCATCTTGTACAGCTCATACTGGGGTGGTTGGATGGAACCAAGGGTGTTGCGGGTAAAATCCCACAAAATCCTAACAAAACTACCAGGGCTTGCATCGGGGTTTCTCAGGTAGACTCCGGGGTGAGACATGGATGGTGGATGGGGAAAAGCAGTGCTCGAGGTGATGATGGCTGGTGTGGTTTGCAGATATGGCCTCTTATAGAGTACCTGGGTGAGGAAATATGAAGCGGCGCCAGTACGACTTGTGCACCGGTTTTGGCGCAGGGCTGTCTGGTCAAAAACTCAGACCTCAATCCCAACAAGGAATGTGACGTATTATTGTGCGTGTCGGTTAGGGAGGTTCGGCAGTCACGTCCAGAATTTACTCAGTCACCACACGTCAACAATTTATGATAGGGCACGCATACTACCATTGGCACACAAGTGGTTTGCAAACTTACTACACCATACACCCGCTACTACGGAAATACAGGGTGACAGGGCCTCTAAGGCTCTACAGCAATACTGGTGGATTCAGTCCACTTCATCGACATCTAGCCGGGCGCGGCTTGTAGATGTCGAGGCCTCTCCGTGTGCTTCGGTGTCGGAGTTGACCGGGGTCGGATGGGGAGCTATAGAGCTGGGGTAGCGGTGGTGCCCTTCGCGGGGTGTCGAGGTCACCGTCCCGTTGGAGTGGGTCTCCAAGAGACGACGGATTTCCTCGGGGGAGGCGAAGGCACTGCCCGAGTAGATAACAGGGGCGGAACTTGGGGGCTCAACAGGCCTCCCAAGCAGCACTATCGGGGTCTCGGTGGTGGGTACAGCTTCACTTCTCACTGGGGTCAGGAGAGCGAGCGTCCTGCGGGTCGCAATCAGATCAAGGTTGACCTGATCGAATAGTGCCTCTTGCGCTCTCAGGTAGCGCACCAGATGCACCAGGGCAGGATCCGACTCATGGTCTCCGTTGGCAACCTGGGTCGGGCTACCATAGCCTTCACGGCTAGGGTAGTAGTAGAAGGGGCGGATGTTAACTCTCGGCGATAGATGCCGGAGTTGAACGACAGCCTCTAGGGCTGCAAGTTGGATGGCTTGGGGCTCGTCGGAGGTCGTCCTCCCGGTGAACCGGTAGGGGCGTTCCGATGTGGTTCCCCTCCCGTAGATGTGCACCGTGGCCCAGAAGTGGTGGATGGCATCACTCGTGTGCTCCTGGTACACAACATACTCAGGCGGCTCCTCTACTCCAAAAGCACGACGGGTGAGATTGGCGAGGATGACCACAAAGTCTCCAAGCTCGGCTGTGGTGGTCTCGTGGTGAACGATGGGGCCAGGCATATTGGTGATTGGATATCGAACTGAGAGTGAGGCTATGATGTGCTGAATTGGGGCAAGGCTTCCTTTATAAGCCAGCAGAGTCTTCCATCGCACGCTTGTGGATGGGACAACTAAGGAGTCAGCCACAGGCACATGGCCTATGGACAGGGCTGATGGGTTGGGCACCGATTGTCAAAAGGTGTCGGCTGGCCACTATGCAAGCTATCGGAGGAGATGGTTTTGGCTACGGACAGGAAAAGATTTGGATAGTGTGGAAACCTAAGGATAATGACCAGGCTAAGATAGGATTAGCCAGTGGTCAGCCTGGCTCTGATACTAAGGCTGTCGGGGCCGGATTTCCAGGACATGATATCCCAGAAATTAACCCCTCGTGTCGTCACCAGCCCAGGATTACTGTTACTGGTGGACACATCCTTGTTACAGATTACCAAGCAATTACAAGAAATTGGGTACAAGACCATAAAGTCCTAATGATACAACAATGATTTCTAGTGAGGATGACGGAAGCGACTCGTGGTTCTCTGCCTCCATTCCCACAGGAACGGCTGAACAGGATAATTCCTATCCCGCGTGGCTGCTATTCTAGGCTCCGCATGGACGTTGTGGTAATACTCCTTGTTGAAATCCTGATCCTGGCCAATTAAATAGCCAGGGACAAGCCTATGAGTACGTTTGAATGTACTCGTAAACATAATGAACAAAAGATATACCGAATGCATATGATCATGACGGGTTAAATTATATATTCATGCTGACTGAATTTTAAAACATGGCATGATAAATATTAGCATGTGCAGAAAAATAAAATGTTAGTGATAAACCAAGAAATTTAAAAGTGGATAATCGGTCGAGACAGGACCGCCCGAGAATCCAAAAGAAAATATAAAGTGGAGAATCGGGCAAGACAAGACCGCCCGAGTATCCAAGAGAAATGCCAAACGGGTGTCTAAAAGAGAATCGGGCGAGACAGGACCGCCCGAGAACTCAAGCGACGCCACGAGAGGTCTTGAAAAGAAATGAGTATCCCGGGTAGTCTAGCCAGCCCATGAGACACTCAGAAAATAAAAATAAGAGAAACGGTTAGTCCATAATAATAACAATAATGTTCATGCCAACCATAAGATTCATGATAGCGTCAGTGGCGACAATAATTATCCTGCAAAATAAATCATGCTCAATTTTAATGATTTCCTTCGGAGACCGACACTAAGACCGACACTTGACCAACCCAAACTGTAGTCCTTAACCGCGGACACGGCTATTCGAATAGGTATAACTCTGCAGAGGGTGTACTCTTTACCCACAAGTAAAGGATTTCTTTACCCAGCACCGAGACACTGACTAATTCCCATTACGGCCTTTGGGTTGAAAACACACCTGACCAGCACACACCAGATTAACTTTCCTGATGCCAGGAATCACCCAAGGCATCGTTCAAGATAAACTCTAAGACGGGGAGACTACAATCTCGAATAGCATGGGATCACAATATTTATATCGGCGCGCAAAAAGGGGTCCTACCCCTCTCCGGCTACAACCGGAGACACCCATGCCCCCTGACCAAGTGACATGCCTTCCATGGGCCAATGGTATCTTTCACTATGGCCCCTCTGTGTGGTGTGTGCAGGAAAGGGGTTATCAACTTACTAAACCATACCCTACCTGCAGCAGGGACAAGTGGCAGCACGAACAAGTATGGGGGTTACCGGAACAAGACTCTATCTACGGTCGACTCAGGAGGTTCAGTTTTTCCAGCAGTGGTTAGCACAATAAAGTGTTCTTTCAACCGTAACACCAAAACTGGGCCACAGCCCTTGCATGTCCCAACATGCATAACCAACAAGGCATGATCACGCTCCGACGTGATCACCCTTCTGCCGGTAACGGTATTTCTCTTACACCTACTTCTGCAAGTTAGTCATGACAAGCACACGTTGCACGGTACGAGGAAACATGTCAACACTACATGCATGCAAATTTTATCTGAATTCAACCTGTGCATGATTCAATTATTTCTTGCAAACATTTAACCATGCAATCACCATATCAAGTGTTCAGGATGCTTGCCTTGATCATGTAGAAATATTGGGTGCACTCCAAAAGTTTTGAAAATTCTCTTCCCTCCATTATTCCTATTTTCAAAAATATTGCAATTACCACATATAGCCAATACAGTGCTAAAAAGTTGTTTGGAAAATTTTGGAATAAATCCTAAAATAAACTAGATGAAATATAAGGAATTTCAGAAAAAGAATCAATTTATTTGGGGTTCATATGATTTACTTAGGGAATTTCTAAGCTGAGATAAATAAAGAAATAGACTATTTAATAAGTCCAACAGAGACAAAGCTTAGGAAAAATGTTCACCATAGCTAGAATAATAGAGCATGATTTTATGAGCATTTAGAAATTTGAATCATCAGATTTGGATTTGAAATGGCCACTGTGAAAATATTTGGAATCTGCTGGAAATGAAAAAGGAAAAGTGGCAGAAGTGCGCCTAAGCGCGATTTAGTCGTCTGGCGTCACTGGACCGAGCCCAGTCGTTCGGCCGCGCGGGATGCTGATGACGTCGATGGCGTATTCGGGAAAACATTTTCCCTGCACGATGACGGTTTCTGGAGAACCCGCCTCCACTTAACCGCACGGTGTGAGTCACTGACAGTGGGCCCGCCTGGCCCACTGGTCAGGTTTGACCGGTCCGCCCGCGCGCGCCTTCTTTTTCGGCCGAATAGAGCGGGGCTCCGGCGATGCTCGCCGGCGAACGGCGGCGCCGTTCGGAGATCTGAGGCCACCTTCGTGCTCAGAAGAGAGAGACGGTCCTTCCAGTACCCGTTACGGTAGCCGGGGTGGATAGAGTCACCGGCGGCGAGGTCCTCGGCGGACGGCGGCGTCGGGCGAAAGAGGAACTCCGGCCTCGAGCTCCGTTAGGTGAAATTGGTGGGTGGGATGGACTTGCGGGTGCTCTAGGAGTTGAGTGGTGAAGAGATTGGGGATGGGGAGGCTCTGGTGGCGTGGCCATCTTCGAGGCAAGGGCGGCGGCAGTAGCTACCGGAGAGGAAGGAGACGGCCTCTCCCGGCCGTTTGGCTACCCGGGGTGGCATGTAGAGAGGAGAGGAGTGCTGTGTGGAGGGGCGGAGCGAGCTCGGGGCCTTTTATAGCACGGGGAGACCCTTCCCGTGGCTTCCCAGAGAAGTCATGGCGGCGGACGGCCATTACTGCACCGCGGTGGTACATATGGCCGGTGAGGTCGGTGGGGAGGTAGGTGGAGTCGGTGGAGGGGGCGGTGGTCAGTAGTTAAGGAGGGGGCGCGCTGGCGGGGTCGGGTGGCTCGGGCGGTGCCGTGCCCGAGTCAAAAACGGCGGCGGCGGCTCGGGTCGGTGGCTGGCAGGCGCCAGGCGATGAGGGAGGGTGTCGGCGGGGTGCTAGAGGGTCGCGGTGATCCCGGGGGAGAGCAGAATGAGCGAGAGGGGCAGCAGAAGGAGCGGCAGGAGCTCGATGCCATCGGTGCAGTACGCGTGCGCCCAGTGCACGCCCGCTATGTGCTTGACAGAATGCCATTGAGGCTACAATGATCCAATTAAGCTGGTATTTGGCAGGATGATGCTCCTGGAGATCCTAGAGACGATGGACATGATGTTTTGGCCACATGATCAAGTGTGCAAAGTAGATTAGGAAGAGGCAAAATTTCTGTCATGCACACTACCTGCTTGACAAAATGTTAAGGCAATCATGGAGACTTTGTTGGAAGTGAGATTTGGCAGGATGGTGTCTCTTTAGATGGTGGAGATGATAGTGTGGTGATCCAATTAAGCTGGTATTTGGCAGGATGATGCTCCTGGAGATCCTAGAGACGATGGACATGATGTTTTGGCCAGATGATCAAGTGTGCAAAGTAGATTAGGAAGAGGCAAAATTTCTGTCATGCACACTACCTGCTTGACAAAATGTTAAGGCAATCTTGGAGACTTTGTTGGAAGTGAGATTTGGCAGGATGGTGTCTCTTTAGATGGTGGAGATGATGGTGTGGTTGGTTTGACCAAAGGAAAAACTTGCAAGTGCAAGTTTTACTGATATTCATTTCTGGACAGAAACTGCAGGGAATAATTTGGTGGTCTAAAATGAGGCAAATGGATCTGTTCTTCTGGACTTAAGGGTTTGGTTGGAAGGACTATAAGGTGGAATAATTTCATAATTTTTGGAGCAATAAAAATTGAGGTTGTAGTTCAAAGCTGAATCTGGACCAGAAAAGAAAAGAGGATGTTTTTCTCAAAATATTCAAAATACCAAATTGGGTTTTTGCATAAAAGTGATCTATAGGCATCACTTGACCTCTCATAATTTTTGTGGAATTTTTAGAGAATTATTTAAAATAGTTGTAGTGTAATAGAAGCATTGCAAAAATTGAAAATGCTATAAAAATGATTATCTTGGGCAAAATTTTATTATGAAAATATTTCCTACTGTTATTAAGAATATAAATGAAATGTTCTGAGGAAACTACCCAAGCCCACAATATTTTACGAAAACTTCTAAATGGAGGGAAAAATTTTGAAAACAGAAAATAGAAAATACTCTAAAATTAATAAAAGATCTATTATATTTCAAAATTTTATTTCTGGCCAAATTTTACTTAATAATAATATGGTTAAATTTTTGGGGTGTTACAGCAGTAGGCGAGGGCAGCTGCTACTCTACGCGAGCCACGAGATGATGGCGCGTGCAAAATATACGGGAGGGAAAACCCGTGCACGTGGTTGGGCTATCCGCGACCACTTGTACAACGCAACATAGAATCCCTATTTGTCGCTAGTAGATTGTTCCTTATACATATTGGAGTATTTAACAAAAAACTACCACTTTCGAACCAGCCATACCAAGAAACCACCACTCTACAAAAATTAGCAAAAACATACCAAAAATTTCTTAAACCGTCGCGAAAAACTACCAAGTGCCGATTAGGCTCGTTTAAACCCATGTGGCACCTTAAGTCAACGCCGTCTGTTTGACCGGGAACTTAGGTGTTATGGCTTGTGGGACCTACATGTCAGTCTAAAAAAAATCCCCGAGTCACCTCCTACCTCCGGTCCGTCCACCTAGTCATCCTCGGCCATGGGAGGCAGCCACCGCCGCTGGCTGAATGCGAGGTCAAAAGCGCCGGTGGCGCGGAGCCCATCTTGCATCAGCCGGAAGCCAGCTAGACGCGGCGCTCGCGGCCGCTAGCTAGCCAAGCTAGCACACAACCCGTTGGATGCATCCAGCTGCTTGTGTGCAAGCTTTGCTAGCTAGCTTGGCACGGCGGTGCGGTGGCTTGCTCGCGCGTGCTGCGCTAAGGCCAGCCATCCGTCTCGGGCGGAGGCCAGCGCAGCGGCTTGCTCCGTGCCGCGCTCGAGCCAGCCATCCGGCTTGGGCGGAGGCCAGTGCAGCGGCTTGCTCGCGCGTGAGCCGCGCTCAGGCCAGCCAGCCAGCCCGTGCGGATGCCAGCGCGGCGGCTTGCTCACGCGTGAGCCGCGCTCGGGCGAGCCAGCCAGCCCGTGCGGAGGCCAGCGCGGAGGCCGGCCCGTCCGCCGGAGCGGCGGCCAGCTCGCCCATCACCGGCGCCGGTGACGAACACGCATACGAACTGTTTGAAGAAGAGGATATATAGATGCTCACATGTGGGTCCCACCTGTCGTAACAGTTAACTCTATGGTCAAACATACGATGTTGACTTAAGGTGAGTCGTCAGCACGGACGTGTGGGCCAACCCTGTCATAAACGGGTTTAAACGAGCCTAATCGGCACTTGGTAGTACTTTTTTTAGGAGTTTGGTAGTAGTTTTTTGGCACGGATTGAGAAATTTTTGGTATGTTTTTGCTATTTTTTGTACAATAGTTTCTTGCTAGGGCTGGTTGAAAGTAGTAGTCTTTTGTTAAATACTCTACATATTGCAAGTAGGAGTGAAAGCTAAGCTTTGGAAGTCTATAAGCACGGCTAGTTACATAGTATGTATGTGTACGTAATTCAAACTAAATATCGACCATGGGTGACTAATATCTTGATGGAAAGCTCGAAACTATGGAAATACAAACGTATTATTGATACTTGCTTCCATAAACTTGGATCTACGTTCTATTCAACGGCTGAGCATGTGGGGCCTTAGCACGATGACTTCCCGACTATCTAAAACAAGGTTTTCCCGTCTCCAGTAAGGAGGAGGATGACTGCGGCGCGCCTTCGGCTGGCTCTAGTGCTCGTAGTCATCGCTAGGTGGTCTACGAACGTATAGATGTATTTTTTTCATGTCTCGTGTTCTTTGTACTGCCACGACTGATGAATAGATCATAAGTATCTCGCAAGAAAACCTTGGTTGAGTGTGTGTGCGAGCGAGAGATCATGCGTGTGTGTGATATGGAGAGACTAAGGCAGAGATAAGAGAGTCATTTCGTGTTTTTGTGTGCGTGGAAGATAGAGAGAGACCTATATGGGACTTTGTGTTGTGTAACGTGGAGGCGGATAGACATAGTCACAGAGTGAGTGTGTGAGATACGCATGCGGACATAGGGAGAGAGAGAGGTGTGAATTAGAGAGACGGGGATTTTTGGTGTGCATGTGAGTTAGAGAGAGAGAGATAGGGATATATATATACCTAGAGCTGGAGATAATATACAAGGGTGTGTGTCTTAAAAGATGGATCCAGATAGATGGCGTGGTGTGTGTGTGTGTGTGTGTCTGTTTTGTGCGTGCGTGTGTGGGAAAGGGAGAGTGTGTGTGTGCGGAGAAGAGAGACCACTGATGATGTAAACCTAGTAGGGGGGAGGGGGTATGATATGGCATGTGTGTCCAAGAGAGAGAGAGTGAGGCATGTCTAGTAGCGGGATAGCGTGGGTGTGGGCGGGGGTGCGTGCTATATATTTGGAAGAGACATCGAGTGTGTGTGAGAGAGGGGTGCGAGAGAGAGAGAGTGCGGGAGAGGGAGAGAGGGAGAGAGAGAGAGAGAGAGAGAGAGAGAGATGGATAGAGAGTGTCGGTGTAGTGAGAACCAGGGCCTCACAAACCTTCTAAGCTTGGGATTATGCCAGTCTAGGGCTGTTGCGAAGCAGCCCGGCAAAAAACCAACCTTGCCGGCAAGCAAGACATCCGGCAAGCACTACATCAACAAGCAAAAAGCTCGTTGGGGAGAAGATTCTTCCCAACGGTATGACTTCCCGGCAAGACAAGACCCGGCAAGGACAGAGCCGGCAAACCAAGGCCTCCAGACATGTCATCAAAGAGTCGCCAGGAAGACCAAGACGGCGCCGGCAAGCCAGAAGCCGGCAAGCTCCCTTCATCGAGTCGCTGCACCTACCTGTCAGGCTCTTGCCAACAGATGGCGAGCGCGCAAATGGTTAGGTAGAGCCTGTCGGGGCACGTGGCAGATTGCCGCTCAAGAAATACCCATATCGACACATGTCCTCATGTGTGTCGCAACTACCTTTACCCCTATGTATTTTCCATTTTGCCATTGTGGTAGCCCCTTTCATCTATAAAAGGAGGGCCATGGCAACCTTTACAGGGGGTCGGACCCCTGCCCATTCGCAGTAGCCTAGCTGGGCCCCCAAGCTCCGTGCCGGGAGGCCGCGCTCTCTGTAGTGGCGGGGCTTGCACAAGGACACAATCAAACCACCAAAGCAGGAGTAGGGTTTTACGCTTCACAAGTGGCCCGAACCTGGGTAAATCCCGTGTGCCGAGCTGCTGGATCTGCTCTTTGTGTGCTGTGTCCCCTTAGCTGAACCACAAAGGGACCTCACTGGTTCCATAGATGGTCGTGTTCCCATGACAGAGAGAGTGGGAGAGAGAGAGAGATGGAGGTCGATTGTGTGCGAAAAGTGGACTATAGATAGGCAAAGGAGGTCGATGGTGTTCGAAAGTGGCCAATATAGGGAGACACAAGTAAAGCGAGTCATTGCATGCATCAGAGAGACTTCACGAGAGATCAAAATAGATGGTGGAGAGAACATCGCGCGAGTTTGAGATCGATGATACGCTAGAGATTTATGGAGAGAGTCGTGACATATAGTGGGAAGAAGGGACGGGTCCACATGTGAAGAGATGGAAAGAGGCGAGAGGTGCACAAGGAGAGGGAGGGTGTTTGTGTGTAGTGAGGGTGGTGAGTGAGATGTGTATCAATGTGAGAGTAAGAGATGGTGGAGCATGCGAGAGCCAGATATACGTAGGGAGAAAGATGTTGGGGGCAGTGTGTTTTGTGTGTATGGGAAAGATACACGGCTATAGAGTGTGTGCTTGGGAAAGATAAATGCCGAGAGACCTAGAGAGTGGGGGAACAGATGTGTGCATGTCCGAGAGACAAAGAGATAGAGACCTATATTGGGGTTCAGACCTAGAAGAGAGAGAGGGGGGATAATGTGTGCACGTGTTTGTCTCCGGGGGAGAGAAAGGCTTGTGTGTGGGGGGAGAGGGGTCGGGGTGGTGTGCTTCAGATAAAGAGTGAGGGGTATATGTCTGAGAGATATAGACATAATTAAAATACATGGTCAAGAGTGTGTGCACTCATGCTTGATTATTATTTTCTTCATATTTTTGGACTATGAGATAGCGATACTTTTGAACATGTGAGGTATATTTTGAAGTACTAGAATTACTAACCTAAGATTGGAAATTCTGAATTCGACTGCATTATTAGCTTTTTTTAATTCATTTAAATGGGGGTACAATTTTTAACCCGATTGCGTGATTTCAAATTCATATATCAAACCTAGAGATATAGACATACGGTCGTGTTCAAACCTTGTAATCATCCACTTTATTTATACACATACATATTTGTTTGTGTCATCATATTTAGGAGAAACACATTCGAAATTTCATTTGAATTGGAGCATATGATGGTATTTTCTTGCAATAGCTCAGTGATCCATATTTGAATTGAATGGACAATCTAAGTTTCGAGTTGGAGACATTGATTTTTGAAACTTGCACCTTTTTTTCTCGCGTGCACAACAAATAAATACTCGGCCATGATATCATAGTCGGTTGTACAAGACGAGAAGACATAATTTCAGCCGCCAAAAGCTTTCAAACTTCCCGCTCACATCGAAATTTCTCGCGCCCGAAAGTTTAGCCCTACAATATTCCTCTTTTACCCCTGCCACGTCAACGGAAAAGGGTTGCTTTGGTGACTCCATTGTTTTCCCCTCTTTGCCCCCAACATTCTAACCCAGAACCACTCCCCTCCCCGCCTCCCCCTCCCCCAAGCCGCCAAATCTAGTCCTCCGCCGCGGCGGTGCACCTGACACCCCGCCGGATCTACCTTCTGCACCTTGGAACCCCCAACTGCCAACTCGCCACTGCACTGAAGCCGCTTCAGCGACTGGCTTGTCCACCCAGATCTCCTTGACCACCATCATGGTCCAGCGCACCGGATCTGCTTCACCAGTGCCCTTGTCCAACTTAGTGTAGGCCCTTCACCGACACCCTCGTCTGCCACATCGCTGGCCCTTCATAGAAGCCCTTGTCCGCCGCAACAGATCCGCCTCTCCAAAAGCACTGTATACCGCCCCAGATGTGCATCGCCGACGCCTTCGTTCACTACACCGGACCCGCTCCACGGACTCCATATTCAACTCCACCGACCCAGCTTTATTGCCGCCACCACCTCATCAGGTTATTTCAATTAGTACTCCTTTGGCTTTTCTCGTCTTTATTGTACAACAGTTCACTTACCACAGATCAGCTTTCTTGGATGTCGACAGGCGCTGCACCTAAGCACCGGAGCCGCTTCACCAATGGCGACATCTGGCCCAACTCAACCGTAACACGAGCACCATCGACGCCACTTAGCTTTCACATATGACAACGATGCCCATACGCAATCGAGAATCAGGTACTATTCTCCAACGGCCGACGCCTATGTTCACCTTCTTAGCATAAGCACCGCACCTTTGAATTTTCTGAGGGCATCATTCAATTTTTTATGAGAGGCGTTATTCTGTTTGCACTTGTAGGTCCAAACATGTGGTAGTGAACAGGTTATATGTGCTAAATTACAAATCAGTACACCTGTAGTTACAATGCTTTTTCTTTGTCCTAAGTATTATTGTACTTCCTAGATATTACTGCCTCCTATTTTACTTCTTGCATGCTATATTTATGATAATTGTCTTTGTAGGATTGAAAGTATATCTAGAGGGGGGGTGATTAGACTACTTGACCAAATAAGAACTATCCTTTTACCAATTTTAGCTGTGGGCAGATTTTAGCAAGTATATCAAGTCAAGTAACACCCTACACATGCAATTCTAAGAGTATAGCAGCGGAAAGTAAAACATTGCATATGTAAGTAAAGGAGGGGATCGGAGATTTCAAACGCAATGAAGACACGATGATTTTTGGTGTGGTTCCGATAGGTGGTGCTATCGTATGTCCATGTTGATGGAGACTTCAACCCACGGAGGGTAACGGCTGCGCGAGTCCACGGAGGGCTCCACCCACAAAGGGTTCATGAAGAAGCAACCTTGTCTATTCCACCATGGCTTCCGTCCACAAAGGACTAGCCTCTCTTGGGGTAGATCTTCACGAAGTAGGCGATCTCCTTGCCCTTACAAACTCCTTGGTTCAACTCCACATGATCTTGGAGGATCCCAAGTGACACCTAACCAATCTAGGAGACACCACTCTCCAAAAGGTAATAGACGGTGTCTTGAAGATGAACTCCTTGCTCTTGTGCTTAAAGTGATAGTCTCCCGAACACTCAAACACTCCATCACAGATTTGGCTATGGTGGAAGAAAGATTTGAGTGGAAAGCAACTTGGGGAAGGTTAGAAATCAAGGTTCAAATGGTAGGATTGGAATATCTTGATCTCAACACATGAGTAGGTGGTTCTCTCTCAGAAAATGTATGGTGGAAATGTAGGCACGTTTTGATGGCTCTCTTACTTGGTAAGAGGGTGGTGGAGGGGTATATATAGCCTCCACACAAAATCCAACCGTTACACACTTTTGACCAAACTCGGTGGCACCGACTGGAATTCTCGGTGAGACCGACCTGTGCAAAAGATGTGAACTTTTGAAGTTTCGGTGGGACCGAATGGAAACAACTCGGAGCGACTGATGTGCAATGGTAGGGCAAACCTCATTTCGGTGGCACCGATTGCAACATCTCGGTGAGACCAAAATAATTGCAACAAGGCAACAAAAAGTTCGTCAAGCCATCTCGGTGGCACCGATTGCAAACTCGGTTGGACCGAAATAATTGTAATTGATGAGAAAGAGTTGGCAAGGCCATATCGGTGGGACCGAGATTCATATTGGTGGATCCGACTTGTTAGGGTTTGGCTAGTGGCATTGTCCTTATGAACTCGGTGGGTCCGGAAGAATAGGATTCGGTGAGACCGAGTTTGACTTTGGGAAAATAGGACGGGTTTGGATAGAGAAAGTGGCTGCGGGTTTTGGAGCAACATTACTAAGCACTTGAGCAAACAGATCATTATCAAAACCTCATCCCCTTTTAATAGTATTGGCTTTCCTATGGACTCAAAGTGATCTTGGATCACTAAACCAAAAATGAAGATTCTTGAGCTTTTGCCAATGTATGTCCTTAGTATCTTGAAGGGTCGACATTCCCTAGTCCTTGCCATGCCAATCATTGAACTTCCTGCAATCTTTCACTTGAATGTTCATTAGTTCAATGAGATATATGTTGTTATAAATTACCAAAACCACCAAGGAAGCAAATGTGCTTTCAATCTCCCCCTTTTTGGTAATTGATGACAACATATAGATCAAAGCTTCGATAGAGGATATAATCAATGAATAGTATCGTCACTTTGTGAAGTATGTGATACGCAAGAGCTCCCCCTAAATTTGTGCATTATTTAGAATTTGCGTTTGAATGCAAATGCACAATCGATTAGGATCATGGGTTACTCTTCCATCTCACATACAACTTGGTGGAGCGCACAAAATGATATGGATGGAATAGTAAGAACGCATCACCAAAAACACATGTGAATGATCATACATGGATTGGAGATAAAGATAACCAATGTGCATAACATGAAGCATTGTATGATCAAGCACACAATCAACCAACGTAGTTGTCAAACATAACGAACAAAGTAGCAAGCATGAACCAAACACTCTCAAAGAAAATCAAACGAAGCAAAAGACAAGATGCTCTCTCTCGAAGCCTAAAGATCTATACAAATTCTCCCCCTTTGGCAACAAGTACCAAAAAGCTTGAATAGGTATAGAGCTACTCGTCACTCTAGGCACGATCTCCAGCAGCTCCTGGAGGTGAATATCTCTGGCTGGTAGCTCCGGTGTGCGTTGACGGCATTGAGATAACTGCGTCTGCAAAAGCTTCGGCTGAGGTTTGCTGTGCTGGTGGAGTGGACATTGGTGGTGGAATGGATGGAGCAGCAGCTGGGGCAGAAACTGTAGTCCTCACATCTGCAGTAGGTACAGCGGCAGACTTTGGTGCCCTAGGCACTGTATGAAACCTGTCTGTGGTACGTCTCTCATCGCCACTGTCCTCATCAAACTCTCTAACTCTATCCACGTCTCTCTGAAGGTTATCCACTGTTGTCTGGATCTCTGTGACTTTCACATCAAGATCATAAAACTTTGTTTCCACAATCCGCTCTAAGCTTGCCTGATTCTTGACAAGGTTGGCCAGACTTTGTTCAATCCACTGGGTAGCTTCTAGCAGAAAAGTCATTTGATCAGACTTGGTCTTGAGCTGAGATGTGGATGAGCTAGGGGCTGATGCTTCCTTTGCTGCTTTGGCTGCTGCAGCTGCTTCCATCTTTGCCTGTGCCTCAGCAGAAGTAGGGTGAGAAGGATCCATCACCACTACATTGTCCTCAAACTCTGGAAACAATGGAAGGTGCTCTCAGTCAAGAAGATATGTGCTTGTTCCAACCTAGGAATTTATGAGCAACTGAATGTGCGGAGCAAAACCACATGACCTCTTTTGGTCAGCTGTTGTCCTCTTTATGGTCTCTACAATCAGACTCATAACTTTGAACTTCTGTGGAACATCAAACAGGTGCAGCAAGTTGATTGAGTGGCCACGAATCATGTTGTCATCTCCAGATTTGGGCATCAAGGTATACCTCAAAATAGTGTTGGTGGTGGCCAAACCAGGTAGCAGGTGCTTCACTGAACCAAGCTTGTGAGTCTCAAGATCCTTTTCTGGAATAAGCTTGTACATGTTCTTCATATAATTGTGGTCTTTCTTGGGCTTGGCATAAACATCAATATCATCCTCTTCATCCTTAGGAGCATCAAGAAGAGAAGCCCACTCAGTGATAGAAGACTGGTATCTCACTCCTTCAGTCGTCCACACAATCTTCCCATTTGGATAGAAATGTGATGTGGAATAAAATTGCATGATCATTTCATCACTCCATGATGTAAGTTTCCTTCCAATGAAGGTGTCAATCCCAGCAAGCTTGAAACTCTCATGAACATGAGGAAAATAGTCTTCATTCTCATCAATGTACTCCCATTTTACCCATCTCATGTCACTGACTATTGGTTTCTTGTCTAGCAGCATTGTCTCATAAAAAACTTGTTGCTCTCGAGTGTGAAACCTATAGTCACAAGATGTTTTTCTCCTGATAGAGTAGGGATCATTATCTCTCCATTTTCTCAGACCATTATCCCTTCTTGCTTTCATATCTTCTGCAATAGGGTGAGTATCATCATGATCAGGCAACTTTGGCCTTAGCTTCTTGAGCACTAGCGGCTCATCATCAACATCTGCTTCAGGCACTGGGGCCTTGTTCTTCTCCTTAGCTGAAACAACTCTTGTGGTTCTTTTAGGTCTGGTAGGTGTAGCTTTCTTTGCTTGGAGGAGGTGCTGGATTTCATTGCACTTGCCATGAGCTTTTGTTGCTTTGCAGGAGGTGGATTTGCTGCTGGTTCTTCCTCCTCATCAGTTGCATCATCTCTCCTCATGGAGATTGGCTTGAAGATCACATGGGTAGTTTGTTTTCTCTCTCTCTTCTTGCCTACAACTTTTGCCTTTGAGCCACTTGGCTCCTCAAGAGTGAGTGTCATTCCTTGCTTAGCTGTAGTTGGTGCTGAAACTTTCCTGGTTCCTTTCTTCTCCTGTTTGCTTTCATATTCCTTTTGCACTACAGCTGGCTTCTTCTTCTTGGAGGTCACTTCATCAGGCTGAAAGTCCTCATCCTCTGAGTCTGAACCCTTAGCTTTTCTGGTTCTTGTGGCAGCTTTAGGCAAGTTGCTAGGAGTGCTCCTGCTACCTTCCTCAAAACTCTCTGCTGGACTGGAACCTTCACTCAGATCAACATTTGCTTGAGAGGCATTCTGACTGTCACTTGCTTCAGACATCTTGCAAACAGACCTGTGAATAGTTGGGTATGGGCAGAGTAGATGAGTCATCACAAAAAGATAGCTGGTTTTTGAGAAAATGAGTTCAAATCTTAGTTTCAACTTTTCACAGAAGGGATTTTGGATCATCCGAGTTGATCATTTCGATGATACCGAAGCACTCAACAGAAACTTGGCACATAGTTTGGTTCAGACCGATTTGTGGCTCGGAGTCTCCGATATGCTAGGGTTTCACAGAAGCTTATTTTCGGTTTCACCGATTCTTATAACTCGGTGGCACCAAGGGGTACTAGTGCAATGGCTAAAGCCAAATCGGTGACTCCGAAAATTTCAATTCGGTTGGTCCGAGATGCATTCTGCGAAAACTTAAACCTAAATTTTTTGCTCGAATCTATTCTAAGGAATTTTATATGAGGAATGAATGTCGCAACTAGTGGCATGAATCATGGTGAGTTCCCTAGTGCATAGAATCAGAAACTGAAGCACAAGGGGATCAGATTTTACCCTAACTTGGCGCAAATCCTCTACGGTGGCAACAGAGGGAGAGATTCCCGTTGATGGCAACGGAATCCAATGGCGAAGGCGCGCGGGACGCAAAGGCAACAGTCCGGAGACCTGGTGACTGTAGCAGTGGGGCATGAGTTCGAAGGGTTTTGAGAAATTTCAATCGAACGGACCCGCTGGATATATATACCCACTGGCTGTCGATGGCTCCGATTGAAGCGAATCGGTGGCACCGAGACGTGCAACTGCTTGCAGTTAGGCGTATCGGTGGCTCCGAGACGATTCATGTCGGTTGCACCGAGATAGAAAATTTGATCAGTCTAAATGGGTTCAGTGAGACCGAATGAGAATGGGTTGGTCTAACCGAAAAACATCTAGAAGGTTTTGGAGTTCAGTCCTTGACAGATCGGTGACTTCGAGTGCGCCTCACCCGGAGGCTCCGAAAAAGACTTGTTCAACTTTTTGTTATGTAGCAAGAATAGAATTTGAGACGAGAGAATAGATAGCTAGAGAAGGTTCTTAGGCATTCTTGTACATCCACTTGGCCAGAAAAACCAAGACAATCAAAACAACAAATGGATGTCCTTGAATGAAGAAAAATATGCATAGCAACATGCTCACACAATAAGATGGCAAATGGAATATGTGTCAAGCATGCACAACCAATTCTAGCATCTATCAAGCAATGGGCGATGACATAGTCATCTATATATGAGTATATTGACTTAGGAGCCAAATGAGAACATTTGATCATAGGTCATACTCATCGTTTAAGCACAAGTGGGGTTACCACTTTTACATAAAGCATTAATGTGTTCACACCATTAGAGTTTCTTTAGCTCAAGTCTTAGAGCAAAGCTCCCCCTAGATGTGATATCCCCTCAAGGAGGGATGAACTAACCTTGGGTTTTGTCCATGATGACTTCATGTAGATGTTGAAGATGTGGATGCTCAATGTTGATGTAGACCATCAAGAGTTGGGAGCAATCCTTGGAGTTTTGTGATATGTCCATTTTGCATCATGTTTTAATACTGTTATTTATAGTGTTTTTAATCAATATATCACTTTGTGGAGCAATTCTAATGCCTTTTCTCTCTTAATATGCAAGATTTACACAAGGAGGGAGAATGCCGGCAGCTGGAATTCTGGACCTGAAAAAGCTATGTCAGAGATACCAATTCTGCACATCTCCAACTGAGCTGAAATTTTTTGGAGATTTATTTTGGAATAAATAAAAAATACTGGAAGCAAAAAGTACCAGAGGGGGCCACCCAGGTGCCCACGAGGCACCAGGGCGCCACCAGGGTGCGCCACCCCCCAGGCGCGCCCTGGTACCTCGTGGAGCCCCTAGCCCACTTCTGGCCCCCATTTTCTGGTATATAAGTGCATTTGGCCTAAAAAAATATAGAGAAGACTTTCGGGATGGTGCGCCGCCGTCTCGAGGCAGAACTTGGGAAGGAGCACTATTGCTCTCCAGTGGAGAGATTCTGCCGGGGATACTTCCCTCCGGGAGGGGGAAATCGTCGCCATCGACAACACCAGCGATCCTCTCATCATGGGAGGACTAATCTTCATCAATATCTTCACCGGGGCTAATCTTCATCAAAATCCTACGAAGCTTACGGAGGGCACCATGCGGGAGACAGAACTGCACACAAGGTATTACAATCTGGTTTTTATTGGCCTGCTCTTTTCAAGGACGCTCGTAAGTTTGTCCTATCTTGTGATGAATGTCAAAGAATTGGTAATATTGGTAGACGTCAGGAAATGCCTATGAATTATTCACTTGCTGTTGAACCATTTGATGTTTGGGGATTTGATTATATGGGACCTTTTCCTAAATCCAAGGTATACTCATATTTTAGTTGCTATTGATTACGTTACTAAGTGGGTAGAAGCTATTCCAACTAGTAGTGCTGATCATAACACTTCTATTAAAATGCTTAAAGAAGTTATTTTCCCAAGGTTTGGAGTCCCTAGATATTTAATAACTAATGGTGGTTCACATTTTATTCATGGTGCATTCCGTAAATTGCTTGCTAAATATGATGTCAACCATAGAATTGCATCTCCCTATCATCCTCAAACTAGTGGTCAAGTTGAATTGAGCAATAGAGAAATAAAATTAATTTTGCAGAAAACCGTTAATAGATCTAGAACGAATTGGTCTATGAAACTTGACGATGCATTATGGGCTTATAGAACTGCTTATAAAAATCCTATGGGTATGTCTCCTTATAAAATGGTTTATGGAAAAACATGTCATTTACCTCTTGAGTTAGAACATAAGGCATACTGGGCAATTAAAGAACTAAATTATGATTTTAAACTTGCCGGTGAAAAGAGGTTATTTGATATTAGCTCATTAGATGAATGGAGAACCCAAGCTTATGAAAATGCCAAATTATTGAAAGAAAAAGTTAAACGATGGCATTATAGAAGATTTCAAAAACGGGAATTCAAAGTAGGTGAGCAAGTTCTATTGTACAATTCTCGTTTGAGATTCTTTGCAGGAAAACTCCTCTCTAAATGGGAAGGACCGTATATCATCAAAGAAGTTTATCGCTCCGGAGCCATCAAAATAAACAATTCCGAAGGCACTAATCCGAGAGTGGTGAATGGGCAAAGAATTAAGCATTATATTTTAGGTACCCCCATTAATGTTGAAACTAATATTATTGAAACAATTACACAAGAGGAATACATAAGAGAGACCTTCCGGAACACTCCAGAACCCTGAAAAGGAAGAGGTATGTGATACGGTAAGTAAACCGACTCCAAAAATTCCCTAAAAATATTTTATGTCAGGTTTGGAATATTTAGAAAAATACAAAAATAAGAAACAGCCGAGGGGACCCACCTGGTGCCCACGAGGCACCAGGGCGCCCCCCCCCCAGGCGCGCCCTGGTGGCTCGTGGGCCCCACATGAGCATTCCCGACTCCGTTTTTCTTCTGTATTACTTGTTTTGCAAAATAAAAAATCTTTATATATACTTCCAGATGTTTTGACCACCGTATCGCAAAAATCTCCTCTGTTCTTGTTTCGTGTTGTTTTCTGTCAGATCTAGATCGCCATGGCTCCCCAAAAGCTACGTGCCAAGCACCGCATTGTGCAATCATTGCCAGGCAAACGCCCCTACAGCGAGGTTTACTACGAGTTGTCATCGGGAGAAGAAGACAATGGCAAGGAGGATAAGGTTGAGGAAGTTGCAGGAGCCCAGGCTCCGGAAGGAGAGCAAGCCATCCCCATGGAGGAGACCGCAGAGATGGGAGATATACTTCTACCCTTATATGATCATCTCTCCCCATCCGTAATTGAGGCCCTAAGAGTCTTTGAAATAGTTTCTATTCAGAATACATCTCTCACTCGCGAAGTTATTTTGTTGGAAGAGCAAAACATCGCCCTTCGGAGCATCAACCACAGATTGATGTATCTGCTTGAGCTGAAGGATAAGCTTGCCACTTCACCATCACCGCCATCACCGAAGAAGGAAACTTGAGCACATGGGTATGGGCACTCCCCTTGGCTTGTGCCAAGCTTGGGGGAGGTGCCCCGGTATCGTATCACCTTCACTTTTATTTTCATTACCTATTTTTAGTCCGATCCTTAGTTATTTCGTGATCTAGTTGAATAAAAGTTTAGTATGATCTATTTTCGAGTGTTAGCTTCGTGATCTATCTATCTATGTAATCGAGTTGAGAGTTATATAATAAAGAGTAGTTTGAGTTTTTGCTTCTTTAGTTTCATGTTCCAATTCTAGCAATGAAAATAATGAAAAAGATCATATGCTAATCTTATGGAAAGTAATGACTTTACATAAAGAAAAGTATAAGTGGTAAAATTTATTGGAAGTTAACAAACATAGTATTAGTCAATGATGCAATTCATGAAAGAATTAATAAGGGAAGAGAAGATTCACATGCAAATACACTATCTTGGACATCTTTTATGATTGTGAACCGCCATCAAGTATTTTATGTCAAATTGTTGACGTTGGACAAGGAAGACAATGTAATGAGTTATGTTTGTTCATATTCACATAGAAGTTATATTGTTATAGATCCTCCAACATATGGTGCTTGCCAATATCTTTGCTAGCCAAAAATTCGCTCCAAGTAGAGATACTACTTGTGCATCCAAAACCCTTAAACCCAGTTTCTTCTCATGAGTGTCCACCATATCTACCTATGGATTGAATAAGATCCTTCAATTAAGTTGTCATCGGTGCAAAAAGCAATAAAAATTGCCTCTAAATATGTCTGAACTTTTATTGTAAGGGAAATAAGCTTTGTACGAACTTGTGATCGTAAAGAAATAAAAGCGACAGACTGCATAATAAAGGTTGCTATCACAAGGGGCAATATAAAGTGATGTTCCTTTGCATTAATAGCTCTTGCATCGAAAAACAAAAAGCGCATGACAACTTCTGCTTCCCTCTGCGAAGGGCCTATCCTTTACTTTTATGTATTTACTTTTTATGCAAGAGTCAATACTGTTCTCCTCTACTTCCTTTTTATTTTTCTCTTTTGCAAGCATCACGTGGTGGGGAAAGATCTAGGCACATATATCCAGTTGGATATGGGTGATCATGATTTATTATTGTTGAGATCACCCTTGAGGTGAATCAATTGGGAGGCAAATTCACAAGCCCCTATCTTTCTATGTGTCTGGCTGAAACTTTTGCTCCATATATATGTCGTGAGTGTTAGCAATCATAGAAGACTAAATGATGGTTGAGTATGTGGACTTGCTAAATAGCTCCTACATGAGACCCTTCCTGAAAATATGATGAATTGCAATTGCATTGTTGACTGAGAACATAGTTTGTTAGTTTTCAAGAAAGTTTATGCCTTATACTCCATTGACGTGATGAATTGTTACTTGCTCATAAGAAGTTTATGATAATAAAAAATTCTGTTATAATAATGATCATGATGCTTCTATGTCCATATTTTGTTTTTATCGACACCTCTCTCTCTAAACATGTGGACATGATTATCGATATCGGCTTTCGCTTGAGGACAAGCCAGGTCTAAGCTTGGGGGAGTTGATACATCCATTTTGCATCATGTTTTAATACTGTTATTTATAGTGTTTTTAATCAATATAACACTTTGTGGAGCAATTCTAATGCCTTTTCTCTCTTAATATGCAAGATTTACACAAGGAGGGAGAATGCCGGCAGCTGGAATTCTGGACCTGAAAAAGCTATGTCAGAGATACCGATTCTGCACATCTCCAAATGAGCTGAAATTTTCTGGAGATTTATTTTGGAATAAATAAAAAATACTAGAAGCAAAAAGTACTAGAGGGGGCCACCCAGGTGCCCACGAGGCACCAGGGCGCGCCACCCCCCCCCCCCAGGTGCGCCCTGGTACCTCGTGGAGCCCCTGGCCCACTTTTGGCCCCCATTTTCTGGTATATAAGTGCATTTGACCAAAAAAAATTATAGAGAAGACTTTTGGGACAGTGCGCCGCCGTCTCGAGGCGGAACTTGGGCAGGAGCACTTTTTCTCTCCGGCGGAGAGATTCTGCCGGGGATACTTCCCTCCCGGAGGGGGAAATCGTCGCCATCGACAACACCAGCGATCCTCTCATCATGGGAGGACTAATCTTCATCAACATCTTCACCAGCACCATCTCATCTCAAACCCTAGTTCATCTCTTGTATTCAATCTTTGTCTCAAAACCTCAGATTGGTACCTGTGGGTTGCTAGTAGTGTTGATTACATCTTGTAGTTGATGCTAGTTGGTTTATTTGGTGCAAGATTATATGTTCAGATCTATTATGCTATTCAATACCCCTCTGATCTTGAACATGTTTATGGCTTGTGAGTAGTTACTTTTGTTCTTGAGGACATGGGAGAAGTCCTGTCATAAGTAATCATATGAATTTGGTATTCATTCGATATTTTGATGATATGTATGTTGTTGATTCTCTTAGTGGTGTCATGTGAACGTCGACTACATGACACTTCACCATCTTTGGGCCTAAGGGAATGCATTGTGGAGTAGTAATTAGATGATGGGTTGCTAGAGTGACAGAAGCTTAAACCCTAGTTTATGCGCTATTCCGTAAGGGGCTGATTTGGATCCATATGTTTAATGCTATGGTTAGAGTTATCTGAATTCTTCTTTCGTAGTTGCGGATGCTTGCGAGAGGGGGTAATCATAAGTGGGAGGCTTGTTCAAGTAAGAACAGCATCCAAGCACCGGTCCACCCACATATCAAATTATCAAAGTAACGAACGCGAATCAAACAAACATGATGAAAGTGACTAGATGAAATTCCCATGTGTCCTCGAGAATGCTTTACTTACTATAAGAGATCGTTCCAGCCTGTCCTTTGCTTCAAAAAGGATTGGGCTATATTGCTGCAATCTTTGTTACTATTGCTACTTATCACTTGTTACAAATTATCTTGCTATCAAACTACTCGTTACCGATAATTTCAGTGCTTGCAGAAAATACCTTGCTGAAAACCGCTTGTCATTTCCTTCTGCTCCTCGTTGGGTTCGACACTCTTACTTATCGAAAGAACTACGATTGATCCCCTATACTTGTGGGTCATCATTTTGCACTTTCAATACCTACATGGGTTAGTCCCACACAAGGAACATACAAAGATATCCATAGACATAGAGTGAAATGCACATATGATGCTGTCCATGAATGCATTGAATACCTTGCCCCTTGCCTTACCAACAAGAGGGTTTGTGACTCCATGAACTAGTGCAAGATGTTGAAGTTGGTTGCACAAGTTCTTGCCATAAATGATTGTGAGTGAACTTTGTTGGCAGAGTCACCCTCAAGAACTCTCTAGTTCTTCTTCTTTGGGACCCACAGCAACTTGATGGGAATCCTTGGAGTTGTAGTAGCACTTGATGAAGTAGAACTTGATGAAGTAGAACTTGATGAAGTCTTGGGAACCCACTTGACCAAGGCTTGAGGTGCTTCTTCAAATGAGTCAATCTCCTCTTGAAGCTTGTCCTTGCCTTTTAGCTTGTGGTCTTGCGATGGAAGATCACCTTGAGTTTGTGTTTCCTTGAAGGAAGTAGGATCATACTTCTCTTGTTGAGGAACAAACTTCATCTTGGGGTATTGATCTTCTTCCCACTCAACTCCATTGGCATTGAACTTTCGTTCAAAACCAATACCTTGGTTCTTCCGGTGCCTTCCTTGCTTGCGCACAATTTCCTCAAATTGCTTACTCCCGGCAAGGCTCTTGTAGACACCCTTTTCTATAATTCCTTTCAATAAATAATTTTCTTTCTCAAGTGTAACTTGGCTAAGAGAATCATTAGTGGAATCAATAGAACTACTAGAGGTAACAACATTAGATTTAACATTGTTATTGTTACTACTAGAGGAAGAACCCTTGTTTCTAGTTTGCTTAGATTTAACTTGTGGCATAAAGGTAGACAAGAGTAAATATTTGGCAAGATATGAAGAACTCTTCTTTCGAAGATCATCATTGATAGCTTTAAGAAACTCATGCTCTTGCTCTAAATTTAGCTTCTCGAAGCGTAGCTTCTCATGAGATCTTAAAAGCTCTCTATGATCCTCTTGAGTTGTTTCATGAGCTAACTTAAGAGCATTTAGTTCTTTAGTTAGACGCTCAATCTCCTTCATAGCATTGTCATTCATTTCCTCTTAACTATGATTACTAGCATTTTCATTGTAGCTCACATCACTAGTCTTATCAACAAGTAAATCGTCATCACCAAGCAAATCATCATCATCACTATTGAAGTCGAAGTATTCAGGGTGTGATACCTTGGGGCCATTTGCCATGAAGCATCTTCCAATTCCTTCATTTGGTGAATCAAATATATCATAGGAGTTGGATGATACAAGAGCAAGTCCGGCAACACCTTCATCTTGACTATAGTCGGAGTTGGAGTGATAGCTTCTCTCGGAGTGGTTGTCAGAGTCGGAGCCTGAAATCCATTCACCAACATGAGCTTGATGTCTTCTTCTTGTGTAGCTCTTGTATGAATTGTCCTTCCTTTCCGAATCCTTGCTTCTTCGAGAGGATCTTCGTTCATAACAATCATCCCTACTCCTTCTCTCCTTGTGAGGTGATTCATCTCTTCTATGTTTTCCTCTTGGTGATTCGTCTCTTTTCTTGTCAGGTGCCGTACACTCATTGGAATAGTGTCCGGGTCTTCCACAATTGTAGCAATTATGGTCATGACTTGATGATCTTTTCTCATAGTGTCTTGAGCTTGAGCTTGTTTCTTTTCCTTTGTTTGTGTAAAACTTGTTGAATCTTTTCACCATTAGGCTTATCTCTTCATTGCATACTAGCTTGTCGCTTGAAGTTGTGGGAGCATTGGTTGAGGCTTTGTAAGCACCACTTGATTTGTTGTGTAGCTGCTCTTTGTCCTTGAGTGACATCTCATGAGCAACAATCCTTCCAATGACTTCCGTGGGCTTGAGGTCTTTGTAATTTGGCATCATTTGGATCAATGTGCACAAGGTATCATATTTTCCATGCAAAGCTCTAAGGATCTTCTTGATGATGAATTTGTCAGTCATCTCTTCACTTCCTTAGCCGGCAATCTCATTTGTGATGAGAGCAAGCCTAGAGTACATTTCAGCAACTCCTTCACCATCCTTCATCTTGAACTTGTAAAGTTGACTTTGAAGCACATCCAACTTAGATTCCTTAACGGACTCGGTACCCTCGTGCATATCAACCAAAGTATCCCAAATTTACTTTGCATTCTTGAGGCGGCTGATCTTGTTGAACTCCTCGGGGCACAAATCGTTGAAGAGAATGTCACAAGCTTGAGCATTGTATTGCAACATCTTCAATTCTTCCATGGTTGCTTCACGATCCGGTTTCTTGCCATCCTCAAAGAATTCACCTTGCCAGCCAACACGAACAACAACCCAAACGGCGGGGTTATGACCAAGAATATGCATTTTCATTTTATGCTTCCAACTAGAAAAGTTTGTACCATCAAAATATGGACCTCTACAGTGATAGTTACCCTCACTAGATGCCATACTCTCCTAGGTTGTGAAACCAATGCAATGGAGACCAAAGCTCTGATACCACTTGTAGGATCGAAAGTATGTCTAGAGGGGGGTGATTAGACTACTTGACCAAATAAGAACTATCCTTTTCCCAATTTTAGTTGTGGGCAGATTTTAGCAAGCATATCAAGTAAAGTAACACCCTACACATGCAATTCTAAGAGTATAGCAGCGGAAAGTAAAACATTGCATATGTAAGTAAAGGAGGGGATCGGAGATTTCAAACGCAATGAAGACACGATGATTTTTGGCGTGGTTTCGATAGGTGGTGCTATCATACGTCCACGTTGATGGAGACTTCAACCCACGGAGGGTAATGGCTGCGCGAGTCCACGGAGGGCTCCACCCACAAAGGGTTCACAAAGAAGCAACCTTGTCTATTCCACCATGGCTTCCATCCACAAAGGACTAGCCTCACTCGGGGTAGATCTTTATGAAGTAGGCGATCTCCTTGCCCTTACAAACTCCTTGGTTCAACTCCACATGATCTTGGAGGCTCCCAAGTGACACCTAACCAATCTAGGAGACACCACTCTCCAAAAGGTAATAGATGGTGTGTTGATGATGAACTCCTTGCTCTTGTGCTTCAAGTGATAGTCTCCCGAACACTCAAACACTCCCTCACAGATTTGGCTATTGTGGTAGAAAGATTTGAGTGGAAAGCAACTTGGGGAAGGCTAGAAATCAAGGTTCAAATGGTAGGATTGGAATATCTTGATCTCAACACATGAGTAGGTGGTTCTCTCTCAGAAAATGTATGATGGAAATGTAGGCACGTTCTGATGGCTCTCTTACTTGGTAAGAGGGTGGTGGAGGGTATATATAGCCTTCACACAAAATCCAACCGTTACACACTTTTGACCAAACTCGGTGGCACCGACTGGAATTCTCGGTGAGACCGACCTGTGCAAAAGATGTGAACTTTTGAAGTTTTGGTGGGACCGAATGGAAACAACTCGGAGCGACTGATGTGCAATGGTAGGGCAAACCTCGTTTCGGTGGAACCAATTGCAACATCTCGACGAGACCGAAATATTTGCAACAAGGCAATAGAAAGTTGGTCAAGCCATCTCGGTGGCACCGATTGCAAACTCGGTTAGACCGAAATAATTGCAATTGATGACAGAGAGTTGGCAAGGCCGTCTCGGTGGGACCGAGATCCATATCGGTGGATCTGACCTGTTAGGGTTTGGCTAGTGGCACTGTCCTTATGAACTCGGTGGGTCCGGAAGAATAGGATTCGGTGAGACCGAGTTTGACTTTGGGAAAATAGGACACGTTTGGATAGAGAAAGTGGCTGAGGGTTTTGGAGCAACAATACTAAGCACTTGAGCAAACAGATCATTATCAAAACCTCATTCCCTTTTAATAGTATTGGCTTTCCTATGGACTCAAAGTGATCTTGGATCACTAAACCAAAAATGAAGAGTCTTGAGCTTTTGCCAATGTATGTCCTTAGTATCTTGAAGGGTCGACATTCCCTAGTCATTTCCATGCCAATCATTGAACTTCTTGAAATCTTTCACTTGAATGTTTATTAGTTCAATGAGATATATGTTGTTATAAATTACCAAAACCACCAAGGGAGAAAATGTGCTTTCAGTGTTGTTCTGATATCACCTCTTGGTTACAATTATTGTACTGGACTGCTTCTATGTTCTCTATGCTAAATTACACATCATTAAACTAGCTTGTAGTTCCACTGCTTTTGGTTCGTCTTAACCTACATTTTTCAATGCTAGCTATTACCGCACTGCTCCGAGCCTCTGTTCATAACTATTTTGTGTGTTATTGATCTTCCCAAGTTGCATGACTAATTTGTTGCTTTTATTCATTATGGAGCTGCCAACCGCATCAAGCAAAATGCTTTTTCTTTTGGGGCTGGCACCTCGAACAAGCACAAAAATAGAGTGAAGCACACATATTGTCGTGTAAGCACCCACCCTTCTTTCATTAGTTTAGATGAATCATTGATGTTCAATTTGAACAGTGCCTGTGATTAAAATTAGTTTTACCGAAATAGAGGGGGAAGAATAAACTACAAAGACTAGATTTGCATGCACGGGATGCTGACAACATCTTCAAAGAACATTGCAATAGTAGCGAGCCTTCACAGCAACATATGGTAAGCCAGTGTGTTTTAGTTACTGTGAAATGTCATGCGTGTGGGCTGCTTTCTTGGCTTGTGCCCTCAACCTGTAATCCTACTGAATTACAAATAGTTCAGTTGCCTGCTTTGCTGTATTGCTTGATTAGAATGCTTGTTTGTTACTCCCTCCGTAAACTAATATAAGAGCGTTTAGATCACTACTTTAGTAATCTAAACGCTCTTATATTAGTTTACAGAGGGAGTACTTGTTAGGCTATACCTGAGTTGGCCAATGTGTCAGAAGTGCCTGCCGTACTATCATAAAGAAATGCATGCATACTTCTTTTGACTCCTTAACTTTTCCTATGAACTCCATCACAAGACTGTCTTGCTAGTTTATATGAGGCCACACTGTTTAAGTGCTTTCTCAGAATATTTCAACTGTTTATATGCTTGGGCAACTAAATATAGCTGTGGTACACTGCCTTTCAGCTAACCATTTTAATTTGTTTTCGGCTGATGCAACTTCGAACCATTTAAATATAGCTTGCCATGCTCGACAATAATTCGTATGTAGTTTACCATCTAAGCTGACTGCCTGGATCATGCGATAACTATCTGTTACTTATGTCCAGCGGAAACCTTTCAGGATGCAGTTCAAACTAGGACACAATGTACACCCCCAGGATCTATTTGTGGAAGCAGTGCGCCATCCATGTTACCAGATGGTAGCAGTTCAGAGGCAACCCTATTGGAGAGCACAGATATTATAGTTCTTGAGGCTCTACTAGAGGCAGAAAGAGAGGGTGTGGCTGCCATGAATAATGAGGTAATCCTGATCATGAGGCAGGAAATTATGCAATTAGCTGCACGCATTATGCAAGCAAACAAAGATGTGGAGCAAGTAAGACAGTTGCATTTGGAGACGGAGAAGGTCCTGCTTCTTCTGCTATCTGAAGCCCAGGCTAATCCTAGTTCTTCTTTAGATACCAGTTGAAATTGTCATTAGATTAGTATACTTGCATGTTGTGTCATGTTTGTGAATGGATTATGTTGTAAGACCCCTTATTTGTTATCCATGTCTTGTAATGATCTGATTTTCTTAGGCGAGGCAATCCTCAGTACTTGTAGGAGTGGACATAAGGTGAACTGTTTTTCGTGTGAGCAGATTGTGTTGGATGAAATAACTGTTTGACTCAAAGTGGATTCAACCTTCTAAATTCGAGTATCATGGCATTTGTAAATCATATTCATATATAAAGGTGGAATACATCTTTGTTGTGCTTTTGAATATATCTAAAAAAACATAGAATGATTTGTAAAGATTCGTAATTGAATACAAAATGGGTTCGAATTTAGTTGCCAGGGTAAACTTGAATGCTTATTCTCCCAAAATTCGAAAGAAGTGGCAAAACACCCACTCCCATGTCGGCAGCCCGAAACCAGTGTTTGGGAGATGGAAATTACTGTCTACCCCTGACACGCACAACCTATCGGCCCAATTTCCACGGCTCTAAATAGGGGTAGGTCTGTAACTTCACTCAGACGTGACACGATCGCCTCTCACCCCATTCAGACACTGTGGGTACCAAACGTGGGCGGCAAAACACATTTGATTCAAGCTCGTCCCAAAGACCTCTCTCTCCCCCTCCATTTCCCCATTCATACACGGTGGGCGGCAAAACAAACTCTCCTCGGCCGAAATCGATCTAGGCAAATATTTTAAGTAGGGACAGGTTTGTAACTTCACTCATACGTGACACAACCGCCCTACCTGTCAGCCCCGTTCATACACCGTGGGCACCAACCATGGGCGCCAAAACACCCTCTCCTCGCCTGAAATCTCTCTCGGCAAATATTGGGGAGATGCGAGATTACCGTCCTATCCCCAACCGACGAGACGTCCGAAATTTTAAACGGGGGCTAAGTTGGTAACTTCCCCACATTTCAGACAAGCGCGTCCCAAAGACATGGTTCCCCCCTCCTCTCTTGCTCCATTTCCCCATTCGTACTCCGTGGGTGCCAAAACACCCTCTCAACCCCAGCCTCCTCCGTCCGCCACCCCATTCACCGCCGTCCTCCTCCACCATGCCAGAGCAGCTACCCTGACACCGTCGTCCATTACAAGAGATCGATGTCTCTCATCCACCGCGCCGGATCAGGATCCTAGCATTGCATCCTCTTGCTTCATCCACGCCGTCGTCCACCTTGCTGTGGCCGCTCCTACGACCGTCTCATCCCCGGCAACAGGACTTATCCCCCGATGCCGCCGTCTGCCGTCTCAGATCTGCTTCCGCGCCGCCGACAGCCATAGCACCCGCAGCATCCTCAATGTATCAACAGAGGCCTACATGGCGTCTTAAGAGAGGTGGTACTCCTTCATATCTGCTTAAGTTATTGATCTCACCCGGAAAATAGATCATCACTTGTTTACTGTACTTTCTTGTCCATACCTAATCTTTATTTGTTAGTTGAAAGCAAACATTGGTTGCGAAGTAGCCTTTGACCGGTTAGCACCTTCAGATCCGCAATGGCACGGTTAACACTAGACTCGCAATGCTTATGGTTTTCCCCTTTTATATCCACTACCATCATCCTAGGTGCTTCGTGTCGTGCTAGCACTGCTCCTCAACCCATCAAGCGAAACAACATGCCACTCATAATTCCAAAGCTTAGTTGTTCAAATACGAATCTGATATGATGCTGATATTACTAAAACAGAGAATGTTTAATTGGTCAGCTAATGTTCCTACATTAGTTTCGAAAAGCATGTGCGCCACATATGGAGAGACAACATGGAATTGCATATCTTTATGCGCTCTGGTTCATCATGGGTGGGCAACACACATTATATTATCCAAAATCTGCTTGCTCTTCTTTAACATGTTCCTCTTCTGTTCTTCTTAATAAGTATAGTAGTACAGTATGTTCCTTGTCCGAAACTGGAGCAGGGACATTTGCAGTCAACACGTGAATTGGGTCGCTTCTGATGGATGCTTTCAACCATTCTAGTTGGTCTGCCATAATATCCAGGAAATGCTGGGAGCTGTGTCGCCTTTGAGAGTCTAGACTGATAGTAACAGTATTGCGCCTTCAGTTGAATAGAGCTGCCCCTGTAGGGGATCCGAAGCGTTTCCAGCCATACCGACAATACAATCCCATATGTTCCAGCTAGTTCCACTTTCCCGATTTCACTCGTGATGCTTAGGGTTTTCCCCTTTTATCTACACTACTATGATCTGCCTAGGTGCTTTGTGTCGTACTAGTAGCACTCCACCCTTCAAGCTAAACAACACACCACTCATAATTCCAAAGCTTAGTTGTTCAAATACGAATGTGATATGATACTGATATTAGTTAACAGACACACATTTAATTGGTCAACTAATGCTCCCACTTGAGTTTGCAAATGCATGTGGCAACATATAGAGAGACAGCAGGGAATTGCATTTCTTTGTCACTTGTTTACTGTACTATCTTGTCCATACCAAATCTTAGTTGTTAGTTGAAAGCAAACAACGGTTGCTAAGTAGCTTTTGTGCGGTTTGCAGCTTCAGATCTGCCATGCCACGGTCAACACTATACTCATCATGCTTAGGGTTTCCCCCTTTTATGATCACTACAATCAGCCTACGTGATTCGTTTCGTAAGAGCACTGCTCCACCCATCAAGCTAAGCAAGCTTAGTTGTACAAATTCGAATCTAATATGATGTTGATATTAGTATGATAGAGACTGGTTTAATTGGTCAGCTAAATGTTCCTACTTTAGTTTCAAAACACATGTGAGCCACATATAGAGAGACACGAAGGAAGAGTATTTCTCTGTGCGCTCTGGTTCATCATGGGTGGGCAACACACATTGTATTATCCAAAATCTGCTTGCTCTTCTTTAACATGTTCCTCTTCTGTTCTTCTTAATAAGTATAGTAGTACAATATGTTCCTTGTCGGGAACTGGAGTAGGGACATTTGCAGTCGACATGTAAATTGGGTCGCTTCTGATGGATGCTTTCAACTATTCTAGTTGGTCTGCCATAATATCCAGGAAATGTTGGGAGCTGTGTCGCCTTTGAGAGTCTAGACTGATAGTAACAGTATTGCACCTTCAGTTGAATAGAGCTGCCCCTGTAGGGGATCCGAAGCATTTCCAGCCGTACCGGCAATACAAGCCTATATGTTCCAGCTAGTTCCACTTTCCCGTTTTTACTCGTGATGCTTAGGGTTTTCCCCTTTTATCTACACTACTATGATCTGCGTAGGTGCTTTGTGTCGTACTAGCAGCATTCCACCCTTCAGGCTAAACAACACACCCTCATAATTCCAAAGCTTAGTTGTTCAAATATGAATGTGATATGATACTGATATTAGTTAACAGACACACAATTAATTGGTCAGCTAATGCTCCCACTTGAGTTTGCAAATGCATGTGGCAACATATAGAGAGACAGCAGGGAATTGCATTTCTTTGTCACTTGTTTACTGTATTATCTTGTCCATACCAAATCTTAGTTGTTAGTTGAAAGCAAACATCGTTTGCTAAGTAGCCTTTGTGCGGTTTGCAGCTTCAGATCTGCCATGCCACGGTCAACACTATACTCATCATGCTTAGGGTTTCCCCCTTTTATGATCACTACGATCAGCCTACGTGATTCGTGTCGTAAGAGCACTGCTCGACCCATCAAGCTAAACAAGCTTAGTTCTACAAATTCGAATCTGATATGATGCTGATATTAGTAAGACAGAGACAGGTTTAATTGGTCAGCTAAATGTTCCTACTTTAGTTTCAAAACACATGTGAGCCACATATAGAGAGACAGAAAGGAATAGTATTTCTCTGTGCGCTCTGGTTCATCATGGGTGGGCAACAGACATTGTATAGAAAGACTTGTAATATCTACAATCTGCTTGCTCTTCTGCTCTTCTTTAACATGATCCTCTTCTCTTGTTCTTTAATAAGTACAGTATGTTCCTTCTATGGGAAGAGGAGCAGAGACATTTGTGGTCGACAGGTCAGGTCGAGTTGTTCTTCCTTAGTATATTTTGAAGCTGTCATCTGCGAAGTATCATTACTTCTGGAGCTCTCAACAGGGAGCCTATATTTTGAGTAGCAGGCCACACTATATTAATGCACACACCAAATTACAGCACATATGGCATCTCTCATAAGAATTGCACAGAGATAGCACATAGGGGTTTACAGGGAGGCACTATTGGATTAGAATCCCATATGCATTACAAAGATAATCTCACTTATTTTTATGTTTTCATGCATGTCCGGTATTGAACATGATCATAATGAATATGACAATGGGCACACTAGAGGAATATTGCGGAACAATCCACTGGCTAACAAACTTGGCATCAAGGGATTGAGATCCTGTCTAGATGCAATGGAACACACGCACTCCCCAACTACAGATTCCATTGCAGAATATGATCCTAAAGACGATTCTGACCTAGATAGAGACCCAAGTCTATTTAGCTCTCCAGATGAGTCAGAGTCAGATGGCCTATCTTATTCACCCATCAAGGTGCTTGCCCTAACTTGGCAAGGTTGTATTGGTCGCACGTATCTTGCATTACTTCTACTTTGTTACACCACCATCTGCTTAGTTTACACATCATATATTAGAATATGCCATGCCTATCCATTTTCTGTACTTATTCCATGTGTCATCATATTAGGTTTTTCCACTCAAATGTTGTTCTTTCGTAATAGATGTCCAAAAGGAAGAGGGTGATTGCAGATCCTGAAGGAGTACAAACAAAGTATTTGCAAAAGGTAGTGATCCATTCCCAAGGGATCATAGGATCTCACAAAAATACTGTGCACTGCATTGCTCTTGTCAGTACATCTTGCCCTTTATCACCATACTTACACTCATTGTTGTTTGATTATGTAGCATCACTGTGCATGTTAGCTTCCTTATCCACCGTTTGCTCGAAATTATAAGATCTATATTTACTCTTACATAAATGTAGAATAATCCCAATGGTTATGAAGTTCTGGATTGCTCTTGTAATTACCTGTTGTCATGTACTCCCTCCGTATCGAATTACTTGTTGCTCAATTGGATGTATTTAGAACTAAAATAGTGCTAGATACATTCATTTCAGCGACAAGTAATTCCGGACAGAGGTAGTATTACTGTACTTACATTGAGAGATAGTTGATTGTTTGGCATTACTCTGCATCTTATCTGCCCCGCCCTCCATTTTCTCCAAATTATTAGATCTACATTTACTCTTACCAAAATGTTAAATAAAGCCAATGCCACTACACAAGTTGAGGTCTGCATTCCTCTTGTTAGTACCATTTGCCTTGTAACGCTGTACTTAATTGATAGCTATTTGATTATGTATCATCACTCTGCATCTGAGCTTCATTATCCTCTATTTCTTCCAATATTATTAGATCTATATTTACTCTTCAAAAAATGTAGAATAAAGGCAACGCTTATGAAGAAGTTTCTTTGGGGAATTTCTTGAATTATCATTCCATTGACATGGAGAAGGGCTTTGTCGAGCCCATGTTAACATGTAATGTAAGTCCATCCTTCTCAAGCCTTCAAACTTTGTTCTAGTATAGATTTGGATAGGCATCATTTCCTCCACTGATTTTTACTTTGGTGTTTGCATCAGATTGCATGTTTGCAACAACTGCCAGTTTCAAATTGTAGTTGTAAAAACGTGTTCCTTATTCATACCATTCACATTAATCAGAACTGATGCATTGATTTTCTTTAGCCCTGCATTTATGCCTGTGTTCTAGATCTCTAATCCGGTGGTGTGGTGAAGCTGCCCATGCCTGCATCATCTCATTTGCTGCTTTGTCTTAACTGATTTTGCCGATGATACGGACAATGCCGTATTATGTTAATGCTATTTTAAATTGTATCTCTGAATTTGCCAATATAAAATGGGATGGAATTGTCACACACTGAGCATCGTTGCTTATATATTTGTGAAACTTGTTCTCTGTCTCCTTCTTTCCCTTTCAGATTAATATCTCTGACACCAGGCAGAACTTTAGGGAAGATAGTGAGCCAAACCCATTGCTGGTACCTATCACTTATATTGCAGCGAAGAAGGTAAACCATCTTGAAGAGAGCGAGATGACCCCAAGGTTATGTCTTGATGAAGACAGTGAGTTCAAGAGACTCACCAGCAGTTGTGACACAACCTTGGTTAAGTTGCTGCCTGAATCAGTTCGACTTCTTCAGTCTCAACTTCAAGCTGAAAGACTTGGTGTAGCTCAAGTCCAACTTGAAGTACAATCTCTAACGAAGATCAAAGAGGACACCCGTGCGTGCTTTATAGCTATGCGACTAGAGCTAGAGGATTTAACGTTCAGATAACTGAGGTCTCATCAGTTTGTTCAGCTCATTGCACTGCAACACCGGGGTAGGTGAGGGTGTCCTGGACTAGGGGGTACTCGGGCCGCCGGCCTATCTCTCATGGGCCGGACTGGTGGGCCGCTCTCTACTCGTCGATGGAAGGCCGGATTGTGGGCGACCCCGTGTATCAGAAGGAAACCTCCGAAGACTTGGCGTCTCCTCCAAGGAATAGTTGGCGTGACCGACATGTGTGTCTCCTAATGGTAACCGACTATGTGTAACCCTAGGACCCCCTGGTGTCTATATAAACCAGGAGGTTTAGTCCGTAGAGGGAATAATCATTCATAGCCCATCTGATCTCGAGGTAGATCATCTCTGTAACCTTCATACAATCACATCAATACAATCAAGCAGGACGTAGGGTATTACCTCCTCGAGAGGGCCCAAACCTGGGTAAATCGCTGTCTCTACGTTCCCTGTTACCATCGACTCCTTGACCCATAGTTCGGATCCCCTACCCGAGATCTGTCGGTTTTGGTACCGACATTGGTGCTTTCATTGAGAGTTCTGTCGTGGGTCGCCTAGGATCAATGGCTCGTCTTCCCCGGACAGCTCTTCGGCGATGCAATCTACAGCGGGGACATCTTCGTCTGCGGACAGCCCTTCTCTTCAGCGATGGAATCCGTAGCGGGGATATCTTCATCCCCGGACAGCTCTTCGCGTTCGGCAGCATTGTGCTGCACGCCGATCCAACCGGTCACCTCGACCAGGTCGCCAGCTTCGCCCCCGAGCAGGAGATCAGGTTCGGCAGCCTTGAGTACGTCGCCGATGCTCGAGGCGATCTGGTCTTCACTGGGTTCTCGGCTCCACCCGAGGGACCAACCAATCCCGAGGCCTTGACCTCGGATCCCTTCCCCGCCCCCGTCCCCAGGGCGGGCCTCAGTTCGGATCTGACCTCGAGTTTGGATCCGGCCCTAGCGCCAGAAAACCAAGGGTCACCCTTGGCCGAACACACTCCCATTATCGGCGCGCCGGAGTTCAACTCCGATGGCTGCCCGAACATAGATCCGGTGGACTTCTCGGTTTTAAACGAGATGTTAGACCGTATCCAGAAGATAAATATCGCGGATGGCCCGTCCTCGGACCAGGAGCAGGTCGGACAGGAGGCCAGCCACGGGGAATTTTGCGTCCCACCCACCACCCACCTGGTAACCACTGTCGAGGATTTAACCGACATGCTGGACTACGCCTCCGAGGAGGCCGACGACATGGACGAGGATATCGACATCCCGCCCTATGAGGCTCCTTCCCTTGCCACTTCCAACACCGGAAAGTGGACCGCCACCTCCACCTATGATGTCTACATGGTCGATACCCCCAAGGACGGCGATGGTCCCACCGAAGAACCGCCCAGGCGCCGACGACGGCGAGCCAGAGGGCGGGGAAAGGGCAAGGAAGATCACACAAACACGAACGGCACCAGAGATACCGAGACTCCGGACAACTTGGAGGAGCTCGGCAACAACACCCCCGAGCAGCGCCGTGATGCCCCTGAAGGGCATGAGGACCAGGGTGATCATGAGGACCAGGGTGACCCCGAGGATCTCGAGGATTCCGAGGACAGTAATTACCTCCCTCCGTCCGAAGAGGAGGAAAGCCTCGGACCCGAAGATTTTATTATCCCAGAGGATCCCCTGGATCAAGAGCAGTTCAAACGGCAGCTCATCGCCACTGCCCGAAGCTTGAAGAAGAAGCAACAACAGTTAAAAGCCGAGCAAGATACGCTCAATGACAGGTGGACGATGGTCTTAGCTGCCGAAGAAGGCCTTGACGATCAACGTCAGGGTCCATACAAGAGTTACCCACGACGGCGCCTACTCCCAGAATTTGAGGATGAGGCCCTTGAGCCCATGCCTCCCAGACGAACTTATGCAAACCAGCCCGATCGCCCCCCTCGAGGATGGGATAGACCGGCTATGGAAACCGAACTTCCCCCTGCACCCCCTCGAGGACGGGACAGGCCGGCCGTGGACGCTAACCTCCCAACCGCCGCCCCTCGAGGACGGGATAGGGCGGCCAATGAAGCCGAATACCCACCCGCGCCTCCTCGCCGAGCAGGAAAAGACCCGGTTCAACCGAATGACCGATACGATCTGCGCCATGACCTGAACGCCCGAGGGATCCAGTCCAGATCCATCTACGGATCCACAGGATACGCGCTCGCTGGACGGGATGGATACCAAGCCTGGCGCGACAGGAACGACAGAGCTCGGGAGCAGCAACGTGCTCGGATGACAACCGATCTCCGACGCGATGTGGCCCGGGCTAGGGGCGCCGCACACCCAATGTGTTTCACCGATGAAGTGATGCAGCATCAGTTCCCCGAAGGGTTTAAACCCGTCAATATAGAATCCTACGATGGAACAACTGACCCGGCCGTATGGATTGAGGATTTTCTCCTCCACATTCACATGGCCCGCGGAGATGATCTCCACGCTATTAAGTACCTACCGTTGAAACTCAAGGGACCGGCAAGGCACTGGCTGAACAGCCTACCCGAAAACTCCATCGGGAGCTGGGAAGAGCTCGAGGATGCATTCCGAGCTAACTTTCAAGGGACCTATGTTCGGCCACCGGACGCCGATGACCTGAGCCATGTTATTCAGCAGCCCGGAGAGTCAGCCCGACAATTCTGGAATCGGTTTTTAACCAAGAAAAACCAAATCGTCGACTGTCCGGACGCCGAAGCTATTGCGGCATTCAAACACAGTATTCGGGATGAGTGGCTCGCCCGTCAGCTCGGCCAGGACAAGCCGAGAACGATGTCGGCCCTTACCTCTCTAAAGGGACCACCCCGAAGACCCCGGTACTTCAGAAACCCGGGACGGGAATGGAAAACCCCGGCGCAATAGGAACAATAAGCGCCGGCACTCAAACAACGGCGGTGAAGCCGATGACACAGCAGTAAACGCCGGATTCAGCGGCTCGAAGTTGGGACCACGGAAAAAACCCTCTAAAGGGACCCGGGATGGCCCATCTGTGCTTGATAGAATATTGGATCAGCCCTGCCAGATTCACGGCACTCCTGACAAGCCTGCCAACCACACCAACCGTAATTGTTGGGTAATCAAGCAGGCCGGCAAGGCCACAGCCGAAGAACAGGGCAAGGGCCCCCGCAGCGAGGATGACGACAAACCTCGCAGCTCGAAGAACGGAGGCCAAAAGCAGTTCCCTCCAGAGGTCAAAACCGTGAACATGATCTACGTCACACATATACCGAAGAAGGAGCGGAAACGCGCGCTTCGGGATGTCTACGCCTTAGAGCCAGTAGCCCCGAAATTCAACCCATGGTCGGCTTGCCTGATCACGTTCGACCGCCGACACCATCCGACCAGTATACGTCATGGAGGTACGGCGGCTCTGGTGCTTGACCCCATTGTGGACGGGTTTCACCTCACCAGGGTCCTTATGGACGGAGGTAGCAGTCTTAACCTGCTTTACTCAGATACAGTGAGGAAGATGGGGATCGACCCGTCAAGGATCAAACCCAGCAACACCACCTTTAAAGGTGTAATCCCAGGCGTCGAGGCACGCTGCTTGGGATCCGTGACTTTGGAAGTAGTCTTCGGCTCACTCGATAACTTCCGCGCCGAGGACTTGATCTTCGATATTGTCCCTTTCCACAGCGGTTATCACGCACTCCTCAGACGAACTGCGTTTGCCCGCTTTAACGCCGTCCCGCACTATGCGTACCTGAAACTCAAGATGCCAGGACCAAGGGGCGTTATTACCATTAATGGTAATATGGAGCGCTCGCTCCGAACTGAGGAACAAACTGCGGCTCTAGCCGCCGAAGAGGCGTCGCACGCCCAATACTCCGCCAAGACACTGGACGCACGCAAGCGCTCCCATGCTGCAACCTCGGTCCTGGAACCCTCCCATGCTCCCTCTAAATAGGGGCACGCGCCCCATAGCACGGCCCACATAATCGCAAAATACGAACCTCGAGTGCACAATTCCGCGCTCAAAATTCCATGGGCAGCTGTGGGGACACATGACACAAAGGCCGAGAGCCCGGTTCGACCGAGCAATGGCCAGTAAATGTCTTTTGACTCAACATCGACAACGGGCACCATCTAGGGCCTGATTAGTGTCATACTGACACACCACGGCAGCTTCTCAAAACCCTTTCCCAAGGGCTCGTCCACCAAACATTGCTACCTTCGTCGAACACACGGTCGATAGCTTCGCTCACACGGATGCTTCTTCAAAGAGCAAAGGCGCAGACGTGCAGCAGGGCGAAGTAGGGACGTCAAACCACTCATAAAGGCCCTATGTAAACCTTTACATTAATGTATTTATTTAAAAAGTATCTATCAAAGTTACTTCGGCAATCCGGATTGTACGGTTGGACGTCACATATTCAAAGGAAATAAAGGCCAATCTCTATTTGGTCATTGTGCATTCATGTTGCCTATTCCTTTCCGTTTTTCAAGCCGAAGTAAACTATTACGATACGCCACTTCTTGTAACCGGCTAATAGACCGGGGGCTCGAACATCATTCTTGCCTCAAAACTTCTCCGGGCACCTATTTTATGTGCTTGGCGTCATGGATATTGCATTATATGAATCAGTTCCGAATTGGGTCTTCGGTCAATAGTTGGGTTACCCGGCTCCTGTGTTTACCCCCTTACGTTCCGCACTGTTCGGCTAAGAGGGTGAAGGGAGAACCACTGTGATTGTACTTCTAGCTAGCCTGGTCAAGTACCTCAGTGGAGAAAGCTGAAAACTGACTGTCCCAATAAGCAAGAACTGGTCGGCGATCCGATGACTTGTGTCAAACCATAAATCGTTGGAGGTTAGTCCGTGTTATACGAAGGGTTCTCTGTTACAGAAACCATGTGATGCTGGTGTCAACCACGGCTTGTCCGAATATCACACACACTGGGAGGTAATCACCAGCCCCCGCAGTCAAGCTCCTATGGCTAAGTGAAAGTACTAAAACCGCATAGTCTGATTGCCTTGTTTTCCGTACATACAACCGCCTCCGGGCACCGAGACGTCGGCTAAGGGTTAAAGCTGTAACGAGGAAACACCCCAGGCAGCATCTGCACTGGGGGCTGAAGCCGACGACTGGTAATTTTCAGTTCATAAACGGCCGCACAGGAGTCAAAATTAACATACAACCGGCATTATATCCCCAGCCAACCAACTTGCATTACAATAAAGCAAAAGTTTCAACTCCTTGGCTATGAGGAAATTCAATCTACTCATAGATTACATCTTTTGAGCATTGGGCTTCTATCGCCTGAGGACCCTCCATAACGGTGGGAAAGTATTGCTCGGGGTGCCTATGCTCCTTCCCTGGCGGCGGAGGTCCGGTGGCCATCTCGCCCGACTTTATCTTCGGCCAATGTACCATTGTTTTGCCGAAGGCCATCCGCGCCCCTCGATGCATGCAGAGCGCTTCCAGGCGTCGATCTGGGAAGTGGCATCGTACAGCCTCTGCACCAGACCAAAGTAGCTACTCGGCAGCGGTTCCGCCGGCCATAGCTTCATGCAGAGGTCCTTCATCATTGGCTCCGCCATCCGATGCAGCTCCATCAACTGCTTCATCTGGTTGTTGAGGAGCGGAGGATGCTCTGGCGCTTGAAATTGCGCCCAGAGCAGCCTCTGTTCGGCCCGACCCTCATTAGCAGCGAAGAATCTGGCCGCGTCCGCCGCACTCTTCGGGAGGTCCGCAAAGGCGCCTGGGGAACGCCATACTCACGTGAGCAACGCGAACCTGTTACCTCCAAATATACTTTGTAGCAAGTACGGCTTACCGTCCGCAATAAACCTAACTTGGCGGAGCTCTTCTTGGTAGCCGCGCGCCTCTGTCCGCGCTTCCTTAGCCACCGCCACTAACGAGGTCAGCTCGGCGGCTTGCTCCTTATTCTTCTGCTCGAGGGCCTCACACCTTGCGACGGCATCCCCGAGCTCTTGCTGCACCTCCAGCACCCTGGCCTCGTGCTTCTCACTAACGGTTCTCAGCGCAGCTAGCTCGGCAGCCGCTTGTTCGGCTGCAGACCTCTGCGCCGCCACTTCTAGCTGAGCCGTCCTCAGCTCGGCCTTGAGGTTTTCGACCTCCGCGGCGGCAGCTGCAGTAAAATCAGTCAACTCCGTCAGGATACCTTGAACCCTGCTTACAACAAAAGCGGTTGCAATCTTGGCTACAGCTTGGACTTGCCTTGCGCATCGTCGAACCTCCTGTTCACCAGGCTTAGGTCGTCCTCAGAGCTTTTCAGCTTCCGATTCAGCTCGGCCAACTCCTCGGCGTTGGCGGCTGCGGCCGAAGATGACACATGTGCATTATCCTACGCAGGTTAGTACCCGAGATATTGATTTTCGATCCTTTGACTGGCTTTGTTCAAAACCAATCAGAGTCTCGGGGGCTACTGTGTATGAGGCTATACATTTACACAAAAGAATTTTTCTAAGGAGAAATCATTACTTCGCTCACCTTGAAGCCGGTAAGAAGGCCACTAAAAGCCTCCTTCAGTCCGTTGTCCACGGACCGAATACTTTGCAACACCGCGCCCATAAGGGCACGGTGCTCTTCGGCAATAGAGGAGCTGGTTAGAACATCCTCCATCTCATCCGGCCACCCGGTTGACGCCCGCTCTGGGGCAGGCGGCGGTGGCGGCGGTGCCTCGGCTCCTTCCCTTTCGAAGTCCGGGGCGCCGGACTCCGGACGCCTTGACGTCTCAGGAGTCGTCTTCCGAGAGAGCTTGGCTCGTCCGAGCTCCTCTTTGTTCACCAGAGGGGCCCTCCCCTCTTGGTCTTCGGCGACCGAGGTGTTCACCTCGGCCATGATAGTATCGCCTCCTCCCCCTGTACGTGGCACGGGAGGAGTCCTCCTCGACAGGACCTCCTCGGCCTCCTTGACGATTGGGGAAGGCGAGGCGAGGGATCCAGAGCTGCTCTCCGCTAGCGCTGCCGGTGGAGAATCTTCCTCCGAAGCTCGGTCGGTGGGGAGATCGCGCAGCGGGCTGCAAAATTACAAACGGAAACATGATCAGTATCAAACCCAGTTCGGTTAAAGACGGTCAAGCGGTTGCTAGAGCGCGTACCTTTGAGCCTGCGGCTTGGCCCTGGGAATTTTCTGAGGAACCTCCTCAAAGGCCTCAGAATCCTCGGCAGAAGCCGAGCTATCGCCGGATAAGGCTACCTTGGCCTTGTGCGGTCTTTTGGAAGCGGGTTGGGGTGGCTCCTCCTCGGCATCCTCGGACGCCGCCCTTTTCCCTGTTCGGGAGGAATCGTCTTCCTCCCCGTCCTCTCCCTGCTCCTTCTCCTCCTCCTGCACGGAGGGAGCATTGGTGTCCCTAGATCTAGCACCCGGGGGTCATCGGGACCAGAGGCCCTCTCTGGCCTCCCTCTGCTGGTCTTTCTTTTTCTCCTTCTCCGGGACCTCGTATGGCTCCGCGGCCAGCATGGCCGTCAGCAAGGACGTCCTAGGTCCCTCTGGCAGTGGCGCTGGACTGTCGATCCGCTGGGCCTTCTTCAGCCATTTTTGCGGATGAGAAAATAAAAAAGCTAAGTACCTTATTAAAAGGGAACAGTTCGGATACAAGAACATTGCTAATCATACCTCCCGTGGGGGGTTTGCGGCGTCGAGTCCGACGTCCTCCTCCATGGCCGGCCATTCCTTCTGCGGCTTGAACAACGCCTTCCATAGTTGAGTGTGGGAGGTGCGGAAGAAGCTACGCACGGTGACTGGGTCTTCGGGCTTATAGGCCCACATGGGGGAAGCCCTGTCTTGGAATGGAAGGATTTGGCGGCCGAGCATAATCTGGATCACGTTGACCAGCTCGACGCCCTTCTCTATCATTTTGGAGATCCGGCTCTACAGCAGCACCACCTCCTTATTCGACCCCCAGTCAAGGCCCTTCTTGGTCCATGAGACCAGCCTTGTGGGGGGTCCAGGTCAGAAGGACGGAATCGCCTCCCAGTCTGCGCCCCTCGGCTCTGTGATATAGAACCATTCCTTTTGCCAGATCTTGATGGTCTTGATGAAGGTACCGTCTGGCCACTCCACTCGCGGAAGCTTGCTAACCATCGCCCCCCCCCCCCCCGCAGTCCGCCTGCTGGCCATCTACTATCTTCGGCTTGACGTTGAAGATCTTCAGCCACAGGCCGAAGTGTGGCCGGACCCGGAGAAAGGCCTCGCAGATGATGATGAAGGCTGAGATGTGGAGGATGGAGTTCGGCGCGAGGTCGTGGAAGTCGAGTCCGTAGAAGAACATGAGGCCCCTGACGAAGGGGTGAAGGGGGAAACCCAAACCCCAGATGAAGTGGGGCACGAACACCACCCTCTCGCCCGGCTGCGGCGTGGGGATGGCCTGGCCCGCCTCCGGAGCACGGTGGGCGACGTTGGCCGGAAGGTAGCCCGCACTCTTCAACTCCAAGATGGCGCTGTTGGTGACGCTAGAGGCCTCCCACTTGCCCTTGGATCCCGAACCCGCCATTTCTGAATTGGGCGGATGGTTGGAAGGGCTCTTGAAAGGGAAAATGGATCTAGACGCTGGAGCTCAAGAGACGAGGAAGGCAATGGAAAAAGGGGGAAATGAGAGCGTACGAAAGGAACAAAGGTTGTGCCCCTTTTATGGGCTGTAAAACCCACGGTCCCTTTACTGCGCCACAGTCCTCGCTATTTCCCCGTGTAACTTTGCCATTATGTGCGCATGGGGTGAGGCGGGTTATTGATCATATCCCTTAAAAATAGGACACGATCTCCATATCGATGGGATGTGCCAATGAAAACTGCCTCGAACCGCGAATCGAGTTTTTCATAAACAAACTCGCGGTCGTGGCATGGTGTGACCCTTCAGTAAAAGTTGTCAGATGAAAACATTGTTCGCACCAAACCGGCTAGCCTTCGGGGCTAAGTTATTATTGTACTTCGTTACCGGGGTATAGTTCAGCGCATATACGACCGGGCAACGCTTGAGAATACAATTCGGAGTGATACAGGCCTGTTACTGGCGTCACAGAAGAAAGGGAACTGGTCTACAAAGCCAATTATGTTTGGCACCTACCTCGGCTTCGAAGACTAGTTCGGGGGCTACTGAGGGTGTCCTGTACTAGGGGTACTCGGGCCACCGGCCTATCTCTCATGGGCCGGACTGGTGGGCCGCTCTCTACTCGTCGATGGAAGGCCGGATTGTGGGCGACCCCGTGTATCAGAAGGAAACCTCCGAAGACTTGGCGTCTCCTCCAAGGAATAGTTGGCATGACCGACATGTGTGTCTCCTGATGGTAACCGACTATGTGTAACCCTAGGACCCCCTGGTGTCTATATAAACCAGGAGGTTTAGTCCGTAGAGGGAATAATCATTCATAACCTAGGGTTTAGCCCATCTGATCTCGAGGTAGATCATCTCTGTAACCTTCATACAATCACATCAATACAATCAAGCAGGACGTAGGGTATTACCTCCTCGAGAGGGCCCGAACCTGGGTAAATCACTGTCTCTACGGTCCCTGTTACCATCGACTCCTTGACCCATAGTTCGGATCCCCTACCCGAGATCTGCCGGTTTTGGTACCGACAGTAGGACTAACGTTTCTTGAACTGTGTTGAAGTGATGTTGGTTTTGTCTATTATTTTGTCGGCGCATTTTTTTGCACTGTTGGCGACCATTGATGCCCAGTGTATGTAATATGCGGTCTGGTTGCCCTTTGTTATCACTGGTGGCGAACTTTGATGCCCAGTGGATGTAATATTCTGTAATTTCTTTATTGTATAGTCTAGGTTTATTCTTAGTCGGTATGCTATAATTTAGGCTGGTAGCTTCAACGGAGCTCAATGGCCCAATACATTATCGGTCTGTCAGCGGTACATAAAAAGAAATTATGCTACCCAAATGGGCCGGGCCGTAACTAGTTATATATGGGCCGGAAAGTCAGCCTATAATCATCTCGGGTCATTATTAGGCCTAAACATAAAGTAGTTTTCAGCCTTTAATAGGCCGAGTAAAATGTGGGCCGCAGCCAAAAATTTCCCTGGGCTTTTAACAAGCTGAAAAGGAGATTGGGCTTGAATTGAGCCAAACAATTCATCAGCCGGAAGTAGGCCGAAACATCCGTAGGCCCATGATTGGCCCAATTGCATACGAGCCGTTAACAGGCCAAAATTTATCACGGCCCTTGGTTAGCCCAATAAAATTATGGGCTGTAAGCAGGCCGGATGCAAAGTAGACCATAATTTGGCCCAACTATGTCATGGGCCTTTAACAAGCCGTTAGTCAGGTTGGGCTAAAATTTATCCACGAAGAGTACGGGCCGTTAAGAGGCCGAAAGTCACTTCGGACTAGAAATCGGCTCACTTGCAGCACAGGCTGTTAAATGGCCGAAAGTTAAACTGGGCCAAAAACGGCCCATATGCAGCAACGGCGGCTAACAGGCCGAAATGAATATCGGGCCGAACTGTTAAACGGGCCTTTAACAGGCCGAGATACAAACCGGGCCTACAATGGGCCCAAAAGCACAGTGGCCTGTTAATGGGCCGTATCTGTTATGGGCCGTAATTTGGCACAAAGCACGATCTGATATGGGCCGTAATTTGGCCCAAACCATGGCAGGCTGTTAACGGGCCGGTCCACTAGTGTCCATGAAGGCATCCTTGAGCGCTTCCCAGCTTCCAATTGAATGAGGAGGCAGGCTATTCAGCCAATGCCTAGCCGGCCCCTTTAATTTGAGCGGTAGATATTTGATGGCGTGGAGGTCGTCTCCATGTGCCATGTGGATGTGGAGAAGGAAATCTTTGATCCACACCGCTGGGTCGGTAGTACCATTGTATGACTCGATGTTGATGGGTTTAAACCCATCAGGGAACTGGTGTTCCATTACCCTATCTATAAAATAGATCGGGTGAGCGGGATCTCGGAACCGAGCAGACTCGCGTCAGACGTCGGGAGATATCCGCGTATAAGCTTGTTCCCGAGCTCGGCCGTTCCTGTCCATCCAGGCGTCGTAGCCATCGAGCCCGGCCGGTGCGCATCCTCTTGATCCGTAGATGGACCGAGAAGGTGCCCGGTTTGCCTCTATCTGGCGTTGTCCGTCGTAAGGCTCGGGGTAGTCAACGGGGTCCTTGCCGTAACGGTGTGTTGTTGTTTGGGTGTGTAAATTTTCTCGTACTGGCCTGTCGCGCCCTCTAGGGGGGCGGTCAGGTTCATCCGCCCGTTCGCGTGTTAAGAGCATGTCGTCGGCTAACTCTTCATCGAATTCAGGTGGCAAACGCCTACGGGGGTAAGATTTAGGCGCGCTATGGAGCCGTTCCTCGAGGTCTTGCTCGGCCGAGAGTATCTCGACCCACTTATCATTCAGCGCATCTTGATTGGCTTGCAGCTGTTGCTGCTTCCGTTTCATGTTTTGGGCGATGGCCACGAGGCATCGTCAGAACCGTTCTTGCTCAAAGGGGTCTTCGGGGACTATAAAGTCCTCGGTGCCCAGGCTCTCATCCTCTTCGGACTGAGGTAAGTAATTATAATCAGCCCCTTCAAAGAGGTCATCGGGGTCCTCGTCCTCGGGGATTCCCGCAGGGCTATGCGGCCGCCCTGGGGAGGCTTGAGGATCCTCTCCTGGGTCATCGGCTTCATCTGCCACGCGCCAGTGTTGGTGGCAGTGGCGTTGTGCCCGCTGGGGTCCCCGTTGGTACCTCGCCCACGCCTTCACCGATGTCTTGATGGGGGTTTTGGGGTATCCACCATGTACACGTCATAGGTGGAGGTTGCCATCCACCTGCTGGTGTTGACCAGTGGCGTGGTGGTTTCTGCAGGGCCGTCGACGTCTTCATCCATGTCGGTGGCATCATCGTAGTCTAACACGTCGGTTAAGTCATCGACCGTGGCGACTAGATGGTGGTGGGTGGGATGTAAATTTCCCGATCGTCGGTTTTAAGTCCGATCTTATCATAGACCGAAGTCTGACTATTTGAGATTGATAAGCTCTAGATCCGATCTAGCATCTCGTTTAGGTGCGATAGCTCCTCGGGATCCATGGCCTGGCTATAAGCCGGGCTGACTTGAAGCATGACTGGTAGATCGCCTAATGCGTCTTTGGCCTCGTGCGGGGCTGGGGTTGATCCCGGATCTGTCACCCAAGCCAGCTCTAGATCCGATGTAGTATCTGAGGTGGCGTCTGGAGTGGCATCGTGGCTTGATGCCAGGATGGGGCTGTCCGTGGTGGAGGTAGTCGATTCCTCCTCAGGGTCCTGTAGGGGCAAGGCGCTTGATCCGACATCCTCGAAGGAGATCGGTTCCGGGGCCGAGCCCCCGATGTCCACTAAGCCCTCAATCCGGCCTGGCGTCCAACTGGTAAGGACGAGCTCTCCGTGGGAATCCGCGGTGTACTCCAAGCCTCCAAACGTTAAGACGTGATCCGGAGCATAATTCTCGACGAAAGCTAGATGGCCCGAAGAGTCAGCGCAAAAGACCATGCTGCCAAAAACGAATAACTGGACGAGGATGAAGATGTCCCCGTAGCTGGAGCCGCAGTTGATCTTCAGGTGAGCCATCGATCCGTTGTTGATCTCACAACGGAACTCTCAATGAAAGCACCAGTGTCGGTGTAAAAACCGGCTGACCTCGGGGTAGGGGGACCCGACCTGTGGATCTCGGATCAATGGTAACAGGGATGAAGGAGACAGTGTTTACCCAGGTTTGGGCCCACTCTATGGAGGTAAAACCCTACGTCCTGCTCTTGTTTATATTGATGATGAAGTATCGAGTACAAGCTTGATCTACCTCGAGATCGTAATAAGTCTAACCCTAGGGCTAGGTGGATGGTAATTATGATTCCGTGTCCTCTACAGGCTAAACCCTCCGGCTTATATACACGCCAGGTAGGGCATCTAGGGTTACATAGGCGGTATCCACGGGTGCGTATGGAGGCGGTAGGAGATGTCTTGGGGTATACTCCAAGTCTTCAGCGGATGCAGTCTTGATCACGTCACGGCTTTCGGAGTCCATCTAGATGAGAATAGGGCCTTCGGGCCCAGCCCGAGGACTATGGGCCATCTAGGTTGGTACCCCCTAGTCCAGGACACCGTCACTTCCTCTTTGGGGAAAAACCCAACGCAGCTCACAAGTAGCACTCCTCTTCTTCCTTGACGTTGTCTCGTATCATTGCAATCTCCATTTCTTGATAGTAGTCCTCAACCGACTTTGTGCCTTGTTTGAGGAGTTGTAGCTTCTTGAAGAGATCACGGTTGTAGTGGGTAGGCACAAAGCAAGCTCGCATGATTTCCTTCATTTGGTTCCAAGTCGTGATCGGTGGCTTGCCTTTTTCCCTTCTCCTCTCAATCACTTGTTCCCAACAAATGACAACATAATCTTGGAATTCAAGGAGGCCATTGCGATCTTCTTTTCCTCTTCATAGTTGTGAAGACGGAATATCTTGTCCACTTTTAAGGCCCATGAGAGGTAGTCTTCGAGGTCGGTGCTTCTGGAGAATTTGGGCATGGTGAACTTGAGCTTGCCATAGTGTTGCTCCTCATTATGATGGTTGTGATGATGATGTCGCTCATGTCTTGGAGGAGGGTGTTGAACCTCTTGCTCCTCATAGTTAGCATGATTTTGTGGGTGAGGAATTCTTTCCCGGTTCCTCCTTTCTTGTCGCTCTTGTAGGCGAGCGGTTTCATCTTGTTGCTCGTAGCGTGGCGCGTCTTCTTCCTCACACACTCTTTGATTGAGCTCATGCAAGGCGTGAGTGGCTTGTCGGAGGGATCATTGTGCTTCAAGTGCTTGTTCCTCAATTCATCGTTGTTCTTGCCGAAGGGCGTCTCCGTCTTGCTCTTCTTGGCGTTGACGTTGTCTTTCTTGTGCTTGGTCATCTTGCTCTTGGCAGCGATGTCGTTTAGACTCACGAAGGCGGTCTTGCAAACCATTACAATGGAATGGGTTTTGTGAAGCTTGATGATCTTGTCGGTCATCTCAAAGATGATAACGAGGTCATGGAAGACTTGCGTCAGAAGAGGTGTCTGAAGAGTGGCGGCTTGAGTGATGCCGTCTTGACGATGAAGATGTGGAAGAAGCACGGTTCATCATCATGGTACAAAACACTTCCATTTGGGTGGATAGCTTGGCATCAAGATAGTCTCGTGTTCTTGCTTCGGATTGGCGCAAGTCGGTGGCGAGTTGTTCGATGCGGTTGCCCAAAGCTTCATTTTCTTGATGCAAGGCTCGTTGGATGCCAAAAAGATGAGGCTTGTTGACGTAGTTGGTAATTGCTTCTTGCTCATCAAAGAGCGGATTTGAAGTGCTTGTCCTATCCATCATGCTCAAGCAAATATGAGTGGAAGAAAGAGAAGAACAATACCAAATTTACCTTTCCAGATGTTGAAGATGGATCGTTGATCACTCAATATGTTATTATGGAAGTAGTAGAATTGGTACCAGATCTTGTCAATCTCACACCTACACAAGTAAGGCTTATCGAGTAGCTTGCTTAGGATGAGTGGCACAAAATTCAAGCAAGTGTTAGTCAAGATATTGATAATGTTGAGGAAGATTCACAAATTGCATGTAAAGCAAATAGATCAAAACCTATGATATCACTTGGAACACACACACATGGAAGATAAATGGGATCCGTGCAACCAAGGAATGAGCACAAAATGTGTTACCATGGAAAACGCTCGTGTTGCACGAATACAAGAGAAACTCTAGCACGATTGCTCAATGGGCACGATACGTACTTGTGCACAATCTTTGAGAGACAAAATGTGTCGTTCTTCTATCCCAAGTATGCTATGTATGTATGATCCGAGATGATCTATGTTATGCAATGTGGCTTGATGCTATTGCTTAGAAGCTCTTTGTGTTCTTTTTATTTTGCTTAAAAGCTTGTTCTCCTTCTTTCTTTTTTTGTATGATGCTTTGCCACGTATGCGAAATGCACAATCCAATATAGCAATGATGTATGCTCGGGGAACTTATGACACAGTAGATGAGAAGGAGATATGAGCACGCTGCGTATGTATCACTAAAGTGCACAAGTAACGTAGCCCGACAATTCTCAAGTGGCTAGTCTCCGTGGGCAAGTTACGCAAATGGCTTGGGGTTATCAATGCAATGGCAAGGAAATATGCAAAGATGCCGTCGGATTTACCGTCCTTGCTTACGGTCGCAGTGTCAAATGGTGAAGCAGTCGTTGTCGATGTCGAGTCCGTGGCGATGATGAGTGGCAGTGGTGTTGATGTTGAACCATCCCTAAGTAGCCGAAACACCTTAGGAAACGGACAACCGCAACTCAAAATCTCAAATACCAATGGTCAAATGGTGGTAGCAGAAGTTGGGGTGGTGTTGCGAAAGTTTGGTGGGATTGGGGAAGGCTAATGGTGGGTCTCGGGGCTGGTAATGCCGAAGTGATGGCGGTGGGCGGTTTTTTTTTTGGAATTTTTAGTTTCGGCAGTTGAAGCTGGATGATCCGAGTGGGGTTCCGGATCATCCGGGCAGGTCAACCATAGCGATTTGGGGCTCGGGATAAACATGAAAATGGAAGGGAGAAAAAAATTGGGGCGGACTTGGGGTGGATGTCATGGTGGGATGGTGGGGAATGGAAGGGGAAGGTTAGATCCACTTGCTAAACAACAAATTCGTGGATCCAACAAAATGCAAAAAAATGGTAGGGCTATTTTTGGTGGGTATTTTCAAAATTGGACAAAGAGCTACAAAAATAGGCTAGCAAATAGGGGGATGAGACTCCAAGATGTAAATCAACCTATGCTCTGATCCAAGATGATGTAGGCTGTAACCCTAGGTGGTGATCTTATTCACACTTGGAGGGGGGAGAGGGAACAATCAAGCACAAACACAAGAGGAAAACACTCACATGACAAGATCTAAGGTCACACATCCACTAAATCCATATACACATACAAGATTCAAGATCCAAATCTAACAAGAGGAAATAGCAAAGGGTAGTTCTTCCCAATCCCTAGAGGAATTGAGGTCTTGATGTTAGTCTTCTCCAATCCCTAGGGGAGGAGGTCTTGATATCCACTTCGGGATCTTCTCCTAAGAGATCTTGATCTCCAAGGGGAGAGGTAGATGAGCAAAGCTCTCTCTAGATCATAAGATATGCTTTGCTAACCCTAAAATGGAGGTAGGAGACGGATATTTATAGTCTAAGTGAGGGAAGGGGTACATGGGCCTCGGCCCAAGTTATGTGCGCATGCAAAGGCCGAATGATCCAGGTGGTTACCCGGATGATCCGGGCAATGTCCAGATGATCCGGGTGGTCACCTAGATGATCCGGCTAGGTCGCTGCTGCTGTTGCTGGGTCGGATGTCCAGGCCCTTGTCCGGACGTCCGGGCTTCGTCCGGATGATCTGGGTGGAGTCCTGGATGATCCAGCTCCACGGAGAGGCTACGGGTGTCTTCGGGCGCTCTAGCTAGATCGTCCGGGAGGGCGTCCGGATCGTCCTGGCTTCGTCCAGGAGGAGGTCCGGATCATCCGGGTAAGTGCAGACTTGTCCCGTTTGCTCTCCGTCTTCACGTTCTTCTTCCTCCATCGCTTAGCCTTGGTCCTTAGCTCCTCCATTGCTGGCTTCTTAGTACCCGAGTACGCAAAGTGTCTCCGCTTGAGGTAGTAGCCATGTCTCATGTGATTCGAAAGGGAGTTGAACAAGGAGGGAGTTCACCTCGGTTTTGATAGCTCTTGCACGAGACCTTGTCATTGGTCTACTTGGTGCCTTGTGTGATGATGACGTGTCCATGGGGAGGACCGAAGGATGCTCCGCATCACACAACCTTTTGGCCAAGATATTTATTGCGCAATAAGGTTAGTCAGACGCCGCCCTCAGTAAGTAGTTTGAACAACTATTTACTGAGTAAGGCATCATTTTTGACCTGAAGGTCATGAATACCAAGACCACCTAGGTCTTTTGGCCTACAAAACCACACTCCATTTGGTTAGTTGCTGTTTTTTTCTTTTCACCGTCTCCTTGCCAAAAAAATCTGTATCTAAAATAATTCAGCCTCTGCAGGTCCCCTTTTGAGAGTTGCAAAAAGAGCATATAGAGAACCATATTTGTGAGGACAGAGCTAATCAAAAACCAACCGTCCTTCAACGGAGAGGAACTTGCATTTCCAACTACTTAGCCGCTTCTCTAAACAGTCTTCTACATGTTTCCATTCTGCATTAGTGAGACGCCGATAATTAGCCGGAATTCCCAAGTACTTAATTGGGATTTTTTTTGCATGATAATACGTGTCTCATTTATATAATAAGGATCATAGTACAAGTCACGTACATACCGACCTGACAAAACTGGAAAGACAGCAGAATACTAGCCTTTGCACAAAGGAACACCAGCCAAGAAAGAAAAATACAATCAAGACCGAAGAAACCTCTGAGCTTGACACCAACACTTGTCACCTGCCTCTGGCACCACCATAGCAGCCACCAAAGGAAAACATGACGGATCACCTCCTCACCCGAGCTCGACGCGGCTCCATCACTGATATGCAGCTTTGAGGACCTCCAAGGTGGCTCACCAAAGGCGAAACCATTATCGTTGAATGAATCAGACCGGGGAAACACCGAGGACACGCCATCGAACTCCAGATCTGGCACCCCCACATGACTAAGATGTCGGCGGAGGAAACCCTACCTGCCATCCACGAACCACGAACCTAGCACACGATCCACCATCATCCAAATGTCGTCGATGCAGACAACAATCTGCATCCGCTTCCGGACTACCTCCCAAGCTCCGCGTCGGTGCTGGAGCAAACGTTGTCGCAATGGCGGATCCCGAGGACACATGTCCACCACGAGGAAGTTGCCGACGCAACGCCATCCTTGCTTGAACAGACTGGTGTCCAAATCCATCGCCAACCATAGGGCCAATCACCTCATAGGGGAAGAATCTGAAGAATCTTTATTCAGTGTCACCATCACCGCCACCGAAGCCAAGACGATGAACAACCTAAAAACCAAGACTACGAGAGACTAAAAATGATCCACACTTCACTACAAAAAAAAGACACATCCGTGACATTATGGCCCAAACGAAAACTTTTTCTGTCTTCGTTGTGACACTTCTATGACAATAATTGGGACAAAAACACGTATCATCATAGATGTGGTGGGCTCCTACTTCTATGACAAAAAATTATGATAGAAAATGGGCTTTTCGTCCTAGGTGGGCCGGAGATGCACCCGCATAACATTCTTTGGGCCGTCCATGACATAAAAAATCATGGTAGAAGTGAGGGCGAGGAAATTTTCGGGGAGTTTCCCGGTTACGGTGGGCACTCGGTGGGTGGTCGGGGCCGAGCGATGCATTGTGGTTTGCGCGTTTCTCTCATACGCGTGTGTGTGTGTGAGGCGTTCGCTAAATGAACCCGAGCGAGGTGTTCAATTACTGAACCCGAGCGATCGATCGATCCCTCGCACTACTATGTACTGAACACGAGCGGTTGATCCCACTACGTACTAAAGCTGATCGATCCCTTCGCTGCTAACTGAACACGAGCGATTCCTTCGCTGCTAACTGAACCCGACCGATTCCTTCGCTGCTAACTGAACCCAAGCGATCGATTGCTGCTGCTGCTTACTGAAGCCGATCGATCGATGTGTTGCATCGAGCCCCCGTGCGAGATGTAGCCGGTTGGGTTTGCCTCTCGATGAACAGTGCCTGTTGCTGCCGCGTGCACGATACACGTAGACACGAGTCGAGACGCATCGATCGAGTCGGTTGGTTAGCTGTGGATGAACAATTCATGTTGATGCCGCCCGCTTGTACGCCCCACCCCAGCCGGTGGGGGTTGGATGAACAGGACCCCGCGGTAGTAGGCGGTTGCCGCTGGATGAACAGGACCCCGAGGAGGCCACCACACCTCAGCCGGTTTGGGGTGGATGAACAGGACCCCCTGGAGGCTGGATGAACAGTAGCCGGTGGAGGCTGGAGGAAGTCAACAGTGGATGAACAGTAGCCCCGTGGAGTCCTGTTTTGTGGTACGCCACACCCCTCCCGATGAACAGGACCCCCGTTTCGACCGTAGACAGTTGGGGAGAAGTCCGTTTCCTCTATTTTGTGGTACGCCAGACCCCTCACGATGAACAGGACCCCGTTTCGACCGTAGGTGGTTGGAGAGAAGTCCGTTTCCTCCATTTTGCGGTACGCCAGACCCCCAGCCAATGAACAGGACCCCATTTCAACCGTACGCAGTCAAATAGAAGGCCGTTTCCTCCATTTTGTGGTACGCCAAACACCCAGCCGGTGAGGGTCGATGAATAGCACCCCGTTTCGGCTGTTCCGTCCAAGCCGGTTGGCTCCCGATGAACAGGACGCATTCCGACCCAGTCGGTCGCCTCCTGATGAACACGATGATGTTTCTCCATTCTGACCCAGCCGGTTGGCTGCCGATGAACAGGACACCGTTGCTACCATCCGTTGCCTCTCCATGTACACGAGCCCTGGCCATACATATGTGTGAGTACGCGTTTGAGACCCCACCCGTATGAACGTATGTGGCCGTATTCCTTGCCGTGTGGCTGTACGTACGTGTACATGATTTAGACGGGACTGTCTGAACTGATACGACGGGGGCTCAACTACGGCACGTGCTGCTACTTACTCGGCCACAGTCCATACTTGCAGAGAGACCGATCGACCAGTACGTACATACACGTTCGCGACCAGACAGACAACGCTACGTACGCTTCGATCGGGTGGGTCCCAGCTGTCAGGGAGGATAAGAAGGCACTTCCTTGCGTGCGAAGATATAGCAAGTGGGTCCCAGCTGTCAGGGGGAGGAATCATTTTTTGCGCGTAATAAGGAGGCACTTCCTTGCATGCGAAGATGTAGTTGGTGGGTCCAGCTGTCAGCCTCACCGCATACAGTCCTCTTCAGATGGCTGTCGTTCATTGACCACGTTGACTACGCTGCGCCAAGAGCACCAAGGTGGTAGACGACGGCGAGGCCTAGGAAGGGAACGACGCGGAGCCGGGGAAGACACGGCAGTGGATGCCCACGCGGAGGGGAGTATGAGGGTTGACTGGTTCGGCTGCGGTGTGAGGCTGCCATCGCCGGAGAATAACATGGGATGTGGGTGAGTACAAGAAAGGCCTGGCCAGTGGTGGGAGTAGGGTGGCCGGTGACGCCTGCGCGGCAGCACAGCCGGCCACAGGAGGCAGGAGCAGGCAGTCCTGCCGGCGCTGGTTTGGGCAGTTGGAGCAAGAAGATCAGAGATTCAAGAAGTAGCACGGCCATTGGATGAACATCCAACGGTCACTGCTGCTAGAATCGTTTGTTGACTAAGCTGACAAAGCCCTGCATACGGGTCAACTTAGTAGGCCCACAAGTCAGCCTCCATATCTGATGGGTCCCAGCTAGCAAGGGGAGGAATCATTTTTCTAGCGCGTAATAAGGAGGCACTTCCTTGCGTGCGACCATGGACCCCGTGGGTCCCAGCTTTCAGCCTCTCCACGTACAGTCCTCTTCCGATGGCTGTCGTTTGTTGACCACGTTGACGACACTGTGTCGAGAGCACCAAGGCAGTGGACGACGGCGAGGCCTAGGAAGGGAACGACCCGGGGCCAGGGAAGACGCGGCGGCGGTTGCCCACGCGGAGGGGAGTACGAGGGTTTACTGGTTCGGCTATGGTGTGAGGTGATACGTCCAATTTGCATCATGATTTCCTACTATTAATTATTATGTTTTTAATCATTATTTCACTTTATGGTACAATTCTTATGCCTTTTCTCTCTTAATTTGCAAGATTTACATGAAGAGGGAGAATGCCAGCAGCTGGAATTCTGGACCTGAAATAGCCACATCAGAGATACCTATTCTACAGAGCTCCAAGTGACCTGAAATTTCATGGAGATTTTTTATTGAATATATAAAAAATACTGGAGAAAAGAAATACTAGAGGGGACCCACCAGTTGCCCACAAGGCAACAGGGCGCGGCCCCCCTGGACGCCCTATTGCCTTGTGGGGCCCACAGCTGGTGTCTGGCCCCCTCCTTCTGCTATATAAGGTCATTTTCCCCAGAAAAATAAAGAGAAGACTTTTGGGATGAAGCGCTGCCGTCTCGAGGCGGAACCTGGGTAGGAGCTATTTTGCTCTCCGGCGGAGCGATTCCGCCAGGGATACTTCCCTCCGGGAGGGGGAAATCGAAGCCATCGACATCACCAATGATCCTCTCATCATGGGACGACCAATCTTCATCAACATCTTCACCAGCACCATCTCATGTCAAACCCTAGTTCATCTCTTGTATTCAATCTTTGTCTCAAAACCTCAGATTGGTACCTGTGGGTTGCTAGTAGTGTTGATTACATCTTGTAGTTGATGCTAGTTGGTTTATTTGGTGGAAGATTATATGTTCAGATCCTTAATGCTATTCAATACCTCTCTGATCTTGAACATGAATATGATTTGTGAGTAGTTACTTTTGTTCTTGAGGACATGAGAGAAGTCTTGTCATAAGTAATCATGTGAATTTGGTATTCGTTCGATATTTTGATGATATGTATGTTGTTGCTTCCTTTAGTGGTGTCGTGTGAACGTCGACTACATGACACATCACCATCTTTGGGCCTAAGGGAAGGAATTGTGGAGTAGTAATTAGATGATGGGTTGCTAGAGTGACAGAAGCTTAAACCCTAGTTTATGCGTTATTCCGTAAGGGGCTGATTTGGATCCATATGTTTCATGCTATGGTTAGAGTTATCTTAATTCTTCTTTCATAGTTGCGGATGCTTGCGAGAGGGGCTAATCATAAGTGGGAGGCTTTTTCAAGTAAGAACAGCACCCAAGCACCGGTCCACCCACATATCAAATTATCAAAGTAGCGAACGCAAATCAAACAAACATGATGAAAGTGACTAGATGAAATTCCCATGTGTCCTCGAGAATGCTTTGCTTATTATAAGAGATCGTTCCGGCATGTCCTTTGCTATAAAAAGGATTGGGCCACCTTGCTGCACTTATTGTTACCATTACTACTTGTTACTTGTTATGAATTATCTTGCTATCAAAACTATCTGTAAATTCTACTTTCAGTACTTGCAGAGAATACCTTGCTGAAAACCGCTTGTCATTTCCTTCTGCTCCTCGTTGGGTTCGACACTCTTACTTATCGAAAGGACTACGATTGATCCCCTATACTTGTGGGTCATCAAGACTCTCTTTTGGCACCGTTGCCGGGGAGTGAAGCGCTTTTGGTGAGTGGAATTTGGTAAGGAATCATTTCTATTACGTGCTGAAATTTATTGTCACTTGTCACTATGGAAAGTAAACCTTTGAGGCGCTAGTTCGGGGTATCTTCACCTCGACCGGAAGCAATAAGAGTTGCTCCTCAACCTATTGAACCTACTGAAAATATTTATTATGAAATCCCTTCGGGTATGATAGAGAAACTGCTAGCTAATCCTTATGCAGGAGATGGGACGGTACATCCCGATATGCACTTGATCTATGTGGATGAAATTTGTGGATTGTTTAAGCTTGCAGGTTTATCCGGAGATGGAGTTAAGAAGAAAGTATTCCCTTTATCTTTGGAGGGAACGGCATTGATGTGGTATAGGTTATGTGATGACACTGAAACATGGGACTGGAACCGGTTGAAGCTGGAATTCCACCAGAAATTTTATCCTATGCATTTGGTTCATCGTGATCAGAATTATATATATAATTTTTGGCCTCGTGAAGGAGAAAGTATCACTCAAGCTTGGGGGAGGCTTAAGTATATGTTGCACACATGCCCCAATCATGATCTCTCAAGAGAAATAATTCTTCAAAACTTTTATGCTCGGCTTTCATATAATTATCAATCCATTCTCGATACTTCTTCGGCTGGTTCCTTTATGAAGAGAACTATTGAATCCAGGTGGGATCTTCTAGAAAGAGTTAAATGTAACTCTAAGACTAGGAAATTGACAAAGGTAATGAGTCAGGTATAAATCTTGAGTTTGATTGTGTTAAATCTTTTATGGAAACTGATGCTTTTCGTAAGTTTAGTACTAAATATGGACTTGACTCTGAGATAGTAGCTACCTTTTGTGAATCTTTTGCTGCTCATGTTGATCTCCCTAAGGATAAATGGTTTAAATATCACCCACCTATTGAATTGAATGAAGAACCTGTTAGTGTTAAAGAAGAAACAATTGTTTACCATGTTGATCCAGTTATGCCTACTGCTTATATTGAGAACCTCCTTTCCCTGTTAGGATTAAGGAACATGCTAATGCTTCAACTATGGTTAATAAGAGTAATATTAGAGCACCTAGACCTTCTGAACAAATTAAACTTGGACCTAGTGTTGCAATGGTTAAATATCTTTTGGTTGATAATATCGATGGACATGTCATATATTTCTGTGATGAAGCAACTAGGATTGCTAAGCCAGACCCTAAAGATAAAAACAAACATGTAGTTGGCATGCCTGTTATTTCAGTTAAAATTGGATATCATTGCTATCATGGTTTATGTGATATTGGTGCTAGTGTGAGTGCTATTCCGTTTACTCTTTATCAAGAAGTCATGAATGATATTGCACCTGTTGAGATTAAAGATATTGATGTTACTATTAAGCTTGCAAATAGAGATACTATTTCACCACTTGGAATTGTTAGAGATGTTGAAGTCTTGTGTGGTAAGATCAAATACCCTACTGATTTTCTTGTTCTTGGATCACCACAAGATGATTTTTGTCCCATTATATTTGGTAGACCCTTCTTGAATATTGTTACCACTAAAAAATTGCTAGTGTTAATTTTGGTGAGATGTCTCATGAGTTTAATTTCTCTAAGTTTCGTAGACAACCTCATGATAAAGAATTACCCAATAAAGATGAAATTATTGGTCTTGCTTCTATTGCTGTGCCTCCTACTGATCCATTAGAACAATATTTGCTTGAGCATGAGAATGACATGAATATGAATGAAAGAAATGAAATAGATGAATTATTCTTTAAACAAGCACCTATCCTGAAACATAATTTGCCTGTTGAAACCTTGGGAGGTCCACCTCCATCCAAGGGTGAGCCTGTATTTGATTTAAAGCAATTACCTGATACTCTTAAATATGCTTATCTTGATGAAAAGAAGATATATCCTGTTATTATTAGTGCTAACCTTTCATAGCATGAAGAAAAGAGATTACTTAAAACTCTGAAGAAGCACCGTGCCGCTATTGGATATACTCTCGATGATCTTAAGGGCATCAGTCCCACTTTATGTCAGCATAAAATTCATATGGAGCCAGATGCTAAACCCGTTGTTGACCATCAAAGAAGGCTGAATCCTAGAATGAAGGATGTAGTAAGAACAGAAATATTAAAGCTTTTGGAAGCAGGTATAATTTATCCCATAGCTGATAGTAGATGGGTAAGTCATGTTCATTGTGTTCCTAAGAAAGGAGGTATTACCGTTGTTCCCAATGATAAAAATGAACTTATCCCACAAAGAATTGTAACTGGTTATAGGATGGTAATTGATTTTAGGAAATTAAATAAAGCTACTAGAAAAGATCATTACCCCTTGCCTTTTATTGATCAAATGTTAGAAAGATTGTCTAAGCATACACACTTTTGTTTCCTAGATGGTTATTCTGGTTTCTCTCAAATACCTGTGTCACCTGAAGATCAAGAGAAAACCACCTTTACTTGTCCTTTTGGAACTTATGCTTATCGTCGTATGCCTTTTGGTTTATGTAATGCACCTGCTACCTTTCAAAGATGTATGACTGCTATATTCTCTGACTATTGTGAAAAGATTGTTGAGGTTTTCATGGATGATTTTTCCGTTTATGGAACTTCTTTTGATGATTGCTTGAGCAACCTTGTCAAGTTTTGCAGAGATGTGAAGAAGCTAATCTTGTCTTGAATTGGGAGAAGTGTCACTTTATGGTGAATGAAGGTATAGTCCTTGGGCATAAAATTTCTAAAAGAGGTATTGAAGTTGATAAAGCTAAAGTTGATGCTATTGAGAAAATGCCATGTCCTAAAGATATCAAAGGTATAAAAAGTTTCCTTGGTCATGCTGGTTTCTTTAGAAGGTTTATAAAAGACTTCTCTAAAATTTCTAGACCTCTTACCAATCTCTTGCAAAAAGATGTTCCATTCGTTTTTGATAATGATTGTGTAGAAGCCTTTGAAATACTTAAGAAAGCCTTAATTTCTACACCTATTATTCAACCACCTGATTGGAACCTACCCTTTGAAATTATATGTGATGCTAGTGATTATGCTTTTGGTGCTGTTCTAGGACAAAGAGTTGATAAGAAATTAAATGTTATCCATTATGCGAGTAAAACTCTAGACATTGCTCAAAGAAATTATGCTACTACTGAGAAAGAATTTTTAGCAGTTGTGTTTGCATGTGATAAATTTAGATCCTACATTGTTGATTCCAAAGTTACTGTTCACACTGATCATGCTGCTATTAAATATCTTATGGAAAAGAAAGATGCTAAACCTAGACTTATAAGGTGGGTTCTTTTGCTACAAGAGTTTGATTTCCATATTATTGATAGAAAGGGAGCTGAGAATCCCGTAGCTGATAATTTGTCTAGAATGGAAAATGTTCTTGATGACCCACTTCCTATTGATGATAATTTTCCTGATGAACAATTAGCTGTGATAAATGCTTCTCATAATACTCCTTGGTATGCAGAGTATGCTAATTACATTGTTGCTAAATATATACCACCTAGCTTTACATACCAACAAAAGAAAAAGTTTTTCTTTGATTTAAGACAATACTTTTGGGATGACCCACATCTATATAAAGAAGGGGTAGATGGTATTATTAGACGTTGTGTACTTGAGCATGAACAGGAACATATCCTACGTAAGTGCCACTCCGAGGCATATGGAGGACACCATGTGGGAGACCGAACTGCACACAAGGTATTACAATCTGGTTTTTATTGGCCTACTCTTTTCAAGGATGCATGTAAGTTTGTCCTTTCTTGTGATGAATGTCAAAGAATTGGTAATGTTGGTAGACGTCAGGAAATGCCTATGAATTATTCACTTGTTATTGAACCATTTGATGTTTGGGGTTTTGATTATATGGGACCTTTTCCTAAATCCAACGGGTATACTCATATCTTAGTTGCTGTTGATTATGTTACTAAGTGGGTAGAAGGTATTCCAACTAGTAGTGTTGATCATAACACTTCTATTAAAATGCTTAAAGAAGTTATTTTCCCAAGGTTTGGAGTCCCTAGATATTTAATGACTGATGGTGGCTCACATTTTATTCATGGTGCTTTCCGTAAGTTGCTTGCTCAATATGATGTTAACCATAGAATTGCATCTCCTCATCATCCTCAGTCTAGTGGTCAAGTTGAATTAACTAATAGATAAATAAAATTGATTTTGTAAAAGACCATTAATAGATCCAGAAAGAATTGGTCTAAGAAACTTGATGATGCATTATGGGCTTACAGAATTGCTTATAAAAATCCTATGGGAATGTCTCCGTATAAAATGGTTTATGGAAAAGCATGTCATTTACCTCTTGAACTAGAACATAAAGCTTATTGGGAAATTAAAGAACTTAACTATGATTTTAAACTTGCCGGTGAGAAGAGGTTATTTGATATTAGCTCTCTGGATGAATGAAGAACCCAAGCCTATGAAAATGCTAAGTTGTTTAAAGAAAAAGTTAAAAGATGGCATGATAAAAGAATTCAAAAATGGGAATTCAAAGTAGGTGATCATGTTTTATTATACAATTCTCGTTTAAGATTTGTTGCAGGAAAACTTCTCTCTAAATGGGAAGGACCATATATCATCGAAGAAGTTTATCGCTCCGGAGCCATCAAAATAAATAACTCCGAAGGCAATAATCCGAGAGTGGTGAATGGACAAAGAATTAAGAATTATATTTCAGGTACTCCCATTAATGTTGAAACTAATATTATTGAAACAATGACACCAGAGGAACACATCAAAGAGTCCTTCTGGAATGCTCCAGAACCCTGAATAGGGGTAGGTATCTGATACGGTAAGTAAACCGACTCCAAAAATTTCATAAAAATTATTTCTGTCAGTTTTGGAATATTAGAAAAATTAAAAAAATAAGAAACAGCCGAGGGGACCCACGTGTTGCCCACAAGGAAACAGGGCGCGACCCCCCTGGGCATCATGTCTTCCTCTTCCTCTAACAATGTGGGAGATGACGCTTGGTTGCTGCAGATGGAGCTCGGGAGGGAGGAAGAAGTGGTTACCATGGAAGAAGATGATGGGGATTTGCTTGAGGCCACCCTCCGGCTCCCGAGAGGGGCACCCTTGCCGGCATCTCGACAATTCCAAACCCTCATCAAGCCATGAGAAGCGCTACAAGCCATGGAAGTCCAGAGGTACAAGAAGGGCTTCCCCCTAGGAGGCCCTTACACAGGTTACATCGGAACAACTTTCATAACTTGGTTCACAATTATGGGGTTGAAAATACTCCTCGTATGCACATACCCTCCAATTGGGACATCTCTCGTCCAAGTGAAAGTGATGCAGGAAAGAATGCTTGGGGGCCTGAGAATAAGCATATTATGGCCGAAGTCCAAAAGAATACAGAGATGATACAGCATGTGCTCCGGGAAATTTAGAGCCTAAAGGAGATCCTAATTAATGTCATGAAGGACAAGCCCACTACTTCACCATCACCACCATCACCGAAGAAGGAGACTTGAGTACATGGGTATGGGCACTCCCCTTGGCTTGTGCCAAGCTTGGGGGAGGCGCCCCGGTATCGTATCACCATCACTTTTTCACCATCATTATCTATCTTAGTTCGATCCTTAGTTATTTCGTGATTTAGAAGAATAAAGTTTTAGTATGATTTAGTTTTGAGTGTTTGCTTTGTGATCTATCTATCTATGTAATCGTGTGTGAAAATTAAATAATAAATAGTTTGAGTTGAGTGTTTTGCTTTTGATGATCCAATCTTAGAAATAAAGAAAGAATAAAAATAAGATCATATGCTAATCCCATGGGGAGTGATGACTTCACATAAAAGAAGTATAATTGATAAAACTTGTTGGAAGTTGACAAACATAGCATTGGTCATTGTAGCAATTCATGAAAAAGTAATAAAGGAAGAGAGGTCTCACATATAAATACACTATCTTGGACATCTTTTATGATTGTGAGCCCCCATCAAATATTCTATGTCAAGTAGTTGATGTTGGACAAGGAAGACAACGTAATGGGTTATGTTTGCTTATATTCACATAGAAGTTATATTGTTTTGGATCCTCTAACATGTGGTGTTTGCCCCCTATCTTTGCTAGCCAAAAATCCGCACCAAGTAGAGATACTACTTGTGCATCCAAAACCCTTAAACCTAGTTTCATGTCATGAGAGTCCACTATATCTACCTATGGATTGAATAAGATCCTTCAAGTAAGTTGTCATCGGTGCAAAAGCAATAAAAATTGCTCCTAAATATGTATGAACTTTTATTGTAAGGGAAAATAAGCTTTGTACGATCTTGTGATGGTGGAGCAATAAAAGCGACAGACTGCATAATAAAGGTCGCTATCACAAGGGGCAATATAAAGTGACGTTCCTTTACATTAAGAGCTTGCACATCCAAAAACAAAAGTGCATGACAACCTCTGCTTCCCTCTGCGAAGGGCCTATCTTTTACTTTATGTATTTACTTTCATGCAAGAGTCAATAGTGTTCTCCTCTATTCCGTTTTTATTTTCTCTTTTGGCAAACATCATGTGGTGGGGATTGATCCATGCATATATATCCAGTTGAATGTAGGTGATCATGAGTTATTATTGTTGACATTACCCTTGAGGTAAATACGTTGGGAGGCAAAATTATATGCCCCTATCTTTCTATGTGTTCGACTGAAACTTTTGCTCCATAAGTATGACTTGAGTGTCAGCAATCATAGAAGACTAAATGATAGTTGAGTATGTGAACTTGCTAAACAAAGCTCTTACATAGACTCTTTCTTATAATATGATGAATTGCAATTGCTTCAGTGACTGAGATCATAGTTTGTTAGTTTTCAATTTGGTTTATGGTTCATACTTTAACTTGTGGATGAATCGTCACTTTTTCATGAGAAGTTTTATGATGATATATTGCTGTTATAATAAGGATCATGATGCTCCATGTCCGTATTTTATTTTTATCGACGTCTCTCTCTCTAAACATGTGGTCATGATTATCAATTTCGACTTTTTGCTTGAGGGCAAGTGAGGTCTAAGTTTGGGGGAGTTGATACGTCCAATTTGCATCATGATTTCCTACTGTTAATTATTATGTTTTTAATCATTATTTCACTTTATGGTACAATTCTTATGCCTTTTCTCTCTTAATTTGCAAGATTTACATGAAGAGGGAAAATGCCGGCAGCTGGAATTCTGGACCTGAAATAGCCACATCAAAGATACCTATTCTACAGAGCTCCAAGTGACCTAAAATTTCACAGAGATTTTTTATTGAATATATAAAAAATACTGGAGAAAAGAAATACCAGAGGGGACCCACCAGTTGCCCACAAGGCAATAGGGCGCAGCCCCCCTAGGCGCGCCCTATTGGCTTGTGGGGCCCACAGCTGGCGTCTGGCCCCCTCCTTCTGCTATATAAGGTCATTTGCCCTGGAAAAAATAAAGAGAAGACTTTCGGGACGAAGCACCGCCGTCTCGAGGTGGAACCTGGGCAGGAGCTATTTTGCTCTCCGGCGGAGCGATTCCGCCGGGGATACTTCCCTCCGGGAGGGGGAAATCGAAGCCATCGACATCACCAACGATCCTCTCATCATGGGAGGACCAATCTTCATCAACATCTTCACCAGCACCATCTCATCTCAAACCCTAGTTCATCTCTTGTATTCAATCTTTGTCTCAAAACCTTAGATTGGTGCCTGTGGGTTGCTAGTAGTGTTGATTACATCTTGTAGTTGATGCTAGTTGGTTTATTTGGTGGAAGATTATATGTTCAGATCCTTAATGCTATTCAATACCTCTCTGATCTTGAACATGAATATGATTTGTGAGTAGTTACTTTTGTTCTTGAGGACATGGGAGAAGTCTTGTCATAAGTAATCATGTGAATTTGGTATTCGTTCAATATTTTGATGATATGTATGTTATTGCTTCCTTTAGTGGTGTCGTGTGAACGTCGACTACATGACACTTCACCATCTTTGGGCCTAAGGGAAAGCATTGTGGAGTAGTAATTAGATGATGGGTTGCTAGAGTGACAGAAGCTTAAACCATAGTTTATACGCTATTCCGTAAGCGGGTGATTTGGATCCATATGTTTCATGCTATGGTTAGAGTTATCTTAATTCTTCTTTCGTAGTTGCGGATGCTTGCGAGAGGGGGTAATCATAAGTGGGAGGCTTGTTCAAGTAAGAACAGCACCCAAGCACCGGTCCACCCACATATCAAATTATCAAAGTAGCGAACACGAATCAAACAAACATGATGAAAGTGACTAGATGAAATTCCCATGTGTCCTCGAGAACGCTTTGCTTATTATAAGAGATCGTTCCGGCTTGTCCTTTGCTATAAAAAGGATTGGGCCACCTTGATGCACTTATTGTTACCGTTACTACTTGTTACTTGTTATGAATTATCTTGCTATCAAAACTATCTGTTACCGCTACTTTCAGTACTTGTAGAGAATACCTTGATGAAAACCGCTTGTCATTTCCTTCTGCTCCTCGTTGGGTTCGACACTCTTACTTATCGAAAGGACTACGATTGATCCCCTATACTTGTGGGTCATCATGAGGCTACCGTCGCCGGAGAATAACAGGAGGTGTGGGTGAGTAGATGGACGGTCTAGCCAGCTATGGGAGTAGGGTGGGGAGATGAGGCCTGCGCGGCAGCACAGACGGCCACGGGAGGCGGGAGTAGGCGGTCTCGCCGGTGCTGGTTTGGGCGGTTGGAGCAAGAAGATCAGAGATTGAAGAAGCAGCACGGCCGTTGGATTAGCATCCAACGGTCAATGCTGCTAGAATCGTTTGTTGACTATAAGTTGACAAAGCCCTACGTATGTGTTAACTTAGTAGGCCCACAAGTTAGCATAACATCTGTGGTGGACAGCATATAGCCCATTTGCTATTTTTCCTAAATTTACAGACATTTGCTAATTATTACATAATTTATTGCAGACCATATTATAATTTTAGAATACCTGACTATTTTCTCGCAAGGACGGGATTAAAAATTTCAACGATATTTCATTGAAATTGCCAAACTATTTTTAATCCCGAAATTTCGAGCCCAATAAAAACTAAATTTAAAATATATTTAAATTATGTTAAAATCCAATGAAATTTGAAATATAAAAAAATTAAAGACAACTGACAATTTGAAACTAATTGCCCATTTTCTTTGTTTTTATATATATACAACCCATTTCATATTACTTATAAGATTTACAGCCCTTTTTCTGGGCAGGCCGAATGTATCCCTCGTCGTCTTGAAAGATTTGCAGCCCAGCAGGATAGAGAAAAAGAAATCGGCCTGTGTAGGCTATTCTATGGAAAAAAAGGTGGGCTAGTCATTTTCACCGAGAAAAAAAACAGCTGGGCTCGTCTTGTTGTAAACATAAAATAAAAGCCTGGGCTAGACGGGCCACAGACACCGCACAACCCAGTTGATAACCTACTCCGTCTCAACAACAATAACAAAACTGCTCAAGCAACTGGGTCCCACGTGTCAGTCGCTCCATGTGCAATTCTCTCGTTTATTGACTACGTTGACAATGTCGTAGGTCCCAGATGTCAGCAAACCATTAGGAGGAAGCATTTTTCATGTAATAAGGAGGAGCTTCCTTGCATGCGAAGATGTAGCTGGTGGGTCCCAGCTGTCAGGGAGTGGAATCATTTTTCTTCCGCGTAATAAAGAGGCACTTCCTTGTGTGCGACCATGGACCTCGTGGGTCCCAGCTGTCAGCCCATCCATGTATAGTCCTCTTCCAATGGCTGTTGTTCATTGACCACGTTTACGACGCCATGCCGAGAGCACCAAGGCGGTGGACGATGGCGAGGCCTAGGGAGGGAACGACCCGGAGCCGGGGAAGACTCGACAGTGGATGCCCACGCGGAGGGGAATACGACGGTTACTGGCTCGGCTGCGGTGTGAGGCTGCCATCGCCGGAGAATAATAGGAGGTGTGGGTCAGTAGAGGGATGGCCTGGCAAGCGATGGGAGTAGGGTGGGGCGGTGAGGCCTGCGCGGTAGCATAGCCAGCCACTGAAGGCGGGAGCAGGTGGTCCCGCCGACACTGGTTTGGGCGGCTAGAGCAGGAAGATCAGAGATTGAAGAAGCACGCCGGCCGTTGGATTGACATCTAACGGTCTCACGCTAGTAGAGTCGATTTGTTGACTAAGTTGACATAGCCTTGCGTATGCATCAACTTAGTAGACCCACAACTTAATATATAAACTAATAAAACTATATATATATATATATATATATATATATATATATATATAAAGTAGAGATGAGAAAAATAGAACTGGGCTTTGCGTTTTCTTCAGTAAAAAAACCTGGGCTGCTGATGTTCTAAGAAAAATAAAACCAAGGCTGGGCGGCCCAGAGGCCAGTTGATACCTGCTAGATACTTGTGGCCTCTTGTCGTCATGGGTTGTGCCTGTTAATAAAAAAAACATAGCCTGGGCAGTCTACAGCCCAGTTGATATTTGCTCGACCTCAAAAAAAATATACTACCTGCTGGATCCCAGTTGTCAGTCTCTCCTTGTAGAATTCTCTCGTTTATTGACTACGTTGAAAATTTCATGGGTCTCAGACGTCAGCATATTTTTTCCATCGTGATAATAAGTGCATGCACTTGCTTGCGTACGGCCATGGACATGCTGGGTTCGTACTATTAGCCTCTGTATGGACAGCCCTCTTCTAGTTCCACGGACGAATTTCATGCAAATCGGATGATTTTCATTGAAACCGGACCAAATTCATTACATTTTACATGTTTCTTTTTCTTATGGAACATTTTACATATTTCAACTAAATGATAGCCGACTAGACCTTTTTTTAGTCCAAAAATGATTGCTAGAAGCGGCGGCTCCCGTTTCTCACGCCTGTTAAAATTTTTGGTTAACTGAGAACTCGAAAGACAGAACATGTCATATGCGGGTTTTTTTTGAGTGGTATGTGGTATGTGGGTTAGAGGGATGGCATTGGAGGCGCTTCCCGCGATGGAGGTCCCGACACTTACCTGTTCTTGAAGGCCCAAATTCATCGCTCCTCTATTTAACAATTTGCAGCTAGGCTTGGCGTGCCACAGCCCAGTCTCGACGTGCTGCATCCAATTGTCAGCCTGTGAAACCTGATGGATCCCCTGCATACTGGAAGATGTTAGTAAAATTTTGGAGTACTGGGAATTTGAACGGCGGGTGCTTTTGCTACTTATATCAGGTTCCTGAAAATTCGTTTCGCAACAATTGCTTCAGCGTTATATCCACGTCGACCCTTGACATGATGGTTGGAACGAAATGCCAAGTTCAGACCGAAAGATCCTTAACAACAACACCAACTTGCATACGACTAGGTAGAACTAGTACTACCAAACTAACTTATAATCTTTTTAGTCCTGGCCCTCGTTTTCGTCTGGTAGAAGATCTTGCAGACGACCAGCTCCCGCTCCTTCTCTTGCTCGAGGTCCCCGAGGTGGTACTGGTACATCACCCAGTTGGTTCGCTACTGGTCAAATTTCTTGTTGGTGTGCAGCACCATAACCTTTTTGCTGCCCCTCTGCCGGCCGTTGACCTTCACCGGCATGGTATTGCTGGTCTTGTGCCACATCGTGTGCATGCCGCACTCCGATTGTATCTTGTGACGCGTCCGCGTACCCCTTTTGAACGCCCTTGAGTTGCGCTGGAAGAAATGCTTGTTCAGGCCACTCAGTGTGATACCTGCAGTATTGGCAAAATATAATCCCAGGCCGGGTAGCATACCACCAAAATTTGCAAAAAGAAAGGAATATATTTCGTGCAAGTAGACGGTTGATCGGTGTCTCACCTGGAAGTTTCTCGGGATGGGTGTAGCATATGTCGTGCTCGCTGTTGATGGTCGGTATGAACAAATCGATGAGAGGGTGAGATCTCGCACTATCAGCACTCACTTTAGCCTCAAGGTGCTCGATCAGCTCCTGATCCGTGGGATCAAACTTGATGCCAGCCGGCAGCACCGGCCAATCCTTCTTGGACTTGCAGCGGTTAATTCTAGTTAAATGGTACTCAATGTATGATCAATCAACTATTTAAGTAAATGATGAAAGATTTCGACAGATAAGTGCTACTCCAAATCTAAAATCCATGACACCCGAACAAACTGGGGTCTCGGCTTCATTACTACATGCATACTCTAAAGACTTGAAAACCCCCATAAAGATCGAAATCATCATACAGGGTGACGGGACGAATACTCACAGGAGCGGCCTCGCTGGTTCCTCCCTTCATGTGGCTAGCTTGAAGAGCTTCCTTGTTGAGATCAAATTTCTCAGCGTCTTCCTTTTGACTACTTGCAATGAAGTATAGCTAGCTCATCGCCCATCGTACCAACTGGATCGGAACAAGGCGGTGGCTGGGAGGCGGGGAGACCGGGAGAGAATGGGAGAGAACGGGAGAGTGTTGCTGGACTACCAGAGGGGTGAGGCTCATTTTGGTGAACCGAACATGCGGCCAGGACTCTTGTGTCACCTCACGCGCATTGTGTTGTCACGTCAATTCAATGTGAGGACATGATGAATAATTTGACCGACGTGTATTAGTACTACTAGTCGTACAAGTACTATTTACCTAGTACGAGTAGCGCAATATACGGTATAGAGGACTACTAGTAGTACAAATTTTAGAAATGGTGTAAATTCATCCAATCTCCAGGTTGCTTCCATAATGCTTTAAATAATATCAGAGGGGCGTTGCTAAAGGCTTAGTTTTAAGGGCATTATGCAAGAGTATTTAGAAGGAGCTTACAAACAGGTGCCTACAAAGTTACAAGGTTGTGCGACAGACTTTGTAGGCTACATGAGTAATACAAAATATAATTCCCATTGGACAACACTTTCACCAACAAGTACACACTTGAAGCTTAATTGCTATATATGGCTTCTACACAGCATCTCCATCATCATTATCAAAATACATGCTACGCAGGTGATGTAGGATGCACTTGATCCCAGAAAGGTATCTATCCTTCAAATTAACTACACTACAAAATAACCAACAAAACAAGATCATGCGACACTAGCAGGATACATGGCTCGGTCTAGATATCACTATGAATCAAGTTGTCTATATTAGCTATTGGCATGAACCACATCGCCGCATGTCGGGTTTGCAAAATACATTCATTGCTTGGAAGCTTGATGCCTTTCACACACTGAAGTTCATCTAGCAACAAGCTGTGTCGACGAATCTCTGGATATGATGCTTCATGAAACCCATGGTACGATGTGTAAACACAGTTCCCCCTGGCGAATGGAACTTGCATAGCACGATAATCATCGCCGGTGATATGTTCATTGGTTGGATGATCGGATAATTGAGCCCGAGGAACAGGGAGTGGTTGCCGAGGATGTAAACCCGCCACCAATTGAATACGCCTGGCCCAACAGAGCTAGGATCTTTATCGAACACGAAGCAGCCATAGCCACCACAGTCGTGAACGCCCCACGCATTATACTGCATGTGGTTTGGTCACTTTGGTACGTGCGAATGAGCATCAAATGCCCACCGACAGTTGAACGAGCGATAAATAACCACCCATTAACACGTATATTTCCAGGTCCTAGAATTATAAAGGCTAGCACATTTGCGTCTGCTGCAACAAATCAAATTGGAGACCAAAAGGACAAAAATATACAATCATGTTCAGAGTATGTGTGGAATTAAGATTATTATAACAGTGACACGGATCATAGCCAGAGAATTACAATGCCGTGGTCATAATCATACCCTAATTTTTAAAAAATGCCAATGGCTTTCATATTCTAGCAATATATCATGGTTCAAAGATCATGTAGAAATGAGAGGAAAACAGCTATGTCAGGGCCTACTCATATTCAACCATAACAGTTAGATGCCAATTGTTCTCATATCAACTCTAACAATAACATGCGTGGTTATAAAAATCTTGGAAATGAGAGTAACATATAGCAATCATGTGGTTATACTCATAATATCTATTCTAACAATCATTAGATGCCAATTGTTCTCATATCAACTCTAACAATAACATGTGTGGTCATAAAAATCTAGGAAATGAGATGAACATATAGCAATGATGTGGTTATAGTCATACTATCTATTCTAAATTTCTAACAATCAATAGGCACTTGTATTCATATGGTAAAGATGAGATGAGATAGAACAATTACATGACGATAGATTCCACCAGTATATGCAGCCAATCTGTTCGTCCACTATAGCATCAAACAGAAATGGAGGGTAAACAGGATTGATGATGAGCCATAACCATGTATGGCTACCGGATTCCAGATAGGTTAATCCCCCGTCAAACAAGGCAATGAGCTTGTAATCTATGTAGTCTTCTGATGGTGTGGGCACTTCGCAGACGCACGGTGCAGAGCAGGTCCATACGATTATAGATCTACTCCAAGAGAACATCGGGGATGGAATTCCAATCGCGGATCTGCGTGTCAGTCGGTTCTGCCATTGGGTTTTTTAGGGCACTGAGTGATTGGGGTTTTCGATGCGTGCGGGTGAGCAGGGAAGTGGATGCGGGCGGGTGAGCGAAGAAGATGGCATGTGTGGGCGAGCAGTGAGCGGGAGGAGATGGTGCGCGCGAGCGACCGAGGAAGATGGCGCGGGCAGGCAAGCAGTGAGCACTGGAAAATGGTGTGCGGACGAAGATGGGGAAGGGATGTCCATGGGGAAGAGAGGAGGAAGAAGAGGGAGAGACGGGGAAGAAGGTGCATTAAATCTCAATTCAACTAGTACTACTAGTATACATCGTCCTTCGGAGTGTAAATAGTTAAGCGGATGACATGTGGGTCTACCTCAAGCGGGCCCATATGTTAGTCAACGGAAGAGAGAGGTGCGTACACGTAATTGCGGAAGCGTGCTCCAGTGGCAGACTTGATGGCACTACAGGGTAAGGCTGATTTAGTAACACCAGCACGCTGGCTCAGCTTATTAATCAAGTGTCCCATCTGCTGCAGCGTGTATTGTCACTTCACTGTGAAGACTAGTTGAATAGTATTCTCTGACCGATGGGGAATAATGGATCGCCAAGACTTCCTATCTATGGCTCTACTCTCATCCTGTCCAACAACAAGAACCATTGGCCAAGGCTCCCGGCGCCAATTACGTAGTAGTACCTACTCCCTCCTTTCGGTTTATATACAACTCAATAAAAAAGATTCATCAACCAAGGTAGTAGTAGATGATGAGTGCCAGAAGAATTTTTTGTAGTACTACTATAGTACTTTGCAAAAGTACTCAATTAATGGGCTCGTTTTCCTCAAGAAAATTGTGTTTACCAATGTATTAATTGCAATGCATGCGTGCATACGTGAACAACAAATGACCAGGACTTTTACATGCATTGGAGTAATTCTTGCATGCAACGTTTTAATGAAGCTTGAAATATGAACATGTTAATTGGAGGGACTATAACCCTCATGCATGCATGCAACACTCACACGTACACATGCACGCATGCAACACTCACGTAGCCATGCGACACACAGCACAAGATGCAACACACACGCTCACGCTCAAGTGCTCAACCTACACGTGCATGCACACACATACACAGCCAGGGTGGTTCGCACGCAAGGGTTGGACTCCTGTCGCGCCTGCATAAAGTTTTAATTAACTTATTTCTTTGCTCTGCCAACTGACAGGTGGGACCCAGAAACCACGTGCCAATTTAACCAGTCAACAAAGTGCTACATAGACTATTTTGCCAGTCAGCAGAGTGCAATACGGTGCTCTACGGTGAGCTAGTGACTGTATAATCACCGCAAAACGTATATAGTGACCGTAATGAGCGTATTATGAAGTCTAGTGACCGTATTGTTACAAATACAGTGACCGCCAGTGTATTTATCTTGTTTCAAATTAAGCCATATTAATCGAAAAGGAGGTAGTATGGACTACTAGTACTACTGTGTCCCGTCAATTCGCAGAACGAGGAGAAGCTTGCTTACTATGCCTACGCCATCTCCCTCGCCCACGCGCGCCGTGGCTTGCGGGACAAGGAGAAGCTTTTGACTACAGCACGCTCTCCCTCGCCCTCACTCACGCAGTGGACGTGCAGCAGTTCATTTGGTGTCAGATTGCCAGAAGCATATAGTACTGTAGTACCATCATTATTGGACCTCCCGAAGAGGCGAAGAGCCAAGCACAAGGTTTATAGGAGTATGAGTAGTTGTACTAGTACTAGTACTACTAGAGCAAACAATTGGTACTGTATGATGCTGCCACGTCACCTATAGCCAAAGCTGTGCCACCTTTTTTCTCACAAAGCGTGTTGGAGCCCGTGCAACAGCCACACAAGTTGCACGTACACATAACACATTTACTAGTAAGTTCTAAAGGAGAAATGCCAACATGCCACACAAGTTCATCTCCACTTCATGTGATAAATTTGTGCACGACAACTCTACATATATTTACAGCGCTACCATTCACAATTTACCATACTCCACTTACACGTTATAGATGGGCTCCATCTCCTCGAGGTTCCAGTCCCAGGTGTTCTTCATAGATGGACGATCCATAGCGGTGGGCAACGGGAATCATTGTCGCAGCTTTCTAGTCCGGTTCCACACGATGGAGACTCATCCAAGCTAAAGCGGCATAAATCAGGGATAGCGTGTCCCAACATGTTGTTCATCTGGCGGTGCGCATTGAAGACACAACCATGCTTCATGAATGGCAGGCCTTCGGTGTCGTGCACGGAAGGTGGCATCTGTTTCACAATGGGGTAGCTGTCTCCAAGGAAAAGCGAGTACTCTCCAAGAGTGTTCCTCGGCTCCCACATAGCATCACGGGGGTCAAACTCAGAGCCGTTCATCTAGTACACGTGGCATCTCAGATCTAGACACATGGTAACGTACATGGTCAAGGTCCATGCAGGATAATGTTGTGCTCAAATATGGAGCGCAGTAATATTGTGCAGCGAGTAGTACTACTATAATACTGTAGAGGAAGTAGAATAACCGACTTATTATATATAGCCATTTTTGGCTACATGGAGGAGATAAGACATGGAAAAACAAAAATGGTGGGAGTGGGTTCAAGAGCCTAGCTATACGCGTCCTCCTAGGTAAAAAGTACTACTCCCGCCGATCCCTGCGACGCACAATGAAAGAGAAGGCAATGAGAGACTGGAATACCTGGGTACATGCTGAGGGTCCGATCGTGGTAGATCGTGGCACCTTGTTGCACATCAATGGTACCATGGGTAACCACTGCTAAGATAGTTGATCCCAATTTGCTAAAGTCAACTACAAGGTTCCAGGTTAGACCGAATGGCGGATGCACATGCACATCCAGGATCGGCGATCTGATTTTGATCGGGGGATGCGTGGTCCTTGCAAAATAATGGAGTACCATTAGGGATGCAAATGATGGTTAGTGCATTCCGTTTGTTATCTCCCGTACCGTAGGATGGCACCCAGATGAAACAAGTCCCCTGGCTTGTCACAGCGAAGATGCGGCCTACATGGCACACGGCGTCTTCGAACTTGTGCGGGAACAAATCTGCTGCGGCCAACATATGTCAGCCTCTGCCGTCAGGGCCATTCTTATTGATGGCAATCCTTATGTCGAACACCGCGATGAGACAATAATCATCATAGCTGCGGTGCTTTGTCGGCGGGTCCACAATTGCTATCTTCTTCAATATCATGGTGGCATCATCATACCTATTCAAGCCGTGCCAGTCCGGAAGGCTGATCCCAATGCTGGACAAGGGGTCTACGGGAACGGCCGCACTGCTATGGATGTTGTGCAAAATGATGGTGGTATCCGGCCATAGGTATGCAAGCCAATCTCTGTTGGCACCAACCCAAACCTGTGGGACGGTGGGCAGCAGAGAAATTACGGGATGGAATAACTAAGTATATTTAGAATATACACTACATGATCAAACACCATGACTGACCTTCTCATCGAACAAAATCCGACTGCCTCTCAACGTCGGCAACTCAAGCGGCATCAAGATGCAACTGCGGCCACGTTGCGGTGGACTGGAGTCCCATTGAATAACCTTCTCCTCGAGGATGCATGGAAGACCAAATGCATGGCCTTCTCCCAAGCTTGTTTACGCACCGTCTTAAAATAGTTGGTGCATGAAGCACCGAGTCTTGCGGCGGTGAGGAAGTCGGAGCGGCGTGCGATTTCTCCCAGAGAATCGTCGTCCAAGGTCTCCTAGCCCCGGTGAGGAGGAGAACCGCCTAGCGAATCCATGGCAGCAGCGATGAACTGCCTTGGTCTCTTCGGGAGGGGAACTGGCGAGGACGAGATAAGAGCGTAACCGCAGGGCCTCATCCCTTCATGAAGGAAGTTATGCAGACACGCATTAGCGGTATTCCGATGGTGCAGTTACGTATTATTTATTATAGGAGTACTAGTGCTAGTAGTACTAGTACTCCAATGGTCGTATGATCATCATTGGTAAATCTACCACGTAGATTGTTTTGGTGAGGTGGCGTAAAATAAAAGAAGAGAGAGAATGAGATCGTATGATCCTGAACCAACTTTCCGGGCACAAGCTCCGAGATAATTACATTCATTTCTGTGGGCCCTGACTGACCTGGTGAGAGCTGCGGTAGCTGGCTCCCCAACTTCCTTCTCTTGGGTGTTGGTCATCAGGTTTTGTTTATTGATTTAATGTGTGTGGTACCCATCAGAGTAACATACGATTCATTGGAGAACTTGTATGACACACTGATGACTTCTGACGTGTTCCTTATACCAACGAATCTATCATACACACTATTGCAGATGCTCTTAGTGTACCAGTTTTGAACTTTTGAATCTCAAGGCCAAGGAGCTACAGTAGCAAGTGGAGGGTAGTACATTCAAATTTGAATCCAACAATATAATTTTCGGTGACATGCATTAACATTTTGCTACTCAAATATGTGGTCAAACTTTAACTCAAAGTACTATGGGGACTAGTAAACCAGGACGGAAGTAGTAGTAGTACTGTTCTCTAGAACCATCGTTGTACTATCAATGCAGGGAAAGTACACCTGCGTACTGCAGACCTGCTTGCTGCTCTATTCATGCACGTAGCTGGCCTGCTCAGCCGCTCCTCTCATGCACACACTATTTTGGGGGCAAAACATTTGAGTTCTTTCATACCGCGAGAGTAGGCTTTTTCTTTTCCACTAGTACACGCATACGTGCACAGCACGTGCAATGTTCAATTTATGAATACAACTTTTCCATGATTTTTGCAAAAGAAAGAAACAATCACATGGCTCTAGAAAAGTCTAACAAATCAACTATTCTACTCCCTCCATCCCATATTATGAAAACATTTTTCAAGCTAATTTTGAATAAGGAGCGAAGTCCATGCGTGCAACGCCACAAGCTACAGAGTACTTTAGGTCCAGGGCCATATTGCGTTGTTCCCAATGCGGTGCCAGGCTTTTTTGGCTCCTCCAGCTTAATTGGGAGGCGCCATTAAAGATGGCAGCTGAGGAAGCAGCAAGCGAGGGACGGCTGCTACTCTACGTGAGCCACGAGATGATGGCGCGTGCAAAATATACGGGAGGGAAAACCCGTGCACGTGGCTGGGCTATCCGCGACCAGTAGTACAACGCAACGTAGAATTCGTATTTGTCGCTAGTAGATTGTTCCTTATACATATTGGAGTATTTAACAAAAAAACTACCACTTTCGAACTAGCCCTACCAAGAAACCACCACTCTACAAAAATTAGCAAAAACATACCAAAAATTTCTTAATCCATCGCGAAAAACTACCAAGTGCCGATTAGGCTCATTTAAACCCATGTGGCACCTTAAGTCAACGCCGTCTGTTTGACCTGCAAGTTAGGCGTTATGACTTGTGGGACCTACATGTCAGTCTCAAAAAAATCCCCGAGTCACCTCCTACCTCCGGCCCGTCCACCTAGTCATCCTCGGCCATGGGAGACAACCACCGTCGCCGGCTGAAAGCGAGGTCAAAAGCGTCGGCGGAGCGGAGCCCATCTTGCGGCAGCCCGGAAGCTAGCTCGATGCGGCACTCGCGGCCGCTAGCTAGCCAAGCTAGCACACAACCTGTTGGATGCATCCAGCTGCTTGTGTGCAAGCTTTGCTAGCTATCTTGGCACGGTGGTGCGGCAGCTTGCTCACACGTGCCGCGCTTAGGCCAGCCATCCGGCTCAGGTGGAGGCCAGCACGGCGGCTTGCTCGCGCGTGACGCGCTAAGGCCAGCCATCCGGCTCAGGCGGAGGCCAGCGCGGCGGATTGCTCGCACGTCAGCCGCGCTCGAGCCAGCCAGCCGACCTGTACGGAGGCCAACGCTGCGGCCGGCCCGTCCGGCGGACCGGCGGCCAGCTCGCTCATCACCGGCGCCGGCGACGATCACGCATATGAACTGTTTGAAGAAGAGGATAGATGCTCACATGTGGGTCCCACCAGTCATAACAGTCAACACTATGGTCAAACATACGTGTTAACTTAAGGTGCCTCGTCAGCATGGACGTGTGGGCCAACCCTGTCATAAACAGGTTTAAACGAGCCTAATCGGTACTTGGTAGTAGTTTTTGGCACGGATTAAGAAATTTTTGGTATATTTTTGCTATTTTTTGTACAATAGTTTCTTGCTAGGGGTGGTTGAAAGTGGTAGTTTTTTGTTAAATACTCTACATATTGTAAGTAGGAGTGAAAGTTAAGCTTTGGAAGTCAATAAGCACGGCTAGTTACATAGTACGTATGTGTACGTAATTCAAACTAAATATTGACCATGGGTGACTAATATCTTGATGGAAAACTCGAAACTATGGAAATACAAACGTATTATTGATACTTGTTTCCATAAACTTGGATCTATGTTCTATTCAACGGCTGAGCATGTGGGGCCTTAGCATGATGACTTCCTGACTGTCTAAAACAAGGTTTTCCCGTCTCTGGTAAGGAGAAGGATGACTGTGATGCGCCTTCGGCTCGCTCTAGTGCTCATAGTCATCGCTAGGTGGTCTACGAACGTGTAGATGTCTTTTTTTCACGTCTCGTGTTCGTTGTACTTCCATGACTGTTGATGAATAGATCGTAAGTTTTTCACAAGAAAACCTTGGTTGAGCATGTGTGCAAGCGAGAGATCATCCGTGTGTGTGATATGGAGAGACTAAGGCAGAGATAAGAGAGTCATTGTGTTTGTTTGTGTGTGTGGAAGATAGAGAGAGACCTATGGGGCTTTGTGTTGTGTAACGTGGAGGCAGATAGACATAGTCATAGAGTGAGTGTGTGAGATACACATGCGGACATAGGGAGAGGTGTGAATTAGAGAGACGGGGAATTTTGGTGTGCATGTGAGTTAGAGAGAGAGAGAGATAGGGATATATATATACCTGGAGCTGGAGAGAATATACAAGGGTGTGTGTCTTAAAAGAGGGATCCAGATAGATGGCGTGGTGTGTGTGTCTATGTCTGTTTTGTGCACGCGCATGTGTGTGAGAGGGAGAGTGTGTGTGTGGAGAAGAGAGACCACTGATGATGTAAACCTAGTAGGGGAGGGGGATGATATGGCATGTGTGTCCAAGAGAGAGAGCGGCATGTCTAGTAGTGACATAGCGTGGGTGCGGGTGGGGGTGCGTGCTATATACTTGGAAGATACATCGAGTGTGTGTGAGAGGGGTGCGAGAGAGAGAGAGAGAGAGTGAGAGGGGAGAGAGAGATAGAGAGAGAGAGGGAGGGAGGGAGATCGATTGTGTGCAAAAGTGGCCTATATATAGGGAGACGAGGTCGACGGTGTTCGAAAGTGGCCTATGTAGGGAGACACAAGGAAAGCGAGTCATTGTGTGCGTCAGAGAGACTTCATGACATATCTAAATAGATGGTGGAGAGAACATCGCGCGAGTTTTAGATCGATGATACGCTAGAGATTTATGGAGAGAATCGCGACATATAGAGGGAAGGAGGGTCGGGTCCGCATGTGGAGAGATGGAAAAGGAGAGAGGTGCACAAGGAGAGGGAGGGTGTTTGTGTGTAGTGAGGGTAGTGAGTGAGATGTCTATCAATGTGAGAGAGAGATAGAGAGATGGTGGAGAGCGTGCAAGAGCCAGATATACCTAGGTAGAAAGACGTTCGGGGCAGTGTGTTTTGTGTGTATGGGAAAGATACATGGCTATAGAGTGTGTGTTTGGGAAAGAGAGATGCCGGGAGACCTAGAGAGTGGGGGAACAGATGTGTGCATGTCCGAGAGACAAAGAGATAGAGACCTATATTGGGGTTCAGACCTAGAAGAGAGAGAGGGGCGATAATGTGTGCGCGTGTTTGTGTCCGGGGGAGAGAAAGGTCTGTGTGGGGGGAAGAGGGGCCGGGGTGGTGTGCTTCAGATAAAGAGTGAAGGGTGTATGTCTGAGAGACATAGACGTCATTAAAATACATGGTCAAGAGTGTGTGCACTCATGCTTGATCAATTTGTTTCATATTTTTTCAACTATGAGATAGCGATACTTTTGAACATGCGAGGTATATTTTGAAGTACTAGAATTACTGACCTAAGATTGGAAATTCTGAATTTGACTGGATTATTAGATTTTTTAATTCATTTAAATGGGGGTACAATTTTTAACCCGGATTGCGTGATTTCAAATTCATATATCAAACCTAGAGATATACACATACGGTCGTGTTCAAACCTTATACTCATCCACTTTATTCATACACATACATATTTGTTTGTGTCATCATATTTAGGAGAAACACATTCGAAATATCATTTGAATTGGAGCATATGATGGTATTTGCTTGCACTAGCTCAATGATCCATATTTGAATTGAATGGACAATCTACATTTCGAGTTGGAGACATTGATTTTCGAAACTTGCATCTTTTTTTCGTGCACAACAAATAAATACTTGGCCATGATATCATAGTCGGTTGTACAAGACGAGAATACATAATTTCAGCCGCCAAAAGTTTTCAAACTTCCCGCTCACATCAAAATTTCTCGCGCCCGAAAGTTTAGCCCTGCGATATTCCTCTTTTACCCCTGCCACATCAACGGAAAAGGGCTGCTTTGGTAACTCCATTGTTTTCCCCTCTTTGCCCCCAACATTCTAACCCAGACCACTCCCCTCCCCACCTCCCCCCTCCCCCAAGCCACCGAATCTAGTCCTCCGCCGCAGCGGTGCACCTCACACCCCGCCGGATCTACCTTCCGCACCTTGGAACCCCCAACTGCCAACTCACCACTGCACCGAAGCCGCTTCAGCGACTGGCTTGTCCACCACACCAGATCTCCTTGACTGCCATCATGGTCCAGCGCACCGGATCTGCTTCACCGGCACCCTCGTCCACCATAGTGTAGGACCTTCACCGACGCCCTCATTCGCCATATCGCTGGCCCTTCATAGAAGCCCTCGTCCGCCACAACAGATCCGCCTCACCAAAAGCACTATACACCGCTCCGGATGTGCTTCGCCGACGCCTTCGTCCACTGAACCGGGCCCGCTCCACGGATGCCATATTCAACTCCACCGGCCCAGCTTTACTTACGCCGCCACCTCATCAAGTTATTTCAATTAGTACTCCTTTGGTTTTTCTCGTCTTTATTGTCCAACAGTTCACTTACCACAGATCGGCTTTCTTGGATGTTGACAGGCACCGCACCTAAGCACCGGAGCCACTTCACCAACGGCGATAGCCGGCCCAACTCAACCGCAACACGAGCACCATCGACGACACTTAGCTTTCATGTATAACAATGATGCCCATACGCCGCCGAGAATCAGGTACTATTCACCAACGGCCGGCGCCTACATTCACCTTCTTAGCATAAGCACCGCACCTTCGAATTTCTTCAGGGCATCATTCAATTTTTGCATTGATACATCTCCAACGTATCTATAATTTTTGATTGTTCCATGCTATTATAGTATCAATCTTGGATGTTCTATATGCAATTATATATCATTTTTTGGAACTAACCTATTAACCTAGTGCCCAGTGTCAGTTGCTGTTTTTTGCCTGTTTTTGCCTTTTCAGAAAATCATTATCAAACGGAGTCCAAATGAAGAAAAAACTTTGGATTAATTTTTTCTGGACCAGAAGGGACCCTAGAAGCTTCGGGAGAACACCAGAAGAGTCACGAGGGAGCGACAAGCCCGGAGGGCGCGCCCAGGGGGATAGGCCCCCAGGCTTGTGGGCACCTCGTGGCACCTCTTGACCTAATTCCAGCGCTATAAATTCCAAAAGATTCCCAATATACTAGAGAGACAGAAGAGAAAACCTTTCCGCCGCCACAAGCCTATGTTGTTTCGCGATCCCATTTGGAGGCCTTTTCCGGTACTCTGCAGGAGGGGGAATCGATCACGGAGGGCTTCTACATCAACCTTGCTGCCCTTCCGATGATGTGTGAGTAGTTTACCACAGACCTATGGGTCCATAGCTAGTAGCTAGATGGCTTCTTCTCTCTCTTTGATCTTCAATACCATGTTCTCCTCGATGTTCTTGGAGTTCTATTCGATGTAATCTTCTTTTGCGGTGTGTTTGTTGGGATCCGATGAATTGTGAGTTTATGATCAGATTATTCATGAGAAATATTTGAGTCTTATCTGAAATCTTTTATGCATGATTGTTATAGCTTTGTATTTCTCTCCGATCTATCCGTTTGGTTTGGCCAACTAGATTGATTTATCTTGCAATGGGAGAGGTGCTTTGTGATGGGTTCAATCTTGCGGTGTTCTACATCCCAGTGACAGAAAGGGACAAGACACGTATTTGTATTGTTGCCATTAAGGATAAAAAGATGGGGTTTAATCATATTGGTTGAGTTTACTTTGTCCACATCATGTCATCCTGCTTAAGGCGTTACTCTGTTTTATACTTAATACTCTAGATCCATGTTGGATAGCGGTCGATGAGTGGAGTAATAGTAGTAGATGGAGGCAGGAGTCGATCTACTTGTCTCGGACGTGATGCCTATATACAAGATCATTGCCTTGAATATCGTCATAACTATGCGTCTTTCTATCAATTACCCAACAGTAATTTGTTTACCCACTGTATGCTATGTGTTCGAGAGAGAAGCCTCTAGTGAAAACTATGGCCCCCGGGTCTACTTTTATCATATATTAAAATCCAAAAATACCTTGCTGCAATTTATTTACTTTTATTTTCTTTTGCAATTTACTTTTCTATCTATCACTATCAGAATTAACCCTTGCAAATAACCGCTAAGGGGATTGACAACCCTCTTATTTGCGTTGGGTGCAAGTGTTTGCTTTTGTGTGTGTAGGTGCTGCTAACGAGGTTCTGTGTGGTCCTCCTACTGGATTGATAACCTTGGTTCTTAACTGAGGGAAATACTTATCTCTACTCTACTGCATCATCCTCTCCTCTTCGGGAAAATCGCAACGCAGTTCACAAGTAGCAGGCGTTATTCTGCTTGCACCTATAGGTCCAAACATGTGGTAGTCAACAGGTTATATGTGCTAAATTACAAATCAGTGCACCTATAGTTACATTGCTTTTTCTTTGTCCTAAGTATTACTGTACTTCCTAGATATTTTTGCCTCCTATTTTACTTCTTTCATGCTATATTTATGATAATGGTGTTATTCTAATCTCACCTCTTGGTTACAACTATTGTACTGGACCGCTTCTATGTTCTCTATGCTAAATTACACATCAGCAAACTAGCTTGTAGTTCCGCTGCTTTTGGTTCGTCTTGACCTACATTTTTCAATGCTTGCTATTACCGCACTGCTCCGAGCCTCTGTTCATAACTTTTTTGTGCGTTATTGATCTTCCCAAGTTGCAAGACTAATTTGTTGCTTTTATTCATTATGGAGCTGCCAACCGCATCAAGCAAAATGCTTTTTCTTTTGGAGCTGGCACCTCAAACAAGCATAAAAATAGAGTGAAGCACACATATTGTCGTGTAAGCACACACCCTTCTTTCATTAGTTTAGATGAATCACTGATGATCAATTTGAACCAGTGCATGTGATTAAAATTAGTTTTACCAAAATAGAGGGGGAAGAATAAACTACAACAACTAGATTTGCATGCACGGGATGCTGACGAAATCTTCAAAGAACATTGCAACAACAGCGAGCCTTCACAGCGACATATGGTAAGCCAGTGTGTTTTAGTTACTGTGAAATGTCATGCGTGTGGGCTGCTTTCTTGGCTTGTGCCCTCAACCTGTAATCCAACAGAATTACAAATAGTTCAGTTGCCTACTTTGTTGTATTGCTTGATTAGAATGCTTGTTTGTTACTTGTTAGGCTATACCTGAGTTGGCCAATGTGTCAGAAGTGCCTGCCGTACTATCATAAAGAAATGCATGCCTACTTCATTTGACTCCGTAACTTTTCCTATGAACTCCATCACAAGACTGTCTTGCTAGTTTATATGAGGCCACACTGTTTAAGTGCTTTCTCAGAATATTTCAACTGTTTATATGCCTGGGCAACTTAAATATAGTGGTGGTACACTGCATTTCATCTAACCATTTTAATTTGTTTTCGGCTGATGCAACTTTGAACCATTTAAATATAGATTGCCCTGCTTGGCAATAATTCATATGTAGTTTACCATGTAAGCTTACTGCCTGGATCATGCGATAACTATCTTTTACTTATGTCCAGCGGAAACAAACTAGGACACAATGTACACCCCCAGGATCTATTTGAGGAAACAAAGTGCCATCCATGTTACCAGATGGTAGCAGTTCAGAGGCAACCCCATTGGAGAGCACATATATTATAGTTCTTGAGGCTCTACTAGAGGCAGAAAGAGACGGTGTGGCTGCCATGAATGAGGTAATCCTGATCATGAGGCTAGAAATTATACAATTAGCTGCACGCATTATGCAAGCAAACCAAGCAGTGGAGTAAGATAGTTGCATTTGGAGACGGAGAAGGTCCTGCTACTTCTGCTATCTGAATCCTGCTACTTGTAGTCTGCGTTGGTATTTCCCCGAAGAGGAGAGGATGATGTAGTATAGTAGAGATAAGTATTTCCCTTAGTTAAGAACCAAGGTTCTCAATCCAGTAGGAGAACCAAGCAAAATTCCGTTAAGCGCACCTGCACACACAAGAGCAAACACTTGCACCCAACGCAAATAAGAGGGTTGTCAATCCTCTTAAAGGTTATTTGCAAGGATTAAATCTTATCGAGGTAAATAGGTAAACTAAAATACTAATTAAAATAAAAGTAAATAAATTGTAGCAAGGTATTTTTAGGTTTTTTATATGATAAAGATAGACCCGAGGGCCATAGTTTTCACTAGAGGCTTCTCTCTCGAGCACAGAAATATACGGTGGGTAAACAAATTACTGTTGGGCAACTGATAGAAAAGCAAATAATTATGACGGATTCATGGCAATGATCATGTATATAGGCATCACGTCTGAGACAAGTAGACCGACTCCTGCCTGCATCTACTACTATTACTCCACTCATCGACCGCTATCCAGCATGCATCTAGAGTATTAAGTTAAGAAAAACAGAGTAACGCCTTAAGCAAGATGACATGATGTAGAGAAGCAAATTCAAGCAATATGAATAAACCCCATCTTTTTATCCTTAATGGCAACAATACAAATACGTGTCATGTCCCCTTCTGTCACTGGGATTGAGCACCGCAAGATTGAACCCATCACAAAGCACCTCTCCCATTGCAAGATAAATCAATCTAGTAGGCCATACAAATCGATAGATCGGAGAGAAATACAAAGCTATATTTAATCATGCATAAAAGAGTTCAGAGAAGACTCAAATATTTCTCATGAATAATCTGATCATAAACTCACAATTCATCGGATCCCAACAAACACACCGCAAAAGAAGATTACATCGGATAGAACTCCAAGAACATCAAGGAGAACATTGTATTGAAGATCAAAGAAAGAGAAGAAGCCATCTAGCTACTAGCTATGGACCCGTAGGTCTGTGGTAAACTACTCACACATCATCGGAAGGGCAGCAAGGTTGATGTAGAAGCCCTCCGTGATCGATTCCCCCTCCGGCAGAGTACCGAAAAAGGCCTCCAGATGGGATCGCGGAAGAACAGAGGCTTGCGGCGGCGGAAAGGTTTTCTCTTCTGGCTCTCTGATGGTTTCCCAATATTTGTGAATTTATAGAAGTGGAATTAGGTCAAACGGAGTCACGTGGGCCCCATAAGGCAACACGGCGCCCCCCCTGGGGGGCACCCTATTGCCTTGTGAAGCCTCCGTGAGGCTTCTGGCCTCCTCCCGAAGCTTCCAAGGTCTCTTTTGTCCAGAAAAAAATCTACAAAAAGTTTCGTGGCATTTGGACTTCATTTGGTACTGTTTCTCTAAAAAGCCAAAAACAAGCAGAAAACAGCAACTGGCACTGGGCACTAGGTTAATAGGTTAGTCCCAAAAAATGATATATAATTGCATATAATTGCATATAAAAACATCCAAGATTGATACTATAATAGCATGGAACAATCAAAAATTATAGATACGTTGGAGACGTATCAAACATCCCCAAGCTTAATTCCTGCTCGTCCTCGAGTAGGTAAATAATAAAAACAGAATTTTTTATGTGGAATGCTACCTATCATGTTTCATCATGTAATCTTTATCTTACGGTATGAATAATAAGATCCAAATGATTCAAAGCAATAGTCTATAATTTGATATAAAGACATCAATACTCAGGCATACTAATAAACAATCATGTCTTTTAAAATAAAAATGCTAAAGAACGTTATCGCTACATAATCATATAATCTTGTCATGCTCCATCTTCTTTACACAAAGTAATTATCATGCACTACCCCGATGACAAGCCGAGCAATTGATTCATACTTTTTAACGCGCTTCAACTTTTTCAACTCCCACTCAATACATGAGCGCAAGTCATGGATATAGCACTATGGGTGGAATAGAGTATGGTGGTAGAGGTAAATAGGAGAAGTCAAAAATAAGAAGATAGTCTCACATCAACGAGGCTAATCAATGGGCTATGGAGATGCCCATCAATAGATGTCAATGCGAGGAGTAGGGATTGCCATGCAACGGATGCACTAAGAGCTATAAGTGTATGAAAGCTCAACATGAAAACTAAGTGGGTGTGCATCCAACTTGCTTGCTCATGAAGACCTCGGGCATTTGAGGAAGCCCGTCATCGGAATATACAAGCCAAGTTCTATAATGAAAAATTCGCACTAGTATATGAAAGTGACAAAATAGGAGACTCTCTATATGAAAAACATGGTGCTACTCTGAAGCACAAGTGTGGAAAAGGATAGTAACATTGCCCCTTCTCTATTTTTCTCTCATTTTTTTTCATGGCTCTTTTTCGCCTCTTTTTTTAGAACGATCTCATGGACCTCATCCCGACCTTTTCGAGGACTCATTAGTCTCCATCATTCTTTCCTCACTGGGACAATGCTCTAATAATGATGATCATCACACCTCTATTTACTTACAACTCAATATTACAACTCGATACTAGAAAAAAAAATATGACTCTATATGAATGCCTCTGGCAGTGTACCAGGATGTGCAATGATGCTAGCGTAACATGTATAACAATGATGAACGGTGGCTGAGCCACAAATACTATGTCAGCTATATGATCATGCAAAGCAATATGACAATGATGATGTATGTCATAAAAACGGAACGGTGGAAGTTGCATGGCAATATATCTCGGAATGGCTATGGAAATGCCATGATAGGTAGGTATGGTGGCTGTTTTGAGGAAGATATAAGGAGGCTTATGTGTGATAGAGCGTATCATATCACGGGGTTTGGATGCACCGGCGAAGTTTGCACCAACCCTCGATGTGAGAAAGGGCAATGCACGGTACCGAAGAGGCTAGCAAATTGCGGAAGGGTGAGAGTGCGTATAATCCATGGACTCACATCTATTATATATAAAAAGTATTTTACGGGTTTACGGGCTAACCAGAGAAAAGAGAAATATACTAGAAAATCCCACAATAATCTAAAATATCGGGCCATTAATTAAACTAACTAGGCAATCACAACCATTGAATATCTGTTATAGCTTATTGGCTTTAGAGTTCAATAAAATTACCCACCAGTGCCCTAGATTAAGTTTTCCATAACCCTTAATGTCAAAAAAAAAGTTTTCCATAACCCTTTGATTTGTCTAACTACCAAGACATATAGATTATACACATCACAAAACATTATAGCTTCCACGGTCAAGAGAAAACAAGTGACGAGGAGAAAAACCCGGATGACCTAGCATGTGCCTAGGCCGCTGTGGCCGGCGCCGCCGCAGAGTTGATTGCCTCGCTACCCTCGTCCGATCGCCCGAGCCTCCACCCTTGCATATGCAGTTCAGCGGTCTCCGTTTTGCCGTCGCCGCCTCCGTAGAGTTCGTCTAGCTACCGTCGGCCGATCGTCCGAACCTCCTCATGCATGCACTTCAACGGCTTACAGATCGAAGGAGCACTCAGCGGCCTCACGTCATACGTGCATGCATCGTCCCTGTATCTCTATGGCAAGGAGCTAGGTATGAATCAAAATATTACTTGTCTGTTGCCGCTCGAACATGCTAGCTACGATTTTGCAGACTTGATTCATGCATACGAAATTAAAACTACATACTGGCACGTATGCATGCATCATCCTCATGTAGCAAGGAGAGCTAGGTAAAAAACTTGCCTCTTTTAACAAGTGCATGCACGCAATATCTACAAGATTAATCATAGAATTTCCTCATGCACACAACTCAGAGCTACGTACTGGTATGTGATAGGTATATTTGTACAGCTGCTTCATCTATGAAATCTCTATATTTTTTATTAGTATCAGCAATGTAAAACTAGAGTTGTTTATCTATCATCGATGTATATGTGGCAATGTGCAAGAAATATATGCCGCATGATGTGATGTTACTCTGATTTTTTCCTCAACAAAACCGAGTTCCGAGAAAATTTGTCGGAGTGTGCTAGCTAATAGGAGGAAACAACTGGCATACTAGAAAATCACAGAAACCAATCGGTCATTAGAAATTCATAGGAAGGAATATTTTTGTAGATAAAGTTTTCTGTACCAAACATTAGTATACCATTTTGCATTGGCTACCCATTATGGCTTACAACCTTCAAACATGAGTTTTTGGTTGTCACTATTTGTGTCCATCCTAGAATATTTGGTTAACCGAAGTTCATTCTCACAACATTTTTTTATAGTAGTTTCCACTAAAGTTTCCCACCGGAAGTGAAGGTATTTCACACCCTCCTTTGCATATCTCATTATCATATACTCCCTCCGTTCCGTATTAGTTGTCACTTATTTAGCAAAACTTTGTATGATGTCTTGGTCTGACGGCGCAGCATTGGCCTAAACTACAAACGTGCTATAGGTTGCTAACTATGATGTTGATGCAAGGTATGCATAGATATTCTCCAATTCCAATCTGCATACTTAATAATGCATTGCTTTGCATGTTCATATTACTATTCTGCAATTTCAATCTAAATATATGCTGATGCATTATCATGTCCAAGTCTGCAAGCATCCCTAGAAAAAATATGTCCAACCCTGCATGCATCCCTCAAAAGAAAAAGTTCAAAGTCTGCATGCAAAGGTACGCATCGATATTATCATATCCCAAATTTCAAATCTACGTATGCATAGTCCAGGTTTGCATGTTGATATTACTATTCTCAATACCGATCTACATACTTGCTGATGCATTAGTCCAAGTCTACATGTTGTTATTGCTAAGATGAGTTTGCAACTCAGTGTAACCAAAACAGACTGTGACATTGGATACTCATGGCATCCTCGCCGCCGATGACACACAGCACCTAAAAAGGCAACAGAGTTGAGGAACCAGTGAAATAAGTGGGTCGAGGAATGAGCCAGCAACACAAGCGCAGCTGCGTGGGCATGGTAGGGGACCGACCCTGGTGAACCTGTTAATTACCTATTAATTGTGTTCGGATAATTAAATAATTACAGATGTATGATTCGTTTTAGATCACATGGTGTTTTGATCTACATATGCTCAATTGCTTGGCGTTCTTGCATAGCACCTCAATTGGTTGTAGATAAGTGATTTTATTTTCAGTTACACATGCTCAATTGTTTGGTGTCCTCGTAATTTACATGATGTGGTTTAGTGTTATATTATGCCTTATCTTCGAAATGACCTAGCTTGGAATCTTACTGCAACAATATGGATGTGTTGTCTAGGTATTTGAAAATGTTTGATATGTCTATGGGACCTTCATGCTGTGGGTTGACACAGTTTCAGTTTCGACAGGAAAATAAAAAAACATGGTAATCAGAGTTTCCAACCTAAGGTAGGTAGTCACTTACGTTTTCTTATATAATGTGCGATTGAGGCTATTGCGCTGATGCGAAATCAGAGACGTGTACAGAAGCTGGTGGCCTTTTGATTTGTCAGTAATTCTGGTGTAAATATTCTTCATAGGACTGGCAAAGTTGTGCTGGCAACGGACAAAGAGAAATTCAAAAGGATGGAAACACAGCTCCTCAGTCCTCACACACACCTATTATTCTATGCACTCGGTTCATTTATGAGCACCTATTGTGCACTGCACTCCATAGATCTATGTATATGACTATTTTTTTGTCGATGTAGAAGACCAAATGATTTTGATATGCTTGCCGGCTGGTTAAAATCTCTTCTCACTTTAGAGTTTTTTTCTCTAATGTTCCCTCATAGATATAATTGGCATGTCCTTATATTTCTTATCATACTTCGAATATTACTTGGCACATAATTGAGTTGAACAATCATCTTGGAATTTAGTTTCTCATAACGCATGAACTACAAATTATGCATTAAGCCAGTCATTGCACATTACTGATGTAATTCTTCCTATTGCTACGACAATTATATATAACTATATTAGAGAATGCCTTCTATAAAATACACTGAAGAATATGATTGGTACTAAGTTATTTTGTATGTCCTCCACTCAATGCTTCTAAAGAGCACAGTAAGTATCTGAATTTTGTGATATATCCTTAGATCCCATGCTGATCTCAAAACATCCGATGTTCTTCCTTTAAGTTGTCACAAGAAGCATGTCATACTTGCCATATGTGCATTCAACATTGCTACCATCTAATAGATGGATCCTTATGCATACTATGAGATGATAAGTGTGAAGAATGTGAGCTAGGTTGCGAACTGTAACCCTAACCACTGAGGTATCGAGTATTGACGATGGTATTCATCTACCTCTTGCATGGGAAATACAATTATATGGTCCAGTCATGTAATATAAATGGGGAATGTCCCCAATGAGTTGTCCTTGGTATTTCGTGGGACATCTAAATAGAATGTTTATGTACTTGGATATGTGCAGGTGGATGTTGAAGAGTTTCCATTATACTTATAACATGATATGAGCTTCAGCAAAGTAGAAGAGGCCATATTGTAACATTTATCATACTACACATGTCTAAACAGACGCTGGGATTGGTCAAAAGAAAACAACATGATTAGATTTTTGTTCAAAAGTATTTAAACATTCCAAAAAAATGCACTTTCCATTATCAATTCAAACAATGGTCAAGTTTACATCTTAGAATTATATGTACTAATATATAGTCACACACAAAAAATTCATAAACGACATGATTACATATGAAATAACATTTTTTTAGAAACTATCACTATGCTAAAGATGACACACTTGCATTAAATTCAACACTCTAAAGAAGATGCCCTCGCTTTAAGTTCAACACCCTAAAGATAATGCCCTCGCATTTGCGAGGGCCACTCTGCTAGTTAGTCATAAAGAACTCACATACTTATTGCGAAAGTTTATTAGCCTTCGAAGCAAAGTACTACTACGCATGCCCCTAGAGGGATAGATTGGTAGGACAAGGTCCATCGCTCGTCTCCGACCGCCACTCATAAGGTAGACAATCAATAATAAATCATGCTCCAACTTCTTAGCATAATGACAGATCATACGTGCATGCTTCGGGAATCACAAACCTTAACACAATTATTCTTACTAAACCACAGTTATCTACTAATACCTCCCCCATATTACCATCTTAATATCACAAAACTATTGCAAGGAATCAAATTTATCATATTCAGTGATCTACATGAAAGTTTTTATTATATCCCTCTTGAATACCTATCATATCAGGGCCAAGGGCATGAGACTCTCAAAAAGATATAAGTGAAGCATGAGAGTGCAACTATTTCTTTAAAATATAACCACCGCCGTGCTCTAACAGATATAAGTGAAGCACTAGAGCAACTGCCTAGCTCAAAAGATATAAGTGAAGCACATAGAGTATTCTAACAAATCACGAATAATATGTGTCCCTCTCAAAAAGGTGTGTTCAGCAAAGATGATTGTGACAAACTAAAAAGCAAACAAAAGCAAACAAACTATTTCACAAGACGCTCCAAGTAAAACACATATCATGTGATGAATAAAAATATAGCTCCAAGTGAGTTACCGATAGATTGTAGACAAAAGAGCGGATGCCTTCCGGGGCATCCCCAAGCTTAGACTCTTGAGTCTTCCTTGAATATTACCTTGGGGTGCCTTGGGCATCCCCTAGCTTAGGCTCTTGCCGCTCCTTATTCCTTTATCCATCGTAGTCTCACCCAAAACTTGAAAACTTCAGCACACAAAACTCAACGGAAACCTCGTGAGATCCGTTAGTATAACAAACAAATCTTAAACTTTAGGTACTGTAGTAAATTGATTCATATTTAATATTGGCATAATGCTACTGTACTCCAACTTCTCCATGACTCATACCCCCCGATACGATCCATAGATTCATCAAAATAGGCAAACTATGCAATAAAAACAGAACAGTCTGTAAAGATCTGAATTATGGTCATACTTCTGTAACTCCAAAAATTCTTAAAAATTAGGACAACGTGGGAAATTCATATATAAATACTGTGTAAAAAATTCAGAAGGTTCTGACACTCCAGAGAAAATTAGAAATTCCAGCACTGGACGCAAAAGTTTCTGTTTTCAAACAGCATCTATCATACTATCTTCCAAATCATCCCAAAGGCATTACTTGGCACAAACACTAATTAAAACATAAAAACACAATCATAACATAAGCTATAATCACGCAAACACTCAAAAACAGTAGGTAAAAACAAAAATTTATTTTATTCATTGGGTTGCCTCTCAACAAGCGCTGTTGTTTTATGCCCCTAGCTAGGCATAATGCATAGTTTCAAGTGTTGTCATCCTTGGTTTCCAACTCCTCAATCGCACATCCGTTTTTTTTCTAGTAGATTTAACATAGGAGTTTCTCATCATCACACTTCTAGGCACAAAATCAAGAATATTATTTTTATGGATAGGTTCCTTAATTATATCAATGAAATTGGGGTGCACGCTAATCATTTTAAGATCCTCGCTCCCTTTACTAGAAGTAGCACCCTTGACCTTAGGAACATATATAAACTTGGAATTTTTATTTGGAGGAGTCCTATCAATGTTTTTAGTGGAGGAAAAGGCGGAACCCAAGTTGTTGATAATTTCCTCCAACTTATCAATTCAAGCGGGGCTTTGTTCTATCCTTTCATTAATTATCGGTTCTTTTTCCTTTAAAGTTTCCAAAGCAATTCCCACCTTAGAACCGAATTGAGTAATATGATTGTGGACCTTTTTGTCTAAATTTTCAAGATGTTCAATAGTAGACATTTTATTTTCTATAGCTTCTAACCTTTGCATAACATGCTCCAAGGTCAATGTCGTTTCATTAATAGTGATAGGGGGTGAACCCACCAAATTTCCCATAGCATTGAAAGCATCTAAAGTGGGACACATCAAGAAATTTCCTCCGGTAATAGTGTCAAGCACAAATCTATACCAAGTAGTAATTCCCACATAAAAATTTCAAAGAAGAACGGTAGTGGATTGCTTACGAGTTGATCTATTTTGAGCATCGCAAATCCTATACCAAGCATCTTTTAAATTCTCTCCTCCCCTTTGTTTAAAAGTAAGTACTTCATTTTCAGGGGTAATAGTAACGAGCGAAGAACTAGCCATAATGGTGAAGCAAACAAGCAAATAAAATATATTATGTTTTTGTAAAAAAAATTAGAAGTGGGGAGATGAAAACGAGAGGCAAATGCAAATAAAAGGTAAATAAAGTAAATGCAAGTGAATTATAATTTGTGCGAAGGTACTTGGTAATTTTGATGATGTCTCCCCGGCAACGGCGCCAGAAATTCTTCCTGCTACTTGTAGTCTGTGTTGGTATTTCCCCGAAGAGGAGAGGATGATGCAGTACAGTAGAGATAAGTATTTCCCTCAGTTAAGAACCAAGGTTATCAATCCAGTAGGAGAACCAAGCAAAATTCCGTCAAGTGCACCTGCACACACAAGAGCAAACACTTGCACCCAACGCAAATAAGAGGGTTGTCAATCCTCTTAAAGGCTATTTTCAAGGATTAAATCTTATCGAGGTAAATAGGTAAACTAAAATACTAATTAAAATAAAAGTAAATAAATTGCAGCAAGGTATTTTTAGGTTTTTTATATGATAAAGATAGACCCGAGGGCCATAGTTTTCTCTAGAGGCTTCTCTCTCGAGCACAGAAACATACGGTGGGTAAACAAATTATTGTTGGGCAATTGATAGAAAAGCAAATAATTATGATGGATTCATGGCAATGATCATGTATATAGGCATCACGTCCGAGACAAGTAGACCGACTCCTGCCTGCATCTACTACTATTACTCCACTCATCGACCGCTATCCAGCATGCATCTAGAGTATTAAGTTAATAAAAACAGAGTAACACCTTAAGCAAGATGACATGATGTAGAGAAGCAAATTCAAGCAATATGAATAAACCCATCTTTTTATCCTTAATGGCAATAATACAAATATGTGTCATGTCCCCTTCTGTCACTGGGATTGAGCACCGCAAGATTGAACCCATCACAAAGCACCTCTCACATTGCAAGATAAATCAATCTAGTAGGCCAAACCAAATCAATAGATCGGAGAGAAATACAAAGCTATATTTAATCATGCATAAAAGAGTTCAGAGAAGACTCAAATATTTCTCATGAATAATCTGATCATAAACTCACAATTCATCGGATCCCAACAAACACACCGCAAAAGAAGATTACATCGAGAGAAGAAGCCATCTAGCTACTAGCTATGGACCCGTAGGTCTGTGGTAAACTACTCACACTTCATCGGAAGGACAGCAAGGTTGATGTAGAAGCCCTCCGTGATCGATTCCCCCTCCGGCAGAGTACCGGAAAAGGCCTCCAGATGGGATCGCAAAAGAATAGAGGCTTGCGGCGGCGGAAAGGTTTTCTCTTCTGGCTCTCTGATGGTTTCCCAATATTTGTGAATTTATAGAAGTGGAATTAGGTCAAACGGAGTCACGTGGGCCCCACAAGGTAACACGGCACCCCCCTGGGGCGCGCCCTGCTGCCTTGTGAAGCCTCCGTGAGGTTTCTGGCCTCCTCCCAGAGCTTCCAAGGTCTCTTTTGTCCAGAAAAAAATCTCCAAAAAGTTTCGTGGCATTTGGACGTCATTTGATACTGTTTCTCTGAAAAGACAAAAACAAGCAGAAAACAGCAACTGGCACTGGGCACTAGGTTAATAGGTTAGTCCCAAAAAATGATATATAATTGTATGTAAAAACATCCAAGATTGATACTATATTAGCATGGAACAATCAAATATTATAGATACGTTGGAGACGTATCAAAGCCCAGGGTAATCCTAGTTCTTCTTTAGATACCAGTTGAAATTGTCATTAGATTAGTATACTTGCATGTTGTGTCATATTTGTGAATGGATTATGTTGTAAGACCCCTTATTTGTTGTCCATGTCTTGTAATGATCTGATTTTCTGGCGAGGAAATCCTCAGTACTTGTAGGAGTGGACATAAGGTGAACTGTTTTTCATGTGAGCAGATTGTGTTGGATGAAATAACTGTTTGACTCAAAGTGGATTCAACCTACTGAATTCGAGGATCATGGCATTTCTAAATCATATTCATATATAAAGGTGGAACAAATCTTTGTTGTGGTTTTGAAAACATAGAATGATGTATGAATATTCGTACTCAAATACAAAATGGATTCGAATTTAGTTGCCAGGGTAAACGTGAATGCTTATTCTCCCGAAATTTGAATGAAGCGGTACTTGGCAAAACACCCACTCCCTCGTCGGATGCCCGAAACCAATGGTCTCAATGGGGGTAGGTTTGTAACTTCACTCAGACATGACACGACCGCCTCTCACCCCATTCAAACACGGTGGGCGCCAAACGTGGGCGGCAAAACACATTTGATTCAAGCTCATCCCAAAGACCTCGCTCTCCCCCTCCATTTCCCCATTCATACACGGTGGGCGGCAAAACAAACTCTCCTCGGCCGAAATCGATCTAGGCAAATATTTTAGGTAGGGGCAGGTTTGTAACTTCACTCATACGTGACATAACCGCCCTACCTGTCAGCCCCGTTCATACACCGTGGGTGCCAAAACACCCTCTCCTCACCCGAAATCGCTCTCGGCAAATATTGGGGAGAAGCGAGATTACCGTCCTATCCCCAACCGACATGATGTCCGAAATTTTAAACGGGGGCAAAGTTTGTAACTTTCCCACATTTCAGACAAGCGCATCCCAAAGTGGTCCCCCTTTCCCTCCATTTCCCCATTCATACACCGTCGGCGCCAAAACACCCTCTCCTCGGCTGAACTCGCTCTCGGCAAATATTCGGGAGATGCGAGATTACCGTCCTATCCCCAACCAACCAATATCGCTCTGATGTCTGAAATTTTAAATGGTGGCTAAGTTTGTAACTTTCCCCGCATTTGAGACAAGCACGTCCCAAAGACATGGTCCCACCCTCCTCTCTCGCTCCATTTCCCCATTCGTACTCCGTGGGTGCCAAAACACCCTCTCCACCCCAGCCTCCTCTGTCCGCTACCCCATTCACCGCCATCCTCCTCCACCATGCGGGAGCAGCTACCCCGACGTCGTCGTCCATTACAAGAGATCGACGTCTCTCATCCACCGCGTCGGGTCAGGATCCTAGGATCGCGTCCTCTCGCTTCATCCGTGCCGTCATCCACCTTGTCGTGGCCGCTCCTACGACCGTCTCGTCCACGGCAACAGGACTTATCCCCCAATGCCACCGTCTGCCGTCTTAGATCTGCTTCCACACTGCTGACAGCCATAGCACCCGCAGCACCCTCAACATATCAGCAGAGGCCTACACGGCGTCGCAAGAGAGGTGGTACTCTTTCATATCTGCTTAAGGTATTGATCTCACCCGGAAAATAGATCATCACTTGTTTACTGTACTTTCCTGTCCGTACCAAATCTTTAGTTGTTAGTTGAAAGCAAACATTGGTTGCGAAGTAGCCTTTGTCCGGTTTGCACCTTCAGATCCGCCATGGCATGATCAACACTATACTCGCAATGTTTATGGTTTTCCCCTTTTATATTCACTACCATCATCCTAGGTGCTTCATGTCGTGCTAGCACTGCTCCTCAACCCATCAAGCAAAACAACATGCCACTCATAATTCCAAAGCATAGTTGTTCAAATACGAATCTGATATGATGCTGATATTACTAAAACAGAGAACGTTTGGTCAGCTAATGTTCTTACATTAGTTTCGAAAAGCATGTGCGCCACATATAGAGAGACAGTAGGGAATTGCATTTCTTTATGCACTCTGGTTCATCATGGGTGGGCAACACACATTGTATTATCCAAAATCTGCTTGCTCTTCTTTAACATGTTCCTCTTCCGTTCTTCTTAATAAGTATAGTGGTACAGTATGTTCCTTGTCGGGAAGCGGAGCAGGGACATTTATAGTCGACGGGTATATTGGGTCGCTTCTGATAGATGCTTTCAACTATTCTAGTTGGTCTGCCATAATATCCAGGAAATGCTGGGAGCTGTGTCACCTTTGAGAGTCTAGACTGATAGTAACAGCATTGCACCTTCAGTTGCATAGAGCTGCCCCTGTAGGGGATCCGAAGCATTTCCAGCCGTACCAGCAATACAAGCCCATATGTTCTAGCTAGTTCCACTTTCCTGATTTTACTCGTGATGCTTAGGGTTTTCCCCTTTTATCTACACTACTATGATCTGCGTAGGTGCTTTGTGTCGTACTAGCAGCACTCCACCCTTCAAGCTAAACAACACACCACTCATAACTCCAAAGCTTAGTTGTTCAAATATGAATGTGATATGATATTGATATTAGTTAACAGACACACATTTAGTTGGTAAGCTAATGCTCCCACTTGAGTTTCCAAATGCATGTGGCAACATATAGAGAGACAGCAGGGAATTGCATTTCTTTGTCACTTGTTTACTGTACTTTCTTATCCATACCAAATCTTAGTTGTTAGTTGAAAGCAAACACCGGTTGCTAAGTAGCCTTTGTGCGGTTTGCAGCTTCAGATCTGTCGTGCCATGGTCAACACTATACTCATCATGCTTAGGGTTTCCCCCTTTTATGATCACTACGATCAGCCTACGTGATTCGTGTCGTAAGAGCACTGCTCCACCCATCAAGCTAAACAAGCTTAGTTGTACAAATTTGAATCTGATATGATGCTGATATTAGTAAGACAGATACATGTTTAATTGGTCAGCTAAATGTTCCTACTTTAGTTTTGAAATGCATGTGAGCCACATATAGAGAGACAGGAACACTACTGCAGGCGACCGCTAATGAGACACATGAATCAGAGACCCCGCGACCAAACTGTGTGCGATGCATGAATCGCAAACGGTGTCATAAAAAAACCATCCCCAATAAGACGAACTGTTTGCGATGCTGGAGACATAAAAAATGATTCAGATTAGAGACGCGTGTGCGATACGTGGCATACAGTTGATCCATACGAACTGTTTGCGATAAGCCAGAACAACAAACTCGGTCAGCCAGTCCGTGGTGTGTGCGATACACGGCATACAATTCACTCGGATGAATTGTTTGTGATTACCCAACACAACAAAAACGGTCAGGCAAATCAAGGTGTGTGTGATATACGGCATGCGGTTCACTCGGATGAACTGTTTGCGAGTACCCAACACAACAGAAACGGTTCAACTTAACAAGATTTGTGTGATACGCGGCAAATAGGTCAGTAATCAAAAATGTGTGGGAAGACCGATAACAACACAGACAATTCCTGCTAATAACCCGTGTGTGTTGTGGGCAAACGCTTGCTGGTAAACAATTGTCAGCGATTGATGAAATCATCACCGACGGGTTCCGTAGTTTAATCCGTGTGCGATGTGATTTGCTCAGTCTGCACAACATCTACGCTCTCTGTCTATAGAACAACAACATATATACTTATAAGGACATGATTGCATAACCAAATTAAACTTCCAATTACATAACTGACTACAGATAGCGTTTGCATGTCTAAGTAAACAAGTACATGCATAATAAACTAGGAGAAATGATCATCATATCAACTACTTCTTGTTGTGACGCTTGCCTCCAATGCTCTGCTTGTGGCTCGATCCCTCGTCGTCTACAGTAAGGAGGCACTTCCTCATGTCAACGATCCTCCTGTACATCTTGTAGCATGTGTACGCGTCCATGGCCACGTACTTGACGTGATCTTCATCCAGTATCTGGCGGGGAAGGAGGGCAGGTCACCTCGCCTAGGATGCATGCCCAGCGCCGCCGCTGCAGCAGGTTAGGCGATTTGGCTTCTTCTACCGCCCATTTGAACAGCCACGTCGGGTTCATATACCATTCCGCAGGCATGTGCGTTCTCTCCTCCGCAGTCGACTCTGTGAATATGATCTCTGCCATTAGCGCCAACTCCAAGTCGGTGCGACGCTGCCAGATGCTGACATCCCTCAGCATCTCTGCCCTGAGATCGACTTCCGCCTACGCCTTGTGCCTCGCCATGCGCAGCTCCTTCGAACATGTCTCCAATCGATGCCTCGCTTCCTTGATCCGATTTGCCCTTGCTGCCCACCAGCTCCAATGCAGCCCCGGCATGTCCTCCGGCGCCACCGATCTGTGAGTCCAGAGCAATGGATCCCCTCTGATAGATATGTGGGTTTCGCTCAACGGCGGCAGTGCCACGGGTTGCGGCGAGAGGGAAGCCCGCGGGATGCTGGGATCTAGGGGATTATCCATGGCACAATCCGATGGGTGAGGCGGGGAGGCGAGCGCAGAAGGCCAGATTTGGGGGCTGCGAGAGGAAAGAGACGATAGAGAGCGAAGAGAGGATAGAGAGCGAAGGAGGAGGAGCGCAACCAAGGTGAACAGGGAGTGGGCGAGGCAAAAAAATTGATCGCGCCAAATTGCCAATGAACACATCCCATTAATTAGGTTATTATAATTGCCAGTGTGGAATCACTGCCCACTTCCTTGTCGTTTTCCTCTTCCACCACGCATGCATGCAAACATAATTAAAATTTTGAGGTAGTTGGTTGGCTCATACGTGGGAGGGGAAAAACTAAAAACACTTTTAACGATGAGAAAGACAGTCGGGCAATTGGTGCTAATTAAGAAAGTGCGACTAAAATTCTTGGAAAAATCTGAATTCTCTTAGGCGCCCTACAGACCTGGATGTTTCGTGTGCGATTATGTGTGTGTACAAAAGCCATTGAAAATGCAAATGAGTTGTTTACGATGGTAGGAGCATCGCACACGATGCGTGGTGTGAGTACTCGTGAGTGATGATTTGTAAGTTACACATACGTTTCCTTATGTTAACACGTGTGTGATAACACGTGACACCGCATACGGTTGTGTGTTGGGAATTGTGTGCTCCACTTAGTCTTCCTGCGCTCCAGCGATGCCTTCCCACGCAAGCGCCAGCCATAGGGGTAAATTGTAAATCCCCAATCCCCTAGCCAGCTGCTAGCTAGCTATAAATAACCACAACAATGGCCGGCGGTGGCGACTCACTACTGATTCCCTTGCTAGCTAGTTACCAACACATACTGGCATACCCAGCCCCAACGACCGACGACCGAATGGAGATGGGCGATAGCGGAATCGAGGCTGCCGGTGCGATGGTCGGCTTTGTGGTCGACGGCCATGTCGCCGCCTCTCCCGACGACAGCCAGACGAGGCAGGAAACGCGGTACGAGCAAGCCACCAGGTTAGCCAGGGTCATCCTGAATGCGGCTAGGGATCGCCAGCGGGCGATACTGCGGGCTCAGCGCAGAGTGCGGCGGATGGTGCGGGCAGCGGAGTAGGAACCGTGACGACACAAGGACAACTGCGACAGTGGCGGCCACCGCACGAGGCGTAGACTTATGTCCGAGATGGAGGAGAGCTGTCGGGACCCCGATCCTAAGTCACACCGATCTAGCATAAGACACATCATATCACTTTGCGGCCTCACGCACGGTAACCCACGGCTGCCGCCTTTACCTTGGCCGGGACCGTTTGCGTCTTTTGGCTCACGTATATGATAGTGATGCTAGCATCCATATGACAGAGAACCCGGGTCGACATGACTAGTCATAAACCAAGGTGGCACAAATGTACAGGGACAGGCATACGTAACCCAGCAATGCACGTGTCAGTCATCAGCGTGTGCAACCGAGTCGTAGCAAGCTACAAGGACTCCAGTAAAACACCGCATGACATTTCCCCGTAGGGACAGACACTGGAGCAAAGAAGGATACATGCCAGTCAATCCATGTGTTCCAGAGCAGTAGCGAACAACCGAGGCTCAGAGGAAGCACTAGGAGGCATTTCCCTATAAGGAAGGCTACCAAAGCAGATAACTAGGTGTCGAATCCCACACATACCAATGCATTTCAAACATACACACAATATGCACGATATGTGTAGATACAACATGGCATCACAACATAACTCTATGACTCAAGTATTTATTTAAGAGGCTCCGAGAAGCCATACATAGCATGATATTACAAACATGGGTCTCATGACCCAGCATACAAAGTCATACAAGCAACGGAAGCATAATCATGTCTGAGAACTACAAAAGAAAAAGGCTGAGAAGCCTGACTATCTACAAGACCCTCCATAGGAACCAGACCTCTGTCTGGGATTCCCAAGCTACTCGTCGAGGTCCACGTGAAACTACTAGAGAGACTGAAGTCTCCTCTGCAAAAACATAAATTAAGCAACTGTGAGTACAAAGGTACTCAGCAAGACTTACATCAGAACTATCTACTTATGCATCAGTATCAACAAGGGGGTTGTGGAGTTTATCTGTAGCAAGCCAGCTTTGACTCAGTGGCTAACCTGTACTGTGACTACCAGTATTTCTTTGAGGTGGGAAAGCGCACACGATTCCACATATTCACCATATCAATACACACTATGGATCCTCTCCCATCTCCCTACAAGAAGGCCATCCATAGCACTCACGCTTATCTTGCGCATTTTAGAGTATCCACTTCAAGTTATCTATGAACCATATAAGTCTCCAAGTAGTCCATATCTGAGGACGCGGCTATTCGAATAGATCATTTTACCCTGCAGGGGTGTGCTTCTTCACACATGCTCTCACCACTTACCACCATATACGCGTCATGTATCTCGGCAACCTTCAAGCGGAAGCCTGGTGAGGGTGTCGGCCACAACCTGACTAACCACGCAAGACTCTAGTCCAGGTTTATCGCCTATCTGAGGCTGAACCCGCAAGGGAAGTCCGGCCGAAGTTTCCATTACGGCCCCAAATGATGTGTGCAGGGTTCCCAAGTCCATGTCGACGGATGGTACTTTGCTTGGTACACCGTGCCACAGTGCCTAGTCTGTCCCAAGCCCACCTGTACCGGGTGCCACTTGGTAGACTACTAACACAACCTACAAACACCAGAAACTAGTTGCAACTCCTGGACAGAGATCGAGGCGATTAATAAGCCGAGAGGGGTCGAGTTACCGGAACCCAATGTGTGGTAGTAGCTAGTCTTGGGAAACATACACGGAACTCAGTTCTTAAGGACGATCTCAATGAGACAACCCACCATGTACTCCTACATGGCCTCTCATCGCTACCTTTACCAAATCGTGTTCACACACTTAGCTCTCAACATCAGAACATGATCACAACATTCCAATTCATTCCCGGATGAATCAGACCTGACACAACTCTAAGCAATAGCAGGCATAACAAGCAAGCATGGATGAGTAGTCACAACATGGCTCAAGAAATTCCTACTCATGCTAGAAGGTTTTTACTATTTACTGTGGCAAAGACAGGTCATGCAGAGGAATGGGTTCAACTACCGCAACATGTAATAGTTGAATCATTGTTATCATAATGCAGTAAAAGAGAGCAGGAGCGAGAGAGTGGGATTGTATCGAAATGCTCAATGGGGGTTTGCTTGCCTGGCACTTCTAAAGATAGCATTGTGTCTTCATAAGTGACATCGATCTCAAGGTCGGAACAATGTCTACCGAGAAGGAACAACATCAGCAAATCGAGAAAACGAACAACATTCAATGCAATGCATAAACAAATGTATGATATGTCATATTAAGGTACTGAATTGACCTAATGCAGTAGTTAGTCATATTAATTGAAGTGGAATTCAAATATATAGCAAATTCCAACTCCAAAACTAATTACCATATATTCCATAATCATGAATTGTCCTAGTTGGTGATGTTAACTTGCTCAAACATGCATGAACAGGGCATAAACAGATTCTTCATATTTTTCTGATAATTTTTCATATATAAATTATTTCATTCGGAGTTATGGTTGAATTTATATGATTTTTAGAAGTTTTAAACAATTTCTGGAATTTTCAGATCATTTCTGAATTAGAAATAATCCAGAAAATTATTACTACGCCAGCATTGCGCAAGGGTGACGTCAGCAGGTTAACTGGGTCAACCAGGGTCAAACCTGACCAGTGGGACCCGCAAGTCAGTGTAACAGGACCAGCTACAGAGGCTGACCTGCGGGCCCAAGTCAACGCTGACTGTGCAAAGACAAAGCTGACACGTGGGGCCATAGGATTAGCACTAATCTAATAGAAAATTAGACTAGCCTAAACAGGCACTGGGGCCCACATGGTAGTGGCTATAATGGGTGATTAGTGGGGTCATTAGCAACTAATGACGTTGCCACGTCAGAGGCGCCGGCGGTTAGCCGCTGGCGACCAAACAGAGCGGCGGAGGCGCTCGGGATTCACCGTCCGGCGACCATTCGACTTGCAATTTGGCTCTACGGTCTGCTGGGCGTGCGCTGCATCCAACAGAGCGAGCGGCTGGGCGAGGGGTGGCCTACAGCGACGGCAGTGACGACGACAGCGGCGGCCGAAGCTACTGTCTACACGGGCGCAGCGCTGCGGCTTAGATCGAGCAAGCTGGGTGGCCGGGCAGCATCTACGGGACGTCAGGAACTCGTCCATGTGATCGGCTTGGTCAGTAGGGGTCGCTAGCAATGGTGAGCTTCACAGCAGTGGCAGCGAGCTCTCGGCCATGGCAGCGGCACTAGCTAGAGGACGCGCTAAAGTGAGGAGACAAGGGGGGGAGAGGAGCTCACAAGGAGGCAGAGGAGCTGGTTAGAGGGCTCGGGGACAGCTGGAGTGAGGCGAATCGGAGCTGGCGGCCATCGAATGCAGAGGACGAAGACGGCGGTGATGACGACAATGCAGGACGCCTGGCGTTGCGTGGCTCGGCGTGGAGGATGAAGACGGTGAGGTGGAGCTTCTGGACACGTCTGCAGGGCAAGGGGTGGACGGTGGCCGCGGTGGTGCTTGTCGGCGCTCTCAGGCGGTCGCGGGAGAGAGAGCAGAGGATGGGCGAGGGGAAAGAGAGGTTCAGAGGGGCAAGGGCATTGCGTTGGCATTCTTAGGCGTCTCCAGCAGCAGCAGCAAGCAAGAGGTGGCGCGAGGAACGTGCGCGCGCGTCGGGCACACGTCCTCCTGCCCACTGGCACGAGGTGGAAGACGACAGGGGGGGCCAGGTAGGCTGGGCCGCCAGCTGGGCCACCAGGTAAGTCGGGTACCTCTCTCTCTGTTTCCTATTTTTCTTTCTGTTTTCTATTTATGCAGTCTGTTTTTGATTTAGTAAAAATACTAAACCAATTTAGTTACTTCTGATAATTTTTGTGTGGACTAGATGGACTATTCCACAGTCCCTCACAATTTTCAGAATTATTGGAGTTATAAAAGTATTTATAGGAATTTATAACCCCAACTCAAATACATTATGGATTAATTCAAGGGCCAGAAATGTCATAGAAAAATGTGCATCATCTACGGTTAAGGTTTTCACCTTTTACCCTAAATCATGAACATTTTTGAAGGGCATTTTGGGTTCATCGAAAAATGTTTTAAGTTGAACCTATTTGAATTCCATTTGGTGCTAGGGTTTATCAATCCCCATTTCAAAATTAAATGAAATTTAACATGATGTATGGATGATTATGCAATGACAAGCAATGACTAAGCTAGGGCTGTGACAACTCACCCCCACTAAAGAAGAATCTTGTCCCGAGATTCAAGACGTAGGGTAAGAGGAAGGGGACACAAAACTAGCACGATCTTCATGGTCCAGATTGCACTTATTAAGGATGTTGATTCATTGCATCATCTTGATTGGACATCTTGCTTCGAGATCGTCATCCGAACACGACGATGAGAAGAAAGGAAAACTCTACAGGAATCGCTCTTCACAAAGATCGAGCAACTCACGATCAACTCATGGAATGAGACATAAGAACATCTCCCGAGCTGAGACACAAAACACACATCAGGGGTGATGGAGAGAAGCAGATGACGAAGGTCCAATTTGGTAGGCAACAATTCTTCGCTTAAGAAGATGGTGAATGTGCGTCAAAGTGGCGAGGAGTTAATTGCCCTTAACACCATAACAAGGCACCTTAGGAGAGGTGACTCGTAGAATCATTTCCTGAGTCAGGCAAAAAGAATTACTTTTGGTACAGGGATCATTAAAACTCTTTATACCAGGCTGAGGCAGATTAAAAAATGATCGTTGAAGGAGTTCGAAAGAAATGGCATACTCAGATTGAAATGGGAGCTAAGGTTATATAACAACTCGGCAAATGGAAGGCATATTCCGATTGATACCGAAGATATAACCAGTGTCTGAGTGTGCTTTCAATAACTTGAGCATTTCCATATTCATCGGGGTTTACCAACATGTATGCCAAAGATCTTGGTAACTCATCATACTACCATGATGAATAATGATGGAGGATGCAGATGCAAAGGTAGACAACACTTTCTCAGATTTCACCTTAGCTGTGCCAAGGGAACGAAATCTGAATGATCGACCGAGAGACATTTAGCACTCCGCTTCTAATGTTCTCCTTGATGTACTAGCGTAATCCGACCATACGTACTGTTAGGTATCTAGAACATCAAGTAAAGATCGGACTTCGGGAGCGCAAAGAATCCATAAGGAACAACTTCTAGAATAAGTCATATGAAATCCTCATGGGGAAGATGATCAAATTGCTCAATCAAGATGCTACAATAATAGATCTTTGGGCTAGGTGTGTCGGCCAAAACATCAACCTTGCCATAACCTACATCATAGATCTTGGAAAAGTTCCAACCATCATATCTGCCTGAGATTCATATCTGGTTGGTGACAGGATACTTCAGACTCAGCATGTCTGAAAAGGAATATTTGCAACACAAATCGACGAGATGACATTGTGATATTCTCTGGAGATGAACTACGGTAGCAAGCTCCAAAACATGAGCTGGATCGCAAGACACACATGAATACACTGTCTATGACAATCATGACCACATAGAAGTCTTACAATAAAACACTACCGAGTTCTGATGGGGAACCATCATTACGGATATCAAAGTCTTGCGTGCTTAAATAGACTTCTTTTCCTTAAACAAATCAATCAGTGGCTTGGTGTGCTAGGAGATACATATGGAATGGAGGTAATTAATCTACCGAACCATAGAATACTTCACACATGCATGACTGACTTGGGATGATTCCAGAGGAAACAAAAACAAGCTTTCTCGAATCCACAGCAACAACTTGCACCAAATGCACGTGAATTAGAGGAAATCACTTCTTTCATCAAACATATACTTCATGTATGGAACACGAAGATAATGCCTACAAAAGTTTCCAACACTAACTTAAATGTGCATCATGAGTTATGGAGAAGATAAAGATGTTGTCGATGGGCTCAACAACATTTCAAGATATCCATATAAATCGAATTCCACAACCATGAGAACAAGGTGATAGCATTGGTCAGACCAAAGGATATAATGGTGTATGCTCGAGGAAACAACCACGAGTAAAACAACATTACAAAAATCGTTGGTTCTGATTTTGATTTGACGATAGCCCACACTCAAATCAAAAGATGGGATAAGACAATAGATCCAATAGTTGATCACGAAGATCAGTCGATGAATATATCATCTTTCTTCAACACACACACAAAAGATATCCCTTTGAAATGAACAAAGTTAGGCACAGCTTTTATCTTCCAACTCTCCAAGTTGTTGTTTAGCTTAACCAACTAGTTCAGAGTATCCAACACAGAACCTTGGAGAAGGGGTGGTTTACAAGGATAAACCATTTTGATCATGAACTCAACATAATGGCCAGGGGACAACCTGGTAATACTTCCGAGAAGATATTCGGAAAATCTTGAACCACCGATATGTTATTAAGCTCGAGATCAATCTTGCTTTTCAGGGCAAGACGATATGATCAAAGGAGTGAGGGATTGACAAAATCCTAACTCATTGATCAAAGAGTACACCAGAAATAAGGACTAGGTGTCACGATCAATCGTAGTATGGTGATTCAATAATCAACACACTAAGAATGAAATTATTGTCCATTAACTACCAAGCAACAGGGTTGCTAAGAGTATTGATTTCACACATCACGGTTCACTTGTCGGCATTCCGGTTACAAAAACACGGAGACCAAGAAATAAATGGTGATGGCGAGAAGTATCACTTCATCAAGAATTCATAAGATAGTGTGCAATTCCCATGATATTCTTGACATGAAGAGGGTGATACTCCAGGGTAAACAGACTAGAAGCTGGATTGGCTTTCTTGATCTGCAGAATACAACTTCTTCAACCCAATCCTAGAAATGGATGAGGTGCTGGAGTTTGTTTCTCCTAGGCATTCTGAAATAGAATGGCTTGACAGACCATAAGAATAACAGGCATCGATGAGCACGAATGCATGACATACTCTTGACTATCAATTGATAGACGATGGTCAGAATACAACTGAAGGGGGACAACTCAAAGGAACACATGATTTTCTGAGTTGTGGATGCATGGATTAGCATGTCGAACAAGTTCAACATATTTCTTCCGGATAACCCATGCAGAAAGGTAGGATTGGCAGAGTCACAATTATGGAATGGAGAACTCGTCAAGAGCACTCTTATTGCAATCTTTTGGTTCAAAAGAACGTCTGCCATGGTTGGTTCATGGTATTGGAAGAATGATATACCACGGACCTAGAAGACTAGAACAAGGTTGCTAATATCCTAAAGGAACGAGCAAACACTATCAATAGGAATAAGCAGATCAAAGCTTGGGTCCAAGAACCCAGAAATAGAATACCTACTGTCTAAATAACATCACGAGATGCTTACGAAGATGATGGCCAGAATTATCACACTGGGGTTACAACACAAATGCTGAACCTCTGGGTGGTTCTCGGAGATATCCTAGTTACCTAATAACTTTCGCATATATGTCGAGGCAACGGAGTACCTCAACACAATGATTAGTGTGGTCAATTAGTCTGGCCCCAAAGATCGGGAACGGAGAGAAAAGATTTGCAAATGCATCCGATTGTTTAGAAACCTGGGACAACTCGGATAGCATAACGGTTGTACGGGCATGAAAAATGAGACAACCTGCATGACAACTGACAACATAACAACTGAATTATTTTGAAAACACCAATCCAAGAAGACAACACATTTCCTATAAGTCTCTAGCATAGTAACTCGTCATCCTGATAGATAGATGAGAAAGCCTAGTTTCTTAATCCCCGTAGAAAAGAAGAGGGTGACTCAGAATTAGAATGACACAGGATAAGGAGTAAAAAGAATCTTATGTTCCCTCCCACAATCAATTCCCCTATATAACTAAAGCATTTCTAGACTCAACTTTGACCAGTTTGGCTTGGCAATCCTACAGGCAGTCAGGCTCTGATACCAAAACTGTCTAGACCCCGATCCTAAGTCACACCGATCTAGCATAAGACACATCATATCACTTTGTGGCCTCACGCACGGTAACCCACGGTTGCCGCCTTTACCTTGGCCGGGACCGTTTGCGTCTTTTGGGTATATGATTGTGATGCTAGCATCCATATGACAGAGAACCTGGGTCGACATGACTAGTCATAAACCAAGGTGGCACAAATGTACAGGGACAGGCATACGTAACCCAGCAATGCACATCTCGGTCATCAGCGTGTGCAACCGAGTCGTAGCAAGCTACAAGGACTCCAATAAAACACCGCGTGATATTTCCCCATAGGAACAGACACAGGAGCAAAGAAGGACACATGCCGGTCAATCCATGTGTTCCGGAGCAGTAGCGAACTACCGGAGCTCAGAGGAAGCACTAGGAGGCATTTCCCTGTAAGGAGGGCTACCAAAGCAGATAACTAGGTGTCGAATCCCACACATACCAATGCATTTCAAATATACACATAATATGCACGATATGTGTAGATACAACATGGCATCACAACATAACTCTACGACTCAAGTATTTATTTAAGAGGCTCCGAGGAGCCATACATAGCATGATATTACAAACATGGGTCTCATGACCAGGGCGCAGCGCCGGGCATCGCCGGTGCAGGCCTTGGGGCAGTGACGGCAGCCCTGGCAAGAGCCAACATCTCGTTGGCTGCTGGGGCGATGTACCCAGAGGCGGCGGTCGCGGCAGCCCTGGTGAGAGCTGCGCCCGAGGCAGTACCGGCGATCACCGATGTCGAGGCTGCCCCAGCCTCGATCGATCAAGGTGGTTTGTTATATTGATGTAAATTAGGGAGCTAATAATGGTTTGTAAATTACTCCTCGAACTAGGCACTGGACCAATTTGAGCATATATATGCTCGATTGATTATTTGTTCATGCATGTCAAATATGTCAATTGTATGGGCTGGCATATCTATATATTATCTCATTTTGCAATATGAAAAACATCCCTGAAAAAGATGATACCTGGCGTGGTGCCCCTAGTGCCATGGTATGACCTCAGTATTATGTGGTAAATAAAATGGCAAATTCTGGCAGAAGTTGTAATGATAACTCCTTGAAAATGAGAGCATCTCAAAAGAAGAATCACTGTTTCCAAAATTATAAAATGGCAATTAGGACTTGAATTTACTATGACTTTACCATTTTGCCTTCAAACTATTTACACGGTGCGCAAGCACCATCAGCCGCTAGATTTGAATTTTTTTGCGCATTTCAGGACTCGTTTGATATACTTAAGCACTTTATAGCATTTACCTGACAATTAGCGCATATAAGTCAAATCCCAGCTACAGCTACACGGGTGTGATGGGAGGGATGTGGATTGCCGTTCGATCGCGGTGTATCCTACGGTCCACACGCGCGATCTGCATGGCTGGGGTTCCGGCCAATCAAAACACATCGCACGATAGATTCAGCCCACACGGCTTTCATAAGCAGCGAAAATGAACCGTGTGCGATAATAAATCACCAGGATTTCAAGGGAATCCAATTTTCCTTGGTCGTCCGCCCTTGTTTTTTTTTCTATGATCTACATAGACCCTAGAATGCACCGTGTTCAAATTTGGCACTTTTCCGGGCTCATTTACCATATTTGGGTCATTATTTGCATTTTCTAGGCATTTATGCACATATTTCAAATTGGCACGATAGGTGCAAGAAAAGGTGCACAATAACAGTATGAAAAATGAAGCTTGTGGTATTACTAAACTTCCATGCCTTTTACAAGGGAATGGGGAGAGATTTCGATGATATGTGTCGCAAGAGTCAACGACAAACGTGTCGTTTATTGGTTTTTGACTCTACAAAATTGAAAAACATGCCTGAAAAAGATGATACCGGGCATGGTGCCATGGTATGACCTCAACAAAGCGTGGTAATTTTTTGAGAGGGTTCGGCTAATGTCGTTGTACACGCTCTTCGTAAACCGAACCATCATAAAAGGAAGTTTTGGTGGTTTCGAGAGGGAAATCACCAAGTTTGAACGGGAATCCAAAGTTCCTTCGTCGTTTGTCCTTGAGTTTTTTTGTACGATCAACATACACCCTATAATGCACCGTGTTCAAATTTGGCACTTTTTCAGGCTAATTTACTATATTTGGGCAGTTATGTGCATTTTCTAGGCATTAATATGCACATAATTCAATTTCGCATGATCGGTCCATGAAAAATGCCAAAAAAGGTTTAGAAAATCATGCTTGTGGTGTTTAGTAAATTTGCATGCCTTTTACGAGGAAATGGGGAGAGATTTCAAGGACATGTGTGACAAGAGTCAACCACAAACGTGTCGTTTATTGGTTTTCCAACTCTAGAAAATTGATAAATGGCAATTAGGACTTGAATTTACTGTGACTTTATCGTTTCGCCTTCAAACTATTTACACGATGCGCAAGCACCATCAGCCGCTAGATTGGAATTTTTTGCGCATTTCAAGACTCGTTTGATATACTTAAGCACTTTATAGCATTTAATTGACAATTAGCTCATATAAGTCAAATCCCAGCTACAGCTACACGGGTGTGATGGGAGGGATGTGGATTGCCGTTCGATCGTGGTGCATCCTACGGTCCACATGCGCGGTCCGCGTGGCTGTGGTTCCGGCCAATCAGAACGCATCGCACGATAGATTCAGCCCACACAGCTTTCATAAGCAGCGAAAATGAACCGTGTGCGATAATAAATTACCAGGATTTCAAGGGAATCCAATTTTCCTTGGTCGTCCGCCCTTGTTATTTTTCTACGATCTACATAGACCCTAGAACGCACCGTGTTCAAATTTGGCACTTTTCCAGGCTCATTTACCATATTTGGGCCATTATTTGCATTTTCTAGGCATTTATGCACATAATTCAAATTGGCATGATAGGTGCATGAAAAGGTGCACAATAACAGTATGAAAAATGAAGCTTGTGGTATTACTAAATTTCCATGCCTTTTACAAGGGAATGGGGAGAGGTTTCGATGATATGTGTCGCAAGAGTCAACGACAAACGTGTCGTTTATTGGTTTTTTGACTCTACAAAATTGAAAAACATGCCTGAAAAAGATGATACCAGGCATGGTGCCATGGTATGACCTCAACAAAGCATGGTAATTTTTTGAGAGGGTTCGGCTAATGTCGTTGTACACGCTCTTCGTAAACCGAACCATCACAAAAGGAAGTTTTGGTGGTTTCGAGAGGGAAATCACCAAGTTTGAAGGGGAATCCAAAGTTCCTTCATCGTTTGTCCTTGAGTTTTTTTTCTATAATCAACATACACCCTATAATGCATCGTGTTCAAACTTGGCACTTTTTCAGGCTAATTTACTATATTTGGGCAGTTATGTGCATTTTTTAGGCATTCATGCACATAATTCAATTTCACACAATCGGTCCATGAAAAAGTGCACAAAAATGGTTTGGAAAATCATGCTTGTGGTGTTTTCTAAATTTGCATGCCTTTTATGAGGAATAGGGAGAGATTTCAAGGGCATGTGTGGCAAGAGTCAACCACAAACGTGTCGTTTATTGGTTTTTCGACTCTACAAAATTGAAAAAAAAATGCCTGAAAAAGATGACACCTGGCATGGTGCCATGGTATGACCTTAGAAAAGCATGGTAATTTTTTGAGAAGATTTGACTAATGTCGTTGTACACACTCTTCATAAACCGAACCATCACAAAAGGCAGTTTCGTGGTTTCGAGAGGGAAATCACCAAGTTTGAAGGGGAATCCAAACTTCCTTCGTCATTTGTCCTTGAGTTTTTTTGTACGATCAACATACACCCTATAATGCACCGTGTTCAAATTTGGCAATTTTCCGGGCTAATTTAATATATTTGGGCAGTTATGTGCATTTTCTAGGCATTAATGCACATAATTCAATTTCGCACAATTCGGTCCATGGAAAAGTTCACAAAAACATTTTGGAAAATCATGCTTGTGGTATTTACTAAATTTGTATGCCTTTTACGAGGAATGGTGAGAGATTTCAAGGACATGTGTCCCAAGAGTCAACCACAAACGTGTCATTTATTGGTTTTTCAACTCTAGAAAATTGAAAAACATGCCTGAAAAAGATGATACCTGGCATGGTGCCATGGTATGACCTCAATAAAGCGTCATAATTTTTTGAGAAGGTTCGGCTAATGTAGTTGTACACGCTCTCCATAGACCGAACCATCACAAAAGGAAGTTTTGGTGGTTTCGAGAAGGAAATCACCAAGTTCGAAGGGGAATCCAAAGTTCCTTCGTCGTTTGTCCTTGAGTTTTTTTCTATGATCAACATAGACCCTATCATGCACCGTGTTCAAATTTGGCACTTTTCCGGTCTAATTTACTATATTTAGGCCGTTATGTGCATTTTCTAGGCATTAATGCACATAATTCAATTTTCGCACGATCGGTCCATGAAAAAGTGCACAAAAAGGTTTGGAAAATCATGCTTGTGGTGTTTAGTAAATTTGCATGCCTTTTACTAGGAAATGGGGAGAGATTTCAAGGACATGTGTGGCAAGAGTCAACCACAAACGTGTTGTTTATTGGTTTTCCAACTCTAGAAAATTGATAAATTGCAATTAGGACTTGAATTTACAGTGACTTTATCGTTTCACCTTCAAACTATTTACACGGTGCGCAAGCACCATTAGCCACTAGATTTGAATATTTTGCGCATTTCAGGACTCATTTTATATACTTAAGCACTTTATAGCATTTACCTGACAATTAACGCATATAAGTCAAATCACAGCTACAGCTACACGGGTGTGATGGGAGGGATGTGGATTGCCGTTCGATCGCGGTGCATCCTACGGTCCACACACGCGATCCGCGTGGCTGGGGTTCCGGCCAATCAGAACGCAACACAAGATAGGGTTAGCACACACGGTTCTCATAGGCAATCAGATCTCGAATGCTCTAAAAAACCACCGCACTACGTATGGTTGTCCGGCCACTCCATCCCAGAGCTCTCTCCAAGCGTCGCCGTCCATGCCACCGCGCCGCACACTAACTGGTAAGGAAGCGATGGCATCCCAGTGCGCCGAGTTCATCGCCGCCCGCGACCACACACTAAGTGGTAAGGAAGCGATGGCATCCCACCGCGCCGAGTTCATCGACGCCCGCGACCGCACACCTACGTGGGCGGACTTTGAAGCTGCCATGGCCGAATGGGCGGTGGAGCAAGAGGAGGCCAAATCCGCACAGAAGGAGTGGAAAAGGCAGAAAGCACTCAAGAAAAGAGAGTCTCACCGCCATAAGAAAGAAGCGGCCGCACGTGCTGCTGAGGAGAGCCGGGCGGAGATTCAAGCATGGTGGGCTGCCGCCGACAAGGCCGGTAAGGAGTACGACGGCGTCTGGGGCTGGCCAACATGCGAGAAGTAGTTAGTGTGTGTGTCAACTGTACGTTTGTTTAATTAATTATGAGCATCTACTACTACTTACTACTACTTTTTTAGAGCAAATTAGTGCCCGGTCAAAAAAAGTTGACTCAACCGAGTCATAGCGATCCAACCCGCATCCACCCCGGAGTTCCTTCCTCTCTCACCTCGGCACAACCGGGTCGGAGATGAGCTCGCTGGAGCTAGTTTTTAGTCCCACCTCGCCGCGCGGAGCGGACGCAGACCGGCTTAAATAGCAGCGCCGGCGGGAGGCAGCAAGCATCTTTCTTGTTGCATAGGTCGATCAATTCTCGCTGTGTGAGCGAGGCAGGTTGACACTTGATTGCATTTTCATTAACTTATGACTGCTCATCGAGTGTCAACTTCGCCTCCTTCATGTACGTTGATGATAGCCCTACCACAATGAAAGAGATTTTTAAATTTGCAGGCTGCGGCTCTAGATGCTGGTAGATATTTTAATTTGTAGGAGACCACAAAACACATGGTTGCTATGACGTACCGTGTGCGTTAATGATCCATAGTCGGTTAGAAAACATTGCACACGTACCATCATAACCGCCTGTGACTGATTTAATCAACTACACATGTACAACTTTTTTAATATGGGATCCGCCAATTTTCTCTTTTCTCGCACACGAGTATATTATACGCTTCGACTGCGTTGTGTTCGCCCGCGTAAGTTTCAAGTTTCGCAGTGAAATTTTCAGTAGGCGCGGGATTTCAGAATTTACCCCCCCCCCCATCCCCACCCATCACATTTCCAAACTATCTCCCCCTCCCCCCCCTCCCAGTAGCTCAAACCGCCACCGTCGCAACCACAACTTCAACCACATCTACATTCTGCCCGAGCCTCATCGATCCAGTCAGGTAACCCACCGATCTCCATCACCGCCCCGGCCTGATTGCTTAGATGGCGCCTGCGAAACATTCTCATGCCTCCAAATCCCCACCCCCCTACTGCAGAGCATCGCCGCGTAAGCGTAACCACATATCACGCGGGAGGTCGAGGAGCTGATGGCGGTCAATGCCGCAGTGGCCGCTGTGCGTGTTGACCCGGAGGAACACCTCGCCTCCACCGCCGCCGACTTGGTGCGGGCTCTGGCCCAGATGAAGTGCCCCAGCAACTACCCCTCGGGATTTACCAAGTACGCACTATCCAGTTCAATTTTACCAATACTAGTTGCAAGGGCTATGTTTTGTACGGTTGATGTATTAAGCCCGTTGTAGTAAACACGCCCAACCATTCTTAGCTATTTCCCCTACCATTTTATAGGCAACTAGGCCATTCTCTGCTCTAGCAGCACTTGCCTTGCGATGTTTAACTCTGTCAATTTCAATTTCATCAGTACCAGTTTCAATGGCTATATTAGGTTGTCTGTACTTAACACATGTCTTGTTTATTTCAGTAATGTACACTGTCATGTTGAAGTATGAACTGCCCACTTAAATTTCACCAATACCATCTACAAACTAACAATGCTTGACTTAGGTTGCTGTCAAGCCTGTTGTAGCAAACAGTTCTATCCATTTTTTCATCTATCCCTTTACTACCGTGCTACTCTACGCAATAAAGATATCACTAGAGATGCTGTCGTTTTATTACCATTTTCTATTTTTGGTGGATGTTAACCCTGTTGTAGTTAACATGCCTTTCCATATACTTACACAGGGCCACAATGGGAAATGATGTTGTTTACCGTCGAGGTTAGTTTCATCCCAATGTCTTATAGTATTTTACATCATTTGTGCAATTGCAGTTTAGCTTATAGCATTTACGTGCTTCTTGTAGGTACACATGTCAGCGACACTGATCCACGCTTCAACCTGGAGGAACACCTCGCCTCCGCCACCGCCTACTTGGGGCGGGCTCTGGCCTAGATGAAGTGCCCCACCAACTACCCCTCGGGATTTACCAAGTAGGAACTGTCCAGTTCAATTTTACCAATACCTGTTGCATTGGCTATGTTTCGTACGGTTGATGTATTAAGCCTATTGTAGTAAACATGCCTAACCATTCTTAGCTATTTTCCCTACCTTTTTATAGACAACTGGTCCATTCTCTGCTCTAGCAGCACTTGCCTTGCGATGTTTAACTCTATCAATTTCAATTTCAATTTCATCAGTACGAATTTCAATGGCTATATTAGGTTGTCTGTACTTAACACATGCCTTGTTTATTTCAGTAATGTACACTGTCATGTTGAAGTATGAACTGCCCACTTCAATTTCACCAATACCAGCTAGAAACTTACAATACCTGACTTAGGTTGCTGTCAAGCCTGTTGTAGCAAACAGTTCTATCCATTTTTTAATCTATCCCTTTACTACCGTGCTACTCTACGCAATGAAGATATCACTAGAGATGTTGTCGCTTTATTACCATTTTCTATTTTTGGTGGATGTTAACCATGTTGTAGTTAACATGCCTTTCCATGTACTTACACAGGGCCACAATGCGAAATGTTGTTGTTTACCGTCGAGGTTAGTTCCATCCCAATGTCTTATAGTACTTTACATCATTTGTGCAATTACAGTTTAGCTTATAGCATTTACGTGCTTCTTGTAGGTACACATGTCAGCAGCACTGATCCACGCTTCAACCTGGAGGAACACCTCGCCTCCGCCGCTGCTGACTTGGGGCGGGCTCTGGCCCAGATGAAGTGCCCCACCAACTACCCCTCAGGATTCACCAAGCAGGAACTGTCCAGTTCAATTTTACCAGTACCTGTTGCAATGGCTATGTTTTGTACGGTTGATGTGTTAAGCCTGTTGTAGTAAACATGCCTAACCATTCTTAGCTATTTTCCCTACCTTTTTATAGACAACTGGGCCATTCTCTGCTCTAGCAGCACTTGCCTTGCGATGTTTAACTCTGTCAATTTCAATTTCATTAGTACCAGTTTCAATGGCTATATTAGGTTGTCTGTACTTAACACATGCCTTGTTTATTTCAATAATGTACATTGTCATGTTCAAGTATGAACTGTCCAGTTCAATTTCACCAATACCAGCTAGAAACTTACAATGCCTGACTTAGGTTGCTGTCAAGCCTGTTGTAGCAAACAGTTCTATCCATTTTTTAATCTGTCCCTTTACTACCGTGCTACTCTTCGCAATGGAGATATCACTAGAGATGCTATCATTTTATCACCATTTGCTATTTTTGGTGGATGTAGTTAACATGCCTTTCCATGTACTTACGCAGGGCCGCAATGGGCGATGCTGTTGTTTGCCGTCGAGGTTAGTTACATGCCATGTCTTATAGTTTTTTACATCATTTGTGCAATTGAAGTTTAGCTTCTAACATTTACTGGTTGCTTGTTGGTACATATATCAGCGGTACTGATCCAAGCTTCAACCCCTTTTGCGTATGGGGCAATGAGATATTCATGAACAAGCGTCAAGTGAGGAAACTAAGAAAGATTGTTAGGCGAAAGAGACGGGTGATGGGAATTAAACTCTTTATTTATACTTTATCCAAGACAAAGTGAGCTTTAGGATGGTAAGTAATCTGTTGCCTTTTCCCCCTGCCCACAACGAGTTACTCTATTAGACATGAATTTCTGAAAGTTTTCTCTTTTCAGTGGTTTCCGAAGCAATTTACTCATGATTAGCTTGCAAACTGCATGACCTGAGTGGAGGCAACTAGGGTTAAAGTATATAATTCATACTACCATGATAATGGTCTAGAAGTCTTCCTCAAGGCGGTGAAGGATGGGAGGGCAATCGTAACAAGGGGTTGGACAAAAGTTATGCGCACCTTTGGCATGGAGGAGCACATTATGGGCATTCCGCTTCTGCAACACTATCGGCAGCCAAAATGATTTACACTTCTCTCTTCACCTTTACCGCCTCTAAATATTATGGTTCATCATAGTTAATCTGCTGCCTAATTCTGTAATTACTGAACACATTGTACTGAGATTTTGATTTCTGGATTGGTTGTTGAACCATTGTGATGAGAATATGAAATATTTAAATTCCATAGTATTTAAAATTTGAAATTTTCCAATTTGAATAATAAATTACAGGAAAAATAAAATTAAACAGCAGGTATTAGAACACCGTACACATGGTTAGAAATAAAAAAGCGTGTGCGATGGTAAAATAAAGAACACACAGTTCTTTCACACAAAATGTGTGCGATACTCAGCGGTCGGACGCACGGTTTATTCTCATACACGTGTGGGATTGCCATAAGTATTACACACGTTTCCGTACGATGTGCGTGTGTGATTCTTGGATAAAAAGAAGACAGTTCACATTTGGAGACCGTGTGTGATAGGTATACCTATCACACACAGTTATGAAAATGGACATGTTGGCGATAGTAAAGACACCGCACACATTTTTATATTATTGAAATGTGTGTGATAGTGTATGTATCACAAACAAAACGGTAGAAATATATGTTTGTGATATCCACCTTTTGCACACGTGGATATCTGCGATATCGTTTCTGATGTGTCGCGGATCACAAACGTAGTGCCCATGTCTAATGTGTGGGATAGTCCGCAACTTCACATACGATTACTTTACGAAAGTCGTCAGCAGCGGGTCGCCCTATCGCAAACATTTTCTGGGTCATGTGGGAAGACCCCCCCCCTATTGCACACACAGGCAAGGCGACGGTTTAAAACTCCGTCGCGGAAAGGGGGTAAAAACCGTTTGTATAGCAGGTCGCTGTACCAGTGGAAGGAATAGTATTTCTCTGTGTGCTCTGGTTCATCATGGGTGGGCAACAGACATTGTATAGAAAGACTTGTAATATCTACAATCTACTTGCTCTTCTGCTCTTCTTTAACATGATCCTCTTCTCTTCTTCTTTAATAAGTACAATATGTTCCTTCTTTGGGAAGAGGAGCAGGGACATTTGCGATTGACAGGTCAGGTCGAGTTGTTCTTCCTTAGTATATTTTGAAGTTGTCATCTGTGAAGTATCATTACTTCTGGAGCTCTCAACAGAGAGCCTATATTTTGAGTAGTAGGCCACATTATATTAATGCACACACCAAATTACAGCACACATGGCATCTCTCAGAAGAATTGCACAGAGATAGCACATAGGGGTTTTACAGGGCGGCACTATTGGATTAGAATCCCCTATGCATTACAGAGATAATCTCACTTATTTTTATGTTTTCATGCATGTCAGGTATTGAACATGATCATAATGAATATGAGAATGGGCGCACGAGAGGAATATTGCAGAACAATCCATTGGCTAACAAACTTGGCATCAAGGGATTGATATCCTGTCTGGATGCAATGGAACACACACGCTCCCCATCAACAGATTCCATTGTAGAATATGATCCTAAAGACGATTCTGACCTAGATAGAGACCCAAGTCTATTTAGCTCTCTAGCTGAGTCAGAGTCAGATGGCCTATCTTATTCACCCATCAAGGTGCTTGCTCTAACTTGGCAAGGTTGTATTGGTCGCACGTATCTTGCATATGATGTCTTGCATTACTTCTACTTTGTTACACCACCATATATGAGAATATGCCATGCCTATCCATTTTTTGTACCTATTCCATGTGTCATCATACCATGTTTTTTTGTTCTTTCGTAGTAGATGTCCAAAACGTAGATGGTGATTGCAATCCTGAAGGAGTACAAACAAAGTATTTACAAAAGGCAGTGATCCATTCTCAAGGGATCATAGGATCTCACAACAATACTGCGCACTGCATTGCTCCTGTTAGTTGCCCTTTATCACCATACTTACACGCATTGTTGTTTGATTATGTAGCATCACTGTGCATGTTAGCTTCCTTATCCGCCGTTTGCTCGAAATTATAGGATCTATATTTACTCTTACATAAATGTAGAATAAACCCAATGGTTATGAAGTTTTGGATTACTCTTGTAATTACCTGTTGTCATGTACTCCCTCCGTATCGAATTACTTGTTGCTCAATTGGATCTATTTAGAACTAAAATAGTGCTAGATACATCCATTTCAGCGACAAGTAATTCCGGACGAAGGTAGTATTACTGTACTTACATTGAGAGATAGTTGATTGTTTGGCATTACTCTGCATCTTATCTGCCATGCCCTCCATTTTCTCCAAATTATCAGATCTACATTTACTCTTACCAAAATGTTGAATAAAGCCAATGCCACTGCACAAGTTGAGGTCAGCATTCCTCTTGTCAGTACCTTTTGCCTTGTAACGCTGTACTTAATTGATAGCTATTTGATTATGTATCATCACTCTGCATCTGAGCTTTATTATCCTCTATTTCTTCCAATATTATTAGATCTATATTTACTCTTTAAAAAATGTAGAATAAAGGCAATGCTTATGAAGAAGTTTCTTTGGGGAATTTCTTGAATTATCATTCCATCGACATGGAGAAGGGCTTTGTCGAGCCCATGTTAACATGTAATGTAAGTCCATCCTTCTCAAGCCTTCAAACTTTGTTCTAGTATAGATTTCGATAGGCATCATTTCCTCCACTGCTTTTTTACTTTGGTTTTTGCATCAGATTGCATGTTTGCAACAACTGCCAGTTTCAAATTGTAGTTGTAAAAACATGTTCCTTATTCATACCATCCACATTAATCAGAACAGATCCATTGATTTTCTTTAGCCCTGCATGTATGCATGTGTTCTAGATCTCTAATCCGGTGATGTGGTCTCATTTGCTGCTTTGCCGATGATAGGGACAATGCCGTATTATATTAATGCTATTTTAAATTGTATCTCTGAATTTGCCAATATAAAATGGGATGGAATTGTCAGCACACTGACCATCGTTGCTTTATATTTGTGAAACCTGTTCTCTGTCTCCTTGTTTCTCTTTCAAAGTAATATCTCTAACGCTAGGCAGAACTTTAGGGAAGATAGTGAGCCAAACCCATTGCTGGTACCTATCACTTATATTGCAGCGAAGAAGGTAAACCATCTTGAAGAGAGCAAGATGACCCCAAGGTCATGTCTTGATGAAGACAGTGAGTTCAAGCTACTCACCAGCAGCTGTGACGCAACCTTGGTGAAGTTGCTGCCTGAATCAGTTCGACTTCTTCAGTCTCAACTTCAAGCGGAAAGACTTGGTGCAGCTCAGGTCCAACTTGAAGTCCAATCTCTAAAGAAGATCACAGAGGACACCCGTGCGTGCTTTATAGGTACGTGGCTAGAACTGGAGGATTTAACGTTCAGACAACTGAGGTCTCATCAGCTTGTTCAGCTGCTTGCGCTGCAGCACCGGGGCAGGGCTAACGTTTCTTGAACTGTGTTGAAGTGCTCTCGGTTTTGTATATTATTTTGTCGGCGTGTTTTTTTGCACTGGTGGCGACCTTTGATGCCCAGTGTATGTAATCTGCGGTCTGGTTGCCCTTTATTTTCACTGGTGGCGAACTTTGATGCCACTGGATGTAATATTTTGTAATTTCTTTATTGTATAGTCTATGTTTATTCTTAGTCGGTATGCTGTAATTTAGGCCGATAGCTTCAACGGAGCTCAACGGCCCAATACATTATCCGTCTGTCAACGGTATATAAAAAGAAATTACGCTACCCATACGGGTCGGCCCGTAACTAGCTATATATGGGCTGGAAAGTCGGCCTATAATCATCTCGGGCCATTATTAGGCCTAAACGAAAAGTAGTTTTGGGCCTTTAACAGGCCGAGTAAAACGTGGGCCTTACTTGCGCCAGAAATTTCCATGGGCTTTTAACAAGCTGAAAGTAGATTGGGCCTGAATTGAGCCGAACAATTCACGGGCCGAAAGCAGGTCAAAACATACGTAGGCCCATGATTGGCCCAATTACATACAGGCCGTTAACAGGCCAAAAATTTATCTCGGACCTTGGTAGGCCCAATAAAATTATGGGCTATAAGCAGGCCGGATGCAAAGTAGGCCATAATTTGGCCCAACTATGTCACGGGCCTTTAACAGGCCGTTGGTCAGGTTGGGCTGAAATTTATCCACGAAGAGTATGAGCCGTTAAGAGGCCGAAAGTCACTTCGGACCAGAAATAGGCCCAGATGCAGCACGGGCTGTTAAATGGCCGAAAGTTAAACCAGGCCGAAAACGGCCCATATGCACCAAGGGCGGCTAACAGGCCGAAACGAATATCGGGCCGAACTATTAAACGGGCCTTTAACAGGCCAAAATACAAACCGGGCCTACGATGGGCCCAAAAGCACAGTGGCCTGTTAACGGGACGGATGTGATATGGGCCGTAATTTGGCCCAAAACACGACAGGCTGTTAACAGGCCCGATCCGATATGGGCCGTAATTTGGCCCAAACCATGGCAGGCTGTTAACGGGCCGGTCCACTAGTCTCTGACAAAATCTTGTGGGCCTTTGGCTGGGCCACCCCATTTAGGTTAAATGGGCCACTGTTGGGCCGTGCCACGTGTTGACATATCATAGGCGCGTCTCGTCCATCGGACGAATGACATCTGTCGCAACGCCGAGCTGACACGTGGATCCGCCGGCGAATGAGAAATTTACACATGGAAAATCGCCATTGGTCAGGGCTGCTAATGGGTTATCGGATCAAAACCGGAACCCGATAGCTTAACGGCAACCCGTTACGGTGGATGCCACGTGTCGGTTACCCTTGATGAAAACACTTCCATGACGCGACATTTACCGTCATGGCAGAGGACACTTCCGTGATGATAATTTGAGTATTGTCATGGAACACTTCTATGACAACACAGGTATGACTATCTTGATTCTGTCATAAAATCGTCATGGATGTAGATGCATGACAGAAAACATGACCTACTATGACAAAGACGTATCATCACGGAAGTGTTTTTTTTTAGTGCTTGCATCACGGAAGTGTTTTTTTTTTGTAGTGCTTGTTGATCCGGCGACCTCCCGGGAATTGTCCTTGTGTGCAACCAAACAGGTCAGCGTATTCAGCAGTCGCCTATCATGTAAGTTATACGTAGCAAAAATAATATACAAATCCAATTTTTTGTGACATGCATTAATATTTTAGTACTAGTCAAATATGTGGTCAAACTTTATAAAAAATACGATCGGGACTAAATAATACTATAGTAGTACGCGTTGTCGCATCGTCGACCAATATCTTTCGTATTATTTTTACTAAATGACCCCTGGAGGATCTTATCTCACCCACTAACCCCCCAAAAAATCTTATTTTGTCGCCTGACCCCCCCCCCAACCGCGCCGGACAGATTGGCGTCACACTTGCACATTGTCACGCTACCCGCGAAGGTGCCTTTGACCGACGCCGACGATCGGCCGCCAGCGTGGCAACCACCAAACGCGCCCACCCGGAAGGCGTGATTCAGCTGGATGAGCCGAGTTTCTATGCTAGACCTTGTTCTCACAGTAATCAGACCGTCTGATATATCCAAGTACCGATTGGTGTTGTAGCTGCATCCGGCTAACATATCGGATAGTCTGATGTGCTCCCTCGATACGCTCATCTATTTGGCGCGATACGCTTGTCAGATCATCTGGCACGTTATGTTGGCACGGCTAGGTCATTGTGGTCCATAGCTGCACGTCGCCGCGCCTACTTACTAGGTGTCGGGACCCCGATCCTAAGTCACACCGATCTAGCATGTAACACATCATATCACTTTGCGGCCTCACGCACGGTAACCCACAGCTGCCACCTTTACCTTGGCCGGGACCGTTTGCGTCTTTTGGCTCATCTATATGATTATGTCACTAGCATCCATATGACAAAGAACCCGGGTCGACATGACTAGTCGTAAACCAAGGTGGCACAAACTTACAGGGACAGACATAGGTAACCCAGCAATGCACGTGTCGGTCATCAGCGTGTGTACTGGGCTGTAGCAAGCTATCAGGACTCCAGTAACATCGCGTGACATTTTTGCGTTGGGACAGACACAGGAGCAAAGAAGGATACATGTCGGTCAATTCATGTGTTCCGGAGCAGTAGCGAACTACCAAGGCTCGATGGAAACACTAGGAGGCATTTCCCCGTAAGGAAGGCTACCAAAGGCAAACAACTAGGTGTCGAATCCCACATATACCAGTGCATTTCAAAGCATACACACAATATGCATGATATGTGTAGATACAACATGGCATCACAACATAACTCTACGACTCAAAGTATTTATTTAAGAGGCTCCAAGGAGCCGTACATAACATGATATTACATAACATGATACTAGCTTGATGTTCACCAAAATCATGGAGAAGATAAGGATGTTGCCGATGGGCTTAACAACAGAGATTCCCATATAGATGGTATTCCACAATTAAGTGAACACGGTGATAGAATTGGTCAGACCAAAAGATATAATGGTGTATGCTCGAGGAAACAACCACGAGTGACACAACATTACAAAAATCGTTGGTGCTGATTTTGATTTTACGATGGCCCACACTCAAATCAAAAGATGGGATAAAACAATAGATCCAACAGTTGATCATGAAGATCAATCGATGAATATGTCATCTTTCTTCAACACACACACAAAGATATTCCTTTGAAATGAACTAAGTCAGGCAAAACTTTTATCTTCCAACTCTCCAAGTTGTTGTTTAAGCATAACCAACTAGCTCAGGGGTATCCAACACAGATTCTTGGAGAAGAGGTGGTCTAGAGGAAAACCAACTTGATCATGAACTCAACATAACAGCCAGGGGACAACCTGGTGATACTTCTGAGAAGATATTCAGAAAATCATGAACCACCAATATGTTATTAACCTCGGGAACAATCTTGCTATTCAAGGCAAGATGATGTGATCAGAAGAGCGAAGGATTTACACAATCCTAACTCACTGATCAAAAAGTGCACCAAGAAAAATGGACTAGGTAGCACGATCAGTCTTAGAATGGTGATTCAGTAACCAACACACTAAGAATGAAATTATCGTCCATCAACCACCAAGCAACAGGGTTGCTAGTAGTATTGATTTCACGCATCACAGTTCACGTGTCGGCATTCCGATTACAACAACATGGGGACCGAGGAATGAATGATGATGGTGAGAAATATCATTGTATCAAGAATTCATAAGAGGTTGTGCAATTCTCACAACATTCCTGACATAAAGACGGTAATACTCCAGGGTAGAACAGAACAGAAGCTGGACTGGCATTCTGATATGTGGAATACAAGTACTTTGACCGAATCCAAGAAATGCATGAGGTACTGGAGTTTGTTTCTCCTATACATTCTGAAATAGAATGGCTTGACGGACCACAAGAATAATAGGCATCGATGAACACGAATGCATGACATACTCTTGACTATCAACTGATAGATGAAGGTCAGAATACAACTGAAGAGGGACAACTAAAAGGAACACGTTATTTTTCTGAGTTGTGGATGCACAGATTAGCACGTCGAACAAGTTCAACATATTTCTTCCGGATAACCCATGCAGAAAGGTAGGATTGGCAGAGTCACAATTATGGAATGGAGAACTCGTCAAGAGCACTCTTATTGCAATCTTTTGGTTCAAAAGAACGTCTGCCATGGTTGGTTCATGGTATTGGAAGAATGATATACCACGGACCTAGAAGACTAGAACAAGGTTGCTAATATCCTAAAGGAACGAGCAAACACTATCAATAGGAATAAGCAGATCAAAGCTTGGGTCCAAGAACCCAGAAATAGAATACCTACTGTCTAAATAACATCACGAGATGCTTACGAAGATGATGGCCAGAATTATCACACTGGGGTTACAACACAAAGGCTGAATCTCTGGGTGGTTCACTTAACATAACATGGTTTCCTATTAACTTTAACAGATATGTTAAGGTAATGGAATACCTTAACACAACAATTAGTGTGTCTAGTCTGGCCCAAAAGACATTGAATCAGGATGAAAGGATTTGCAAATGCATCAGACTATTTTAGAAACCTTGGATAACTCGGACAGCATAACGGCTGTACAGCATGAAAAATGAGACAACCTGCATGACAACTAACAACATAATCCTGAATTCTTATGGAAACACCGATCCGGGAAAACAACACCTTTTCTATAAGTCTGCAGAATAGTAACTCGTCATCCTGATAGATAGATGAGGTAGCCTAGTTTCTTAATCCCCGTAGAAAAGAGGAGGGTGACTCAGAATTAGGACACAGGATAAGGAGTAAAAAGAGCCTTACGTTCCCTTCCACAATCAATTCCCTTATATAACTAAAGCATTTCTAGACTCGACATCGACCAGTTTGGCTTGGTAATCCTACAGACAGTTAGGCTCTGATACCAAAGCTGTCGGGACCCCGATCCTAAGTCACACTGATCTAGCATGTAACACATCATATCACTTTGCGGCCTCACGCACGGTAACCCACGGCTGCCACCTTTACCTTGGTCGGGACCGTTTGCGTCTTTTGGCTCATGTATATGATTATGTCGCTAGCATCCATATGACAAAGAACCCGGGTCGACATGACTAGTCGTAAACCAAGGTGGCACAAACTTACAGGGACAGACATAGGTAACCCAGCAATGCACGTGTTGGTCATCAGCGTGTGTACTGGGTTGTAGCAAGCTATCAGGACTCCAGTAACACCGCGTAACATTTCCCCGTAGGGACAGACACAGGAGCAAGGAAGGATACATGTCTGTCAATCCATGTGTTCCGGAGCAGTAGCAAACTACCAAGGCTCGGTGGAAACACTAGGAGGCATTTCCCCGTAAGGAAGGTTACCAAAGGCAAACAACTAGGTGTCGAATCCCACACATACAAATGCATTTCAAAGCATACACACAATATGCACGATATGTGTAGATACAACATGGCATCACAACATAACTCTACGACTCAAAGTATTTATTTAAGAGGCTCCGAGGTGCCATACATAACATGATATTACAAACAGGGGTCACATGACCCATCATACAAGTCATACAAACAACGGAAGCATAACATGTCTGAGTACAGACAACTAGAAAAAGAAGAAGGCTGAGAAGCCTGACTAAATACAAGACCCTCCATAGGAACCAGACCTCTGTCTAGGATTACCAAACTAATCGGTCAACGTCAAACTCATCGCAGAAAACACTAGCGAGACCGAAGTCTCCTCTGCAAAAACATAAATTAAGCAACCGTGAGTACAAAGGTACTCAGCAAGACTAACATCAGAACTAACTACATATGCATTAGTATCAACAATGGGTTTGTGGAGTTTAACTGCAGCAAACCAGCTTTGACTCAGTGGCTATCCTAAACTACGACTACCAGTAACTTCTTTGGGGAGAGAGCGCACACGAGTCCACATAGTCACCACAACAATACACCACTATGGATCCGCTCCCGTCTCCCTACGGAAAGGCCATCCATAGCACTCGCGCTTATCTTGCGCATTTTAGAGTATCCATTTCAACTTGTCTATGAACAATGTAAGCTTCCAAGTAGTTCATATCCGTGGACGCGGCTATTCGAATAGTTTGATAACCCTACAGGGGTGTACTTCTTCACACACGCTCCCACCACTTACCACCATGTACACGTCATGTATCTCGGCAACCTTCAAGCGGAAGCCTGGAGAGGGTGTCGGCCACGACCTGACTAACCACACAAGTCTCTAGTCCAGGTTTATTGCCTATTTGAGGTTGTATCCGCAAAGGAAGTCCGGCTGAAGTTTCTATCACGGCCCCAAACGATGAGTGCAGGGTTCCCAAGAGCACCATTCGGGTGTCACTTGGTACACCGTGCCTCGGTGTCTCTACCGCATCATAGCCCACCCCTAAGGTCAGCGCTATGCATGGCCGCCAACACATATCCTACAAACACCACAAACTAGTTGCGACTCCTGGACAGAGGACAAGGCGATTAATAAGCCGAGAGAGTCAATTAAGGATCCCAATGTGTGGTAGTAACTGTCTTGGATCACAAACACAGAACTCAGTTCCTAAGGACGGTCTCAATGAGACAACCCACCATGTACTCCTACATGGCCTCTCATCGCTACCTTTACCAAATCGTGTTCACACACTTTGCTCTCACACAGTAGGACGTGAACACAACCATTCCAATTCATCGCCCAGATGGATCAGACCCGACATGACTCTAAGCATAGCAGGCATAACAAGCAAGCATGGATGAGAAGTCACAACATGGCTCAAGCAATTCCTACTCATGCTAGTGGGTTTTACTATTTACTGTGGCAAAGACAAGTCATGCAGAGGAATGGGTTCAACTACCGCAACAAGTAACAGTTGAATCATTGTTGTCCTAATGCAATAAAAGAGAGCAGGAGCGAGAGAGTGGGATTGTATCGGAGTGATCAAGGGGGGTTTGCTTGCCTGGCACTTCTGAAGATGATACTGCACTTCATCAGTGTCAACGGTCACTATGTCGGAAACGTCGGCTACCGAGAAGGAACAACACCGACAAACAAAGAAGGAACACAATCAATGCAATGCAACAATATGATGCATGATCATGACATGCCATTATGCAGTGATTTAGGCTAATGCAGCTAGCAACAGATTGGATGGAGCTGGTTTGAATCAAAGATTCAAATTCAAACTCCACATATGGTATTTCAAATACCATTTAATTGATTTGACCTGATCAACAGGTTTAACTTGTTTTTTCATGCACGAAAACAGTACCAATGGATAGATTGGATTTTTCTAATCATTTTTCATATATAAATCTTTTTCATCTGAGCTACGGTTGATTTACTATGAATTTTTGAAGTTTATATCATTTTCTGGAATTTCCTGGTTATTCTAAAATAAATTAAATCCAGAAAATGATTTACTGCATCAGCATTGCGTCACTGTGACGTCAGCAGGTCAACAGGACCGTTCCTGATCAAATCTGACCAGTGGGTCCCGCATGTCAGTGACTCGGTGGTTAAACATGATTAAGTTAATCCTAACCGGAAATAGTTAGCAGGGCTGGGCCCACTGTCAGTGGCTAGGATTATCTTAGCAGGGTCATTAGCGCTAACCTAAACATGCCACGTCGGATACGCCGGCGGTTAACCGCCGACGACCATCCAATGCGGCGAAGGCGCATCGGAAATGCGCTATGGGCCACGGTTTCAAGCACGGTTTGTGGCTATCGATTGCTGGCGCTCGCGCGCATCCAGGGCGGGCAGCAGCTGGTCGCGGGGCAGCCTGAGCTCACGGCGGCGGCCGGAGTGCGGGTATGTGCGGGCGCGTGGTTTCAGTGCACGGGGGAGCTAGCTAGGGGCTGCGTTGGGCTCGTGGTTGCCCCAGGAGCAAGCTGGAAGCACGGGTTCGAGCGAAGATGCACGGTGACTGCGGGAGCAACGGCCATGGCGGACGGCGGCGCTCGGGTACGGCGGCTGGCATGGCTACGGCACGGAAACGACAAAGAAGATAGAGGGGAAGCAGACAGGGGCTCACGGGGAGTCGGGTGGGAGGCTCAGTGGGGTCGGGGAAGGTCCGGAGCGAGCGGGGCGGCGATGGCGATCTCGGCGGCCGAGGCTTGAAGACGAGGTCGAAGATGGCACTCAGGGGCTCTTCCTGTCGCTTGGCTCGGTGAGGAGGACGGTGACGAGGCGGCGGAGCTCATGGACGAGACGGCGAGGCGAGGCGTGCGCGGTGGCTGCGGTGGTGCTCGTCGGCGCTCCCGGGTACTCACGGGCGGCTGCGAGAGAGGAAGCAGAGGAGGGGATGAGGACGAGGGAGAAGAGGGGGAGGTCGAGGGGGTGGCGTGGCGCTCCTAGGTGACGTCCAGGGCGTCGGCAGAAGCAAGAGGTGGCCGTGGCGCGTTCCGGCGTGCGGTGGCCACGCGCGCTCGGCCGACTGGCGCCAGGAGGGCGACGGCGCTGGTGGGCTGGGCCGCCAGCTGGCCCAGGTAAGTTTCCTCTCTCTCTCTTTTCTATTTCTTTCTGTTTTTCTATTTTCTTTTTTGTTTTTGATTTAGTAAAAATACTAAATCATTTCCAAAACTCCTGAAAATATTTTTGGGCACTATTTGGATTATTTCCAACAGCCCTCAATGGTTTTCAGAATTATTGGAGCATCTAAAATATTTATAGTAATTAAATGCTCCAATTGAAATACATTATGATTTAATTCAAAAATCCATAAATGTTCCAAAAATGTGTGCATCATTTTTGGCAGAGGTTTGCACCTTTTCCAAAAATCATGAACTTTTCTGAAGGGCATTTTGGATTCATTGAAAATATTTTTAGTTAATCCTAGTAGAATTTCATTTGGTGCTAGGGTTTATCAATCCCCATTTCAAATTCATTTGAATTTAAACATGATACATGGATGCTCACTGATGCAGCTAATTACAAGCAATTTCTAGGGCTGTGACACTAGGTGTTTATCCTGAAATAAAAAATTACATTGCTAGGCGCTTAAAAAATCAGACGGTCTCGCTCTCTATTATTCTGTCACTGCTGTGTGGGTCCACGATGGCATTGGAAGCGTCCTATTTAGCCTCCGAACCCTTTTTTCGTGAAACCATTTGCCATTTCTCCCCGCCGCCCCTCGTCCTCCTCTTCCCCGCCGCCGGCGCCGCCATCTGCATGCACCTCCGCCGTGAAGGATTGGATCTCGATGGCCGATAAGCCAACTCCGTCCCCAAAGCCAAGGAGTTGGTTGATCAGTACATGGAAGGACTGGAGCGGCAAGTTCGTGCGAAGATTGCCGGAAAGCGGGCTATTGGTGCCACCCCCATGGAGGGAGGATCCATCAATCCTTCTGCTCATGTAAGTAATATCGACCCACCATGTGTACCGTTGGGTGATTTCAAATCGTCAGGATCTATCTTTTGTGGGTGGTTACATTTTTTTATTACGCATTTAGCATTACTGATTAAATCCTAGGTTTAGGGGACAATCTGGATTCATGCTGGGGTTCAAATGTCTAGATCCGTACATATTTAATATAGTATTCGGGTTTTCTAATGTGTAGAAGCCATCCGAAACCAGTAGTAATTAAATCCGTCATTATAGGTGGTATTTGATATATTCCCACATGCAGTTTGGTTCAATTTTATAGATCTGCCAACGCAGTTGCTTGGCATTTGAACATGCAGTCAGGTGGTATTTGATTTATTTCCACATGCAGTTCTGAATTGTATTAGATCATTGGTCCTTAGATTGCTCATTCAGCAAACGACAGTCGTGCTATGGCGAAGCTTGGCGTCGCTGTTGTCGATAAGGTCCCGGAGGATAATATTGTCCATGCTCTACGTGCGTGCATTTTGGCGAAGCGGCAAGCGAGAATGGCACATGCACTCGCACGTGAGCAAACGCGAGCAGTTCGTTCGCTCACCAGCTGCCTCCCAGAGAGGAGGATTGGGAGGATGCCAAGGATGCCTCCAACAGCTCCGGCACTGAACAGATAATGCTGGACCCATATTGCATTTTCGACCGGTACCTCGGCAGTGAACATGGCAAGGGGAAGAAGGGGAAGCGAAAGGGGAAGAAAGGGAAGCGAAAGGGAAATGGCGTCTCTAAATTTCCTATGATAGCCATGTTTTAGCTATTACAATCTTGCAGCATCTCAGTTGTCTGATTTAATGTCCCTATGCTACATTTGTGTTTATGTAGATGAATTATGTACGCTGTTTTAACATTTGCTTGAGATCATTTTGTATGGTGGTTTATTGACTTACTAAATGCAATTCAGGCACTGAAGTCAACCAGTGGACCGTCCTGCTTACCACCGGCTGTGGATGCTGAACTGAGGCTTCTTGCTGTAAAAAAGCAGTATGTTATGTTGTATATGATGGTGTTGTATGTCATTCAAGCCCCTACCCTGAAGTAACTGTCCGATTGATTAATGCCTCGCTGGAGAAGGCGACCGCTCCATGGTAAACTTACGGATGACAAGGAGAAGCTTTGCATCGAGCGCGACCTGCTGAAGGAGGAGATGGCCGGATGGGCGAGGCTGCACGAGGAGAGCAATGCCTCGCTAGAGGAGGCGACTGCCGTCATCGTCAAACTTATGGATGACAAGGAGAAGCTTGTCATCCAGCATGACTTGCTAATGGATGAATCTGTGGCTGCTCTTAAGCAACGTCTTGAGGGCATGCGAGAGGAGATGAGGTTCGTGGAGGCGATGAAGGAGATAGAGGAACTACGCACCCAGCAACACATCATGAAGGTCGCCGAAAACTAAGTACAGAGCAACGACCCCTATCGTTGTCTGCGTTTACTGAATTTGTCCTAGTGTTAAAAGTTAACTGAATTTTTCAGTTAACTGATATTTGTCTCAGTGTTCAAATTTAGCTAAATCTTTCCAGATAACTGAATTTGTCAGTGTTAAAAGTTAACTGAATTTTTTAGTTAACTGATATTCGTCTCGGTGTTCAAATTTAACTGAATCTTTCCAGTTAACTGAATTTGTCATGGTGTTAAAAATTAACTGAATTTTTCAGTTAACTGATATTTGTCTCAGTGTTCAAATTTAGCTGAATCTTTCTATTTAACTGAATTTGTCATGATGTTAAAAGATAACTGGATTTTTTAGTAAATTGAATTTGTCTTAGAAATTAACTGAAATTTTCAGTTAACTGATATTTGTCTCAGTGTTCAAATTTAGCTGAATCTTTCTATTTAACTGAATTTGTCATGATGTTAAAAGATAACTGGATTTTTTAGTAAATTGAATTTGTCTCAGTGTTCAAATTGAACTGAATCTTTCCAGTTAACTGAATTTGTCCTGGTGTTAAAAGTTAACTGAATTTTTCAGTTAACTGAATTTGTCTCAGTGTTCAAATTGAACTGAATCTTTCCAGTTAACTGAATTTTTCCTGGTGTTAAAAGTTACTTGAATTTTTCAGTTAACTGAATTTGTCTCAATGTTCAAATTGAACTGAATAGCAAAGCAACAAAAGCAACATTGATAACTTGTTCACAACATACCATAACATTTCAGACACATACCGAGTTCACAACATACCAAAGCAACAAAAGCAACATTGATAAATTGCTCACAGCATACCATAACATTTCAAACACATGCCAAGTTCACAACATACCAAAGCAACAAAAGCTAAATTGCTAACTTATATGCTGGAATTTATACCTAATCAGCATACCTATCTAAACTTCACTTGTTCTGCAACTTCTTCAGTTCTTCAAGCGCTTCGGACGCTCCGAGCGGCACGAACAAAACAATGCTAAACTAGACACGCCAATTAACTAGTCACCTTCAAACTCCTCTGCAGAACGCCTAAACAGCACCGAAGTCCCTCTGCTTCTCCAGGAGCACGACAGTGGTGATGCCCGCTCCCGGTCTATGGGAGCCAGCTCGTCAAAGACGGCGTCCAATGGCACAAATGGATTCTGGTGACGAAGCCCGGAGAGGATTCGCCTGGCAACGGCGACAGCCGCCTGCACCCCCTCCTTGTCCAGTGCCACACCCACCACCACGCGGAGACGGTTCAGCTCCTTGGAGATATAGATGAAGAAGGAGACCAGGTCCGGAAGCCGCAGCTTGTTGAAGTCGATGGGGTGGTCGAACGGGTTTAGCCAGATGGCCGGCATGGTCGCGCTGGCACGATGGTACGCATCGCGCAGCCTCAACACATGCGTCGTAACATGATCCAGCAAGCGGTTGAGGCGATCCTGGACCTCCTCACGATTGGCCCGCTCGCGCTCCAGCCGGCTCGCCATCTCGTCAACCTGACCACCTAGTGCATCTGCCGCTTCCTGCAACAACGCCGCTGACGCCTCAAGCATCTTAGTGGTGGACTCCTGTCGCTTCTAAAGCTCCGTGAACTGCCGCTCATAACGGAGGAGCATGTCACTCTTCTCCTCCCTGAGCTCACAGAGTTCCACGTCCTTGGGGCAGAGCTCCTCTGTCAGGTGCCTCACCTCAGACAAGGTGATCTCATGCGCCCCCATGGAAACCGGTAGAAGGAATGGGGAAAGCAAGCAGAGGGGCCGAAAAGGCAAAGCTATCTACGGCAATGCAGAGGGAGCCAGAGCATGAAGATGGATGTCTACTACCTGATCCAAGAGGTCCTCCTCTTTATGGAGCGGAGGAGAATACGGCGTGAAGATCATCTATACTAAATCTGTTGGTTTTCCCCATGGGAAACCCCAGTCCATGCCCTTTCACAGCAGCGGGTTTTAATGCTGGAGTCATCATGACCCCTGCCGCGCCCAAAGACCAAAGCAACGCAGCGGTGGATATTTTAATTTTACCTAGCAGCCGGTAGCAATAAACGAGAAGGCGGTATGCGTTCTGAACACGCGTTACGATCGGGCGTCTCTCCTATGGTCTATACATGCCTAAGCGATACCCGCGGCTTCAGTTCACATAAACACGCCATAGTAATAGGCGTTTCTGGGATTGTTTGTAAACACTAAATGATCTGGCGTGTTATTTGCTGCAACGCTGGCGGCCGGTCATCGGCGTCGGTCAAAGGCGCCTTCGCGGGCGGCGCGGCAACATGCAAGTGCGGCGTCAATCTGTCTGGCGCAAATGGGGTCAGGCGACGAAATAATTTTTGGACGCCGATATCTCCCGAACGTTCGGTCTGGGGACCTCCCAGACCGAACGACCTGTTCGGTACGAGGGATCCCCCCTCAAGAACGCTTTCGTTCGGGAGGAGAGCATCGAAATCACGAACGCCCTCCCCAGGCCCGGGCCTTTTTCATGTAAAACGAAAAGAAAAAAAAAGCCCAATAGCAAAACCAAAGAAGAAGCCCAGATTTTGTTTTCTTTTTCTGTGACAAATAAAGACTAGTTTTTGTTGTACTACGAAAAAAATGTCATCAACTTTAGAAGCAGAAAAATGTCAGGGGAAATTCCAAAAAAATGCCATTCGAGTTTGACCAAACTATTTTATAATTTGCCATGATATAATTTTACAAACGGAAAGGTTTACAACATATTTGATTCCTAAGAAAAGCATGGCAAAGCTGCCATGGCAAAAAATTCAAAAATACCATGGCAAAAAATAATTCCCATGATGCATACAATAATAATTGCCATGATCCCGTACAAATAGAAAATTGCCATGTTGCAAAAAAGATAAGCAAATTGCAATGGTACCTTATAGTAAAATGCCATTGTCCAAAATAAAAATAAATTTTGCCATGTCGAAAAGAAAATTGCCGTGATCCATAAAATACATTTGCCATGCTCGAACAACTTAATTTGCCATGGTCCACTAAAAAATTTCCATGGTATTAAACGATAAAACATGAGTAAAAAAACAGAAGTTGCCATGTGCCGTGGCTAATTTGTTAGGAAATGTTTCTGTATATACTATATTTCCCATACTGCATACACTAATTTTGCCATGGTCCCGTACAAAATAGAAAAATTGCCATGTTGCAAAAAAAGAGAAGAAATTTGCCATGGTAGTTATAGTAAAATTGCCATGATCCGTATACTACATTTGCCATGATCCATGAAAAGTAAATTGCCATGGTCCAAAAAAAAGTAATTTTTGCCATGTTGAAAAGAGAAAAAGAAAATTGCCGTGATCCATAAACTACAGTTGCCATGCTCGAACAATTTAATTTTCCATAGTCAAAATAAAAAATTCCATGGTATTAAATGAGAAACCATGATGAGTAAAAAATACTTTTGCCATGAAGAGAATAAAAAGTTAAAATTGCCATGGTAATAAAAGATAAAATTTGCCATGGCGATTTAGGTAAATTTGCCATGTCAATAAAGGTAAAATATGCCATGGCAAAAAAGAAAAGTAAAATTTGCCATGCCAATAAACTAGAAAATGCCATGCTACAATCTGAATGATGACAAATGTACATATCATGTTGGAATGCATTTTTTGGAGTACTAGTCACAAAAAAGCAAGTTTATGGAATTTGCCATGGTGATATAGGTAAAATTGCCATGTCGATGAAGGTAAATTTGCCATGGCAAATGAGAAAGTAAATTTTGCCATGCTAATAAAAGGAAAAAATTGCCATGCGACATAGTAAAACTTGCCATGGCATTAAAAAGTAAAATTTGCCATGGAACATAAAAGTTAAAAAATGCCATGACAAAAATAAAATAATAATTTTCCATGGCATAAAAGTAAAAAAAATTGCCATGGTGATATAAGTAAAATTGCCATGTCAATGAAGGTAAATTTACCATGGTGAAGAGATTCTGTCTGCTCAGGGTGAAGAGATTCTGTCTGTACTGCTCTCTGATCCAGTTCCGCGTCAACAGCTCAACAGTTTCATATTCTCTGCTCTCCGACCAGTGATTGCTTCAATTGGTCCTTGGAATAATGGTTATGGGTTGAGAAATGATAATATGCAAATCACTATACAGATCACACAGAACTCTGCAGGTCTGCACTTCTCTCAGACAATGCCACCACTCCCTGCTTTTACTGCTATGCACTCGGTCACTATTGAGGACATCACTGATTTGCCCGACACAATTGTTCAAGCCCAAGAGGTTTCTGTTGCTGGACAATCTTCTCCTGTCCCACAGGATACTGTCACTTTTCCTGAAGTGGCAGATACTGCTGTTGATGCACTGCCTGACGAGTTGACTGCAACCCGTTCTCCTCCTAGGGTGGGACAGATTTTAATACCCGTGGAAGGAATTCATGATTTGACTACTGAAGATAGCAACATCCCTACCCCAGACAATGCGGTACCTTCTACTATGATCATCAACAATCCACATACTACCACTCAGGAGTTGTGTGCCCCCCCCCCCCCCCCCCCCCCCCCCCCCTGTTGACACTCTTGATGCTCGGTCAGCGACAATGGGAATTACTGCTGTGATGGCTGTAAACAATACTGAACTTGCCCCCCCTGGGCGTCGAGGCAAGATGCAAATCCCTGTGGATACGACTAATCTTCGTCGTAGTACTAGAGCCAATAAGTATGATGGGTTTCATGTGCAGCAGCCTTCTGACTGCCGCCCATACAAGACCAAAGTTAAACCCAGGGTAGTGCCCACAGCTCTGAGCTCATCTTCGAGTGTTGTTACTCCTGCTACTGCTGCTTCAGCCTCGGGTGGTAGTCTCCCGCCTCCAACACCCATCCCTGTTATGCAGGCAGTTGGACTCCAACTCTGTGCGATCCCTGAAGACGAGCTTTCCACGGCTGCACTGAATGCGCCCAAGGAGGCTGGCCCCTCTTACTCGGCATCGACTTAGCTCCTCTGGGGCTCCCCTGCTCGCCCTCATGCTGATCTTCGGAGGGATATTGCTTCTATATTTTGCGTGCTCTTTTGCTACTTTATTTATCATCCTATGATAATGTTGCAAAACTGGAATATTTTATGTTGGAATATCCGTGGTTTAAACTCTGATAAGAAACGGCTAGCGCTCTCCAACGCGATTACTTCTAGTGGATGCTCGATTATTTGCCTTCAGGAATCTAAGATGCCTGACTTTGACCTAACCACGTTGAAATCCTTATGCCCGCGCCGTTTTGATAAATTTGCTTATGTTCCTTCGATTGGTGCGTCTGGCGGGATCATAACAATCTGGAACAGTTCGCTCTTTCATGGCACGGTTTCTTTCTCTGAATCCTTTGCGCTAGGGATCAAATTTACATCCACCCAGTCATCTCAATGCTGAACCCTAGTAAACATTTACGGGCCATGTCAAGGTGAACACAGAGAACTTTTCACCAAGTGGCTCTTCGACATCAATATACCAAATAATGAGGATTGGCTTCTTCTGGGAGACTTCAATTATATTAGAGCACCGGACAATCGTAATAAACCGGGGGGCAGTGTACATGACATGATGATATTTAATGACTTTATCCGGGAACAACAATTGGTTGAGCTCCCCATTAAGGGTAGAATGTACACGTGGAGCAACATGCAGGTTGACCCACTCTTGGAACAAATTGACTGGTTTCTGACCTCTACACGGTGGACATGCACATTCCCAAACACCACTGTTAAACCACTCAGCCGTCCGGTGTCTGACCATACACCTTGCTCAGTTATCATTGAAACCACTATTCCTAGAAGCAAACTATTTCGCTTTGAAAACTATTGGATTGCTCACCCAGGGTTCTTTGAAATAGTTCAACAAGCATGGGACAGGCCAACTCAGATCAAAAATGCAAATGCAGCTTCTACTATATGCAAGAAACTCAAGCACGTTCGGCAAGCTCTTAAGCATTGGAGTAAGAACATCTCTAGACTCTCTACAGCTATCCAGAACACCAACAAAGCCCTGACTGAGATTGACGACCTGGAGAACAAAAGGCCTCTCACTATACCTGAATATAACTTTCGACGCATACTCAAAGCTCACCTCCTCTGCCTTCTAAACTATCAGAAGGAATATTGGAAGAAACGTTGCACGATTAGGTGGATTCGCTTTGGAGATGAGAACTCAAAACTCCTTCAAGCAATTGCCTCGGAGAGATACAGGAGAAACTCCATCGCCACTCTGACCTCGTCTGATGGTACTGATACTAAAGACCATACCGGAAAGGAATCGATCTTGTTCGAAGCCTTCAAGGAACGACTAGGTACCTCCAACCCTCATGAGATGAAATTTGATCTGCCGTCTATCATCAAGCATAATGATGAACTGCAGCAACTAACGATTCCCTTCACCAAGACTGAAATTGATGCGGTTATCAAAGAAATGCCTGCAGACCGAGCGCCAGGCCCAGATGGATTTAGTGGAGCTTTTCTCAAGGCCTGTTGGCCAATCATCAAGGAGGATTTTTACAAACTGTGCTCGGAATTCCATGATGGCTCGTTGAAATTAGATAGCCTAAATTATGGCTTCATCACTCTCATCCCCAAAGTCAATGCACCAGCCACTGTCAATGATTACAGGCCAATTACATTGCTGAACTGCTGTCTAAAAGTCATCACGAAACTACTTGCGAACAGAATGCAAAAAATCATACTGAAGCTGGTTCATCGTAACCAGTACGGATTCATCAGAGGCCGCTCCATACAAGACTGTCTCGCATGGGCGTTCGAATACATCCATCAATGCCAAGCCTCCAAAAAGGAAATAGTCTTACTCAAGCTAGACTTTGCCAAGGCGTTTGACACAGTTAACCACTCGGCAATGCTGGAAATCATGAGACACATGGGATTTGATGACAAGTGGATTGGTTGGATCAAATGCATCTTCGCCTCGGGGAAATCCTCAGTACTCTTAAATGGAATCCCGGGCCGACAATCCCCCTGTCGCTGCGGGGTCAGACAAGGGGACCCCCTGTCCCCCCTCATCTTCGTCCTCGCGGCTGAGCTATTACAAGCTGCAATCAATGAGGCCTTCCGGAAAAACCTTCTTCACCTCCCCATTACGGCTCTTGGCAATACGGATTACCCTGTTATACAATATGCAGACGACACAATCATTGTGATGCCAGCGTGTGTGAATCAAGCCATGATCATTCGCCAAATCCTCACCGATTATGCTACCTCTATTGGTTTGAAAATCAACTTCCATAAATCCACTCTGATCCCAATAAATACCCTGGAAGCTCTCTGCCAGTCCATCGCCAACATCTTCGGCTGCACTACGGGTGGCATGCCATTCACCTACCTTGGGCTCCCCCTCGGTACCACTCGCCCCACGGTGTCTGATCTTGTGCCCCTGGTTTGTCGTGCTGAACGCAGGGTGACCTCCACCATGTCACTGTTGTCATATGGAGCCAAGCTATCACTACTCAACTCAATCATCACCTCTATGGCCATGTTTGATATGTGCACAATCAAGATTAACCCAAAAATATTGGCCCAACTGGACAAAATCAGAAGACACTGCCTGTGGAACAAAAAAACTGATGACGGTGAACGTTGCAACTCACTGGCGGCCTGGAACCTAGTCTCTCGACCCAAAAAACATGGTGGACTTGGAGTCTTAGATTTGCACGTTCAAAATGAAGCCCTCCTTCTCAAATTCCTGCATAAATTCTACAATCATCACGACACACCCTGGGTGGATCTCGTATGGAACACGTACTACAATGATACTGTTCCCCATGCCTCGGAGCCATGCGGCTCATTCTGGTGGAGAGACGTCATGCAGCTCAGCCCAACTTATTGAGGTGTCTCCTCGGTCCAGATCGAAAATGGTGCTTCGACCCTGTTTTGGAAAGACATGTGGCATGATGATCTTGCGTACCTTGCTTTCCCACGCGCCTTCTCGTACACCACTGATGAGGATATCTCAGTCAGCAAGCTCCTCAACACAACAGAGCTGAGCTCGATCTTCCAGCTACCTCTCTCGCCACAAGCTCATGATGAGATCAGAGTCATCCAACAAACACTCGCAGAGATGAATGTACCAACACATGACACTGACAAATGGACCTATGTGTGGGGAGCTTCAGAGTTTAAAGCCAGCAAGTACTACGCCTTCTACTTCAGGGATATTCAAGCTCACAAAGCCTATAAATGGCTTTGGAAATCAAAAAGCATTCTCAGGATTAAAGTCTTCGGATGGCTGGTCCTATCTGATCGAATCAACACCAGAAACATGCTCAAGAGAAGACACTACAACATAGGGGATAACCTGGACTGTTTATTGTGTGGTCACCACATTGAGGAGACTGTCGAACACTTGATCTTCAAATGCCCTTTCAGCCAACAATGCTGGGCCAAACTGGGGATAACATGGAGTGATGACACTCACCGACTGAACTTGCTGCACCATGCCAAAAATCAATGGAACGGACCCCTATTCATGGACGTTTTCTTGTTGGCTGCCTGGAGCCTATGGAAAGAAAGGAACAACAATTACTTCAGGGGGGTCATGCCTACTATTTTGTCTTGGAAGATGCGTTTCAAGGCTGACTTCTCCAAATTAACCTACAGAGTCTCTGAAGATCTAAAACCTAGCATATCTGCTCTGCTGACTTCTTTTGACTGATTATTTTACCCTACCCCTTGTATCTACCCCCACCCCCACATTTAGCTATTAGATCACCATGTAAAAAAACGTGTGTACTACCCCCCCTTTTCAATATATATGCAGTAGGAGCCTTTCCTACTGTTTCAACCTTCAAAAAAAAAATTGCCATGGCAAATGAGAAAGTAAAAATTTGCCATGTCATTAAAAATTTGCCATGCTACAAAGTAAATTTTGTCATGATATTAAAAGTAAATTTGCCGTGTGGTGTAAAGTTAAAATGCCATGGGTGTAATATGAATAAAAAAATTGTCGTGCCCCGTAAACTACATTTGCCAAGCTCCATGAACTTAGGTTGCCATGTTCCATTAGAAACTATTTTTTTGCTATTGTTGCTAAAAGAGAGATAATTTGCCATGATGCATCAACTACAAATGCCATGCTCCATGAAATTAATATGCCATGGTCTCATAGAAAGTAACTGTTGACGTGTTGCAAGAGAAAAGAAAAAAAGGGTATATGAATTATATGAGATGTAAATTAAAAAGATTACAATTACATGGCAAGTATATATAACATAGTGGATTGACATGGCAAGAATGATACGTAAAAGAATAAAAAGCAATTTCCCATGGTATATAAACTAATTTTGCCATGGTCCACATAGTAAGTTTGCCATGTTGGAGAAATTAAAAATAATATACATTTGAAGAAAATGGTGGCAACCTATTTGAAGGATGGCAAGTTTGCCATGTTTTAGAAACTTCCAGAATTTGCCATGTGATAGAAAATGAAATTGCCATGTAACAACTGCTGAAGTAATCATGTGACAGAAACTAAAGTAACCATGTGACTGTAACTGAAATTGCCATGTGACAGTAACTAAATTAACCATATGTCATTAACTAAAATAACCATGTGGCAGTAACTGTATTTGCCATGTGACAATAACTAAATTTGCCATGTGTCAGGAACTAGAATAACCATGTGACATTAACTGTATTTGCCATGTGACAACCGGAACTATAATGGAACAACAGCTAAAAATTGACACTAAATGGAAGCAGAAGTAGAACATGGTGAATTGTCATGGTTCCATTTCATTCTAGCAGTTCAAAAAATGAGAAGGCGTTCGTTTGCTCAGAGGTACAATTTCTCGAACCTATCGAGGCGCCATCTTGAGTGGCTAGTAACAAAGAAGAGCAAAAACTACTGGTAATTGTTACCTAGACTGCAATGTGACAGAAGGTGACAATTTTCCAATGTGACAAAAGGTTGGACATTCGTAATTTTGCCATTTATGGACATTATGAAAAAAAGTGAACTTGCCATGGCAAAATGCAACAAAAGGGTGACTAACAACACAACAATTGCCACATGGTGTGCCTCTGTTTCTTGTGTGCTACAAGGGTGTATTGATACAAATCTAAAATAGACATACAAGTTAAAGAATTGCCATCGATAAAGTATAAAAATTTCCATGATCTCTAACCTCAATCAGATGCACATATACACTCTAAGAACAACACCAGATCATTTACAGGCCACATGACCTGGGTACTACTACTGGTACACATGTTTGAGCCACTCTCGTTTCAAAAAAAAGAGCTACTAGACATAATGACACTATACCCCAGCTTGCACCACGAACACAAGCAAGCTTTTGCCACTTGGGTTGGTCAACAGGAGCATGAGAAGGCTCGGCCCAGGCATATCAATCTGTCACAAAAGCTATGTAATGGAATTCGATGAAACTTTCAGGCAACAACATGAGAGCACGTCCATAGAGCCAAGAGATAGAGAGCACTGGATAAATCTGCCTGCAACTTGCTGAAGAAATATGCCATAATCCCTATCCTCAGAGCACATACAAAAATTCAGACAAAAAATAGGACTTAATGCATCAAGTACAGGAGCACAAGTTTGTCCGTGGCAGCGGCAGTGATTATGCATTCAAACAAGAATCGATGTACTACAGAGACAAAGCTCACTCACTTGCTGCCTCGACGAAGACGTGCAGCGCGTCACCATGAGGAGGTTGCTGTCCTTGGCCGGCGCTGGAGCCCGCCGTCCAATGAGAGGCGCCGCCGAAGGGCGGGACGCGTTCACCCGCACCTGGCGCGGCGAACCCGAGTTCCGCGCCTCCTCCGCCCACGGCGCTGGAGCCCCCCGCCCACGGGGATGGCGCCGCCGAAGGGCGGGGCGCGTAGCTCCACACCTCCGCCGCCTACGGCGCTGGAGCCCACCGTCCACGGCGCCGCCCAAAGACGCTCGTGCCGCCACGGCGTCGACCACCACCTCCTCTCCACCGCCGTCACCGCGAGCTCCCCGCGCTCGCGCTCCCGCCGGAATCCGTGGGCGGCAGGCTTCGGTCGGAGCATAACGCAGCAGCTTCCTCCGCCTCCTCCCCCATTCCTCGAAGCCCAGCCTCGCTGGTAGCCTCCACCGTAGCCGCGGCGCGCGAGCTCGGCTCCAAGCGGCGGTGCTACCTTCTCCGGGGGAGCCCAGACTCCCAGCGCCGTGCGCAGTCGGGGAGAGAGATTGAAGGGAGGTCAGGGAGGAGATGGGGAGGAGGAGAAGGAAGTAAAGGCAGGTGGAGCGCGGGGCGGCTCATCGGCGGCTGCCGGAGATGGGAGAGAGGAGTGCGCAGGTGGGGGAGGCGGCCGGATGAGAGGAGTGGGCGAGTGGGGGCGGGGAGGATTGGGTGAGTGGAAGTGGATGAGAGGAGTGGGTTCGCGTTCGGGTAAACTTTCTGTTTCCCCGACGAGTTTTCTATCTGACGTGTCCTCTCCAGTGCTTTGAGATTGGTGCAACTAATCTAACGGCAGAAAGCGTGTTCGGGCCGAGATGAAAAAAAACGTAACATTCGGGAGTTATAGATATCGTAATTTTTTTGGGGGTCAGTGGATGAAATAAGATCATCCAAAGGTCATTTATTTTTAGTAAAAATAATACAATAGCTTCCCTTTGACACCTCTCCCCACGCTATCCATCATCTGTGCTTGCACGGCTCGCCACTGGGAAGGAGGCGACCACGCGCGGCCTCCGGCCCCACTTCCACCTCCACCTCCACCATCGTCCTACCATGGATCCGCAGGAGGATGGCTTCTTCTACTCACACCATGGCGCGTGCCATGCCGACCCCAGGTTCTCATGCCCACGCCACTTCTTATTTATTTATTATTCTCCTGTTTATATACCTGAAATAAATTAGGTTCGGGTCCCGGACCTTCCGGTTAGAGGCCAGTTCAATCAAAACTGGTAACAGCTTTTTGCTCGAATCTGAGGATTTCTGGAGGGAAATGGGATTCGCCGATTCTGCAATGCTAATTTCATGATGCAAATCGGCAGCTCCAGTCGTCGAATTCGGTGGATATCTGCAGCGTTGGCAATGCCACTATTTTGTTAGATGACGCGTTGGATTTATCCGAAGTTAAATTTTACACAGCGCTTATACTCCAAGAAGTCATCTTTGTGCATAGGATTTATGGCCATTAGGATAAGACATGCTTGAGTGAAAATATTTTCCATTAGCAAAGTGATGATGGAGATCCACAGTACAAATTTCAACATATGTGATTGCTTCCTCTTGTAGCCTTGACGTGTTGATGTGATTTTATAGAAAATACTCCCCCCGTCCCGTAATATAAGAACGTTTTTTACACTAGTGTAGTGTCAAAAACGCTCTTATATTATGGGACGGAGGCACTAGTGTAGTGTCAAAAACGCTCTTATATTATGGGACGGAGGGAGTAATTGCTACTCATACATCTAAATATTGTATCTGCTGACAACAACTGTTCCTTCTTTTGTTCACAGTCAAGGGACGGAATGTAAAGCCCAGAGTTCGGTTACCGCTCGCAAGGTTCACAAGGCTGACCGTGAGAGAATGCGACGAGACAAATTGAATGAGCAGTTCCTGGAATTGGGAACCACACTTGGTATGATGCAGCAGCTTGTCTCGTGCAGAAAACTTCATTATTGCTACTCATAGGACATTTAGGCATTTTTTCTTCGCTCTGGCTGCTTCTGTTTATTCTGATGGAACATATATAGTGTGAAGTTGCAGTTCGCATAGAGAAAGAAATATACTTTAAAACTATATTCTATGAGCAGTTACTTTAAAGCAGTTGAGTTGAAGGGTTTACATATTTATCCTTCTACTACCAACAACACCAATGTTTCACGTAACTACCATCCAATTGCAGGTATGCAAAGCTCACGATCTCTGCAAAAAAATAATCAATTCTTAGCATTTCTACTATTCCAGCTCAGCAAGGAAAATGTGTTTGAAATTTGGGAAGCTACTTGACCTGATAAAACCTACGAGGCCCTAGTAATTGTGGACGACTGGAGAGTAGTTTCTTCTTGACCGCTTTGAGGTTCAAGCCCTTTTGACACATTCGACCTGATGGCTGTTTGGGTTTATGTGATATAATTTCTTAGCAGGATGGGCTTGAGGGATGTCATGGTTGGTCTAGTATTTGTAATCTCGTCTTCCCCTAATTGTGTCACTCCCTTCCTTTGAAGAACTGGCCTGTTCCTTCTCCCGGTCAATTTTTTCTTAATTTTGGTTTTTTTATTCAACCATCTGTAGTAACTTTTACGTTTATAAAATATAGAATCATCAATAGTATCCATTTGATATCAGGAAAGGCCTCAATTCTTGTTTGGATGGAATACCAACACCTATTATCCTCTGGTTGCTATAAATTGGCTGCTTTCTGGCATGAACTTAACCCTGATTGGTGCAGCAGTTCTGTTATCCTAGCCAGCTAAATTCTTGGGTGTACCCTTGTACGTACAATATAGATATTTACTTACTGTGTTTTCTGGAAACTATGCAGTATTGCAGTCTAAAGTGTGGGCTATTTGATGAGCGCGAGTTGTAGGTGGGTTGGACAAGACATTTAACTTCTGACTGGCATGTATGATCTACCCATACATGCTTGAAAATATCTTATGATATGTGGATGTTAATCAAGTATAATAATAGAATTTAGCATGTTACAATTTGAGTTGGTACTTAGTGGAAAGGATCAAACTGTATGCCCACCCATAGAATTTCCTAGTCATATTTTCTATTAAATAGTAAGCAAAAACAAAGGACTGTGCAGGGTTGTTACATAATTTCACAGGGTGGGTAACACATGAGCCGTCTCAAGAAGGTGACGATGCTTGCGCTCAGCCACACCATTTGAGCATGAGCACCATGACAAGAGGACTGGGCAAGAGTACTCTGCTCAGCAAGGACACAACGCAACATCTTGGAGATGTACCCGGCAGCAGAGTCAGCAAGAAACACACGAATAAGCGTGGAGAATTGAGTGTGAAGCTTGGCAGCAAAACACTTGTAGATAGATAGAACCTCACTGTGAGAAGACAAAAAAAAGCCAAGTGTAGCGAGAGAAATTATCTGTAAAAATAATATAATGTCGATGCCCCCCTTTCAAAGCGAAGGGAGCCGAACCCCATACACCGGAATGAACTAAATCAAAAGGACGCCAAGACACTGACTCACTAATATGATAAGGTAATCGAACCTGTTTGCCAACCCTACAACCCTGACACTCTTGAGAGACATCTCCTGAGACAGACCCCAGAAGACCTCGACGAACTAAAGACGACAGACGTGAACAACAAAAATGACCGAGTCGATGATGCCACTGTTGGAAGGGCCGGTAGCGGAAGCGGCGAAAGCGAAGGGACTAGCGATAGTGCTGGCTGCGGAAGGAACATGAAGCCGGTCTAACTTCCAAAAACCTTGAGAGTCACGGCGGCGAGGGCCAGCCCGAACCAGAGCATGCGTGTGACAATCCTGAACAGAACAAGAATCAACGTCAACAATGACGCGTCAACCAGAGTCAGTAAGCTGACCAACAGAAAACAAGTTCATGGTAAGTCAAGTAACATGAGCAACATCGGGAACAGAAAAAGAAGTGGTAAGATCTTCTCGACTAACAACAAAAAGACAAGGTGGACGAATCAGATGACTTATGAAAGGAAGCTTCAGAATTCAGAACCCATGGGGATGTACCTGACAGCTTAGATGGTGGTCGCTTAGTGCCAGAAGCAGGAGTCACATAACCTGTAGCACCCATCGAAAAAGAACCTGAAGCGGCAAGCATACACTAAAGTCTCAATATTCTGCTCGGCCAACGAGACAACTGGAGGTGTCGGAGTAGGAGCACGAGTCCTAGAAGAAGATATGCGCTCCTTGTTGCGCATGTGTCGCTTCTTCTTGAAACAATCAGACTCGAGTTGACCATCCCTGTTGTAGTAGCCGCAATGAGTATGAGCGCGACCCTCACCACCAGGAGTAGGCATGAGCGGCGGAGCACTGGAGCGTGAAAGAGCCGGTGCAGCAGACGGCGTAGCAAGAGCTCAAGCAGCGAGCACAGAGGGAACCTCAAGTAAACCAACACCATGTAGGCGAGTCTCCACAACACGAATCTCAGAAAGCGCCTCCATAAGAGAAACACGGCCATGAACTAACAACCACATCACGAGCATCATCATCAAACTATTGAGTGTAAGCAGACAGGTCATCACCGTAAGTATGAAGAGCCTCTTGATAGTTCAAGACCTGCTGGTCATAAGCATCAACCGCGGCATCACCAACAACCTTAGCTGCATTCTTATCAGCCTGAGAAGCAAACGCGACAAGAGATGTTGGCGTCGGCGGGGTAGGAGACATAGGAGGAACCGGGAGCGGCGGACCGGAAACCTCACTAGAAAGAACGTGATACGGGGCCTTGTAGGTGGCTCATTCTTCACAAATTGGAGATAGATACACGAAGAACACGGGACAAATCCACAAGAAAACACAAGACAAAACACTAATTGGACAAGATCCACACCAAGTATCCCTTAAATCACAAGCCAGTACAAGAGATGCATCTAGATTCAAGAACAATAAAGGAAATAAAGATAACTAGGGTAGTTCTTCCCCAATCTCTAAGAGATTGAAGGTCTTGATAATCCAAAGGGATTCTACTCCCTTAGGAGGTCTTGCTAACCATGGAAGGTTCTTCTCCACTTGGGAGGTCTTTGTTCCTCTAAGAGGAGATACAAGGAGAAAAGCTCTCTCAAGATCTAATTTATGCTTTGCTAACCCTAATGAGGAGGTTGGGGAGAGAGGGGATACATGGCCCAAGGCCCGATCTGCTCGCAGGTAGGGGCGGCCGGATGTCCTGGTTGGTGGCCAGATAGTCCGGGCTGAGGCTGGATGTCCGGGTTGCTAGCCGGACAGTCCAGCTGCTGGCGCGGTCTTTGCTCCGGGCTGGCTTAGGTTTTGAGCGCACAGCAACCTCCAGGGGCTAGACGAAAGGCCATAGAAAAAATGATTCCGGCCAATACCATACCAAAACAAAAGTGGTTCTTACTGAAAAGACAAAAGCTTAACTTATCACTACTTTCAAAGCCTAGTTGTGGCCAGAGGTTGCCTTCCAATGTTTGGAGCGAGGGTTTTGCTGCCCAGTACATTGCAATGGCCACTGGAAGACGACGGTGGTGGGGTCAATCGATGGCGGTGGCATGGATGTGTTTTGGAAGAAGAGGGTGCCAATCCGAACTAAGCTTCGAGGCGATTGATAGCATGGGAAGATGCCACTTGGTAGTGGCTTCATCGTCTGTCTTCGACGTATAATCATGGTAGAGTAGTGCGATCATTAGATGGAGAGGATTACAACAGTGTGGCAGATGGGATAGGAGGATCCAGGGGAGGGGTGTTGCGGATGAAAAACATTATCCATTTGCCAGCTGCTGGAACCTCAATCTCTATGTATAAAATCGATAAATCTCGGATTAGATGTCTCCTCTATCTCTCTCTTAGTATAAATCGCAACAGGCAGTATATGTATCAAAGGGCAGCTCTCTCACCCGATCTCTTACTCTATTAAATCCCCACAAAGAGCTCTCTCTGTTAAAAACAAACAACCGGCTGCAAACTTTCTCTGTAAAAACCCATGTGATCTACCTGGTCACCGCCCAGCCGTCCCTCGCAGATGCATGGATCCACCTCCTCCCATCGGATGGCTCTTCCCCATCAGCAGGTTAACTCCTCCCCACCAACCAAGCGGCGTTTCTCCACCTCTTCTCCACCAAGCAATCCACGGAACACAAGACAATGGCTAGTGGCGGCAGTCGGATGGACCCAGCTCGCGCCGCCCCGACGCATTGAACACGAGCAATGGCGCCGCGCTAGCCACACATGTTCCGACGTGCTTCCAATGGCATCAAAGGATCATGGAGGTGGTGCTTCTCGGGCGACGGATCTGACGACTGCGGCTGCCGGTCCTGGACGATAGCGCTGCTCATGTAAACGTCCTTCTGGTTGGTCATGTTGTACCTGCTGTCGATGAATTCCTTGGTCAGGATTGGAGAGCTCGACGGCTCGCGATGCATCGCTGGCGCTGGCTCCGGGCGCAAGCTCGCCGGCCTTCGACCTCGTCCTGCACGTCCACAACGACCACGTCGGCGAGCTGTGCCATGGCGGGGGCGATGCCGTCCTCTCCTAAGCGGGCGTTCCCCTCATGCATGGGCGCACGCCCAGCATCCAGTTGGCGCACGCCCAGCATCCAGCTTGCGGGCTCTGTTTTTATTAGCGATAGTTGAGAAAACCAGACGTAAAAATCCGAAGTAAACGTGCTGCGCGCAAGAAACGATCCTTCTTTTAAATCTCATCCGTCAATCTTTATGGTTAACACAAAATTAACGGATATAAAGGGGTGACGGAAGGAGAACTAAGAAATCTTCCTACTTTTATTATTAGGTATAGATATAGACGTGGCCTCCTTTTGCATTGTCGTTGATCTATGCCTATTCTCTTGCCGCCGAGCTTTTTTCGCCACCGGTTTCTTGTGCTATGATCTTTGCGACATGCTTCTTCTATTCCTCTTTTGGCTCGACTCAACAGGTATTTGAAGACTCCGTGCTACGACGACACTATCAAGACGTGGATTGTGGATTAGTGTTATACTTCTTCGAATGCAATGCTATTGCATAAGCTTTGCATTTGAGAGGGGTGTTAAGGAGTATTAGTATTGGTCTGGGTTTCCATATTAGTCTAGATTTCCTTGTAATATATATTCACCCCTTGGGCTATGCAGCACAGACAAGATGCTCCTCTAACACAATCAACCCCTGGCGTTGTGGCAATACATCCAAGTCTAGAGAGCTAATCGTCGTGTACAGCTTTCGACTTCCCCAAATGTCTTGTAGTGGCGGTGGACCCAGGATGGCCAGTACACTTCCGTGACTTGCTACAACAAATTCTTCCATGGAGCGGTGGCTTAGGTGTCTCGGGAATTTAGTTGGAAGTCTTGTCCCCCACACCCAGGTGAAGTTCTTACTGGGATCACCTTTTACCGTGTGTTCCTTTTCGCGGACCCTTTGTTACGAGGTGCTATCCTGGACGCCGGTGAGTCCTTCTCAGATTAATGGCAGCAGGCCGCTCTATCCACCCCTACTGCTGTGAGAAAGGGCACCTCCATGGTGATCATAATCGCGGCTTGCTGGATTTGAAAGCAGCACAACGCGGTCATCTTCGACGGTGCGCAACCCAACATCGTTAGCCTCTTCGACATGGTCCGGGCCGAAGCTCGACCGTGGGTGAAGGTGGGGGCTCTGGGTCTTGCGGCTATTATTCCTTCAGAATCTAGCTCGTAGGGTGTTGTGTTGTAATCCTGGCTGTTGCCCTTCATTGAGACACAAAGCTCTTACGTTTTCTTGAATTTTTTTTGCAAGGACTCCTTGCATCTACTTGATTACAATTACCGAAGCATTTGCTTTCTTTCTGCATGTTTGTGGGGATGGGGGTGCTGTGTTTTTCACATGATCTCATGTTTGCGACATGTTCAAATATGCAGACCCAGATCGGCCCAGGCACGATAAGGCTACTATTCTTGGTGATACAGTTCAGATGCTCAAGGATTTGACTTCTCAAGTAAACAAGCTTAAAGCTGAATACTATTCTCTCTTTGAAGAAGAATGTGAGGTAACCTATGAAGCATATCAGCCGCAGAAAAGTTCAAACATCTAATTTGCCTTCTTTTTTTCTGGTTATTGTAGTTGACTAAAGAAAAAAATGAGCTTCGGGGTGAGAAAGCTTCGCTGAAGTCTGATGTTGATAATTTGAACAACCACTATCAGCAACGTATTCAAATGTTATACCCGTGGACTACAATGGAGCCTTCTGTACTCATTGGGCCACCTCCATCATATCCCTTCTCACTCCAAGTTCCTATACCCGCTGGTGCTGTAACTATGCATCCACAGCTTCAGCCACGCCCCTTCTTCCAAAATCAAACTTTAGGAGCCATCTCAAATCCATGTACTCCATACATTTCATACAGTCAATCCTGTCATGCTCCTAGTGATCAACCATCTAGCCAGTTCAGTACTCCAGTTCCGCTTTCAAGTAGTAATCGATCTCACTCTCCTGCACAAGACTGTAGAAGCAAGTCACCTACACTTCAGCAAGCAAGCTGTGGAGGGAGAAATGATGATTTTGGTGATGTTGCAACTGACTTGGAACTAAAAACTCCTGGTTCCTCAGCTCCTTCACATTCAGGGATTACTAACAAGGTAAGAGCCAACCATTACTCAGTTTCACCGTACACAATTAATGAAATCTTTTGTGGCAGCTCAAATAATTGATTCGTTGGATTTCTACAGAAAATAGCAACAAAATAGATTCTTTTTTGTTTTACCCTTTTTTGTGCAAATTAGGTAGAAGAGCAAAAACTCATAGTTTTCTAAAAGGTACTTCTCACTATTACAGGATTCCTCTTCTGACTTGAAAAGGAAGAAGCAATGCATAAAGCTAATTAATGGTAGTACTCTTACTGAAGACAACAGTTCAAGCAGATGTTCTTCTAGTGCCCCCCCAAATTCCTCTTCTGTACTTGCCGAAGACCAGTGATTGACAGTACTGTACGTAGACAAGGATAGATGAAGTATAGTTGATACTCCCTCTGTAAAAAAATATAAGAGCGTTTAGATCACTAAAGTAGTGATCTAAACACTCTTATATTTCTTTACAGAGGGAGTAGTACGTTTTACTGTAGTCACGATGCGTGGTGATATCTGTCCACATTACAAGCTTATCTACATAGGAACATGGAGCCTAGTTCCTATCAGGATGAAACCATCTATGTGTACTGAAATGCTCTCCACGATAAGATTTCATGCATGGCTCATGTCTTCTGCGATTTGTCAAATAGATATCTGTAGCCATATGGGTTAGCATCATTCTCCAATTGTATAGTTTGCCGAGGAATAAATTTTTATGAATATCTATGCTGAATTACTTGTGATTAGTGTTAAATTAAGGACGCCGATGTCTGCCTGACGTTCGTTGTGAGGACCTCAACGAAACGTTCGCTCGAGGAGGGAGGTTCTAACGAACAAAACGTTCGTCAGAAGATCCCCTCCAGCGCGAACGACCCCATCTGGGGCAAACAAAACAGGCCTGGCGGCCTATTATGTTGGGCCTCTTCCCAGCCGTTAATAAAAGCAAATAAAAAACAGCAAAAAGTCCAAATAACAAAAAACAGTAAAAAAATGAAGAAAAACTAATATTACCGAAAACTTTGTGAAAATACTTCTACGAGAAGGTTTTATTGAAAAAGTTCGAAAACCATAGGAAAAGTAATAAATCTTTCTTGGCACATGCCCATGCTCCTGGTCTTTGAACTAGTCATTAATGGTCATCAACATAGGTACCCTTTTTTGGTATGTGTTGCGAACACTTTCATTTTTAGCGTCTCATCTTCTCTGGGGAAGCTCAAATTGAACGAATAGAGCAGATGGTCCAACTACAGAACTTCATTACTTCCATGGTCGTGCCCCAAAACAGGCCTGACGGCCCATTTATGTTGGGCCTCTTCCCAACCGTTAATAAAAGCAAAGAAAAAAAGAAAAATGTCCAAATAACAAAAAAAGTAAAAAAAAATGAAGGAAAAAAAAAGAACTCCTTGCCATCGAACACAAATAAAAAATAGTTATGCCTACATTTATCTTACAAAAAAGAAAAAAATCCATAAGCCATGTGAAACTACATAAAACCTAAAACACAAAAAAGCACATAGCAAAAATAGCCATAATTTCTCATTTTGCAATGACTTATGAAATAAAAAAAAATACCTAATTTGCCATGTTAACAAAGGAAATAGTACATGTAAGATTGGCGCTTCCCTCGTACCCACGGCACCCAGCCGCCGCTAGGGTTCTCCTGCCTCCCGCCGGCGCCGGCGCCGGTCTGCCTCGTCTCCTGTGGCCTTAGGGCCATGGAGGCGTGGTGGATCCCGGCCCTTGCCGGCGGGAGGGCTTCATTTTTTGATGCTTTTCTGAGTCTTTTTAGGGTTTGTGTTCTGCTCAGAGAGACGATGAGGCGGCGACTCTCTGATAATGGAATAAAGTTCTCCCTGCCTAGCCCCCATTCCAGTGGTGCTTCTAGCGTCGTCGGCGGGCGTATGGAGGTTTGTCTTCGACGGATCTTGCGGGATTCGGTCGACGTTTGTCTTCAGTGGATCCACGTGGATCCGGGCTTTGTTCGTGTGTGTTCGTGTGTCTACAGGTTGGATCCTTTCGATCTACACTTCTCTTCAACGGTGACGGTTGCTGTTCTAGTGCGCTGGTCCTATATGGCCTTAGCACGATGACTTCCCGACTGTCTACTACAACAAGTTTTGCCTGGCTCTAGTGAAGGAGGGGCGATGACAGCGGCACGCCTTCGGCTCGCCTCAGTGCTTGTAGTCGTCGTTAGGTGGTCTACGGATCTGGATGTAATTTTTATTATTTCTGTTATTCGTTGTATTGTCATGATTGATGATGAATATATTGGAAGTTTTTCCGCAAAAAAAAGATGCAACAAAATTGCCATGTGTTGGAGATAAAAAAAATGTGAGAATTTCCATGAGGATATAAAAATCACTATTGAGAAAATAAGTTGGCCATTTTGTGTATTTTGCATTTCCTTATTGGAATAAAGGAGATGAAAAAGTATCTAGATTTGCGATGTGACTACGATATAATACAAAATTACAATGCTCTAGAGTAAACATAAAGGTCTAAATTTGCCATCCTTTCCTACAATAAAAGTGGACATGGCAAGAAATATAATTTTTTTTTGCCATGGGACTGTTGACACCAGATTATGGCATGGTAAAAAACTTAATTAAGATGACCTCAAATGGAAAAGTTCTCAACATGTGAAAGTTCCGTATCGTCAAAATGAGAAACTTTGATGTTTGGGTCATCACCATCCGATCCCATTTAAAAGGGCGAAACTGTGCTCGAAGTACTAAGATTTTGGCACTCAGAGTACTGTTTGGCCAATTACACCTTCAATACTGCCTCATGAGAAAACTTTCTACATGAATTGTCTTTGTCTCGTCGAAACAGTCGATTTTGATATAAAAATCATCCCAATTCAAATTCGTATGCAAAAGTTAGAGGCAACACTCTGCGGACCGGCCCTAAGTGAAAAAGTGGCGCGAGGTACCAGACACCCACCTAGGTGATGTCTGATGGGTCGCGCGAGCTATTTGGCCTTTGCAGGCCGAGAAAAGCTTGCCGGCGAAAAGCTTGCCGGCTAAGAGAAAAGCTTGCCACGAAAAGGTTGCCGGCCAAGAGGAAAGCTTGCCGGCGAAAAGTTTGCCGGCCAAGTGAAAAGCTTGCCGGCGAAAAGCTTGCCGGCCAAATGGAAACTGTCAATTTTGGCCAATCCAACCAGAAGCTGAAGATAGGCTCAAAAGATTATCTAGATGGCCTCGGATGGAAAAATGTTCTACATAGAAGTTGTGCGTATCGTCGAAACAGTCAGCTTTGCTTCTGGAGTCATCGTGATCCAAGGTAGTGTGTGGCCTACAGAGTCATGGCAAGGCACGAACAGCCCAATCTGCCACCTGCCAAATCCGACCCACAGTTAAAGATGAGCCCTAAAAGTCATCAAGACAGCCTTAGAGGGAGAAGTGGCTCGCTTAATGTTATGCAACTCGTCGAGGTGAACAAGTTTGATGTTGGACTCGACTCCATCCGAGTTAGTATGCGATTTCTACAGCCCACGCAAGAAGCAGGACAGAAGTATGGGACAGATCCGAGTCAAATCCGAGTTGGACTAGAACTAGGATTTTTTAGGATGTGAGTTGATGTAATTTTTTTGTAAGGAAAGCCTAGATGATGTAGGGTGAAACCCTAATTGACGATCTTTTCACACTTGGAGGGGGAAAAGGGCAAATTGAGAGAAGAACCCAAGAGCAAACACTCAATCAACAAGATCCAATCACACATGCACTAGATCCACATACACATAAGAGAGATACAAGATCCGAAGTCAACACAAGAGGACATAAAGGTAACTAGTTCATCCCAATCCTTGGGGTTGAGGTCTTGATGATCCTATGATGGGGATCCTTCCCTAGATGGGGTCTTGATATCCACTAGGGGATCTTCTCCTAGGAGGTCTTGGTCTCCATGGGAGAGGGGTAGATGAGCAAAGCTCTCTCTAGATCATATCATGTACTTTGCTAACCCTAGAAGAGGGGAGGAGGAGGTCTATTTATAGTCTAGTACAAGTTGGGGACGAGTTGGATGGGTACATGGGCCGTAGGCCCGTTTACTGTGCGCAGACGGGGCCGGACGTCCGGGCGTTGGGCCGGATGTCTGGGGGTTCGCGGGGGTGCCGGATGTCCGGGGGTTCGCGGGGGTGCCGGATGTCCGGGGTTTGGTGCTGGATGTCCGGCCTGGCCTTCTGCCAGGTTCTGTTGATGCAGGCTGAAAATCCGGGCCGGGGGCCGGATGTCCAGGGCTGGGCCGGATGTCCGGACCCTGGGACTTGCAGCTGCTGGTTTGCTGCAGTCGCCGTGGTCTTCAGGGGCCGGATGTCCGGGCCAGGGGCTGGATGTCCAGCTGCTGTAGTCTTGCAGCGGTTCCTCTCGTCGTGCTCCTTCATCCATGTACTTGGGGACTCGTCCATTGTTCCGGGCTTCTCTGAGAGGGTCTTCTTGGTACCTAAGCACACATAGCATTCCGGATTGAGGTAGTAGCCATGTCTCACGTGGATCATACGGAATGTCATTTAGGAGAGATGTCACCTCGGTCTCGATAGCTCTTGCACGTGCTTGTGTCATTGGTCCTCTTGGTGCTTGGGGAGACGGAGGTGGGTCCATGGGGATGACCGTAGGATGCTCCGCATCATCTCCCCCCCCCCCCCCCCCCGCCCATTGGGAAAGATCCGTCCTCGGATCAAAAACCACATCACCATGGAAGGGAGATAAGTCCTTGACATTGAAGATGTCGCTCACATTGTACTTGTCGCGAGGGATGTCGATCTTGTAGGCGTTGTTGTTGTAGCGTGCTAGCACCTTGAACGGTCCATCGGCTCGAGGAAGTAGTTTGGACTTGTGCTCGTTGGGGAAGCGTTCTTTGCGTAGGTGTAGCCACACAAGATCTCCGGGTTTGAATACCATGGGGTGCTTGTTGACATTGGCCTTGGTCGCGAGGCGTTGTACTTGGCGCTCGATCGTGTGTCTTGTATCTTCATGCACCTTCTTGAGGTAGGTAGCTTGTGCACTCGCGTCCATGTTTGTGCGCTCTTGTAGAGGTAGCGGTAGAATGTCCAATGGGGACAACGGATTGAAACCGTAGACGACCTCAAAGGGGGACTTGCCGGTAGTAGAATGTCTTGCTCGATTGTAGGCGTACTCGGCGATGGGCAAACATTCCTCCCACTCCCTTATGTTCTTCTTGATCAACACGCGGAGGAGTGTGGATAGCGTCCGGTTGGTGACCTCCGTTTGGCCGTCGGTTTGTGGATGATATGCTGAAGAAAATAGGAGCTTGATTCCGAGCTTGGCGCAAAGTGTCTTCCAAAAGTAGCTAAGGAACTTGACGTCGCGGTCTGACACAATCGTCTTTGGCACTCCATGCAATCGCAAGATTTCCCTACAAAAGAGATTTGCAACATGTGAAGCATCGTCGATCTTGTTACATGGAATAAAATGTGCCATCTTAGAGAAACGGTCCACAATAAGAAATACCGAATCCTTGCCGTTTTGAGTTCGAGGCAAACCAAGCACAAAACCCATACTAATATCTTCCCATGGGTGATATGGAATAGGAAGTGGCATATATAGACCATGGGATTGAGCTTTTGACTTAGCTTTGCGGCATGTAGAGCACCGGTTGGTGTAGCGTGAAACGTCGTGAAACATCTTTGGCCAAATATAGTTCTTGGAGAGCGTGGCGAATGTCTTGTCGAGTTCAAAATGTCCCATGAGTCCTCCACCATGAGCTTCTTGCAAAAGTAGCAAACGAAGAGAAGACTCGGTAATACAAAGTTTGTTAGCTCGCATAAGATAAGCATCTTTTAAATAGTATCGCTCCCAAGTTTTGTGTGCTAGGCATTTGGCATAAGGAATCGCAAATGAAACATCATGCTCATACAAGTCTTTAATGTGCTCAAATCCTATAACATTCAACTCAAGTTGAGTAACTAACATGCACTTGCGTGAAAGAGCGTCCGCCACAACATTTTCCTTACCTTTGATGTACTTGATAACATAAGGAAAAGACTCAATGAACTCACTCCATTTAGCATGACGCTTATTCAATTTTGTTTGCCTTAAGGTATTTAAGCATTTCATGATCCGTATGGATGACAAATTCACGAGGGCGAAGGTAGTGTTCCCACACATGCAAGACTCTTACTAAAGCATATAACTCTTTGTCATAAATGGGATAGTTAAGTTGTGCGCCGGAGAGTTTCTCGCTAAAGTATGCAATGGGTCGCTTCTCTTGCATTAACACGCCACCTATGCCATTACCACTAGTGTCACAATGCACTTCAAATGTTTTCTCAAAGTTGGGTAATGCAAGTAATGGAGCATGTGTAAGCAAGTTCTTAAGCTCATGAAATGCGGCATCTTGGGATGGACCCCAAACAAAGCGTGCAATGGTGATGCAATAGTGCTAAAATCCTTCACAAAGCGACGATAAAATCCGGCTAAGCCAAGGAAACTACGCACTTGAAGCAAATTGGTTGGTTGTGGCCAAGTTTTAATAGCATCAATTTTAGCTTCATCAACTTGAACACCCTTAGAGGAGACTACAAAGCCCAAAAAAACAAGCTTGTCAACACCAAAAGTGCATTTCTCCATGTTAGCATAAAGTCGCTCGTTTCTAAGAACTTGCAAAACGTCCCTAAGATGTATGACATGATTTCAAGAGATTGGCTAAACACAAGAATGTCATGAAAGTATACCACAACACAAATGCCAATTAGTTTTCGAAGAACATAGTGCATGACACGCATAAAAGTGCTAGGTGCTTGAGATAAGCCCATAGGCATGACTAACCATTCATACAAGCCAAATTTGGTTTTGAAAGCCGTTTTCCATTCATCACCCTCTTGCATGCGAATTTGATAGTAGCCACTTTTAAAATCAATTTTGGAGAAAATGGTGGCTCCGTTAAGTTCATCAAGCATGTAATCAAGGCATGGAATGGGGTGTCGATATCTAACGGTGATAGCATTAACTGGACTGCAATCGAAACACATGTGATAGCTACCATCTTTCTTAGGTACAAGAATAACCGGAACGACACATGGACTTAAGCTTTCGCGTACATACCCATTCTCCATGAGATGTTGAACTTGCCTTTGGATCTCTTTGGTCTCGTCGGGGTTGACGCGGTAAGGTGCCTTGTTCGGTAGAGGTGCGCCGGGTATGAGGTCGATGCGGTGTTCTATTCCGCAAAGTGGAGGAAGTCCGGGAGGTAGCTCATCGGAAAAAACGTCCGCGAATTCCTGCAATAGATGAGACAACACCAAAGGTAGATGTTGTGAAGTATTAGTCCGCACCGCTTCATCTTTGCACACAAGCACAAAGTGAAGAACGCTCGATGGGCTCTCACTCACATTCCTCATCTATCTTTTGGTGGCTAAAAGCACTAAACCTTTCTTGTCACTCATCGTGGAGTCGCTCATTTTTGGCTTGTGGCGCTCACTCTCATTTTGGTGGTTCACTCGCTCACTAGTCTCTCCACGATGGGTTGAAGCTTGCATGTCGGCGATGACTTGACTTGGCGACATGGGTCGAAGCATGAATTCCTTGCCCTTCATCTTGAAGCTATAATGATTGGTCCGTCCGTTGTGGATGACACCGCGGTCGAATTGCCAAGGTCTTCCAAGGAGGAGATGACACACGGACATGGGAACCACATCACACTCCAAGGTGTCTTCATATGCGCCAATCTTGAAGGACACTTGAACGGTGTGCTCCACTTGAATGGTGCCGGAGTCGCTGATGTCTACTACAAAACTTATTCTTGTAGACTCGTGTTGGGCGTCCAAGCGCAGAGTTTTGTAGGACAGTAGCAATTTTCCCTCAAGTGGATGACCTAAGGTTTATCAATCCGTGGGAGGCGTAGGTTGAAGATGGTATCTCTCAAACAACCCTGCAACCAAATACAAGAAATCTCTTGTGTCCCCAACACACCCAATACAATGGTAAGTTGTATAGGTGCACTAGTTCGGCGAAGAGATGGTGATAAAAATGTAGTATGGATAGTAGATATAGGTTTTTGTAATCTGAAAATATAAAAACAGCAAGGTAGCAAAAAGTAAACGGACATAAAAATGGTATTGCAATGCTTAGAAACAAGGCCTAGGGTTCATACTTTCACTAGTGCGATCTCCCAACATTGTTGACATAGTTGAATCATATGTAAATCCCTCACGTGCGACAAAGAGTTCACTCCAAAGTCACAAATAGCGGAGAACAAACGAAGAAATTGTTGTAGGGTATGAAACCACCTCAAAGTTATCCTTCCCGATCAATCTTATAAGCCATCCCCATTAATTGTCACGAACAGCCCTAGAGTTCGTACTAGAATAACACCTTAAGATACACATCAACCAAAACCCTAATGTCACCTAGGCACTCCAATGTCACCACGAGTACCCACGGGTTTGATTATACGATATGCATCACACAATCTCAGATTCATCTATTCAAACCAACACAAAGAACTTCAAAGAGTGCCCCAAAGTTTCTACCGGAAAGTCAAGACGAAAACGTGTGCCAACCCTTATGCATAAATCCCCAAGGTCACGGAACCCGCAAGTTGATCACCAAAACATACATTAAGTGACTCAAGTGAATATCCCATTGTCACCACAGATGTCCATATGCAAGACATACATCAAGTGTTCTCAAATCCTTAAAGACTCAATCCGATAAGAAAACTTCAAAGAGAAAACTCAATTCATCACAAGAAGATAGAGAGGGGGAAACTCCATATGATTCATCTATATCAACAAAGCTCGCGATACATCAAGATCGTGCCATCTCAAGAACATGAGAGAGAGAGATCAAACACATAGCTACTGGTACAAACCCTCAGCCCCGAGGGTGAACTACTCCCTCCTCGTCATGGAGACCGCCGGGACGATGAAGATGGCCTCCGGTGATGATTCCCCCCTCCGGCAGGGTGCCGGAAAAGGGCTGTAGATGAGATCGTGGAGGTACAGGGGCTTGCGGCAGCATAAAAACTCATCTAGGGTTATTTCTGGGGGTTTCTCTCTATATAGGATTTTTCAGCGTTGGAATCAGGTCAGACGGAGCCACGTGGGCCCCACGAGATACCAGGGCGCGCCTGGAGGGGGGGGTGGCGCGCCCTAGTGCCTCGTGGGCACTGGGTGGCCCCCTCTAGTGGGTCTTGGTTCCAGTATTTTTTATTTGTTCCATAAAAAATCTCCAAAAAGTTTCATCCAATTCCAAGAACTTTTATTTCTGCACAAAAAACAACACCATGGCAATTCTGCTGAAAACAGCGTCAGTCCGGGTTAGTTCTAATCAAATCATACCAAAACCATATAGAATTGTTATAAACATGGCATGAATACTTCATAAATTATAGATACGTTGGAGACGTATCAGTCGCTTAACCATTGGACCTTGTATGGGCGAGGGTGCTTCTTCTTGAGCAATTGTAGCTTGGAACATAGCTCTTCACTTGCCAAATTGTGGCAACTTCCACCGTCGATGATGACCTTGACGGAACGTCCTTGAATATCCGCTTTGGTATGGAAGATGTGGCATTATTGGTCTTCGTCTTGTTGTTGTTGAAGTGTCAAGATCTTGGAGACAACAAGAGCGGGGCTCGGATCATTGTCACAAAAGACTTGATCGTCTTCATCTTCATTCACTTGTCGATGCATGGCCACGTGCTCGAGGGCTTCCATTTCTTCTTCGCTCATGGAGTCGTAGGTGCCGTCATCATTGGCGATCATGGTGAGCCGTGTGGGGCACTCAAATGACTTGTGGCCTTGGCCTTTGCAAGTAAGGCATTTGATGTCACTTGTCTTGGCGGTAGCATCCATAGGAGTTGTTGATGATGAAGCTCTTGGCTTGGTTGTACTTGAAGTAGGACGACTCGAAGATGTCATTGGTTGTTTGGAACTTGACTTGTCGCCAGTACTTGGTGTAGCTCGAGTCATAGTAGGAGGTGTCGTAGTCGTTGAAGCTTGAGTGTGTGAACCATAGGTCTTGGAAGAGTACTTGGAGTACTTGTAGTCCTCTTGCACTTGTCGCTCCGTTTTGGTGGCTTGGTGCACTAGCTTGAGGAGGTTGGAGTAAGGTTTGAAGTCCGCAATTTTCTTGATTGGATGGTTGAGGCCATTCAAAAAACGCGCCATAGTTTGTTCATCATCTTCCTTGACGTTGGCTCGTATCATTGCAATTTCCATCTCTTGGTAGTATTCTTCAACCGACTTGGTGCCTTGCTTGAGGAGTTGTAACTTCTTGAAGAGGTCGCGGCTATAGTGTGTAGGCACAAAACGAGCTCTCATGCAATCCTTCATTTGAGTCCAAGTGGTGATGGGTGGTTCGCCTTTCTCTTGGCGTCGTTCGATCACTTGCTCCCACCAAATGAGAACATAGTCTTGGAACTCAAGCGATGCCATGGCTACCTTCTCTTACTCGTCATATTGGTGGAGACGAAATATCTTGTCCACCTTTAAGGCCCATGACAGGTAGTCTTTGGGATCGGCGCTTCCGGAGAACTTTGGCATGTGGAACTTGAGCTTGCCATAGCGCTCTTCATTGCGTTGTTGGCGATGACGAGGACTCTCTTGTCATGGAGGTGGGTCTTGTAGCTCTTGCTCCTCGTGCTCTTCTTGATTAGCTTGGCATCGAGGGCGTGGGATATGTGCACGGTTCCTCATTTCTTGGCGCTCCTCAAGTCATGCGGCTTCGTCTTGTCGCTCTCGTCGGAGGGCCTCTTCTTGTTCGCGCACGCAGCGGTTGCGCTCGTCGATGGTGTGAGTTGCTTCGCGTAGGGCACGTTGAGCTTCAAGTGCTTGCTCCTCACGACATTGTCTTGACGTTGGCGTTGTGGAACTTGCTCTTGGTTCATGGCGCCTTGTGCTTGACGATTTTGTCATTCGCGCTCTCGAAGGCGGCCTTGCAAACCATTGCCATGGAATGGGTTTGGTGAAGCTTGATGGTCTTCATGGGCTTGGTGACGATGTGATCGTGCTCGTGGAAGACTTGCATCCGAAGACGTGTCTGAAGAGTGTCGGCTCGTGTGGCGCCATCTTGATCTTGAAGTGGACGAAGTGGAAGATGCGCGGTTAACCATCATGGTACGGAACTCTTCCATTTGGGATGATAGCTTGGCGTTGAGGTAGTCTCTTGTTCGCGTTTCGGAGTGACGCAAGTCGGTGGCGAGTGTCTCAATGCGGTCACCCAAAGCTTCACTTTCTTGATGTAAGGCTCATTGGACGCCAAAGAGGTGATTCTTGGTGATGTAGTCGTTCGGTGCGTCATCTTGCTCATCGAAGAGTGGATTGGTAGAAGTGCTTGGACTATCCATGATTCTCAAACAAGTGTTAGTGGAAGAAAGAAACGAACTAGACCAATGTACCTTATCCAATGTTGAAGATGAATCAATGATCACCCAATACAGTATTATGGAAATAGTGCAATTGGTACCGGATCGTGTCAATCTCACACCTACACAAGTAAAGCTTTTGGAGTAGCTTGGTTAGGGTGGTGGCACAAAATTTCTGCAATTGTTAGCAAGATATCAGTAATGTTGAGAAAGATTCACAAATTCGCAAGTGAGACAAGTAGACCAATAGCAATGAGTGGCACACAGAAACACACACACGATTAGATAAATGAGGTCGTGCAACCAAGGAATGAGCACAAAATGTGGAATCCACGAAAAAAGCTCGTGTTGCACAACACTAGAGAGACGCTAGCACGATTGCTCAATAGGCAGATATGACACTTGTGCACAACCTATAAGAGACAAAACATATCGACTTTCTATCTCACTTATGCTATGTATGTATGATTCCCGGTGAACATGTCACGATGATCCAAGATGATCAAATATGATATGTAATGTGGCGATGCTATGGCTATTGCTTACAAGCTTTTTGTTGCTCTTTTCTCTCTTTGCTTAAAAGCTTCTTGTTCTTTTGATATTGTCCTTGGCAACTTATGCGAAATGCTCTTACCAAGATAGCAATTATGTATATGCGGGAACAATTGATGACACAAGAGATGATACGATGATATATGCACGCTATGATAGCTATGCGGAACATGTATTACTAAAGTGCACAAGTAGCATTGCCCGGCAATACTCAAATGGCTAGTCTCGTAGGAAAGTGACGCAAAAGATGGTCTCGGGGTTAACAATGCAATGGCAAGGGAGTACAAGTTGTCGTCGATGTTACCGTCCTTGCTTACGGTGGTGTCAAAGTGATGAGGTGGTCGTTGTCGATGTTGAGTCCGTGGCGAAGATGAGCGGCGGTGGTGTCGATGACGAACCGTCCCTAAGTAGCCGAAACACGTTAGGAAACGGAAACCACAAACTCAAATTCTCAAGTGGCAAAACTCGTGATGGTTGCGGAAGTAGGTGGTGGGGTTGCGGAAATAAGCGATGGTTTGCGGAAGAAGCGGTGGAAAAACGATCAAAATCGACGAAATTGTGAAGTGGTGGAGTGATGAAGGATGACAGGGGCCGCATGTCCGGGCTTGCGGGCCGGATGTCCGGGCTGGCGTCGTCGGGCCGGATGTCCGGGGTCACGGCCGGATGTCTGGGGCAGCTGATCCACGGATGAACTTCGGGAAAAACTTTGGGGATGGCAAAATTTAGGGCAAAATTCAGGGAATTTCATGGATGGAATTGGTGGAGATGGTGGGGAAAAGCTAGATCCACTCGAAACACAGCAAATCCATGGATCAAAATCACCAAAACATCATCAAACCAACAAATCACAAAAAAATTGGTATGGCTATTTTTGTGGGGAATTTTCAAAATTGGGCAAAAACAACAAAATTGGGGGTACAAAGTGGAGGGGACTCCAAAGTGTGAATCAATGTGGCTCTGATCCAAGATGATGTAGGATGGAACACTAATTGACGATCTTTTCACACTTGGAGGGGGAAAAGGGCAAATTGAGAGAAGAACCCAAGAACAAACACTCAGTCAACAAGATCCAATCACACATGCACTAGATCCACATACACATAAGAGAGATACAAGATCAACACAAGAGGATACAAAGGTAACTAGTTATCTGAATCCTTAGAGGAGTTGAGGTCTTGATGATCCTATGATGGGGATCCTTCCCTAGATGGGGTCTTGATATCCACTAGGGGATCTTCTCCTAGGAGGTCTTGGTCTCCATGGGAGAGGGGTAGATGAGAAAAGCTCTCTCTAGATCATATCATGTACTTTGCTAACCCTAGAAGAGGGGAGGAGGAGGTCTATTTAGAGTCTAGTACAAGTTGGGGACGAGTTGGATGGGTACATGGGCCGTAGGCCCGTTTACTGTGCGCAGACAGGGGCCGGACGTCCGGGCGTTGTGCCGGATGTCCGGGGGTTCGCGGGGGTGCCGGATGTCCGGGGCTTGGGGCTGGATGTCCGGCCTGGCCTTCTGCCAGGTTCTGTTGATGCAGGCCAGAAATCCGGGCCGGGGGCCGGATGTCCGGGGCGATCGGGTCGGATGTCCGGGCCCTGGAACTTGCAGCTGCTGGTTTGCTGTAGTCGCCGTGGTCTTCAGGGGCCGAATGTTCGGGTCAGGGGCCGAATGTCCGGCTGCTGTAATCTTGCAGCTGCTGGGCCAGCCTTCTGCCAGGTTCTGTTGATGCAGGCTGAAAATCCGGGCCGGGGGCCGGATGTCCGGGGCGATCGTGCCGGATGTCCACGGCTGGGCCGGTTGTCCGGGCCCTGGGACTTGCAGCTGCTGGTTTGCTGTAGTCGCCGTGGTCTTCAGGGGCCGGATGTCTGGGCCAGGGGCTGGATGTCCAGCTGGTGTAGTCTTGCAGCGGTTCCTCTCGTCGTGCTCCTTCATCCATGTACTTGGGGACTCGTCCATTGTTCCGGGCTTCTCCAAGAGGGTCTTCTTGGTACCTAAGCACACATAGCATTCCGGATTGAGGTAGTAGCCATGTCTCACGTGGATCATACGGAATGTCATTTAGGAGAGATGTCACCTCGGTCTCGATAGCTCTTGCACGTGCTCATGTCATTGGCCCTCTTGGTGCTTGGGGAGACGGAGGTGGGTCCATGGGGATGACCGTAGGTTGCTCCGCATCACTAGATGAATCCTTTACTTGTACGGGAAGTCCAGCCGCCTCTTATATATGTAGGGGGTGAAGACCGATTGAACAACACACAATCGAAGAAATCAATCTACTACTTTTTCGTGTTCATCTACTTTTTATCTCCCCCCTTGTATCTTTCTTCTTGTTCTTTGTTCGTTCTTCTTCTTAGAGGGCAGCGATACACGAGGCCCTAGGGGCGATCAGGTCGACCTAGGGCAGCCCATAGCCACCACGCATCCAGACGGGGTCCCTCCCGGGCGTGTGGGGTTTCGGGTCCTCAAAAGCACCTACCGGATTGCTTGCGTACCGCGCTTCCGGACGGGTCTCCTTCGACGTGAGCTACGGTGCGTCACCCCCGTCGTCGAGGGTACACGGCGACGTGTTCATGTGCGAACACACTTTTTGGCGACTCCGCTGGGGACGAGGCTTTGAACGGTCTCTGGCCCGTTGTTGCTACGAAGAGATCGTCATCTAGGGTTTGCAATCTACAAAGGTAATATGAATACCCAATCCCCTAGTGTAGATGCAAATAATTCATATGGTGTTACTAGATCGCTCAATGAGTATACTCTATCGGCCAACCCTTGTTTTTTCAATCATGCATCTAATTACGTGCAAAGGTTGATTCAAAGTAATTTACATGCTTCGACTTCTATGATATTAGTAACATGCACCATATGTATTCCAACTCTCATGCATCGGCAACCCGAAAAATCATTATGCCGATGAACAACATGATGAGTTTGGCCAATCAAGTTGAAACACCACATGTAGGAACTTCCAATAGCATGCGACAAAGTGTTTAACCTTTTTATTCATCGGCAACTAATTTGCAATATACTAGTTCAACCATGCCGCTGGATGGGAGAATTGGCCATGCTACTACTAGCTATTCGGCCAGTTACTCTCAACCGTCATATGCTGCACCTCATTTTTTGGCACCGTATACGACTGTAGATGCTCATATTTCGGCTCCGCGCCTTCATGGTCATAGCCGAATAAGTGAAAATTTTGCAAGAGTGCACATGCCATCATCTAATATTGGAGCTTATAATGCATCCACTATGCAATTGCCCAATTTCGGCAACACCTCATTGCCTAAAGAATCTAAAAGTATTATGGAGCAATCCCTTATAGAATGGTAAGTGGCTACATTAAAAAGGGATATAGCCCGAAATAACAAGATTAGTGCTCTTTGCCTTGAAGAACATGATAAGGGGTTAGTTCCTGATTATACTGCAATAAAAGCTAGAGTTTTGAAAGAAGATGAATCTTTGCCAATTGATAAAATTAGCCAGCAAAAATATGGTTTTACAACAATGCATATGCCTTCACCTACTACTACATCATGTTATAAAGCCCCTACACAATTGCAAAGTTTTGGCAACATGCGTGTGTCATTGCCGAAAGAATCTAAAAGCATTGGGGGGCAATCATATCCGGAGTGGGCTGAAATTGAGAAAAAACTTAAAACCAATTTTGTCGCTCGCTGCCAGAAACAAACAGAAAAAGAATTGGCTCAAATGAAAGAAACATTGCCAATTGGTAGAATCAATGAAAAGAAGGATGATTCGGAACATGAAAGTGCTTCAGTTGAAAAAGCCGAATCAAGTAGTATATATTCCGAATCCATCAAATCCAAAGAGGCAAGCATTACGAAGAAAGGGCATGGCAAGCATAGCAAAACGACCATGCTTGATTTTTCTGAAGTTAATGGAACCTACTTCCTGCCCTATGAGTTTCGTGCCTTAGAAATTGACGAGCTTCAAGGACAAGAACAAGTAGTCAAACAAAGTTCGGTTGACAAAGATCTTCAATGTAATGGTGCACGGAATCAAGAAAAAGAGGGCAATGAGGTGTTGGGAAGCCATCCAGAAGCGAAGCACGATATCGTTCAAGTCACACCACCATCATGCTTTCCCAACATATTTGAAGAAGTATGTCTAGCAAGTAATTTACCTATTTTCAGATTTGGTCACGACTTTATTGTTGATGCATCTATTAGAGAAATTCTCATAAGCAATTTTGAAATACCAATTGTTGAGGTACGACAATCTATGGGACCAGCAAAGGCCCCTTTACGGTTCGGTTGTGGGGATCAGCGAGCACAAAGAGCAGATCCAGCAGAAAACACACAGGTTTTACCCAGGTTCGGGCCGCTGCGAGGCGTAAAACCCTACTCCTGCTTTAGCGGATTATTGATTGTTTTGGAACCCTGAGATTACAAGAGCGCAGCTTGCCGGTAATGAGCTCAGCGAGTGCAGCTTGACTACTGTAAACCAGCAGGGGTCCCATCCCTTGCTAAGGTTGCCATGGACCTCCTTTTATAGAACAAAGGGGTTACCAAGTGGCAAAATGGTAAATACATGAGGGTTAATATTGGCTTGACACGCACATGGACGTGTGTCGATAAAGGTGTTCCTTAGGCGGCGAGCTGCCACGTGCCCCGACAAGCTTCACCTAATCACCTGCCCACTCGACACCTGTTAGCAAGTCTCTGACAGGCCGCCGAGGTGGAGCGGTGGAGTAGCGACGAAAGGAGCTTGCCGGTACGGAGCTTGCCGGGTCATTGCTTGATGGTGTGGAACTTGCCGGGTCATTGCTTGCTGGTGTGGAACTTGCCGGCAGCAGTAGTCTTAATATTCTGGATGACTAGCTTGTAAGTCATGATTTGCCGGCTCCACCTTGCCGGATGAAATGTGCCGCAGGGAAGAAACTCCTTCCTGCCGCGTTCTTGATCTTGCTTGTTGATGTAGTGCTTGTCGGATGCATCGCTTGCCGGGAAGATCAGCTCTTTGCCAGGGCTGCTTTGCAACAGCCCTAGACTGGCACGACCCCATGCCTAGAAGGTTTTTGGGACCCTGGTTCTCACTACATCGTCAGGAGCCCACGGGACCGCCTTCAGCAGAGAACTCGAAAGACCTCGATGCTGGAGGTGGGACCAAACTTGGCATGGGTCGAGTGTAGGAGATATGCCCTAAGAGGCAATAATAAATGTTATTATTTATCCCTATGTTCATAATTAAGTTTATATTCCGTGCTATAACTGCTATGGTTCTCGAGTCTACAATAACCACGAGGCTCGGAGGAAGACTCATATGCACGTGTGGAATAATAAACGGTAAAATGTATTCCTAGTCTGGCCTCTAAGACTAGCTCAAGTGTTGCATGATGGTTCTGTTTTCCTGATCATGGGCATGAGTATGCTGGCAACTTTGAGGGCACAATGTTAGTAGAACACTTGTGTTGAATCGACCCGATTGATGTTATGCTATGAGATACATTCGTCACAAGTTTATGGTTAATAACACAGAGAAAGTTTACGTTTGCATAATTCCTTAGACCATGAGAGTATCAAATTTCTTCATGCTTGATTCATGAACTTTGGGGTTTGTTAAACGTCATCCGTAACTGGGTGGCTATTACGGCGGCTTACGGGTTCGTGGGAAAGTATGTCAAGTGACTTGATAGCTCAAGATTGGGATTTGCTCCTCCGACGATGGAGAGATACCTCTGGGCCCTCTCGGTGTTACGGTATCCACCATCGTCTGGCCAGACACAATGTGATTTGATCACAGGGATGCCGGAACACGGGAACGAGAAAAGAGAACAAAACTGGTAACGAGGTAACTGGCATAGTGGACAAGTTGTTGATCCACGAGGATGCCGATAAATCTCACCTCAGGTATTTGTAACATATCGCGAAGCAACATGAATAGCACACGACAACAGGAGGTTCACTTGAATATTTATTCGTGTGGGTATAGGGGTCAATATGGGTGTCCACGGCTCCGATGTTGATCATTGATCGGAAAGTGTTCCGGTCATGTCTATACTTCACCGAACCTATAGGGTCACACGCTTAAGGGTCATCTATCTGCTGAATACTAGACAGGGAGTCTGAGAAAAAGTCACCGGAAAAGTTTCGGAGACAACGGAAAAGTTCCGGAGAGAGAACACCGAAATAGTTTCGGTAAAATCGAAAAGTTGTTTCGGAGTATACCATTAAGTCAAATTGGTTTCGGCACACGCCTGGAAATTCTTGGAGGGTGCCAGAATTGTTCTGGAAACTTCTGGGCTTTTTCCGGGATAAAAACCGGAAATGTTCTCCACACTCACTCCAACTCTCTCACACAATGCCATGCAATGATCTGGCTTCTTCTCTCCCTCCCACGAAAAGAGTTTCGTAGAGCCGAAAGGCTGTCTGGGTTCCGGTGGGAACTAGTTCTGGATGGCGAAGCCCTGCCGGATAGATGACACCGTATGTGTGCAACCCTGTACAGAGGTCGTAGGTTCGATCTTTTTGCCCGAGGGGCTGTTCGAGAGTGCCTCCTGAAGGGCTGTCCGAGTGACCGGCCGAGTTTTGAGGGTCCTCCCGAAGGGCTGTCCGCGACACCGTCCGAGGGACTATGCGACCGCCTCCCGGAGGGCTGTCTGAGGGGCAGTCGATGGAGTACATCCTCGCGGTTGGGAGGTTGTAAATCCTAGCTACGGGGATCTGCACCAACGATCTACATCGACTCTACTTCCGCTGCGCTACGAGTCGGTAACGATCAGATCAAAACCTTCTATGCAGTCTTCATAGTGGTCCTGGGCGTGCTCGCAGTACCGGAAATTTTTGTTTTCTGCTGCATTCCCCTACAGTGGCATCATGAGCCGTGCTATGCGTAGATGCAGGTTATGATCTAGAATACATAGAGATGTATGGGTGTTGCACAATATAATTTGTAGTAGATGAGTTCTATTACTGAAAATTATTTGTGCGGGTAGTAGATGAAATCTGTTACCCGATGTTCTTGTTGCTTCCCTGAAATTTGCGTATTTCTGATCTTGATAACGGCATGGTGGAGTTTCAAAGTTCTGGCAATCCGCGATCCTGATTGATCAACGAAGTGCTAACAGTTCATTGAATTCCACCATAGTTAAAAGAAAGATGAAATTTCGCAGACAAAAGGGCAATGCAGATATGATCTGCATGGGGGTCATGCGTATGACGAAGTTCAGTATGGGGCTCGAGATTTTATTATCTCGTGTTTGATACACCCCGCAATGTTAATCTAGCGACTTGGATAATCATGCTTGATGATGAACGTTGGTAGCTTCGGTTTGTTTCGAAACCCTAGAAGCCACGAAAAATAAAATTTTGCATAAACCGATTAGAGGCATCTAACTTGGTTTTGCAGGATGTGCATGTGATGTGGTATAGCAGCTCTCATATTAATACGATTATGTATGAGATGACTATATGATGTAAATTTCTTAACATGACCTGCGTGTCATGATTCGGCATGATGGCTGGAGCCATATGATTGTCACTTTAATGACATGCGTGTCAACCTTAAGTAATGCACTTATTTTATTAGCTATAGAGATAGCAATATTATCTGGTGCATCGACAAGGTGGTGGCAATCTTCACGAAGGTGAACACCGACGCAAATGCCGAAGACGAAGAAATACTTGACTTCTCCGTCAGAAAGGGCTATACCATATCATGCTATTATGAATTGCCTGAGATGTTTATCCCTTATGATGCACCCTTTTTGATTGCACGGTAGTCGCTTTTTATTAGGGTGATATCTCACTTAAAATATCAAGTAGTTAGTGTTCTCCCAAGTGTAGCACCGTCACAACATCTTTCCTTTCGGGGTGCGCCATGTCCACATGGGTACGAACGATTGTACGGGTGTAAGGCGGGTGAGGTCAGACCTCGCAGCGAGATCACTTGGTTGTCTTGACGTTCATGGCAGGATCGTCCTGAGCTCGGAACACACGCATCGAAAAATGAACAAGAGTCACATAGAGATGTGATCGGCAAGTTTGCCTACCGATTGAAATTCTCGTCATCAGTGATGTCCACATCAATGGCATTGAATTGAAATGCGGGTCTGGTATCACTCACAATCAATTATGAGAGATATTGATTTGAGTGGGAGCGCACTGTAGAATTAACTTGTTTAATTCTCTGTGCAATTAATTATGAACTTTGTCTAAAGTGAAATTTGCATAATAGTTGTAGAATAATGGCTCGCGTTTCCACCTTCCCTATTAAAATTGAATAGATGTTTAGTATCTGGTTAAAATTTTACGGTTGGTAACTTAATGTGAGGATTGTCCTCAAAAGTGCTGAGAAGGACTTTGTCCTATCGCATGCTTTTGGTATTCTCCCGCTAATGCTATGGATAATGTGACTCTCGTCCTTCTATCCAAAAGCTAGAATTCCGTTACAGTCAAGTGCAATATGTTTGCTTCCATAAGACCCGAACTTCAAAAGTTCGGGATAGCTATGTGATATTCATGGAACTGAAAATTAGTTTCAGATACAAACAAAGGCTAGAAGATATGGGATATCCAAAGCAATGTTTGTTTTGCAAATTATTAGTAAAGTGTTTACTATGCATTTGACTGTTGAGAGAGGGATCCAGAAGAACGCCGGTCATATGATGATGGTGAATAAAACAACAACTTAAAGAGAAAGGAAATGTCCAAAGGGTGTTAGTGTGACTTACACACCTAGGAAGTCCGGGGCTAACGCCACTCTTAAGTTGGGTGCTTCTTCTGAGAGTAGGAGAAATACTAAAAGTTAAACTATTATAAGTATAAAGGCAAAAAGAGGGAAGACTGGAATATCCAGCTCATGTATTAATGTCATACAAGTTTTTGATGTATAGAAGGCTGGTCAAAGAAATAGTTCTTGGAAATTGTGATTAAACTGTTAGTCCGTAATTCCTGGGTATTGTGAGTTGATCACAAAGATACCCGCTCGATTGCATTCTGTTGCGACTCGATGCAAGAACTACTACGGCCTAAAAGGCTTGCCGGAGTGAGGTTTAGATACGCGCTGGGAACATAGTAAATGTTACTATACCTTCCATCGGTGTATTACCTATGTATTTATTTTCATAATTCGTTTTTGGAGTTTTATACACTCTAGCCCATTGCATAAAGTATCTTGCAAGAAGGTTGTTCATAAGAGAACTTTCATGTTCAGTGTTATGAATAACATAAGGGCCATACTTTCATTATGAATGAGATGTATGTTATGAATATTTATAATAATACATTACCTCTGTATTTACTTTCATAATTCATTTTAGAGTTTTATACACTCTAGCCCATTTGCATAATGTTTGTTTGCAAGAGTGTTGTTCATAAAAGAACAATTGTTGTTCAGTATCATGAATAACATAAGGGCCATGCTTCCATCGTGGATGGGATGTATGTTATGAATATTGATGGTAATATGATACATCCATAACACTGACGCTAAATGTCGCAAGACAAAAAGAATACCACATATGTGTGGCACTGCATTTGGTCACATTGGAGAAACCCGCATGGAGAAATTCCATTATGATGGATTTTGAAGTCATTTGATTATGAATCATCTGACACTTGCAACTTTCCTCCGAAAAGTGAAGTGACTGAAATACCGTTCATAGGCCATAAGGAACGAGCAACGAACTTATTGGTGATCATACATTTTGATGTATGTAGTCCGATAAAGGTTATTGCTAGGAGTGGATTTGTCTATCTTCAAAAATGACTCAAGTAGATATATGGATATTTGCTTGATGAGACATAAGTCCGGATCTTTTGAAATCATTCGAAGGGTTTTCAACATGAAGTAGAAATTATTGTAACAAGAAAGATTATGTTTCTGCAAACTAGATTGCAGAAAGGAATATTTGAGTTACAAGTTTAGCGAATGTCTGATGAGTTGTGAAAAGAGTTTCATAACTTACACCTCCCGGAACACCACTGTGAGTGGAATGTTTGTGAAGATGTATTCAAACCATTTATGACATGGTGAGATCAAAGATGACATAAATCAATTTGCCATTATCCCTTTTAAAAGTAATGCTTTAGACACTGCGGCTTTTACACTGAAAAGAGCACCATCAGATCTGTTGAAATGACGCCATGGTATGGTAACCCCAACCATGTTATATCTTTTCTTAACATTTGGAATATGGGGCTTGTGTAAAATATTTACAAACCTATTCCAAATCAGACATGTGCTACTTTGTAGGTTATCCTAATTTATTGGGTATTCCTCCATCTCTATACTGAGGCAAAAGGTTTGCCACAAAGAGGGGTATGATTTTGAAGGAAATGGTTCTTGCAAAAAGGTGAGTGGGAGAACAGTGCAACTCGATGAGATAACAATATCTTCATCATCAGATCAAAGGAAATAAACCTTGGAAGTGATTCCAGAGTTTCCTACCGCGACTGATACAGAAGCCTCTACATGAGATGTATGGACTTCGGTCGAACTTGCAGCTGAACCACGTAGGCAAAACTCGTGCAAACCTCTCAGGTGCGCAAATGAGATATTGTTGTTAGACAACAGTATACCTACGATACACAAGGAAGCGTTGATGGGCCCTGACTCCGGAATTGGCTAAAAGCCAATATAATCCGAGATAGTTTCCATATAAATGATTCAAGATTATATCTTGATAAACCCTTCGGAAGACTTAGAGTCTAACGAATATTAATGGAACTATAAACTGATGTGGATAAAATGTTTTATGCATAAAGCTCCACTTGTTGCAATAACAAGTTCAAGGAGTGACTACGACGAGATTGTCTCTCCGTAGCGATGCTTAAAGTCGGTTCGGGTTAAACTAGCAATTAATACATATTTCAATCATGAGATATGATACATGGATGCCAAAAGGATTTCCATGAGATGGAAATGCAACCTAGGACTTGCATGTGATACAGTCCAAGGTATTTTGTCGGTCCAGAGGATGCTAGTGAGTATGCAAACATCAGAGTTCCAGCAATGGACAGAAGAGAGCAAAATGGAGTTGGAATCTTCATTTTTGATGAAATAGTCAAAAGAGTTTGATTTCATCAATGGATAACAAAGATGCTTGTGGTTACAAGAAAGTAAGTGGGAGCATAATAATATTTCTAAAAACCTTGTGTGCTTGACACATTGTTGATTGGAAATAATATAAATTTCTTGACACGAATTAGGACTTCATTGAAAATAGTTTTTCGATGAAGTGCTTGGGCTAAGTAGCCTTGATGTTAGGCAAATTTATCTACGGAGATAGAATTGCCTAATAGGCTAAGCCAAAAATACATATTGACAAGATGCTAAAACAGTTTAGCATAAGAATGCCAAGGAGTGATTCTTGCCGAAGTCACATGGAAAGAGTTTTGCAAGACTCGGTGTCCTAAAACAGTGATGAGCAAAATACATGATGGAGATTCCACACACTCTTGTGTTTGGATTAATCATGTATTCCATGGTATGTAAAACAACCAGATATGTCCGATACTCCCAAGCTGTTGCGAGTATAGATACCAAAGTGATCAAAGTACTGATCATGGGACAACAGTGAAAAATGTCATTGAGTACTAAAGTAGCACCGATGACATGTTTTCTCGCAAGCGGAGATTATGAAGTGCTCGTTCTAAGTAGTTACATCGATACAGTCTTCACCAATTCTCCATGCGATTTTCAATTTAAGTTAAGGGTTTTGTGTAATACACAATATGGTGGCACGGTAGTTGGAAATTGTTCCGAACAGGATACTGTGGCGAATTCTATAACAAAGGCTAAGTATGTTGATGCTTTGAAAGCGACAAAGAAGATGTTTAATCATATATAGTTCATTCATGAACTTAGTATGGTTCCAAAATTGCTTTGGTCACTGGGACACTATTGCAGATAGTTGCTCCATAGCTCAGTCTGAGGAATCAAGGTTTGACCTGTGATTCACATATATATATACAAAGACAAGTCCACACAAAATATGAATTTTGTGACAGCGTGAAAACGCGAGGATATGCAAAGATACACACGGACCTGAAGTTGTCAGCTCCATTGGACATCAGGCTATACCACAAGCGAAGCATATTTTACACCGGTATGCCATAGGTGTAAAGTGCTTTAACATTGACTAGATTATTGACTCTAGTGCAAGTGGGAGTCTGTAGGAGATATGCCCTAAGAGGCAATAATAAATGTTATTATTTATCCCCATGTTCGTAATTAAGTTTATATTCCGTGCAATAACTGCTAGGGTTCTCAAGTCTACAATAACCACGAGGCTCGGAGGAAGACTCATATGCACGTGTGGAAAAATAAATGGTAAAATGTATTCCTAGTCTGGCCTCTAAGACTAGCTCAAGTGTTGCATGATGGTTCTGTTTTCCTGATCATGGGCATGACTATGCCGGCAACTTTGAGGGCACAATGTTAGTAGAACACTTGTGTTGAATCGACCCGATTGATGTTATGCTATGAGATACATTCGTCACAAGTTTATGGTTAATAACACAGAGAAAGTTTACGTTTGCATAATTCCTTAGACCATGAGAGTATCGAATTTCTTCATGCTTGATTCATGAACTTTGGGGTTTGTTAAATGTCATCCGTAACTGGGTGGCTATTACGGTGGCTTACGGGTTCATGGGAAAGTATGTCAAGTGACTTGATAGCTCAAGATTGGGATTTGCTCCCCCAACGATGGAGAGATATCTCTGGGCCCTCTCGGTGTTACGGTATCCACCATCGTCTGGCCAGACACAATGTGATTTGATCACAGGGATGCCGGAACACGGGAACGAGAAAAGAAAAGAAAACCGGTAACAAGGTAACTGGCATAGTGGACAAGTTGTTGATCCACGGGGATGCTGATAAATATCACCTTGGGTATTTGTAACATATCACGAAGCAACAGGAATAGCACACGGCAACAGGAGGTTCACTCGAATATTTATTCGTGTGGGTATAGGGGTCAATATGGGTGTCCACGGCTCCGATGTTGATCATTGATCGAAAAGTGTTCCGGTCATGTCTATACTTCACCGAACCTATAGGGTCACACGCTTAAGGTTCATCTATCTGCTGAATACTAGACATGGAGTCTGAGAGAAAGTCACCGGAAAAGTTTCGGAGACAACGGAAAAGTTACGGAGAGAGAACATTGGAATAGTTTCGGTAAAACCGAAAAGTTGTTTCGGAGTATACCATTAAGTCAAATTGGTTTCGGCACACGCCTGGAAATTCTTGGAGGGTGCCAGAATTATTCTGGAAACTTCTGGGATTTTTCCGGGATAAAAACAGGAAATGTTCCGGAGCTGCCGGAACCGGTTTGGTTGCTTTTCGCAGATGAAAATCACTAATCCAGAATTGTTTTGGAACCCGTCCAAAATCATTTTAGTGGGTACTGGAATTGTTCTATGACCCACAGAAATATTTTCGGATTTAACGGTCGCGGAAAAATGTTTCTGTGAATAGCTTTTTGGGCTACTTTATGGAAAGCCACCTTTTAGGGCTTTTTCCAAAAGGCTTCTAGAAGGACTTGGGGGCTAAGGAAACCCTTTCGGAGGGCCCACAATGGGGGTGGCCGGCCACAAGGGTGGAGCTCCATGGAGCTCCACTTCCCTCCCCATTATGCCCTTTATGTGATTCATTTTACATGGGCATTTTGGGTTTTTGTGAGCCACCCTACCCCTTGCATTTCCCTATAAATAGAGGTGGAGAGGGGCTCTCCACACTCACTCCAACTCTCTCACACAATGCCATGCAATGATCTGGCTTCTTCTCTCCCTCCCACAAAAAGAGTTTCGTAGAGCCGAAAGGCTGTCTGGGTTCCGGTGGGAACTAGTTCTGGACGGCGAAGCCCTGCCGGATAGATGACACCGTATGTGTGCAACCCCGTAGAGAGGTCGTAGGTTCGATCTTTTTGCCCGAGGGGCTGTTCGAGAGTGCCTCCCGAAGGGCTGTCCGAGTGACCGTCTGAGTTTTGAGGGTCCTCCCGAAGGGCTGTCCGCGACACCGTTCGAGGGACTGTGCGACCGCCTCCCGGAGGGCTCTCCGAGGGGCAGTCGATGGAGTACATCCTCGCAGTTGGGAGGATGTAAATCCTAGCTACGGGGATCTGCACCAACGATCTACATCGACTCTACTTCCGCTGCGCTACGAGTCAGTAACGATCAGATCAAAACCTTGTATGCAGTCTTCATAGTGGTCCTGGGCATGCTCGCAGTACCAGAAATTTTTGTTTTCTGCTGCGTTCCCCTACATCGAGACAGCCACATCTTTTTTTTCGGGAAGAATGCATATGGTAAGCAGCCCCCAGGAAGAAGCTCCCTGACAGGCTGGCAGCCCCTGAGCCAACTTGGCTCGTCTTCGGCAGAGAATTGCTGTATCTCTTGTCGGCTTCTAGAAAGGTTATTTTGGGAGAGTTTATGATTTCAACAGAGAACTCCGACGCTCTCGATGCTGGCTTCCTGGAAGGTTGTTCCCAGGGGTGTTGCCAGCCCCCAGGACCGTCTTCCAAAGAAAGCTCTTCGGCAGAGAACTATGAAGATCTCGATGCTGGAGTAGAATCTTGATTCCTGATTTCAGCGGAGAACTCTGAGGTTCTCGATGACAGCTTCCGGGAAGGTCGTTCCCAGGAAGGCTTGTGATTTCGACGGAGAACTCTGAGGTTCTCGACACCGGCTTCCGGGAAGGTCGTTCCCAGGAAGGCTTGTGATTTCGATGGAGAACTCTGGGGTTCTCGACCACGACTTTCGGGAATGTCGTTCCCACGAAGGCTTGTGATTTCGACGGAGAACTATGAGGTTCTCGACGCCGCCTTCCGGGAAGGTTGTTCCCAAGGGTGTTTCCAGCCCCCGGTGACGGTGTCCTGGACTAGGGGTTGCTAACCTAGTCAGCCCATAGTCCTCGGCTGGGCCAGCAGGCCCTCATCGCTCATTCGGGCAGACTCTGGAAGCTACACACCTGGGCGTGATCAAGATCACACCTGCCGAAGACTTGGCTTATACTCCAAGACATCTCCTACCGCCTCCATACGCATCCCTGGATACCGACTATGTAACCCTAGATGCCCTACCTGACGTGTATATAAGCCAAAGGGTTTAGCCCGTAGAGGGAACCAAATCACAATTACCATTCACCTAGCCTTAGGGTTAGATCTCTCCTTACGATCTCGAGGTAGATCAAGCCTGTACTCGATACATCATCATCAATATAATCAAAGCATGACGTAGGGTATTACCTCTTTGAGCGGGCCCGAACTTGGGTAAACACTATCTCCTTCGTTCCTGTTACCACCGATCCGAGATCCACAGCTCGCGACCCCCTATCCCGAGGTCTGCCGGTTTACCACCAACACTGGTGCTTTTATTGAGAGTTCCGCTGTGAGATCAACAAAAAGATCGATGGCTCATCTGCAGATCAACTGCGGCACCAGCCATGAGGACATCTTCGTCCCCGTCCAACTCTTCGTGTTCGGTAGCATGGTCTTTTGTGCCGACTCTGCGGGCCGTCTGGCTCCCGTCGAGAATTACGCTCCGAATCACGTCGTGACTTTCGGAAGCTTGGAGTACACCGCGGATTCCCATGGTGAGCTCGTCCTTTTGGGATGGGCACCAAGCCGGATCGAGGGCTTATCAGACATCGGGGGCTCGACCCCGAAACTGATCTCCCTCAAGGACGTTGGGCAACCTCGTCCCGGCATCAAGCCCCAACGTTGATCCGGACCCGGCTTCGGATACTACGTCGGGTTTAGAACTGACCCGGGTGCCAGATCCGGAATCAACCCCGACCCCTCACGAGGCTGAGGACATGTCAAGCGACCCACCAATCGTACTTCGAGTCAGCCCGGCTTATAGCCAGGCCATGAACCCCGAGGAATTATCTCACCTAAATGAGATGCTTGACCGTATCCAGAGCTTATCAATCTCGGACGGTCAGACCTCGGTCTATGACAAGATCGGACTTAAAGCCGATGATCGGGAGATTTATGTCCCACCCACCACCCACCTAGTCGCCACGATCGACGATTTAACCGACGTGTTATACTATGACGAGGCTACCGACATGGATGAAGATGTCGATGGCCCTACAGAAACCACTATGCCATTGGTTAATACTGGCAAGTCGACAACAACATCCACCTATGACGTATATATGGTAGACATTCCCAAGAACCCGTCAAGACATCGGCGAAGGCACGGGAGAGGCGCCAACGGGGACCCCAGCGGGCACGACACCACCGCCACCAACATCAATGCGGCGGCAGACGATGCCGATAACCCGGGAGAGGACTTTGAAGCCTCCCCAGGGCGGCCACACAGCCCCGCAGGAATCCCCGAGGACGAGGACCCTGATGATCTCTTTGAAGGGGCTGACGACAATTACTTACCTCAATCTGAGGAGGACGAGAGCCTGGGCATCGAGGACTTTATAGTCCCTGAGGACCCCTTTGAGCAAGAACGGTTCTGACGACGCCTTGTGGCCACCGCCCGAAGCATGAAACGGAAGCAGCAGCAGCTGCAAGCCAATCAAGACGCACTGAATGACAAGTGGGTCGAGATACTCTCGGCCGAGCAAGACCTCGAAGAACGGTGCCGTAGCGTGCCTAAATCTTACCCGCGCATGCGTTTGCTACCCGAGTTCGATGAAGAACTAACCGACGACGTGCCCTTAACACGCGGACGGGCTGATGAACCTGACTGACCCCCTAGAGGGCGCGACAGGCCAGTTCGGGAAAATTTCCACACCCAAACAATGACACGCCGTCATGGCAAGGATTCCGTTGATCACTTCGAGCCTTATGATGCACGATGCCAGATAGAGGCGAACCGGGCGCCCCCTCGGTCCATCTATGGATCAAGAGGGCGTGCGCCAGCCGGGCTCGACACCTATGATGCCTGGATGGACAGGAACGGCCGATCTCGGGACCAAGCTTACACACGGATATCTCCCGATGTCCGACGCGAGACTGCTCAATTCCGAGGTCCCGCTCACCCGATCTGTTTGACAAACATTGTAATGGAACATCAGTTCCCTGATGGGTTTAAGCCCATCAACATCGAGTCATATGATGGCACTACTGACTAAAGGGGCCGGTGAGGCATTGGCTGAACAACCTGCCTCCTCATTCCATCAGGAGCTGGGAAGCACTCGCGGATGCCTTCAGGGCAAACTTTCAGGGCCCTTATGTCCGACCTCCAGACGCCGATGATCTCAGCCATGTCATTCAGCAACCCGGTGAGTCGGCAAGGAAATTTTGGAACAGGTTCTTAACTAAAAAGAACCAAATTGTAGACTGCCCCAACGCCGAGGCGCTTGCCGCCTTCCAGCACAACATTCGAGACGAATGGCTTGCGCACCAACTCGGGCAAGATAAGCCGAGGACCATGGCAGCCCTCACCTCACTTATGACCCACTTTTGCGCGGGAGAGGATAGTTGGCTGGCCCGCAATACTCACAACAGCGAGGCTGGCACCTCGAAAACCCGTGACGCCAATGGAAAGCCCAGGAGCAATAAGAATAAGCACAGGCATAAAAATGGCGGGAGCGATATCGAGGACGCCGCAGTAAACGCAGAGTTCAACGGACCTAGATCCGGGCAGAAAAAGAAGCCCTTCAAAGGGAACAAAGACGGACCCAGCTAGCTAGATAAGATCCTCGACAGGCCGTGCCAGATCCACGGCACCTCAGACAAACCAGCAACCCACACCAACTGGAACTGCTGGGTCTTCAAGCAGGCCGAAAAATTGGCGACTGAGGGACAAAATAAATCCCAACCTCGCAGCGAAGATGAGGACAAACCTCAGCGACACAATAATGGAGGCCAGAAACAGTTTCCTCACGAGGTGAAAGACGTGAACATGATTTACGTCACCCACATCCCTAAAAAGGAGAGGAAATGAGCACTTCGGGGCATTTACGCCCTCTAGCCTGTTGCCCCGAAGTTCAATCCGTGGTTGGCTTACCCGATCACATTCGATAAACATGATCATCCGACTAGCATACGACATGGCGGATCTGCTGCTTTGGTCCTGGATCCGATCGTTGACGGATTCCATCTGACGCGCGTCCTCATGGATGGAGGCAGCAGCCTCAATTTAATCTACGCATATACGATCAGAAAGATGGGCATAGACTTATCTCGGATCAAACCTAGCAGCGCCTTTAAAGGTGTCATACCGGGCGTCGAAGCTCGCTGCACGGGAACAGTGACGCTGGAAATAGTCTTCGGATCACCCGAGAACTTCCTAAGCGAAAAGTTAATCTTTGATATTGTCCCCTTCAGGAGTGGATACCACGCACTGCTTGGGTGCACCGCATTTGCTTGCTTTAACACAGTCCCACATTGCGCATACTTAAAGATGAAAATGACAGAACCTAACGGTGTTATTACAGTCAATGGTAACACCGAATGCTCCCTCCGAACGGAGGAGCAGACCACGGTGTCGGTGTAAAAACCGGCAGACCTCGGGGTAGGGGGTCCCGAGCTACGGATCTAGGATCGATGGTAACAGAGACAATGGAGACGGTGTTTACCCAGGTTCGGGCCCTCTTGATGGAGGTAAAACCCTACGTCCTGCTTTTGTTATATTGATGAAGATGTATCGAGTACAGAGTTGATCTACCTCGAGATCGTAATGTGATTCTAACTTCTAAGGCTAGGTAAGCAATGTTGCGTTGATGTCCCCCCATTACAGGCTAAACCCTATGGTTTATATACACGCCAGGGAGGGTATCTAGGGTTACAAAGTCGGCATGCTAGGAGAGAGGCGGCAGGAGAGATCTTGGAGTATACGTCAAGTCTTTGGTAGGAGCAGCCTTGATCACGCCTCCCACGTACGGTCTCCGGAGTCCATCTTGGTTATGTGCGGGGGTATGTCGGCCCAAACAAGGAGACAGGTCGGCCTGGTTAGTACCCCCTAATCCAGGACACCGTCACTAGCCCCTGAACCGGTCTTCGATGCTGAAGTCGTCGCTCTTCACATTCCGGAGTCTTGGCTCGACAGACAAGTTCTCGTGCTTTTATTCTCCGAACAGAGTTAAAGACCTCGGCCGTCCTTTAGAATTTGCCGAGAGCTCAATATCAGATGTTGAAACTCGTGCCACTTAGGTAATTGGGCCCCTTTATGGGAAAAACGTCGAGACATTAGCCCTTACTTAATAGACGCTTGACCCTTGCTCGTGGCTGTACACCCTTGCAACCGCAGCGAGAAATTCCCCCTTCCTCAAGCCCTAGCTCAGGAGCCCCAAAAAATGGTGAGCAACGAGGGATCGTCAAGGCGTCCTCACAGCCCGGATAGGGGGGACTGGGGGAGCTGTTCCGTCGCGCGCCTTCAATTAGAGCGTTTGGCGACGCAGGGATACCTGCCGGATGCGGATCTAGCCGCTACCCGCCCCGGATTAACATCCATTGATGGTCAAGCCCACGCCGAAAATTTCCCCTCGCCACGGGGGGACGAGCGAGTATGCTTCGTACCTTTCCTCCTCCGCGGCTTAGGGTTCCCAATCCACCCATTCCTCCACGGCTTGCTGGAGTTCTACGGATTATAGCTACATCATCTCTCTCCGAATTCGGTGCTACATATCGCGGGGTTCGTTGCGCTCTGCGAGCTGCACCTCGGCTGTCAGGCGCACTTCGGGTTATGGCGGAAGTTCTTCTGCATCGTGCCCCGCTCTTCGACCGACAAGCTATTCGAGGTCGGGGGAGCCGAAGTCTGCCGAATCGACAAGACTGGCTATCCAGCAGGAACACCTCGGGAGGAGGCCGATTACTGGCTTTCCGAGTGGTTCTATATTACCAACGTCCTGTTTTACGAGCCAGTCCGACCAGGCCTTCCACCCTTCTCCCTAGATCCACCGAGGAAGCGTTACAGCTGGAGGCCAGTGAGTTCGGCTCAAGAAGAAGACGAAGCCATGACTAGGCTAGCGGCCAAGGTGAAGCTCCTGTCAAGCACGGGTCTCACCATCATCGATGTGATGGCGGTGGCTCTAGACCAGAGAGTCCAGCCTCTTCGGCAGCGCCAGCATTTATTGTGCGAGTATAATGGGTCCGAGGACGCCTCTCGATCCATCAAGGGGGATTTCATGGACCAAATGACCCTCGGAGCTGTTCTAGCCAGCATGTACCAGGGGTCAGCCGAGGAGTTTGCTAAACGCCAGTTCCAGGACGGGTTATCGTACTACAACCCAGCCGACATTGTAAGTTTTTATTCCGGGTTTTCCTGTTTCACCTCGGGATCCTTATCATTAATCCTTTATATATTGGTTGATCAGCGGTGGAGGCGTTGGCTCGAAGGGGTGAGCAGTCCGGCTCCAGAGCCAGAGTTGCACAACCGTGCAGAAGATCCTCTCTACCACGAGGACGAAGACCTGGGGCTTGTCTATGAAGGGAGGAGTTTTTTCCTGGAGAGTCTTGACGGCTCAAAGGTAGCGGTCGTCCCTGATACGACGGGGACAAGACCAGCCTCATCGGTAACTCTCCCTCCCTCTAAGCGAAAGAGATCCCCTCGTCCCTCAGTCTCCAATCTTCTGACTTGTCCTTCAAAGGGGCGGCGCTCCCAACGCCTCCGCAGAGAGGTAGTTCCACCAGAAAGGGTTCGGCCAGAGGTTCAAGAAGCTCCGTCCGAGGTTGCGAGGGCAAACGAGAGTGCTCCATCCGTAATTAGGTAATATTTTCGTTCCACGTCATAGAAAAGACACTTTGGGTTCTAACACTGCCAATTATTCGCAGACAGTCTCCACTTTCCACCGCACACGGGGAAGTTGAGGAAGGTACGGTCCCGCCCCAGGCAGCAGAGGTTCGAAATCCTGCAAGGGTTGACCTTGAAGCCGCCAGCCCGAGGACTCAGCGACATCGGCCACTCCATCCGAAATTCAATGCGCCGCGAATTATCGCCGGCGAATGGCATCCTTGAATAATCCGGCCTTTTCGGACAGGGAGCTTAAGGCTCTCAGCGCAGTGGACGCATACCTCGGGGCGACTCGAGGTGCCTTTGACGAGTCGCTGGATGTACTGTCGCGAGGGCTGCGGGTAAGGTTTTCAAAAATGAATATGACTACCAAGTATAGGAGGATCCCCTAAGGCTTGATACGAGCCCCTGGGGTCGAATCAAGGCTTGAATTCTAACCCGCATTTGTTTTCATAACAAGAAGCTCGCTTGAAGAACGAACAATTGACCTCGGCGTTAGACCAAGCAAAGGTGCAGCTTGACGCGGCATTGTCTGAGGTTGAGCAGGTGAAGAAATTCACCAGAGAGGCGCACGGTAAGCGCTTACTCCTTGAAGTGAGTAACGTCAAAAAAGCAGAGCTGACGCCTAGCATTGCTTGTAGCAGCGGAAGCCCTGGGCCATCTTGAAAGAGATCTGAAGCAGGCCCGCGAAGATCTGGCGTATGCTGAAGCGCAACGCCAGGCAATTCAGCATGTGGGCGACGGGAATGTGCTTAGGGCTGAAAACGCCCGGCAGGCCCAGGAAATTGAGAGCTTAAAAACTCGCCTTGCTGCTGCAGAGGCAAAGAATCGGCGAGCGGACGATATGATTTATAGTAAGTTAGAAAATATGAAAGACACTTGTCATGCAAGTTGTCCAAGGAATGTGTCATTCGAAATGTGTTGTTGTTTGACAGTGTGCCTAACTGGCCTTCCTCCGGAGTCGCGGGGTCCGATGTCCGAAGACATGAGCAATCGTCTGTCCGAGGTGCTTGAAGGAGCTCGGAAAGCGATGAAGGATGTGCACCACGCGTTATGGCCAGAGGTGACGCCAGTCCCCGAAGACATGGCTGCACTGGCCGAACGTCTTAAAAGAGCGCGGCGCCGGATCCAAGCGTGGAAAGTATCAGCTTGCCGAGAGGGTGCCAGAGAGGCCTGGGCCATGGTGAAGACGCATTACACCGGTTTGAGGACAACAGAATTAGCAGAGGTAGGACCCCTGGGGCCGGATGGGGAAGAGATCCCGACCAGCCAGGCATACGATAGTGTAATGCCCGCCGCATGATTCTCGCAAAAGGATTGCGCACTAGACACCTTAATAGACGGGTTAGACCGTGCTTGAAAATTGTGGTATGACTTTTTGTACCGAGGTATTCTATGTCAAATAGTTCCGCCCGTGTAACCGAACTCTGTCAGCCAGCCGTCGGCTTCCGCCTCCTCGGACAAAGTCCGAGGAGTGTCCCATACTACTGGCCAAGGTTTTCGAACCAGATGCGTCAAGGGACCAGGCAATCGGGCAATACGGCTCGAAAGACGAGAGGGTAACGGAAGGTTATGTTATATTACTGTTTAACGTAAGAAACATCTTCCGAGGAAAATAGTTCTTCCAACAGTTCCTTTCCGCAGGGAATGTGTCGAACACGCCCGTCCGAAGACGGATGACCTTGGGGGTAAAGCCCCTGGTCGGGGTTTGAAAAGACCCTTGCCACGTTAGTCCTATGTCATAGCCGACCAATCCGCATTATAAGACCGCTAGCTTTCGGCTTTATCCGTCTGAGGAACTACACCGGTTGACCCGGGAGTAACAATCACAGCGGTGCTCCCTTTGCCCCCTAGCCGAAATATCGGGAATGTAAGGGGCAAGCACAGGAGCCGGGCAACCCAGCTTGGCCAAGTCTTAAAGCGAATCGATGCATATAGTGGCTCGAAAGACAATAGTACATAAGGGGCGGAATAGCTATTGTTTTGAAAAGAACCAGCTAGATTACCCTCGGGGTCATAAAAGAACTTTTCGAGGGGAGAGGATAAGAAAGAAAAAAGGCTAAATCGAAAGAAAATGCACAAGTTATTTACACAGACCGTATACTTGAAGTTATGCACAGAAGCGTCAGAGTAGCGCCGCGTTCCACGGGTGGGGCTCTAATCGGCCGTCCTCTGGATCTCGGATTTGATAAGCTCCTCCGATGAGCACTTGGTCAATGATGAACGGTCCGTCCCATCTAGGGGAGAGCTTGTGTTTTTGTTTTTCGGGGTGCAGTCTCATTACGAGATCCCCGACGTTGAATTCTTTAGCACGGACCTCTCTACCGTGGTAGCGTTGTGCCTGCTGTTGATAAATAGCAGAACGAGCCCATGCGACGTTGCGCTCTTCATCGAGAGCGTCTAAGGCGTCTTGCCGATCGAGTTCGGCCTCCAATTCCTCGTACATGCGCACCCGAGGTGCGTCATGTATGATGTCGCAAGGGAGGACTGCTTTGGCGCCATACACCATGAAAAACGGGGTATACCCGGTGGACCGATTTGGTGTTGTACGCAAGCCCCATAAGACGGAATCAAGTTCCTCAACCCATTTGCAATAGGCTTTTTTAAGGGAGCGAACTAGCCGTGGCTCAATTCCACTAAGGATAAGCCCGTTGGCTCGCTCCACCTGCCCATTAGACTACGGGTGATAGACGGACGCGTAATTGAGCTTAATGCCCATTTTCTTACACCATGCCTTAACCTCTTTAGCCGTGAAGTTGGTTCCGTTGTCTGTGATCAGACTGTGGGGGACACCGTAACGATGGACTACTCCCGAAATGAATCCGATGACCTGGACGGCCTCGGCCGAGGTGACTGGCTTTGCTTCGATCCACTTGGTAAATTTGTCTACCATAACGAGTAGGTACTTATTTTTGTTTGATCGACCCTTGAGTGGCCCAACCATGTCGAGCCCCCAGACCGCAAAGGGCCATGTAATGGGAATGGTGCGCAGAGCCGTGGGGGGCATATGGCTCTGTTTCGCGAATACCTGGCAGCCTGGGCAACGTGTACTAATGCCGAGGCATCGGCGCTTGCCGTTGGCCAATAGAAACCGGCGCGAAAAGCCTTGCTGACCAGGGTGCGAGCAGCGGCGTGATGTCCGCTCATGCCGGAGTGTATCTCCTGAAGTACAAGTTGTCCTTCTTCCTCGGATATGCATCTCTGGAGGACGCCCGTTGTACTCATTTTGTAAAGTTCCCCTTCATGAACCTTGTAGGCCTTAGACTGCCTTACGATCCGACGGGAGTCGGCTTGGTTATCAGGGAGTTCTTTTCGGAGTAGGTACGCAAGGAGCGGCTCAGTCCATGGTGCGATCACTGCCATGACGTCATGCGCTGAATCCGTTTTCCGGATCAGGGACCCGCCTATGATACCATCATCCTTTTTGGACGGGGGCTGTTGCCAGACATCGTTTGAGTCCGATGTTCCTTTGCTGTCTTGCCAGACTACGGATGGCTTAAAAAGCCGCTCGAGGAAGGTGTTTTTGGGAACCTTGTCCCGCTTCGCGCCCAGCCGGGCGAGTATGTCTGCGGCCTGATTGCTATCTCGGGGTATATGGTGAAATTCCAGCCCCTCGAATCTGGCCAAGATCTTTAGGACAGCATTTCGGTAAGCTGTCATCTTGGGGTCTTTGGCGTTGAACTCGCCGTTGATTTGCGAAATGGCGAGGTTCGAATCACCTCGGACCTCGAGGCGTTTAACGCCCATGGAGACCGCTATCCGAAGTCCATGTAAGAGGGCTTCGTATTTGGCTGCGTTATTGGAGTCTGTGTACATGGTTTGTAGTACATATCGAATGTTATCTCCCATGGGGGACGTGAGTACCACGCCGGCCCCTAGGCCGGCGAGCATTTTGGAGCCATCAAAATACATCGTCCAATGCAAATAGGTACTGTACTCATGAGGGAGTTCGGCTTCGGTCCATTCAGCCACGAAGTCTGCCAACACCTGGGATTTAATTGCCCGGCGTGGTTTATAAATAATTTCGAAAGGCAGGAGCTCTATAGCCCATTTGGCGATGCGCCCCGTCGCATCTCTATTATTGATTATGTCACTTAACGGGACGTCGGATGCCACGGTCACCGCGCACTCTTGAAAGTAGTGTCGAAGCTTTCGTGATGCCATGAAGACTGCGTACGCTATCTTTTGATAGTGGGGGTAACGTGTCTTACAGGGGGTTAAGACCTCGGACACGTAGTATACGGGTTTCTGGACTTGGAACTTATGACCTTCCATGTCTCGTTCGACCACGAGAACTGCGCTAACCACCTGGTTTGTAGCCAAGATGTATAATATCATTGGTTCGCAAACGCCTGGTGCTGCCAGGATTGGGTTGGTGGCGAGGAGGGCCTTGATGTCTTCCAGGGCCGCCGCAGCCTCCTTGGTCCATTTGAATGTTTTAGTCTGCTTTAACAGCCTGTACAACGGTAAAGATTTTTCGCCAAGCCATGATATAAAACGACTTAGGGCTGCTACGCAGCCCGCTAGCTGTTGTACATCTTTGAGCTCTGTAGGGACCTCTAAGCGATCCAAGGCTCAAATTTTGGCCGGATTGGCCTTAATTCCTTGGCTAGATACAATAAAACCGAGGAGTTTGCCAGCCGGGACCCCGAAGACGCATTTTTCGGGGTTGAGTCTTATTTGATATTCCCGTAGGCTGGCAAATGTATCACGGAGGTTGTCCACCAGTTGGTCGACGCGTTTAGTTTTGACAACCACCTCGTCTACGTAGGCCTCCACAGTTTTTCCGATGTGGTCTTTCAGGCATGTTTGAATCATACGCTGGTACGTAGCTCCAGTGTTCTTTAGTCTGAAGGGCATCGTATTGAAGCAAAACGGTCCGTAAGGCGTAATAAATGCTGTTGCTACCTGGTCCGATTCCTTCATTTTTATTTGATGATACCCTGAATAGGCATCTAGGAAGCACAATGCGTCGTGGCCCGCAGTGGCGTCCACAATTTGGTCAATATGGGGTAGGGGAAAGGGGTCTTTAGGGCAAGCTTTGTTGAGGTCTTTGAAATCGACGCACAACCGCCAGGACCTATCCTTTTTTGGTACCATGACCAGGTTGGCTAGCCAGTCGGGGTGTTTTATGTCCTTGATGAATCCTGCCTCCAGCAGCTTTGCCAATTCCTCGCCCATTGCTTGACGCTTGGGCTCGGAAAAACGCCGAAGTGTTTGTTTAACGGGTTTATAGCCTGCCAGTATGTTTAGGCTATGCTCTGCGAGCCTACGGGGTATCCCAGGCATGTCGGAGGGGTGCCAGGCGAATATGTCCCAGTTTTCCCTAAGGAAACCGCGTAGGGCTTCGGCAACCTCTGGGTCGAGGTTAGCCCCTATGGACGCCGTTTTAGCGGGGTCCATGGGGTGAACTTGGAATTTGATAATCTAATCGGCCGGCTTGAAGGAAGTAGGTTTTGATCTTTTGTCAAGGATGACATCGTCCTGATCGACTTCGGCGCGTAGTGTGGTTAATTCTTCGGCCGCGAAGGCTTCCGCCAGGGTCTCGAGGGCGAGGGACGCCATTTTATTCTCGGCTTTGAGCGCCCTGTCAGGATCACTCGAAATGGTAATGATCCCTTTTGGGCCCGGCATCTTGAGCTTCATGTAGACATAATGAGGTACCGCTTGAAATCTTGAAAAGGTGTCCCGTCCGAGGATGGCGTGATATCCGCTTTTGAAAGGCGCGATATGGAATGTAATCTCTTCGGAGCGATAATTGTCCGAGGTCCCGAAGACTACGTCTAAAGTTATCTTTCCACTGCAGCGTGCCTCTCTCCCGGGCACTATTCCTTTAAAGGTAGTGGTGCTCGGTTCTATGCGTGTTTTATCGATGTGCATTTTATCCAGAGTGTCTTCATATATCAAATTTAGGCTGTTGCCTCCGTCCATCAGGACCTTATGGAGGCGGCAGCGGTCCATGATGGGATGGAGGACTAGCGCGGCGGGGCACCTGTTCAGGGTAGACTTCGGCTGATCATTCTGAGTGAAGGAGATCGGCGTGTCTATCCACGCATCCCGAGGCAATACCCGCCGGACGGCGTTAACTTCCCGTAAGGCCCGTTTGCGCTAGTTTTTAGACGTAAATGTCTCATAAATCATGAAGACCTCGTCTTCATCCGAGGTCCGTCCAGAGTGGCTGGAGGTGCCCGCCAAGAGGGCGGGCCCCCCTTTGGCCACCTGCCTTAGCACCCAACAGTCTCGAAGGCTGTGGGTTGGGCAGGAGTTATCTAATACGGCATGGATCGGGCATGGTTTACCCAGAAAGCCGTCTAGGGCCATTCCGGGGTGATCGGAGGTTTTCCCCTTCTTCCGGGGTCGATCACCCGAGGTATTGCATTTGTGATTTTCGCGCCGAGGCGTCGACCGGTCGCGTTCCGGGTAGTCTTCATAGATCGAGTCCGTATTCTCCTTGGTTCGCCAGGCGTCTTCAATGGCGCAAAATCGTGCTACCAAGTTGGTTAATTCAGGGAGTGTTCGGACGCAATGGCGGGCGAGGGCGTTCAAGACGCCTTTATCCTTGCATCCATGCTCGAAAGCGGCGATTATATCAGAGTCTTGATACTCTAGTATCTTGCTCTTGACGATCAAGAACCTGGCCCAGTATTGCCGGATCGGCTCACCAGGGATCTGCCATACGTAAGCTAAGTCCCAGATGTCGGACGGGTCGGAGTCGTCGGGGCGATATTCTATACAAGAGGTGGGCGGACTAGATCCGGTCTCTAAAGACTGCGGGCTGAAGACCTCGTCCCGTTCACCCGACGGTGGATTCGTAGTTATCGGTTTAGCCGATTCGATCTAGGAGTCGGTCATTAGTGGGTCGCCATCCGATTCGATCTCCAGGAAGTATCTTACCCCCTCATCGGCGAGGGGGGCCTTCGTTGGAGCCGGGGAAGGGTCTCGATTCGTTTCCACGTTACGTGGGGGTGTCTGCGAGACCAAAGCTTCAGATGTGGAGACATGCTCCGTGAGTTTAAAGCCGTTGACTGGCGATCCCATCGATCCCTCCGGCGATCTCACAGCGGAACTCTCAATGAAAGCACCAGTGTCGGTGTAAAAACCGGCAGACCTCGGGGTAGGGGGTCCCGAGCTGCGGATCTAGGATCGATGGTAACAGAGACAATGGAGATGGTGTTTACCCAGGTCCGGTCCCTCTTGATGGAGGTAAAACCCTACGTCCTGCTTCTGTTATATTGATGAAGATGTATCGAGTACAGAGTTGATCTACCTCGAGATCGTAATGTGATTCTAACTTCTAAGGCTAGGTAAGCAATGTTGCGTTGATGTCCCCCCATTACAGGCTAAACCCTATGGCTTATATACACGCCAGGGAGGGTATCTAGGGTTACAAAGTCGGCATGCTACGAGAGAGGCGGCAGGAGAGATCTTGGAGTATACGTCAAGTCTTTGGTAGGAGCATCCTTGATCACGCCTCCCACGTACGGTCTCCGGAGTCCATCTTGGTTATGTGCGGGGGTATGTCAGCCCAAACGAGGAGACAGGTCGGCCCGGTTAGTACCCCCTAATCCAGGACACCGTCACGCGGCCTTCCCATCCAAGGTACAGGCAACCGAGGAGGCAGCTCGTGCAGCTAAACACATGCCCGGCTCATCAAAGCTCACATGGGCTGCACAGGCCGACCTCGGTCAGGCATCCGCTCACCCCAAATAGGGGCACGGGCTCCTCGTTCGCCTCCCCTTGGAAGGGCATTACGTCCCTAGGGTGCATAACTTTGCACTAAAATTTCCATGGGCGGCCGAGGAGCTGTGAGGGCTGGATTTTCCGGGGCACAAAATCCCGGCAAATGACCCTCGTGTCATTACCAGCCCCAGTATTACTGTTTACTGGTGGACACTTCCTTGATACAGAATTCCAAGCGTTTACAAGGATTTGATACAAGACCATAAAGGTCCATTGAGTACCACAATGATTTCTAGTTGCGGATGACGGAAGCGACTCGTGGATCTCCAACGTCGATGTGGCTCCATTCCCACAGGAACAGCTGACTTGGATAACTCCTATCATGCGTGGCTACTATCTCCGATTCCTAGGCTACGGAAGTGTCTTCGTAGCGCTCTCATCCGGATAATGATCTGACCAAGACAATAGCCAGGGACAAGCCAGTGAGTATGTTTGAATGTACTCACAAACATCATGAACAAAAGATATACCGAATGCAAACAAAATGCATATGACCATGTTAGAATAATTCAAATGAACATTTGGTTAGATAGCATGTATAATATGTTCAGGTAGGAAAATTTAAGTGTCGATTCTTAGGTGGTAAAACCATCCCAGAAGAATCTAAATGAAAGCGTAAGTGGAACGTCGGGTGACGGTGTCCTGGATCAGGGGGTGCTAACCGGGCCGACCCGTCTCCTCGGTTGGGCCAATGTACCCCCGTACGTGACCAAGATGGACTCCGGAGGCTGTACGAGGGAGGCGTGATCAATGCTGTCTCTGCCGAAGACTTGTAGTACACTTCAAGATTTGTCCAGCCGCCCTATTCCTAGATACCGACATTGTAACCCTAGATACCCTCCCTGGCGTGTATATAAGCCATAGGGTTTAGCCCGTAGGGGGGACATCAACGCAACATTGCTTACTTAGCCTTAGAAGTTAGAATCACATTACGATCTCGAGGTAGATCAACTCTGTACTCGATACATCTTCATCAATATAACAGAAGCAGGACGTAGGGTTTTACCTCCATCAACAGGGCCCGAATGTGGGTAAACACCATCTCCATTGTCTCTGTTACCATCGATCCTAGATCCGCAGCTCGGGACCCCCTACCCCCAGGTCTGCCGGTTTTTGCACCGACACTGGTGCTTTCATTGAGAGTTCCGCTGCGGGATCATCGGAAGGGTCGATGGCTCACCTGCGGATCAATCACACTAACGGCTGTGGGGACGTCTACGTCCCCGAACAGCTCTTCGTCTTCGGCAGCATGATGTTCTGCGCCGATTCGACGGGACACTTGACTTCCGTCGAGAACTACACGCCAGGACGGGTCATAACCTTCGGTGGCCTCGAGTACACTGCCGATTCCCGCGGCGAACTCATCCTATTGGGATGGACGCCCGGCCTGATCGAAAGCTCGACCGGTTCTGGAGGCTCGACCCCGGAACCGAACTCTGTCATGACGTCTTTTGAGACTACCGACGCCGCCACTCCGGCTGATCTCCCCTCGACCACTAGTTCGAAGAAAGATCTTGCTCCCACTCTCAAAGCGGCGCCAGAGATGATTTCGAATCAAAACTCTGAATTACGTTCAGACTCCCTTCACTCCGAAGACACGCCTGGTCACATACCGGATGTGCTTCGAATCAGCCCTGCCTACGGCGCATCCATGGATCCCGGAGAGTTATCTCACCTTGATGAGATGCTTTGCCGCATCCAGAGCATGTCCATCTCGGACGGCAAGACTTTGGTTTACGATCAGATCGGACTTAAAGCCGACGATAGGGAAATTTACATCCCACCCACCACCCACCTAGTCGCCACGATCGACGATTTAACCGACGTGTTAGACTACGGCGAACCCTCAGATATGGAGGAGGACGCCGACGGCCCCATCGAGAACACCTTGCCCTCGGTCAACACGGGCAGGTGGACCGCCACATCCACCTACGATGTCTATATGGTGGACACCCCCAACTCCCCTCCCAGACGCCGGCGACGGCACCGAAGGGGCAATAATGGGGAACCTAGTGGCAATGACGCAACAGCCAATGACGGCAATGAGGAGGACGGCGACGCCGATAACCCTGAGGAGGACATTCAAGCCTCCCTAGTAAGGAACGGCACACCAGACCGACCTCTTGTGGACTCTGATCCCGATGACCTCTTCGAAGGGGCCGACGACAATTACATGCCGGAGTCTGAGGAAGACGACAGCCTCGGTACCGAGGACTTCATCGTCCCCGAGGACCCCTTCGAACAAGAACGCTTCCGGCGATGCCTCGTCGCGACGGCCCGGAGCTTAAAACGCATGCAGCAGCAGCTGCAGGAAAATACTGACGCGCTAAATGAAAAGTGGGTTGAAGTGCTTTCTGCCGAGCAGGATATGGAGGACCGACGCCGTAGTGCACCGAAGTCATACCCACGCAGGCGCCTCCAACCAGAATTCGACGAAGAGCTTGCTGACGACCTCGATCGGCCCCCTAGAGGCCGGGACAGGCCAAGACGAGAAGACCATGGTGAAAGGCCACCCCCACGCCGTCATGGTAAAGACCCTGTGGACCACCTGGATCCTCGCGACGCTAGATGTCGTATTGAAGAAAATAGGGCCCCCCCTCGGTCCATCTATGGATCTAGGGGACGCGCCCCCGCTGGGCCCAATGGCTACGATGCCTGGATGGACAGGAACGACCGTGCCCGAGATCAAGCTTACTCACGGCTCTCTCCCGAGACCCGACGAGATCCTCCTCGGTCCCAAGGTCCAGCTCACCCAATCTGTTTTACAGACAGGGTGATGGAGCATCAGTTCCCGGAAGGGTTTAAACCCATTAACATAGAATCATACGACGGTACCACACACCCAGCAGTCTGGATCGAGGATTTCCTCTTACATATACATATGGCCAATGGGGATGATCTCCATGCCATCAAATATCTGCCACTCAAGTTAAAGGGGCCGGCGAGACACTGGCTTAATAGCCTCCCCCCTCACTCTATCGGCAGCTGGGAGCCCTAGAAGACGCTGTTCGGGCAAACTTCCAGGGCACGTATGTTCGAGCCCCGGACGCTGATGACCTCAGCCGTGTTACCCAGCAGCCAGGCGAATCAGCCCGGATATTCTAGAACAGGTTCCTCACCAAGAAGAACCAGATTATAGATTGTTCCGATGCCGAGGCCATCGCCACCTTCAAAAATAATATTCGGGACGAATGGCTAGCCCGACAACTCGGCCAGGATAAGCCGAGGACTATGGCCGCCCTAACATCTCTGATGACCCGCTTTTGCGTGGGAGAGGATAGCTGGCTCACCCGAAGTACTCATAACGGCGAGGCAGGCACCTCGGAAACCCGCGACGCCAATGGAAAACCGAAGCGCAATAAAAATAAGCGCAGGTATAAAAACGGCGGAAGCGACACTGAAGACGCCGCGGTCAATGCTGGATTAGCCGGACCTAAATCCGGGCAGAAGAGAAAACCCTATAAGGGGAACAAACACGGACCTAGCCAGCTTGACAGGCTCCTGGACCGCCCATGTGGGATTCACGGTACTCAGGAAAAACCAGCAACACACACTAATAGGAATTGCTGGGTCTTCAAACAAGCTGGCAAGATAGCGCCAGAGGGTCAGAATAAAACCCAACACCGAAGCGACGACGAGGATGAACCTCGGCAGCCCAATAATGGAGGGCAAAAGAAATTTCCAAATGAGGTAACAGAGGTCAATATGATCTATGTCACCCACATCCCTAACGGGAGAGAAAGCGTGTGCTTCGGGACATATATGCGTTGGAGCCAGTCGCCCCGAAGTATAACCCATGGTCGGCCTACCCGATCACCTTCGACAAGCACGATCATCCGACCAGCATCAGGCATGGCAAATCTGCGGCGCTCGTTCTGGACCCTATTGTTGATGGTTATCATCTAACACGCGTCCTGATGGACGGGGGAAGCAGTCTTAACCTCATCTATGAGGACACGGTTCGGAAGATGGGCATTGACTCATCCCGGATAAAGCCGAGCTCTACCACCTTTAAAGGTGTCATTCCGGGCATCGAAGCCCGTTGTACCGGGACAGTCACCCTCGAGGTAGTCTTCGGTTCGCCCGAGAACTTCAGAAGCGAGGAGTTAATCTTCGACATCGTACCCTTCCGGAGTGGATACCATGCGCTCTTAGGACGCACGGCCTTTGCATGCTTCAACGCAGTCCCCCATTACGCCTACCTCAAGCTCAAAATGCCGGGACCCAACGGTGTCATCACAGTCAATGGTAACACCGAGCGTTCACTCCAGACAGAGGAACAGACCGCGGCTTTTGTAGCCGAGGTCCAAGCGTCCGAGGAGGCAGCCCGCAGCGATAAACGCGTCGCTCGCTCTTTGAAGCGAGCCCGGGCTGCACAAGTCGACCTCGGCCAGCTAACCCTGCACCCGAAATAGGGATGCGGGCTCCTCGCGTGCCCTAGCTGCGGGCACTACGTCCCCAGGGTGCACAACTTCGCACTCAAAATTCCCTGGGACGCCGAGGAGCCAATACAACTACCCACGCGTCACGCGTGGATTAACCACGCAAGGACAAGGCTTCGCGCCCCTGCACAGACAGGCATCTGTAAAAGAAGTAGCCGAGCGTCACTACGTCTCTGTGGCCTTAATCACAGAACGATGCCGGCAAACACCTCCCTTTGAGGAACTCGGTTAATCGAACACTTCGAGTGTATAAAGGGCCGTTCAGGCATTAGCCTTCCCAAAGCAGCCATCATCAATCAAGAGCGATCTATTCAACAGTTCGGACACGCAGACGTGCGGTAGGCTTCGGTCCGGATCTTTTCAAATCCGTCAGTAATTATCCAACCTTTTTTCCTTTCTTCCTTACTATTCACGTTGTACTCTTTCAATTACTCTCGTCACAACTGGGCTTGTACATGCTTGACACTATGATATAAAGAAACCGTGCCCTTTCAAGGTCTTTATTGTATTTCTTTATCAGCATAGCTCCGGGACGATGAAGTATTTAAAAAAGATGCAATTGTATAGGAAAATCCGATGTATTCGGCGTCCCGGATTTTTGGCCTTATATGCATCAGTTTCGAACCTAGATTTCGGTCAATAGTTGGGTTGCCCGGCTCCTATGTGTACCCCTTACGTTCCCGATGTATTCGGCTAAGGGTGTAACGGGAGAACCACTGCGATTGCGCCGCCAGGTTAATTGGCATGGCGTCTCAGTGGAGAAAGCCGAAAACTGACTATCTGGGTAAGCGGAAAACTGGTCTGCCATTCGGAGACCGCGTCAAGCGATGTGACGATAGAGATCACCCGTGTCAAACGAAGGGCTTTTATTTCTAGCCGAAGTGTGCCATGGCCTAGACCTCGGCCGTGTTGGCCGCACACTCCCTATGCCGGGGGCTGGTCCTCAGCCCCCACAGTCAAACTTCTATGACTAAATGAAAGCTGTCAAGCCACTATAGTCCGATTGCCTAGTTCCTTTAAGTCATTGACCGCCTCCGGGTACCGAGACGTCGGCCAAGGGTCAGATATGCCTTAAGGAGCACCCTCTGTATAATCTACACTGGGGCTGAAGCCGACGACTAGCCACTCTCATTTTAAACAGTCATATTGGAGGCATAATTGAATTATAAAATAAAAACATATGGAATCTAAAGCCATCTTCATTCAACCACGGGATAAAGTCTTTACATTATACACTCCGGCATTCCGAAGCATCACCTAAAAATACAGAGTGTCCTTGGGGCATATGGCGGCGGTCCGCGGCTTGTCGGTAGGAGGGCCAGCGGCACATGTCTCCGCATCAACCTTGCGGAAGTGAGTCTTCACGCAAGCGTATGCCCTCCGCGCCCCTTCGAAGCATGCGGACCTCTTCCAGCACTCAACGCAGGGCACGGCATTTTGGAGACGGGCCGTCAGGCCGAAGAGACTCTTTGGCATGGCTTCGGCAGGCCACAAAGCGACGCAGAGGTCCTGGAGTACCGGCCTTGTCATGCGGAACAGCTCGACCAGCTGCTTCACTCGATGATTCAGTAGCTGTCTAGACGGCGACCCCGGGAATTGACCCCAGAAGGCTTTCTCCGTCTCATGGCCCGCCAGTTGGCCGAAATATGCCACCGCATCCTCAGCGCTCTGCGGGAGATCCTTGAAGACCTCTGCGGAACGCCATAATTGGGTGAGCTCGACACACCCTTTACTGCCAAACATACTAATGAGGACATGACTACCTTGGATACGACCAAAAATATTGCATACATGCATATTTGTGAGGTGATTTCTTATAAGAGTTATGCAATAATTTATTTATGTTATCCGAAACAAAAATACTTCACCTATTTTTATGTTATGCCTAAATGCAGGATGGACGAACACTTGTATGAACCACGTGTGATGACAAAAGAAGAGGAAATGGTTGGGTGCTATTCAAGAGGTCCTCTCATGTCAAAGAAAACAATTAGGTGCTATTCAACAAGTTCTCTCACGTCACTTTTTGGCCAAGAGAAGATAGAGTCCAAGTCTCTCACGTTCTGGACTCAGATTCGGACTGCACAGACATACCTGTACCAAAACAGCAATAACTTTTTCATCCGGACTCCGAATTGGGTGATTCTTTTTTTTCTGAAAAGTAGATTTTATCTGCTTTCCGAACCAATTGGAATCACCTTCAAATTCGTCCGTAGCGTGGAGATATTGACGAAACAATATGACGTTGCACCAGAATCCGAATCAAACTACAAGTCCAAAGGTGTTGCATCACCTCCACTTGGGCCCATAGGCCTTGTACGACCTAGGGTTAGTTTTAGGCTGCCTTGGGACGTCCTCCCACCTCCTTGGCCGCCATCCCTTGCTCCTATATAAGTAGATCAATCTAGTAGCTTTTTCTTTGGGTTTTGTTTAGTTAAAAGTTAGCCATTGTAACTTCGTGTACTTCGTTTGTGTCCAACGACCAGACCAAGACCGCTTTCGGAACCCCACCATTATCAACACTTCATCAATAAAGCTTTCCTCTTTAATACACAATATCCAGATTGCAATCTTAGTTTTTTGCTTGTTCTTCGTTTGCGTGCAGGAAATAGACCTTCGTGGTCAGGTTGATCGTGCTCCGGCGTGGTCAATAACCTCTCGGAGTTGGTTTAGCGATTGCTAAGGCGCAACATCGTGCACGTTCGAAGTCGGATCGTCAAAGTCGTCTCCACCAAATCGATAGATATCATCTCATCGAAAGATCGGGACCCTCGCCTCTATCAAGTGGTATCAGTTTTCAGGTTGCTCGGTGAGAATTTCCTGTTATCCCTAGATTAGATTTATTTTTCTTACCTATTACCCAAGAAAAAGCCATACAAAAAAAAGTTAGATCTATTCATCCTTTGTCCAAGCCAGTCTGAGCCTTTGCAATTTTCTTTTCAGTGCTTGCATAGTTGAATTATCGGTTGCATCGTCGTGTCGAGTTGCTGGTCTTAGCATCTAGTGCCTTAGAGTTTCGAGTTCTGTCCACAGATTGTCACGCCGCCGCCGCACCATCTTCATCGCTGCTGCCATATACCACTAGCACACAGCCGTCATCCCTTCCGTTGTTGCCCACATCAATTTCCACCGCCTGTTTCGGTCATTGTCATTATCATACTTGAGGTCGTTCACATCTACGCTTGATCCAATCTGCATCTTATCTGATTTTGTTGAAAAAAAAAGTGAGAGAGAAAAAAAAAGGAAAAAAAGTGAGAGAGAGAGAAAAAAAAAGAAGACAAAAAAAAGTCAGTGAAAAAAAAAGAGAGAAGAGAAAAAAAAACACAAATTTCGGATCTATCTAGACTCAATGTCGTATCTGAATTCGGATTGAAATCTGTTTTGCGCAGTGTTCAGTAAAACAGGCGTATCTTCCTCATACGAACTCCGTTTTGGCTCCACGAGTATTCAAATTCGAGCTATCGACGAGTCGCATCTGAATAGTTCATCAAGCTAGTTCATTATTGTCACCTCCAAATCGGCTTCTAAATAGGACTTTTTGCCCTCCGAAGGTCATGAACACAGTTTGTCATTATTTTTCAGGTTCGTTTCATAATTATTTGACTCCTCATACGAACTCGGAATTGAGTGATTCTTTTTGCATACGAAAGCTTGAGTCAGTAGCATTCTTGAGAAAAAATATCAGAAATTTGACATATTATCTTTCATAGGAAAATTGTAGAGAGAGTTTCGGTATATCCTGCTTGGCGGTCATTTATCATCATTGTCTTTACTGCCATTGTGATCTTCACTTATATCTTGCTGTCCAGAGCTAATTCCTATCATCTGTTGCTGCTATTTGTCCTGCGCAGTGACTTCATTAGTGTTCTAGGCTCGCGTCTCTAGTACGGTCTAGCCTAGGACCAGCACAGTACCATCGTTGAGCGTTTATTCAACATTGCATCTCTGAATTGATTATTGCTAATCTTTTGCTACCATATATTAAGCCTTCCAAGCTCCATATATTTCTACACCGTGTATGCATACGTTCACCTGGTAATCGCTTTACTCAATCTTCGGAGATATTGACACCATCGGTTGCCGGTCACCACCTGCTGCATGGTAAGAATTTGTAAGACATTGATATTTGCTTTACTGTGAGCGTCTTACCACCACATCCCAGTAGTTCATAGGAACAATATTCTTGGATTTTATTTCTTGTTTCTACTAATCATGACAGGATCCAGAGTTGTCAGTTTGTGGGCTTCGTCAATCGTGGGAGACGTGCCACCACCTAAGCAAATACCACAACCGTCACGAGAAGTGCAAAGACATTCCAATACACATGATCAGGTTAATGTTTCTATACCACCATTTAATGGCCGTTTTAGACCTGCTTTATATATTGAATGGGAGTTCGAAATAAATGATATATTTGCTTCTCATAATTTTGCTGAACATAAAAAAGTTAAGGTCGCGATTGATTCATTCACTGGTTATGCTTCAGTTTGGTGGAGTGAATATTGTCGTTTACACCCTGATTATATACATATTACTTGGGATGATTTAAAACTTGCCATGAGACACACATTCGTTCCTACTTATTACACTCGTGACATGATTAAAAAGTTTGAAAATTTAAAACAAGGTAGTGACACCGTAACGAAATATTATGACGATTTACAAACGACCTTGTTGCATTCCTCATTAGAAGAAAGTGAAGAAGATTTTATGGATAGATTTTGGGGAGGATTAAACCGTGATATTCAGGAGATACTAATTCATGAAAAGTGTTATTCTATGCATCGTTTGTTTTGTCTTGCTTGCAAAGCTGAACAGGTAATAAAACAACGTGTTGCCCACAAGGAGAACGAGCGCAAGGTGCACATTTCAAGAGTTGATACGGTTGTTCCTTCAACTACTAGGCATAGTATGACAACCACATCAATTGTTGTGAGGGCTACATCACCTTCACCATGTGACACGTCACCACCGAGAGTGCCTACATCATGTGAGTTGATCATAAGAGGTAATGACAAAGGTACTGATCTTCCACCTCCACATGAGTATGATGAATGCCTTGTCAATTCCAATGTACCATGTGATGAGCTACCCATTACTTTGATCACACCACCTATTTTAGAGGAATATGTTCATGATTTGACTTTGCCATGTGATCAAATATCAACAATTTTGAGTGCACCTATTGAATTAACTGTTGATGAGAAAGAACCATGTGAATCAGGAAATAAATCAAATTTGGATCAAATATGTTTGAAAATAATTTTGCCATTGTTTAATCATTTTTATATGACCTTCAATTTTGGTGATAATTCTGTGCCAAATGACATGTTGCATATTTGCTTATTTAAGCATGTTGTAGCATCAAAATTTGGAATAATTCAAGTTTATTTACCAATGTTGGGATGGTTTAATGATGAACATTGTCAATCTTTTGATATGAATAAGGACTTCACTTATATATGCAAACCGTGTTGCAATATTTTAATGCCTTCTACTTCTTGTGATAATATTTTGGCTTTATATTTCATGACATTTGAAGTGTGCTCTTGTATAAATGTGTCACATGTGCCACAACTGAGATCCAGAAAAATAGATGACATATACATATACAACATGTACACCTTGTCTCTTTTGTTAGCCATATTTCAGACTAAGCAACGCCGAGGACGGCTTTGTTTTCAAGAAAGGGAGGATGATGAGGACATGGCTACCTTGGATACGACCAAAAATATTGCATACATGCATATTTGTGAGGTGATTTCTTATAAGAGTTATGCAATAATTTATTTATGTTATCCGAAACAAAAATACTTCACCTATTTTTATGTTATGCCTAAATGCAGGATGGACGAACACTTGTATGAACCACGTGTGATGACAAAAGAAGAGGAAATGGTTGGGTGCTATTCAAGAGGTCCTCTCATGTCAAAGGAAACAATTAGGTGCTATTCAACAAGTTCTCTCACGTCACTTTTTGGCCAAGAGAAGATAGAGTCCAAGTCTCTCACGTTCTGGACTCAGATTCGGACTGCACAGACATACCTGTACCAAAACGGCAATAACTTTTTCATCCGGACTCCGAATTGGGTGATTCTTTTTTTTTCTAAAAAGTAGATTTTATCTGCTTTCCGTACCAATTGGAATCACCTTCAAATTCGTCCGTAGCGTGGAGATATTGACGAAACAATATGACGTTGCACCAGAATCCGAATCAAATTACAAGTCCAAAGGTGTTGCATCACCTCCACTTGGGCCCATAGGCCTTGTACGACCTAGGGTTAGTTTTAGGCTGCCTTGGGACGTCCTCCCACCTCCTTGGCCGCCACCCCTTGCTCCTATATAAGTAGATCAATCTAGTAGCTTTTCCTTTGGGTTTTATTTAGTTAAAAGTTAGCCATTGCAACTTCGTGTACTTCGTTTGTGTCTAACGACCAGACCAAGACCACTTTCGGAACCCCACCATTATCAACACTTCATCAATAAAGCTTTCCTCTTTAATACGCAATATCCAGATTGCAATCTTAGTTTCTTGCCTGTTCTTCGTTTGCGTGCAGGAAATAGACCTTCGTGGTCAGGTTGATCGTGCTCCGGCGTGGTCAATAACATCTCGGAGTTGGTTTAGCGATTGCTAAGGCGCAACGTCGTGCACGTTCGAAGTCGGATCGTCAAAGTCGTCTCCACCAAATCGATAGTTATCATCTCATCGAAAGATCGAGACCCTCGCCTCTATCACATACACTGCAGCAAAAATTTCTTACCCGAGGCGATTTGCTCCACTTGCTGGAGCACCTCGTGATCCGCTCGGACCAAGGTCTTGAGCTCGGCGTGGGCGCGCTGCAGCTTCTCGAGCTCCTCCTTCGTCCGCTGCCCCTCCTCCTGAAGTTTGTCGCGTGCTTCGAACACGCCCTTCAGGGTCTCCTCTACTTCTAACACCCGTGCCTGGTGCTTCTCTCCGGCCGCCTTCTCGGCAGCCCGGGCCTTCTCGGCCGCAGCGGCAGCATTCTCCGGCTGCCGCACCTCTTTCCGAGCTGTGTCAAGCTCGGCCTTGAGCATCTCCAGCTCCGCTGTCAACATAGTTCGGCATTAGTTGTTTTCCTTCACACCTATTACACATATATAGCAACTATGCACGGCAAGTTTCAACTTGCTTACCTTGAGACTGCTCAAGTTTCCAGTTCATCTCCGCCATCTCTTCGGAGGCGGAGTCCGGGGTCGAGGTCGCAACCTGGAACAAAACGGATCCTTATTGTAAAGGGAATAATTCAGATCACTCATCGGCTCCTACTACGTCAAGCGACCCCGATGCCGGTTTCTTGAAACCGACTTCGGGCTCAGGGGCTACTCACTCATTATGCCGTTTAGAAGGCTATACTCTTATGTCCTCGGACAAAACTCACAAAAACGAAAAGCTTAAATAAACAACGTGAATGCGCAGAAATCATACCTCGAAACCTGCTGCGAGGTTCTTAAAAACCTCGTGCAGGACGGCCCCTATGGACCGGTAGCTCTCCAGCGCCGTGCCCATCAAGGCACGGTGCTCCTCCTTGATGGAAGCACCCCTCAGGGTCTCCTCCACCTCCTCGGTCCACCCCACGACAGCCCGTCCCTGGGCAGTAGGCTGGGGTGACGGAATGACCTCGGGTGTCTCCATCCGAGTGGCCTCCGCCCGTTGTGGTGGAGCCAAGGTAGACTCCGGCTGGGCCAACGACTGGCCCAGCAGTTCTTTGATGACCTCGGGGCGCTCCGCCCCCGGATCTTGTCGGGCCGAGGTGTCATCCTCGGCCGCGGTCACCACCTCGTCGGCCCCCGTCAAGTTGACTTCGAGGACCAGGGTGGACGTCGCCTCCCCCAGACCGTCAGGCTTTGGGGGAGAAGCAGCGGGCTCTGGAGTCCCGCTGGTTGATGGCAGCTCGTCTGAAGAGCCGCTGGGGATTACCCTCGGTGGACTGCACATGAAAAACTACTTGTGTAAGATTCCCCCTTGCTGAAAAAGTGACTTAAGGAAAGACGATAGAGACAAGGGCTTACCCTCGAGGTGCCGGTTTCTTCCTCCCCATTGTGAGGGGGTCTTCCTCTGAGTCACCGGAGAGCTCGGCCCTCTCCGATGACTTGTTGGCGGCCTCGGATGAGGCTCGCCTCGGCCTCTTTGAGCCTTTCGGCGGCATGACCACGTCGGCGTCTTCTATCGCCAACCTCTTCCCCTTCAGGGGGGTGAATCTCCTCCTCGCCCTCCTCGGCACCGCCGTCTTGAGCGGCGGAGGTGTGGGTCTCTTCTGACCGGGTGACCGAGGTCCCCCTGGTCCGAGCACTGGACCTCCCCGTCTGGGGCTTCGTCCCTTTGGAGGCCACCACATGTGGCTCCTCGATCAGAAGCGCTGCGAGTAGGAGAGTTGGGGGTTGCTCCGGCAGTGGGGCTGGGCATCGTACCCCTTTTACCCAGGCCGACCACTTCTGCAAAACGTCAAAACACAACGATTCGAGTAAAAACTTTGATCCTCGACACAATTAACAAAGCACAGAGATTAAAGGGCAAAATTACTTACCGGGGGGGCCTCATAGCCGTGCTCGAGGCCGCGGTCCTCTCCCGCCTGGGGGATCTTATCCTTGGCCAGCTTCATGAGCTTCGTCCACATGGTGGCCAAGGTGGAGCGGAAGAAGGTGTTGATGGTGTCCATGTCTTCGGGCTTTTGTGCCCACATCGGTTTAGCCCGAAACTGGAGGGGAAGTATACGACGGTTGAGCATGACATTGATGACGTCGGCCAGCTCAACCTTCCCCATCGTGGACCACCACAGGACCCTGTCGATCAGGGTCTGCACCTCTTCTGGCTTCCCCCAAGCAACGCCCTTCTCCTTCCAGGACTTGAGTTTCTTGGGTGGCCCGGCCGAGAAGGCCGGGACTTCGGTTTGACCAGGGGCAAGAGGTTCAGTGATATAAAACCACTCCCTCTGCCATTCCTTCACCGTTTCGATGAAGGTTCCTTTGAACCAGATGGCCCCCTGGTTCTTGCTGACCATGGCTCCCCCGCACTCCACGAGATCCTGTCCGCTGGATTTCGGTTTGATCCCGAAAAGCTTCAGCCATAGGCCGAAGTGTGGCTCGCAGCGGAGGAAAGCCTCACAAACTGTGATGAAAGCGGCGAGGTGGAGAATAGAGTTGGGGGCCATGTGGTGGAAGTCTAACCCGTAGTAGAACATTACCCCGCGCACAAAGGGGTGCAGCGGGAACCCCAGGCCTCGGATGAGGTGGGGGACGAAGACTACCCACTCCCCGACGTTGGGAGCAGGCACCAGTTGGTCGGCCAATGGAGCGCGGGCAGCGATGTTGGGGGCTAGGTACCCCGCGTCGCGCAGCTCGGCGATAGTCGCCGCTGTCACCGTGGAGCCGCCCTAGTGCCCCTTGAGGGTGTCGGCCATGGCTGGTTGAGAAGACTGAGATCGCGAAAAGGGCGGGCATGCTGGTTGGATCTGGGCGTTGGAGCTAGACGGCGTTGCAGTAGGGAAGGAATGGGAGCGTGCGTCGTTGCGCTGTTCTCCCTTTGGTTCTTATAGACCTATAAAAGGCCAAGAGTCCCCTGCTGCGCCGATAAATTCGCGGCCGCTATCAAAAATGCCGTTGAAACATGTGGGGGGAAACAAAATCTTGATGATATCCCTGAGAAAGCGGGCATGATTTCTGTTTCGAAGGGACGTGCCAGTAAACAACTTGCCTCGAACCGTGATTTGAGGAGGAGGCAGTAACTGCTCAACTCATCAGGAGCGAGCCTCTCCGTTAAAGTTGTCAGGCAGGATTGGATTGTTCATATCTGTACGATCAGCCTTCGAGGCTAAGATACTTACACCCCTCGGGCAGGGTACCAGCTCGGTTGGACCACGGATATCGATGTCCTGTTAAAGAAAATCCGAAATGTAAAGTGGAACTCGTCTGTCAAGCCAAAGACTCCGGATCCGAAGTGATATCTGTCGACCATCGTCCTCGGCGTAGAAGACCAGTTCGGAGGCTACTGACAGTGTCCTGGATCAGGGGGTGCTAACCGGGCCGACCCATCTCCTCGGTTGGGCCGATGTACCCCCGTACTTGACCAAGATGGACTCCGGACGCTGTACGAGGGAGGCGTGATCAATGTTGTCTCTGCCGAAGACTTGTAGTACACTTCAAGATTTGTCCAGCCGCCTTATTCCTAGATACCGACATTGTAACCCTAGATACCCTCCCTGGCGTGTATATAAGCCATAGGGTTTAGCCCGTAGGGGGGACATCAACGCAACATTGCTTACTTAGCCTTAGAAGTTAGAATCACATTACGATCTCGAGGTAGATCAACTCTGTACTCGATACATCTTCATCAATATAACAGAAGCAGGACGTAGGGTTTTACCTCCATCAAGAGGGCCCGAACCTGGGTAAACACCGTCTCCATTGTCTCTGTTACCATCGATCCTAGATCCGCAACTCGGGACCCCCTACCCCGAGGTCTGCCGGTTTTTTACACCGACATCGGGCGTTAGACCGCCCGAAGAATTGCAAGAAAAATAAAATGAAACATCAGGCGTTAGACCGCCCGAGGATTCCAAAATAAAATGCCAGTCGGGTGTCTGAATGCGACGCCTCAAAAGGTCTTGAAAAGTAATGCCAAACGGGTGTCTGAATGCGACGCCTCGAGAGGTCTTGAAAAGTAATGCCAAACGGGTGTCTGAATGCGACGCCTCGAGAGGTCTTGAAAAGAAATGCCAAACGGGTGTCTGAATGCGACGCCTCGAGAGGTCTTGAAAAGAAATGCCAAACGGGTGTCTGAATGCGACGCCTCGAGAGGTCTTGAAAAGAAATGCCAAACGGGTGTCTGAATGCGACGCCTCGAGAGGTCTTGAAAAGAAATGCCAAACGGGTGTCTGAATGCGACGCCTCGAGAGGTCTTGAAAAGAAATGTAATAACATGAGTATCCAGGTGTCATAACCTTCCCAAGTGATACTCAAAAATGCACATAAGAGAAAAAGGTTAGTCCACAGTAATATTCATGTTAACAATAATATTCATGATAGCATCCGTAGTGATAATAATCATCATGCAAAAGTGAATCATGCTCAATTTTAATTATTTCCTCCGAAGACGGACACTTGACCATCCCGGACTGTAGCCCTTAACCGCGGACATGGCTATTCGAATAGGATTTAAAACTCTGCAGATGTTGTACTCTTTACCCACAAGTAAAGGATTTCTTTAGTCAACCCTGAGACGTTGACTAATTCCAATCACGGTTTTTAGGTTGCAAACACACCTAACCAGCACACACCAGCTTAACCGTTCTGATGCCCGGAATCACCCAAGGCATCACTCCAAACTCTAAGTCGAGGAGACCACCGTCTCGAATAGCATGGGATCACGATTTATAACGCGCGCAAATACAAGGGGTGCCCCCCTCTCGGCCCAGCCGGAAACACCCATGCCCCTGACCAGGTGACATGCCTACCAGAGGCCTCTGGTATCTTTCACCATGGCCTCTCTGTACAGTGTGTGCAAGGAAAGGGGTTAACAACTTACTAAACCATACCCTACCTGTGGCAGGGACAAGTGGCAGCACGGATCAAGTAGGGGGGTTACCGGAACAAGACTCGATCTAGGGTCAACTCAGGAGGTTTAAGTTTTCCTGCAGTGGTTAGCACAATATATTTCCTTGGTGGTACCCAACAGGGTCACCACCTGGCATGTCCCGACATGCCATCACTAATCATTATCGTCACAACGAGATTTCAGTCTCACGGCCACTTTTCTCGTGACTGATTCTTTCCTGCGGATTAGTCCGGACCAACATAGGCATATGTGACATGTGAAAAGAGCCACACTTACTCATACTTCATGTTTAAGTGAAGGTAAAATATTATCCAAGGATCATGCATGTATAACTAGCAATATGCAAATTTTATTTGAATTATCATAATCATGATCATATTATACTAGCGAGCAAACAACCAAACATTCACCATATCAAGTGTTCAAGATGCTTGCCTTAAGCATGCAGAAGGATTGGGTGTACTCCAAAACTTGAAAATTTCATCTTCCCTCCATTTTCCTATTTTCAAAATATTGCAATTACCACATAATTTGAAAACAGTACAAAAAAGTTGTTTGGAATTTTTTTAAATAAATACTAAAATAAACTAGATGAAATTTAAAGAATGACAGAAAAAGAATTAATTCATTTGGAGTTACGGTTGAAGAGTTGTGGCCGTTCATTCGTTAGGCAGAGAACAAACAAAAATCGGTTCATTTCTGTTCCTAACAGGTGAACGCCCGCAATTTAGTTGTTTCGGTAGCGGACTGAGAACAGAAAGCGTATTCTTGAGAATACGCTTTCGGTGAGTGAAGGCGTACTTTGTTCTGATGCTGCGACAGAATACACTTCCGTTGAATTGAAAACGTATTTAGAGAGGGTGCGCCTCCACTTAAAATGAGCCGGTGCGGCGCTGGGTCGCTGACAGTGGGCCCGCCTGGCCCACTGGTCAGGTTTGACCGGTCCTCGCCGTGCACCGCGTGGGAACAGGGCAGGAGGCGGCGGTCAACGGCGATTGCCGGCGAACGGCGGCGACCCACGGCGAGCTGGGCACATGGGCGTGCTCAGGAGGTCGAGGCGATCAATTGGAGGTGCGCCACGGTCGCCGGAGTGGACGGAGTCACCGGCGGTGAGCTCTCTCGAGAAGCTCCAGCGGAACTCGAAGAGGGCTTTTGCCCACGGTGGCTCCCGAGCTAAATTGACAGGGGGAGTGGATTTGTGGGATCGAGAGGAGGCTATTTGTGAAGATAGTGGAGAGGGGGAAGCTCTGGTGGCGTCGGAATTAACTGGAAGATGGCGGCGGCCGTGGTTGCCGGAGGTGAAGAAGACGGCCATCTCCGGTCATTTTGTTGCTCTAGAACGCTCACAGAGGGAGTAGGGAATGTGATGATGATCGAGGGGAGGATAGGTGGTCCTTATATAGCATGGAAGGGTTGCTTCGTCACTTCCAGAGAACGGCCATGGCGGTAGTCGCCATTGATTGCAAAGCGTGGACGGTGGCGATATCGGTGGTGGACGGTGGAGGTCGATGAGGAGTTTGGTAAGCTTCGGATGAGCTTGGGCCATTGGCAATTACGCGAGGGGGTCTTGGCAGAGACGTGGTAGGGGAGGATTCGTCGGGCGGCGCTCCTGGTTGGTGTGGACGGCGGTGGCCGGTGCAAGCGGCCAAGGGGAGGTATCGGCGAGCTCTGTTGTGGCCTTAGGTAATAGCTGGGTGCGGTGGGAGTCGGGGGAGGCGGCAGAGAGAGCGGCGGGAGCTTAGGGCACGAGTACGGTCATACGCGTGCTCTGGCCACGCTCTGTGCATGCACCAAAGGTGCTCGATCAAATGCTAGGGTGATCTAGGGAGGTCTTCTGATGATGAATTTTGGCAGGGTGGCTAATCTTGGTCTGGTAGAGATTATGGACATGCTGGTTTGTCCAAATGAGCAAGTCATGTGTGTAGTTCAGAAAGATCCAAGATTTTTGTCATGCCCACAAGGTGTTTGATGAATTGCTAGGGCCATCTAGAAGGTTTTGATAACTTTGAAAATTGGTAGGATGATGTCTCTTTGAATGATAGAGATGATGGTATGATTGGTTTGGCAAAAAGAAAAGCTTGCAAGTGCAAGTTTTATTAGAATTTAGTTCTGGACAGAAACTACAGGGGATTATTTGGTGGACTTGCAAGATGAAATTGGGACTTCACTTCTGGACTTAAGGGTTTAGCTGGAAGGACTATGAGATGGAAAAATTTCAGAATTGTTTGACCAAGGAAAAATGGGGTTGTAGTTATAACCTAAGAATGGGACATAATTGAAAAGAGGATGTTTTGCTCAAAATTCTCAAAAGACCAAGATGGGTTTTTGCATAAAAGTGATCTACAGGCATCAGATGAACCCTCATAATTTTTGTGGAATTTTTACAGAATTATTTAAAAGGGTCTTAGTGCAACAGAAGCATTTCAGAGTTTGAAAATGTAATTAAAAGAATTATTTTGGGCAAAATTATTATGAAAATATTTCCTACTAAATTTTAAAAGGTAAATGAAATGATTAAGAAAAACTTTCCAAAACCCACAATATTTTCAAATGTTTCTATATGGAGGGAAGAATTTAGCAAAACAGAAAACAGAAAATACTCTGAAATTAATAAAAGACCTAATATAATTCAAAATTTTATTTCTGGCCAAATTTTACTTAATAAAAACATGGTTAAAATTTTGGGGTGTTACAGGAGCCGAAGCAAACGATGCATTGTTGTCAGCTCAACCGAACAGCAACGCACTTCGGACTTGCATACCAGCAGGGCGCTGTAAAAGGCCCTGACGGGAGTGGCATGTCCACATGGCTTAAACCATCCAAGCGGTAGTTGCACACCTTTTTAAGGGACTCGACCGGCCGAAGTTGCAGACAACCTGTACCTACTTCGCTATCAATGAAGACGAGCTAGTCAACAGCACGGAGACGCAGACGTGCGACAGGGAGGGACTCGGGCTAATAAACCTGGCACCTTGTCCGCCCTATTTTTACTCCTTTTCCTTTTTCCCTTTTCCCATTGTATCTTTTATGAGTCTGTCTTGTCAAAGCTCGGCATGTATGGCTTGACCAAGATAAATAAAGAAAGCGCACCCTTCGAGGTCATTGCGCATTTCCTTATATCTACTACCTTTGAGCCAAAAGTATACTCTCATGATACAACTGTTATTTACATTACCAAGGGCTTTGCTTTCAATCTCATGCCCCCACTACAAGTCCGAAGTATCTATTCGGCGTCTCGGACGTTGCGTTATATGAATCAGTTTCGAACCTCGATTTTGGTCAATAGTTAGGTTGCCCGGCTCCTGTGCTTAAACCTACGTTTCCGATCCATTCGGCTAAGGGTGTAAAGGGAGAACCACTGCGATTGCGCTGCCAGCTCGAATGGCAAAGCGCCTCAGTGGAGAAAGCCAAAAACTGACTGTCTTGGTAAGCGTAAACTGGTCGGCCATCCGAAGACAGCGTCAAGCGATGTATCGTTCGAGATCACCCGTGTTAAACGAAGGGCTTTTTATTAAATCAGCCGAAGTGGTTAGCGGCATCAACCCCGGCTACACAGCCAACCACTTCACATACCGGGGGCTCGTCATCAGCCCTCACAATCCAGCTCCTACGACTAAGTGAAACTTATAAAACCACTATAGTCTGATTGCCTCGTTTCTATGTGCATGGACCGCTTTCGGGAATCGAGACGTCGGTTAAGGGTCATGATTGCCTAGGGAACACCCTCTGTATACTGTACAAAGGGGTTGAAGCCGATGACTGGTCACTTTCAATTTAATACGGTCACACAGGTGTCAAAAAAAAGCACACAATAATATGTCGGAATATAAAGCCGCATTTATTTCAAACAAAAGGAAGTTTTTTACATTCCACCACACTTCGGCATTCCGAATTACTATCTAAAAATACATAGTGTCCTTAGGACACTCGGCCTCGGTGATCCGGGCTCCTTCCGCCACCTGGGCCAGGTACTGCTCCACGGTCCAGGCCTTCCCTTCGGGGGGCCCGGCGGCCACGACCGCCACTTCAACGCGTGGATAATGCATCTTCACGCGGGCATACGCCTGCTGAGCACCCTCCAGGCACGCGGAACACTTCCAGCGCGTCAGTTAGGGGCCGACGTCTCGCAGCCGGCAAAGAACTCGAAGAAGTTGGTCGGCAACTCCTCCGCGGGCCAAAGGTTGACGCAGAGGTCTTGGAGCGCCGGCTTCACCATGCGGATGAGCTCCATCAACTGCTTCATCTGATGATTCAACAGCTCCGGATGCGAGGGCGTCTGGAATTGTTGCCAGAACGCTCTGTCCGTGGCGTGGCCCTCCCGCGCGCTGTAATAGCGGCCGGCGTCCGCCGCACTCCTCGGAAGATCCACGAAGGCCTCTGCGGATCGCCATAGCTAGGTGAGCTCGACGAACCCCTTGCGGCCAAAAACACACTGAAGTAAAAATGGCTTACGAGCAGCGATCTGCTTCACTTGCTGAAGCACTTCGCGGTCAGCCCCGGCCTTGGTTTGGACCTCAGCGTGCACCAGGCGCAGGTTTTCGAGCCCCGCGCTTGCCACCTTCTTCTTGTTCTGAAGGGCGTCGCTCTCCTGGTACACTCCCTTCAGGGTCTCCTCCACCTCCAGGACCCATGCCTGGTCCTTGTCCCTAGCCACCTTTTCGGTGGCCAGATCCTCCTCGGCCTTGGTGGTCGTAACCTTCTGCTGCTCGGCCTCTTGCCGAGCTTTTGCCAGCTCGGCCTTAAGCGCCTCAAGCTCTGCCATAGCGGCTGTCACGTAAAATAGCTCAGCGTCAGCATTAAAAAAATTTAAGAGCATTTTCAAAGTAAATTTGATGCCCTCACAACTACTTGAAGTTTACCTTGAGACAGTTTGATCTGTTTCTGCATCAGATCGAGGTCCTCCTCGGACCTCTTGAGCTTTCGGATCATCTCCGCTATCTCCTCCGAGGCGGAGTTCGGAGCCGAGGTCGACACCTGCAAGCATACACTCATGCCTTAGTCCTCGTTTTTTATTTCAATCCCCTGGTCAGTCCTTTTTTGAAGGCTGGCCAGAGTCTCGGGGGCTACCGAATCAGTGCCTTCTATTCTCAAGCTTCGACCCCAAAACCAGTTTCTCAAAACTAGCTTCGGGCTCGGGGGCTACTGGCTGGCTGTGCTCTTACAAATGCTACGCTACGATATAAGCAAAAAGTCTTCGGACAGAAGCCAGCTTTCACAAGCAATTTTAAGCATGGAGGTTATTCGTAATACAAATATAAAGAAGTATACCTCGAAGCTCTTGACGAGGCCCTTGAAGACCTCATGCATTCTGGCCTCTGCGGACCAAAAGCCATGCAGCGCCGTGTTGATCAGGGTGCGGTGCTCTTCTGTGATGGAGGATCCCGTTAAGGCTACCTCCATCTCATCGGCCCATCCCGCGGTGGCCCGCTCTGGAGCGGGAGACGGGGGCGGGGCAACCTCTGAACCCACCACCGAGGTGCTGGGCACGAAGGTCTCCGGCTGTGGCATTGGCGCCGGAGATCGTTCAGGCTGGGCCAATGTCTGGCCCAGCCCTTCCTTGGGGACCTCGGGGACTGCCTCCCCTTGGCCCTGTGCGGCCAAAGTTTCAACCTCGGCCATGATGACCGGTACCTCGACCCCCGTTGTGTTGACTGGGGGGGGGGACCGGATGTCGCTTCCCCCAGCCCCTCGAGAGCTAGGGGAGTCTTGGCAAGCTCGGGCGTCCCGCTGTCCGACGGAGGCAGCCCGCTAAAAGTGTCGCCGCTGAGGCATACCTTGGGCGGGCTGGTGAAATGCCTTTATAAGTCTCATTTGATGAATAGGCTTTCGAAGTCCAAATTTGGTCATAATAAACGTACCTTCGGGGCGCCGGCTTCTCCCTCCCCGGCTCGAGGAGGTCCCCGTCCGACTCGTCAGAGAAGTTGGCCTTCTTCGGCAGGGCAGGATCGGCGGAGGCCTTGCGTGGCCTTTTCAAACCCTTCGGCCTCGCCTCCTCCTCGGCGCCCTCGGATGCCGCCCTCTTCCCCTTAAGGGAAAGATTTCCTTCCCCCGTGTCCTCCTCCGCTTCATCCTCGTGGGTGGAGGCATGGGTCTCCTCAAACCGGGTGACCGAAGTCTCCCGTGCTCGGAGGCCCGCCCTGCCCCTCAGAGGTTTTGACTCCTTGGGGATCACCACGTGCGGCTCCTCGGTTAAGAGGGCCGTGAGTTGGGGAGTTCTCTCCTCCCCGGACAACGGTGCCGGGCACAGCATTCGCTGTGCCTTGGAGATCCACTTCTGGAAATATACAATTGATTGGTCAGCCGGAGTCTATGAGGTTCGAAGAAACACGGAGTGTAGAGCTGTGTACTGAAAATTACCTCGGGGGCGTCGTGGGCAGCCTCGAAGCCGAGATCCCTCCCGGCCGGAAACCCGTCCTTGGACGGCTTGAACAGCAGCGTACACATCCCGGCCGGTGTGGAGCGGAAGAAGTTGTGGATAGGCACCGCATCCTCGGGCTTGTACGCCCACATCGGGGTGACCCGGGATTGGAGGGGCAGGACACGGCGGCAGAGCATGACGTTCACCACGTCCGCCAACTTGAGGTCCTTCTTGTCTGTCCAGAACTCGATCTTCTGGAGCAGCGCCTTCACCTCCGCTGGGTTCCCCCAGTCCATGCCCTTCCTCCTCCAGGACGCAAGCTTCTTCGGAGGACCAGCCGAGAACGCTGGAACCTCAGCCTGGCCAACAGCGAGTGGCTCGGTGATATAAAATGACTCGCGCTGCCACTCCTTGATGGTCTCTATGAAGGTGCCTTTGAACTAGCCCACCTTCTGGTTCTTGCTAATCATTGCGCCCCCGCACTCTGCAAGCTCGGAGCCGCTGGATCTCGGCTTGATGCCAAAGATCTTCAGCCACAACCCGAAGTGCGGCTCGATGCGGAGGAAGGCCTCGCAGACGGTGATGAAAGAGGCGAGGTGGAGAATGGAGTTTGGGGCCAGATGGTGGAAATCTAGCCTGTAAAAGAACATAATCCTGCGCACAAAAGGGTGCAGCAGGAACCCCAAACCTCTGATGAGGTGGGGGACGAAGATGACCCTCTCCCTAGGATTGGGAGCAGGGATTCGCTGTTGCGGATCCGGCACGCGAGTACCGACCTCGGTGGGGATATACCCCGCATTGCACAGCTCCAAAATGGTGCCCTCCGTAATGGAGGAGCTGGCCTAGTGCCCCTTGAGGGTGTTCTCCACCATTGCGAAAGATGGATGTGGAGAAGCGCTGGGGGAGCGAGAAGAGTTCGGGATTGGATCTGGGCGCTGGAGCTCGAGAGGCAGGAAGGAAGGGGAGCGTGCTTTTCCCATCGCTATCCCTTTGCTCTTATATAGGCTGATAAAAGGCCAAGAGTTCCTCCGGCCGCGCCGTTGAAATCGCCATTTCCCCGTAAAAAGATGTTGTTATGCGTATAGGGAGAAACAAAATCTTAATGATATCCCACAGAAAACGGGCACAATCTCCATTTCGATGGGACGTGCCAATAACAGGATTGCCTCGGGCCACGATTCGAGTGAGCAATAACTGCCTGCCTGGTCGTGGGTATTGCCACTTTGATAAAGTTGTCAGGCTAGAAGGACTGTTCACACCTACGCGGCAGGCCTTCAAGGCTAAGTAACCCCACATATTCGGGCGCGGAGCGGGTTCGGTTGGATCCTGTTCAAGGGATGCCCCTCCTTCGAGGAGTGGTCCATGGCGGCTCCAAATAAAGAAAAGTGTCAACAGAAAGGGGAGAACTCGTCTGTCGAGCCAAGGACTTCGGATCCAAAGTCGTTAAAATTGAAGAAGTCGTCCTCGGCATAGAATACCAATTCGGGGCTACTGACGGTGTCCTGGACTAGGGGGTGCTAACCTAGTCGGCCCATAGTCCTCGGCTGGGCCTGCAGGCCCTCATCACTCATTCGGGCGGACTCCGGAAGCCACACGCCTGGGCGTGATCAAGATCGCACCTGCCGAAGACTTGGCGTATACTCCAAGACATCTCCTACCGCCTCCATACGCATCCCTGGATACCAACTATGTAACCCTACATGCCCTACCTGGCGTGTATATAAGCCAAATGGTTTAGCCCGTTGAGGGAACCGAATCACAATTACCATTCACCTAGCCTTAGGGTTAGATCTCTCCTTACGATCTCGAGGTAGATCAAGCCTATACTAGGTACATCATCATCAATATAATCAAAGCAGGACGTAGGGTATTACCTCTTCGAGAGGGCCCGAACCTGGGTAAATACTGTCTCCTTCGTTCCTATTAACACCGATCCGAGATCCACAGCTCGGGACCCCGTACCCCGAGGTCTGCCGGTTTTACCACCGACACCCGGGACCGTCTTCCAAAGAAAGCTCTCCGGCAGAGAACTATGAAGATCTTGATGCTGGAGTAGAATCTTGATTCCTGATTTCAGCGGAGAACTCTGAGTTTCTCAACGCCGGCTTCTGGGAAGGTCGTTCCCAGGAAGGCTTGTGATTTCGACGGAGAACTCTAAGGTTCTCGACGGCGGCTTCCGGGAAGGTCGTTCCCAGGAAGGCTTGTGATTTCGATGGAGAACTATGAGGTTCTCGCCGGCGGCTTCCGAGAAGGTCATTCCCAGGAAGGCTTGTGATTTCGACGGAGAACTCTGAGGTTCTCGACGCCGGCTTCCGGGATGGTCGTTCCCAGGAAGGCTTGTGATTTCGACGGAGAACTCTGAGGTTCTCGACGCCGGCTTCCGGGAAGGTCGTTCCCAGGAAGGCTTGTGATTTTGACGAAGAACTCTGAGGTTCTCGACGCCGGCTTCCGGGAAGGTCATTCCCAGGAAGGCTTGTGATTTCGACGGAGAACTCTGAGGTTCTCGACGCCGACTTCCGAGAAGGTCGTTCCCAGGAAGGCTTGTGATTTCGGTGGAGAACTCTGAGGTTCTTGACGCCGGCTTCCGAGAAGGTCATTTTCCGGAAGGCTTTTGCTTGTCGGCAGAGAACTCTGAGATTCTTGATGCTGGTAAGATCATTGTCGGAAAAGATTCGATCACAGCAGAGAACTCTGGGGTTCTCAATGCCGGCTTCTGGGAAGGTTGTTTCCCGGAAGGCTCTTGCTTGTCGGCACAGAACTCTGAGATTCTCGATGCCGGAAAGACCATATCCTAGAAGGCTTACGTTTCCAGCAGAGAACTCTGGATTCTCGATGCCAGTGGCAGCTTCCGGAAAGGTTGACGCTGGTATTGCCGTGAAGCAATCCCCCACTCGCATACCTGCAACACTGATTCGGGCATGAAATGCCACAACAGCGTTTTAACACAACAGGTTAATTAGCCTCTGGCTCATACTTAACTTGTGTGTAAATTATGAGTTCTTCTGAAAATTCCCCTCGCTTGTCGGAATGCTTTCCGTTGCGCACGATCCAGTCAGCAGCGGTTTGAGGAAACGGGTCCTTAGCAGCTTGCCGGGAACGCCGCCTCCCAAAAAAGATTTACCTTCCCAGTTTTAGTGCAGCTGCTCACGTTGCCGAGCGAACTCGAGGCAACTAGGAGCGCAACTAGCCCAGAGAAGGCTCCTTAGCTTACGGGTTTACACAGAAATCTTAAGGAAATAAAAACTTGTTAAGCCTTTTCCTTAAATGATTATATTTTTGCACAATTATTCCCTACGCTTGCCGGAATACACCCCGGGTGCGCTCGTTCTAATCGACGGCGCTTAAGATCAGGTCCTGACTAGCAGCCTATCGAGAACGCCACCTCCTTAGGGGCTTAACGTTTCTGAAAACAAACGCAGCTGCATAGGCATTACCGAGCGGACCCAAAACAACCAAGAGCGCAGAATGTTCCAAAAACGCTCCTTCGCGCACAGGTTATGTACAAAGATACCATCAAGAATAAGGATAAGCAATAGAAAGAAACTAAAGTAATAGAACTTAGCTTTCTCTGTAGCATGATGTTGGCGAAGAAGATGCCAACGTTGGTGAAGAGATTGGGTCGCCTCCGCTGCCTCTGTCCGTACCGCCCGTGTCGCCCGCACGGCCCGTGCCACCGCGGACGTCTGCGACGGCAGCTTCGACGTAGAAGAAGCTGTAGCGGCCGCGCCCTTGGCCTTCTTAGGCTCCATGGATGATGAAGATGATGAAGTTAGCGCGTAAACTGCTGGAGCAGGTTCGCACACGCAATCCCCCTACCTGGCGTGCCAAAGATGTTGAGGTACGACAATCTATGGGACCAGCAAAGGCCCCTTTATGGTTCGGCTGTGGGGATCAGCGAGCACAAAGAGCAGATCCAGCAGAGAACGCATAGGTTTTACCCAAGTTTAGGCCGCCGCGAGGAGTAAAACCCTACTCCTGCTTTAGTGGATTATTGATTGTTTTGGAACCCTGAGATTACAAGAGCGCAGCTTGCTGGCAATGAGCCCAGTGAGTGCAGCTTGACTACTGTAAACCAGCAGGGGTCCCATCCCATGCTAAGGTTGCCATGGACCTCCTTTTATAGAAGAAAGGGGTTACCACAGTGGCAAAATGGTAAATACATGAGGGTTAATATTGGCTTGACACGCACATGGACGTGTATCGATAAAGGTGTTCCTTAGGCAGCGAGCTGCCACATGCCCCGACAAGCTTCACCTAATCACCTGCCTGCTCGACACCTGTCGGCAAGTCTCTGATAGGCCGCCGAGGTGGAGCAGTGGAGTAGCGACGAAAGAAGCTTGCCGGGTTATTGCTTGCCGGTGTGGAACTTGCCGGTAGCAGTAGTCTTAATCTTCTATATGACCAGCATGTAAGTCATGATTTGCCAGCTCCACCTTGCCGGATGAAATGTGCCACCAGGAAGAAACTCCTTCCTGGCGCGTTCTTGATCTTGCTTGTTGATGTAGTGCTTGTCGGACGCATCGCTTGTCGGGAAGATCAGCTCTTTGCCGGGGCTACTTTGGAATAGCCCTATACTCGCACGACCCCATGCCTAGAAGGTTTGTGGGACCCTGGTTCTCACTACACCATCACCAATGAAGAAGGGTAATTTACTTGTTAGCACAAAAATTGTTATAGAGCATATCGGTCAACCCATTGCGCCATTTACAAAGACTGATAGTGACATATTATTGAAGCCAAGGCTCTCCCTATTGCTTTATCTAAAGTTCATATCTAATTGGGTAGCTTTGCTTATTTCTTACTTGGCTTACACTTGATCTCAATTGAGGCATGTATGTTCTAAATATTTTTGTTTCAGAAACATAAAGCCAAGTTTGGATTCTTTTGAGAAAACCGATGCTAGTATAGTTTCTTATTTAAAGACATCGGAGATAGAGTGCAAAACACTACGCATAGCCGAATGGGGGGGTGCCAAATCTGAACCATTTGTTTGCTTACATCCAAAGGCGTTCTCACAGCAAGATCGTCTAGAAATAAAAGGTATACCTTCAATTCAAACATGTGTGATCAAATCTTTGATTTGTTATTGAGAAATAATTATATTAGAATTCTTGATCACCATGTCGAGCCATCTATCCAAGGACGAATGTATTGTATGTTGCATGATTCGTTCAAGCATAGTTTTGAGGATTGCAACATGTTTTGTCAAATAGTTAAATCGGCCATTGAAAAAGGACGATTGAAATTTGTTGAAACACCAAGAGATGACCAGTCTATTCCAATTGGTCCTGATGGCAAACAGTTTTTGCATCGGCTGCTTCAAGCTGATCCGTTTAAAGAGAAGGTAAAAACTGTAGGTGACGGGATCAAGCTTTCGAGTAAACGAGTTGTTGAAGAGCACAATGAACATAATATTGAGGGCAAGAATTCCATCGAACCTACAATGAAGACGCCAAGGACTTGGGGGCAACAAGAAATTGAAAAGATCGATGCAAGTCAAGCCAAAGGAGATAAAGGCCGCAATAAGCACAAGTGCAAGAAATCCAAAGTCACTTTTGCACAATTATTAGATAAATATCAAAATAAGAGTGAAGAGAAAAGTGCTTATCGGGCAACTAGTGCAAAAGCATCAAGATCAACCCCTAGGCGCAAATGCGAGGATCGGTATTGGCAAAGTGAGAATTTCAATGCAACATATTCATATCCTTATTTTGGGCCACCAATGCCAATGTCGTGGATGCCTCCATATGCTCACGTAAATCCATATCCATCATGGGACAGGTATGATACAAGGGCACATTCTCCATCTTATTATAAACCGTCTCACCAATATTATGCAGCTCCAAGAAGACCAACGTTCAGTGAGCAGTCATATGTTCAAGACCATTTCAATAAAAAAGAATCAGTTCGGATCTCAAGAAAGAAGATAGAGGTGGTCAAGCAAGTATATCGCGTTAAAAAATATGGTCGCAAGAGTGCCAATTCAGATTTGATCTTAAAAGATAAAGAGCCAATTAAAAAGTTAACATTGGCTACAAAAGGCAAAGAAGTGAAGCAATCCATTGTTAAAAATCAAAGTACCAAATCTGAAGAAAAGAAGTTGAGGGTGCACAAGGCCAAAAAAGAGTTGCCATTGGTTGAAATAGAATCACAACCGAGGTGCCCACTCGGCTTATCGTATTGTAAAAAGATGGAATTACAAAAAACTTAGTGCACAAGAGTTGATAAAGAAGAACATGGCATGGGTTCCCAAGAGGAGCAGTCAAAATAAAAATGATGTCCAGCCTTCTATTACAACAAGTGTTACAAAAGTAAAGAAAGGGAAGGATGGAAGCAACAAACAATTAAGCCGAAGGTTTGCATCACAACATCAAAATCTTCGGTTAGCACATCATCCATATTCTTCAACCATACCATTGATGCCTTTGCCATGGAATTCATCCCTAGGTATGATCAATTACCCTCCATGGATTTATTTTGATCCATGGATGCAACATAATTTTCCACATCACGAGAGGGTATTACCAAATCACTATACATTTGGTTATTTACATATTTGTTGCTAATCCAAAAGAGCCGAAATATTTGATTGTTATTTCATTTGTTTATTTCGGCTATACATGCTTTGGTGCACGAATTCTACATGGACCTCATGGTAATGGCTGATATTTAACTATCGCCCTAAGAATATATCTAAGAAATGGCCGGTGTGGTATTCTAATGTCATCCTTAGTTTGATTAGAGATTGAGACAAGTACTTGCATAGAAACTTGTCAAATTGATGCCATTGAAGATATTATGCATAGGCATTTTCATCAAAATTTCAAAGTGGACTTATGTTTTGATTGGGTGTGCTTTGGCTTATTAGTTTTCAGAATTTAAGTAAGGCCAAATCATTGTTGATTTTATTATTGAGCATCATATTGACATCATGCATAATATTAATTTTAGCTTTGTCTGTTGATGGTTAAACTTGTAGCAATGGCCAAGGTGTTGGTGTTGTTTATATATCTCCTTATGGTGCTATCTTGTGAAGCCTCATGCCGCTTAAAATATTTATGCACAAATGATCAAAGCCGAATATGCATGTTATTCGGATTGGAGCTTTTAATTGCTATAGGTGCTATACATATTGAGGCTTTCAGTGATTCGTTATTAGTAGTGCAACAAATATCAAAAAGTTATCAATGTCTTGACGAATCGCTTATAATTTATCTTGAGCATGTTTAGATGTAATATTCTCCTTGTGTGGCTTTCAAATTGTTCATATATCTAGACATGACAATTGGAGAGAATTGACACAGAAAGTATCTGGCTACCATGTTGATCATAGTGTATTGCATATCTATCAATAGCCGATGCTTAGTCTCGTCGAAATAGGTAAGGCCGAACTGAAGCCCACCGCTTCGGCCACTAATGAAATTTTTATGCAGGCGAAAGCAAGGATCGGCGAAAGTTCATTGTTGATTATCTACAAGATCCTAGCAGAAAGGTGGAAAATATAGTTTGGAGGATGGCTTTGACATGCATATCTATGGAAGTTTATCGTCGAATTAATGAAGTCGAGAAGGTTTCACCCAAGTTTGCATCAAAAGTTCAAGCAATGGCCGATATATAGTTATCGCGCTAAGCATATAGATGGCCGACATATACTTATCACCCTAAGCACATACAAATGGCTGATGGAGTGTTGACATCATCCTTAGAGCAAACACGGTGCAAATTATTTTTCGGCACACAAGTTTTGCCGAAAAACAGGGGGGCATGTGTTGACACCAGATTATGACATGGTCAAAAACTTAACTAAGATGACCTCAAATGGAAAAGTTCTCAACATGTGAAAGTTTCGTATTGTCAAAATGAGAAACTTTGATGTTTGGGTCATCACCATCCGATCTCATTTAAAAGGGCGAAACTGTGCTTGAAGTACTAAGATATTGGCACCCAGAGTACTGTTCGGCCAATTACACCTTCAAGACTGCCTCATATGAGAAAACTTTCTACATGAATTGTCTTCGTCTTGTCGAAACGGTCGATTTTGATATAAAAATTGTCCCAATCCGAATACGTATGCAAAAGTTAGAGGCAACACTCTGCGGACCGGCCCTAAGTGAAAAAGTGGCGCGAGGTACCAGACTCCCACCCAGGTGATGTCTGATGGGTCGCACGAGCTATTCGGCCTTTGCAGGCCGAGAAAAGCTTGCCAGCGAAAAGCTTGCCGACCAAGAGAAAAGCTTGCCGGCCAAGAGAAAAGCTTGCCGGCGAAAAGCTTGCCGGCCAAGAGAAAAGCTTGCCGGCGAAAAGCTTGCCGGCCAAGAGAAAAGCTTGCCGGCGAAAAGCTTGCCGGCCAAGAGAAAAGCTTGCCGGCGAAAAGCTTGCCGGCGAAAAGCTTGTCGGCCAAGAGAAAAGCTTGCTGGCGAAAAGTTTGCCGGCCGAGTGAAAAGCTTGCCGGCGAAAAGGTGACAGGCCAAGTGAAAAGCTTGCTGGCGAAAAGCTTGTCGGCCAAGAGAAAAGCTTGCCGGCGAAAAACTTGCCGGCAAGAGAAAAGGCTTGCCGGCGAAAGGCTTGCCGGCTGTCGTGGTTTTGTCACGATAGATGCCCTCGTGAAAGGACTTAGTCGTGAGGCCATCGCAGTTGCGTGGAAGCTTGAACGGGGTTGAACGGAAAGAGAGACACAGGTTTACCCAGGTTTGGCCCCTCACGGTGGAGGTAAAAGTCTACTCCTAGCTTTCGAGAGATTGCAAGCTAAATTTTTGTCCTAGGATCTCCCCTTTATATAACAGGTGCAGTCCCTAGGTTTACAATAGATTTCGAGTCGTAGTGACAACTCGTATCATACTCTAACTCCTACTCATCTTGCTTCCCAAGTTACAGAGATTCTTCTACATGGGCCTCCTCCATAAGCCGGCCCACTTGCTCCCTTACGAGCCGGCCCGTGGCCGGGTCATCTTTATGGGCCTTCAGCTCTCTCTTTGTCGCACCACCATGACCCAGAGAATTGTATGACCCATAGTGCCTTTAGGCCTTTGCCGGGTCACACCTTGAATCGGGTTATGGGCGCGGGGAATATCCCCAACATTAGCCCCCAGTTTAGCTTGGATTTATCCATGGTAAACTTCATCCTGAAAATAGAAATAATGAAATAAAGATGTGATGAGTTAAGTTCCGGGTCTTGCTTTCTGAGCCGGCGTCTTCTCATCCCCTCAGTCCTTAACATTTCTGCTTTTTAAACATCCGACCGGGTCAATCCTTTTGCCGGGCCGTGCAACTTATTCCGAACTTAGCATTTTTCCGCTATTCCATATCATGACATCACCTGATTGGTATCCGATATCCACGCATGACATCACAGCGAATCTTTGGGCGGATGTGTCAGATCTTGTCAATCACGAGAATCGAGGCGCCTTTTTAGCTGAAACTTATTGTGCCCCTGGGGTCTCGCGCCTGCCGTTTCGGGTCCTTCCTCCCTTATAAATAGGCCACAGGGTCCCCCAGCCTCACTTTTACTTCTTCCTCTCACATCTTCTTTCTCCTCTTGCTCCTGACACCGCTGTGCCCCTTCGAACTCGATGCCCTTAAGTCCAGCAGCAGACAGCGACCCCAACGCCGCCATCGGAGCCCGTTGAACACGCCGTGGCCACAGCCGCAACGTTCGAATCTTCCAAGTCTCTTCCTGCAGATCTGTAAGTGCACATTTCTTCTCTGTACTCTTGCCACCATTGTTCTTCATTAGTTCTTTGTTTAGATCGTCGGCGTTCTTAGCATAATGCAACTGTAGATCTAGTTCTTGTATGAACCTTCACATGTAGACGTGATATTGCCTCCGCAGTATATTTAGTACCTTTTTTGAATCCCTTGTGTAGTAGAAATAAATCCCACTTGGTAGTACCCTCACGACCATCAGCATAGCTAGGTCTTTTATTTTTCTTTTATAACTATTTTGTAGATGTTAAACTGCAATTGAATTTGAACAGTAACACTTTGTGACACCTTGACCCGGTTCTGGTCCTTAGAACTTGTCAAAATTGCAAAACTGTACTTATTCCGCCGATGCCGGCTTAAACTGTTGCCGGCTTGTCATTTCATTGTAATCTGTAGATGTTTGTGAATGGTAGAACCTTGCTTACCTTGATAATCACAACCCGGCAATTTTGTCGGCTTACAATTTAGTTCATAATCGCCATCACCCGGAATGCTTCATGACTTACCGGCTTATACTGGTTCTGCATACTTTGTAGTTGAACCTTCACTGTAACTGGAACAATGGCTCCTAAAATCAACAAGGCAGTCAACTGGACCAAATCAAACATGTCTGAACTTAGATTGCAAAGCCTAGTGGACTCCGGGTAGCTGCCAGCCCAAGAGGAAATAGAATGGCGTGCACCCGAAGAAGAAATCCATCCTCAGCCGGGTGAAAACGAGATCGTCATATTTGGCGACCATCTGGACAGGGGCTTCCGTCCTGCGGGTTCAAAAAAAAATTCGTGACGTGCTTCACCACTTTACCATTAGGCTTCAAGATCTCGGCCCCAACTCCATTCTGAACTTGAGTCAGTTTCAAGTGTTTTGTGAAGTGTGCCTTCAGATTGAGCCGTCCGTCAGCTTCTTCCAAGAATTTTTCTATCTCAACCATCAAACAGAATACAAAGGAGGACCAAGCATAGAACTTGGTGGGGTTACTATCCAAAGGAGGAAAACCTCAGCCTTTCCTGAAGTAAAACTGGCGAGTCATCCGAAAGGGTGGCACAATACCTGGTTTTACTGCAAAGATACTTCTCCAGCACAGCAACATCAGTTGCCAAGCTATCGGCTGGACCGGCTTAACGCTTCAACCATATTTCCAGGCTTCGCCTCCAAAGCAGAGAGGGAAGCATTGCAGCCTTTGTATTCAAGAATAAACACCTTAATAGCTCATGGCCTCACTGGAGTTGATCTGACCCGATGCTGGATGAGCTGGCGGATCCAACCCCTCAGCCCGAGGAACCGGCTCATGCACACCTATACAGGTGAACCGGAAGATGCACTGCGTTTAGCCGGGTCAATCTATCAGCCACCAAACTTTCAAAATCTACCAAGAAATTGCTTGGCGAGACTCGGGATGCCATTGATCTTGTAGGGCTAGCTCCCTTCTACACAGGCAACCCGGCACCTGCAGTGAGTCGCCTTTGTAACTTCCATTTGTTCTGCTTATAATTTTGTTTTGTTGCTTTATTCAATATACCAGCTTGTCTTTTACCCAGGAACACTCTGAATGGTGGCAAACTGAACCTCAAAATCCTACTCCGCCCAAGGACGAAGACCAAGAAGACGAAGAAATTGAGGTAGAAGATCTTGACTCTCTCGGTCGCCATTTTAATGAACTTGCTGACGCCACCACATCGCAGGAAAATGCTAAGACTAGCCGAGCCGGCGAGATGGAGGTAAACCCCTCTTCTTCCGACTTAGAACCAGTTGTCCCGAAGAAAACGAGACGAGCGATCCGAAAGGTACCATTTTCACATCCAGATGCTCACTTAGACCCACAATTTCTTTTGAAGAAAACTCAGCATGCTGGCACCTCAAAGCGGAAGACTCGGAGCAATTCTGGAGAGTTAAGTGGCGGACTACCAAACGAGCCGGCATCACGAAGGGCACGAACTGAAGTGCCACACAGCCCAACTCCTTCACTTCCACAAGCCGGCAAATTCAAAGAACCGCTCCATCCTTCTGACCCAGATTACCAAATGACGTCACCATCATCTGACGAATCCTGTGCAACTCAAGTGCCGACTTTCAATATTAACCATGGGTAAGTATTTACAAATCATCTACTCTCTTTTTTGCATCGTCTTTCTTTTATTAACTCCTTCTATGTTATTCCAGAGCTAGAGCTTTTATCAAGAAAAAAGTTGATGAAACAAGTGCTGCTGCGCCAGAGACTGAAGACCCTCCTCAGGATCCTTCAATGGTCAACCCGGAGACCCAAAACGAGCCGGCTGTCAATATTGAGCCGGCTAGTGAGACTGGGCTGGCTGGCGAGGATGAGTCAGCTCACCAAGATAACCAAATGAGCCCTGCCCGTGCCTCCACTCCTATAGTGGAGGAGAGAGAGAATCCAACTAGCGAACCGCCTCTGGAGACGACTTATGCTGATATGATGATTACTGGAGAGAAACATAGCACTCCAGAAACATCAAATGTTTTGGCAAAAATCCCAGCCAAAGATGAGTCGCCAATGAAGGAGAAAGGAAAAACCAAGCTTCAATTCCAATCTCTGGAGGATCTTGATATGAACTCCCTTCACCAAGGGTACTTGACCCGGCTGTCTGAGAGCCGGGATACTGAAATCGCCATGGTCAATAATCTAAAGCGAAAATATGAGGTATGTCTTACTATTTGTTCTTCCCTGTGTATATATATGTAGCCTCCAAGTCTTAAGTAGAGAAAATATTGATATGCTTAAGACTTGCTTGAATCAAGATTTTTGATAAAAATCCGGGTTAATACCCTTGATCCGCCCTTGACATAACCACCGTAGTTGTACTCAGATGTAGCCCCCAAGGGCTGGGTCATTATGTAGTAATGAACTGGGACTTCTATAAATCTGCACATATGAAATTGAGCAATGAGTAGCCCCCAAGGGCCGGCTTATCATCATGTGATGAGCCGGGTCTTGTAGTAGATTTGTTGCGTAAAATGATAATGCATTAGACCCCAAGTGCCATGTTGAATGCCTGCAACTGCATGGGACTTTGATATAATATAATAGCTCGGGACTACCAATGATTTATCTGACTGAAGCTGATTTGCAGGATATGTTGAACCAGGTCGAGTCACAGGCGGTCGGCTTGCAGAAAAAATCTGAAGGCGGAGAAGAAGCTGCGGGAAAAGGCAGAAAGCCTATCTTCAGATTTTCACAAGTCCTTGCTTATTGTGACAGATACTCTAGAGAAGACCAAGACTGCCTTCGAAGAGGAGAAGGCGCTTTATTGAAGCGTGCTGAAGAGGCCAAGTCAAAGCTCGAGCTGGAAACTTAAGAACTGGCAACTTTGAAGGGCCACATAAAGGACATGTGTAATGCCATCTTTGGTAAGCATAAAAATTTGCAAGTCGCCAAATTTTGCCGGCTTAATATATTAACCGTATTACTGATATTTTCTTATATGTATTGACAGGCAAAAGAAATCATAACTTGGTTGAACTTCCCCTCGTGAAACTGAAGGCTGTCTACAAGTTCCTGGAGCAGTTATATGTTGGTGGTGCTTATTGCATTATGGCCGTCAAGAACACAAAGGCGCCACCACACTATATCATGGACATGCTGAAGGAGCTTTCCACTGTTCCACAGTGGATCCAGGAGTTGAAGAACTCGGCAAGCCGCCAAGGGGCAATGTACGCACTGGCCCACGTAAAAGCTTATCTCCCGGAGATGGAGCCAGCTCTACTAGCCGACGGGTTCCCAGAATTCAACGCAGATAACACTCCATTCACAAATCAAGACTATCTGTGTTGTGTAAAGGAGACCCGGGTGGCAGCGACCAAGATTGCGGAAGAGCTAGACTTGGCGAAATTTCAAGCCGGCTATTCAGAAGCCGGAAAACGCATGAGCCAGCGTGAACCGAAGCCTGTCGAGCTTATTCCTCCTCGTCGTAAGCAAAACTTTGCTCCTGATGTCAACCCTTCAATTGTGATGAAAGAAGACTCGGTTTTTGAAGCTTTGTGTTCCATACAGTGGGTGGCAGACGACCCCTAGACAGGAGCAGAAGACGCGGCCCCGAAAACATCAGAAGAGCCGACACAAGCTGACCCGTCTACGACTGGCGCCGGAGAAGGGCGAAAAAACACCAACCCGGAGAGCTCCACCGCCGGCTTACCATGATGATCTTGCCAAGTGTCGAAAAACTGATTGAAAAATGGCCCAAATGCGGCTTGTAATAGCTGGTAGAAAAACTCTAATCTGTCAATGCCTTCATGCATTGAATGCTTATGAACTGTTGAGCCGATGCTAAATATATGCTGATCATGCTTGCATTGCTCAACCCGGCAAATTGTATTTGATGTCTTTTGATTGAAATCCTGGGCTGTGTTTTGGAAAACAACCCGGCAAATATATGCATGAGAAATCCATAAGTAATGTGGTATACTGCAGAACATAATTTGGATTTCTCTAAACCTGGTCAAATTTGTGACCCAACATCATCTGTAACCCGGGATTATTTATAACCCGGTGTTTATATATAAACTAAAACTTGCAAACAAAGACGCACACAGATATATATAAAAGAAATAACATGACAGAAAAAGACGTGCAAAAATAGTAAGCCGGCTTTCGAGGCACGGCATAAAGACCGGCTTTCGAGGCTCGGGTCTGATTTGCTTTTGTGAAGCAGGCTTTTTGGCCTCTTTTGGTTTGTTCTAGCTCTCTGAAAGCCGGTTCTCACGTGACTTAACCAGTGTTTTAACTTTGATGAGTTCAGAGTCACCTTTATGATTGACTCATCAAGCGTTCAACCGGGTCACCTTTTGTGAGTAGCATCTTGCTAATAGACAGGTATAACCAAGTATATAATGACATATGCTGGGTTAAGAGGGATGTTAATAGCTAAACTTAATGAGTTGGAAGCCCCAAGTAACCAATGATCAAAAAATAAAGACTCAACACACAATTTCTGAGGCGAAACGACAAACTCTCTTATCCAGAGATGCCGGCTTTATTTCATTGATTATAATATTATTACTAGAAACAGAATAATATTACGTTACTCTGGCGCCCTATAACCCGAACCGGTACTGGATGAAAAAAAAAACACCCCCACCCTCCCGACCCATGCCGATCTCACCTTCTCCCTGCTCCCGGCGCCGGCCGCCCCCAACCTCCTCCCCGGCTCCCGGCGCCGCTCGCCCCCACCTCACCCCCGGCTACCGACGCCGCCCACCCCCCACCTTCCCCCGTCTCCCGGCGCCGCCAACCCCCCACCTTCTTCCCGGATCCCGGCGACGCCCTGCCCCCACCTCCTTCCATGCTCCCGGCGACGCCGCGCCCCCACCTCCTCCCTCGCTCCCGGCGCCGCCCGACCCCCAACGTCCCTGGATCCCAGCGTCACTCCACCACCACCTCCTACATCCCATAGCAGCGGCCGCCCCTGCCGCCTGTGCGCGCCCCGCCCCCGCATCTCCGTCCTCCTCCCGGCGCCGGCCGCGCGCCCCGCCCCCACGCCGACTGCCACGCGCGCGCCCGCCCCAAACCGTTGGCTCGTCGGCTTGCCAGGCCACCGCTGGCTTTGTTCTTCCACTGGCCACCGCTAGCTCGCCGGCCGTTCATCTTCTCCACCTACTGAAGGTCAACTTTTTGAAATAGCCACATGTGTACAACAACTACGGCAGATGACCTCTCTCCCATGCCGCTATCCTCTCTCTAGCTGATATGCTTTTGTATCTGTACTGTAGCTTGTTCAATTCTGCTTGTTTTTAGAGGAATAAAAGATGGTTCTTCACTGTCTTGCTCGTGTATGCCAATGAAGTGACACGGTTCAGCTGCTTGTGCGTTTGCAGTAATGATAATTCAGCCCTGTTTGCTTATGTATGTTACTGAACTTGTGCTCTCGCTAATTCTGAACTTATGTTCACTCTTATGTATTACAGTGGCCATGGATGCACCCAGCGAAGGACAACGATAGGCAAAAAAATGCTAGTGCAGTTGCTTGCCTCCTCTTCATATTTCATACCAGAAAACAACCTTCGCCCCTCTATTTTCTTCAGTAAGTTTTCATTAAAAGACCTGAGAATAGCAAGTAGAAGTTCGACCAAGGACCTACATCAGTTCAACCGCAAAAAGAGAACAAGTCCATGAGATGATCATATAATTAAGTTCAGAATTACTACATGGTCCATGTATTTAACAGCAAATCCATGAATTACTACATGAGAAGTACAAAAATTACTGCTGGTGAGAGTTCATTTAAATCACGACGTCTGAATCGGGGTCAACCCCTGCCACCACGCTCCTACACGGCTGGACACCATGCCTCCTCTCCCCCAGTGAGCACCCCCCCTCCTTTCCCCACCCCATGGCAAGCATTAGTTTGGTTAGAAATTATGTGCAATGAACCTGTCGATTGTTGTACCTGTGAGAGTTGAATTTTTGTTTTAAAAGTTTACCATTAGAACAATTTTGATGAACCGTGGGAGCTCAATTAGCTGAAAAAAAATCTTTTGCTTAGTACCTACATGATACCAAGTGGCACATTGTAAATTGTTCTGCCCTTTATTACATGCTTTTGCCCTATTGATGTTCATGTATCACTACCTGGACAGTTCAAATACAACTGCCTCCTGGTATTTTGGAGTTGAAAAATGACACTAGATTTTGATGATACAAGCTGTATTTGTGTACATAGTTTCTTATTCCCATTTCTATAAGTTCTAGTGATAAATTCCTATAAGTTTGCATTTTATTTTCCAGGTAGTTCAAGTGGTCATTGTTGTCTTTTATTTGAGATGTTCAAGTACATAACTACTAGACTTGATTCTTGTCAAAAAAATGTCTACAATATAATTTTCATCGAGAAAGTTCACACCCCGCCGACTCGAACGTTCACACGTTTGTTTCCATGAAATTCAGATATTGACGTCTCAGGATACATACAATGGCATCCCAAAATTATGTTGTGATTGATGGATTTTTGTAGCGTGATCGTGATGTTCTAGTCTGATGCAAAGAAGCATGAACAAAAATCCTCAAAATCTTCAATTTCTCGCTCTGTACATGTTTGAACAAAAATACTAAGATATTCTTGATGTAGTTCCTTCTCTATATTTCTTTTGCTCTGGTGCACTACTATATTTGCAGAAAAAAAAAGTTCTTTTGTCCGGAGAATTCAGTCTGGAATCGTGTAAAAAGGAGCATACATTGAACTAGCTTTTTATAGTTTGTCCCAATCTATTTAATTCGGCATCTGTAAAAAAGATGCCATGTCTACCTACTATTATTCTCATTTTAGTTCAGTTCAATTTCTAATTTTAGTTCAGTTAAATTTATAACTTATGTTCAGTACTAATCTTATTCAAGTTCTGTAGTTCAAAAATCAGTAATGCGGTTCTATGTAGAAAATATGGCTCTTCACGTTTCTCTAAAAAATCTTGAATTTCCGGTTAGTAGTTCACCTTTGCTAAATTCTGCAGTTCTGTAGATTACCATTGTTAAATTCTGCAGTCAACTGGTTTGTAGTTCATCTTTTCTAAATTCTTCAGTTCTCTGGTTAGAAAACTAGTGGCTCGCCTTGCGAAAAAACTCTAGCAGTCTACAATTTCTTTAATTTGTTTTAGAATAAAAGCCAATTTTTGTGGACATGAGCAGTATAAACATTTGCTATGGAGCAGTACACATATTTGATACCCTTGTGAACTAGTAAAAGTTCTTGTTTCTTTTGTATGTTCTTGTTATATTTGATACCCTTGTGAGCTGAAAAATGATAGCTAATACTTTTGTGAACTGGTAAAACTGAAAAATGACTAGTTTTGGTGTACAAACAAGACACGGAATCAATTAAACTATAGTAGTGCATTGTTTGTTTGTACTAGTACGAGTAGGCCTAATTTCTGTACCTCCATGTTTCTGTATTAAAGATAGCTGTATGAGTCAGATTTTGCTCTCTGCATCATCTTTTCATGTCCGTTCAGCAAGAAGGCTCGGGAGAAGTTCAAAGTCCAGACTAGTTCGTCGACGAGCTCTCCTCCTAAACGGTTGCCCACGAAGAAGAATTCATGTGTTGCGCAGTTCATGTGTAGCTACAGGGAGAGTTCCAAAAATCAGAGGTACTGTTCTTTTTTGTATTTTTCATACCAAAGCCCTTATTTCCGAACAAGATTTTGCGTCGAGGTGAAACCACTTGTTTGACCGCGACCTGGTGGCCTAGAGGGTGCCGACACGTGTATTAAATTGGTACCCTGCCGTGTAGAATTACCTGGTGGCTGTAGACTCCCGATGAAAATTTTGTTAACGTGTGTAGCGAGTTTCTTGGTGCGGTTAGCGATTTTGGGGGCGTGTGGGCCAGTTGCAACTTTCCACTATTGCGGGTCAAACCTGTTGTTTGCGGGACGGTGCATGTGCATGCATGTGGAGGTGGATATGGCGCTTGATGTGACCACCTGCATGCAACTATTCTTCGTGAATTCGCTCGATTGCAGCTTCGCAATTTTTGTGTGTGTATGGATCTGTGTATTGGGTGGCAAGTGATTCTCTTGACACGTTTATTAGTGCTTACGTGGGTATGCTGCCGCTTAATTTGGCATGTCCACGTTTCCATGATTTTCTCTTTCTCTCTCGAAGCCTCTGGTGGCCGCTCCACCGCCTTACATGCGTATATAATACCTCATGACCGTGTGCATCTCCACATCCGGGTTAGCGTCCACACCCTGGCCGTTCCACCTGAGACACGGACGCCATGAGCGAAGAGAAGCTAGCGTCCACACAGGCCGCCGGCGCCCACCGTCCCTGGTCGAGGTGATGCCGCACCGCCGCTCCGCGCGGGTCACAGAGTGCTCCGAGAGGTCGCTGCGCCGCTCCACCGGTCTATCCCATGTACGCCCCGCCCTCGATTTCGTCCGATCTGACGTTCCTTAGTTGCAGGGATTAAAAAAGATGCTGGACCGCGATTTGTTTAGCTGGGCTGCATGGTGGCGCTCGGCTACGGGCATATATACGGCGCCGACGAGAAGCTGCGCGGCGTGCGCCTGCCCTTCATCATGAACGCGACCGCCGCGATGTGCCACTCCCGGACTTCACCGGCGAGGTTCTTTCCGTTTCCTCCTCTTGAGTGCGTCTTCTCCTCTGCCTGGGCGTCGATCTGAGAGGCATAGCACCAGCAGGGCGTGCTGGAGGCGGGGCCGACGACTGGAGGCGGTGGATGCGGGCGTTTGGCGAGGTTCCGGCTGTGCATGCCGTGTCTCGGAGCTTCACGACCATGGCGATGGACGTCGCGGAGCATGCACGCCACTGCGACAGGAGCACGAGGCCATGCCGCCATGGAGGGGATGTGAACACGGCGGGTGTGTAGGTGTCTCGCAGCTCGACAGTCGGCGGTGGGCGTTTACAGAGCTCGACCGTGGTTGGTACGCTGCCAGGCGGAACTCGTGCCGCTACAGCGGCTGGTGTGTGCGCGCGGTGGCCATGAGAGCACGCGTGACCGTGAGGGACCGGTCACAGGCGTCTCCGTCGTCGTGTAGGCCAGCCGCGGTCTGCTGAACGCAATGAACTCGCCGGCGGGATCGGGCCTGAGAGCAGCGCCATGTAGATGGCCAGCGTGTCCAGGTTCTTGAGTCGGCCGAGCTCGCCGGGAGGGGGCCAGAGATGCTGGTCTCCGCGAGGCAAGCATGGTGAGGTTAGAGCAGTTGCCGATCTCTTGCCTGGGTTCGGCCACTCCGGTGAAAGATGTCGTCATGCACCCGGGAATCACGCCGCGCACACAGAAGGTGGGGCTAGCTAACGGAGACGACGTCGGGATCCAGAACATGTCCGCGGACAAGAGTCAGACCGCCGGAAACGAGGAGTAGCTATGAAATCCACAGCAGTGCGGCGGGCACGTGCTGCATGCTGTGGAGTCGCTTGGCTGGAGTAGCCGCGGCGGTTGCGCTCGCAATAGCTTTGTCCTTCTAATTTTTCTCATTTAGCCTGCCGATCCCTTCTTTCCTTAACGCTTTCCTTATCTACCCCCAATCATCCGCCCCCATTGCATGCTAGCCTTTACTCTCAGGAGAGAGTTCGGGCTATAAACGAGCACAGCCTATCAGTTTCATGCAAGTTAAAAGGTCTATCCTTTCCTTGGTATCTGGGTCCTTCCTTATGCGCAGAGTAACAAGAAACACAGCTTTGTCGCAGTGGTTTGGTTCCCAGGCAACTAATTGACTGCTTTACATGAAAAAAATTTACACTTTGCATGCAAAGTTTAAAATAGTAAAAAGGCTGTAACTAGGAACGTGTGAGAGGGGAGGTGAATGAATTAACATAATTAATAATGCTAACAGCGAGCTTTTCTCGGAGTTCAACACAAATCCATGGAGAAATTTGGGCGTGTGAATTGGCCTAAACTAATTCCATCCCTTGTATATAGTTTACCATTTATACCTTCTCTATTTCCCCAAGGAAATGTTTTCCCTCCCTTTTTATTACAATCCCTATTTCCCACTCTGTTTTCTTTTTTGTCGCATTTTTATGTTTTTGTCGAAGGGTAAATCTGTCCAATGGGAATGGGACACGTGAAAGTAGGGCATATGGCTGGGTACGATTTGTTGGGTGGGCTTAGCGGTTTTGCATGGCATGGAAAATATTCTTTTTGCATGGTTGTTGCATGTGATTTGACACGTGACCCGGTTGATTACTTTGATTGAATTCTTGGCAGTTTGCATGGGACGGCGGTGGTTAGGATTTGCATGCATGCGAGTTGTGTACGTTGTCTTCTGTTTTTTTCTCTCCAATCGTGATTTTCGTGGCCGGTTGCGTGGATAGGCCGTAGCAGATATTTTGGTGTATATACATGTGTTGGCTGTTAGAGGCACAGTTAGCCAAATTTATGATCAAAATCCAAAATCCAAATATATGGCAGTTCATTTGCGATATTGAACTGAGACTTGATCAACTGGACCAATTTTACATGCATCGTCTATGTATTCCCGCGGTTTGATATGCAGATATTGTAATGTTCTACGTACTAAAAAGTATACACGTAAAGGAGAGGTAACCAACCTGGATGCAATGGCCGGAAACAAGACGTCATCTTACAAAAATTGTTCATATGTGGTAGATACCTATTTCTCCTTTTTTGACCATACATAATAAGGTGTCGCAAGTAATAGCGTACCTATCCTCAAGGATTTACTTCGAAGAGTACAACTTGGTGAATCTAATTATATGTTGTAGCATTGAGTTTTTTTTTTTTACTATTTTGTAGAAAAAAAGGGTACTCCCTCTGTGAAGTACGAAATCTTGGCCATAAGAGGGAGCATAATGCAGGAATAGTACCAAATCTTGACCAGATAGGTGATATATGTATGTATAAAGAACTAGGAGTATTTCTTTTAGCTATTTGTAATGGAAGAAGTATGAAATCTTGGCTACATAGTTGAGATCTGCATTGAAGTATTTCTTTTTGCTAACTATAAATAGATTTTCCAACTTACTATTAGCTACTTTTCGACCATAAGTTGTTTGTTGTAGTATGTGAAATGGTCTTTGTCAGATGAAATGAATTGAACAGTGGTTTGGCGGAGGGTGCATGCTTTGTTGTTTGGTGCTGGCGGGTGCAAATATGATGATGGGTGTAGGGAAGAGCTGTTGGTAGTTATATTAATAATCTGACAAAGGTGTGTAAATTTTAGCCAAGGTTTTCTTCCGTACTTCCTATCCTTAGACAAAGAATGGTATGCAACAGATACATGCATTGTTCATCTTTGATTAGTTGGCAAGTTAGCGATTCAATATGATGTCAAGTAGTTCAAAAACAATTGGGTTTTTTCTTTCAAAAATTTCCATCAAATGCGCATTAAAGATTTTGTGGTGATCAAATAGTTGATTTTTTTTTACCATGTCATTGGTTGTACTTGGGATCAGATGTAAGTTTTAATTAGTTTTTTTTTTGTTATGGAATGTGAATGTTTATTAAATGTTAGCTATGGAAAGCACTGTTCTGGAGATCTTTACTTTTGACTGTATTGGAGTGTTTCTTTCAACTTGGTGGATGGTCCCTTACTATGTAGAGACCAAACTAAAAATTTATATAAAAGATACATATTTGCTTATCTAAATTTCCGTGACCAAAACAATTTGCTTTTGAGAGCCTCAAGTTATACAACAAATTTCATCCTAAGGTATCAACAGCGCGCATCTGCGACGACTTCTCTGATGTGGTGCCCCTCCGTATGTACCCACAACGTCCATTTACTGAAGATCGTATCATCAGTTACACGGGTGGACGCCCACCTATGGGACGACTGGAACATTTTGCAAAAGCGCTTTATCATTTCATTATTGGTACTAATCCCGCGGGGGGTTACACCAGGATGATTTGATTTCAAACTCCGATGTCACTTACGCTCCATCTTGCCACAGTAGAGCTATCTCATGTCGTCGGTTGCTGCCAGTTAGATCATGTTTGGACTGTTGTGGTATCTTGTGTGTCTTGCCACCGTAGGGATTCCCGTCGTATCAGTTTCTTTTCAGTAAACCATGTTCAGTGAGAATAAGAGAATCCTCTCCGGAATGTAGTACTCTCTCTTTTCCATTTTACCTGTACGTTATATTTAAGGTAGTTATGAATGAAAGCTTTTTCCCTTTATTTGCCTTCTGATATAAATGGTATGCATGCAAAATATTCCAATGCATACAATACGCCCGTCTCAACGGGCGCTGCGTGCCGCCGCGCAGGGTTCGCTAGTTGTTGTAATAAAGCATTCCTGCCAAGGTACCATTTTTTTTGTCACTCAAATTGAGAAAAATATGGTACCTTGGCAAGAATATTTTTCATTGTTGTAATAAAGCATTCCTGCCGACCAAAAAAATTTGGCGCGACGCCGGCCCTCACCCCGCGGTCTCCCTCCATCGTCGCACGTGTGCCTTCCTCAGTCCAACCCCATGGCATTCGGGTGGGCGAGTTCGTCGCGAGCAGCAGTCCATGGCTGTCGGCTTCAACTTTCCTCAATACAAGGCTTGTACTCTTCTCCCTCGTGAGCTCTCTCTCACTGTCCGTTGTTCATGTTTACTGCTGCTTCAATTTGCTTGTGATGCAAATGTCGCTGATGAACATACTTTGTGTAGAAAAAAGCTACAAAAAATCACTTTTTCTGGTTGCGAAAATTTCTGAACTTGCTCTGGTCTAGCAGTTCAGCAAGTATTGTATCATCAAACAACTCATCTATAGTATGCATATCAGTTCCATGTGCATCAAGTTCCATATTCCTATTCAAATTTGAAGAAGCATGTAGGGAAGAGTAGTTATGCTCCATTACATATATGATATATTTGTGAAGTGTTATCAGTTCCATGTGCATGTTTGATCAAGTTCAGATTTTATTTCGGGAATTTGTTACAAGGTAAAACATATAGGGGTCAAGTTTATAGATACATAAGTTCAGTGCATAGATGATGGTTCAGTTCAAAAAATGAATGTTTGCCCCCAAAAAATAAGTTCAGAGATTGTTCAGTGCTTGATGCTCTTGATGTTCAGAGATGGTTCATGGATCGGCTCCCGCTAGCGTCGGAGACGCTGGCCGGTGGTGGATCTCGAGCACCCCCTCCGATCCCCTGCGCTCGGATGACCGTAAAAGCATTTTTACAAACTAGGAGGTTCATAGGACAAACTGTTGTTGTTTCTTCTATTTTGTCTCTCAAGTTACGAAAATTGAGAGAAAATTTAGAAACAAATTGATGCTTGTTGAGTCGCTCTTGATTTTCTGAACACTGAATGTTCGTGTGAAATGATTCTGGAGTTGAAAAAAAATACTATGGTTTTGATGATGCAAGGTGTAGCCGTGTACATTTTTTTTTTTTGAGGCAAGCCAAAAGCTATTCACAGCTTTAGGCAGGGTTACAGTCGGTCAGAGACAGATCAACTAATTGACTTGGGACACCGGCATCATCTGCAGCCACCATTCTTCCTTGCCCAAGCAGCCAGCGCGTGTGCTAGCTGATTGCCCTCTCGTTTGCTCGCCGACCAGGAGACAGATTCGAAGAGCCCCATCTGGTCTCTGATGTCTTGGACAATGTGATGGAGTTGTGATTTGTCTACTCCTTCCGCTTTCAGTCGATTCACCATGGACAGGCAGTCAGATTCAATGATTAGTTTGCCCTGGTACATGCTTGACAGTTCTCTTATCCCTAATTTGATTGCCTCAGCTTCTGCTTCTTCAGGACCCGCACTTGCCTTGATCTTACCACAAACTGACAAGACCACAGCTCCCCTGTGATCTCTAACTACCGATCCAAGACATGTCTCCTCGGATTCGCTGACGAATGACGCATCTGTATTTAGTTTCCAAATCCCTTCAGGAGGGGGGTTCCATTTGCAGATCGTCTTTGGAGTGTGGGTGAGAGCGCACATTTTCTCAGGGAACAGACTACCTTTCCCTCTGTCATCCGTCACTTCGCTCATCGACTGGTGGATCTCCTCATTGTACCTCTCCAAGAAATCAACCGATACAGATATTCTTGCTTTTCCTTCACCATGTACGCAGTCATCACGTAGGAACCAAGCTCTCCAAAACAGTAACATTAGCTTCTCCCTTGTGTCCTCATCGCACGTCGCTAAGAGGCATTGGAGCCAGTCTTTCCCCGTGTATCTGAATTCTTTCTCTGTAGGTAGAACCCAAACTCTTCTCATCTCACTCCGGAGGGCTTTAGCTTTGGTGCACGCCACCACTGCGTGGAACTCATCTTCGTCCTCCTGACCACAGATAGTGCATGTTGCAATCTCCCCCAAGGTGCGCCTGACTTTATTTTTGATGGTGGCCAGAGAGTTTGTTGCAATTCTCCAAGCATTAATCTTTATTTTCTGGGGAATTTTGGACTTCCAAATCAGGTCCTAGCTGCTCCTATTATTTGCTGAACCTGAAGAGCTCGAGGCCTGAGGCTTATCCCTCACTTTGATTTCCTCGGCCAATTTATACGCACTCCTTACAGAGAAAATACCTGTGTTTTCATGATGCCAAGCAATGCTATCCGTAGACCTTCTGGTGGGTAGCTTTATCTTACAGATCGCCTCTGCATCGTATGCAGGGAAGATTTGGTGAATGAGCTCAGAATTCCATTCATTGGCATCCGGTTTGATGAGCTGGTTCACCCACCGTAGGCGTGAGTTCCTTATAAAGGTGGCCGCCTTTAGTCCATTGAGCCTGGGAATCCAATTATCTCTCTGTATCCTGATTTTCCGTCCATCACCGATCCTCCAAATGACTCCTTCTTTCAGGAGTTCCAGCCCAAATTCAATTCCTCTCCATACCGGCGACGCGTCCGTCGCAAAGACTGTGTCTAGTAACTCCCCATTTGGGTAATATTTGGACTTAAGAACCCTAGCACACATTTTTTTCCTATTGATATAAGTTCAAGTGATAAATTGCCATAAGTTTGCATCTTATTTTTTAGGGAGTTCAAAGTGGTCATTGTTGACTTTGTTTAAGTTGTTCAAGTACAAAAATTTAAGTCTGTTCAACTATATAAACCATGCAGGTACGATGGTGACGACACCGTCGGTAAGGATGAGAAAAAAAATTAAAACAAAAAGAACTTCGAGTGATTATTTTTTGAGAAGTACAAACTCTCTAGTACCATAAGTTTGAGCATTATTGTGTAAAAGGTACAAATTATGAATGCCCGGAAGAAAAGAACACTTACCGATAGATAAGTCCAATACATCGTTCCAAAAAAAACCACAAAGATTTAAATGGTAAAAGTTCAAATCGCAAAACGAGAGAAGTCCAAAACATCGTTGCAAAAAAAATTGAGTTCAAAAAAAGAACACATGAAAAATTTTCTTTTTGAAAAAATATCATTCAGTTCAATGATATAAACCATGCAAATTCAGAGACTATGATCCCGTAAACCGTTGAAAAGTTACGAGGAAAACCATACCGAAAAAACAGAGTAAAATCTAGTCTGTGAAAACACGCTCAGTACAACCCATACAAACATCAGTTCAAGTACTCTTTTTTGGGAACCATTCAAAATTACTCTATGAAAAATACCTTAGTACAAACACACACATAGATCAGTACGAGTACTCTGTTTTTCGAACGGAAAAACATCACGATGGGTCTTACCGTATTCAAAATTACTCTTAAATGGTTGTGAATTTGAGAAAACGTTCAACATGACTAAGTTTCGCATTTTTGATAGCTTTCCAACGGTATATTATTTGCCCCATTTCGACATTTTTTTTAAATCGCGTTTGAAACCAACTTTCATCGTATTCGAATTTGAATTCAAATCGTAAGGAATTTAAAAAAACATTCTATACGCAAAAGTTGCGCATTTTCCATAGCTTTCCAACGCCGTATCATTTGCGTCAATCCGACAAACCGTTTGCAAAAAAACCACAAAAATACATTTCGCCCAGAATTTCACCGTTTTTCAAAGTACTTTTAAATCATATAGAATTTGAAAAAAATATTCTATATATGGAAGAAGCGGATTTTCACAAGCTTTCCAACGCCATCTCATTTTCTCAATTCCGACAAACCGTTTGAAAATAAAGTCCAAAATATGATTCGCGTTTTTGAATTTGAAAAAAACGGTTTTTTCAAAACTGCTCTTAAACCATGAGGTTTTTGCAAAAAAGTTCTATATGACTTGTAATCTAGATGTCAGGAGCTTTCCAACGATATATTACACGCCCCGTTCCGACAAAATAAATTCGCAAAAAAAATTTGAACCAAAGAAGACGACCAGTTCGGCGAAAATGAAAGCATCAGTACCTCTCTAAGTCGTCAGTTCAAGTAGAGTAACAGAATAATATTTTGTTACACACATGATGAAGGTATGTACAGAAGATACTGCCAAGTCTGTGACTTATGTATAATATGGCCGAAGATGTGCAATATTTCAGGGTCGGCTGCCCTCCTCCTCAGAGGTATGTGACTTATTTGCTTCACGTATGTCAACAAGGTAATATGATCCATTGTTGAGATTCTTGCTAATGACGAAGGGCCCTTCCCAAAGAGGCGAGAGCTTATGCATGCCTGTCTTGTATCAGACGGAGCACTAAGTCACCTTTCTGAAAGGTACGGCTTCAAACTCTACGGCTATGATAGCGATGTAGGTCTTGTTGATATATCGCAGATCTAGACGCGGCAAGTTCGCGTTCTTCTTCCAGAGCATCAAGAGCATCCTGGCCAGCTTGTTCATTATCAGCCTCCACATAAGCTGTAACTCTGGGAGAGTCATGACGAATATCACTTGGAAGCACTGCTTCCGCACCATAGACCAAGAAAAATGGCGTAGAGCCTGTCGACCTGTTGGGAGTAGTTCGTATGCTCCAAAGTACTGCAGGTAATTCCTCCTCCCAGCATCCAGGGGTGCGTTCCAGAGGCACCATGAGTCTGGGTTTAATTCCACGCAACAATTCCTGATTAGCTCACTCTGCTTGTCCATTGGACTGAGGATGTGCTACTGACGCCAAGTCAAGCTGGATATGTTATCGCTGACAAAACTGCTTCATAGCTTAGATTTGTACCATTATCAATGATGATGCTATGTGGATAACCGTAACGGTAAATCAACTTTTTCAGGAACTTGACAGTTGTAGCAGCATCGCAATGACTAACCGGCTCAGCTTCAACCCACTTGGTAAATTTGCCAACCGCAACCAGCAAGTGAGTATGCTTATTCTTGGATCGTTTGAAAGGTCCAACCATATCCAGCCCCTAGACTGCAAAAGGCCAAGTAATTGGGATCGTCCGCAATTCTTGAGCTGGCACATGTGCTTGACGAGCAAATTTCTGACAACCATCACACTTGCAAACAATTTCCTCGGCATCTACGTGAGCCGTAAGCCAGTAAAAGCCGTGTCGAAAAGCCTTCGCGACCAGAGACCGGGAACCGGCGTGATGTCCACAATCGCCTGAATGTATCTCATTAAGGATCTCTCGGCCCTTCTCAGGAGAAACACAACGTTGAAAAACGCCTGTAACACTTCGTCTGTGCAACTCGCCATTGACTACGGTCATGGACTTAGACCTCCGAATGATCTGCCGAGCGATGATTTCCTCTGCCGGGAGCTCGCCACGTGTAAGATATGCTAGATAAGGTACTATCCAGTTTGGGGTAGCATGAATAGCAACCACCAATGCTGCTTCTGGGTCAGGAATAGCAATGTCCTCTTCAGTTGGCAATTTGACCGACGGGTTGTGCAGAACATCCAGGAAAACATTGGGTGGAACAGGCTTGCGCTGAGACCCCAAGCGAGACAGTGCATCTGCTGCCTCATTAAGCCGGCGATCAATATGATCAACTTGGTATCCCTTAAAGTGTCCAGCGATATTAGTGACAGCGTGCCTATAAGCCTCCATGAGAGGGTCCTTAAAATCCCAAGTGCCAGAGACCTGTTGAGCCACCAAATCTGAGTCGCCCAAACATCTGACCCGGCTTAAGTTCATCTCCTTAGCCATATGGAGACCATGAAGCACGGCCTCATATCCTGCTGCATTGTTAGTACAGGAAAACATAAGCCTCAAAACATAACAGAACCTATCACCTCGCGGGGAAGTTATCACAACTCCAGCCCCCGAGCCCTCCAATTGCCTAGAGCCATCAAAGTGTATTGTCCAGTATGTGGTATCCGGCTTTTCCTCCAGAGCCTGCAACTCGGTCCAGTCATTGATGAAGTCCACCAAAGCCTGAGATTTGATGGCAGTCTGTGGCACATATTTGAGATGATGCGGGCTAAGCTTAATGGCCCACTTGGCAACCCAGCCTGTCGCCTCCCTGTTCTGGATTATGTCCCCAAGAGGTGCAGAACTGACAACAGTAATTGGGTGCTCATGAAAATAATGCTTCAATTTGCGACTCGCCATGAACACACCATAAACCAACTTCTGCCAATGCGGGTACCATTGCTTGGACTCTGTTAGAACCTCGCTGACATAGTACACCGGTCGCTGGAGTGGGTATTCCTTACCTTCTTCTTTGCGCTCGACAACGACGGCGATGCTGACAGCCCTGTTGTTAGCAGCGATATATAATAACATCGGCTCCTTGTCCTGGGGAGCAGCAAGAATTGGCGGCTCAGATAACTGCTTTTTGAGGGACTCAAAAGCTTTGTCAGCAGCATCATTCCAGACAAAGTTGTCTGTTTTCTTCAGAAGCTGGTACAGAGGAATCGCCTTCTCACCAAGCCGGCTCAAGGCCGCAACACAACCTGTCAATTTCTGGACAACATTGATGTTGGTCGTCTTCTTCAGAGTTGTGATAGCTTTAATTTTTCCCGACGTTCAGAGACAAGGAAACCAAGCAACTTCCCAGCTGGAACACCGAAGACACACTTTGCCGGGTTGAGTTTTATCTGGTAAACTCGCAGGTTATCAAATGTTTCCTTCAAATCATCCAACAAAGTTTCCTTCTTCCGGGACTTGACCACGATATCATCCACGTAGGCATGAACGTTACGCCCGATCTGCTTGTGAAAACAGTTTTGGACACAGCGCTGATAAGTCGCCTATGCACACTTCAGACCAAACGGCATTGCCGTATAACAAAAGGCTCCGAAGGGTGTGATAAAAGCTGTCTTTTCTTGGTCTTCTTCCTTCATCTTGATTTGATGATAACCAAAGTAAGCATCCAGAAAACACAAACACACGCAACCAGCCGTAGCATCAATGATCTGGTCAATACGGGGCAAAGCAAAAGGATCACTTGGACAAGCTTTGTTTAGGTCAGTGTAATCAACACACATCCGTCAAGTCCCGTTTTCTTCAGAACAAGCACTGGGTTAGCCAACCACTCAGGATGAAGTACTTCCACAATGAATCCGGCAGCTAGGAGCTGGGCCACTTCTTCACCAATGGCTTTGCGTCTTTCCTCGTTAAAACGACGGAGATATTGCCGTACAGGCTTAAACTTGGGATCAACATTAAGGGAGTGCTCAGCGAGTTCTCTCGGTACACCAGGCATGTCAGAAGGTTTCCATGCAAAAATGTCCCGATTCTCACGGATGAACTCGATGAGCGCGCTTTCCTATTTGGGATCCATATTCGCCCCAATGGTGAACTGCTCAGAAGAATTACCTGGGGTAAAATCAACTTGCTTGGTGTCTCTTGCTGACTTGAACTTGAGCAAAGGATCAGACTCCGTGGTCCGTTTCTTCAGAGAAGTCATATCAGCCGGGTCAACATTGGCCCTATAGAATTTCAATTCTTCGGCCGCACAAGCCGTCTCAGCATAAGCCACATCTCCCTCCTCACACTCGAGGGCAATTTTCCTATTACCATTGACAATGATAGTGCCCCCTGGTCCAGGCATCTTCAACTTCATATAAACATAACATGGACGTGCCATGAACCGCGCATAAGCCGACCTCCCGAAGAGAGCATGATATGGACTCTTAAGCTTGACCACCTCAAACGACAAGAACTCCGAACGATAGTTAAATTCAGTGCCAAAAGCAATTTCCAGAGAAATTCTGCCAATAGGGTAAGCCGACTTGCCAGGGACAATGCCATGAAAGACTGTAGTGGAAGGGGTGAGCTGTTTCTCTGACAAGTTCATCCGTCTGAAAGTATTATAATAGAGAATATTGATGCTGCTTCCTCCGTCCATGAGTACCTTAGTCAGGGTGTAACCTCCGACTTGCGGGGCAACCACCAAAGCAAGACCCCCTGGATTATCAATCCCTGGGGGTGATCTTCCCGACTCCAAGTCACTGGTTGCTCTGACCAGTTGAGGAAATAAGGGACTGCCGGCTCGACTGTATTGGCAGCTCGCCTCTAAAGCTTGCGGTCACGCTTACACGTACAAGTGGTGAAAACGTGATACTGTCCGTTATTCAACTGCTTAGGATTGCTCTGAAATCCGAACTGACCTCCTTGATTCTGATTTCCTTGGTTGTTGCGTTGATTGTTGCTTCCTCCATTACCAGCCCCTGAAACCCAGAATTTGGACCATTGTTACCCTGGAACCCGGAACCTGCATAGTGCCCCTGCGAGCCGGCTCCCTGGAAGCCGCCCCCGACATTGCCGGGTCCAGGATTGCCTGGATGTCCGCTGTTACTGCCACCATTGTGATGGTTCTGAAAGATTCGCTTTGAATATTCCTGCATGATAAAGCAGTTTTCCCACGAATGGTTGGCCGGCTTGCCATCAAAACTGTTTTTTGGACACGCACCCTTGAAAGCCTCCTCGTAACTACGAGGGCGATTACCAGAAAAGGGCTTCCTGGAGCCATTGTTCTGACGCTGATTTTTGGAACCAGTGTTGGTGTTGGCAACGAGGTCAGAGCCCCCCTCGTGATTCTTATGCTTGTGATTGTTATTGTTGTTTCCATTGCCATTATTTTGTTGTTGACCTTTGCCACTGTTTTTCTTGCCCTTGCCAGACTTCTCGTCATTAGAGGTTGGATCCTTTGTACTATCGGACTCGGCATACCGAGTTAAAACATCCATGAGATCACCCATGTCTTTGACCTTCCATTTGAGATGCCCCAACTTCTGAACCAAAGGCTGGAATTTGCAATTTCTTTTCAGGACAAGGACAGTCTGCTGAGCTGTGATGCTATCCGAAGAATGGATTATTTCTGCAACTCGGCGATACCAATGATGTACCGACTCATCATCATGCTAAACACAGTGCTCGAGATCAACGATTGTAGTCGGACGCTTGCAGGTCCCCTCGAAGTTCTTGATGAAGCGCTCCTTCAACTCTTGCCAGGTATTAATGGAATTTGCGGGCAGATTTTTCAACGAAGTGCGCGCTGGACCCTCCAACATTAGAGGTAAATATCGAGCACAGACAGCGTCACTAGCTTCCATCATATCCATAGCTAGCAAATAACTTTCGATCCACTCAACCGGTTCCAAATCGGTTGTATAATTAGGAACTGTTGGGGAACGGAGCATGAATTTCAAAAAAATTCCTACGCTCACGCAAGATCTATCCATGGAGATGCATCGCTACGAGAGGGGAGAGTGTGTCTACGTACCCTCGTAGACCGTTAGCGGAAGCGTCTCACAACGCGGTTGATGTAGTCGAACAATCCTTCGAGCTCCACCGATCGAGTACCGAACGTACGGCACCTCCGAGTTCTACACACGTGCAGCTCGGTGACGTTCCTCGCCTTCTTGATCCAGCAAGACGTCGAGGTAGTAGATGAGTTCCGTCAGCACGACGGCGTGGCGACGGTGACGGTGAAGTGATTCCGGCAGGGCTTCGCCTAAGCTCTCCGAAAATATGACCGGGGTGGTAAACTGTGGAGGGGGGCACCGCACACGGCTAAGAGAACAATTGTCGTGCCTTTGGGGTGCCCCCTGCCCCCGTATATAAAGGATGAGAGGGAGGAGGCCGCCCCCCTAGGGGTGCGCCAAGTGTGGGGAGTCCTACTAGGACTCCTTAGTCCTAGTAGGATTCCACCTCCCATACGGAGTAGGAAAGGGGGAAGGGAGAGGGAAAGGAAAGAGGGGGCTGCGCCCCCTCCCCTAGTCCAATTCGGTTTGGGCAAGGGGGGGCGCACGCCTCCTCACGTGGCCTGCCTCTCCTTTTCCCGTATGGCCCAATAAGGCCCATTACTTCTCCCGGTGAATTCCCGTAACTCCCCGGTACTCCGAAAAATACCCGAATCACTCGGAACCTTTACGACGTCCGAATATAGCCTTCCAATATATGAATCTTTACCTCTCGACCATTTCAAGACTCCTCGTCATGTCCGTGATCTCATCCGGGACTCCGAACAAACTTCGGCCACCAATCACATAACTCATATAATACTAAATCGTCATCGAACCTTAAGTGTGCGGACCCTACGGGTTCGGGAATGATGTAGACATGACCGAGACGACTCTCCGGTCAATAACCAACAGCGGGACCTGGATGCTCATATTGGTTCCTACACATTCCACGAAGATCTTTATCGGTGAACCTCATATGTCAACATACGTTGTTCCCTTTGTCCGGCGGTATGTTACTTGCCCGAGATTCGATCGTCGGTATCCAATACCTAGTTCAATCTCGTTACCGGAAAGTCTCTTTACTCGTTCCGTAATACATCATCTTGCAACTAACTCTTTAGTCACGGTGCTTGCAAGGCTTCTGTGATGCTGTATTACCGAGAGGGCCCAGAGATACCTCTCCGATAGTCGGAGTGACAAATCCCAATCTTGATCCATGCCAACTCAACAAACACTTTCGGAGATACCTGTAGTGCACCTTTGTAATCACCCAGTTACGTTGTGACGTTTGATACACCCAAAGTATTCCTACGGTATCCGGGAGTTGCATGATCTCATGGTCAAAGGAACGTGTATTTGACATAGTCAAAGCAATAGCATTAAACTAAACGATCATATGCTATGCTGACGGTTGGGTCAAGTCCATCACATCATTCTCCTAATGATGTGATCCCGTTATCAAATGACAACTCATGTCCATGGTCAGGAAACCTTGACTATCTTTTGATCAACGAGCTAGTCTAGTAGAGGCATACTAGGGACATAGTATTTGTCTATTATCCACACATGTATTTAGTTTCCGGTCAATACAATTCTAGCATGAATAATAAACCATTATCATGAACGGAGAAATATGATAATAATAAATACTTTATTAATTGCCTCTAGGGCATATTTCCAACAGTCTCCCACTTGCACTAGAGTCAATAATCTAGTTTACATCTCCATGTAATTAACATCCAATCAGTTCTAGGGCTGATCATGTTTTGCTTGTGAGAGAGGTTTTAGTCAACGGGTCTGCAATATTCAGATCCGTGTGTTCTTGGCAAATCTCTATGTCATATGTAGATGCTGCTACCACACTCTGCTTGGAGCTACTCCAAAAACGACTGTCCCACTTTACGTATCCGGTCTGAGACTCATAGTCTTCCGGATCGGTGTTTAAAGCTTGCATCGACGTAACCCTTTACGACGAACTCTTTATCACCTCTATTCCCGAGAAATTCTTCCTTAGTCCTTTTCAGGTACTTCAGGATATTCTTGACCGCTGTCCAGTGATCTACTCCTGGATCACTTTGGTACCTTCCCACCAAGCTAATAGCGAGGCATACATCAGGTCTAGTACACAGCATGGCATACAAAATAGAGCCTATGGCTGAGGCATAGGGGATGACACTCATCTTCTCTTTGTCTTCTTCCGTGGTCGGGCTTTGAGTCTTACTCAATCTCACACCTTGCAATACAGGCAAGAACCCTTTCTTTGACTGATCCATTTTGAACTTCTTTAAAATCTTGTCAAGGTATGTGCTTCGTGAAAGTCCTATGAGGCGTCTCAATCTATCTCTATAGATTTTGATGCCTAACATGTAAAACAACCTTTACCTAGATTTTCAAGTCTTACTCCACTTCACACCAGGCAAGAACTCATTTCTTTGACTTGATCCTATTTTGAACTTCTTCAAAAAACTCATCAAGATGTGTGAACTTTTATCAGGCGTTTTGATCTATCTCCATAGATCTCGATGCCCAATCTGTGGATAACTCAAAAACAGGTTTTTATTGAAAAACTCCTTTCAATTCTTTATGCTTTCCAGAAATTCTACATCATTTCCAATCAACAATATGTCATCCACATATACTATTAGAAATGCTATAGAGCTCCCACTCACTTTCTTGTAAATACAAGTTTCTCCATAAACTTGTATAAACCCAAACGCCTTGATCACTTCATCAAAGCGAGTATTCCAGCTCCGAGATGCTTGCACCAGTCCATAGATGGATCGCTGGAGCTTGCATATTTTGTTAGCGCCTTTAGGATCGACAAAACCTTCCGGCTGTATCATATACAATTCTTCCTTAAGGAATCCGTAAAGGAATGCCGTTTTGACGTCCATTTGCCAGATAATCATAAAACGCGGCAATTGCTAACATAATTCTGACAGACTTTAGCATCGCTACGAGTGAGAAAGTCTCATCGTAGTCAACTCCTTGAACTTGGTGATAACCTTTAGCAACAAGTCGAGCTTTATAGACGGTGATATTACCATCAGCATCCGTCTTCTTCTTAAAGATCCATTTATTTTCAATAGCTCGCCGTTCATCGGGCAAGTCTACCAAAGTCCACACTTTGTTCTCATACATGGATCCAATCTCGGATTTCATGGCCTCAAGCCATTTGTCGGAATCCGGGCTTGCCATCGCTTCTTCATAGTTCGAAGGTTCATCGTTGTCTAGCAACATGACCTCCAAGACTGGATTTTCGTACCACTCTGGTGCGGAACGTGTCCTGGTTGACCTTCGAAGTTCAGTAACAACTTGATCCGAAGTTTCATGATCATCATCATTAACTTCTTCTCTGGTCTGTGTCGATGTCACAGAAATTTCTTTCTGTGGCGTACTACTATCCAGAGGAGGTACAATTACCTCATCAAGTTCTACTTTCCTCCCACTCACTTCTTTCGAGAGAAACTCCTTCTCTAGAAAGGATCCATTCTTTAGCAACGAAAACTTTGCCTTCGGATCCGTGGTAGAAGGTGTACCCAACGGTCTCTTTTTGGGTATCCTATGAAGACGCACTTATCCGCTTTGGGTTCGAGCTTATCTGGCTGAAGCCTTTTGACATAAGCATCGCATCCCCAAACTTTCAGAAACGACATCTTAGGTTTCTTGCAAACCACAGTTCATACGGTGTCATCTCAACGAATTTAGACGGTGCCCTTGTTTAAAGTGAATGCAGCTGTCTCTAATGCATAACCCCAAAATGATAGTGGCAAATCGGTAAGAGACATCATAGAATGCACCATATCCAATAGAGTACGATTACGACGTTCGGACACACCATTACGCTGTGGTGTTCCAGGTGGCGTGAGCTGTGAAACGATTCCACATTGTCTTAAGTGATTGCCAAACTCGTAACTCAAATATTCTCCTCCACGATCAGATCGTAAGAACTTTATTTTCTTGTTACGATGGTTCTCTACTTCACTCTGAAATTCTTTGAACTTTTCAAATGTTTCAGATTTATGCTTCATCAAGTAGACATAGCCATATCTACTCAAATCATTTGTGAACGTGAGAACATAACGATATCCACCGCGCGCCTCAACACTCATCGGACCGCATACATCGGTATGTATTATTTCCAATAAGTTGGTTGCTCGCTCCATTGTTCCGGAGAACGGAGTTTTAGTCATTTTGCCAATAAGGCACGGTTCACATGTCTCAAATGATTCATAATCAAGAGATTCCAAAAACCCATCTGCATGGAGTTTCTTCATGTGTTTAACACTGATATGACCTAAGCGGCAGTGCCACAAATATGTGGTACTATCATTATCTTTTGGCATTCGTGTTATGAACATATGTATTACTACGATCAAGATTCAATAAACCTTTCATTTTAAGTGCATGATCATCAATGATATTATCCAAATAAATAGAATAACAATTATTCTCTGAAATTGAATAACCGTCTTGCAATAAACACTATCAGATATAATGTTCATGCTTAACGCAAGCACCAAATAACAATTATTTAGGTTCATCACTAATCCTGAAGGTAGAGAGAGCGTGGCGATGGTGATCACATCAACCTTGGAGACACTTCCAATGCACATCGTCACCTCGTTCTTAGCTAGCCCTTGTTCATTCCGAAGCTCCATGTTTCAAGTTGTAAGCAACTGAACAAGTATCAAATACCCAGGTGCTCCTACGAGTACTAGTAAGGTACATATCAATAACATGTATATCAAATATCTTTGTTGACATTGCCAGTCTTATTATCTGCCAGTTACTTTGGGGAAGTTCCGCTCCCTGTGACATTTCCCTTTGCAATGGGAGCACTAAGTCTCGGGTTTGGTTCAGCCTTGGGTTTCTTCGCGTGAGCGGCAACTGTTTTACCGTTCTTCTTGAAGTTCCCTTTTCTTTCCCTTGCCCTTCTTGAAACTAGTGGTCTTATTAACCATCAACACTTGATGCTCCCTTTTTGATTTCTACATCCGTAGCTTGTAGCATCGCGAATAGCTTAAGGATCTTCTATCCCTTGCATGTTTATAGTTCATCACGAAGATCCAGTAGCTTAGTGATAGTGACTAGAGAACTCTATCAATCACCACTTTATTCGGAAGTCTAACTCCCACTTGATTCAAGTGTTTGAAGTACTCAGACATTCTGAGTACATGCTCACTAACGGAGCTGTTCTCCTCCATCTTGTAGCTATAGAACTTGTCGAAGGTGTCATACCTCTCGACCCGGGTGTGAGCTTGAAAAACAAATTTTCAGCTCTTGGAACATCTCATATGCTCCGTGTTGCTCAAAACATATTTGGAGCTCGGGTTCTAAGCCGTAAAGTATGGCGCACTGAACTATCGAGTAGTCATCTTTTCTTGTCTGCCAGACGTTCATAACGTCCTCAGACGAAGCCGTAGGGGTATTTCACTGAGCGGTGCATTAAGGACATAAGCCTTCTGTGCAGCAGTGAGGACAATCCTCAGATCACGGACCTAGTCCGCATAGTTGCTTCCATCAACTTTCAACTTCGTTTTCTCTAGGAACATAATAAAAACAGGGGAACTACAGCGCGGTCTATTGATCTACAACATAAATTTGCTAAGACAAGTAAGACTATGTTCATGACAATTGAAGTTCAATTAATCAAATTACTTAAGAACTCCCACTTAGATTAACATCCCTCAAGTTGTCTAAGTGTAACATGATCCACATCAACTAAACCACGTCCGATCATCACGTGAGGTGGATTAGTTATCAATGGTGAACATCATTCATGTTGATCATATCTACTATATGACTCATGTTCGACCTTTCGGTCTCTTGTGTTCCAAGGCCATGTCTGTACATGCTAGGCTCGTCAAGTTTAACCCAAGTATTCTGCGTGTGTAAAACTGGCTTACACCCGTTGTATGCGAACGAAAGAATCCATCACACCCGATCATCATGTGGTGCTTAGAAGCGTCGAACCTTCGCAACGGTGCATACTAGGGGAGAACACTTATCTTGAAATTTAGTGAAGGGATCATCTTATAATGCTACCATCGTCCTAAGCAAAATAAGATGCATAAAAGGATTAACATCACATGCAATTCAATATATGTGACATGATATGGCCATCATCGTCTTGTGCTTTTGATCTCCATCAGCAAAGCACCGTCATGATCTCCATCGTCACCGGGTTGACACCTTGATCTCCATCGTAGCGTCGTGACATCTTGATCTCCATCGTAGCGTCGTGACACCTTGATCTCCATCGTAGCGTCGTGGTCGTCTCGCGGGCTATTGCTACTACTACTACTGCTAACTAATAGCGGTAAAGTAAAGCAATTACATAGCGTTGGCATTGCATACAATAAAGAGACAACCATAAGGCTCCTGCCGGTTGCCTGATAACTTACAAAACATGATCATCTCATACAACAACTTATATCACATCATGTCTTGACCATATCACATCACCAGCATACCCTGCAAAAACAAGTTAGACGTCATCTACTTTGTTGTTGCAAGTTTTACGTGGCTGCTACGGGTTTGCAAGAACCGTTCTTACCTACGCAAAACCACAACGTGGTGTAGTGATTGCTTTTTGATCTTCTAAAAGAACCCTCTTCATTGAAACCGATTCAACTAAAGTGAGAGAGACAGACACCCGCCAGTCACCTTTATGCAACGAGTGCACGTAGCGGTGAAACCTGTCTCGCGTAAGCGTACGCGTAATGTCGGTCCATGCCGCTTCATCTCACAATACTGCCGAATCAAGTAACAACTAGTAACGGCAAGCAATATGTATACACCCACGCCCACAACTCACTTGTGTTCTACTCGTGCAAATCACATCTACGCATAGACCTGGCTCGGATGCCACTGTTGGGGAACGGAGCATGAATTTCAAAAAAATTCCTACGCTCACGCAAGATCTATCCATGGAGATGCATCGCTACGAGAGGGGAGAGTGTGTCTACGTACCCTCGTAGACCGTTAGCGGAAGCGTCTCACAACGCGGTTGATGTAGTCGAACAATCCTTCGAGCTCCACCGATCGAGTACCGAACGTACGGCACCTCCGAGTTCTACACACGTGCAGCTCGGTGACGTTCCTCGCCTTCTTGATCCAGCAAGACGTCGAGGTAGTAGATGAGTTCCGTCAGCACGACGGCGTGGTGACGGTGACGGTGAAGTGATTCCGGCAGGGCTTCGCCTAAGCTCTCCGAAAATATGACCGGGGTGGTAAACTGTGGAGGGGGGCACCGCACACGGCTAAGAGAACAATTGTCGTGCCTTTGGGGTGCCCCCTGCCCCCGTATATAAAGGATGAGAGGGAGGAGGCCGGCCCCCTAGGGGTGCGCCAAGTGTGGGGAGTCCTACTAGGACTCCTTAGTCCTAGCAGGATTCCACCTCCCATACGGAGTAGGAAAGGGGGAAGGGAGAGGGAAAGGAAAGAGGGGGCTGCGCCCCCTCCCCTAGTCCAATTCGGTTTGGGCAAGGGGGGGCGCGCACCTCCTCACGTGGCCTGCCTCTCCTTTTCCCGTATGGCCCAATAAGGCCCATTACTTCTCCCGGTGAATTCCCGTAACTCCCCGGTACTCCGAAAAATACCCGAATCACTCGGAACCTTTCCGACGTCCGAATATAGCCTTCCAATATATGAATCTTTACCTCTCGACCATTTCGAGACTCCTCGTCATGTCCGTGATCTCATCTGGGACTCCGAACATACTTCGGCCACCAATCACATAACTCATATAATACTAAATCGTCATCGAACCTTAAGTGTGCGGACCCTACGGGTTCGGGAATGATGTAGACATGACCAAGACGACTCTCCGGTCAATAACCAACAGCGGGACCTGGATGCTCATATTGGTTCCTACACATTCCATGAAGATCTTTATCGGTGAACCTCATATGTCAACATACGTTGTTCCCTTTGTCCGGCGGTATGTTACCTGCCCGAGATTCGATCGTCGGTATCCAATACCTAGTTCAATCTCGTTACCGGCAAGTCTCTTTACTCGTTCCGTAATACATCATCTTGCAACTAACTCTTTAGTCACGGTGCTTGCAAGGCTTCTGTGATGCTGTATTACCGAGAGGGCCCAGAGATACCTCTCCGATAGTCGGAGTGACAAATCCCAATCTTGATCCATGCCAACTCAACAAACACTTTCGGAGATACCTGTAGTGCACCTATATAATCACCCAGTTACGTTGTGACGTTTGATACACCCAAAGTATTCCTACGGTATCCGGGAGTTGCATGATCTCATGGTCAGAGGAACGTGTATTTGACATAGTGAAAGCAATAGCATTAAACTGAACGATCATATGCTATGCTGACGGTTGGGTCAAGTCCATCACATCATTCTCCTAATGATGTGATCCCGTTATCAAATGACAACTCATGTCCATGGTCAGGAAACCTTGACCATCTTTTGATCAACGAGCTAGTCTAGTAGAGGCATACTAGGGACATAGTATTTGTCTATTATCCACACATGTATTTAGTTTCCGGTCAATACAATTCTAGCATGAATAATAAACCATTATCATGAACGGAGAAATATGATAATAATAAACACTTTATTAATTGCCTCTAGGGCATATTTCCAACAGGAACCTTACGAGGACCCTTGAAATCTGGGGGCATACGTGCGTCTCGTAACGCTGGGACTAAACATGGAGTTCCGATAGTCCGGCCTGTTATGCCACTGGAGCGGACAGCGGGCTGGGTTGAGGCAGGCGGAAGTTACACGATAGGCTGAACATATGTTGCACCTGTGTTTCCTGCCTCTAACCTCCGTAAAGCACGAGCAACATCAACAATCGCCTGCGCATCCGGGATTTTAGGCTGTGGCTGATTTAGAGGCGGCTGCTGAGTCCTGCGCTGCGCACTACTGGAAACTTCTGGTGACTCGGCATGTCGGCTCCTACTGTGGCTTGGATGTGGGGTAGAGTGAAGCCGGTGTTGACTATGAAAGTAGTTTGCTTGTTGTGTCACCGCTGTTTTCAGCATCTCAATAGCGTTCCTGGCCTCAATCTCAATCGGAATGTTCCCTTCAATTGGGATTGCTGCTAAGTTGTGAGTTGCCGCCAACACATTATCAACCGGGTTAGAATAATGCCTGACCGGTGTCTGGAAACGACGAGGCGACAACTGCTGAGCCGACAGCTATTGTTGCCGCTGAACCAGCGGCTGCTGCTGCTGCCGAACCGACGGCTGTTGCTGCTGAGCCGCGCTAGGGGGCACATTCTGAGTCAACTAGGGTATGACTGGAATTACGCCCGGGGATCCAGCACCGGCTCCCCGGTTTGCTGGAGTGAGCAAGTTGTGCGGTGAGCTGAACAGTTGGGTTGGCTCAATAGCCGCTGGGAGCCGGCTCTGGTGTCTCCTCCGATGTACCACCTCTGACTCGTTCTGACGAAAATTAAGATGTGTGGCCTCCGCCTCCAAGCGTTTTGTCTCGCTGAGGATATGGGCCTGGATTTCCGCCATACGTGTGTTTTCTGCATTGATATCCTCCTGGATTTTGGCTAACTGCTCACGACACTTCGCGATCTCCCCGTTGCGCGCTTCAGTGTTCTCAGTAGTTATCGGCTCCGCCAAAAGAGCTCCAAGAGTAGTCATCATCTCAGATAATGCCTGCGCCCCGGTCCTCTGAGAGCCAGCGGCCGCTGACCCGGCAGGATCCAGGTTCTGACCTGACGCGGGATCAGCCGGGTCACGGGGCTGATTCTGGTTTCCAGCCATGTAGACTGCAGCAAAACGAGTTAGCTCATAGGATTCAAGAAAAACTTCATCATCGGAATAACCTCCCAACTTGCCATCAAACAGGGGACAGATTGATTCGGTCTCTCCCACTGATGACTCGCTATTAGAGTAAACGAGCGTGTCATCACCAGATAGGGAATATTCTGACAGGGCCACCCCCTGGGTGAAGCCCACGAAAGCATGCCTCCGGCCGGCTCTCTGCGAGCCAGGTCTTGCGTGGCCGGGTCTGGTGCGACGAACCGACTCGACGTTGTCGGAGAGGATGTCCGGCTCGGGACCAGACTCGCCAATCACGCTGATGAAGACATGGATCTTGCCGAAGGGGACCCGGTACCCGTACTCAATTGAGTCGGCCTCGGGGCCCCAAGCAGAATCGTCGATGTAGAGCTTGCCACGGTGACTCTTGGTCATCTGACCGATCGCGTATCTCTCGATCCCTGAAGGAGCTCCCGCCAAGAACTCAACTCCACCGTGCGCTGGCCCCACGGTGGGCGCCAACTGTCGTGGTTTTGCCACGGCAGATGCCCTCGTGAAAGGACTTAGTCCTGAGGCCATCGTAGTTGCGTTGAAGCTTGAACGGGATTGAATGGAAAGAGAGCCACAGGTTTACCCAGGTTCGGCCCCTCACGGTGGAGGTAAAAGCCTACTCCTGCTTGATTGATATTGCTCTAGATCTCGATTATAAGGGTGCGGATTCGCTAACCTAGCTTTCGAGAGACTGCAACCTAACTTTTCGTCCTAGGATCTCCCCTTTATATAACAGGTGGAGTCCCTAGGTTTACAATAGATTCCGGGTCATAGTGACAACCCATATCATACTCTAACTCCTACTCATCTTGCTTCCCAAGTTAGGGAGATTCTTCTACATGGGCCTCCTCCATAAGTCGGCCCACTTGCTACCTTACAAGCCGGCCCGTGGCCGGGTCATCTTTATGGGCCTTCAGCTCTCTCTTTGTCGCGCCACCATGACCCGAAGAATTGTATGACCCATAGTGCCTTCAGGCCTTTGCCGGGTCACACCTTGAACTGGGTTATGGGCGCGGGGAATATCCCCAACACCGGTCGAGTGAAAAGCTTGCCGCCCGAGTAAAAATCTTGACGACGAAAAGCTTGCCGGCCAAATGGAAATTGTCAATTTTGGCCAATCCAACCAGAAGCTGAAGATAGACTCAAAATATTATCTAGATGACCTCGGATGGAAAAGTGTTCTACACGAAAGTTGTGCGTATCGTCGAAACAGTCAACTTTGCTTCTGGAGTCATCGTGATCCGAGGTAGTGTCTGGCCTACAGAGTCATGGCAAGGCACGAACAGCTCAGTCTGCCACCTGCCGAATCCGACCCACAGTTAAATATGAGCCCTAAAAGTCATCAAGACGTCCTTAGAAGGAGAAGTGGCTCGCGTCATGTTATGCAGCTCGTCGAGGCGAACAAGTTTGATGTTGGACTCGACTCCATCCGAGTTAGTATGCGATTTCTACAGCCCACGCAAGAAGCAGGACAGAAATATGGGACAGATCTGAGCCAAATCCGAGTTGGACTAGAACTAGGATTTTTTTAGGACGTGAATTGATGTAATTTTTTTGTAAGAAAAGACTAGATGAATTCTTTACTTGTACGGGAAGTCCAGCCGCCTCTTATATATGTAGGGGGTGACGGCCGATTGAACAACACACAATCGAACAAATCAATCTACTACTTTTTCGTGTTCATCTACTTTTTATCTCTCCCCTTGTATATTTCTTCTCGTTCTTTGTTCGTTCTTCTTCTTAGAGGGCAGCGATACACGAGGCCCTAGGGGCAACCAGGTCAACCTAGGGCAGCCCATAGCCGCCGCGCGTCCAGACGGGTTCCCTCCCGGGCGTGTCGGGTTTCGGGTCCTCAAAAGCACCTGCCGGATTGCTTGCGTACCGCGCTTCCGGACGGGTCTTCTTCGACGTGAGTTGCGGTGCATCACCCCCGGTGTCGAGGGTACACGGCGACGTATTCGTGTGCGAACAAGGACCACGAATAAAAATTTGCCATGACTGAATTTGCCATCCTTCCCATAGTAAAACTGCCACAGTGTAATTATTAAAATTCCCATGGTGTATTTAAGAAAAATACCCATGGTCTAATTAGTAAAATTTCCATGGTTTAAAAAATTAAAATTCTATAGTATTTACAAAAAAGAAATGGGCATGGAAAAATATATAAAAAAATGTTCTCTTGAAACACAAAATTTGCCATGGCAAAAGAAAAGGAAAATTTTGCCATGTCAATAAAGGTAAATTTGCAATGGCAAACTAAAATTTTAAAAATATCATGGTAAAATGAAAAGAAAATTGCCATGGGAATGAAACTAAAATTTGCCATGTATGTTAAAGTAAATTTGCCATGGAAATAAAGGTAAATTTGCCATGACAAAATAAAAAATAAAAAATTTGCCATGGCAAGAAAATTAAATATTTGCCATGACAATAAAAGTAAAATTGCCATGAAAAAGTTAATTTGCCATGGCAGATGTATATTAAATTTTGCCATGGTATTTTGACGAAAAATGACATGCTTTTATATAAGAAATTTTCCATGCATGTGAAATAACACAAAAAATTGATCAAATATTGCCATGGCAAATGCATATTCAAATTTGCCATGGTATTTTTATCAAAGATGTCATCTTTTGTGTAATAAAATTGCCGTGTATATGAAATAACACAATAAAATTATCAAATTTGCAATGGCAAATGCATATTCAAATTTGCCATGGTATTTTATCAAAATTGCCATGCTTAAAAAAAGAAAGTTGCCATGTATGTGAAATAACACAAAAAATTGATCAAAAATTGCCATGGCAAATGCATGTTCAAATTTGCCTTGGTATTCGTACCAAAAATGCCATCTCTTGTGTAATAAAATTGCCGTGTATGTGAAATAACAGAAAAATGATCAAAATTTTCATGGCAAATGCATATTCAAATTTGTCGTGATATTTTTTTTATCAAAATTTCCATGCTTTATAAAAATAAATTTGCCACGTATGTGAAAAAGTTTTATAATGGATTTACCATGTGACCATTAATGAATATTTCAAGTTATGGACAAAAAGCCTATAGAAAAAGGAAAAATGTTAAAAATATGCCCTGTGACAATAATGGAATTTGCCGTATGAACAAAAATGAATTGCCATGTTACAAAGACACTGAAAGAATAATTTACCATTGTACATGGCAAAACCTGTATGAAATCCTATGGAAATCACGACAAAAATGTCATGGGTGAGAGAAACTAAAGTAGAGCACAAATTTGCCATGGCAAAAATCGTCGCTAGTTTATGTTGCGTCATTATAGAAAAAATGCTTATTAACTTTGAGGTGACACAGATTCACAAAATGTTCTGTTTGGTATTTGTTCATATGTCATAACATTACTCATCTAGCTACATAAAAAATCAAAAAATATAATGCCGATACACCGATTGAATACTACACTTGCGTCTACTCGAAGAAATGATGCGATTGATATGGCATAAGACTGTAATGACAAAAATGTTTGTAAAACATGGCGAGAACGTATCAAAACTTTGCCATGTTTGAGGATTGGTGATAATAGAATCTGGGTACGTAAGGTTCATGTTTGTCGATATGCTTTACCAGCAACATTTTGCCATGAGCCTACTAACACAAATTGCTGGAAATTTGGGCCTCCAAAATTCTTACCTCCAAATAGGGTGACCCCTTGCGGCGTACTACAGGACGCAGGGAGGAGAGTCGAGGTTGAGCAACCGACAGCAGAGGCGACTGGAGAGAGGCGAGGTCGAACACCCAGCATCCAAGAAGACGAGGTCGACCAGTCCCCATAGCTCCGACGACGGATGGATGGGATGATAAGCAGCCGCATCGAGGGGGAACAAAAAAGCAACCCCTGCAGCGGCGGCCATGGATGACGGGGAGGAGGAGAAGCCGCATCCGAGGGGAGGGCAGCCGCCTCGACGGTAGTTCTGCAGCCTGCGGTGGCGACCACGGAACACGGCTCGGACGAGCAGCCGCATCGAGGGGTTCGAGCGGCCGGCGGCGGCGGCCTCGGATGGCGGTGAGGACAGTCAGCTCGGCAACGGCAGCCTCAGATGGCGTCGAGGACGGTCAGCTCAGCCTTGGCGATGGCGGCCTTGGATGGCGCAGATGGAGGCGGCCTCGACGGCCGCCACGGCCCTCGACTTCCGCCCACCACGACAGCTCGAGCCGGTCGGCGCGGACCCGGAACACACCGACCTGGTACTTCGCATCGGCGAGCATTGCGGCGAGCTGCGGCAGTCGGCCTCCGTCTCACTCTCTGGGCTGGTTGCGGTGTGGTGCGAGGAATCTAATAACTAGTAAATAAAAGAGTCTGGGCAACCCGGCCATACGAGGGCGCTGCGCTCGCGCTTTGATTTTTGGCCGCACGATCAATTTACTGCTCATGGTTTTACCTGTCAGCCGTTCATCTGCTTTTCACCCGCGCACTGACGATTTGCCTGTCTGACCATTGGGTCCGCGCTTGTGTGGGGGCGGTGTGCTGTGGCCAGGTTGCGCCCGCGTGGTGTGAGCGGTTGGCTTGTCCTGCCTCGGTTCCTGAGTGCCTGAACGAGGCGATTGGCTCGGCCTGCGCTGACCAAGCGGGGAGACGTGGGGTGGGTCCCGTGAGGTGAGAGGTGTGTTCTTGCTTGTTTACTCATCCTTGATCTACCCTGCATTCTTCGGTGGTTCCGGTTGTAGTTCGGTCCCATGATGCAGTGGCACTGGTCATCGGGGGATCAGGTGGGTGTCTCTTCCGTGGGATAAGGGCGGACTGGTGGTGAGTTCACGGACGCGGTGAAAAATCCTCAGCCGCTGCCTATCCTCACCTCTCCTTCCACCATCCACGCTCTCAGGATCCCGATCTAGATCGGGAAGGACGGACGCGACCACGCAGCAGCGGCGCCGGCGCGGGGTGCTAAAGAAGGAGAGGGTGAGCGGCAAGGGGCTGGCGAGGAAGACGACCCGAGGTGAGCCACCGCGCACTCCCATCTCTCCACCCCTTCTCTACTCAGGTTTCTCTCCGTCGCTAAGCTCGCGCCGCCGCCATGCCCCGTCCCTTCTCCCCTCTGTCCCTAATCACCAGTGCTTGGCAGGAGGAGCATGGGCCGAGGTGAGCCGCCTTCGATTTTACATGGCGCCCGACCTGGCCTCCATCTCGAGTGCTTGGACGCAACATCGATGTCTCGAAAGAAGAGGACAGTGGTGAGCAGCCCGAAACCCTAGGTAAGGTTATTACTTTCTCCATCTCCACTCAATGCCGTTGTTGAGCTGCCACGTTCTTCACCCTGATTTCCTGCTCTCCATCCTCCATCTTTTGTTTTTGGCGCAGGCTTCTCTGCTCCATACCCATGATCAAGCTGCCACGTACTCAACTCTATTTTTGTGTGTGCATTGCTTAGCTCGATGATATAATTTGGCGAGCAGATTTACGTACGCAAAGTATATCTCTTTGGTGGAAACACTTTGCAGCTTTGTTTCTCCCAAGTTTGTTCTGTTTCTGGGACGAAATCATCATTACCTTTGTCTGAAATTGAACAGGGCTGGACGTGGGGGACACTTCATTGTATGGCCATGATGACATCCACGGGCTGAATTTTTGGGCTAAGCACTGGGCAGATTGTTTGTCGTCAGAGTCATCTAATGGTACATCTATCGAATTTCCTTCTTCGTGAATCATATTATGCACAAAAAAAACTAATGCTAATGGTGGCTTTGGCATGGGTGCTGCCGTTGCCCTCTACTCGGCACAGTACTATTGCCTTGGGAAGATTTTCTAATGGGTTACCATACCCAATTACCCTGGACTTTGTCATTGGGTTTAGCGGCTGGCTTCCCTTCTCAGGGTCTGAATCCTTAATATTCTGGAAGAAAATTAATAGTGATTTACTGATGATATGTGTAGTATTTTTTAAGCTCATATACGAATGTCCTTGACGTCTTGTTCAGGACCCTGAAGACCAGGATGGAGAGCTCAGGGATGAGTGCTCGTAGGAGTGCCGCTCGCTTAAAAATCCTGTTCACAGCTTAAGATATGTGTATATGGATAGTGGTTAGATTGCTAAATTTAAACTCAGGCTTAAGAAGTTGTGGTACCTTGACTTATGTTTCTGATGCTACGTGCAATCAGGGGCAAAAACAATTCCATTTCAATTCAGTATCATAGCAATGCTACATCTGCCTACATATTCTAACCTGATTGCTCATAAATAGATATTGTTTTCTTTTTGTTGAAGACCTTCGTGATATTTAGGAATATGGCAAGAATTAATTTGGATTGTCGTCCAGGTCAGGTCGTACGTTAAATGGCGAAGAGGCCTCCCACAAGGTACTAGGTCCAGCTTCATAGCAATGCTACATATACCTACTGCCCACTCCACTTATTTTCATGTGATTGCTCATATATAGATATTGTTTTATTTTCGTTGAAGACCTTCGTACTGCAAACAAAGTTAGGACTGCATAGCCGAACATTCGGAAAGAGCAGCCTCCTACTTTCCCATTTCCCTGGTTCTGGATCCAAGGTCCGGATTAAGGTATGTGCAGTCTTGTTATCTCTTGTTGAGTTTCTTTCTCCTTTACTCCATCACTGCCAGTGCTAGATTTTGTTGAATGTTGGGGTAACACAAAATCCCACCTGGATATAATTTGTTGCTTTTTAGGATAAACATGTGCTCCAGGTGGATCGATGCAGATACCAATCATACATTCTTTTTTGCTCATGTGTTTTTCATGTCCCTGTCAAGCAGTTTGACAAATTATTTTATATCAATCTGAGGTAGTCAAGCCGGGTTTCTGTGATCCAAAAAGATCACGTGGCATTAGCTTCTATATACCTACAAAATTAAATGTGGAGAAGTTGATGAGTTTATTATTTGTTATAAATGAATTGACATCACTTTGGTATTGAACTCCCATTCTCTTTTCTCAGAGGCGTTGTAATGATATGAAGGAAAGCCTTTTTACTTGCAAGTTGATCGACTACACAACTTCTGGTCCTAAAGCCTTTCTTTAAAAGGGGGCTGGCCAGTAGAGGTCTAGGTTGTGCTTTCTTGTGATTGGGCTCTTCTTTTCTTAGAATGGTCGGATATCACCCATGTTCAGTTCATGGTTGGCTGCTTATATCCAAATAATTGTGTTAGTACACCGAAGTCTACATTGTTAGCAAAGTTTGTCGAATGTTTTTTTTTGTTCTATTAAGATCTATCTGCGCTCTACATTGTAACCCGCTAAAATGTAGTCATATATGCTCGGTAACCATATATGCTTTTGCCGGTGTCTAAAATGTAGTCTTTGGCTGATCCATTGGCTACATTGTAACCCTCTAAAATGTAGTCTTTGGCTGATCCATCCACTACATTATATGAGCCAATCCTCTGAACCCTAAACTATGGTACAACATGGACTCATCACAATTTTATCCCTCCTTGCAGTACTTCAACGTCCCATACACATTGATGAACCCCAAAAATTTCTAAACCCATCATGTTGAGCACATCGAGATCAGAACCACATGTGGAAGTGTAGGATAAGTGGGCTATAATAACCACTAATTGGACAAACTTTGTCCAGGCAGCAAAGATTAAGAAAGGAGACATCTGTGTCTTTGCTTTTGAAGGAAAAAAAGGCCCACTCTCAGCCATTGTCCATAACCTGTCATAAGGTCAGTCAATGATTACTTTCCTCGTGCCTTTTAAACACATTATAAAAAGCATTATCTCACACCAAACAATTTTGAACAGATCCATCTATCATAGCAGACAAAAGATCTATCATAGCAGACAAGAGAGCTCGACCACAAGGGAGGACAACAAGGCTATGTATGTAGTTTGCTTTATAGAACCAGTGTAAATAAGTTATCATGAACTGCCTTCGTAACTTTCTTTTGGTGTGGGTTGATGCTTTTGGTATATCATGGTACAATCGACTGGAATATGAACCATGCTATTATGGATATGCCTAAGGCAATTATGTATAAATATTGCATTCTATTTAAATCCACTACATATACCACATTATTAGTTTCAGCTCAGATGTGTATGAATTAGCCTGATAATTCTTTCTCCTTCCATTCTACATGTGTCATTTTGTTTCATTCATAGTTCCACACAATTAGAGCATGTGCCATATAACAATGCTTCTACATAGTTTTGTTCTAATTGATTCTAATGGTTCCAATAGTCGGTTTGAATTAGTTTCTTGCACTAGATCTATTTGCAGATAGCAGATTTCTGGGAAGAAGCTTAAATCCTCGGCTCATTTGACCATCCAAATGTGGTTTCATTTTATGGTGTTGTTCGTGGTGGTCCTGATGGAAGCTTATTAACAACTGTTGTTGAGTTTATGGTCAATGGATCTCTCAGACAATACTTGAGGAAAAAAGGCAGGTACTGCTTGTGTAATCAAAGAATAATCTGATTTCTTGCTTCTGCCATATCCAAATTCTAATGTATATAGGAACTGCATAGGACAATTGATCGCCGCAAAAAGAGTTATATTGGCCATGGTTGTTGCATTTAGTCTGAAATATTTTAGTTGAAAGATTGCTTCAGAAAAAAAATTATGAGTTCCAATGTCAGGAGTGTGTTGTCATCACGGTACCACATACGCACATACAGTCAGTCAAACATTGCCTTGGTTCGTACTGTTTAAGAGTGATGTATAAGATGAGGGTTATTCACTAGAATTTATAAGCTTGGGAATGGTTTTGATGGAGATCAGTGGATGGTAACCATGTCGTAGTGTGATACAAGTGCCATTTGAATCTTGATGGTGGTGACCTGCTATTTTTTCCTCTCTATTGCTGACATTTTGGTCTCTCGGAATATTTTAATGTCATTTGAATTCAGATAATTTTGTTACTCATGCATAGAGCCTTTGCATCTGAAAGGTGGTTGCGCGATCGCAACCAATCTTACTTGTGTTTGTATTGTTGTTTGAACATGAACTTTTCATCAAAGGAACTGCAAGGGCCAACTCTCTTGTGACCGGTGACCTTATGGTGCTAACTAGGATGCATGCTTTGCTACGTGCTTAAAACACTATTATTGTATCTGGCATCATATCCACATTAGCTTACTCCCCTCTTTTGAGCATTGTATCTTTTTCCATCTGAAAACCGATCTAAGTCATTCTACTCTATGTAATACAATCCACATTGCATTATCATCTACATCTTCTACTTACTCACTACTAACATCACTTCTAACTGGCTTCTTGCGCCATCGGCGCAACCGGGTCATCTAGTGGATAATGAAAGGAAGAGAGCGTGAGGCGGGGGAGGAAAAGATGCGTTCGTGCTAGGATCCTTTTTACCGAACGCTTCTCAATCGCTGGCGTGGTCGTGGACCTATGCTCTAAGATGCGTGCTCAAATCCAACCGTGGAACGGGCGTTCGGGCCGGGACGTCAAAAAACTGACGTTCGGCAGTTATCTTTTTCATAAATTAAACGTGTTGTGCACGTGTGGCGTGATACTGCACATGATGTACGCGTGTGTTTTGTGCTTTTTTTTAACAAGGGAGAGGCGCTCAAGGTGCTAAATTCATTTCAAACCATGCTCATGTACATGTTACAACATGGATTACAGCTCCTGGGCAATCAAGCTGATGCGAGGCGTCCTACAGACATCACCATGTCAAAAGTCTGTTTGGTAAGTGACACGTGCGACATCTACTCCACATATATAAAGGCGACTCATCTCTTTTACACGTGTTCACTTGACCCATTCGAGGATGATACACTACTTGACACTCCTCTCGTGTGCATGCGTAGGTGTTATCGGAGCTTCACGGATGACAAGGAGGAGTGCAAGCGCAAAGGAACGACTACACCATTGGCCAAGGAAGCTTGGAAGCGGAGACGGAAGAAGACGAAGTTGCGGAGCTAGAGCCACCGGACATCCGGTCCACTACCGGACGTCCGGTACCTGATGTAGAGGAGCCAACCAGAAAGCCAGCAGCTGACGGACGCTACAGCGGCCGGTCGACCGATGACCCACCGGACATCCGACAAGTTCCAGCGACCAGATGTCCGACATCTACCGGAAATCTGGTGCCACTGCACCCGAGAGGAATCAACGGATATCTGACGCCCACCGGACGTCCGACGCCTCACGTCCGGTGTCTGGTACCCACCGGACGTCGGTGCCTGCCTATCTGCAGCCGCGGGCCTTTGGCCTTGTATCTCTCTTACACTTACCTCTACATGACTAGCACTATAAATAGACCTCCCCCTCCTCATTTTTAGGGTTAGCTAAGAATAGATCTCAAGACCCATCTCTAGCACTAGGCTTAGCTCATGTATCTCCCTTTGTGGGATTGCTCTTAGAGAGAGAGAGAAAACCCATTGAAGATCCCTATGGAGAAGATCCCTAGTGGATTCAAGACCTCCACATGTGGAGAAGGATTCCCCAAGTGAATCGTCAAGACCCATCTTTGCTAGAGATTTGGATGAACTACCCTTGTATTTTTATTTTCCTCATTGTTTTTGGATCTTGATGCATCCCATGTATTGCTTGTGATTTGAGGAGTACTTGGTGTGGATCTTGTCCAATAGAGTGTTTTCCCCTTGATTCCTCCACGTTATTCCCTGTGTTCTTTGTGTTCCCCATTGAATCCACCTCCAATTCGTGAAGATCGGGCCACCATAGGGTTTGCCCTACATCATTTTGGTATCAAGAGCCACGTTGACACGAATTGGTTTGATCCAAGTGATTTACACCATCTTGGATCACAGCCATGTTGCCACAAATTTGGAGCCCTACCCCCCACTTTTCTTCCCCTTAGTTCGAATTTTTCTTGCCTATTTCGAAAATTTCCCCAAAAAGGGCCCCAATTTTATTTTATTTTGCATTTTGATGTTTCTAGTGAGTTTTTATTGATTTCTTTCCGTGGTCTAGTGTTTGGCAAGTGGATCTCCTTCCCCTGGCGTTCCCTAGCCCCAGTTTTTCTTTTTCCTCATGAATTTTGAGCCCAAAATCCTCAATTTCCGCCAAAATCGCGTCCCGGGTCTCAAATCTCGCATTGACTCCGACCCACCGAACGACCGACACTTTACCGAACGTCCGGAGACCCTCGAACCACCGGATGTCCGAAACTTACCGGAAATCCGGAACCCCAAAACAGAGCAGAATTACCAGAATTCTGGTACTTTGCAGGACGTCCGGCTACCCAGAAAACTGACTTCGGCTGAAATTTGTTTTGGCCATAACTAATTCACCCGGACTCTGATTTTGATGTTCTTTAGCTCGTTTTGTAGCCATTGACATTCCCCATCCCAAAAAATTAGTTCCAACACCATTTGAATCCATAAAATTTTCGAATTTTGGCTTCTTTGCCTAGGCCCTCCACCATAATTTTCACACTACCACCATAGACTTCTGCAACCTAACCCAATTTCATCCCCATTGCATTTGTGGTTGCTTGAGTTGTGATTTGAGTCTCCTAAGGTGCTTCGGCTACTTAGGTACAGTTACTTCTTCATGAACCACCGGTGACTTGTATCGGTCCATCATCTACATCAACCACCGACGTTTCTCATCGACGACGACCATCCATCCTTTGAGACCACCTTCAACCGGAAGCAAGGCCGGCTTACCCCCGACTTCGTGAAAGGTTAAGTGTGATGAAGGTGTCCATTCCATCACAAACTTTTCCTTCCTTTCCATTACATTTTGATAGCCCCACCATCTTTGTGATTACCTTTACTTATCGAGACTAGCTATCCGAGTATTGCCCGGCTTCGCGAAAACTTGAGCACCATAGTGATATGATATCTTGTTGCATCATTTGGTATATCATATGATAGATTACTTCCGTGCATATCTTGTGATACTTGTCTTGCATATTTGGTTGAGGCTCAATAAGAATAGTGGAAAGGAAGAACAAGAGCAAAAAGAATTAAAAAAGAAGCTTCTAAGCAAGAGAAAAGAACAAAGCTTATAAGCAAAGAGTTGAGCATGAAAAGATATACTTGTACATGAGGATACATGGAATAGGAAAACGTTTTGTTTGCATGCCTAGGATTGGTGCCAAGTGGTGAATCATGCCCAAACGTGCAATCTAGCTAGCGCTCTCCTAGTGTTTGTGCAACACGAGATTAGGCTTCGTTAGCAAATTTTGTATTGATCATTCATATAGCTGCACAAGCTCCATTATCCACCGTGTGTGTTTCTTTATTGCCTTCCTCTATATTTGTGATCACTTTCTTTGCATTTTGAGTCCTTTGGATTGATCTCAACTTTTACAATATCTTGGACTTCAATTTTCTTGATTTTTGTGCCACTAACCCCACTAAAATCCACTATAAGCCATTTGTGTAGGTTGTGAGGATTGGACAAGGTTTTTCACCAAGTGCACTCTTTTCCTTGTATACATTGTGGTCTTTTGAGATCGAACTACAACTTCGGAAAGAGGTAACTTTGGTATGTTCATTCCATCTCTTTCACACACCTTATCGAGTGATTCTATGGATAGGGACGACACATCTCCTTCGGCCTACAACAACAATGACAAGTTCTATGCCATGAAGAACTTCATCGACGCCAGATGGATGCTCAAATGGAGGAGCTCAAAGCCCTCACCAACACCGACAAGAGGTCTTCCTCATCTTCGAGAAGACACTCAAGTGCACATCCTCCCGAGCCACCATCTACGTCAAGATCAAACCGGCATCGACACCATCACCGACATGAAGAAATAACGACGCCAACATCAAGGCGTCCACCCATGAATAAGCATGAAGGTCAAGAGCACTACAATAACCTTGGCTCTACGACTTCACCACCTACCTTGGCATCTTCGCCAAGCAACTTCAAGGCATCTTCGCCTTTGGACATGCAGCATCTTCGCCGACAAGCACCTCAAGATTACGCTCAAGAGAAGCTCTCCAAGCTCAAGTCCGCGACTTCCATGAGCTACTACGACTTGGACACCGACCATGAGATTCCTTTCTATGGGACTCTAGACCCCATAGAGTAACTCGAGTGGGAGCGCAACATGGACACCTACCTCAAGCTATTTCAAGTCCCCTCCGAAGTTCAAGTGAAGTGCACCACAAGAAACTTCGAAGACTATGCGTCGACATGGTGGCTTCACACACCTTCGAAGAGCTTCGACATGAGTTGGCCCAAGACGAAGAAAGCTATGCGGCGAGAGTTTGTGCCTTCCACCTACACGGAGCATCTTCTTCGCCAAGTGGAGAACACCATACAAGTATCCAAGTCCATCGACGAGTACTTCATGGAGATGAAGAAAGCCTTGCGACGAACCAGTGTGGACGACCCCATTTGGATGAAGTGCCACTTCAGCACGGGATTAAACTACGACATCGCCAAGACTATCTTTCTCAACAACTACGAGTCTCTCGATGACCTCTACATTGGTGCTCTCAAGGCGGAACAAGAACTCAAGAAGGCCAAGACTACTCCACCCCATGCACACTTCGCGACGACCAAACTCCAAGACGGCGAGCATGAGGTATACCGCCAAGATGTCCAAGACCGACGAGCTCCAAGATGACGCTCCCAAGTTCGACTTCTCCGCCATCCTTCTTTGTGGCATTAACGATGCCGAGTCTACCACGACTCTTTTTGAAGATAGCGCGGCGATGAGTACGACCACGGAGCCACTCAATGACCAAGATTTGGAGGTGAGTGACAAGGTGGCGAGCAAGGATGATGCTTCCATCTTTGGAGGTGAGAGTGAGATGATCGAGCATGCAATTTTACCATCGGTCCTGGAGGCGAGTGATGATGTGCCATCTTCAGCCTTCATCCACAATGATGATGATGAGATAGTTGAGCATGGGATTTTCCTTCAACCATGGCGGCGTACGGTGATGAGTTGAGAGACTTGTTGATACAGGGTGAAATCCCAATCGGTGATTTTGGTCCTGATGTTCATGAATTGGAAGTGGATTCGAGGAGAAACACAAAGAACACGAGGGAAAAACATGGAGAAATCAAAGGGGGAAACACTGTATTGGACAAGATTGACTCCAAGTATTCCTCAAATCACAAGCAATACAAGATGTGCGTCAAGATCCAAGAACAACAAGAGAAATAAAGATACAATGTAGTTCATCCAAATCTCATGGAGAGATGGGTCTTGAATCCATGGGTGAATCTTCCCTAAGAAGGGGTCTTGAATCCCTAAGGATCTTCTCCAATGAAGGTCTTGAACTCCAATGGAGCATCTCTCTCTCTCAAGAGGAGTCCCACAAGGGGAGATACATGAGCTAAGCTGTAGTGTAGTTCTAATCTTAAATGCCCTGTATCCGAGGGGCTGGATGTTACGCTCCACCCAAGTTTTCAGGAGTTGCATGCTGGAGAGTCCCTTCTCTCGCGGCTCGAAGACCGCCTGGATCAAAAGACCGGTCTCCGGGGCAAAATCCATCTTCGAACCCCACTCCGACCTCTGCCAGTAGGGAACGTTGGCAAAAACGGGCATTGAAGTATCACGGTAGTCACCGGAGATGTCGGAGGCATAGAACCACCTCCACTCCCACGACTCAGGTTCATCGGCGATTGCTAGCTCAAAGTAACCAGAGTCAGGGTGAGGGCAGATCACTGCTCTGTCGCTCGAGGGGACCTTACCCTCCTTCAGGCGATGGACTACTTCAAAGAAATGCCTAAAATGGTCGAAGTGGGGGAGGATCCCTAAAAATCACTCACAAAGCACGACAAATGTAGCACACCGCTCGGAGTTAGGTGATGCAACTGCAGACCGTAATGGGTCAGGATTCCTCGGGTAAAGGAGCTCAGGGGAAATCGCAGCCCGTGGTAAATGAAGGCCACATGCACCACTAAATTCCAGAGCAATGGGCGAGGGACTTCATCCTTGCGGGGAGGCGCCAGCCAGGGCATGTAGGTTTTCTTTGGCAGCCAGCCTATCTCCACTAACTGCTCCAGATCATCCTTGGTAACGGGGGACTTCTCCAGTCGCTAACTCACTCCGGCGAGTTGGCGAGGGACGACAGTGGCGGACTCGTCGAGCACTCCCCCGATTGGCTATCGCTGGAAGGGACTATGGAAGAAGCCTGATGGCTCTATATTTTATGCATTTTAGAGCTCATTTGTTGCATGTTCTCTTCATATATTATGTTCCATTGAACCAAATAGTTGTCTGTTATGCATGTTTACCGGTATTTACACTTTTCCTAGTGAGCATTGCACATTTAGTATTTTATTTGGTTTTTATCTGTTTTCTTTGTTTTCTTGTGCCTATATGTGTTTTGGAGCAACCTAGGACCAAGCACGATGAAAGGCCCAAGGATGGGTTCAATATGGAGACACCCAAGGGCCAGACTAGCCATTTCGCAGCTCGGAAAAAGTCATTATTCCAAATTGCTCCAAATCAAGATATAAGACCAGAAATGGATCGGTGCTGTTCTTGCGAATCCAACGAGCCCAAGAACGTCAAAATTGGAGTCCGTACGAAGAAATGGCGACCATTTTTATCGGAGAAGGACAACACAAAAAGACAGCCTTTCATGCGACCGTGTGTTGTCGTTTGGCTGGTCGTATGACCCGCAGACAGCTCTGAAAGTTGCCCTTCCAGATGGGATTCTTCACCGATTTCATCCCCAATTGTTCCCACGAGATACTTGGCTCATAATGAAGGGATTGGGAGAGGATAAGGCTCATTTTGCGCCCTTGGATGCATGACATCAACGGAGGAGACTGAGGAGGCGCCCTATATACACCTCTCCAACCCTAGCTGCCGCCATATGATCTCATTCATCACCAACACATCCAAGACTACCTCCATTGCTGCTCCACCATCGTAGAAGGAGGGACGACACCAAGGGAAGACGGAGGAGGCTCCGCCACCATGTGCGCCGGCCTTCGGGCCAGTGCCATCACGTCGGCGCCGTCACCGGTACCGCTCCCATCATCATTGCTACTTGTGAGCTGCATTGGGATTCCCCCCGAAGAGAAAGCGTTAGGACCGAGAGTATATCGACCAGAGGGGGTGGGGGTGAATGGGAGATTCAAAAATTCTTGCGAATATTATGAACTGATCCCAAACACAGTAGCGGAAATAAGGTTCGGTAGACAAGCACTCAGACAAGCATACAGTAGTGGAGCAATACTATCGAAGAATAAGGTAGAAGTTGTACGAGCGAAGAATATCACATGTTTGACTGGTATGATAGTAAAGCAATATATAAGCTGATGCAATAGTATGAAGAAAAACTAGATAAGAACTGTGATGGAGATGCACGGCAGATGGTGACATGGTGACTGAATACGGCACTGAATGAAATCATGCAGACATACAGTAGTATGAAGAATATAAGTTAACCACAGGCGAAGGAAATGGATGATGTGAATGCAACAGATAAATGATGAACTTTGATAGATCAGCTAAACCATCGACACAGAGCATGAAAGTAAACTGCTGAAGGAAATGCAGTAATGTAAAGCGAACCAGTGGTGCTCGATGGCGACAGAAGAATTTGGTAGACCAGTTCGCCCTTCTGCGAAAGGACTACGTCTGGTTGGAGGGGTTGTGATTTAACAAAGAGGATAAACTCTCCTCTCCCTATTCTCCTTCAACTCGGAGCTGATCAGACTCCAGTTGATTTCACTCGTGGTAGATACTTGTCGGCGATCTCCAAACCTTCGACAGACTTCGTCGCAAACCACAATGACTCTTGGTTGCTGAAGATCTTGCTCGGTGAAGACAATTACTCTTCGACACTCGAGCCGACACCTATCCGTCTAGAGAGTGCGCATCTCTCAAGAGTAATAGGTACAAGAACTCTAACTCAGAACTACTGTGATGCTCAACCACTGTCTAAGTTTCGACTCTTGATTTTTCTCTCGGTGGATCTTAAACTCAAATCACTCGGAGAGGGGATGCTCAATCAATCTTCTCAGAAATCTTAAGCGAAGCAGCCAACGGGCAACGTTGGAGCGGGGTGGCTATTTATAGCCGCAGCCTTCCCTGAAGGGAAAAGACCAAATTAGACATGTGGAGCAGCCAACGGCCAAACGACACGAGTCCAACGGTCGGAATTGAGCACAACGGTAACATTACGTGCGGAGCAAGTAATGCTAACTCCTCAGTTGGAAAGATATCTCCTGCAGCACCGAAGAACAACTTCTTCTGCTGACAGGTAATCATTCGAAACATAAAGAGATTTCTCTCAGTCTCGCATAGGTTTGGGCTAAGCATCACAGCGGATCTAAGCTTCGAGAACCTATACCCCTCTTAATAGTACGGAGGTCCTATGAATCAAATAAATGAAAGAAGAATGACGAAAATAATGCTACGTCTTCAGTTCGTCTTCGTCTTCCATCGCTGTAGTCAATTTCTTAGGACCGAATCACCGAACCAACTGCTTTGCGTCAGCAGTAAATTTTCGAGGGGTCAATTCCTTCACATCATTCTTCTCGTCTACAAGTCTTCAAACGATGTAGCTCATTCTTTTCAGCGGTGCAGATATTCTTCGGTGAAGTTCCTCGAACTGTACATCGGAGACAACATTCTCTTCGGTACTGCATGGACCATTTCTCTCTGTGTGCACTAGCAAACAAATCAGTCCATACCTGTTTCTGTCAACAATCTCCAAAACGCAAGAGGGCAAGTATTGCACCAACAGAAAGGGTGAAGCAATATAGTAGCGGATAGTATTTCCCTCAGTAGAGAACCAAGGTTATCGAACCAATAGGAGATTCACACAGACAAAGGTCGACAGTACCTACACACACAAACAAAATACTTGCACCCAACGCGGGCAAGAGGGTTGTCAATCCCCTTGTACTCGTTAATTGCAAGGATTAATTCTGATAGTGATGGATATATAAATTGCAAAAGGAAATAAATTGCAGCGGGCTTTTTAGGGTTTTAGTAAATATGGTGAATGGACCCGGGGGCCATAGTTTTCACTAGAGGCATCTCTCTCAATAACATAGCATACAGTGGGTAAACAAATTACTGTTGGGCAATTGATAGAAAAGCGCATAGTTATGATGTTATTCATGGCATGATTAGTACATAGGTATTATGTCCGTGACATGTAGACCGACATCCATCTGCATCTACTACTATTACTCCACCCCTCGACCCCTATCCAGCATGCATCTTAAGTGATGGTGTCCTGGACTAGGGGGTGCAAACCCAGTCGGCCCATAGTCCTTGGGCTAGGCCCGTAAAGCTCTCACTCTCATTCGGATGGACTCCGGGAGCCACACGCCTAGATGTGATCAAGACTGCACCTGTTGAAGACTTGGCGTATACCCCAAGACATCTCCTACCGCCTCCATACGCATCCCTGGATACCGACTATGTAACCCTAGATGCCCTGCCTGGCGTGTATATAAGCCAAAGGGTTTAGCCCGTAGAGGGGACCGAATCACAATTACCATTCACCTAGCCTTAGGGTTAGATCTCTCCTTACGATCTCGAGGTAGATCAAGCCTGTACTCGATACATCATCATCAATATAATCAAAGCAGGACGTAGGGTATTACCTCTTCGAGAGGGCCCGAACCTGGGTAAATACCATCTCCTTCGTTCCTGTTACCACCGATCCGAGATCCACAGCTCGGGACCCCCTACCCCGAGGTCTGCCGGTTTTACCACCGACACTGGTGCTTTCATTGAGAGTTCCAAAGTGAGAGCAACAAAGGATCGATGGGATCGTCGGTCAACGACCCCAACCCTCAGGGCACCGCTTCCGTGCTCAAAACCCCCATCGCCGGATCGCATCCTCTCCTTCATGAGCAAGGAGCGATCCACGACCTTTTTTTCACCCCGGCCGAACCTCCCGTAAAGGGCGAAGGGCTGAGGTACTTTTTGGAGAGCGATCCTGACAGCGATCAGCTAGAAACAGCCGACAAGTCTGATCCTCCCATCAGCTCGGCCGATCTGGCAGCTACATGTCCCTCATAGGATAAAAACATCGGGCCTTCAAGCCCACGGTCCATGGAGATCGAAATTACTCTACAACCCACCTCCCACATCGAGTATTGCCCCGATTATTCAGGCCCTTCTGATGTCTGGGATCTAGCCTACATGCAACAGCTACCTGACAAATCGATCAGGCACTTTTGGGCCAGGTTCTTCTCCGTCAAAAATGACATACTAGATTACCGGGACTCAGAAATAATAGCAGCCTTTCAGCGCGACTGTAAATATAAAGGCGTTTCGAACGCTCTAGCCCGCCACTGTGTTCAAACACTACCAGAACCATCCGATCTAGTCTCGAAATTATGTACCATCGAAGATGCCTGGCTGGTCCAGGAAGAGCAAACGGATTCGATCAGTGACAACAAATTGAAGCGTGACAGGCTCACGCCCCGTCGGGAACCCCATGCGCAACGCACATCAGTCGAGCGACCTCAGAAGAAGAAGAAAACCGCTGGCCAATCTTGGACCGCCCTTGATGGCCTCCTGGATAAGCCATGCCTGATCCACTCCGTTCTGCTAAACACCTGCCCAACCCACAACCTTCGCGACTGCTGGGCGATGAGGCGGGTAGCTATGGGAAGCCTAACCCTCCTAACCGGCATGCCTAGGCATTCAGAGGAGTCCTCGGGCGGTGACGAGGTCCTAATGATCTACGAAACCTTTACGTCCAATAATCAGAGGAAGCGGGCTCTCTGGGAAGTCAATTCAATCCGGCAAGTAACAACTCGGGGCGCGTGGATAGACACGCCAATTACCTTTGATCATAAAGATCAACCGAACTCTACCCCGAGTGGATGCCCCATCGCTCTGGTTCTTGACCCAATCGTGGGCAGCTGCCATCTTCGGAAAGTGCTCATGGACGGGGGCAGTAGCTTAAATCTAATATATACAGATACTCTGGACAAGATGCAAATCGATAAATCGCGCATCGGACAAAGCCGTACCACCTTTAAAGGTATAGTACCGGGACGAGAAGCATGTTATAGTGGAAAAATCACCTTGGATGTGGTCTTCGGAACACCTGATAACTACCGATCCGAAGAAGTGACATTCCATATTGTCCCTTCAAAAGCGGTTATCATGCCCTCCTGGGACGGGACGCCTTCCCAAGGTTTCAAGCAATTCCACACTACGGCTATATGAAGCTCAAAATGCCGGGCCCAAATGGGATCATTACAATCGCAAGTAACCCCGACAGAGCACTCAAGGCTGAGAACAAGACGGCGTCGCTCGCCCTAGAGTCCCTATCTGAAGCCCTCGCGGCCGAAGAATTAACATCACTACGAGCCAAAGTAAACCGGGATGATATCATCCTCGACAAGCGGCTGAAGTCGACCTCATTCAAGCCGGCCGACGACATAGTCAAATTCCAAGTGCACCCTACGGACCCAGCTAAAACAGCATCAATTGGGGCAAATCTTGAGCCGGAAATCGACGAGGCCCTACGCAACTTCCTTAGATGAAACTGGGATATATTTGCCAAGCATCCCTCGGATATGACAGGGATACCCCGCAGACTTGCCGAACACAGCTTGAATATTCTAAAGGGCTACAAGCCTGTCAAACAAGCACTTCGGCGTTTCTCTGAGCCCAAGCGTCAAGCAATGGGCGAAGAACTGGCCAAACTCCTTGAGGCCGGATTCATAAGAGACATAAAACACCCCGATTGGCTTGCCAATCTGGTCATGGTACCCAAGAAGGATAGGTCCTGGCGCCTGTGTGTCGATTTTAAAGACCAAAACAAAGCTTGCCCCAAGGACCCCTTCCCACTACCACACATTGATCAGATCGTGGACGCCACAGCTGGGCACGATTCACTGTGCTTTTTAGATGCCTACTCAGGATATCATCACATAAAGATGAAAGAATCCGACCAGGCTGTGACCGCCTTCATTACACCCTATGGGCCGTTTTGCTTCAACACAATGCCTTTCGTCCTGAAGAACGCTGGTGCGACGTACCAGCGCATGATTCAAACATGTTTGAAAAAACACATCGGAAAAACCGTTGAGGCCTACGTCGACGACGTGGTGGTCAAGACCAAACACGTCGGGCAGCTGGTCGACAACCTCCACGACACATTTGCTAGCCTGTGGGAGTATCAGATTAAGCTCAACCCAGAGAAATGTGTCTTCGAAGTACCCGCGGGTAAACTCCTCGGCTTTATCGTGTCCAGCCGAGGAATTGAAGCCAATCCAGCAAAAATACGAGCCTTGACCCGATTAGAGGTGCCAACCGAGCTCAAACATGTTCAAAAGCTAGCAGGATGCATGGCCGCTCTAAGTCGTTTTATCTCAAGACTCGAGGAAAAAAGCTTTACCCGTTTACAAGCTACTGAAGCAAACAAAGAATTTCAAATGGATTGATGAGGCAGCAGCTGCCCTGGAAGATATTAAAGCCCTCCTCGCCACAAACCCCATCTTAGCGGGGCCAGGCATATGTGAGACGATGATATTATACATCTCGGCCACCAACCAGGTGGTCAGCGCAGTGCTCGTGGTCGAACGAGACATGGAGGGCCACAAGTTCCAAGTTCAAAAACCAGTCTATTATGTCTCTGAGGTCTTAACCCCGTGTAAGACATGCTACCCGCACTATCAGAAGATAGCCTACACCATCTTTATGGCATCACGAAAACTTCAACACTACTTTCAAGAGTGCCCGGTAACCGTGGCATCCGAAGTCCCTTTAAGTGACACAATTAATAATAGGGATGCTACGGGGTGCATAGCCAAATGGGCCATAGAGCTCTTACCCTTCGAAATAACATATCGGCCGCGCCGAGCTATTAAATCTCAGGTGCTGGCAGACTTCGTAGCTGAATGGACAGAGGCCGAGCTCCCTATAGAGTACAGCAGATATTCGCTGTCGAAAGTCGGGCTCCGGGGACCCAAAGGTTCGAACACTGGGGTGAGCTCGTTCTACCACTTCGTCTCCTACCACGGCTAAGCGGCGGCGAAGCCACGGTGAGAGCGCGCTAGCGAGGGACGGACCGTGGACTCAGCGGTTTACCCAGGTTCGGGCCACCTTGCGGTGTAAGACCTAGGGATGGCACCCGCAGGGTTTGGGTATGGGTGGAGCCACCCCATACCCTTACCCGTCCCCCCTGAGCTTACCCATCGCCCTTACCCATACCCGCCAGCGGGTACAATTTTTTCCCATACCCGTTACTCGACAGGGTAGACGGGTACCCGCGGGTAAAATTACCCATGTTTGCAAAGCATCAATTCGAACAACTCATAGTCATAACAGCAACATATATCATAATTTATAAACAACAACATATTATAAAAACAACACATACTTATAAACAACAACACATTTATTAAACAACATCACTTTCTCATAAACAACAACACATCAAAACAACAACACATTTATTAAACAACATCACTTTCTCATAAACAACAACACATCAAAACAACATCACATAGTCAAAAGCAACAACACATATTCATACATTTTTAGTTCACAAATTCATGACAAAGTGTAGAGATAATTTTGAGTTCACATAGATTTTATATGGGTATGTGGGTATGGGTTATACGATCCCATACCCTTACCCGCTCTACCTGATGGGTTTCAGATTTCCCTATTTATATATCGATGGGTAACATTTTGTCCCATACCCTTACCCTAATAGGGTTTTTACCCACAGGGTACATGGGTAATGGGTACCCATTGCCATCCCTAGTAAGACCCTACTCCTACTTGGTTGGTATTGCTCCGGTGAGAGAGAGTACAAGGTTGGGGATGATGAGAGCCAGAGTTGATCTCCCTTTACAAAGGCAGCACTGCCCCCCTTATACCCGCATCAGTCCTCTTCCCCCTTGAAACTTAGGCGGGAAGGGCTGCCACACTTGGCGGGTCTTGAAAGGGGACAGGCGCTCAGGCTATCCTGACTAAAGGCGGTCTTCGCCTACCAAAGCGTGATCCATGACGCGCCGGTGGGCTCGGTGATGACCTCCGCCCTGCGCGCTCGCCGTCTTGGTCTTCCTCCGCCGATCGGGCAACCTTTGGGGTTGCTTTGGGGAGTAGATAGCTGGCCCTGCTCCCTTAACACAAAAGAGGAAACCATCTTCATCCGTGCCTGCTGGCGCGACCTCTGTCGCCGCTCGTCGCCGCGCGCATCACCCATGTGATGGGCCCCAGACCGCGCGGCTGTGCCGAACGGCCTTCGTCTCGTGCGCCCTCGGGAGGGGGCCTCGGGAGGCCACCTCAGGAGGTCGCCTCACGAGAGGACCTCGGGAGGCCGCTGGTGGAGGTGCTGAGCCCTGCTCGCCCGCTCCCTGAGGAGGGGGCCTCGGGAGGCCAAGGCCTCATGAGGAGTCCTGGGGAGGTGCTTGGTGATGACGGCCCGCTGGGCCCACGCCAGGCGTTGCATCCTGGGCCAAAGGCAGACGGGCCTGGATACCCCGGGTTCCATGGGCCCGACAGTAGCCCCCGGGCCCGCGGCGCGCACGTTCCTGCCTACTAGGGGGGCGAAACGGCGCGGGCCCTAACCGCCTGGGGCCAGGCGCGACGCGTGGCACACGATGTTACTGGGGACGCCTCCACTCCTCCACGACGCCTTGGTAACCGCCTGTGCTGACATAAAACCTGCCGCGGGCGACGCGAGGCCATCATTGCCATCCTCAGTGCCTTGCTGTCGCTTCAATTCCCAACGCCGGAGAAGGCGGAGCGACGAGGGGGGCTCCGCGCCGAGTATAAAGAGGGGGAAAGGAGAGCCGGAGTCCTCCACCCATCTTCTCCTTCCTCCAGCTTCCTCTGTCTTCTTGCTAGAGCCGCCACAGAAATGGTGAGGGGGAGAGGGCATGGCTGTGCTTCTGCTGCCGCATCCCAGGTTCCGCCCCGAGGGCGCGGGTGCTCCCCGATGGCTGCCGGCGCCGGGCCCAGCGGTCGCGGAAGGGGCGCCGCCGGCGGGCGCGGAGGGCGAGGCACGCGGGGCCGAGGCAGCCGCGGCGGAGCGGCCGCGCTACCGCCCCAGGCGGGGAGCCATTCGGCGGAGGCGGCGCATGAATTCATCGTAAACAGGCACCGCAGCCCCTGCACCTGGCTCCGGCTCCCGGACTCCTTCGCGGCCGCGATGGTGGAGCGCGCGCCCTTGGGCTTGTGGGTGCAGGCCGACGGCTGCTGCAACGGCCCCTCTTGGGTGGCGACGGAGCTCACCCCCTCGGGCTTCATGTTCTTGAGGCAGGGGTGGAAGTCGTTCGCCCTCGCCCGCGGCCTGAAGCGGGGGCACGTCCTCCAATTCAAGTACGACGGGGCCGCCACACTCTTCGTGAAGATCTTCGGGATCTCCGGTAGCCGCCTGGAGTGCTGCGCGGAGAGCGAGGACGGCAGCTACAGTGGCTCCTCCAGCGAGGACGACAGCTCCGACGATACCGCCCCCTCCGGCGGGGGCGGAAGCGACGACCACTCCTCCCGTGTCAAGAGCGAGGACGAGGACTCCGACTAGGCGCGCGCGCTGACGATTCCGAGACCCCTGGCGGCGGGCACCGTGCGCATGGTGACGGAGCCGCACTTGCCTGCAACACCTTCTTGGGAACGTGCGCGGCGCCCGCGCTGGAGTCTTGGGGGAGACAGCGCCTCGCCTAGGCCCTTTCTTTCTTTTTATTTTCCTGCATTGAACCAATGTAGCCCCGCGGGGTCGTGAAAACAGTATCTTCCATGCTTAACTTAGTGCTTTTGTGATTCGAGATGTATGCATTCCCTTCCGAAGTCCTCTCGTGAGGCTGGTTTTTTTCTTTGTTCGCCTCAGCGCTCTACGCCGTCAGGACCCAGCCCCTGAGCGGGCCTTAGCCGTCGCTGGTATGTCCGATCGCGATGCCGGGACAAGGCCAGGAGGTGAGGGGCACCGGGAGCTAGTGAGGGCTCCTGAGGCGCGATGCTCAGGGAGCCCCCTTTTGGCGTGCAAGCGGCTTACGCAGAAGAAAAACGCTAGCACCCAGCGGGATCGCGAGGGGAGAGAGCTTGAGTGACGGTAAGGGCGTCTCGCTAGGTGGTCAGACTTAGCTTTTGGCGGAGAGCGGTGTCGGGCGAGCCAGAGCTCACGAGGGCTCACGCAGCTCGCGAGGCGTGCTTACGAGGCTCGGCGTTCGAAGTGTCTTCGCCTCGCGAGGCCTGCTCGCGCGAGGCCGCCCGTGAGGTCCTCGCGCAGCTCGCCTCCTGAGGAACTGCATGCCGACAGATTTCACAATGGGGGGGAGCGGAACGCGCTCGCTAACTCGCCCGTGGCCGTTGCGTGAGGAGATAAGACACCAAGGACCTTGGTGAGGTGACGTGCACGGGAGCAGGCCCGCGAGCCAGAGCTCGGTCGCTTGGATTTGGTGGCACTACAGGGACGGACCCGAGCACAGGCACCGTGCCTAGCCCCCGCTCACGGAATCGGCCAGGGGAGGGGTCGCGAGTGTGTGGCGCTCTCCGGGCGGCATCGAACTTAACAAGCAATTAGGTAGGTAAAATAACTCATCAGGGTGAAATTAGCAAAATTCATTACACAACCAAAGGGATAGGGGCTAGGCTGCCGTGTCCGACACGAATCAGCTTGAGGATGGTGCAGCCCGTGGGGCACCCTCAGCCGCATTTAAACAAAATCACCTTGGCGGAAGAGTTCCGGGAACGAGGCGCGGAAGGCGCGGTGAGAAGGAGCGCGGGCCGCGCAGGGCGACGCGTCGAGCGCACCCGGCAGGACCGCGCTGGGGTGACGTCAGACCGCTTGGCGAGGCGCGCCAAGGGAGTCCGCTCCTCCGGGGCTAGGGGGCTCGCGAGGGCCTGGGGGCTCGCGAGGAGCAGGAGGCCCGCGAGGCCCTGGCACATAGGGCGCCAGCCTCTGGAAAGAAGCACCGGCGTTGCTCAGCCCGAAGGGCATGCGCATGCCGCCGACGTTGGGGCCAAAGCCCTGGCTGATTCGCGGCAGCTGGAAGGGGTCCCGAGGGCAGATCTTGTTGAGGCTGGTGAAGTCGACGCACATGCGCTCCTTGCCGCCCTTCTTGGGGACGACAACTGGGTTTGCGAGCCATTCGGGATGGCGCACCTCTCGGACGACTCCAGCTTCTTGGAACTTCTGAACTTCCTTGACGATGAAATCTTGCTTCTCTGGCGCCTGGCGCCGTGCTTTCTGCTTGACGGGGCGTGCATTGGGGCACATCGCTAAGTGGTGCTCGATCACCTCCCTCGGCACACCGGACAAGTCAGATGCTTTCCAGGCGAAAACATCCGAGTTTGCCCGAAGGAAGGTGACGAGCGCACTTTCCTATGCAGGAGGGAGGCCTGTGCCGATGGTGAAGGCAGGGCCGGAGCCGCTGCCGTCCACCGACACCTTCTTCGTCTCGGCGCGGTCCTGAGAGAACAGCTGCTTCTTCTTCGCGGGCGCGGCCTCAGGAGGCTCGGCCGGGTGCGCGACAGCGGCAGCCTTGTAGGCACGCTCAAGGGTGCTGGCCGCGTCCTTCTCGTCGCAGGTGACGGTGATGATGCCGCTGCAGCCGGGCATCTTGAGAACGTTGTAGGCATGATGGGTGGCCGGCATGAACATGGTGAGAGCTGGGTAGCCCAAGATGGCGTTGTAAGGCAGGCCAATGTGCGCCATGTCGAAGTCGATGAGCTCGGTGCGGTAGTTCTTGCAGGTGCCGAAGGTGACGGGGAGGCGCACTTGCCCCAGTGGGATGGTGGAACCATCGGTCACTCCGGAGAAGGGCCTGGTCGACATCAGCTGGTCGTAGGGCACCTGGAGCGTCTCGAAGGTCTTGATGGAGATCACATTGAGGCCGGCGCCCCTGTCAATGAGGGTCTTGGTGACCGTGACGTTGCTGATGGTGGGAGTGCACAGCATGGGGAGTGCGCCTGCGGAGGCCGTGGACTTGGGGTGGTCCTTGGAGTCAAAAGTGATGGCGTACTGTGACCACTTGAGGGGCCGCGAAGCCTCTGGCCTTGGGAGGGCCGCATACACCTCGCGAGAGAGCTGCTTGAAGTGGCAGATGGACGCAGGGGCTTGGGACCCGCCAAGGATGCAGGCGACCGCGCGAGGCTCCTGGTAGCCCCCAGCGCCCTCATCAGGCCGGTTGACGTCGTTCCTTCGGGGTGGCGGCGGCAGCGGCGGAAGATCGGCATTGGCCTGAGGGTCTGCCTCACGAGGCTGGTCGCGCCAACCCTAGCGGAAGTTGCGTTGCTATTGTGGCCGTCCCAACGGTTGCCGCCGCGGCCACCTCCACGGCCTGCGCCGCAGCCATTGCGGTCGTCTCGGCGGTCCTGGCGCTCGTCGCGGAGCAGCTTGAGCTCCTGGCAGTCCTCGGTGCTGTGGAAGCGCATGTTGTGGAAGGCGCAGAGCGACCGGCTGTCTTTCCTGGGCTCGTCGTGGTCACGGCCGCGCTTCTGGTCGGGCTCCGTCGCGAGCACGGCAGGGCCCTTGCGCTTGACGTCCTTGTTCTTGGTCTTGGCGGGGTCGAGTGCCGCGTCGGGGTCGTTGTGGACGAAGAGGCGGCCCTCTTCAGCCTTGGCGCACTTGTCGGCGAGGTCGAGCAGCTCAAGCACGGAGTCGAGCTCACCGTTGATGGTGAGCTTCTCGCGCATCTTGACGTCCGTGACGCCGGTGGAGAACGCAGAGATGATGGCCGCGTCGGAGGCGCGCGGGATCTTGTTGCGCACCTGGCTGAAGCGCAGGATGTACTTGCGGAGGGTCTCGTCTGGGCGCTGCCGAACACGCCGCAGGTCGTTGATGGTGAGGGAGCGGTCCTGCGTGCCCTTGAAGTTGGCGACGAACTGGCTGTAGAGCTCGGCCCATGATGAGATGGATGCCTCGGGGAGGTTCATGAACCAGGAGCGCGTGCCGTCAATGAGGGCCATGGGAAACCAGTTCGCCATGACCTTGTCGTCGCCGTTCACCGCCTCAACGCTCAGCGCGTAGAGCTGGAGGAACTCCGTGGGGTTGGGGGTGTCGTCGTAGTGCGGAGGCAGCTCATGCTTGAACTTCGCGGGCCAGACGACGCGACGCAGCTCGCGGGTGAAGGCGCGACAGCCCACACCGCTTGAGGGGACGCCGCCAGCAAGGGCGACGCAGTTTTGGCGCCCGGCCACCGCAACATCCTGAACGGCCTAGTCCTGGCGCTGGCGCTGCCGCTCGAGGAGCACTCGCGCGTCGGGGGGCGCGCGGCGGACGATCTGGCAGCTGGCCTCGTCTCGGTCCGGCGAGGACGCGCCACGGGACGGCTCATGAACCCGCGCGCTGTGCTGGGGCCCGCCGCGCTCGTCGCGCAGAGGAGGCGGTGGGGGAGCGCCGTGCGCCAGGTCCCCAACGCGAGACGGCAGATGGCGGAGCGAGTGGGAAGGTGCCGTAGCGTCCCCAGCGGCATTGACGAGCTCGGTGATGCGGCCAAGCCAGGCGTCATAGCCGGTGTCAGCCGAACGGTAGTAGAGCAGCTCCCGCGCCATGAACAGCGTGGCCTACGGGTTCGGCGGCCCACGGTGGGCGAGGGAGGAGGCCGTGGCGGTGTGGCCGTTCGCCTGCACGGAGGGGTGCAAGGAGGAGTCCTGCTGCTCGCGGGCGGCGGGGTTGGTGGCGGCAGCAGCCTCGACGTCGGGGCGGTGGTGATTGCCACGGGCCACCGGCTCCGTCTGAGCCACGCGGCCAGCCCTGCGCTCGGCGCGCTCGCGACGTGCGTCGGCCATGAGGTCGGTGGAGCAGAGGGCGGAGCGGAAGAACAGTAGCGCACCCCTACCTGGCGCGCCAAATGTCGGAAGTCGGGCTCCGGGGACCCAAAGGTTCGAACACTGGGGTGAGCTCATTCTACCACTTCGTCTCCTACCATGGCTAAGCGGCGGCGAAGCTACGGCGAGAGCGCGCTAGCGAGGGACGGATCGTGGACTCAGCGGTTTACCTAGGTTCGGGCCACCTTGCAGTGTAAGACCCTACTCCTGCTTGGTTGGTATTGCTCCGGTGAGAGAGAGTACAAGGTTGGGGATGATGAGAGCCAGAGCTGATCTCCCTCTACAAAGGTAGCACTGCCCCCCTTATACCCACATCGGTCCTCTTCCCCCTTGAAACTTAGGCGGGAAGGGCTGCCACACTTGGCGGGTTTTGAAAGGGGACATGCGCTCAGGCTATCCTGACTAAAGGCGGTCTTCTCCTGCCAAAGCGTGATCCATGACGCGCCGGTGGGCTCGGTGATGACTTCCGCCCTGCGCGCCCACCGTCTTGGTCTTCCTCCGCCGATCGGGCAACCTTTGGGGTTGCTTTCGGGAGTAGATAGCTGGCCCTGCTCCCTTAACACAAAAGAGGAAACCATCTTCATCCGCGCCTACTGGCGCGACCTCTGTCACCGCTCGTCGCCGCGCGCGTCACCCACGTGATGGGCCCCAGACCGCGCGGCTGTGCCGAACGGCCTTCGTCTCGTGCGCCCTCGGGAGGGGGCCTCGAGAGGCCACCTCAGGAGGTCGCCTCGCGAGAGGACCTCGGGAGGCCGCTGGTGGAGGTGCTGAGCCCTGCTCGCCCGCTCCCTGAGGAGGGGGCCTCGGGAGGCCAAGGCCTCATGAGGAGTCCTGGTGAGGTGCTTGGTGACGACAGCCCGCTGGGCCCACGCCAGGCGTTGCGCCCTGGGCCAAAGGCAGACGGGCCTGGATACCCCGGGTTCCATGGGCCCGACCATGGGCCCGACATTCGCATTGGACCATGTATTTTGACGGTTCAAAAATGCTCGCCGGGCTAGGGGCTGGAGTAGTGCTCACATCGCCAATAGGCGATAACATCCGCTACGTGTTACAGATAATGTACACCGACTCCAATAATGCAGCCGAATACGAAGCCCTTCTGCACGGGCTCCGGATAGCAGTCTCGATGGGCGTTAAACGCCTCGAGGTCCGAGGAGATTCCAACCTCGCCATCTCCCAAGTAAATGGTGAGTTCGATGCAAAGGACCCAAAAATGATAGCTTACCGGAATGCAGTCCTAAAGATCTCGGCCAGGTTCGAGGGGCTTGAATTTTATCATATCCCCCATGAAAGCAACCAGGCCACCGATATTCTCGCTTGAATGGGCGCTAAATGGGATAGGGTCCCTAAAAACACCTTCCTCGAATGGCTCTTCAAGCCATCTGTAGTCTGGTAGGACGACAAAAAAGCGTCAAAGTAAAACGACGCAGGACAATCCGCCCCACCCGAAGACCAAACCGATGCACGTTGGATCATAAGGCAGTCTAAAGCCTACAAGGTCCACGAGGGTGAGCTCTATAAGCAAAGCACCACGGGCGTCCTCCAGCGATGTATATCCGAAGAGGAAGGGAGATCGCTGCTTAGCGAAATACACGCCGGCATGAGCGGACATCATGCCGCTGCTCGGACCTTGGTCAGCAAGGCGTTTCGAGCTGGTTTTTACTGGCCAATGATACGTCCAAAATGTATCTACTTTTGCAAACACTTTTGCTCTGGTTTTGGACTCTAATTTGCATGATTTGAATGGAACTAACCCGGTCTGACGCTGTTTTCAGCAGAATTGCCATGGTGTTGTTTTTGTGCAGAAATAAAATTTCTCGGAATGACCTGAAAATTTACGAAGAATATTTTCAGAATATATAAAAAATATTGGCGAAGAGATTTACCAGAGGGGTGCCCAGCAAGCGCCACAAGCCTGGGGGGCGCGGCCAACCCCCAGGGCGCGCTTGGTAGGCTTGTGGCCCGCTGCCAACTCCGTTTACCCTAATTCCAATGCTATAAGTACCTATTCGTGGAGAAAAAAATCAGAGAGAAAGAATCATCGCATTTTACGATACGGAGCCACCGCCACCTCCTGTTCTTCATCGGGAGGGCTGATCTGGAGTCCGTTCGGGGCTCCGGAGAGGGGGATTCGACGCCGTTGTCATCATCAACCATCCTCCATCACCAATTTCATGATGCTCACCGCCGTGTGTGAGTAATTTCTTCATAGGCTTGCTGGACGGTGATGGGTTGGATGAGATTTACCATGTAATCGAGTTAATTTGTTAGGGCTTTGATCCCTAGTATCCACTATGTTCTGAGATTGATGTTGCTATGACTTTGCTATGCTTAATGCTTGTCACTAGTGCCCGAGTGCCATGATTTCAGATCTGAACCTTTATGTTTTCATGAATATATTTGAGTTCTTGATCTTATCTTGCAAGTTATATGCACCTATTACGCGTTATGATCCGCATACCCCAAGGTGACAATAATTGGGATTCTTTCCGGTGATTGCCGTAGTTTGAGGAGTTCATGTATTCACTATGTGTTAATGCTTTGTTCTGGTTCTCTATTAAAAGGAGGCCTTAATATCCCTTAGATTTCCTTATGGACCCCGCTGCCACGGGAGGGTAGGACAAAAGATGTCATGCAAGTTCTTACTATAAGCACGTATGACTATATACAGAATACATGCCTACATTACATTGATGAATTGGAGCTATTGTGTATCGCCCTAGGTTGTGACTGTTACATGATGAATGTCATCCAACATAATTATCCATCACCGTTCCAATGCCTACGTTTTTCGCATATTGATCTTTGCTAAGTTACTTTCGTTGCTGCTGCTGTTACAATCACTACAAAACTGCTTCTGATACTGTTACAATTACTATTGCTACTGTTACTACTGCTCTTGAAACTATCATACTACTGTGCTACTAAACACTTTGCTGCAGATATTTAGTTTTCTAGGTGTGGTTGAATTGACAACTCAATTGCTAATACTCGCAAATATTCTTTGGCTCCCCTTGTGTCGAATCAATAAATCTGGTTGAAATAATACCCGCGAAAACTGTTGCGATCCCCTATACTTGTGGGTTATCAAGACCTTTTTCTGGCGCCTTTGCCGGGGAGCATAGCTCTATCTGTTGAGTCACTTGGGATTTATATCTGTTGATCACTATGAAGAATCTGAAAGATGCTAAGACTAAGATCGTCCCCTCTATGACTAGAGGAGGTAAGGAACTGCCATCACACTCTGCACTTTATTCACCATCTGTTTTGAGTAGGCTTGCGACACCACCACCTGCTATTCATTTTGATATGTCGCAAGTTATTGATGATACTACTTTTGCTATGAATGAAACTATTGATGATGCTAGTACTATGCTTGATAATACTTCGTCACTCGGTGAATTCCTTGATGAACAAATTGCTAAAGCTAAAGGAATTGAAAATGTTGAAACTCTTGAAAATTATGATTCACCTATTATGCCTAGCTCTCCTACTAGAGTTGAAATTCCTGAGACATCTGATGGTTATGTTTTTGATAGAGAGACAGCTAGGGAAATTCTTGCTTGTAATGATAGAGATGAGGTTAGAAAATTGCTTGCTGAGTTGAAAGAAAAATCTATGAGGGAGAGAATGAAATATGATCCTAAGTTTGCTACCTCTCCCATATTTTTTACTAATAAGGATTATGAATTCTCTGTTGATCCTGAGTTGATTACTTTGGTTGAATCGGATCCTTTTCATGGATATGAAACTAAAACTGTTGTGGCACACCTTACTAAGTTGAATGATATTGCCACTCTATTTGCTCATGAGGAAAAAATTCGCTATTACTATATTCTTAAGTTGTTTCCTTTCTCATTAAAGGGTGATGCTAAGAAATGGTTTAATACTCTTGCTCCTGGTTGTGTGCGTAGTCCCCAGGATATGATATATTACTTCTCTGAAAAATATTTTCCTGCTCATAAGAAACAAGCTGCCTTACAGGAAATATTCAACTTTGTGCAAATTGAAGAAGAGAATCTCCCTCAAGCTTGGGGGAGGCTTCTCCAACTACTTAATGCTTTTCCTGATCATCCTCTTAAGAAAAATGAAATACTTGATATCTTTTATAATGGACTAACCGATGCTTCTAGGGACTACCTAGATAGTTGTGCTGGTTGTGTTTTCAGGGAATGAACTGTTGGACAGGCTGAAGTACTATTGAATAATATATTGAGAAATGTCAATGATTGGACACTTCCTGAACCACCACCTAAGCCAACTCCTAAGAAGAGAGGTATTCTATTCCTCAGTCCAGAAAATATGCAAGAAGCTAAGAAATCTATGAAGGAAAAAGGTATTAAAGCTGAAGATGTTAAGAATTTACCACCTATTGAAGAAATACATGTGCTAGACATCCCGCCACAGGTAGTAGAGGTAAATTCTCTTCGTTGATTCAATGAAAGTGATATTCCCTATAATAAATCCGCTAGCCAATGCCTGTATGAATTTGATAATTACATCATTAAACAGGAACACTTTAATATGTATGTTAGCAATCAACTAAAACAAAATGCCATCATGATTGAGCGCTTGAGTGATTTGATGTTTAGAACTGCTAGTGATGTTAAGTGCTTAAGTAAACATGCTTCTATGGTTCAAACTCAGTTAGAAGAAATAGCTAAGTCACAAAATGATTTACTTGAAGAGATGAATAATAAAATGAATGATCATGCTGTTAGAGTTGTTACTAGAGGGGGTAGAATGACTCAGGATCCTCTATATACTAAAGGTCATCCTAAAAGAACTGAACAAGATCTCAAAGAAATAATATTGATGCACCTAGTCCATCTAAGAAGAAAAAGAAAAAGAAAAATGATAGGACTTTGCATGCTGCTAGTGAACCCGAGATAGAAAAACCTCCTGAGAATCATAATGATTTTTCTATTTCTGATGCTGAGACACAATCTGGAAATGAACATACACCTAGTGATAATGATAATGACAATGATAATGATAATGATGATGTTCATGTTGATGCTGAACCAGATAATGATGTAGAAATAGAACCTGCTGTTGATCTTGATAACCCACCTCCTAAGAATAGAATATATGATAAAAGAGATTTTGTTGCTAGAAAACATGGGAAATAAAGAGAACCATGGGTTCAAAAACCTATGCCTTTCCCTACTAAACCATCTAAAAATAAGGATGAGGAAGATTTTGAGCGCTTTGTTGAAATGCTTAGACCTGTCTTTTTGCGCACTCGCTTGATTGATATGTTGAAAATGTCTCCTATGCTAAATACATGAAAGATATTGTCACTAATAAAAGAAAGATACCTGAAGCAGAAATTTCCACCATGCTTGCAAATTATTCTTTTAAGGGTGGAGTACCCAAAAAGTTAGGAGATCCAGGAATACCTACTATACCATGCTCCATTAAAAGAAGTTATGTCAAAACTGCTCTATGTGATTTGGGAGCTGGTGTTAGTGTTATGCCTTTCTCTTTATATAGAAGACTTGATTTGAATAAGCTTACACCTACTGAAATATCTTTGCAAATGGTTGATAAATCAACTGCTATACCTATTGGAATTTGCGAGGATGTTCCCGTTGTAGTTGCAAATGTTACTATATTGACAAACTTTGTTATTCTTGATATGCCCGAGGACGACAACATGTCGATTATCCTTGGAAGACCCTTTTTGAATATTGCAGGGGCTGTTATTGATTGCAACAAAAGCAAGGTCACTTTTCATATCAATGGTAATGAGCATACGATTTATTCTCCGAAGAAACAAAGTTCGGTGAATGATATCAATTGTATTGAAGAAGTTTTGACAATCACTATTGGAGGTTTCAAATTTCCTCTCCCCAGTATCAAAAAGAAATATGAAATTCTTATTGTTGGGGAGATGCATATCCCCATTGAGGTAACTTAGTGTTATACGAAGATTCTTCGGTTTCATGCCATTCGGAAATAGTTTGTTAATAAGACTTGATCAACCTTATTAATGGATTATTTTTGAGGGGCATGTGGTCGATGAATTTAGTAAGCACAACTTTCTGTACCCACCTTTTGCTCTCTGTTATTTTTAGTAGAATAAAATAAAATGCCATGATTATCCTGTTTTCTGAATTATCCGTGCAATAAAGAATGGCCCAAAAAATAAAATTTCTCAGAATGCCATGAAAATTTAGTATGATTTTTTTCTAGAATATTTAAGAATTTTTGGCACTGAACACACCCCAGGGGGGTGCACCTGTGAGCCACAAGCTCACAGGGCGCGGCCACCACCTGGGCGTGCCCAGCAGGCTTGTGGGTCCCACAGGGACCCACTCACTTATGCCAGCCACCCATCTTCTTCTTCTTCCTCCAGAAAAAATCGAACTTGCTCCCAAGTCCGTGTTCTTGCTCATTTTGCTGTGATTTTTGATCTCCTTGCTTGGAACTCCATTTCCAAAACTGTTTTGAGGAATTACTCCTTGGTATGTGACTCCTCCAATGCTCCAATTAGTTTTTGTTCTAATGCTTTATACTTTGCAAATTTTTGCTGCTGTGGTGACCATGTTTATGAGCTTGCATGTTGAATTTGTATGGTCCAAAGTAGTTTTGATGCATGATATAGCCTCTAGATACTTGTAGGAGTAGTTACTATCAATTTTGTTGAGTTTCGTTCACTTTTATTTTGAGTCACTAAAAATTTCAGAAATTTTTAGAAAAAGAAAATGCTCAAGTGGAGGTTGAGGGGTTCTTCGAGCAGGAAGCCCAAGGAGGCTCCTAAGCCCAAGTATCATCTTCCTCGTGCGGCCGAGGTGCGACCGTGCGAATGGCCATGCAACACGTTCTTGAGGGATGCGGGGATTTTCGACGATTTCTATCATTTGGCGAACAATGCCGGCATTATCCCGTTCCTCGAAGATAAGTGTGACCAGTATCTTCTCCTCACTAATACTTTCGTGCAAAGCTCTCATTTTCATGCTAGGAGAGATACACTCACGGTGTCATTTAAGTTATACGATATTCCCAAAGAGATGACACTTGAGGATTTTTGCGAGGTATGCAAACTTCCTAATGAGGGCAGCCCAGTAGAGCCACACCCTAGGGATGTCTCGGAGTTCATCTCTGAGGTTACTGTAGGGGAGTCGAGGGGAGTTTCTGAGGCTAGGGTTGCTAGTTTGCATTTCCCCGTTTTGTGCTATTATTCATTATTTGCTGGGAGGTGTTTGACTGGTCGGTGGGAGAGTGGCACGCTCAGCTCACCTGACCTTGCTATTTTGCGCCATGCTCTTTACGCTGATAGGACTTTCAGTTTGGGCGCTATGGTTGCCCGGCAGTTGCGCACCAACCGTTCGAGGGGCATTATCTATGGTGGTATTTATGCTTCCCGTCTCGCTAAACATTTTGAGATTCCTATTAGGCACGACGAGAGGGAAGAGAGGCTTTTACCCATTATGCATCTTGATTACGACAGTATGGTTGGGCACGACTTTATTGGCAGGGGCCATAGACGATTTTAGTATAACTTGGTATTCAGTCAGGGTACTTGTGAGATTATTACTTTGCCTGCGCCTGCTTTGTTAGATATTCACAGGGGTAGATACATCATCATGCCTGAGGAAATTTATGCTTATTGGGGCCTGGACCAGCCCCAAGCACCAGAGCCAGCACCTGAGCGAGAGCCGTACCAGGAGCCCATCTATTAGTGGGAGCCTCAGGAGGCCGTTTACTAGTGGGACCCTCAGCAGCCTCAGTACTATCCGGGAGGCACTGATTTCGACCCATGGCCGTAGACCATCTTAGGCCAAAAGCCTAAGCTTGGGGGAGTACATATTTCTCACCGACATTACATTCATGTACCACATATTCATTCCAGTTATCGGTGTTCATCCTTTTACATTGTATATCCATGTTAGTTTTATTTTTGCTTTCTTCTCGCGTGTTTGAAAAACTTTCGAAAATCCAAAAAATTAGTTGTTGTTTCTTTCTTGTTTAGTTAATTCGTAGAAGTAAAAGAAAACCCAAAGAGATTTCTCGTTTCTTCTTTTACTTGTTGGGAGCTTTCCCGTGTTAATAGTTTTTCTCGTTTTTCGTTTTCCTTCGTTAATTTGCTTTCTTCCAAAAAACTAAAAACTCCAAAAATATTTCAGTGTGTTTCTCTGAATTTCTTTTCTTTTCGTTGAGTCGTTGCAAGGAGAAGACCATGATGAAAATGTTGAGTGGCCCCTATATGCTTTATTGTTGATCTAACAAGGAGCCACTATTACTTTGTCTTCTCCTTTGAATAAATGTTTGCAGATTCCAGCTTAGTGCACGGCACGCTTGCACCATTATTATTATTATTATCACATCATTCGGTCGTGCAAGTGAAAGGCAATAATGACGATATTTGATGAAGTGATTGCGGTGAAGAAAAGCTGGTATGAACTCTTCTTGTTTTTGTCTTTGTAAATATGTTTAGCTCAGTATTCATGATTCAACATTATTATGAGTAACCATGTTTGTGATGACAATTAGAGATTATAGTTGCTCATGCCATGCTTAAATAGCTAGGAGTGGATAATGATTTATCTTGAGTGTCAACATGCATTAAAATGGTTGTGATGTAGTATGTTAGCATGGTATCCTCCTCTGAGTAATTCGAGTGGCTTGACTTGGCACATGTTCATACATGTAGTTGAATCAAAACCAACATAGCCTCGGTGTTGATATCCTACTCATGCTCGTATTCAATGTTAATTATTCGCAATGCATGTCTATGACCGTTTTCGCTCTCTAGCTGGTCGCTTCTCAATCTATTTGCTAGCCTTTGCCTATACTAAGCGGGAATACTGCTTGTGCATCCAAATCCTTAAACCAAAGTTGTTCCAGATGAGTCCACTATATCTACCTATATGCGGTATTACTCTGCCATTCCAAGTAAATTTGCATGTACCACCTCTAAACATTCAAACAAACATCTGTTTTGTGTGCCCGTACTGCTCATGGAGCGATAGGGGGCGGTCAGTATCTTCCATGCTAAGCGGGTTATTCTCAGATGAATGTTTATTCACTTGTCATTGCACGAGAGAGGCTGGTAATTGGGATGCCCAGTCCTATGCTCAAATCAAAATTTTATAATGCAAACAAACTCCCCCAGAAAGTTGTTGGTATGGAGGGCACCCGTGAATTCGGCTAGCCATGGTTTGTGTTAGTATGGTGGAGGGGGAGTAAACTTTACCTTTCCACTTGGGAACCGCCTATAATGTGTTTAGCATGGAAGATATTGAAAACTCTTGGTCGTGACGTTGACAGGAAAAGCATACCTCCCCAAATTATTTTCATCTCTGTTTTAAGCTTCGAGCTCTGGCAGCGCTGCAAATCCATGCTTCCCTCTGCGAAGGGCCTATCCATTTACATTTATGTTATTTTACTTTTATTGTTGAGTCACCACCCTCTCATTTAAGCACCAGTTGGAGAGCACTATTGTCATTTTTATGCATTGAGTATAGTTAATGTTGGGTGTGGCCATGACTGGATATCCTCTACCATGAATTACAATGTTTAGTCGTTGCTTGAATCTCAGAGGTGCTCTGCATTTATGTTTTGCGGTCTCAGAAAGGGCTAGTGAGATACCATGTTATCATATTATATCATGATTGTTTTGATAAAGTGTTGGCATCCGAGATATCTTATTATTGCTCATTAGTTGGTTATGTTATTGCCATGAGTAAATGTGAGACCTAAGTGTTATCATCCATATGGTTAGTTCATAATCTTTGCTGAAAACTTGGATGCTAGTTAAGTATATATACAGACAACAAGAACAAAAGAGTTTGTAAAAGTTTTTCTTTGTCACTTTCAATTTGTCAACTGAATTGCTTGAGGACAAGTAATGAGTTAAGCTTGGGGGAGTTGATATGTCCCAAAAGTATCTACTTTTCCAAACACTTTTGCTCTGGTTTTGGACTCTAATTTGCATGATTTGAATGGAACTAACCAAGACTGACGTTGTTTTCAGCAGAATTGATATGGTGTTGTTTTTGTGCAGAAATAAAAGTTCTCGGAATGACCTGAAAATTTATAGAGAATATTTTCAGAATATATAAAAAATATTGGCGAAAAGATTTACCAGAGGGGGGCCCACCAGGTGCCACAAGCCTGGGGGGCGCGGCCACCCCCCAGGGCGCGCCTGGCAGGTTTGTGGCCCCCCTGCCAACTCTGTTTACCCTAATTCCAACGTTATAAGTACCTATTCATGGAGAAATAAATCAGAGAGAAAGAATCATCGTGTTTTACGATACAGAGCCGCCGCCACCTCATGTTCTTCATCGGGAGGGCTGATCTGGAGTCCGTTCGGTGTTCCGGAGAGGGGGATTCGACGCCGTCGTCATCATCAACCATCCTCCATCACCAATTTCATGATGCTCACCGCTGTGTGTGAGTAATTTCTTCGTAGGCTTGTTGGACGGTGATGGGTTGGATGAGATTTACCATGTAATCGAGTCAATTTGTTAGGGCTTTGATCCCTAGTATCCACTATGTTCTGAGATTGATGTTGCTATGACTTTGCTATGCTTAATGCTTGTCACTAGGGCCCGAGTGCCATGATTTCAGATCTGAACCATTATGTTTTCATGAATATATTTGAGTTCTTGATCTTATCTTGCAAGTTATATGCTCCTATTATGTGTTATGATCCGCATACCCCAAGGTGACAATAATTGGGATTCTTTCCGGTGATTGCCGTAGTTTGAGGAGTTCATGATTTCACTATGTGTTAATGCTTTATTCCAGTTCTCTATTAAAAGGAGGCCTTAATATCCCTTAGATTTCCTTATGGACCCCGCTGCCACGGGAGGGTAGGACAAAAGATGTCATGCAAGTTCTTACTATAAGCACGTATGACTATATACGGAATACATGCCTACATTACATTGATGAATTGGAGCTATTGTGTATCGCCCTAGGTTGTGACTGTTACATGATGAATGTCATCCAACATAATTATCCATCATCGATCCAATGCCTACGTTTTTCGCATATTGATCGTTGCTAAGTTATTTTCGTTGCTGCTGCTGTTACAATCACTACAAAACTGCTTCTGTTACTGTTACTATTACTATTGCTACTGTTACTACTGCTCTTGAAACTATCATACTATTGTGCTACTAAACACTTTGCTGCAGATATTTAGTTTTCCAGGTGTGGTTGAATTGACAACTCAACTGCTAATACTCGCAAATATTCTTTGGCTCCCCTTGTGCCGAATCAATAAATCTGGGTGAAATACTACCCGCGAAAACTGTTGCGATCCCCTATACTTGTGGGTTATCAGCCGACAGCAGGGGCCAATGCTACAACGCTAGTACAGCGTTGCCCTGGCTGTCAGGTGTTCGCCAAACAAAGCCACATGCCCCCTACAGCCCTCTGGACTATTCCGATCACTTGGCCTTCTGCAGTCTGGGGCCTCGACATGGTTGGCAAACTTAAGGGAGGATCACGAAAAAATAAGTATCTTCTTGTCATGGTAGACAAGTTTACCAAATGGATCGAAGCAAAACCAGTCACCTCGGCTGGAGCAGTCCCAGTAATTGAGTTCATCTCAGGGGTAGTACACCGTTATGGTATCCCCCACAGCCTTATAACACACAACGGGACAAACTTCACGGCCAAGGAGGTCAAGGCATGGTGCGCAAAAATGGGCATCAAGCTCGACTATGCGTCTGTCTATCACCCGCAGTAAAATGGGCAGGTAGAACGTGCCAACGGACTAATCCTCAGTGGCATTAAGCCAAGGCCAGTACGCTCCCTTAAAGAAGCAGACTGCAAGTGGGTAGAGGAACTCGATTCCGTCCTATGGGGTCTGCGCACCACGCCAAATCGATCTACGGGGTACACCCCATTCTTCATGGTATACGGCACCGAGGCAGTACTCCCTTGCGACATAATACATGACGTACCTCGGGTACGCATGTATGAGGAACGGGAGGCCAAGCTAGACTGGCAAGACACCTTGGACGCCTTGGAAGAGTAACACAACGTAGCCCGGGCATGTTCTGCGATTTACCAGCAAAAAGCAAGGCGATATCACAGTAGGGAAGTCCGCGCAAAGGAATTCAATATAGGAGATCTGGTCATGAGGCTCCACCCGGAAAAGGAGAAGCATAAGCTCTCACCTAAATGGGATGGGCCATTTATCATCGACCAGGTCCTAATTGGAGGCACCTATCGAATCCGAGATCCGACGGACGGGCGTCTAGAGCCCAATCACTGGAATGCCGCACTTCTCCAGTGTTTCTATGGTTAAAACATTAAGTATCTTCTTCCCATGTACATAGCTTTCCTCTTGCGTATAGCATTACTTGCTTTCTGTCCACCTCGGGGACATCTTTATATGTCCTCGAGGGCCATGCCAACATACAACATGTTCTTTTAAAAACGTGTGTCCTTTCTATTCCTTCTATCCTATCATCGTTAAAGCCAAAATATGCACCAATTTGACTTAAGATTTGGCCAAGCTGGGTTGCCCAGCTCCTGTGCTTGCCCCTTACATTCCCAATCATTCGGCTAAGGGGCAAAGGGAGCACTGCTGCGATTGTTACTCCCGGGTCACCCGGAGTAGTATCTCAGATAGACAAAGCCGAAAGCTAGCGTTCTTAAACATACAAATTGGTCGGCCATGACATAGGAGTAGAGTGGAGGGGGTCTTTCAAACCCCGGCCAGGGGCTTTACCCCCGAGGTCACTTGTCTTTGGACACAAGTGCTCGACACAATCACCCGAGATAAGGAACTGTTGGAAGAACTATTTTTCTCGGAAGATGTTTCTTATGTTAAAAAGTAATATAACATAACTGTCTACCCCACTCTTTTCTTTTGAACCATGTAGCCGGATTGCCTTGTCGCCCGAAGTACCTGGTCCGACTAGTTCGGCCAGTAGTAAGGGACACTCCTCGGCCACTAGGTGGGGAGGCAGAAGCCGATGGTTGGTTGACAGAGTTTTTGATGCGCAGATTGATTCATTAATGATGTAAAGTACTTTGATACATAGAGTCATACAAAAATATTCACCTATGCTCGGTCCAGTCCATCAATTAAGGTATCTAGGGCGTAGTCTTTCTGAGACAAGCGAGCCGCATGCATGACATTTTCATACACCAGGCTGGTGGGTATTTCTTCCCCGTCAGGCCCCATGGGCCCTACCTCGGCCAGATGTGTTGTATCTATGCCGGTGTACCGCGTCTTGACCATGGCCCAGGCCTCCCTCGTTCCCTCACGACATGTCAATACCTTCCAGGCCTGAATCCGGCGCCGAGCTCTCTTAAGACGCTCGGCAAGGACTGCCATGTCTTCGGGCACATGTTCCTCCTCGGGCCATAAAGCCTTAAACACTACCTTCATCGACTTCCGTGCGCTTTCATGCACCTCGGACAGACGAGTTGCAGCGTCTTCAGGCAACGGGCCAGGGGCCTCCAGGGGCTGACCGGTTAAGGAAGCTGCCAGGAATCAAATATTAGCCTGCCGATCAACTCTAGCAATCCTACGACTAGGAAACCATCTTAAAATGGAAACAAAAGGTTACAAATATTGCTTCACTTGTTTGTCGGTTCTTCGCCTCGGCGGCGGCTAGTCGAGCTTTCAGGTTCTCAATCTCCTGAGCCTGTCGGGCATTTTCCACCTTGAGCGCGCTCGCATCCTCCCTCCTCTAGGTTAAAACATGCTGGCCAGCCTGCCGCTGCGACTCCGTATAAAGCAAATCTTCGCGGGCCTGTTTAAGATCCCTTTCCAGGTGACCAAGGGCTTCCGCTGCTGCAATACATCATGTTGTTACATGACCCAAGGATCTTCACCACAAGAATACTATGTGGGACGGACGCACTTACCGTGTGCTTCTCTGGTGAAAGTTTTCACGCGCTCTACCTCGGCTACGGCAGCGTTCAACTTCCCCTTTGTCCGGGAAAGCACCTCGGTGAGATGATCATTCTTCTCCCGAGCACCCTGTCAAAGGCATAATTTTTAAAATTACAAGCTTTGATACGGTCACCAGTACCCATATCAAGACTTAGGGGCTGCTGCCGAGTTCGACAGTTTAGTTTGCCTTTAAGCAAACAAATTATGATGAACAAAAACAACGTAGGCTCGGGTGGGGCCTTACCTGCAAACCCTATGATAGAACACCCACTGCCTTCTCAAAGATATAATGGGTCACACCGAGGTATGCGTCCACCGAACTAAGAGCGTTAAACTCCTGACTCATGAAGGCAGAATTCCTTAGTGAGGCCTTCCGTCGTCGATGGTTCATGGCGCTCTCAACCTCAGATGGGGTGGCTGAACAGGCTCCTGAATCCTTTGATTGGGGTACTTCGGGAGTAGCCCCCGAGGTGGGGCGGGCTCCCGCACCACTGCTCGGAGCCGATGTCCCCTCGGCCCTTGTATCCTCCGCTGTCGGAGGAGGAGCAGGCTGTCTGCAAATGGATTAAAAAGAATTCAAACCCGGGACATCGTTCTCGGGGGCATAATAACAAGGATATTACTTGTGAACTGACAAAGCACTTCGGTCTCCTTCCACGGTCGTCACGTGTGCCCGTGCTCCACGCGTCCCCAGCGGAGGGCTCCCTTGAGGGGCCGGTTCTCCGCGTGAACGTTTTGAACGTCGTCCCTTTGGAGGAGAAGTCAGAGGACTAGGGGCCCCAGGACGAGAAGCTCTCTTTCGAATAGAGGTAAGGGGATTTACCGATGAGGTTGGCCGCATTCCCGTTACATCGGGAGTAACGGCTACCCTCGAGCCATCAAGGCTCTCCAGATAGAACTTTCCCCCTTCATATATGAGGGACAGTTCCTCATCTTCGTGAAAGGCGGGGTCCTCCGCCCGACGATGTGTCTCTGGTTCAGGCGCGTGACTGCTTAAAGTCTCGACCCAGTGCCTCCATTTCTGTTCGGATTTAGTAAAAGGTCGGTCAGAAGAATTAACCATGAAATAACTCGGATAGACAAGGAAATCCAGGAAAACTTACTATATTGGTGGGGTTGTGGTAAGACAGCCCATCTCGGAACTGCCGCCTTGCAAAATCCTCCGCTGAGCCCTAGTAAATACCGGCTAGTGCGGTCCCAAAGGCCGTCCGGTCATTGAAACCCTCCCGAATCGATCGAGAGGCATCTTTGGTTCCGTTGTACATACACAACAGGTGCTGGCATTGCCAAAGTGGTTGGACTCTTCGGTCGATCGCCGTTGCCATTACATCTATAATGGTGAGGCCGGTGCTGGATAGCCGCTTCACTTGAGCCGCTAGGCTGGCTACATTGGCGTCATCCTCCTAAGTGAGGCTCTGCGGTCTCCAGCTATAGCGCTTCTTCGGGGGGTCCGAGGAGTATGCTGGAAGCCCGGGCCGAACTGGGTCGTATAATGGAACGTCGTCTTTGTAAAACCACTCGGACGGCCAGACGTCGGAATCCTCTCGTGGGGTACCTGATGGGTAGTCAGTCCCATCAATTCGGTAGACTTCGGCCTCACCCACCTCGTATAGCTCCCTGGTTGGGGAACAGGGCATTATGCAAAAATACCACCACCACAGCCCGAAGTGTGCCTCGCATCCGAGGTGTATTTCACAAGGGCAACAAAACCCATGATGTGTAAGATTGAATTGGGGGTGAGGTGGTGGAGTTGTAGCCCATAGAATTCAAGCAGGCCCCGAAGAAAGGGATGAATGGGAAATCCCAGGCCGCGGAGGAGGAAAGGAACGAAACATACCCGCTCGTCCCCACATGGGGTAGGGTGACTCTCGGCATGCGCTTGCCCGTTTGAGGATGTTAATCTCGGGCGAGTGGAAGCCAGATCTGAATCTGGCAGATAGCCCTGGGTGGCTAGGTGTTCTAGTTGAAGACGCGTGATGGAGCAACTCCCCCAGTCGATCCTGAGAGGGCCGTGGGGTCGCCTCGAGGATCCCGCGTCGCTCGCCATTGTTTAGAGCTCTCGGGGTTGGACCTGGGAAGAGAAAGGCTCACGAGGATTGTCGAAAGGGGGTCGAGATGCATTTTGTTGTAATCCTGGGCTGTGTATTTATAAATAAAGGAGGCCGGCACTTCGACATCTCGCCATAAAGCGACTTGATTCCCCAGGAGGCATGGTAATTGAGGTCAGGGACTGGAAGCCACGTGTAGTGGTGCCGGACCCCGAGTAAAACTATCGGTCATACCGAAGACTTCAAGGCCGAGCTGAAAGATAATAAGCAGGAGCTTGCCTATCGAGCCGAAGACTCTGGAGCTGAGGTCCCGAGATGTCGTCCTCGGCGTCGAAGACCAGTTCAGGGGCTACTGATGGTGTCCTGGACTAGGGGGTGCAAACCCAGTCGGCCCATAGTCCTCGGGCTGGGCCCGTAAAGCTCTCACTCTCATTCGGATGGACTCTGGGAGCCACACGCCTGGACGTGATCAAGACTGCACCCGCCGAAGACTTGGCGTATACCCCAAGACATCTCCTAACACCTCCATACGCATCCCTGGATACCGACTATGTAACCCTAGATGCCCTGCCTGGAGTGTATATAAGCCAAAGGGTTTAGCCCGTAGAGGGGACCGAATCACAATTACCATTCACCTAGCCTTAGGGTTAGATCTCTCCTTACGATCTCGAGGTAGATCAAGCCTGTACTCGATACATCATCATCAATATAATCAAAGCAGGACGTAGGGTATTACCTCTTCGAGAGAGCCCAAACCTGGGTAAATACTGTCTCCTTCATTCCTGTTACCACTGATCTGAGATCCACAGCTCGAGACCCCCTACCCCGAGGTCTGCTGGTTTTACCACCGACATTAAGGTCTTAAGTTCATAACAAACAGAGTAATGCTTGGAGCATGATGACATAATGTAAACAAAATAAGACCAATCAATATGACCGAACCCCATTGTTTTACCCTTAGTAGCAACAATATAAATACGTGCCTCGCTACCCCTTCTATCACAAGGTGAGGACACCACAAGATTGAACCTACTACCACGCACCACTTCCACTGAAGTTCTAATCATCAACTAGGCCAAAGAAAACTCATAGATCGGAAAGCATTACATAGCTATAACAATCACACATAATAAAGTTTAGAATATAAGTTACTTTCAATGAACAATCTGATCATAAACCCACAATTCATCGAATCCCAACAAACACACCGCAAAAGAAGATTATATCGAATAGAATTCCGAAGAGAACGTTGTATTGAAGATCAAAGAGAGAGAGAGAGAGAAAGCCATCTAGCTAATCACTATGGACCCATAGGTCCTGCGGGAACTACTGACACATCATCGGAGGTGCAACAAGGTTGATGTAGAAGCCCTCTATGATCGATTCCCCCTCCGGCAGAGTACCGGCGGAGGCCTCCAAATGGGATCGGGGAAGAACAGAGACTTGTGGCGGCGGAATAATTGTTTCGGGTCTCCCTCTGGTGGTTTCTAGATTTTAGGGACATTATAGGCTTGGAATTAGGTCAAACGGAGTTGCGAGGGGCCCATAAGCTCAGACGGCGCGGCCCCCCTGGGGTGCACCGTGTGAGGTTGTGCTCCTCTCGTGTAGTGTCTGGTCTCCCCCCAAAGCTTCTAGGGTCCCTTCTGGTCCAGAAAAAAATCACCTTAAAGTTTCATCGTGTTTGGACTTGGTTTGGTATGGTTTTTCTGTGAAACAATAAAATAGGCAAAAACAGAAACTGGCACTGGGCACTAGGTTAATAGGTTAGTTCCCAAAAATGATATAAAATTGAATATGAAGCATACAAGATAGATAATATAATAGCATGAAACAATAAAAAATTATAGATACGTTGGAGACGTATCAATCATCATCGGCGGCGCCGCCACCATCATCATCATCACCACCGCGTCGCCGTCTCCACCAACACCACCAGGCCTTCTCCCTTCACTGGCTTGATGCCGTCTTGTAACTTGTCCCTAACCTTCATGTCTTTGATTGAGTAGTTGTACTAGTTCTCAGGATATGGTTGAACCCTTTACGATATTTGATGTGATCCGATATTAACTGTTCATGATTCGAGTTAGTAGCCTTCGCGAATGTTGAGAGGAGCACTCACTCACATTTATGCTTGTTGCCGTGAAGTATATTTTTGTCATTGTTAAGGGTTGGGGATATTGGGGTAATTTGAGGTGACAGTAAAAGCCTCGATTCCTTGCCATTGCAATTGATAGGGGAGTTACGGAGAACCCTTAGAGAGGCCGTGTCCATGGGGTAAACCCTTAATTACGCTTTACTACTCAAGAGTCGTCCGTACTAACTTAGTGCCATTTAATTCCTATTTTTATCCCTTGTTAGTAGTTTAGTTAATCCTTTTTATCTAGTTTCCCTAGCAACTTATAGAGTAGACTATTTCCAAACTATGGTTTGGGTGCGTACGTAGCTGCATGAAGTGACAATGTAGTTGCAAGGTTTGTGGTGCCTTCCTATCAGCTCCCTGTGGGTTCGACACTTACTTATCACGAAAGTGCTACAACAGCCATGTGCACTTGCAGGACATCAAAGCCATCAAATCTCTCCCTTTCGTCACTTCGCTCTCTGAGTCCGATGGGGGCGGGCGGAGACTATTTGGAGGAAGAAGAACGGGCGGCTGAAACAACGCATCCTGCTTTGTATCTATAGCAAAGGAACTCCCGAATCTTAACAATGACGACAACTGCATGAAGGGTGCCAGCGGTGGACCGGCTCGCAACGACTCTGGACCACACGACGATGGACGTAGGCCCGGACAGGCCCATGTGTAGCTTCCATTGGGCCACCAGGTGGCGACAGAGGAAGGACGTGAGCCACGCGCATGCCGTAGTCGAGGAGGCCGGGGAATCAAACAAAGGGGGTCTCGAGAAGCGAGAAAGGACGCACCCTCAGTATGAAGAGCCCGACGAAGATCTAGGGTAATGACGCTTGCGGCCTTCGCCAAGCTCGGGAGCTACTGACGGGGCCAAGACCCGGGGCTGGCTAACCAAGCCAGATCAATGAAGCGATGGGCCGGAGCCCAAGGGGCAACAAGGGTGGAACCGACCTTGTGGCGACTTGCTCCTCAAGACAAGGAGGGCGGCGGCCTAGATCGCATCTCTACCTGTAATACCCTAACCTTCCCAGCCTATATAAGGGAAGGCAGGGCGTCTCCTAGACCATCTCATCTAGGGTAGAACAACTCTTGGTAGCAATCTTCATCTCCATTGTAATCCCTCGCACAAGGTATCCCATCACCATGAATAACAAGAAAAAGCAGGAAGTAGGGTATTACTCTTCGGAGGCCCGAACCTGGGTAACTTGTGCATGCGGGCTCCGTTCCGGTACTTCCAACCTCGCCAGGAACCCTACCGAGGGATCTGACGGAATTTCGTACCATCAAACATCAAATCACAAGAAACTTTTTGGGGCTGTTTTTTGGGAAAATTTTCAAAATTGGGGAGAAAAAAGTGAACTAAGGCTAAGAAAGTGGGGGGTAGGGCTCCAAACTCATGAGAACTTTGCTCTGATACCAAGATGATGTCGGGAAGAGACCCTATGTGGCCCAATCTTCACGAATTGGAGGTGGATTCAAGGAGGAGCACGAAGAACACGAGGGGGAAACGTGATAAATCACAAAGGAAAACACTCTATTGGACAAGATTTACACCAAGTACTCCTCAAATCACAAGCAATACATGGGATGCATCCAGATCCAAGAACAACAAGGGAAATAAAGATACAAAGGTAGTTCATCCAAATCTCATGGAGAGATGGGGCAAATGATAGCTCAAGATCATGATACTAAGTATCAGATCGACCAAATTGAACAAATGATAGCTCAAGATCATGTTGTTCATTGGGAATTGAAGAGGGGAGAGCGAGCAGGCATCGAACGATTAATTTCTATTTCTCGTTATCGTGGAATTCGTCATCAAGATGGATCGCCCTTACACGGTCAACAAACTCATACTAATGCAAGGACTGCTCGCAAGCAAATTCGGAAATGAAAGAAGACTACCGAAAGAACAAGCAATGTATTTCGTGCTCATCCCTTGCTAAAGCGCATACATTTTCTTGCTCCTTGGTACTTGTCTGATCAATCACACTGTTCATTAGTTCACTTGATTTTTCGTTTGATGTCTTGAACCGCTTACTAATCACGTATACGTATAGTAGGCCCCCTTCGCCACTCCAAGTTTGGCCCGTCTCGGTCTCGCTCACTTTGCCCATCTATCGTATCGGCTTTGCTTCGCCCGTCAAGCGACAGCTTCTGCCTCTGACGGCTTCACTATCGCTCATGACTAGTAGTAGTTGTCTCTATGTAGTAATCGACCTTTGTTAAGCTTTGCCAGAAGCGACTAGTCGCTTCCCGAATGCCTCTTTCTTGTACTAATTAATGTGTATGCTCTAGTCTTTCCAATGCCTCCTTCCTTGCCGCCAACGCACGCTAGATGGAGAGTAAGCAAGCTACCTTTCTTGCATTGCATTCGTTAAACGGTAGCTTCCGCGCCCTTCCTGCCTGCTTCAATTGATGTGAATGATTGTGTCTTCGACATCAATTTCAGTCTGATTAGATATGTCATTGAAACAAATCTGTTTTGTCTCTGTTTTCTTTTCGGATGATGAGGATGAGCCAGCCGATCCTAACATAATTTTGGAGGAGCCGAACGATGAAGCCTCAAAATCAGATAAAGATGTCTCCGACGGGACCGGACTTCCACTAGATTTTTATAGGGGCCAGGAGGGAAAAGATATGCTGTTTTCTATCAGTCCCAAGCGGATACTCCCCAGCTTCCATGGTCTGCTTACCGAGGAAGAGATGCGGGAGGACCCAGGGCCAGAGCAAGTTGGGTTGGGGTATAGAGCCATAAGCGCGGTGGGGGTGATAGAGGATGTGCTCGTACGGTTCATAGTTGGGTATGATATTCTCGTGGATTGTTGGGAACGTCCTGTATATTCGAAATATGCCTTTCTAGGAGCATTACGATCTGCAGCTCAAATGGTCCCTTATGAAGTCTCTATTGGTCTTATTCTTATTGTGCGCCTTGTGAGCACGTTTGGATCCGCGAAGGCAATCGCTAGGATCTTCCCCTAACCCAACCCGGGAATGGACCGAAGGGAACCGCAGCATGAAGAATGTCCACGTCTCGTCGCAAGGCTCATTTTGAGTTTTGGGTCATAGGGCAGGCAGTGCAGTTCGGGGCACAAGGGTCCTGGTACTACCCAGGTACGAAGAACCCCGGAGGCGACTGCAATGAGCAAAAATGTAACTCACCGGCCTAAATGATGAGCAAACACTCGAATGTGAGAGCAAGGGATCACCCAACGAATGGGCGAGCTCCAAGGAGGGAGGAGAGAGGGAGGCAAGAACCATGCTTTCAGAGAAGTGGGATGCACTCTGACAAAATAAAATAACAGACTAAGCCGTGCCGTAAGAGGGGCATTCTCCACACGGGACGGGGCCAAGGCCTTCATGTATGGGAGACAGATCGGCCATAGGTGTACTCTGGGATATACACAAGGCACTACTGGAATCAGAGAATTTGCCATCAGTCCATTCTTTGCCATCTGCTAGCGGACGGCAAAGACCTTCTTTGCCGTCAGCTTCCACAAAGCAGACGGCAAAGAAAGGACTCATGGCAAAGAAATTTTTTGCCGTCAGTACACTCTTTGCCATCTGTTAGTGGACGGCAAAGAGCCAAAAGACAGACGGCAAAGAGCTCAGCTGGGCCCCACTGGACCGTGCAGTTAGTTAGGTCAAATGGAATACATTTTGCCGTCTGCTAGCAGACGGCAAAGTGTCTTTAAGCAGACGGCAAAGATCGGCGGACGGCAAATATTTGACTTAACTAACGGCCGCCCCCACCCCTCCCCCCCTCTCTCTCTCTGCTTCTCTCTCCCCGACGACCACCACGACCCCGCCGCCCTCACCACCCGCCGCCGCCCTGCCGCCCCACCACCCGCCGCCCCACCACCCGGCGCCCGGCCGCTGCCGCGGCCCCGCTGCCCCACCGCCCCACGACCAGCCGCCCCGCCGCCCCGGCGGCCCCGGATCCCCGCCGCCCCCGCCGACCCGGCGCCTCGGCACCCCGACGCCCCGCTGCCCCGGAGCCCCGGAGCCCCCGCCGCCCGGCCGCCCCCCTCCGGTGAGCATTGTTTTTTCTCTATATTTTTTTTCCATTTAATTGCTGCTAGAAAGAACTAGTTATAATTAGGCTAATTAGTTAGAACTAGTTATTAGTCTAGAAAAGAATTAGGTTAATTAGTCATAATTAGAAGAAGATGAAAAAAAAATAAGAAGAAAAGAAGAATAAGTAGAAGAAGAGGAAAAAGGAAAAGAAGGAAGAAGAAGAAGAAGAGGAGGAGGAGAAGAAAAGAAGAAGAAGAAGAAGAAGAAGAAGAAGAAGAAGAAGAAGAAGAAGAAGAAGAAGAAGAAGAAGAGGAAGAAGAAGTAGAAGAAGAAAAAGTGGAGAAGAGGAGAAGAAGAGGAAAAAGGAAAAGAAGGAAGAAGAAGAAGAAGAAGAATAAGAAGAAGAAGAAGAGGAGGAGGAGAAGAAAAGAAGAAGAAGAAGAAGAAGAAGAAGAAGAAGAAGAAGAAGAAGAAGAAGAGGAGAAGAAAAGAAGAAGAAGAAGAAAAAGAGGAGAAGAGGAGAAGAAGAAGAGTAGAAGAAGAGGAAGAAGAAGAGGAAGAAGAAGAAAAAGAGGAGAAGAGGAGAAGAAGAGAAAAAACGGAAGAAGAGGAGAAGAAGAAGAAAAAGAGGAGAAGAAGAAGGAATAGAGGAGAAGAAGAATAAAATAGAAAAGTAGTTATATTCATGGGTGAGCACAAATGACATCTCCTCCTCCCCCCTTAATTTGCTCTGTTCCGGTCTTCGTGCCGATGAAACTTGCTAGCTATAGGTGTCTTCAATCATCAGTATGCGTGACCAGTATGCATCTCTTGTTTGAAAGGGTTACAGTTATAAATATGCATGCATTTGCATATTTATAACCGTGATTCTTTCGAATTGTCCAACATTATCCATGGAAAGCCCGAGTATGTGTAGATTGGGTTCGTTTTCCCATGCTCTGCTCCGGATCCGATGCAGAATTTCGTCAGTGCCTCCCTGTTGTTCTCTGGGTACACATCCTCTCTATTTATTGCCGAGACGTGTATCAGGAGAACAGCGGGGAGGTGCTGTCGAAATTTTGCGTCGGATCCGGAGCAGAGCATGGGAAAACGAACCCAATCTACACATACTCGGGTGGGATTAGGACCTATCTTTACCTATTAGTGTGTAGGTTGCATGGACGTAATAAAATTGACAAACTTGATTAACTGATGAATATATATGCTGAATTATATATATACTTCTTGTGTGTTTAGTAGGTAGGTAAGATGAGTGATCGTGCGTGGATGTACACCGGTCACACTAGTCAGAAAGACACGACCAATGAATGGTTAACAAAAACCAAGGGGTTTGTGAAAGCCGCATTTGCAAATGGCCAGAGAAAAACCTGGTGCCCCTGTGTTAGGTGCGACAACTTTTCTCAGAGGAAATAGGATGAAATGGGTAAACACCTGCAAAAGTGGGGGTTTACGCCTGATTATACGGTGTGGACATTTCATGGTGAGTCTGCCCAACGTACCAGAGCTGAGGTGGTTCGTCGTCGCACCGACGAGCATGGTACCGGGATCGAAGACATGGTGCAAGACTTTGATGATACTCGGGATTCGGACGATGAGATGGAGGAATCTGCAAAGGCCTTCAATGAAATGTTGGAGTCTTCAAAACGTCCTCTCCACGAGCACACTGAGCTTTGTCAGCTGGATTCCATCGCACAAGTAATGGCTCTGAAGGATCAATTCAACTTGGGCAGAGAATGCTACGACGCGATGATGACACTATTTGGACGCTTTCTACCCAAAGGCCATGTAATGCCTGCAAACCTGTACCAGTCGGACAAAATCCTCCGTGCACTAAAGATGCCCTATGAGAAGATAGATGCCTGTGAGAAAGGATGTGCCTTATTTAGGCTTGAGTATGCGGACTTGAACTATTGTCCCATTTGCAACTCTTCCAGGTATGTTGTGGTAGACAACGGTAAGGGTGAGAAGAGGCAGACCAAAATCCCCGTTAATGTTCTTCGGTATCTGCCAATCGTACCAAGACTTCAACGTCTTTTCATGGTCAAAAAGATGGCCAGACAGATGACATGGCACAAAATGGGCAAAAGAACCGAACTAGATGCAGATGGGAATCAGATGATGGTACACACATCGGATGGTTCTACGTGGAAGCACTTCGATGCATTACATGAGCAAAAAGCAGCAGATCCAAGGCATCCTCGAGTCTGCATCGGCATGGATGGGTTCAATCCGTTTGGTATGACGGCAACCCAATACAGTTGTTGGCCTGTATTTGTCATTCCACTCAATCTCCCCCCCGGACAGATTATGCAAAGAAAGAGCATGTTCCTGACGTTGATAATTCCAGGGCCCAACTATCGGGGAAGAACATGAATGTGTACATGCAGCCGCTTAAGGATGAATTGCAAGAAGCTTGGGATAATGGGTTCAAGACATACGACGCCGCTAGCAAACGAAACTTCATAATGCGTGTCTGGTACATGTACTCGATGCATGACTTGCCGGCGTATGCGCTATTCGTTGGCTGGTGTACGCATGGAAGGTTCCCGTGCCCCACATGCAAGGCAGCTCTTCAGTTTAATTGGCTGCAGGCGGGTCGCAAGTATTCTTGCTTCGACTTGCATAGACAGTTCCTGGATCCTCGCCATAAGTTCAGAAAAGACAAGAAGAACTTCACCAAATGTTGAGTTGTCAAAAACTCTGCCCCACCTGCGTTGACTAGCCAATAGATCCTGGATCAGTTAAACACTCTTGAGCCTGATCCAGAGCGTCCATGGTATTTCAAGGGGTATAATTCGGAACACGCCTAGACTCACAAGACATGCTTGTGGGATCTGCCTTACTTCAAAGACCTCCTTCTTCCACACAACATCGACGTGATGCACACTGAAAAGAATATCGGCGAGGCCCTTTTTGGTACATTGTTCGGCATAGATGGGAAGTCAAAGGATAATACTAAGGCTAGAGTCGATCTGCAGACTCTATGTGATAGACCGTTACAAAACATGCGACAACCAAAAGGAAAGCAGAACTGGACGAAGCCAAAGGCCTGGTTCAATCTTGGAAGGCCAGCTATGAGGGAAATTATCATGTGGGTGAAAATGCAGTTGATGTTCCCCGATGGGTATGCAGCGAATCTAAAGAGGGGAGCGAGTCTTGAAAAATTGAAAATATTTGGTCTCAAGAGTCATGATTGGCACATATGGCTTGAGCGGGTAATGCCGGTGATGTTGCGTGGCTTTATCCCTGAGGATGAATGGCTAGTACTGGTAGAGCTGAGCTATTTCTTCCGTGTTCTTTGTGCGAAAGAACTATCACCTGCCGTGATAGATGACATGGAAAAGTTGGCACCGGAGTTGCTCTGCAAGTTAGAGAAGATCTTTCCACCGGGCTTCTTTAATCCAATGCAGCATTTGATTTTACATCTCCCGACCGAGGCAAGATTGGGGGGCCCGTGCAAAATCGTTGGTGCTATGCAACTGAGAGGATGCAGAAGACACTTCGAGCAAAATGTAAAAATAAACGTAGAATTGAAGCATCGATGGCCGAGGCATTCATTACTGAGGAGGCGGCAAACTTCGTGACAGCACACTACGAATCCAAAAATCGTCATTTGCATAATCCGAAGCCTTGGTACTATGCTGACGACCCTAAAAAAGGTGGATCCAACCTCAGCCTATTCAAAGGGAAGCTCGCACCAGCCGGTGCTTCGAAAGCAATAGTGTTGGATGTCGAAGAATGGCGGACCATTTCGTTGTATATCTTCAACAACCTAACAGATGTGCGGCCGTACATCGAGTAAGTTCTCGGTACATTGTTTCGCAACTTCTAATTCCTTTGAACTGCTCTTATTCCCGGATATTTGATACAGTCGATACGTCGCCAAATTCTCGGATGGAGCGGTGATCCAAAAGGATTCCATCGAAGAGTATGAGCTTCTGGCAAAGCATGGAGGCGGCTATCCCGGTTTCATCTCTTGGTTCAAACAAACAGTAATTACCATTAATAGACCATTTCATTTCCTGGTCTAATTTGCGGCTAATGCAACAATCCTTTCGTATTAAACTTTTGTAGGCTAATTCAGAGTCTATGGACGCCGAATTGAGACAAGCCGCTAATGGTTTTGACTATAAGGTCCGTTCATTTGAGAAATACGACATCAACGGGTATCGCTTTTGTACCTTTGGCAAAGAGCTATCTATGGCCAACCGAAAATCTACAAATTGTGGTGTCTCTGCTATCGGCGAAGGAGGTACCGAGTATTATGGAAGAGTTGAAGCAATTTATGAACTTCTATTCTATGGTGAAAACCCACCGAACGTCGTAGTCTTCAAATGTTATTGGTTCCAGCCAAAGGAGACTAGAAGGACTCATGAACATATAGGGCTAGTTGAAATCAAACAAAGCACCCATTTAGATGTTCCCGATGTCTATATTACGGCTCAACAGGCGACCAAAGTTTTCTATCTACCGTGGGCCTGCCAAACTAATGCAAATCTGAATGGTTGGGATGTCGTTTATGAACTGCCGCCACGTGTTAGACCACCTCCCCCCAATGAAGAGGATTATGAATCTCACATTAACCCAGACACATACGAAGGAGAATTCTTCCAAGAAACACGTCTTTCCAAAAAACTTTTCAAGAACCGCTCTACTTCACCCCAGAACATGGAAGTAGACAACGACAGTGAATCCGACTTCACCCCTGAGCCGAACAAGAAGAGCCGGAACAAGAAGAGGTTACTGCTGCGGATGACCTGTCAATGCTTGACCGATTACAGAAAGGCCTTCCACATGTTGATGCCGCTGAACCCGATGAGCACGTCATTCATGACGACACGCGTGATAGTGATGATGATGATGCATCTATTGATCCCGAAGCTTATATAGACGATCCAGACTATTAGTTTGTATGCATCCCAACTTAAATTATATACATATTATTATTCATGTCATGTATTCAATTTTTTTATGTTGTACTAATTTCGTTTACTCTTTGTCATGGCAGGTGTTGAAAGATGGTGGGCGCGGGTCCAGAGCGCTCCGCGGGTACTTCGTCGGCGGCCCGCGGGAGGGGTACTTCCATTCCACCCGTACCTCTCCGGAGAGCATTGTTAGACAGTTTGGGGACACCGGCGGGCGCTTCTTCGTCGGCGTCGTTGCCCACCGGGAGAGGAGGTCGGGGAGGGAAGAAGAGAGGAGGTAGATCAGGACGTGGCCACGGGAGAGGTAGGCAGGCTGCTACGCCTTCCTCACCGCCACCCCCAGCTGATTCACCCGAGCACATGACTGCTAGGGTGGACCCGTCTGAGGTGGAGGCTACGGGACTCCGGACCACGAGCCTCGGGTCGACAGGCCTTCGGCCCACGAGACTCCGGTCCCAGAGGCTTCGGCCCACGAGACTTCGGGCCACGAGACTTTGGACCAGGCTACGTCCCAGGAGACGTCTGGATGGGGTACCTGGCTGGATCCGCCTGAGGGGCCGAGTGGCCATGCTGATGGTGGCGGGGATGAGTGTACTGATAGTGAGGGCGAGGTGGTTGAGGGGGCCACCGTGTACCAGCGTGGTGGTACACGGCTCCCGCCCAGCCGGTGACCCGCGAGCAGAGGCCGGTGATTAGGCCTGATGGGGAGAAGTAAGTGCATTTACTATTTTTGTACATTTTGCCTTCACGTTTCTTCAAATATCTAATGCGTTGGCCTTGTCATACTGCAGGGGTTGGGTACACGCCAGTGACGTCCGTAGGCCCAACACCGTCCTTGGTGTGCTTTGCCGGCAAAATTTCCCGGGATTTGTCACGTTGCCCAGTGAGGGTCAGCTTCCAGAGCTAGGATTGAGCTGGGAGCACTACTTGGCTGCCCCGGCCCCGCCGAAGGAGATGATCGACGTTGTCTTGTGCCACACGAGGGCCGCGATGGTGATCAGAAGCTTTTGGGTAATTTCTCCTTTACACAATTAAAAATTAACAATAGCTAGTTATTGTACTAATCAGTGTTGTCTCGTTTGATTGCAGACCTTCTACAGGTGCGAGGATGGATACGAGGAGGACGTGGCAAAGGTTATCGATACCGAGTGCAAGCGCCTACTACAAAACTTACGGCACGAGGCTCGGTCGCAGGCTATTCGAGACTACTACGCCAAGCGTGGTATTAAGAAGGACAAGCCATCGTGCGGGGCTAAGTTTCTGAAGAAGGATCAGTACATGAAGGTAATTACCTATTCTTAAGGCATTGTACTTAGTTTCCTTGATTTGATTCGTAGGCGTAGCGCTCAAATTTCTATTTACTAACTTAGGTGCCCCCGAGATGGTGTGCGGATAAGATGGATTGTTGGGAGGCGTTGGTGGATGAGTGGTGCACAGGCCGCTGGCGAGCCGTCCACGACAATGCCAAGGACCGGCGTGCCCAAATGGTTGGTGTGCCACACCATCAAGGCAGCGCGAACTTATATTAGTTCGGGCGAAACTGGGTATGTGGTTTGCTTCATGATTCATGCAATTCATTCTTCATGCTAGCTTGAGCCCTTTACTAATACTTTGTTCCTCTCTTTTAGGCGCGACACAATAACACGGAGGTGCCTGAGGTGTACGACCTCTATGCCATGGCCCATACTGCCTCGTACAAGAAGGCCAAGGCATTCTCTGAGTCTGACCTCGATCATCCAGAGAATTTCACCAACATCTCCTCCCACCACAAGCTCGTGAGGTACAACCAGGAGGGGAAGGCGAGGAAAGGGGAGGACTTTAACCCGAGCCAGAATCCTATTGATCCAGAGCTGGTGATGATATCTGGTGGCGGGAGGCCCCATGGCTCATTGGCCATTGGAGATGGACTGATACGCTGTCCTCTCACTCTCCCGGAGATCAAGGCGCGCCAAACGAGCTCCTGTCCTGAGATAAGGACTCGTCCAAGGCCAGTCGATCTCGCCATCGAGGTTAGTTATACGGACTCAGATATCTTTCCTCCATTACATTTTGTGTGCGGCCATCGATGATTACAATGCTAACGAGGAGTGGTGTTGTAGGCTGCACTTAAGAAAGAGAGAGCGACAACCCAGGCGCTTCCGGAGGAGAGGGACCGGGTGGCGGCGGAGAAGGAACTGCTGGCGGAGGAGAAGACGACTAGGTTGTTGGAGGAGGAGAGGAATCGGAATGAGCTGGCTCACCGGGCCATGTACGAGCTCCTCGTGGTAAGTTTCTTCTGCATATTAGCCAAATCATGCACGTAATGTTCGTTTCATTACTAACTAATATGACTGACTCGTCAAAACCAAATGTGCAGTCTATGTGCGAGAAGACCGGTCAGACCCCTCCGCCGATGCCAGTCATTGCTCAGATGGGAACGGTGAGTTTCATTTGAATGGTCATTAGTTACTAGTCTTAACATTTGAGTGTCATCATGCTAACGAGACATTGCAAATGATCTTTGGTGCAGCATAACTCCCGAACCGCATCGCACACCCCTTCTCCAGGGCAACCTTCTCCAGGTGATCACGACTGGCAGAGCAACCCCGGTGCTTGACCTCCGTGATGACGACGCCGGTAAGTTTTCTCTAATGTTTTGCTTAACAAATGCATACTTAGCTTTGTACATGCTAGTTAGCCCTAATATGCCACATATTTAGCTTATTTCCCCCCAAAAAGACATACTTAGCTAATTATCCTCCAAAATGACATAATTAGCTTATTTAGTTCATTTATGACATAATTAGCTTAGTTACGTCAAAAATGGCATAATAATAACCTTGGTTAGCTCATAAATGTCATATACTTACCTTATTTTCCTCCAAAATGACATAATAAGCTTAGTTAGCTCTAAAATGGCATAATTACCTAAGTTAGCTCTAAAATGACACAAATAAGGAATAAGAAGAAGAAAAACTAGGAAGAGGAGAAAAAGAAAGAATAGAAGAAGAAAGAGAAGAAAAAGAAAGAATAAAAGAAGAAGAATGAGAAGGAAAAGGATAAAAAGATAGAAGAGAAGAAAGATGAGAAAAAGAGAGAAGAAGAAGAAAATATATTCTTATTCTTTCTTTTTCTCTTCTTTCTTTTTCTCCATCTTCTATTCCTTCTTCTTCTTCTTCTTCTTCTTCTTCTTCTTCTCTTTCTTCTTCTTCTTCTTCTTCTTCTTCTTCTAACTTTCTTACTCCCATTTTTGCTTAACAAATGCATACTTAGCTTCGTACATGCTTGTTAGCCCTATTATGCCACATACTTAGCTTATTTTCCCCGAAACAGACATACTTAGCTAATTATCCTCCAAAATGAGATAATTAGCTTATTTAGTTCATTTATGACATAATTAGCTTATTCATTTCAAAAATGGCATAAGAACCTTGGTTAGCTCATAAATGTCATATACTTAGCTTATTTTCCTCCAAAATGACATAATTACCTAAGTTAGCTCTAAAACGACCTATACTTACCTAAGTTAGCTCAAAAATGGCATAATTACCTAGGTTAGCACAAAAATGACCTATACTTACCTTATTTTCCTCCAAATTGACATAATAAGCTTAGTTAGCTCAAAAATGGCATAATTACCTAAGTTAGCTCTAAAATGACACAAATAAGGAATAAGAAGAAGAAAAACAAGGAAGAGGAGAAAAAGAAAGAATAGAAGAAGAAAGAGAAGAAAAAGAAAGAATAAAAGAAGAAGAATGAGAAGGAAAAGGATAAAAAGATAGAAGAGAAGAAGAAAGATTAGAAAAGGAGAGAAGAAGAAGAAGAAAATATATTCTTATTCTTCCTTTTTCTCTTCTTTCTTTTTCTCCATCTTCTACTCCTTTTTCTTATTCTTATTCTTCTTTTTTCTTTCTTTCTTCTTCTTCTTCTTCTTCTTCTTCTTCTTATTCTTCTTCTTCTTCTTCTTCTAGTCTTCTTCTTCTTCTTCTTCTTCTAGTCTTCTTCTTCTAGTCTTCTTCTAACTTTCGTACTCCCATTTTTGCAGGTTTGATTCACTTCATGGAAGAAGGCATTGATGGACTGCTAGTGTTTAGTTTTTGTTTTGATTTGTATTGATGAACAATGTGAAACTATGTATGTATATATGGATGAACTCCGTGAAACTATGTATGTATTGGATCTTTTAATACCCTATGTGTTCTCTTGCATTCGATGGACTGCTAGATGTTGGATACATGGGCTATGCTTGAGGTTGAAACTATATATATCATATATGTCTTTTGAAAATGCAGGGATATAACAGAAAATAGACAAAACAGTAACAATACAGGCACTATGCCGTCTGCGAGCCGACGGCAAAGACCTTTGCCGTCGGTAGGAAGACGGCAAAGGTGCCATGTGGCAGCAACCTGTTCAACCTGGGAGCATCAGGTCTGACCATTTGGTCATTCTGCCGTCTGCCAGCAGACGGCAAAGACCAGCCTGGCAGACGGCAAAGACTAAGCAGAAGTGACGGTTAGCCACGGGTCTGCTGACGTCATAGGGCTGACGGCAAAGTTTGCCGTCCGCCGGCAGACGGCGAAGTCTGCCGTTAGCCACCTAACGGGGCTAACCGCTATTCTTTGCCGTCCATGATCTTTGCCGTCAGCTTGGCCAGGAAAGCGGACGGCAAACTTCTTTGCCGTCAGCTGTTTTTACGCAGACGGCAAACCAAGTCATTACCGTGGCTTTCAGTGCCGGAAGTGTTTGCCGTCCGTGGCAGACGGCAAAGACGTTTGCCGTCGGTGGCCTGGTCCTTTGCCGTCTGCTATGGCAGACGGAAAATTAGCTGATTCCTCTAGTGAGGGCAACTAATGTTGAGCATACGATGATGCCGCCCGTTTTCATTTCGTGAAAGTCCCCGGCAGAGGAAAGGGTTGTAGGTGATGGTGCGTTCTGCTTCTTAGGGCGATGAAATCGTTCCTATGGGATCGTGCGTGGCAGCTGGTATAGATGATGATGAAAGGCAGGCTGCTTGAACTGGGACCTATTCTCATAATAGGCAGCAAGCAAAGCTAAATAGGAAAGGGGGCGACTGATGACTGCCTTTTTGGTTAGAAATAAAAAAGGGTGGAATGTGGAGCTAATATGGCTGGCTACAAGTATAGCCAAAGAAAGATGAGATGAGACGGACTGTCAGAGGATGCAGCGGGACTACCAGGGGAAAGCCCGCCCCCGCTAGCTAACATAGATATCTATTCTCGGTGCGCATATTCGAGATTTAGAATCTCTTTTCGACCAGGCCAGGCCGAATCGGGCCACCACTTGGGATGGGAATGGCTCAGCCCACATGCATCATTTGATGAAAGCACTCCAGTCCAATCGCCTCCGATCAGTGGCTTGTCAACCACCGGACCGTAGCTCCTCACCAAATGCCCCTGTGTTGGGGCAACACAGCACATGACTAGTGAGGGTGTCCCGGACTAGGGGGTACTCGGGCTGCCGGCCTATCTCTCATAGGCCGGGCTGGTGGGCCGCCCTCTAGTCGTCGATGGAAGGCAGGATTGTGGGCGACCCCGTGTATCAGAAGGAAACCTCCGAAGACTTGGCGTCTCCTCCAAGAAACAGTTGGCATAACCGGCATGTTTGTCCCCTGATAGTAACCGACCATGTGTAACCCTAGGACCTCCTGGTGTCTATATAAACCAGAAGGCCTAGTCCGTAGAGGATCATATCCATTACCTAGGGCTTAGCCCAGTCGATCTCGAGGTAGATCAGCTCTGTAACCTTCATACAATCACATCAATACAATCAAGCAGGACGTAGGGTATTACCTCCTCGAGAGGGCCCGAACCTGGGTAAATCGCTGTCTCTACGTTCCCTATTACCATCGACTCCTTGACCCATAGTTCGGATCCCCTACCTGAGATCTGCCGGTTTTGGTACCGACAACTAGTTCTCTCAAGGACCACACCCTCTCGATCGAGAGCAGGATGCCGGCCGAGATGGAGCGCCAACCTAGACTTTCCTTGGGCTTGCCTTGCCCCAACATCTAAATAAAGGGCAGGCACTGACAAGGAAGCAGTCATGCCTTTTCGATGAAAGCTTAGCTTGGTAGGCGTAGCTTACTCACCCTACTCCCTTAGACAATGCAATGCTCTGAACACGAAAGTTTGCAGTTCAGCCCTCTTCTCCCATGCAAAGTTGCAGGCAGCGCCTCGGATAAAAGCATGGACGAGCCACATGCAGGGAAACTTGCACGTGTGGTTCTGGCCGGGGACCCCGGTATACTGTACTAATATGTGTAGGTCCCTGTAATCCGAGTGAGATTGTCATGGCGCAAAAGCAGATATGGTCCGGTATTCCCATGTTCCCCGTATTGGTTATGTTCCTTATTCCTCGTCTAGCAGAAACTAATCGAGCTTTATCCGATCTCCCAGAAGCGGAAGCTGAATTAGTTGTAGGCTATAATGTAGAATATGAGCGGGATGCGATCCTTAATAGTTGACTGTTGGCGGAAGCCAATGTCTCGGGGACTCATTCTGACTTAAACAAGGGGTGGGTCTTTACCAACTTCCAAATCGAAGATTTACGGAAAAAGAGAGGGGCACTCTTCACTCTTCATTCGAAACGGATGAATGTCGAGTCAGAGGTTTTTGCCTTGTTATCAAAAAGGGGAGTTGGGTAAAGCAAACTCCCTCCTTGGACGAGCACGGGGCTTAGTCAAGTAGAACCGGGTTGCGGTGCTTGATGCTCCGATCGAAAACAAATCAGTGGGGCCATGCCGGTACGTCAGAATATGCGTTAGAAAGGTCAATCCCTCCCCCCCTTTTTGATTTTTTAATGAAAGATCGGGCCGAACTTCTAAAAAGCAACCCACCCGCTTCCATAGAATAATATCGTGGCAACGTAGACCTAAGTGGATTTATTGGATCCTGGGGAACCATCACAAGTACGGCCGGCCTATAGAACGAGAATGTCGTGTCATCCAGTGGAGCTTAGAAGAAGGTGACTCGGAGCCTAAGGAAGGTGACTCGCGCAGACAGCTGACTCCTTTTCAATAGAAAGGAATAGCTAAACCTACCCAGTTGGCTGGTCAATCTCAGTGATCTTATCGGCCGGCAAAGCGGAGCCGGACGACCATGGTCCCGACCTTACCAGCACCGTAGGTTTACTAATCAATGAAGCCCCTCAACCTACTATCTTTTCTTACAAACTCAACCAAGCCTAACCAAACCCCATGCTCACGACATGTTCTTGATATTGATTGAGTTGGAGGGAGTCAGAGACTACCACGAAATCCTTCCATAGTCACCCTGGTGACCTTCATCACCAAAGCGTCACGACAGTTTCCAAGAGCCCTCATATAATCTCCAGTGGGCATCAGTCGGAACACGTAGGAATGCTGACCACTACATAAGCCACGTCTGGCTAAGACGAGCAGCAAGCGGGGGAGAGTATTTTGAAGTACAAGAATGTTGGGGTGGGACGCTAGTACTCAAACTAGGGTTGCTTCTTAACGCTAATCTTGCATTTCTCAGCAGTTAGTTGTAGTGCGCCTTCCCTCCTTCTCTCATTTCGGAAAGATTTGGCAGTATTTTCTTATGATGACCTGGTCGAGAGGGTATGAAACATCAGTGTAAAATATTGAGTGGGATGGTTATAGTAAGGGGCGAACCAAGTGCTTGCGCGAAGAAGCGAATCAATGAGAATGGAGACAAGGAAAGTCGTTGATTGACCATGCTTTGGGTACTTGGTATGAGCAGCTAATCACTTCAATTTTCAATCCAATTGATGCAAGAAGGTTCCTGTTAATACCTATGAACTATGATACCTTTGAGCACTTTCATGCTTGGCACTACTCCAATGAATGAACGTCCATTCGGACTATGCCGGGACTCCACTGGAGTGAGCACTATTAGAAACCTGCATATTTCTCGGGTCTTGTACACCCATTAAAGGGAAATCAACATTTCTTGCCACTATTTTTTCCCGAACCACAACCACGGAAGAAGGTTGATGAAAGCACATTTGTTCCCTTGGTGGTTTTGGTAATTTATGCCAACATACATGTTGTTGGACCAATGCCTCTATCTAGTGAATTTCAGACAAGTTCAATAATGGCGTGGCAAGGACAAGAAGATGTGGAACCCTCCAAATGCTAAGGACATGGATTGGCAAAAACTCAAGACTCTACATTTTTTGTTTAGTGATCCAAGATAACATTGAGTCCATAGGAAAGCCAATACTATTGAAAGAGGATGAGGTTTTCATAATGATCTATTTGCTCAAGTGCTTAGTGATGTTGCTCCAAAACCCTCAGCCACTTTCTCTATCCATATCTGTCCAAAACCCTAAAAGTCAACTCGGTCCCACCGAATACATCCTTCCCGGACCCACCGACTTCATTCAGACCGTGCCACAGCCTAAACCCTAACAAATCGGATCCACCGATATGGATCTCGGTCCCACCGAGATGGGTGACCATCTCTCTGTTGCCTTGTTGCAATTATTTTGGTTCCACCAAAATTGCACTCGGCGCCAACGAGATGGAGTAACCAAGTTTCTGTTGCCAAGTTGCATCATTTCGGTCCCATCGAGGTTATGCAATCGGTGCCACCGAGACTAGGTCTAGCCCTTACCATTGCACTTCGGTTGCTCTGAGATGTTCCCATTCGGTCCCACCGAAAACCCCAACATTCATATGTTTTGCACAGGTCGGTCTCACCGAGATTTCAAATAGGTGCCACCGAGTCTGGTTAAAAGTGTGTAACGGTTGGATTTTGTGTGGAGGTTATATATACCCCTCCACCACCGTCTTACCCAATAAGAGAGCCATCAGAACGTGCCTACACTTCCACCAAACATTTTCTGAGAGAGAACCACCTACTCATGTGTTGAGATCAAGACATTCCAATCCAACCATTTGAACCTTGATTTCTAGCCTTCCCAAGTTGCTGTCCACTCAAATCTTTCTTCCACCAATTCCAAATCTGTGAGGAGTTGTTTGAGTGTTGGGGAGACTATCATTTGAAGCACAAGAGCAAAGAGTTCGTCATCAACACACCGTCTATTACCTTTTGGAGAGTGGTGTCTCCTAGATTGGTTAGGTGTCATGTGGGAGCCTCCAAGATCATGTGGAATTGAACCAAGGAGTTTGTAAGGGCAAGGAGATCGCCTACTTCGTGAAGATCTACCCGAGTGAGGTTAGTCCTTCGTGGACGTAAGCCATGGTGGAATAGACAAGGTTGCTGCTTCATGGACCCTTTGTGGGTGGAGCCCTCCGTGGACTCGCGCATCCGTTACCCTTCATGGGTTGAAGTCTCCATCAACGTGGACATACGATAGCACCACCTATTGGAACCACGCCAAAAACCACCGTGTCTTCATTGCGTTTGATCTTCCATACTCTACCCCTTTACTTTCCGTACACTTGCATGCTTTACTATTTCCGCTGCTCAATCTCTAGATTTGCATGTGTAGAAAGTATTGGTGTTATCTTAACTTGTGCCAAAATCTGCCTATGTTCCAAGAGAAACTAAAAACTGCACCTTTGGTTAGTTAAGTGTCTATTCACCCCCTCTAGAGCTATCTCCTCGACCCCACAATTGGTATTAGAGCTTTGGTCTCCATTGCTTTGGTTTAATCACCATTGGAGGGAGATGGATGTGTCTACTTTGGTGAGTCTTAGACGTAGAGTGCCTATTCTCAATGGGGAGTATTACAACTTTTGGAAGGATGAGATGCTTGATATCTTTGATGAATTTAACTTGGGCAAGTACATTCATAATCCTTATGTGCCTCCTATTGATCCCTTGCATCCTACTCATGAAGAGGAAATTGACATGCTTCGTAATCTTAGAACCGTCAATCTTATCATTAGAGGATCACCTAAAATTGTGCTTCATTGTATGCAAAACTTTGGATGTGCTTATACCCTATGGCATGATTTGGAAAAGCGATATCGCGATTAGTCTTAATGATCCTAATGATCCTAACTTTGATGATTGCTTGTTTGAGCTTCGTGATCTTATGCGTGCTAAAGAAGATGTTAGAACTATTAGTAACATTATCACGGAAGCTATTAGAATTCATAAACTTGAACATTGTCATGATCATGAAACTAATGAATTCATTGCCCTAGGTTATGATCATATACATGTTGATGATGATGATGTTGAGCATGGCTATTATGATGAGGACGAAGAATTTGATATTGAATTTGAGAACACCATGAGGAATCTTAGTCTTATGGCAAATCTTCGAGATTACATGGCCGGAGGAAAAGAGTGGATTCTTGATAGTGGATGTACCGATCACATGACTGGAGATAGAGACATGTTTCGTGAGCTTGCTAAAAATGATGGTCCACGCAAGTATGTGACTTTTGGAGACAACTCCACGGGTAAGGTACTTGGCCTTGGTAAGGTGGTCATATCCAATGATAGCTCCATACAAAATGTTATGCTTGTTGAATCTCTTGGTTACAATCTTCTTTCCGTATCTAGACTAGCCGATTTTGGTTTCAATGTTCTATTTACCGAAGTAGATTGCCAAGTGTTTCGTCGAGATAATCATAATATGGTCTTTACCGGCATTCGTAGAGGTGATCTATACATTGTTGATTTCACTAAGAGAGCCCAACCTCATACATGTTTAATTGCTAAATCTTCTAAAGGTTGGTTATGGCATAGGAGACTTGGACATGTTGGCATGCATAACCTTGATAAACTTGTTAAAGGAGATCACATTCTTGGTGTGAAAGATGTTATATTTGACAAGGATCGACTTTGTAGTGCTTGTCAAGTAGGAAAAAAAGTTGGAGGAAGCCATCCTGTGAAGAACATTATGACCACAAGGAGACCACTCGAGCTACTTCATATGGATCTTTTTGGTCCCAACTCATATAAGAGTCTTGGTGGTAACTCTTTTGGTTTGGTCATTGTTGATGATTTTTCCAGATTTACGTGGGTGTTCTTTCTCGATGACAAATCGCAGGTACAAAAGTTCTTCAAGAACTTTGCAAGAAAGGCCCAAAATCAATTTGAAGTGAAGATCAAGAACGTTCGGAGTGACAACGGAACGGAGTTCAAGAACGCCAATGAGGATACCTTTCTTGATGAGGAAGGCATTTCACATGAGTTCTCGGCTACGTACACACCTCAACAAAATGGAGTTGTTGAGAGGAAGAACCGGACTCTTATTGAGATGGCAAGGACAATGCTTGATGAATACAAGACGCCAAAACACTTTTGGGCGGAAGTGGTTGAAACAGCTTGTCATGCTACAAATCGGCTCTATCTTCAAAAGCTTCTTGGTAAAACGGCGTATGAACTACTCACCGGTAACAAACCACAAGTTGGATACTTTCGAGTATTTGGCTCAAAATGTTACATTCTTGATAAGCATCATCGTTCAAAGTTTGCTCCTAAATCTCATGAAGGTTTTCTACTTGGTTACGGATCGAACTCTCACACTTACCGTGTCTACAACAACTTCACTCAAAAAGTTGAAGAGACGGTAGATGTGAAGTTTGATGAGACTAACGGCTTGCAAGTAGAGCAATTGCCAATTGATGTAGGATATCAAGAACCATCGGAAGCAATTGAAGACTTATCCATTGGCAAGATTCGCCCCGTGGAAGTAAAGGAGAGTACCTCGTCTATTCAAGTGGAAGCCCCAACTTTACATCAAGGTGAACAACAAGTTGATATGGAGGCATCCACAAGTGGAACACGTCAAGGCGAAGGGAATGAGGAAGTGCAACAAGATGATCCACCTCAACCTCCTTCTCCACCTCCACAAGCGAACAACGACAACATCAACGAAGAAGAAGAAGATGATGAGGAAGCCTCACCACAACCCAAGCAAAAGCTACCTCGAGTTAGAGCAAGAATCGACAAGAATCATCTCGTCGAACAAATACTTGGAAATATCCAATCCGGGAGAATCACTTGCTCTAAATCTCGTTTAGCTAAGTTTTGTGCGCATTACTATTCATCTCTAGTGTTGTACCTTTGAAGGTAGAAGAAGCCCTCGAGGACCCCGATTGGGTGAATGCAATGCACGAGGAGCTACACAACTTTGAGAGGAACCAAGTTTGGACATTGGTTGAGAAGCCTAAAGATGAGCAAAACATCATTGGAACCAAATGGGTGTTTCGGAATAAGCAAGATGAAGATGGACAAGTTGTACGCAACAAGGCTCGTCTCGTAGCACAAGGTTACACACAAGTCGAAGGTATGGACTATGGTGAGACCTATGCCCCCGTTGCTAGACTTGAGTCCATTCGCATTTTACTTGCTTATGCCAATCACCATGATATCACACTTTACCAAATGGATATTAAAAGTGCTTTTCTTAAATGGTGAAATTGAGGAGGAAGTCTATGTTAAACAACCTCCCGGCTTTGTTAATCCCAAGAAACCTAATCATGTCTACAAACTTCGTAAAGCTCTTTATGGTCTTAAACAAGCCCCTAGAGCTTGGTACAAATGCTTGACAAAGTTTCTTCTTGAAAAAGATTTTGAAATTGGGAAAATTGATTCAACTTTGTTCACTAAGAGGGTTAATGGAGAATTATTTGTATGCCAAATTTATGTTGATGATATTATCTTTGGATCTACTAACCCCTCTTTTAGTGAAAAGTTTGGAAGTTTGATGTCGGAAAAGTATGAGATGTCTATGATATGTGAACTCAAATTCTTTCTTGGTTTGCAAATCAAGCAAACTAAGGAGGGTACCTTTGTTTCTCAAACAAAGTATACCAAGGACTTATTCAAGAAGTTCAACATGCAAGAAAGTAAAGGTATAAAAAAACCCATGCCCACGAGTGGACATCTTGACTTGACCAAGGATGGCAAACTGGTTGATCAAAAGGTTTACCGATCAATGATTGGTTCATTGCTATATCTATGTGCCTCCCGTCCCAACATTATGCTAAGTGTGTGCATGTGTGCACGATACCAAGCGGTACCAAAAGAGTGTCACCTTAAGGCAGTATAAAGAATCGTGCGATACTTGTTACATACATCAAACTTTGGCATATGGTATCCCAAAGGATCCTCTTTTAATCCTGTTGGCTATTCCGATTCGGACTATGCCGGAGACAAGGTTGATAGAAAATCCACTTCGGGTACATGTCAATTTCTTGGTAGATCTCTTGTGTCTTGGTCCTCCAAGAAACAAAACTCGGTATCTCTATCTACTGCCGAAGCGGAATACATTGCCGCGGGATCATGTTGTGCTCAATTACTATGGATGACTCAAACTCTTAAAGATTATGGTGTGCATGTGAGACATGTACCATTATTATGTGACAATGAGAGTGCTATCAAGATTGCACACAATCCCGTACAACATTCTCAAACTAATCATATTGAGGTTCGTCACCATTTCCTTCGAGATCATGTTGAGAAAGGTGACATTGACCTTAAACATGTTCGTACCGACAAGCAATTGGCGGAAATCTTTACCAAACCTCTCGATGAGAAGGTGTTTTGCCACTTGAGGAGTGAGTTGAACATCATTGATGCTTCAAACGTGAACTAGAGGTTCATGTGGATGCATACAAGGGCATGAGAATTCTTGACTAATCCATGATACTTCCATGATCATATTATATCTTGGACATTCTGCTCCCTTGTATTGTATCTAACCACTTGTAGGTACTTGGACAAGCATCATGTCACAAGACTACATCTCACTTTTATCTTGAGCAATCTTGTATAACTCAAGTATCAACAATCCTTGGTGGAACAAGGAACAAGACAACCTAAACATATACTTTGACAACTTTTGAATTATGCTTCATTCTTGTCATTTTGGATATACATGTTGTTCCTTGCAAAACTAACCCATGTAGGAAGATGAACTACAAATGATAGGATCGCTCCCAACTTCAACACATGAGCATCCACTTCAAGTTCAACTACATGATGGACATCACCACCAAATCCCAATGTAAGTTCTCACATCTTAGAGAAGCTTTACTCAAAGTCACGAGCTAAAGCAACTCAACAAGATGTGAATACATTGAAATGCTTAAAGGAAAAATGGTAACCCCATTTTGAGCTTAACGATGAGTATGACCTATGATCAAGTGTTCTCACTTGACTCCTAAGTCAATATACTCTAACATAGGTGACCTAGTCGCCGACCCCTCTAGATGAAGTTCTCTAGTGTTTCTTTTATGTTTCTCTTCTTGCTAGAGTGTTTCTTTTTTCAAACATCATCTAGATATTTCTTTGTTTCTTTCTTTTCTTTTCTGTGTGTTTTTTTTTCTTAGCTAGCTTCATAGTTAATTCATTGCAAATCGTTGTGAGATTTCACTTGCCTAGAGAGCTGAGTTGACAAAATCTTCTTTTTGAGAAAGACTCGGTCACACCGAAGTGAAACAACTTGGAGTCACCGACCTTGCTGCTCTAAGGAATTTTTCTGTCACATATTTTCTGTAATCTTCTGCTCTAGATCCACTCAATGATTCTTGTCCTCTACTTGCATCTAGAGCTACTCAATGGCCAGATGTGTTTCTCAAGGACCAAACCCACTTGATCAATAACCTTGAAGTCCCTTCTTGGAAATTGATGTCAAAGGGGGAGAGAGGAATGCATCAAAGCTTATCATTACAAGCTCTTCTTTGTAAAAAGGGAAGAGAGAGAGAGAGAATGTTACATGTTTCTAAGAGGGGAGAAACATGATCAGGTTTTTCTTGGTTGGTTTAGTATTCTCACCCTACCTACTCCCAACATTCAATGTCAGATTCAGGGGGAGAGGAAGTTCTTTAAGGGGATACAACTATTTCTTTCTTTTGGGGACATGTCTGCTTCAAAGAAGTATTCACCTAGTGATACCCTCTTCTACATGATATCCCAATCTTGGTTTCTTGTTGATCTTGTGTCTTTTCCTTCAGAATTTATCTTGTGTTACCTAACCTTGTTTTCTCAAGTGTATTTCTTCAGGTACTTGATCAAGAACTTCAAGGTAAGTATATGCATCACACCCATGTACATGATGACCACTTCCTAGTATATATTATTTGCAAGAAGATAATCATGAACATGTGGACACCTCAATGTCATATTTATTGCTCTGATGCATGTAGCCAAGATACATGTTGCATGTATATTTCCTTACATTTGTGCCTCTGTTCTCCATGAAATATCATCATTCTATATGCACATCTTTAGGGGAAGCTCATACATGTTACATGTTTTCTTCAAAGCTTTCATACAAACTTCTGCTAAACCTTTATTTGAAGCTTTGATGTATGTTGTCATCAATTACCAAAAGGGGGAGATTGAAAGCACATTTGCTCCCTTGGTGGTTTTGGTAATTTATGCCAACATACATGTTGTTGGACTAATGCCTCTATCTAGTGAATTTCAGACAAGTTCAACAATGGCATGGCAAGGACAAGAAGATGTGGAACCCTTCAAATGCTAAGGACATGGATTGGCAAAAACTCAATACTCTACATTTTTGGTTTAGTGATCCAAGATCACATTGAGTCCATAGGAAAGCCAATACTATTAAAAGGGGATGAGGTTTTGATAATGATCTGTTTGCTCAAGTGCTTAGTGATGTTGCTCCAAAACCCTCAGCCACTTTCTCTATCCATATCTATCCAAAACCCTAAAAGTCAACTCGGTCTCACTGAATACATCCTTCCCGGACCCACCGAGTTCATTCAGACAGTGCCAGAGCCTAAACCCTAACAAATCGGATCCACCCATATGGATCTCAGTCCCACCGAGATGGGTGACCATCTCTCTGTTGCCTTGTTGCAATTATTTTGGTTCCACCAAAATTGCACTCGGCGCCAACGAGATGGAGTGACCAAGTTTCTGTTGCCAAGTTGCATCATTTCGGTCCCACCGAGGTTATGCAATCAGTGCCACCAAGACTGGGTCTAGCCCTTACCATTACACTTCGGTTGCTTCGAGATGTTCCCATTCGGTCCCACCAAAAACCCCAACGTTCATATCTTTTGCATAGGTCGGTCTCACCGAGATTTCAAATCAGTGCCACCGAGTCTAGTTAAAAGTGTCTAATGGTTGGATTTTGTGTGGAGGCTATATATACCCCTCCACCACCCTCTTACCCAGTAAGAGAGCCATCAGAACGTGCCTACACTTCCACCATACATTTTCTGAAAGAGAACCACCTACTCATGTGTTGAGATCAAGACATTCCAATCCAACCATTTGAACCTTGATTTCTAGCCTTCCCAAGTTGCTTTCCACTCAAATCTTTCTTCCACCAATTCCAAATCTGCGAGGAGTTGTTTGAGTGTTGGGGAGACTATCATTTGAAGCACAAGAGCAAGGAGTTCATCATCAACACACCGTCTATTACCTTTTGGAGAGTCGTGTCTCCTAGTTTGGTTAGGTGTCACTTGGGAGCCTCCAAGATCATGTGGAGTTGAACCAAGGAGTTTGTAAGGGCAAGGAGATCGCCTACTTCGTGAAGATCTACCCCGAGTGAGGCTAGTCCTTCATGGACGTAAGCCATGCTGGAATAGACAAGGTTGCTGCTTCGTGGACCCTTTGTGGGTGGAGCCCTCCGTGGACTCGCGCATCCGTTACCCTTTGTGGGTTGAAGTCTCCATCAACGTGGACGTACGATAGCATTACCTATCGGAACCACGCCAAAAACCACCGTGTCTTCATTGCGTTTGATCTTCCATACTCTACCCCTTTACTTTCGGTACACTTGCATGCTTTACTATTTCCGCTGCTCAATCTCTAGATTTGCATGTGTAGAAAGTATTGGTGTTATCTTAACTTGTGCCAAAATCTGCCTAAGTTCCAAGAGAAACTAAAAACTGCACCTTTGGTTAGTTAAGTGTCTATTCACCCCCCCTCTAGACCTATCTCCTCAACCCCACAGTTGAAGTAGTTATAGTGATTGCCTGTGGAGAGGGGAAGTGATGAATAAAACGCGACTATAACAAGCTTTCCTGCTTGACAGGCTCCCACCAGAGAGAGAGATCCAATTTAAGTTTTTCCAGGGCAAGCTGGAAGCGTAGACCCATACCTTGTACTCTCATTCTTTCATTTTAGCTAGCCATAATGGTATGTACTTTGCAAGGTGGTTCTTTTTACTAGAAAGTACTTACAGAGGGCACTGAGGCGCAGCCTCGAGCTAGGCAAGATTCTCTATTGTTGCTTCTTATTAGCCAGACCCCGCACCAGGTTTTCCAGGCGGAACAGTTCCGAGATCTTCTGAATCTGGGACCAGATGTGAATCTGGTTCAGAACCACAGATCACGGGTTAGCCATCCTATCGTAAGGCTTCTTTACACGCCATGGTTGCGGAATAGCCACGACTCTTGTTCCATGAGCTTCTGCCAGTCGCCAAGGCAGAAAACTGGAACAACAAACAGGTTGTCCTCCACCACTCGGAACATCACACCTTGTGCCATGTTCCAAGCAAACTGCATCATTGAGAAAAAGGATTGGCTACTGAAGGGATGCGCCGTGGCCACTTTCGCAAGGGCCATTCACCGACCCTTCTACTATCGGTTTTTAGTATTGGCTACTACTATACTAGCTACTCACCTATCGGTCTAATGAGCATACTTGGAGAAAGGAGAACTTCCCGCCTATAATGTTGGGTTGGCAACCTACCCATTTGTTGAAGTACTTCCTTCATATGGCCCAAAGAAAGGTGGCTAAGCCGTCTTTGTTCGTGAACAATGACTCAGGTGCATAAAAAGGAAATCAAGTTTGGGAAATGGTACCTGGCTAGTATTTATGCCGAAATCTAGTGACATTATTTACTATTACTATAGTCAAGAAGTCAAGTGTAAAGGCTTTGGCCATTGGCAACGCTTACCTAACTTCTCACTTAAATGTTTACTCGCGTTACTGGTATTCAATAAAAGAAGGAAACCATGGTACCTACCTCCCTCCCTTACTTGGTAATCTAAGATCCCTTCAGGGGGGAGCAAGAGATCTTCCATACCAACATTTTGTTCGCCACCCCTGCTTCCTCCTCCACTTGAGCTTGTGCAGCAAATCTACTTTATGCTTAGGCTAGGTCCTGCAAGTAAAGAGAAGTAAATATTGGAAACATGGGTATCTAGTTTATTTTATTCAACGGCTGAGTAATTGAAATTCCTTACTTCTTCAAGTAGGAGATCCTGAGTACCGGGTGTTGTCAGACTCCAATTCTATTACCTTTGTGCCAAGAGCTCGTTAAGCTACCTGGGCTGTTCTGCTACCAGCGTGTAAAGAAGCTCCGCCTAACGGCTAAACCAATGAATTTCTCTCCTTAAAGGAATCTACTTCCCTGACTGTCAACTACTCGCTTCTTCACCAGTATCACACCCGCGCCAGACTGAACAACAGAGTTAGAACCCAACCAAATATGATTCTTGTATTTTCTTACCAAAATTCGGATCCATTTGGCTCCAAAGTAGCAAGCGTGGGAGTTCTAATAGGACTTTGAGACTAGAAAAATCCTTCGGGCTGCTGAGAACATAGAGAAGTAGTTGTAGAGAGGTTTGATAGGGTTAGGCAGATGCCCCATTATTTGTAAACAAGAAGAAATCCAGATTAGTTTGATGGAGCTGTGGCTTAGCACAAGCATGGTGTCAATGTGGTTACTCTCGACTAAACACTTAAACAATTGGATCCAGTAGGGTTCAATAGAGGTATGGTATCGGCAACCTTTTAGGGAGCGAGATTCTTTTGAATAAGATAGCTGCCCAGAGCTTGCGACGTACCTACCCCCTAAGCGTAGATAGAATTAGGTAAGATAAAAATTGATTGGAAAGTCCTAAATTAGACCAATTCAATTCCGTCTGCTAGAATAAGAAAAAAGTGATTCTGAATTGATCTCATCCTTTATAATGAGAATTTCTCTTTGTTCAGTAATAACTTAGTCTTGCAATAAAACACTCTTGCTTGGAAGGTATGGTAAAGGTAAACTGTTTCTATTTTTTGATATAAAAAGACAGTGCTAAAGGAGTCATTCAGAAGTGAGTGAAGGGGTGCAGAAAAAAGCTCATTTCTTTCATTCAGGAATGGACACTGGACCATAATGAAATGTGGGAATATCGGGATTGGCAGATTTGTTATATTGAAAAAAAAATCAACACGACTAGTGAATTCAAATTAGAGTCACTTGCAGATTTCTTAAAATTGTTGTAGTGTAGTCTTGTGGTTTTTCTGTAAAGACCCCGACCTATAAATATTCACAGCCCAACTCATACGGGCGGACAATATTCACCCAGAGCCCCGTTGCGACCGCAATGCTGTTCTTGAAGGAGCTTACCTTAGAGCAAAAAAAGGGAATAGAAGTTAGGATGACTACTGACGTAGAGCGGCGGGTGAGCTTAACCTCGAACCAAAAAAGCAATGGATTGAGCAACTAGCGCGAAAGCCGTTGCGCGTTAGCGCATCCATTTTCTTGCTCCATCGTTATTAGTTTCTATTCTCTCCCTGCACGAACCTCAGTCCAATCAATTTGTTTGGAATTGGGGTTAGGACCGGTTAGAACTCCCATTTCCCGATCGGAGGTTTGAGCTGCTATGGCAAGCTTTTTTCCGAATAGTGGGTATGGGGAACCCACCGTACCAACATGATTGACTGGTGTTGCTGATACCGGACCCGTTATAACCCCGATTGGAAGGGCAGGACAGTCTGAGGCTCTAGGGATGCGAGGCCATTGAAAGTGAGTATCCCATATTCTATGACGGAGCTAGAGCATTAATTGCAGTTTTCACCCCACCTTAACGACTGAGCGAGGGATGAAATCTTTCGACGACTAGGGAGGCGTCACCCGAGGCCGATTCCAGTGGATCACTATAGAATCTTCTAGAAGCAGGTCTCCGGGCACTATGGTAGGACGTTGATCGATCATGACGAGAATGGACTTCTCCGTCTTGTAATGGTTTAGAAGAGTCACGGTCCTGTTCCCTGCCGAGCTTTTTCCCTTCTCGACTAGACAAAGGAGATATTCATTCCATTCAGGCAGATGAGGAAGGGCGGCGTCGGCATGACCATGCCTTCTCTCTTGGTCGGGTCGGAGGCTAAGTTTCTCATTCAGTGGTGAGGTGTTCATAGAAAGCAAGGCCTCGCCCAGCGAGTGGCGGATTTGGTTTGGATGGGGTCTCGCTTGGAGCCTTGGACGCTGGGGAGATCCATAGATCTGGATAGAGACTTTCTCACTCCGTAAAGAAGAGTACACGTGCTACAGCTTACGCAGTGGATCTTCGGGCAACAAACCCGGCACATCCAATTCCGACAACAACTTGGAGGTATGGCTGAGTGGCTTAAGGCATTGGTTTGCTAAATCGACATACAAGAAGATTGTATCATGGGTTCGAATCCCATTTCCTCCGGCACGGAAGTAGAACGGGGAGGCCAAATTACGTGAGAGAAAGAACCTCAGATTGATGGAGTTCGCCATCGGGCCGAATAGCTGCTTAGTGACTAGGAGCGGAGCGCCCCTTTCTTGTTCTTGGTGGCGTCTATAGCGAAGAAGGCCTTCCCGTACGAGGGTCGTCCAGTCCTTAGCCAGCTCTCGGTTCTTGAGCAAGCTTCTCCACTGAAGGTAGGATGTTCATAGATGAAGAAAAGAGACTTTAGGCAAGTGGTTCTGGTAGCTCAGCTGGTTAGAGAAAAACAAGCAACGGATTGAGCAACTAGCGCGAAAGCCATTGCGCGCTAGCGCATCCGTTTTCTTGCTGGACTGCAAATCCTTTTTTTCTTGTTTCAGTGGGAAGAGCAAGGGGCATTCCCTTGAAACCCTTCAGTGGTTTGGATCCACATGTGAGCGTCTTTTTTTCGGTATGCCGCTCTATGAGCAAGGAGCGCCACGAGGAGAGCGAGAGAACGATGTGGGCTTTGGTGATGTTGGAATTTGCACCTATTTGTATCTATTTAGTGATCAGTCCGCTAGTTTCTTTGATTCCACTCGGTGTTCCTTTTCCATTTGCTTCCAATAGTTTGACCTATCCAGAAAAAATTGTGTCACAGCCCTAGCCTAGTTTTTGCCTGTCATTGCATAAGCATCCATGCATCATGTTTAAATTTAAATGAATTTGAAATGGGGACTGATAAACCCTAGCACCAAATGAAATCAACTAGGTTCAAATAAAATCTTTTTCAATGAACCCAAGCTGCCCTCCAAAAATGTTCATGATTTAGGCACAAAGGTGAAAACCCTAACCATAAATGGTGCACATTTTTCCAGGACACTTTTGGTCTTTGAATTAACAGAATACCTATTTGAGTTGGAGCAAATATATCCTATAAATATATTTATTGCTCCAAAAATTCTGAAACTTCATGTGGGGCTCTGGAATAATATAGTTTGCATCCACAAATAATTTCAGAATTTATAAAAGTGATTTGGTATTTTTAAACTAAATCAAAACAAACCTGCAAAATAGAAAATAGAAAGCAAATAGGAAAAAAGAGAAAAACCTACTTGACTTACCTGCCGGCCCAGCCCACTGGCCGCGCCAGTCATCGTCCTCCTGGCGCCAGAAGGACGCGGCGCGCGTGCCCGACGCGAGCGCATGCTTGGTGCGCCATGCCACCTGCCTGCCTGCATCCTCTGGACAGTGCGACGCCACGATTGACCACCTCGCTGTCGTCCGGATCGAGCTAACGTCCCCATTCGCCCCCTCGCCCTCTCTCTCGCTCTCCCTCGCCATGGGCGAAGCCGCCGCACTCACGCCGACGTGAACCACCGTAGCCACCGCCTCCCCCTTGCTTCCCCGATGTGTCCCCGAGCTCCGCCATCGTCCCCTGTGCCGTCTTCCCCGAGCCATTCGACGACGGGCGCACGCAGCGCCGTCTTCTTCATCTTCACCAACCTCGGATGCCAGCGATCGCCTTCGCCGCCCCGCTCGCTCCAGCCATTCCTCGAGCTCACCGAGACCTCCACCGCAACCGCCGTGAGCCCCTGCCTCGAACACCCTCTCCTTTGCCTCGTTTGCTCGCCGTAGCCGTCGTTTCGCCTGTGACCGAATGCGCCGCCGCCCGAGCTCGTCGCCGACGTAGCTCCGATGACCTTTTGGTCCCGGGCGTCTGTCCGTTGTGCTCGCCGTGTCGTGTAGAGCAGCCCTAACGCAAAACCCCGTCCATTTGCAAGCCACAGCCGCATCCCCGCGCACACCCCGAGCTCCGGCCACCGCAGCCGAGCTCGCCGCCGTCGTTACCGGCCATCACAGGCTCGGCTACCACCACCGGTTGATGCGCGCCAGCAAGAGCTCTCCAGCGAGCCCAGCCGTGCCTCGAACTGAGCCCTGTGGGCGTTTTCCAAAGCTCACCGCCGCGTTTGGCCTCGCCGGCGGCTAAACACCGGCGTGTTTGACCCATTGACCAGGGGTTTGACCTCCCCTGGTGACGGTGTCCTAGACTAGGGGGTACCAACCTAGTCGGTCCATAGTCCTCGGGCTTGGCCCAAAGGCCCTCGTTCTCATTCGGATGGACTCCGGAAGCCACGACGTGATCAAGATTGCATATGCCAAAGACTTGGAGTACACCCCAAGACATCTCCTGCCGCCTCCATACGCATCCCCGGATACCAACCATGTAACCCTAGATGCCCTACCTAGCGTGTATATAAGCCAGAGGGTTTAGCCTGTAGAGGACACGGAATCACAATTACCATTCACCTAGCCCTAGGGTTAGACTTCTCCTTACGATCTCGAGGTAGATCAAGCTTGTACTCGATACTTCATCATCAATATAATCAAAGCAGGACGTAGGGTATTACCTCTTCGAGAGGGCCCGAACCTGGGTGAACACCATCTCCTTCGTCCCTATTACCATTGATCCAAAATCCACAGCTCGGGCCCCCCTACCCCGAGGTCTGCCGGTTTTACCATCGACACTAGTGCTTTCATTGAGAGTTCTGCTGTGAGATCAGCAAAGGATCGATGGATCACCTGCAGATCAACTGCGGCTCTGGCTACGGGAACATCTTGGTCCCCGGCTAGTTATTCGTTTTTGGTAGCATGGTCTTCTGTGCCGACTCTTCGGGCCGTCTAGCTCCCGTCGAGAATTACGCTCCGGATCACGTCGTGACTTTTGGAAGCTTGGAATACACCGTGGATTCCCGCGGTGAACTCGTCTTTTTAGGTTGGACACCAGGCTGGATCAAGGACTTGTCTGACAATAGGGGTTCGACCCCGGAAGCGATCTCCCTCGAGGACGTCGAGCCAAGCCCCTGGCCCTACAAGATCCCGCGGAGGAACCAATCAGCCCCACCTCGGGCGACCTCGTCTCGGCATCAAGCCCGGACGCCGGTCCGGACGCAGCCTCGGATACTATGTCGGATTTAGAGCCGGCTCGGGCATCAGATCCGGAATCAACCCCGGCCCCGCACGAGGCCATAGACGCGTCAGGCGATCCACCAATCATACTTCAAGTCGGCTCGACTTATAGCCAGGCCATGGATCCCGACGAGTTATCTCACCTAAACGAGATGCTTGATCGCATCCAAAGCTTATCAATCTCGAATAGTCAGACCTTGGTCTATGACAAGATCGGACTTAAAGCCGACGATCGGGAAATTTATATCCCACCCACCACCCATCTAGTCGCCACGGTCGATGACTTAACCGATGTGTTAGACTACGATGAAGCCACCGACATGGATGAAGATGTCGACAGCCCTGAAGAAACCACCACACCGCTGGTCAACACCGGCAAGTGGACCGCAACCTCCACCTACGACGTATATATGGTGGATACCCCCAAGAATCCATCAAGAAGTCGGTGAAGACGCGCGAGAGGGACCAATGGGGACCCCAGTGGGCATGACGCCACCGCCAACAACGCCGACGTGACGGCAGGCAATGCCGACAACCTAGGAGAGAATCTTCAAGCCTCCCCAGAGCGCCCACGCAGCCCCGCAGAGGGTGACGACCCTGACGACCTCTTCGAGGGGGCTGACGACAATTACTTACTTCAATCTGAGGAGGACGAGAGCCTTGGCACCGAGGACTTTATAGTCCTCGAGGACCCCTTTGAGCAAGAACGGTTCTGACGGCGCCTTGTGGCTACCGCCCGAAGTATGAAACGGAAGTAGCAGCAGCTGCAAGCCAACCAAGACGCACTGAATGACAAGTGGGTCGAAATACTCTCGGCCGAGCAAGACCTCGAAGAACGGCGCTGCAGCGCGCCTAAATCTTACCCGCGCAGGCGTTTGCTGCCCGAGTTCGGTGAAGAGCTAACCGATGATGTGCCTTTAACACGCGGACGGGCTGATCAACCTGACCGGCTCCCTAGAGGGCGCGACAGGCCAGTGCGGGAAAATTTACACACCCAAACAATAACACGCTCCTGCTGTTCATCCCTCTTTGATTACACACCTAGAGGGCGTTCTGGCATTGTTGCCAGTGAGGGAAAATTTAGCAGGATGACAACAGGTTGCGGAGGGCTGTCGCCGGCGCCCTCTCTGTTTTCCCCCTGCCCCACTCACTACTGGAATCAGAGCATTTTCCATCAGCCAGTTCTTTGCCGTCTACTAGCGGACGGCACAGAAGGTATTTGTCGTCCGCTTACAAAATGCAGATGGCAAAGAGCGGACTCATGGCAAAGATATATTTTGCCATCAGTGCATTCTTTGCCGTCTGCCAGCAGACGGCAAAGGACTTAAAGGTAGACGACAAAGAGACCAGCTGGGCCCCACTGGACCATGGAGCTGGCTAGGTTAGATGAACGGGGTGGATGCCGTCCGCTTGCTCTTTGCCGTCCGCTTTTTTGCTCTTTGCCGTCTGCTAGCAGACGGCAAAGAGGATGCCTATCTAACGGCCGTAAGCCCTCTCTCTCTCTCTCCCCCTCTCTCTCTCCCCCCACCTCACCCACCCCACCCGCCGCCCCAGCCCCGCCGTTCCCGACGCCGCCCAGCACCGCCGCCGGCCCCTGCGCCCGCGACGCCCCACCGCCGAAGCCAGGCCGCGGCGAGCCCCGCGATGCCCCACCGCCGGAGCCAGGCCGCGGCGCCGCCCCCCCTCCCCGCGGCCCTTCTCCACCACCGCGGCGCCGCCTTCCTCCACCACTGCGGCCCTCCTCCAAGGTGAGTTTTTTTTTCTATTTTTTGTTTCTGTTTTTTGCTGTTTAGGTTTAGGTTAATTAGTGCTAGGTTTAGGTTTAGGTTTAGATAATTAGAAGAAGAAGAAGAAAGATGAAAAAAAAGAAGGAAGAAGAAGAAGAAGAAGAATAAGAAGAAGAAGAAGAAGAAGAAGAAGAAGAGGAGGAGGAGAAGAAAAGAAGAAGAAGAAGAAAAAGAAGAAGAAGAAGTAGAGGAGGAGGAGAAGAAAAGAAGAAGAAGGAGGAAAAGAAGAAGAGGAGAAGAAGAAGAGGAGAAGTATAGGAAGAAGAAGAAGAAAAAGAGGAGAAGAGGAGAAGAAGAGGAAAAACAGAAGATGGTCTGAAGAAGAAGAAAAAGAGGAGAAGAAGAAGGAATAGAGGAGAATAGAAATAAAATAGAAAAGTAGTTATATATATATATAGATTTTTTATCGGGATTGAATATTCGTATTGATCGGGTGGATTTAAATGTGCAGTTGTTTCGTCGTTGCGAGGGTCTGGTGTTCGACGACCTCCCCGTGCGTTTGACGAGCTCCCCTGCGTTCATGGGTGAGCACAAATGACATCTCCTCCTCCCCCCTTAATTTTCTCTATTCCGGTCTTCGTGCTGATGAAACTTGCTAGCTATAGGTGTCTTCAATCATCAGTATGCGTGACCAGTATGCGTCTCCCGTTCGAAAGGGCGGCATCTATAAATATGCATGTCTTTGCATATTTATAACCGCCATCCTTTCGAATTGTCCACGTTATCCATGGACAGCCCAAGTATGTGTAGATTGGGTTCGTTTTCCCATGCTCTGCTCCGGATCTGATGCAGAATTTCGTCAGTGCCTCCCGGTTGTTCTCCGGGTACACATCCTCTCTATTTATTGCCGAGACGTGTATCAGGAGAATAGCAGGGAGGTGCTGCCAAAATTTTGCGTCGGATCCAGAGCAGAGCATGCGAAAACGAACCCAATCTACACATACTCGGGTGGGATTAGGACCTATCTTTACCTATTAGCGTGTAGGTTGCATGGACGTAATAAAAATTGACAAACTTCATTAACTGATGAATATATATGATGAATTATATATATATTTCTTGGGTGTTTAGTAGGTAGGCAAGATGAGTGATCGTGCGTGGATGTACACCGATCACACTAGTCAGGAAGACATGAGCAATGAATGGTTAACAAAAACCAAGGGGTTTGTGAAAGCTGCATTTGCAAATGGCCAGAGAAAAACCTGGTGCCCCTGTGTTAGGTGCGACAACTTTTCTCAGAGGAAAGAGTATGAAATGGGTAAACACCTGCAGAAGTGGGGGTTTACGCCCGATTATACAGTGTGGACATTTCATGAAGAGTCTGCCCAACATACCAGAGCTGAGGTGGTTCGTCGTCGCACCGACGAGCATGGTACCGGTATCGAAGACATGGTGCAAGACTTTGATGATGCTCGGGATTCGGATGATGAGATGGAGGAATCTGCAAAGGCCTTCAATGAAATGTTGGAGTCTTCAAAACGTCCTCTCCACGAGCACACTGAGCTTTGTCAGCTGGATGCCATCGCACAAGTAATGGCTCTAAAGGCTCAATTCAACTTGGGTAGAGAATGCTACGACGCGATGATGACACTATTTGGACGCTTTGTACCCAAAGGCCATGTAATACCTGCAAACCTATACCAGTCGGACAAAATCCTCCGTGCACTTAAGATGCCCTATGAGAAGATAGATGCCTGTGAGAAAGGATGTGCCTTATTTAGGCTTGAGTATGCGGACTTGAACTATTGTCCCATTTGCAACTCTTCCAGGTATGTTGTGGTAGACAACGGTATGGGTGAGAAGAGGCAGACCAAGATCCCCGTTAATGTTCTTCGGTATCTGCCAATCATACTAAGACTTCAACGTCTTTTCATGGTCGAAGAGATGGCCAGACAGATGACATGGCACAAAATGGGCAAAAGAACCGAACTAGATGCAGATGGGAATCAGATGATGGTACACACATCGGATGGTTCTGCGTGGAAGCACTTCGATGCATTACATGAGAAAAAAGCGGCAGATCCAAGGCATCCTCGAGTCTGCATCGGCACGGATGGGTTCAATCCGTTTGTTATGACGGCAACCCAATACAATTGTTGGCCTGTATTTGTCATTCCACTCAATCTCCCCCCCGGACAGATTATGCAAAGAAAGAACATTTTCCCGATGTTGATAATTCCAGGGCCCAACTATCCGGGGAAGAATATGAATGTGTACATGCAGCCGCTTAAGGATGAATTGCAAGAAGCTTGGGATAATGGGTTCAAGACATACGACGCCGCTAGCAAACGAAACTTCATAATGCGTGTCTGGTACATGTACTCGATGCATGACATGCCGGCGTATGCGCTATTCGTTGGCTGGTGTACGCATGGAAGGTTCCCGTGCCCCACATGCAAGGCAGCTCTTCAGTTTCATTGGCTGTAGGCGGGTCGCAAGTATTCTTGCTTCGACTAGCATTGACAGTTCCTGGATCATCGCCATAAGTTCAGAAAAGACAAGAAGAACTTCACCAAAGGTAGAGTTGTCAAAAACTCTGCACCACCTGCGTTGACTGGCCAACAGATCCTGGATCAGTTAAACGCTCTCGAGCCTGATCCAGAGCGTCCTGGGTATTTCAAGGGGTATAATTCGGAACACGCCTGGACTCACAAGACATGCTTGTGGGATCTGCCTTACTTCAAAGACCTCCTTCCACACAACATCGACGTGATGCACACTGAAAAGAATATCGGTGAGGCCCTTTTTGGTACATTGTTCGGCATAGATGGGAAGTCAAAGGATAATACTAAGGCTAGAGTCGATCTGCAGACTCTATGTGATAGACCGTTACAAAACATGCGACAACTGAAAGAAAGCAGAACTGGACGAAGCCAAAGGCCTGGTTAAATCTTGGAAGGCCAGCTATGAGGGAAATTATCTTGTGGGTGAAAATGCAGTTGATGTTCCCCGATGGGTATGCAGCGAATCTAAAGAGGGGAGCGAGTCTTGAAAAATTGAAAATATTTGGTCTCAAGAGTCATGATTGGCACATATGGCTTGAGCGGGTACTGCCGGTGATGTTGCGTGGCTTTATCCCTGAGGATGAATGGCTAGTACTAGCAGAGCTGAGCTATTTCTTCCGTGTTCTTTGTGCGAAAGAACTATCACCTGCCGTGATAGATGACATGGAAAAGTTGGCGCCAGAGTTGCTCTGCAAGTTAGAGAAGATCTTTCCACCGGGCTTCTTTAATCCAATGTAGCATTTGATTTTACATCTCCCGACCGAGGCAAGATTGGGGGGGGGGGGGCGTGCAAACTCGTTGGTGCTATGCAACTAAGAGGATGCAGAAGACGCTTCGAGCAAAATGTAAAAATAAACGTAGAATTGAAGCATCGATGGCCGAGGCATTCATTACTTAGGAGGCGGCAAACTTCGTGACAGCACACTACGAAGCCAAAAATCGTCATTTGCATAATCCAAAGCCTCGGTACAATGCTGGCGACCCTAAAAAAGGTGGATCCAACCTCAGCCTATTCAAAGGTAAGCTCGCACCAGCCGGTGCTTCGAAAGCAATAGTGTTGGATGTCGAAGAATGGCGGACCATTTCGTTGTATATCTTCAACAACCTAACAGAAGTGCGGCCGTACATTGAAGTTCTCGGTACATTGTTTCACAACTTCTAATTCCTTTGAACTGCTCTTATTCCCGGATATTTGATACAGTCGATACGTCGCCAAATTCTCGGATAGAGCGGTGATCCAAAAGGATTCCATCGAAGAGTATGAGCTTCTGGCAAAGCATGGAGGCGGCTATCCCGGTTTCATCTATTGGTTCAAACAAACGGTAATTACCATTAATAGACCATTTCATTTCTTGGTCTAATTTGCGGTTATGCAACAATCCTTTCGTATTAAACTTTTGTAGGCTAATTCATAGTCTATGGACGCCGAATTGAGACAAGCCGCTAATGGTTTTGACTATAAGGTCCGTTCATTTGAGAAATACGACATCAACGGGTATCGCTTTCGTAATTTGGCAAAGAGCTATCTATGGCCGACCGAAAATCTACAAATTGTGGTGTCTCTGCTATCGGCGAAGGAGGTACCGAGTATTATGGAAGAGTTGAAGCAATTTATGAACTCTATTCTATGGTGAAAACCCACCGAATGTCGTAGTCTTCAAATGTTATTGGTTCCAGCCAAAGGAGACTAGAAGGACTCATGAACATATAGGGCTAGTCGAAATCAAACAAAGCACCCATTTAGATGTTCCCGATGTCTATATTACGGCTCAACAGGCGACCCAAGTTTTCTATCTACCGTGGGCCTGCCAAACTAATGCAAATCTGAATGGTTGGGATGTCGTTTATGAAGTGCCGCCACGTGTTAGACCACCCCCCCCAATGAAGAGGATTATGAACCTCACATTAACCCAGACACATATGAAGGAGAATTCTTCCAAGAAACACGACTTTCCAAAAAACGTTTCAAGAACCGCTCTACTTCACCCTAGAACATGGAAGTAGACAGCGACACTGAATCCGACTTCACCCCTGAGCCGGAACAAGAAGAGCCGAAACAAGAAGAGGTTACTGCTGCAGATGACCTGTCAATGCTTGACCGATTACAAAAAGGCCTTCCACATGTTGATGCCGCTGAACCCGATGAGCACGTCATTCATGATGACACGCGTGATAGTGATGATGATGATGCATCTATTGATCCCGAAGCATATATAGACGATCCAGACTATTAGTTTGTATGCATCCCAACTTAAATTATATACATATTATTATTCATGTCATGTATTCAATTTTTTATGTTGTACTAATTTCGTTTACTCTTTGTCATGGCAGGTGTTGAAAGATGGTGGACCCGGGTCCAGAGCGCTCCGTGGGTACTTCGTCGGCGGCCCGCGGGAGGGGTACTTCCATTCCACCCGTACCTCTCCGGAGAGCGTTGTTAGACAGTTTGGGGACACCGGCGGGCGCTTCTTCGTCGGCGTCGTTGCCCACCGGGAGAGGAGGTCGGGGAGGGAAGAAGAGAGGAGGTAGATCAGGACGTGGCCGCGTTAGAGGTAGGCAGGCTGCTACGCCTTCCTCGTCGCCACCCCCAGCTGATTCACCCGAGCACATGACTGCTAGGGTGGACCCGTCTGAGGTGGAGGCTACGGGGACTCCGGACCTTGAGCCTCGGGTCGACGGGCCTTCGGCCCATGAGACTCCGGTCCCAGAGGCATCGGCCCACGAGACTTCGGGCCACGAGACTTCGGACCAGGCTACATCCCAGGAGACATCCGGATGGGGTACCTGGCCGGATCCGCCTGAGGTGCCGAGTGGCCATTCTGATGGTGGCGGGGATGAGTGTACTGATAGTGAGGGCGAGGTGGTTGAGGGGGCCACCGTGTACCAGCGTGGTGGTACACGGCTCCCGCCCCTGCCGGCGACCCGCGAGCAGAGGCCGGTGATTAGGCCTGATGAGGAGAAGTAAGTGCATTTACTATTTTTGTACATTTTGCCTTCACGTTTCTTCAAATATCTAATGCGTTGGCCTTGTCATACTGCAGGGGTTGGGTACACGCCAGTGACGTCTGCAGGCCCAACACCGTCCTTGGTGTGCTTTGCCGGCAAAATTTCTCGGGGTTTGTCACGTTCGCCGGTGAGGGTCAGCTTCCAGAGCTAGGATTGAGCTGGGAGCACCACTTGGCTGCCCCGGCCCCGCCGGAGCAGATGATCGACGGTGTCTTGTGCCACACGAGGGCCGAGATGGTGATCAGAAGCTTTTGGGTAATTTCTCCTTTACACAATTAAAAATTAACAATAGCTAGTTATTGTACTAATCAGTGTTGTCTCGTTTGATTGCAGACCTTCTACAGGTGTGAGGAGGGAAACGAGGAGGACGCGGCAAAGGTTATCGATACCGAGTGCAAGCGTCTACTACAAAACTTACGGCACGAGGCTTGGCCGCAGGCTGTTCGAGACTACTACGCCAAGCGTGGTATTAAGAAGGACAAGCCGTCGTGCCGAGCTAAGTTTCTGAAGAAGGATCAGTACATGAAGGTAATTACCTATTCTTAAGGCATTGTACTTAGTTTCCTTGATTTGATTCGTAGGCGTAGCGCTCAAATTTCTCTTTAGTAACTTAGGTGCCCCCGAGATGGTGTGCGGATAAGATGGATTGTTGGGAGGCGTTGGTGGATGAGTGGTGCACAGGCCGCTGGCGAGCCGTCCACGACAATGCCAAGGACCGGCGTGCCCAAATGGTTGGTGTGCCACACCATCAAGGCAGCGCCAACTTATATCAGTTCGGGCGGAACTGGGTATGTGGTTTGCTTCATGATTCATGCAATTCATTCTTCATGCTAGCTTGAGCCCTTTACTAATACTTTGTTCCTCTCTTTTAGGCGCGACACAATAACACGGAGGTTCCTGAGGTGTACGACCTCTATGCCATGGCCCATACTGCCTCGTACAAGAAGGCCAAGGCATTCTCTGAGTCTGACCTCGATCATCCAGAGAATTTCACCAACATCTCCTCCCACCACAAGCTCGTGAGGTACAACCAGGAGGGGAAGGCGAGGAAAGGGGAGGACTTTAACCCGAGCCAGAATCCTATTGATCCAGAGCTGGTGATAATATCTGGTGGCGGGAGGCCCCATGGCTCATTAGCCATTGGAGATGGACTGATACGTTGTCCTCTCACTCTCCCAGAGATCAAGGCGCTCCTGTCCTGAGATAAGGACTCGTCCACGGCCAGTCGATCTCGCCATCGAGGTTAGTTATACGGACTCAGATATCTTTCCTCCATTACATTGTGTGTGTGGCCATCGATGATTACAATGCTAACGAGGAGTGGTGTTGCAGGCTGCTCTTCAGAAAGAGAGAGCGACAACCCAGGCGCTTCTGGAGGAGAGGGACCGGGTGGCGGCGGAGAAGGAACTGCTTTTGGAGGAGAAGACGGCTAGGTTGTTGGAGGAGGAGAGGGCACGGAATGAGGTGGCTCACAAGGCCATGTACGAGCTCCTCGTGGTAAGTTTCTTCTGCATATTAGCCAAATCATGCACGTAATGTTCGTTTCATTACTTACTAATATGACTGACTCGTCAAAACCAAATGTGCAGTCTATGTGCGAGAAGACCGGTCAGACCCCTCCGCCGATGCCAGTCATTACTAGAGCGGGAACGGTGAGTTTCATTTGAATGGTCATTATTTACTAGTCTAAACATTTGAGTGTCATCATGCTAACGAGACTTTGCAAATGATCTTTGGTGCAGCATAACTCCGGAGCCGCATCACACACCCCTTCTCCAGGTGATACCGGCTCGAGGAACCCCGGTTCTTGACCTCCGGTAAGTTTTCTCTAGTGTTTTGCTTTACAAATGCATACTTAGCTTCGTACATGCTTGTTAGCCCTATTATGCCACATACTTAGCTTATTTTCCCCAAAAAAGACATACTTAGCTAATTATCCTCCAAAATGACATAATTAGATTATTTAGTTCATTTATGACATAATTAGCTTATTCATTTCAAAAATGGCATAATAACCTTGGTTAGCTCATAAATGTCATATACTTAGCTTATTTTCCTCCAAAATGACATAATTACCTAAGTTAGCTCTAAAATGACCTATACTTACCTAAGTTAGCTCAAAAATGGCATAATTACCTAGGTTAGCACAAAAATGACCTATACTTACCTTATTTTCCTCCAAATTGACATAATAAGATTAGTTAGCTCAAAAATGGCATAATTACCTAAGTTAGCTCTAAAATGACACAAATAAGGAATAATAAGAAGAAAAACAAGGAAGAGGAGAAAAAGAAAGAATAGAAGAAGAAAGAGAAGAAAAAGAAAGAATAAAAGAAGAAGAATGAGAAGGAAAAGGATAAAAAGATAGAAGAGAAGAAGAAAGATGAGAAAAGGAGAGAAGAAGGAGAAGAAAATATATTCTTATTCTTCCTTTTTCTCTTCTTTCTTTTTCTCCATCTTCTACTCCTTTTTCTTATTCTTATTCTTCTTCTTTCTTTCTTTCTTTCTTCTTCTTCTTTTTCTTCTTCTTCTAGTCTTCTTCTTCTTCTTCTTCTTCTTCTTCTTCTTCTAGTCTTCTTCTTCTTCTTCTTCTTCTAGTCTTCTTCTTCTTCTTCTTCTTCTTCTTCTTCTTCTTCTAACTTGCTTACTCCCATTTTTGCAGGTTTGATTCACTTCATGGAAGCAGGCATTGATGGACTGCTAGTGTTTAGTTTTTGTTTTGATTTGTATTGATGAACAATGTGAAACTATGTATGTATATATGGATGAACTCCGTGAAACTATGTATGTATTGGATCTTTTAATACCCTATGTGTTCTCTTGCATTCGATGGACTGCTAGATGTTGGATACATGGGCTATGCTTGAGGTTGAAACTATATATATCATATATGTCTTTTGAAAATGCTGGGATATAACAGAAAGCAGACAAAACAGTAACAATACAGGCACTTTGCCGTCCGCCAGCCGATGGCAAAGACCTTTGCTGTCGGTAGGCGGACGGCAAAGGTGCCACATGGCAGCAACCTGTTCAACCTGGGAGCATCAGGTCTGACCATTTGGTCATTCTGCCGTCTGCCAGCAGACGGCAAAGACCAGCCTGGCAGACGGCAAAGACTAAGCAATAGTGACGGTTAGCCACGGGTCTGCTGACGTCATAGGGCTGACGGCAAAGTTTGCCGTCCGCCGGCAGACGGCGAAGTCTGCCGTTAGCCACCTAACGGGGCTAACTGCTATTCTTTGCCATCCATGATCTTTGCCGTCAGCTTGGCCAGGAAAGTGGATGGCAAACTTCTTTGCCGTCAGCTATTTTTACGCAGACGGCAAACAAAGTCATTACCTTGACTTTCAATGCGGGAAGTGTTTGCCGTCCGTGGCAGACGGCAAAGACGTTTGCCGTCGGTGGCCTGGTCCTTTGCCGTCTGCTATGGCATACGGCAAATTAGTTGATTCCTGTAGTGACTGTCGCTGACGGCTGGGTCCACCTGTCATGCACTGCGCGCATACGCCCTGACGTATTGGTCCAGGGCCCCACGTCAGCCAGTGCGGCTATCTGTACCCGTGTGTATCTAGCATTTTTCCCCGACCTGTCTTTTCCCATTTTGGCGCATTCCGTTTTCGGCAGGTTTCCAAATCAGGCGCTTTCCATTTCGGGCATATTCCATTTCTGGAATATCCAGTAATTCCACTTTAGGCAGAGTGTATATATGTGCATTTTGAGCATTTTCCATATTGAAACATATGCTTATTTTATATGGAATTGGGGTAGAAAAATCTAAAAAATCCATATGTGGCATTAGTTTTGTCATTTGATCAAGTTTGTGTGCATGTCATTTTAGCATAACTTTCCATTTTGTTATTTTTGTGTGAATTAATGCAAGTGTCATATGAGTATCTTGTCAATATGAGTTTGGAGCATTTTCATGTATTCTTGCTGTTAGTATTTATTTCATGCCATGAGGTGCCACGATAAGAGTGCCACAAGCTTGTAAACATGCCTATTCAATGTTGCTGTTTTTGAACTTGTTAAATTCACCAAGTCAAATCTGTCTGTTATTAAAACTTGCCATGTTGCCTTGATGGTTCCCACAAATCTATTGTTCATATGAGCATGATCAGTAAACATGATTTGTTCTTTTTTATCAGTATATTCATTCCATGCCTTTTGATGCCATGCAAAACTCCTGTAGCATGTCTGTTGCTCTAAACATGTCATGTCACTCTATCAGTTTGCTGTCAACAATAAGTTGCATCTCGTGAGCTCATTTGTGATTAATCCTTGCTTCCCATGATTTTGTACCAATGTAATGAAATGAACATTGCCATGTCTACTGTAGGTGCATACCAATTTCTTGCATTTTGGAGTTGATTTGCCTACTGTAACAACCATGTGAATACTGCCTGTCAATGTTTCTCTCAACATTTTGCACTGTTATCTCACTGTCATAATCTGTAACATTATCTTTGCATCTTGTTGTCTTCATTCCATTTAATCTGTGATGCTAGTGAACTTGAACCTATGGAATGAATTACTGTGCATTTAGTATACTTCAGCCACATATCTTGTTTGAGCATATTGGAGTACTGTAGCTTGTTGTTCTGATGTGTGTAAGTTGTCATGTTGTTAGTGGCAGATTGCATTGCATATTTGTTTTGCTCACCATTTGAGATCTATGCATCCGTTCTTTGTGATCTTTATATCATTTTCATGCGAAATCTTCCATTCTTTCCAGTGGCATACTTAGGTTGCCAAGATTTTGCCCATATCCATCTTTTCCTTCACCATTCACTTCCCGTTACCATTTCTGTCGTCCCGGTAGAACCGTTACTCCATTCATGCATGCGTCTTTTGCTTGTGCATCTATGCCATGATTGTTTGTTTATTTCGGTGCTTGTTCTTTTCTTATGGGTTGTACCGGGAGACGAGTCCGAGTTCGAGGATCCTGTTGAGAACGTGTTCGAGGAGCAGAGTTACTATCAAACCGAAGAGACTTCAGGCAAGATGATCATTACCCTTGATATCACTACTATCTTTGCTTGCTAGTTGTCTCGTTGCTATTGCTATGTCTCGCTACCTACCACTTGTCTGTCAGCCTTCCATTTGCCATGATACAGCCTCTAACCTCCACTACCCAGCAAACTGTTGTTTGGCTATGTTACCGCTTTGCTCAGCCCCTCTTATAGCGTTATTAGTTGCAGGTGCAGTGCAGCTTGTTCCATGTTGGGACATGGATATCTTGGGATATCACAATATCTCTTATTTAATTAATGCATCTATATACTTGGTTGTGTGTGGAAGGCTCGGCCTTTTGCCTGGTGTTTTGTTCCAATCATGCCGCCCTAGTTTCCATAATACCGGTGTTATGGTCCTTGATTAGCGTTCCTAACATGTTCGGGGTATATGGGGCCCCCTTGAAAGTTCGCTTTGAATAAAACTCTTCCAGCAAGGCGCAACTTTGGTGTTACCATTTGCCTAATAACAACTAAAATTTGCATAGGGAGTAATTAACCCATGGATTCTTAATCAACAACCCGGGCCTGTGCTCCTCACGAGTGTTGGTCCAAAACAGAGCACCTTGCGGCACCCCCTTGGAAACTTGGGAGTCAGCTAACCGTAAGCTTCGCTTATCCGTCGTGGCCTGATTTCGAGATACACGCGGCTCCAATCGGGGTGTCGGCACGTCGGGAGTCTTGCTGGTTTTGTTTTACCATTATCGAAATGTCTTGTGCACCGGGATTCCGAGGATACTTCGGGCTGACTTGAGGTTGAACGGGTTTTCTCGAGGTTGAGGTTTTTCCACCGCGGCTTATGATAGTTTGGGATGGACTAAGTTGGGACACCCCTGCAGGGTTATATCTTTTGGAAAGCCGTGCCCACGGTTATGTGGCGACTTGCAATTTTATAACATCCGCTTGTAGAGAACTTGACACTGATTCTAATTAAAATACACCAACCGTGTGCGTAACCGCGATTGTCTTTTTCCGAGGAAGTTCGGGAAGAGAAAACGGTGGGGTTATGATTGAATCGTAAGTAGGTGTTCAGGATCACTTCTTGATCATATTAAATTTGCACCTCATTATGCGTAGAACACTCATCTTATTCTTGTACTCGTAAGTTAGCTAGATATAAACATGCTTAGTGCTTGCTGCAACCTCACCACTTAACCATACCTCACCCATTAAGCTTTGTTAGTTTTGATACCTTGGGTAATGAGATTGCTGAGTCCCCGTGGCTCACAGTTTACTACAACAACAGTTGCAGGTACTTCTGAGACAGACACAGGTGATGGTACAGAGCTCAAGTGGGAGTATGACGAGGAGCGTGCTCGTATGTATGTGTCATTTCCAGATGATCTGTAGTGGGCCCTAGTCGGTCGATTCGGGGATAATAGCAAGGTGGTGATTTTATCGTTTGATTTCGTCCGTAGTCGGACTCTGCTTTCATTTGGATGTCTGTATGCATGATGATATATGTTTAATGCTGTAGCATGTGGCGAGTGTAAGACTTTATCTGGTACTCTCATCTTTGCAGTATTGTATATGTATGAGAACCACCTTGCTATGAGTGCAAAATGAGGTTCTGCCCCAATCACGACTTCATCACGTGATCGGGATAGAGCTTCATATTGGGCGTTACAGCCCTCTCTGTAGCATGGCCCTCCCACGTGCCATAATAGCGGCCTGCGTCCGCCGCGCTCCTCGGAAGATCCGTGAAGGCCTCTGCGGATCGCCACAGCTGGGTGAGCTCGACAAACCCCTTGCGGCGAAAACACACTGAAGCAAAAATGGCTTACCGACAGTGATCTGCTTCACTTGCTGAAGCACCTCGCAGTCTGCATGGGCCTGGGTCTGGACCTTGGCATGCGCCTGGCGCAGATTCTCGAGCTCGGTGCTCGCCACCTTTTCCTTGTCCTGAAGGACGTCGCACTCTTGGTAAATGCCCTTCAGGGTCTCCTCCACCTCCAGGGTGCCTGGTCCTTTCCCCTGGTCACCTTCTCGGTAGCCAGATCGTCTTCGGCCTTCGCGGCCGTAGCCTTCTGCTGCTCGGCCTCCTGCCGAGCTTTTGCCAGCTCGGCCTTAAGTGCCTCAAGCTCTGCCATAGCAGCTGTCATGCAAAATAGCTCGACGTCAGAATTAAATCTTTTAAGAGCATTTTTTCAAAAAACTAATTGATACTCTCGCAACTTCTTGAAGTTTACCTTGAGACAGCTCGATCTGCTTGTTTATCATATTGAGGTCCCTCTCGGACCTCTGCAGTTTCCTATTCATCTCCACCACCTCCTCGGAGGCAGAGTTCGGAGCCGAGGTCGACACCTGAAAACATACACTCACACCTTAGCCCCTGTTTTTTGACTTCGATCCTTTGGTCAGTCCCTTTTGAAGAACGGCCAGAGTCTTGGGGGCTACTGGATTAGCACCTAAACATGCTATAGCATCAACCCCAAAGCCAGTTTCTCAAAACTAGCCTTGGGCTCGGGGGCTACTGCCAGGCTATGTCGTTACAAATGCCATGCTGTGCAACAAGTCTTCGAACAGAAGCCCGCTACTATAAGCAATCATAAGCATGAAAGTTATTTGTAGCGGAGATATAAAAACCATACCTCGAAGCTTTTGACGAGGCCCTTGAAGACCTCGCGCAGTCCGTCCTCCGCAGACCGGAAGCCTTGCAGCGTTGTGCCGATCAAGGCACGGTGCTCTTCTGTGATGGAGGAACCCGTTAAGGCTGCCTCCATCTCCTCGGTCCACCCCGCGCCAGCTTGCCCTATGGCGGGAGGCGGGGGTGGAGCAATCCCTGAACAAACCATCGGGGTGCTGGGAACAAGGGGCTCCGGCTACGGCGCAGACACCTGAGACTGTTCAGGATGGGCCGACGCCTGACCCAGCCCTTCCTTGGGGGCCTCGGGGACTGGTTCCTCTTGGCTCGATACGGCTGAGGTATCAACCTCGACCATGACGACCGGTATCCCGGCCCCCGATGTGTTGACTGGAGGGGCCAGACCGGATGACGCTTCCCCTAGCCCCTCGAAGGCTGAGGAAGTCTTCGCGGGCTCGGGCTCCCCGCTGTCCGACGGGGGCAGCTCACCCGAAGTATCGCCGCTGAAGCGAGTCCCGGGCGGGCTGGTAGAAGTTCTCTTATGAGTCTCATGTTAAGCACAGGCTTTTGAAGTGTAAATTAAGTGGAAATTATATACCTTCGGGGCGCTGGTTTCTTCCTCCCTAGTGCAAGGAGGTCCTCGTCCGACTCGTCAGGGAAGCTGGGCTTCTGCGGTAGGACCGGATCGATGGAGGCCTTGTGCGACCTCTTCGGGCCTTTTGGCCTCGCCTCCTCTTCGGCGCCCTCGGACGCCGCCCTCTTCTCTTTAGGGGAAAGTTTCCCTTCCCCCATGTCTCCCTCCTCGTCTTCATGGGTGGAGGAGGCGTGGGTCTCCTCAGACCGGGTGACCGAGGTTTCCCGAGCTCGGAGTCCCGTCCGGCCCCTCGGAGGTTTTGACTCCTTGGGGATCACCACATGTGGCTCCTCGGTTAAGAGGGCCGCGAGCTGGGGAGTCCTCTCCCCCTCGGGCAGCGGCGTTGGGCACAACATTCATTGCGCCTTGGGGATCCACTTCTGCAAATATTTGATTGACTGGTTAGTCAAAATTTATGAGGTGCCAGGAAACACAGAGTGTAGAACTGTGGATTGAGATTTACCTCGGGGGTGTCATGGGCGGCTTCGAAGCCGAGGTCGCTCTTGGCCTCAGGAAATCCGTCCTTGGACGGCTTGAACAGCAGTTGCCACATCCCAGCCGAGGTGGAGTGGAAGAAGTGGTGGATAGGCACCACGTCCTCGGATTTGTGCGCCCACATCGGGACGGCCCGAGACTGAAGCGGTAGGATGCGGCGGTGAAGCATGACGTTTACCACATCCGCCAGCTTGATGTCCCTCTGGTTTATCTAGAACTCGATTTTTTGGATCAACACGTTCACCTCGGCCGGGTTCCCCCAGTCCATGCCCTTCCTCTTCCAGAACACGAGCTTCTTCGGGGGACCAGCCGAGAATGCGACGTCGGCCTGGCCAGCAGTGAGTGGTTTGGTGATGTAAAACCACTCGCGCAGCCACTCCTTGACGGTCTCTATAAAGGTGCCTTTGAACCAGACCGTCTTCTGGTTCTTGCTGATCATCGCGCTCCTGCACTCAGAGAGCTTGACGCCGAAGATCTTCAGCCACAGTCTAAAGTGTGGCTCGATGCGGAGGAAGGCCTCGCAGACGGTGATGAAGGAGGCGAGGTGAAGGATGGAGTTCGGGGCCAGATGGTGAAAATCTAGCCCATAGTAAAACATGATCCTGCACACAAAAGGGTGCAACGGGAACCCCAGACCTCTGATGAGGAGGGGGACAAAGACAACCCTCTCCCCAGCATCGGGAGTGGGTATGCGCTGGTGCGGATCTGGCATGCGAGCGCGGACCTCAGTGGGGATGTACCCCGCGCTGCGCAACTCTAAAATGGTGCCCTCTGTCACGGAGGAACTGGCCCAGTGCCCCTTGAGGTTGTTCTCCGCCATTGTTCGGTGGAGAGGGAGAGGCGCTGAGGAAGTGGGAAGAGCTCGGGATTGGATCTGAGCAATGAAGCTTGAGAGGCGGTAGGCAGGGAAGAAGGGGAGTGTATTTTCTCTATTGCTACCCCTTCGCTCTTATATAGGCTGATGAAAAGGCCAAGAGTCCCTCCGGCCGCGCCATTGAAATCGCCATTACCTGTAAAAGATGATGTTATGTGTATAGGGAGAAACAAAATCTTAATGATATCCCTTAAAAGGTGGGCACGATCTCTGTTTTGATGGGACGTGCCAGTAAAAGGATTGCCTCAGTCCGCGATTCGAGTGAGCCGTAACTGCTCGCCTGGTCGTGGGTGGTGCCACTTCGATAAAGTTGTTAGGCTGAAAGCACTGTTCACACCTACGCGGTAGGCCTTTAAGGCTAAGTAACCCCGTGACCTCAGATGCGGATTGTGTTTTTGTTGGGTTCCGAACAAGGGATGCCACCCATTCGAGGAGTGGTCTGTGGCGGCCTTGAATAAAGAAAAGTATCAACAGAAAGGGGGGAACTCGTCTGTCGAGCCAAGGACTCCGGATCCGAAGGGGTCGTCCTCGGCATAGAATACTAGTTCGGGGGCTACTGACGGTGTCCTGGACTAGGGGGTACCAACCTAGTCAGCCCGTAGTCCTCGGGCTGGGCCTGAAGGCCCTCGTTCTCATTCAGATGGACTCCGGAAGCCATGATGTGATCAAGATTGCATCTGCCGAAGACTTGGAGTACACCCCAAGACATCTCCTGCCGCCTCCATACGCATCCCCGGATACCAACCATGTAACCCTAGATGCCCTACCTGGCGTGTATATAAGCCAGAGGGTTTAGCCAGTAGAGGACACGGAATCACAATTACCATTCACCTAGCCCTAGGGTTAGACTTCTCCTTCGATCTCGAGGTAGATCAAGCTTGTACTCGATACTTCATCATCAATATAATCAAAGCTGGACGTAGGGTATTACCTCTTCGAGAGGGCCCGAACCTGGGTAAACACCATCTCCTTTGTCCCTGTTACCATTGATCCGAGATCCACAGCTCGGGACCCCCTACCCCGAGGTCTGCCGGTTTTACCACCGACACCTAGGTCACTGACATGTGGGGTCGGCCCCTATTAATCACTGGCTTAGTTTAGAATTTTAACTTAATTAGCATTGTGTCACTGATATATGGGTCCCACGCGTCAGGTTTGACTCTAGCCGACCCTGTTGACCACTGATGTCACACTAACATCATGCTGATGCAGTAAATCATATTCTGGATTTAGTTTAATTTAAAACAGACAGGAAATTACAAAAAATACTTCAAAAAAAAATCATAGTAAATCAACCATAGCTTAGATGGAAAAGATTTATATATGAAAAATGATCAGAAAAATATGAAGAATCTGTTTATGCCATGATCATGCATGTTTGAGCAAGTTAACTTCACTATTTAGGACAAAACATAACTAGGGAAATTTTGGTAATTAGTTTGGAGTTGGAATTTGCTATATGTTTGAATTCCACTTCAATTAAAATGACTTGCTGTTGCATTAGGTTAATTTAGTACCTTAACATGCCATGACATACATTTGGATGAGCATTGCATTGAATGTTGTTCCTTTTTATGTTTGCCGGTGTTTGTTCCTTCTCGGTAGAAGACGATTCCTATGTTGTGATCGTTGACACCGATGAAGAGCTATACTATCGTCAGAAGTGCCAGGCAAGCAAACCCCCTTGATCATTTTGATACAACCCCACTCTCTCGCTCCTGCTCTCTTTTATTGCATTAGGACAACAACGTTTCAACAGTTACTTGTTGCGGTAGTTGAACCCATTCCTCTGCATGACCTGTCTTTGCCACAGTAAATAGTAAAACCCACTAGCATGAGTAGGAATTTCTTGAGCCATGTTGTGCCTACTCATCCATGCTTGCTATGCTTAGAGTCGTGTCAGGTCTGATCCATCTGGGCGATGAATTGGATTGGTTGTGTTCATGTCCTACTTTGTGAGAGCTAAGTGTGTGAACACGATTTGGTAAAGGTAGCGATGAGAGGCCATGTAGGAGTACATGGTGCGTTGTCTCATTGAGACCGTCCTTAAGAACCGAGTTCTGTGTTTGTGATCCAAGAACAGTTACTACCACACATTGGCCTCCGGGCGCTCCAAGCTCTCTCGACTTATTAATCACCTTGATCTTAGTCCAGGAGTTACAACTAGTTTCTGGTGTTTGTAGGGTGTGCTGGGGGCCATGCGTAGCACCGCCTAACGGGGTGGGCTTTGTTGTGGTAGGCACGAAGCACGGTGTACCAATTGACACCCGGATGGTGCTCTTGGGAACCCTGTTCTCATCGTTTGGGGCCGTGATAGAAACTTCGGCCGGACTTCTTTTGCGGATACAACCTCAAATAGGCGATAAACCTGGACTAGAGTCTTGCGTGGTTAGTCAGGTTGTGGCTGACACCCTCGCCAGGCTTTCGCTCGAAGGTTGCCGAGATACATGACGTGTATATGGTGGTAAGTGGTGAGAGCATGTGTGAAGAAGTACACCCCTGCAGGGTTAATGATCTATTCGGATAGCTGCGTCCTCGGATATGGACTACTTGGAAAGCTTACATTGTTTATAGAGAAGTTGAAATGGATACTCTAAAATGCGCAAGATAAGTGTGAGTGCTATGGATGGCCTTCTCGTAGGGAGATGGGAGAGGATCCATAGTGGTGTATTGATGTGGTGACTATGTGGACTCGTGTGTGCTCTCTCACCTCAAGAAAATACTGGTAGTAGTACAGGATAGCCACTGAGTCAAAGCTGGCTTGCTGTAGTTAAATTCCATAATCCCATTGTTGTTACTGGTGCATAAGTAGATAGTTCTGATGTATGTCTTGCTAAGTACCTTTGTACTCACGGTTGCTTAATTTATGGTTTTGCAAAGGAGACTTCAGTCTCACTAGTAGTTCCATGTGGAGGTCGACATTGACCGATTAGCTTGGGAATCCCAGACAGAGGTCTGGCTCCTATGGAGAGTCTTGTAGATAGACAGGCTTTCTAGCCTTCTTTCTTTTCAGCTGTCTGTACTCAGACAGGTTTATGCTTTCGTTGCTTGTATGACTTTGTATGCTGGGTCATGAGACCCATGTTTGTAATATCATGTTATGTATGGCTCTTCGGAGCCTCTTAAATAAATACTTTAAGTCGTAGAGTTATGTTGTGATGCCATATTGTATCTACACATATCGTCATATTGTGTGTATGTTTTGAAATGCACTGGTATGTGTGAGATTCGACACCTAGTTATGTGCCTTTGGTAGCCTTTCTTACAGAGAAATGCCTCCTAGTGCTTCCACTGAGCCCTGGTAGTTCGCTACTGCTCCGGAACACATGGATTGACCGACATGTATCCTTCTTTGCTCCTGTGTCTGTCCCTACGGGGAAATGTCACACGGTGTTTACTATAGTCCTTGTAGCTTTGCTACGACTTGGTTACACTCGCTGCTGACCGACACATGCATTGCTGGGTTACGTATGCCTGTCTCTGTACGTTTGCACCACCTTGGTTTGTGACTAGTCATGTCGACCCGGGTTCTCTGTCATATGGATGCTAGCATCACAGTCATATATGTGAGCCAAAAGACGCAAACGGTCCCGGCCAAGGTAAAGGCGACAGCCGTGGGTTACCGTGCGTGAGGCCGCAAAGTGATATGATGTGTCTTATGCTAGAACGGTGTGACTTAGGATCGGGGTCCTGGCAAATTGTCGGCCTACAAATGTGGTTTCGATCCCTTTGGTGATACCAGAAGACGTTTCGATATACGATTTTATCCGGTTCCTATTTTATTTATTATCCCTGATCTGGAAGTCACCTTTTCTTTTCCTTGGGCAGTACCTCCTAACAAGATTGATCTATTTGGATCTTGGTCCATGATGGCCTTTTTATTGATTTTGACGATTGGATCTCTTTATGAATGGAAAAGGGGTGCTTCGGATTGGGAGTAACCACTTTTGAAAGGGCAAAGGGGGGAAGGACATAGGAAAGAGGGATGCCTACAAAAAATCAATTGATTCGTCATGGTAGAGAAGAAAAATGACGCACGGACCGTACTCGAGCTTCGGATCAATGTCCCCAGAAGCAAGGAGTATGCCTCCGTGTTTCAACGAGAACACCAAAAAAATCTAATTCAGCTCTACGTAAGATAGCAAAAGTACGGTTGAGCAATCGACATTATATATTTACTCACATTCCAGGCGAAGGTCATAATTCGCAGGAACATTCTATAGTCTTAGTCAGAGGAGGTAGAGTGAAAGATTCGCTAGGTGTGAAATCCCATCATATTCGACGTGTCAAGGATTTGCTGGGAATTCCGAATCGTAGAAAGGGAAGGTCTAAATATGGTGCAGAAAGACCTAAATCAAAATGAATGGAAGATGCCTCTGGAACCTTTTGGTTCTTTTTTGGGGGTGATATGGAAGCAGCTAGCTCCTTTTCCCTTATTACATTACCATTTCTCTCTGCTATTCTTCGCTTAGAAGGCCTTGACTTACTTAACTTACCGCTTTCCTGAAACTAGCTAAAAAAGGGTCAGGTATACCTGCCTGATGAGATAGGGTTTTTTCTAAAGCGGGTGCTGCTGTCGGTATGGGCAATTTCTTAAGTTCTTTGATTGATTCCGTCCCCGAGTGCTACCAAAGTTCCTCTAATTCCTCAGCCAGATATTCCCCTTGCCAGACTTTCCAGATAGCGGAATCGATAGATGTTACCACGGAGCGGTACCTAGCAACCTTCATTCCTGCTTTTCCTTCTTGCCTTTGCTACTTGAGAGAATGCCTTTGACCGAGCAGCTCTTCCACTCATTTTATTAGCAATCAAACCTCTTCCCTTCAACTCGTACCGAAGGCTATGTCCCAGGAAGCATTTCCTCTGTTTCCTTGTTTCCCACCTTTGACCTTCCGCTATGACATGACCAGTCCACTAATAAGTTAGGTATCTCTGAAAAGTAAGACCGTCCTCTTCCCTTCGTCAATAGAAGAACTCCAACCATGCTTTCTTGAAATAGCAGTTATTGTCTTCCTGGTCAGCTTTCGACGAGTGACTCTTGGTTGCGGGGCTAGGGAGGACCTACTATCTACCCACTAGGCAAAGAGGGAGGAGCCAGGAAGCGGGCGTTTAGTGAGTAAGAGACAAAAAAGCATTTAGTCGATAAAGATGAGTGCTTTCGATCGGCTTGTTGCACTAAAGTTGTGAGGTTCTTTGATCGAATCAGCTCTTTGCATTTACTTTCATCCCATCCCACTCTCTTTCTTCTTTCGTTTTAAGAAAAAAAGAAGGAATTTAAAAATCCTTCTTATCCTTCTATACAATCCAATCATGCAATCTAGCTCTACTTTACAATGATATATCTAGCTTTTAGTTTTGTTGAACTGCGCTTATCTCAGGAAATTAGGATAACTTAACAGAGCCCAAACTCATTTGAAATAGGTTTTCTAGCCTTTGGTTTAAATAAAAGATCAAGCTAACTTGTGAGATAGAGCTGTCTTCCTGGCTGGAACAAGATGGTACCTTATGACTTCAACTGGAAATGGCTTGCATGGATCCAAAAAAAAAACTAAAACCAACTATTCAACAATTAGTGGGACCTAGAATGAAACTACCATTGTCTTCCCATACTCATCTACATCAACCACCGGCTACGGAGGGAGCTAGCCTGGAAAGAAAAGGAAATGAATGGAGGGTATAAGTATTTCACTAGTAAAATCCCTTCATTAAAGACACACTCAAAAATAGTTTGTTTCAAAGAAAAGGAAATACCACTGAAGAAGATCTTACTTTCTTGAAAGCCCAGATACTCTGTTAAAATGAGTCATGATACTAGTAAGCTCTTGGATGAAATTCAAATCACCACCGCTGGAAAAAAAGATCATCTGCAAAGCACAGATGGTTGAGTCTGAGCCTCAACCAGCCTTTGTGAAAAAACTAGATTGCAGCTGATTTTTATGCTTCAAAGCCCTATATTAGAGTTACGACCGTCCACCAATAGAATAGAGATAGCGAAAGAAAGGGACAATATATTGGAATCTAAAGCCAGGGAGCTTCTAAATAGCTGGGGAATTAGCCAGGATGATGATGAAGACATCTCCCAGCAGCAGATTGTAGGATCAAAAGTATGTCTAGAGGGGGGTGATTAGATTACTTGACCAAATAAAAATCTATCCTTTTCCCAATTTTAGTTGTGGGCAGATTTTAGCAAGTACACCAAGTCAAGTAACACCCTACACATGCAATTCTAACAGTGTAGCAGCGGAAAGTAAAACATTGCACATGTAAGTAAAGGAGGGGATTGGAGATTGCAAACGCAATGAAGACATGATGATTTTTGGCATGGTTCTGATAGGTGGTGCTATCGTACGTCCATGTTGATGGAGGCTTCAACCACGGAGGGTAACGGTTGCGCGAGTCCATGGAGGGCTCCACCCACGAAGGGTCCACGAAGAAGCAACCTTGCCTATTCCACCATGGCTTCCGTCCATGAAAGACTAACCTCACTCGGGGTAGATCTTCATGAAGTAGGCGATCTCCTTGCCCTTACAAACTCCATGGTTCAACTCCACATGATCTTGGAGGCTCCCAAGTGACACCTAACCAATCTAGGAGACACCACTCTCCAAAAGGTAATAAATGGTGTGTTGATGATGAACTCCTTGCTCTTGTGCTTCAAATAATAGTCTCCCCAACACCCAAACAGTTCCTCACAGATTTGGATTTGGTGGAAGAAGGATTTGAGTGGAAAGCAACTTGGGAAAGGCTAGAAATCAAGGTTCAAATGGTTGGATTGGAATATCTTGATCTCAACACATGAGTAGGTGGTTCTCTCTCAGAAATCGTATGGTGGAAGTATAGGCACGTTCTGATGGCTCTCTTACATGGTAAGAGGGTGGTGGAGGGGTATATATAACCTTCACCTAAAATCCAACCGTTACAAGTCTTTGACCCAACTCGGTGACACCGACATGAAAATCTCGGTGAGACCGACCAGTGTAAAAGACATGAACGTTAGGCTTTTCGGTGGGACCGATCAAAACATCTCGGTGAGACCGAAGTGCAATGGCTAGGGCAAGACCAGGTTTCGGTGAGACCAAAAATTTCATCTCGGAAATTCCGAAATGAAGTAACATAGTTACAACAAGTTGGTCAAGCCTTCTCGGTGGGACCGAGAACCATTTCAGTTGCACCGATCTGTTAGGGTTTGGCATGTGGCATAGTGGACAGCAATCTCGGTGAGTCCGGATAAGAATGTTTCGGTGGGACCGAGATCAACTTTTAGGGTTTTGGGTAGGAATGAAGTGGAGAAGTATTTGAGAGTTTTGGAGCAATATCACTAAGCATTTGAGCAATTGAGTCATAATCAAAACCTCATCCCCTTTTAATAGTATTGGCTTTTCCTATGGACTCAATGTGAATTTGGATCACTTAACCAAAAATGTAGAGTCTTGAAGCTTTGCCAATCTTTTTCCTTAGCATTTTGAGGGGTCCACATCCATTAATCCTTGCCATGCCAATCATTGATCTTTTCTGAAATTTACTAGCAATAAGAATTAGATCAATGATATATATGTTCTATTGATTGCCAAAACCACCCGGGGATTAGTTGCACTTTCAATCTCCCCCTTTTTGGTAATTGATGTCAACATATAGATCAAAGCTTCGACAAATAATATAATCAATGAAATACACCATCGCTTTGAGAAGTATGTGATAAGTAAGAGCTCCCCCCTAAATTTGTGCATTATTTAAAATTTGCATTTGAATGCAAATGCACAATCAATTAGGATAGTGGGTTACTCTTCCATGTAACATACATCTTGGTGGAGCGCTCAAAATGATAAGATTGCATAGCAATTAGCACTCGTCACCAATCAAACAAGTGAATGATCATACAAGAGCATGCAAATGGATATTCAAGCAAGCATAGCATTAATGTACGATATGATCAAGCACACAATAACGTAGTATCTCATACAAGCATCAAATAAAGCGATAAACCAAGTAGCAAGTATCTCAAGAAAAACAAAAACAAAAGGCAAACCACTCTCTCTCGAAGCCTAATGATCTATACAAATTCTCCCCCTTTGGCAACAAGTACCAAAAAGTTCAAATATGTATAGAGCTAATCGTCGCTCTAGGTTCGATCTCCGGTAGCTCCTGGTGACGAAGTCCTCTGACTTGCAGCGCCGGTGTGCATAGACGTGGTTGGAGTAGAGATGAGTGCATCTGCGAAGATCTCTGCTGAAGTCTGTGGAGCTGGAGGTGTAGACACAGGAGGAACAAATGGTGTGACGGTTGGAGCAGCAGCAGGGGCAGAGACAGTGGCTCTGGAAGTGACTGGTATAGCTGCTGATCTGGGCATCCTTTGGAACTGAGCAGTCGTAGGAAGACTTGTACCCTGATGCTCCTCATCATCACTGCTGGTGCCCTTCCTAACTTCATCCACTTGCGACTTCAAAGTCACAACAACTGTCTAGATCTCTATGACCTTAATGTCTAGATCATAAAACTTTGTCTCAATGATAGTCTCAAGGCTCTTCTGGTTTGCAAGCATGTCAGCAAACTCTTCTCAATTCTCTGAGTGGCTTGACGTAGATGCTGTATCTGATCCTTGGTTTTCAGCACTGGGGCAGGTGGAGCACTTGGCCCTGAAGTTCTTGCAGCTTCTGCACTAGCCTGTGCTTCGGCTGAGGTAGGATGAGATGCATCCATAATAACTATGTTATCCTCAAACTCAGGTCTTAGTGGCAAATGCTCACGATCAAGATGAAAAGACTTGTTTGCACCCTTGGAATTGATGAGCAACTGAATATGAGGGGCAAATCCACAAGACCTTTTCTGATCTGCTGCTATCCTCTTGATAGTTTCTACTATGAGATCCATCACTTTGATCTTCTCATGTTGGTCTATGTGATGCAGCATGTTGATGGAGTGACCTCTAATCATCCTGTCATCTCCTGACTTGGGCATCAAAGTATGCCTCATGATGGTGTTGGAGGTAGCAAGTCCTGCAAGCAGATAGTACACTGAACCAAGCTTGTGATTTTCCTTCTCCTTCTCTGGAATATCTGTGTACATGTTGGCCAGAGAATTATGATCCATTTTGGACTTTGCATACACATCAATGTCATCTTTGTCAGCTTTTGGCACTCCAAGCAATGTGGCCCACTCAAGCACACTTGATTGATACTTGACATCCTCAGTCATCCAGACAATTCTGCCATTGGGGTAGAAGTGAGCTGTAGAGTAGAATTGCATAATCATCTCATCATTCCAGTTGGTCAGCTTCTTCCCAATGAACTCATCAAGATCAATGGATCTGAAATCCTCATAAACATGGGGGAAATAATCCTCATTATCATCAATATATTTCCAGTCCACCCATTTCATGTCACTTACAATTGGCTTCTTGTCAAGCAACACTGTCTCATGAAAATCTTGCCGCTCTTTGGTGTAAAATCTGTAGTCAACTGCAGTCCTCCTTCTGATGGAGTAAGGGTCTAATTCCCTCCATTTCCTGAGACCTGCATCCTTCCTCTTCTTCATGTTCTCAACAACTGGGTGAGCATCATTGTGTTCAGGCAACTTGGGCCTTAGCTTCATGAGCACTGGGGCTTCTTCTTCCTCCTCTGCTTCTCTCTCAGGCACTGGGGCCTTGTTCTTTTCACTGGCTGGAACATCTCTGGTTGTTCTCTTTGGTTTTGCAGCTGCAGGCTTGACCTTAGAAGGAGCAGCTATTTTGATAGCATCTCCCATAAGCTTCTGCTGCTTGGGAGGAGGGGGATTTTCAGCTTGCTCTTCCTCATCTGTTGCATCATCCCTTCTCATGGATGTAAGCCTGAAAATCACATGAGTAGTTTGCTTTCTTTCTCTCTTCTTGCCTGCTGTCTTAGGCTTTGACTATATAGGGGCCTGTTGAGATCCCTCTGGATTCTCTGAAGTGATGTTTCTCTTGGCAACTGTGGAAGCAGGAACCTTTCTTGTGGTACCTCTCTCTTTCTTTGTGCCATACTCCTTGGCAACAACAGCTGGTTTCTTCTTCTTCTTTGAGATTACTTCCTCAGCAGCAAAATCCTCATCTTCATCATCTGAATTCTTCTTCTTCCTTGTCCTAGAGGCTGCCTTTGGCAAGTCTGGTGAGCTTCTTTCTCCCTCATAGAAACTTGCTTCAGGACTTGCCCATGCACTCAGCTCTGCCTCCTGTTCTGACTGTCACTCGCATCAGACATCTTGACACCTGCACCTGTGAATTAGATGGGGTAGAGTCGAGTAGATGAGCATCACAAAAACACAACATTTTGACAAAATTTTGAGTAAAAATTTCAGTTTTAGGTTTTCATAGAAATGATTTCGGAGAGCCCGAGTAGGTAATCTCGGTAGTACCGAAGCTGTAACAGAGAATTTGCCACACAGTCTCGGTCTGACCGAGATGTGTTTCGGTCTCTCCGATAAGCAGCTAGGGTTCTACTAAAACCTTAGACTCAGATCCACCGATCTGTATCCATCGGTGACACCGAGATGTACAACATGCACTGGCCTATGGCCATATCGGTGAGTCCAATTCTTCCTATTCGGTCTATCCGAGATGATATCTGCGCAACCCTAAACCTAAAATTTTGCTCAAATCTATCTCTACGGAATTTGCTGGAATAGAAATCTCAATCCGTGTGAATATTGCGGGCGCAACAACTATAGTGCATAGAATTAGAAATTTGAAGCACTAGAGGATCGAATCTCACCCTAACTTGGTGGAGATCCTCTACGGCGGTAACGGCGGAGGAGAATGCCGTTGACGGCGACGGAATCCAGCAGCAAGGGCTCATTGGAGATGAAGGCGACGATCCGGAGACCTGGGCGACGGCAGCAATGGGGTGCGGGAAAGTGACGATTGAAGAAATTTTCAACGTACGAGCCGCGGACATATATATACCCATGTGCTGTCGGTGAGACCGAGTGAAACCAATCGGTGGCACTGAAGTGAGTGGCTGCTGTGAGCACATCGCTTCGGTGAAACCGAGAGTTTTAAATCGGTCTCTCCGAGATTGAAAAATCAGATCAGTCCAAGTGTTTTCGGTGAGACCGGATGCATGTGAGTTGATCTGTCCGAAATACACTTAGAAGGTTTTGGAGGTCAGCCCTAAGAGGATCGGTGGCTCCGAGTGCTCCTTACCCGGAGGGTCTGAAAGAGACTTGTTCAAGTTTTTGTGATATAGCAAGAAAGAATTTAGATAAGTTGAGATAGATAGCTAGATAGGGTGCTTAGGCATTCTTGTACATCCATTTGGCCAAATAAAACCAAATCAATCATACTACAAATGGATGTCCTCGAATGAGAAATATGCATAGCAACATGCTCACACAATAAGATAGCAAATGAAATATGTGTCAAACATGCACAACCAATTCTAGCAACTATTAAGAAATGGGCGATGACATAGTCATCTATATATGAGTATATTGACATAGGAGCCAAATGAGAACATTTGATCATATGTCATACTCATCGTTTAAGCATAAGTGGGGTTACCACTTTTACATAAAGCATTAATGTGTTCACACCATTAGAGTTGCTTTGACTCAAGTCTTAGAGTAAAGCTCCCCCTAGATGTGATATCCCCCCAAGGAGGGATGAACTAACCTTGGGATTTGTCGATGTTGACTTCATGTAGATGTTGTAGATGTGGATGCTCAATGTTGATGTAGACCATCAAGAGTTGGGAGCAACCCTTGGAGTTTTGCACTTTCAATACCTACATGGGTTAGTCCCACACAAGGAACATACAAAGATATCCATAGACATAGAGTGAAATGCACACATTATGATGTCCATGAATGCATTAAATACCTTGTCCCTTGCCTTACTAACGAGAGGGTTTGTGACTCCATAAACTAGTGCAAGATGTTAAAGTTGGTTGCACAAGTTCTTGCCATAAATGAATGTGAGTGAAATTTGTTGGCGGAGTCACCCTCAAGAACTCTCTGGTTCTTCTTCTTTGGGACCCACATCAACTTGATGGGCATCCTTGGAGTTGTAGTAGCACTTGATGAAGTAGAACTTGATGAGGCCTTTGGAACCCATTTGACCAAAGCTTGAGGTGGTCCTTCAAATGAGTCAATCTCTTCTTGAAGCTTGTCCCTGCCTTTTAGCTTGGGGTTTTGAGGTGGAAGATCATCTTGAGCTTGTGTCCCCTTGAAAGAAGTAGGATCATACTTCTCTTGTTGAGGAACAAACTTCGTCTTGGGATATTGATCTTCCTCCCACTCAACTCCATTGGCATTGAACTTTCGTTCAAAACCAATACCTTGGTTCTTTCGGTGCCTTCCTTTCTTGCGCACAATTTCCTCAAATTGCTTACTTCCGGCAAGACTTTTGTAGACATCCTATTATATAATTCCTTTCAATAAATCATTTTCTTGCTCAAGTGTAACTTGGCTAAGAGAATCATTAGTGGAATCAATATAACTACTAGAAGCAACAACATTGGATTTGGCATTGTTATTGTTACTACTAGAGGTAGAACTCTTTTTACCCTTGTTACTAGTTTGCTTAGATTTAACTTGTGGCATAAAGGTAGACAAGTGTAAACGTTTGGCAAGATATGAAGAACTCTTCTTTCGAAGATCATCATTGATAGCTTTAAGAAACTCATGCTCTTGCTCTAAATTTAGTTTCTCGAAGCATAGCTTCTCATGAGATCTTAGAAGCTCTCTATGATCCTCTTGAGTTGTTTCATGAGCTAACTTAAGAGTGTTTAGTTCTTTAGTTAGACGCTCAATCTCCTTCATAGCATTGGCATTCGTTTCCTCTTGACTATGATTACTAGCATGTTCATTATAACTCACATCACTAGCCTTATCAACAAGTAAATCATCATCACCAAGCAAATCATCCTCGTCACTATTATAGTCAAAGTATTCGGGGTGTGATACCTTGGGGACTTTTGCCATGAAGCATCTTCCAATTCCTTCATTTGGTGAATCAAATAGATCATAGGAGTTGGAGGATACGAGAGCAAGTCCGGCAACACCTTCATCTTGACTATACTCGGAGTCGGAGTGATAGCTTCTCTCGGAGTGGTTGTCGGAGTCGGAGCCGGAAATCCATTCACCAACATGAGCTTGATGTCTTCTTCTAGTGTAGCTCTTGGATGACTTGTCCTTCCTTTCCGAATCTTTGCTCCTTCGAGAAGATCTTCGTTCATAATGATCATCCCTAGTCCTTCTCTCCTTGTGAGGTGATTCATCTCTTCTATGTCTTCCTCTTGGTGATTCGTCTCTTTTCTTGTGAGGTGCCGTACACTCATTGGAATAGTGTCCGGGTCTTCCACAATTATAGCAATTTCGGTCACGACTTGATGATCTTTTCTCATAATGTCTTGAGCTTGAGCTTCTTTCTTTTCCTTTGTTCTTGTAAAACTTGTTGAACCTTTTCACCATTAGGCTTATCTCTTCATTGGATACTAGCTTGTTGCTTGAAGTTGTGGGAGCATAGGTTGAGGCTTTGTAAGCACCACTTGATTTGTTGTGTAGCTCCTCTTTGTCCTTGAGTGACATCTCATGAGCAACAATCCTTCCAATGACTTCCGTGGGCTTGAGATCTTTGTAATTGGGCATCATTTGGATCAAAGTGCACACGGTATCATATTTTCCATCCAAGGCTCTAAGGATCTTCTTGATGATGAATTTGTCTGTCATCTCTTCACTTCCTAAGCCGGCAATCTCATTTGTGATGAGAGCAAGCCTAGAGTACATTTCAGCGACTCCTTCAGCATCCTTCATCTTGAACTTGTCAAGTTGACTTTGAAGCACATCCAACTTGGATTCCTTGACGGACTCGGTACCCTCATGCATATCAACCATAGTATCCCAAATTTCCTTTGCATTCTCAAGGCGGCTGATCTTGTTGAACTCCTCGGGACACAAACCGTTGAAGAGAATGTCACAAGCTTGAGCATTGTATTGCAACATCTTCAATTCTTTCACGGTTGCTTCACAATCCGGTTCTTTACGATCTTCAAAGAATTCACCTTGCAAGCCAACACGAACAATAGCCCAAACGGCGGGGTTATGACCAAGAATATGCATTTTCATCTTATGCTTCCAACTAGCAAAGTTTTTAACATCGAAATATGGACCTCTATAGTGATAGTTACCCTCACTAGACGCCATACTCTCCTAGGTTGTGCAACCAATGCAATGGAGACCAAAGCTCAGATACCACTTGTAGGATCAAAAGTATGTCTAGAGGGGGGGGGGGTGATTAGACTACTTAACCAAATAAAAATCTATCCTTTTCCCAATTTTAGTTCTGGACAGATTTTAGCAAGTACACCAAGTCAAGTAACACCCTACACATGCAATTCTAAGAGTGTAGCAGCGGAAAGTAAAACATTACACATGTAAGTAAAGGAGGGGATTGGAGATTTCAAACGCAATGAAGACACGATGATTTTTGGCGTGGTTCCGATAGGTGGTGCTATCGTATGTCCATGTTGATGGAGCCTTCAACCCACGGAGGGTAACGGTTGCACGAGTCCATGGAGGGCTCCACCCACGAAGGGTCCACGAAGAAGCAACCTTGCCTATTCCACCATGGCTTATGTCCACGAAGGACTAGCCTCACTCAGGGTAGATCTTCACGAAGTAGGTGATCTCCTTACCCTTACAAACTCCATGGTTCAACTCCACATGATCTTGGAGGCTCCCAAGTGACACCTAACCAATCTAGGAGACACCACTCTCCAAAAGGTAATAAATGGTGTGTTGATGATGATCTCCTTGCTCTTGTGCTTCAAATGATAGTCTCCCCAAGACTCAAATAGTTCTTCACAGATTTGGATTTGGTGGAAGAAGGATTTGAGTGGAAAGCAACTTGGGAAAGGCTAGAAATTAAGGTTCAAATGGTTGGATTGGAATATCTTGATCTCAACACATGAGTAGGTGGTTCTCTCTCAGAAATCGTATGGTGGAAGTGTAGGCATGTTCTGATGGCTCTCTTACATGGTAAGAGGGTGGTGGAGGGGTATATATAGCCTTCACCTAAAATCCAACCGTTACAAGTCTTTGACCCAACTCGGTGACAACGACATGAAAATCTCGGTGAGACCGACTAGTGTAAAAGACATGAACGTTAGGCTTTTCGGTGGGACCGATCAAAACATCTCGGTGAGACCGAAGTGCAATTACTGGGGCAAGACCAGGTTTCGGTGAGACCGAAAATTTCATCTCGGAAAATCCGAAGTGAAGTAACATCGTTACAGCAAGTTGGTAAAGCCTTCTCGGTGGGACCGAGAACCATTTCGGTTGCACCAATCTGTTAGAGTTTGGCATGTGGCATAGTGGATAGCAATCTCGGTGAGTCCGGATAAGAATGTTTCGGTGGGACCGAGATCAACTTTTAGGGTTTTGGGTAGGAAGTGGAGAAGTATTTGAGAGTTTTGGAGCAATATCACTAAGCATTTGAGCAATTGAGTCATAATCAAAACCTCATCCCCTTTTAATAGTATTGGCTTTTCCTATGGACTCAATGTGATCTTGGATCACTTAACCAAAAATGTAGAGTCTTGAAGCTTTGCCAATCTTTGTCCTTAGCATTTTGAGGGGTCCACATCCATTAATCCTTGGCATGCCAATCATTGATCTTTTCTAAAATTTACTAGCAATAAGAATTAGATCAATGATATATATGTTGTTATTGGTTACCAAAACCACCCGGGGATTAGCTGCACTTTCACAGATCTTATTTTATATGGGAAAAGGCACGATCAAGTCAACTATGCAATCCGAGCCTTAAACTGTGTAACCTCGAAAACCTGGAAGGACTTCTTGGATGAATTAAGAAAGTTGAGTGGGCTGTTTAGTTTATATAGATGAAATAGAATATATAAAAAGTTTGATCTATTCTGTTGAAATAGAATACCCTAAAAATGTTTTCTAAATGTGGGCCACCATTTGTATTCTGACGAAATGCTATCACCCAAAAAATAGAGATTGAAAGGATAGTAGAGGAGCTGTTGCAAAATGCTGTAATCAGGCCCAGTACAAGCCCCAGAGCAGCTCTGGTGTTGAAGAAAGATGGAACCTTGTGAATGTGTTTCGACTATCGAAAACTAAATGCAGCAACTATGTTTTCCAAATACCCCATTCCTATCATAGAAGACCGACACTTTTGGATGAGGTATGAACGAAGATAGATTTGAGGGCTAGTTATCACCAAATAAGAATGAAAGGAAGAGGATATCTACAAAACAGCCTGAAGGACTGGCTTTTTGAATTCAAGGTGATGCCCCGGCAACCTTTCAACAACTCATGAATAGTGTTTTTAAAGAGATATGTTGGAAAGGGGTATTGGTCTTTTTCGATGACATTCTAGTGTATAGTTCTACCATGGTGGAGCATCTCAAGCTGCTAGAGGAAGTGTTTCGGCAAAACAAAGTTTTTGTGGGTGAGCCAAATTTCATAAAGGAAATACATTATTTATGAAATTGGGGTATCTACTGATACAAACAAGGTAGAGGGCATGACAGCTTGGCTAGAACCAGCCAATGTTAGAGAACTTCGAGGGTTGCAAGGGTTATTACAGGAGGTTTGTACCGGGGTATGGAGCTATCAGCAGGCCTTTAACTGAGTTGTTAAAGAAAGGTGTGGAAAAGAAGCGAGAAAAGCATTTCTCAAGCTCAAAAGTGCAATGGTATGGTGATGCCTTTGAACGTTGACTGGGAGAGCGGCTCGAAAGAGTTGGGACAGACTAGAAGCTTTGAAGTTTATGTTCTTTAATAAGATAATAGCAATCTTGACTTACATCCGGTCAACATCCCCGTGAAGGAATGCTGATTGAACATCGAGCTGATAAAGAGGGAGTACCATACCCAAGATACTCCATTAAAGGAAAGGTATGCTTGTTTGGTTTCTTTGGTCCGAGAACACACACCACAAACTCTCGCAGTTGATGAGGAAACGTTAGTAAAACTACATTTCAGTAATCCATCTGGCCTTAACCTCTACATAAGGAGATCTTACGTATAGACCCATGATTAGGTAACTACTTCTTGTTTTATTCGGAGTATCCAATGGAAAGTGGGACTCTATCTACAGGTCATGGATACCTGGGCGCTAGAAAGTTTACCGAACCAGGGTTAAGTGAGGCTGTTCACACTTCACGGCCTTCACTATCGGATGTATATGAGTAAAATCAGACATCAGTATCACAACCTAGCATTATCCAGATCTATCGTTGATCCAGGCGATTTTGGGAAGGACTCAGCATTCTCCCACAAAAGGCTAGGCCTTGAGTTTCTAGCCGACTCATATAAGTCAGGGTGTAATTTTTTTTAGGTGACGTATCTTTCTCTCTGATGTTCTTCGTGGTCTCAAAGGATGATCAGTCGGATAGCAACATTGGTAAATAAAAATAAGAAGTTTACACGCCGGGTGCATACTTCAGTGCCACTAATTAGTGACTTTTTTTGCCCTTTACCTACACCATGTAGACCGGAGGATTACACAGAATCCCATTGGCAAGTTTCAGACAGCTAGGTTATTCAAGAAACTTTGAATACCAACTCCAATGCTTGGCTTGCTGAATCAGCATATGGATTACTTCATTGAATTTCTCGGCCCGAGCGCTTGTGATTGGTCCACTTGGCAGGTGGAGTGGATCCTTAACAGGTTCATGTGTTCCTTGTTTACGTAGCTCTTCTGTTGGATCACGTAGCCCCTCCGTTGGATTACGTTGCTCTGCCCTTGGATTACTTGAGTCATTTCTGGGTTTACTTGGCTGCTCCGCAACATGTTGGTTACTTGATCCTTCGCTTTGTTTACTTGGGAGCCCATACTTATTGGTTGGGAAAATTACCTTCCAAGGAAAATGATCCTCCCACTTGACCGAAAAACCCATATATTCCCATGGGAATGGGTGGTGCTGAACAAGCAGGCAGGCCCAACATTGTTTATCTTTACTGCAATCCTAGTTAGGTAAAAGGAATTCCGCAGCAGCGGGTACGTGATTAGTTACAACCAACGGAAAGACTTATTGAAATCATAGGGAATTTCCTCATCCAGTCTACTCCTAGGACTACATCACATGCTCCCAACTCCTTGGCCAACAAATCAAACTTCAATCGATATCCTTGCATCTCCCATTGTACACCAGAACACATCCCATACAATCGGCCCGAAGAGCATCAATGAGCAGGCCTACTAAATAGGCATAGAGATACATTAGCCGAGTTTGCTTACAACAACTGCTATCACTCTAGCATCGGAATGGCACCTTTCGAAGCACTCTACGGGAACCTTGGTCGTACCCCAATTTGTTGGGGTTGGCACGTACCGACCGATGGGGCCACAGAAGATGAAGGAGAGTGCTGAGAAGATTCCACTTATTCTAGATTAAAAGCAGTTCATGACTAGGTACGCCGACCACGATATTTGGAGTTTGCAGTTGGTGATCATGCTTGACTTCGGCTTGAACCTATAAAGGGTGTGATGCGTTTTTGAGTGAAGGATTAGGTATAGCTGACCGATACATCGGACCTTTCTTGGTCCATATCCCCCTAGCCCTTACTCCCTTGTTTCAGTGGTTGGTCTCTACCTTTTTCTGTCTCTTGGCTAGTTTGTCTTCCTCTTCTTTTTGAGGGTAACATAGTAAAAATCCTTTATTTCAGGGGATTTCCCTTTTCTTTCCAAATGAATTTATGCTTAGTCTAAAATTGGTAAATACCATATATATATATATATATATATATATATATATATATATATATATATATATATATATATATATATATATATATATATATATATATATATATATATATATATATATATATACAGCCCATCTATTCTGCCAATATTGGCAGAATAGTTATTCTGCCCACATCCGAACTGCACGCTCAACGCGAGAGCATTGCACTTTCTGAAGCAAAGGTACTGCAATACAAACACTAGTGAACTTCTCGTCGAAAAAAACTGCACGTGGTGTTTTTTCGGTACTGTTTTAGATCCAGTTTTTAAACCGTTTGTCGGAACGAGACGTGTAATATACCGTTCGAAAGCTATGGATTAGACGCAACTTCACCATATAGAAAATTTTTCGAGATTCGTCACGGTTTAAGAGCAGTTTCAAAAATGGTGTGGCGCACGACGAGTGGCAGCGAGCGTATTTTCGCGATTTCTTCTAAACCGCTCGTCGGAATTAAGCAAATGATACGCCGTTGAAAAGATATCGTCGAGGCGCAACTTTTTCATATATATTACATTTTCTAATTCATTACGGTTTAATAGCAGTTTCAAATTTACTAAATCGCGGAATTCCGGTTTTTCAAATTTTTTGCAATATTTGGTACTGTTTTCGCTCCAGTTTTTTAACCGTTTGTCGAAACGAGGCGTGTGATACGCCGTTTGAAATCTACGGACGAGGCGCAACTTTCATATGTAGAAATGTTTTTGAGATTCCTTACGGTTTTAAATTAATTTTGAAAATGGTGCGGCGGACGACGGGTGGCAGCGGCCGTTTTTCAGCGATTTTTTACAAACCGCTGGTCGGAATGATTCAACTGATACGCCGTTGGAAAGATATCGACGAGACGCAACTTTTTCATGTAGAACACCCTCTCTAATTCTTTACGGTTTAAGAGCAGTTTTGAAATTACCGAAATGCGGACACTCTGTTTTTCGCGACACCAAAATCGACGAGTGTACTGCTTCAGACAGAAAACCGCACTGCATCAGACGGGCAAGCGAGCTGCATGATTTCTTTCGTCCTTTTTCTAACTTTTTTTATGAAACACGAAACACGTGGTACCTCGTGGGATGAGTGCAGTGCAGATCAGAGGGAAAGTGAACCGCTACACAAATCAAAGTGGACTGAATGGATTTTTTTGTCGTTTTCAAACTACTTTTTTATAAATACGTTCAAACTGAATTATCGAGGCTAGTGTACTGCATTTTTTTGCAAAATGCTTTTGTAAGTTTGCACGGTTGAGGTTAGTGAACTGCACTGTTATTTTTCATTTTTTTTCTTCTCATTTTTTTATGAATGCTCCCTGACTGCTGAGACGAGGCAAGTGTACCACGAAACTGCATGAGACGAGTGTAATTCACAATTGAGGGAAGTGAACCACATCACAAATTAAAGTGAACTACATGAGACGAGTTGAAGCGGACTTCACAATTACAATTGCATACAACCGTACATCCCACATCACAGAAAACATGCTTTTGGACTACTCGAACAGGAACAGCGAACTGCAAAAACAAAACCCACATCCACGAACAACATGCTCACGCTAGGGAACTGCACGCCTCGTCGCCCACATCTTCCCAGCATCGCACTGTACCAGACCCAAAAGACAACTGCACCACACAAGCAGAACATAGCAAAATGAACTGTAAAAATGAACTACATGGGTGATTGGGAGCACACTGAACACCCAAAACCTCTGAACTTCGCTGGGAGCACCCAGTCAGCTGCACGGTCGAGGCATAAAAATACACCAAACTACACGGGTCGGCCAACTGCATGTTGTTTTTCGCTGTTTAATTAAACGCGTAGTCGCACCAGACTGCAAATGATGCCGAAAGCGCTGCCGAACTGCACCATGCGCGGTGCAAACCGAGACACACAGCCGTCCAAAACTGAAGAAAAAAAGACAAAAGAACGGCAAGCTCGGCTGGCCGGCAGTCTCCTGCACCCACCCAGTGACGAACTGTGCGCTCACGCAAGCAGACTGCAGGCCGCGGCATGTCGAGCTGCAACCTGAGCCGCGACGAGCTGCACGATGAGCCAAAACGAGCTGCACGCCACGCTCCCCGGCGTCTTCATCCTGGGGACTTTGCGGTCGTCGCGCGTAGGTGCGGCCAGCGGGCACTGCTAAACCGCACTGCGCGCCCTGCTGAACCGCACTGCGTGCCCAGTCAAACTGCACAAACGAACCCAAAAATGAGAAAAAAAGATTTGAACGCATAGGAAACGAACTACAACGACCCCAGTATGTGGACGGCGTCGACAGCGACCAAACGAACTGCAACGTGGGGGTGGGGCGTCGCCGGTGAACTGCATGAGGTGAGGTGGGAGAGCTGCAGAGCCAGCCGAACTACACGTCGGCCCTGCGCTAGCCGAACTGCATGCCACTGCCCTACTACTCCTTGGGCTAGAAGGCGTCACCGCGGCCTCCATCCTAGGCGTTGCGGATCTGGTGGCACGGCACGCTGGCTGGCCATGGACTCGCCTCCCCCGCCGGAGTCCCTGGGCGGTGGGCGGCCGCAGATCTGGTGGCCGGAGTGGAGGTAGGTGGTGGTATGGCACGCGGATGGCCGTGGCCTCGCCGCCCCCGCTGGAGTCCATGAACAGCGGGCGGCCGCGGATCCGGTGGCCATCAAGAAGGTGGGGGCGAGGCCGTGGATGTGGTGATTTCAGTGCCCGGCGGCGAGATCGGGGGAGGTGTGGTCGGAGTGGGTGGGGGCGACCTCCGCGCGTCCGGGGAAGAAGGAAAGAGGGGAGGGTGGGGGCGGCGGGGGAGCTTGGAACCATCGCCAGCTGGGCGCGGGGTGGTGGGGGGGGTGCTCGGATCCGTCGCCGGTGGAGCACGGGGTGGCGGGGGAGCTTCGATCCGTTGCCGGTTGGGCGCGGGGTGGCGGGCAGCTCCGATCCGTTGCTGTTGACTCGTGTGGGAAGATGAGGCGGGCAATGGAGGAAGGCAAGTCAAAGGTGGGCGTTACGGGGATGAGGCGTAGCGGCGGTGGGAGGTCGGGTGGGTTCGGGCAGGGGAAGGTGGAGAGGAGGTGGGAGGAGGCGGCGGTGGAAGAAGAAGGTGGGAGGGATGGGGGAGACGACCACTGCACGGGGGATAGCGGGTGGCGCCGGCGGAAGAAGGTGAAGTCGGATTGGGGTCGTGGTCGTGCGGGAGGTGGGTTGGGTGTGTTGGTAGAATAAGAAAATGTTGGTAGAATAAGACTCTTAAGGGTATTGGTAGAATAGACCCACCCTATATATATATATATATATATATATATATATATATATATATATATATATATATATATATATATATATATATATATATATATATACAGCCCGTCTATTCTGCCAATATTGGCAGAATACTTATTCTGCCAACACTTCAGAACTGCACGCCGAACGCGAGTACACTGCACTTTCTGAAGCAAGCGCACTGCAGTATCGAGACGAGTGAACTTCTCGTCGAAAAAACTGTACGCGGAGTTTTTCGGTACTGTTTTTGATCCAATTTTTAAACCGTTTGTCGGAATGAGGCGTGTAATATACCGTTGGAAAGCTATGGATTAGGCGCAACTTCGCCATGTTGAATTGTTTTTGAAATTCCTCACTGTTTAGGAGCAGTTTCGAAAACGGTGGGCACCCGACGAGTGGCAGCGAGCGTTTTTTCACGTTTTTTCACAAACCGCTGGTCGGAATGAAGCAAATGATATGCCGTTGGAAAGATATCGTCTGGGCGCAACTTTTTCATATATATTACTTTCTCTAATTCCTTACGGTTTAAGAGCACTTTCAAAATTACTCAAACACGGAAATTCTGTTTTTCAAATTTTTTCAATTTTTGGGTACCGTTTTTGCTCCAGTTTTTTACCGTTTGTCGAAACGAGGCGTGTGATACACCGTTGGAAAGCTATGGAAGAGGCGCAACTTTCATATGTAGAAATTATTTTGAGATTCCTTACGGTTTTAATTTAATTTTGAAAATGGTGCGACGGACGACGAGTGGCAGCGGGCGTTTTTTCGTGATTTTATTTCAAACCGCTCGTCGGATTGATGCAAATGATACGCCGTTGGAAAGATATCGATAAGGTGCAACTTTTTCATGTAGAACACTCTCTCTAACTCCTTTCGGTTTAGAAGCAGTTTTGACTTTACTGAAATGCGGACACTCTGTTTTTCGCGACAGCAAAATCGACGAGTGAACAGCATCGGACAGAAAACTGCACTGCTTCAGACCGAAAACCGCACTGCATCAGACGGGCAAAGGAACTGCACGGTTTGTTTTTTGTGAGACGTAAATTTTCCAACACGAAGAAGTGCAATGCGGTTCACATCGGGCGTAAGTGAACCGCAACACTATCAAGAAGTGACCCGCATTACTTTTTTATGTCGTTTCCGTAACATATTTTCTGCACTTCACATTGGGAATAAGTGAGCTGCGACACTACCAAAAGTGAACCGCGACACTATAAAAAATGAACCGCCTGAGTTTTTGTTGTCTTTTTTCATACTCTCTTTTTTAGTGGACCGTAGAGACGAGGAAAACTGCACTGCAATGTCATCAGAGAGGGCTGCATGGATTTTTTGTTACTGTCTTCCTTTTTCTAAGACTACTTTTTTACCAACTTAGTATGTACTACAGGGACAAGGTGAGTGGACTGCAAGGACGAGTTTGTACTGCGAATGACTCCAGCAAAACAATGAAACTGAATTTAAAAAACATCACATTGAACCGCAAGCCGGTACCAGCCGGACTGCATCATTGTGCACCATTGTTTCTATAAAAAATATTAAAAAGCGAGCTGCAATTTTTATGGAGTGAACCTCTAGACCCACTGAAGCGAACCTCTCACTCCCATACTACCAGGGGACATTTTCATTTTCTGTCTCTTCTCGTTTGGATCACAAGGAACAGAGTGAACCACAGCAGACAGAGGAGCGAACCTCTCCAAGAGTTACATGATTCGGACATGGCCAAAGAGTGATCTGCATACAAAAGGCAACAAGTGAACCTCATGATCAAAAAGAGAGAACATCCACAGGATCAGAAAAAGAGTGATCCCCGGGAGTGACCCGCGCGGCAATCTGTAGCGGCCACGCCGGTGAACACGCACGGCAGTGAGTGCCGCACTGCATGCGCCGCCCTGCTGCACTGCGTTGTGGCGCACGCTACTGGCGGGAGGAGATGGCGGCAGCTTGGGGAGGTCGTTGGAAGGGAGAGTGGAGGAGGACCCGGCAGTCCGGCGACCGGTGGTGAAGGCGGCGGCAGCAGGGAGGACCTACAGCCCACTGATGCACGCACGCAGCAGGCCCCTACCCCCTGCTCACGGCCAGATCTGAGGCCAACAGGGGAGGGTGCCCGCGGCTAGATCTCGCCTGGAGGGGAACCGCACCACCTCGATTTCCCGATGAACTGCACGGCTGCCGTCCACCTTCACGCGCCCATGGGTGCTCTGCACAGAGGAGGAGGGGACCTCACCGACTACCGTGGGGCTGTTGACCGGCGCAAGAGGACAAATCCAAGGGGCAGTGGCCGGCGCGACGACAATGGATCTGTCAGCCACGGGATCCGACAGCCATGGATGCGGAAGGCACAACCACCACTCACAGGGCTCGATTTGGAGATGGGGAGAAGGTGGGGGGAGGGTGGAGACGCGGCCGGTGCGGTGCCACCAGGGGAGGGGGCCGGCATGCGCATCCAGCGTCTGGGGTGGAGGAGGCCGTGGCAGCGTGCCGCCGGGGGAGGAAGGTTGTGGGCAGCGAGGAGGGGCGTGACGCAGCACTGCCAGGGGCTTGGGGTGGGGGTTGGAGGTGGTTTCTGCAGGGGGAGGTTTGGCGTCCACACCACGGGGAGAGAGGAGTCCGGGTCATGGGGGAGATGGTGGGTGCGGGAGGAAGAAGGTGGAGGGGGTGGGGCGGGGTGTTTTTTCTTGTGTTTTGACGCGGTTTCGGTTGCTGTTCGCGGGAGGCAAGTGTTGGCAGAATAAGAAAAAGATGGTAGAATAAGGTCTTAAGGGTATTGGTAGAATAGACCCACCCTATATATATATATATATATATATATATTATTAGAAATATGTACCAGGTTCCTGAAACTAACAAATAGAGTTATAGCTTTGATTGACTTACTAGCTTACGGGAATGCTTTGAATCTCAACTTACTTTGAATGAGTGCTTCCCACATAGATTGCTAGAAAGAGGAGTGAGCCGGGGCAGAACTTGAAGCACGGGAGAAGGAAAAAGAAGTATACAAGGGGTGCGTAGTTGGTATATGTACGGTATAGACCTTTCTTTGTGAATAGTTAGTTCAGTTACAAGGGTGTATACAAAGGTCTGCTTATAGGTTGAAAAAGCCAGTAAAGATGGCCTAGATAGCCAAGAAGATATACGTATTTCATAGAGCTAGCTAATAAAGCTTTTGTTAACTTCAATTAGGCGATTGAATGCAATGGCAAATAAAGAATAAGAAAGTGCCAGAGCTAAGAGCTAATATATTCCCAGTCTATGCATGGATAAAGGAATGATAAGAGCTATGAGCAGTTTATTAAACTACACTATGACTAATATATATAAGGACAAATCAACTAGAAAAAACCATTGCCAAAGAAACCATTTGTTTAAGCTTATTCGTTCATGCTAGGCTAAAAAACTAGATAGAAGAACTAGAGGCCGCCAAGGTCTTCAACCATTAGACAAGCAGGTAGGATCCTTTGCCTACTACTTGAAGTAGAAACCTAGAAGAGGAATTCTTTCTATTCCAAAATCCATCTTCTTTCCGGTCCGCTTCATTCATTCCCTTACTAATAAATCCAATTCATCGCTAATGGCGAAACCAGCCTGTATGTACACCGCACAACTAACCGTTGCTTGGTAGGTTCGATCAGCTCTTCTCACCTTTCCCTCGACATCTACTAAGGCTTCAGCTTAAGTGGGTTCAGCTGCCCCAAATCGGACTCGATCCAGGGTTATATATCATAAAGGACTTCGACAAGGGGTTTGATTCGTTCTTTGAGCAAAGTGATAAGGTTGGAATACCGGAGTTCTTTCTTTGCTTCCAAGAACATAGATTCCTTCTTCAACCCAGGTCATGACTGAGGGCGGGTATCTCACTCGCATATCTAGAGCCTAGCATCTCTCCTCAACGACACGTTCTGCAGTCGTATGTCCCGAGGTGAGGGTAAATATGTGCATTCATATCGGTCAGGAAACGACAATGACTCTTCCTCTTTCCGGGAAGCTATGGGCACCTCACAATTGTTATACGACATTAGTGGAAGCGAACATTCATAGCACTCATTGTCACCGATCATTGACAAAAGAAGAAAAAGAAGTCGTACGATAACTTAAGGAATCTTTAGATTTGGCGGCCATAGACTCAAAGGGCACAGAGACGCTGTTGGTACTTTTTTTAGCTGACTAAATTCCAACTTCCTTTGCCAAAAGAGGATGAAACGGATCAGCCGATTCAACTTAGAATTACCCGACTCGTAACTTCAAGCACAACCATCCATCTCAATCCAAAATCTCCGATCGTCTGTGATCCAAACCCAAACTCTCCTTCGATTTTGGATATATAGACAGTGCCTGCTCTCAAACCAACCAAGATAGCAACAAGTTCCTATCGAGAACAAGACGACAGATCAATATGACCAATTTCTATAATATCTCAGGTGAATACGTGAAAAAGTGTGGCTTAGCTCAGTGAAATGGAATAAGGAAGAGAAAGTGTAGTGTGGTAAGGGAAGATGCAAGTCAATTTTGAGGTTTTCAAGCAGGGGCTGAGATAGATATACAAACCAGAAGAATTCACATCAGAACCCTTTCCTGCTTCCCCTTTTTACCCATCGGACTCGACTCACATTTGATCTCCTACGGTTGCTTTCACAGCCCCCCTACGAGCAGCCCGGAATCAATGAAGGAGTTCATTCAGCACCGAGCCGAGCGAGCGTAGATTCAATATGTTGATTGTACCGAACGAAGGATTTGCCTTATCACGAAAGCCACATTCGTTTCATTTGAGGAAGTCACACATCCTGTTCCCTATAAATAAGGAGATTCATTCTTTTTTTTCTAGAAATCCCCTCTTCTTCCTCCTCAAGCCCCTATCACAAGACCAAGCGGATCTCATCCCGCAGAAGACTCAGAGCGGATCTATCTAATGGCATGGTTGGCTGGCGGATGTGATCTATTCTCATGTCACATCACTTTCTTTCTTCTCCCTCCATTTTCTTCACTACTACCGCTTCTACACATAAATCAAAGAAGCATTGTGGAATAGTGGCATTTTGTTAATGGCTAAAATGTTCTTAGTGAAAGGGTTGCCGCAAAACCGGCAAACTCAGAGCGGTCTCTGAAAGTGAATAGGAGCATAGTGGCATCATCCAAGCCAAACACGTCTCCTCAGTTAAGGGTCTTCTCGCGCAAATAAGATCAAAAACATAACAACTGATTTCGCTTAATGCATGTCACCCGCCCGCTCTCAATACAACAAGTGACTCCCTCTCACAAGACAGAGAAAGATTACCGATTCATCCAATCCAATTTGATCAGAAGTGAGTTCATTGTTGTTGTATAGCGAAACCTTTCCTTGACAAAACCATTCTCAGCTAATAGAAGCCGAGCTATCTATCCAGATCAGGGTTGAACGAAGCGAATGGAAAAGCCAAAGAAAACATAAATCCATTGCGATTAGAAACCAGTAACTCTACAGCCAGAGCTCGATGGCGATGTAAGATAGAAAGAATGGGGAATTAGGGCTTCGGTTTCCTCTGTAGCCAGTTTCAATTCCAAATCATTTGCCGACATGCGGACTCACTTCTCTTTTATGGGATGACTTTTATTATCCAAGTTGTCTATTTACGTGGGTGAATCAAGTATAACAAGTCAGATCAGAGCTTGTGGTACAAGATTGGGCTCTGCTACGCAGATCCACTCAACTAGGAAAGAAGTACGCATTACTGACCGACTGCTTGAACGATCCTAGTTACTAGTAGCTAATCAAGTCAGAGTAGGGTGGCCGAGAAGCTTCTTTCCGGTGCCCCCAAAAAGCAAAGCACAGACTCTACTCACCCACGTGTTTTCCACCTACGGAGGGAGAAATCATCAAAAAATCCTCATCCCCTGAAGGGGAACCCGAAAACAGGACGAGAGTGGATAGGGTGACTAAGGAGGCCGTAAAAATTAGTAGTGCATTTTTGAAAGATAAGATTACAAAAAGGCGAGAGCAGCATAATTGTTAGTTAGGGGTAAGAGGGGACGGGCCCGTATAGAAAGTCAATCCTTCTTTTTTTGATATGCCGCTCCGCAAGCAAGGAGTGCCATGCATGAGCGGAGCGAAAACTAAGCAAGGGGAATTCCGTCATTCCATGGAAAGCATGTGAAATCCTTTGATTGTTTATAGAATCAATATAAATATATAGTCTTTCTTATTCCACTTGCAAGGCAAGGAAAACAAAATGTCAGTTTCGTTATTACAACCTTATTTTTTATGTTAAAGACAAAAAGCTACGCGCAAATTCTCATTGGATCTCGGTTGTTCTTAATAGCGATGGCTATTCATTTAAGTCTTCGGGTAGCACCACCAGATCTTCAACAAGGTGGAAATTCCTGTATTTCGTATGTACATGTTCCGGCGGCTCGGATGAGTATAGTTATTTATATCGTGACAGCTATATACAGTTCCTTGTTCCCATTAGCAAAACATCCCCTTTTTCTTCGCTCTTCCGGAACCGGTACAGAAATTGGTGCTTTTTGTACTTTGTTTACGTTAGTGACTAGGGGGTTTCGGGGAAGGCCTATGTGGGGTACCTTTCGGGTGTGGGATGCTCGTTTAACTTCTATATTCATCTTGTTCCTTATTTACCTGCGTGCACTGCGTTTTCAAAAGCTTCCTATTGAACCGGCTCCTATTTCAATCCGTGCTGGACCGATCGATATACCAATAATAAAGTCTCCAGTCAACTGGTGGAATACATCACATCAACCTGGGAGCATTAGCCGATCTGGTACATCAATACATGTTCCTATGCCCATTCCAATCTTGTCTAACTTAGCTAACTTCCCCTTCTCTACCCGTATCTTGTTCATTCTAGAAACACGTCTTCCTATTCCATCTTTTCCCGAATCTTCCTTAACGGAAGAAATAGAAGCTCGAGAAGGAATACCACTAAAAACCTAGTTCGCTCTCAAATAAAAACCTAGTTCACTCGCTAAAGCATCCATGGCTGAATGGTGAAAGTGCCCACTAACCTAGAAAGGCAAAATGGGTCAAAAAGTAGGTTCGATTCCTGCCGGATGCACTGCCTCTTAAAGACAGAAACAGAGGAGGGAAAGAAGGTAGTATAGGGAACTTGCTGTTGGATTCTTATCGAAAGTGAATCCCTCTAACACTTCTGTTAGTGTTTTATGAGAAAATCTTTTATAGACACAACAAGTGTGAAAATTCTCAGTCACCAGGCAAGAAAGCTCGATGGGAACAAAAAGGATACAATTAGTTCAGAATCAGAAAAATGTACAATTTCAAAGGAAGGAAGGAATGGCAAGTTTCCCTCCATTGAACATCAATCAATCTAGAAATAGGTAAAGGAAGGCGTATCATAGGGGTATTTTTGTTTTTTCTATTTACTTCTATGGGGTTCTAAATTGAAAACATGAACACAAACGAAATCGTATTAAAATTACATAAAAAAGAAAAGGGAGGAGTAGCTCTTGGTTTAAAGAACAGGGAGGAGATGGATCGAATTCAGTCTTTTTCCTTTCTTTTTGATGATCTTCAACACATCTATTTGAATTCCCAACGAGTGAAGGATTTCTGAGTGCCTTCTAATCTTATTTTTGTATTTCAAATATGGGACCTGCCTTTTTAATGGGATATCCCGGCAACAGGCCTACTCATGCATGTGGCCAAGTACTCGACCAATCCTCGGAGCGAAGGGATGAACGAATTCTCGAGGTCTAGTTCATTGAGGTCAGCATCACATGAAACCTTTAGCACTTCCATTCGATATTGGATGGAGTATGGCTGGAAGGTTAGCCTAGCTAGTCTTGTCAATCGGCCCTGACTCGTCTTCTCCTTGGTACCTACTGCTATTGAACTTCGGTACCTATATTCCTGAAACAAGATAGACCTTCATGAAGACCTTATATTTTGGAATAAGATCGGGCATTTCCACATTGAGGTGAAATTACATATGAGGAAAATAATCCTGGACTACGAAAGCTGCCCTTGTGTGGTAGAACTAGGTCTTCCACCGGGCGGTCAGCCAAGTATTGAAGCCGCTATCTTGATATAGAATAGAAGTGAGTTCACACTAAAAATAGAAGAAGCCCTATGATTTTTTAGCCCTACTATCAATCACTTCGGTAAAGGGATCAAAAGATTATGGTCTGAAATAGAGATTTGAGAGTCCCTCGTGTGAGTTGCTACTTGTAGACTGCGTTGGTATTTCCCCGAAGAGGAGAGGATGATGCAGTATAGTAGAGATAAGTATTTCCCTCAGTTAAGAACCAAGGTTATCAATCCAGCAGGAGAACCACGCAAAATCCCGTTAGACGCACCTGCACACACAAAAGCAAACACTTGCACCCAACGCAAATAAGAGGGTTGTCAATCCTCTTAGCGGTTATTTGCAAGGATTAATTCTGATAGTGATAGATAGATAAACTAAAATACTAAATAAAATAAAAGTAAATAAATTGTAGCAAGGTGTTTTTGGTTTTTAATATATGATAAAAGTAGACCCGGGGGCCATAGTTTTCACTAGAGGCTTCTCTCTCGAACACATAGCATACGGTGGGTAAACAAATTACTGTTGGGCAATTGATAGAAAAGCAAATAATTATGACGGATTCATGGCAATGATCATGTATATAGGCATCATGTCTGAGACAAGTAGACCGACTCCTGCCTGCATCTACTACTATTACTCCACCCATCGATCGCTATCCAGCATGCATCTAGGGTATTAAGTATGAAACAGAGTAATGCCTTAAGCAAGATGACATGATGTAGACGAAGTAAACTCAAGCAATATGATTAAACCCCATCTTTTTATCCTTAATGGCAACAATACAAATACATGGCATGTCCCTTTCTGTCACTGGGATTGAGCACCGCAATATTGAACCCATCACAAAGCACCTCGCCCATTGCAAGATAAACCAATCTAGTTGGCCAAACCAAATTGATAGATCGGAGAGAAATACAAAGCTATAATAATCATGCATAAAAGAGTTCAGAGAAGACTCAAATATTTCTCATGAATAATCTAATCATAAACTAACAATTCATCGGATCCCAACAAACACACCACAAAAGAAGATTACATCGGATAGAACTCCAAGAACATCGAGTAGAACATGGTATTGAAGATCAAAGAGAAAGAAGAAGCCATCTAGCTACTAGCTATGGACCCGTAGGTCTATGGTAAACTACTCACACATCATCGGAGGGGCAGCAAGGTTGATGAAGAAGCCCTCCATGATCGATTCCCCCTCCGGCAGAGTACCCGAAAAGGCCTCCAGATGGGATCGCGGAAGAATAGAGGCTTGCAGCGGTGGAAAGGTTTTCTCTTCTGTCTCTCTGGTATATTTGGAATATTTGGGAATTTATAGGGCTGAAATTAGGTCAGGAGGGGCTACGAGGGGCCCACGAGCCTGGGGGGCGCGCCCTACCCCCCAAGGCGCGCCCTCCGAGCTTGTGGCTTCCTCGTGGCTCCTCTGGTCTTCTCCCGAAGCTTCGTGGGTCTCTTCTGGTCCAGAAAAAATTAATCCAAAGTTTTTTTCTCGTTTGGACTCTTTTTGATAATGATTTTCTGAAAAGACAAAAACAAGCAAAAAAAAGCAACTGGCACTGGGCACTGGGTTAATAGGGTAGTCCCAAAAAATGATAGATAATGGCATATAATTGCATATAAAACATCCAAGATTGATACTATAATAGCATGGAACAATAAAAAATTATAGATACGTTGGAGACGTATCAAGCATCCCCAAGCTTAATTCCTGCTCGTCCTTGAGTAGGTAAATGATAAAAACAGAATTTTTGATGTGGAATGCTACCTATCATGCTTCATCATGTAATCTCTCTGACGGTATGAATAATAAGATCCGAATGATTCAAAGCAATAGTCTATAGTTTGATATAAAGACATCAATACTCAGGCATACTAACAAACAATCATGTCTTTCAAAATAAAAATGCTAAAGAAAGTTATTCCTACAAAAGCATATAATCCTGTCATGCTCCATCTTCTTAACACAAAATATTTATCATGCACTACCCCGATGACAAGCCGAGCAATTGGTTCATACTTTTTTACGCGCTTCAGCTTTTTCAACCCCCACTCAATACATGAGCGCAAGCCATGGATATAACACTATGGGTGGAATAGAGTATGGTGGTAGAGATTAATAAGGGGAAGTCAAAAATAAGAAGATAGTCTCACATCGACGAGGCTAATCAACGGGCTATGGAGTTGCCCATCAATTGATGTCAATGCGAGGAGTAGGGATTGCCATGCAACGGATGCACTAAGAGCTATAAGTGTATGAAAGCTCAACATGAAAACTAAGTGGGTGTGCATCCAACTTGCTTGCTCATGAAGACCTCGGGCATTTGAGGAAGCCCATCATCGAAATATACAAGCCAAGTTCTATAATGAAAAATTCCCACTAGTATATGAAAGTGACAAAATAGGAGACTCTCTATATCAAAAACATGGTGCTACTTTGAAGCACAAGTATGGAAAAGGATAGTAACACTGCCCCTTCTCTCTTTTTCTCTCATTTTTCTTTTCGTGGGCTCTTTTTCGCCTTTTTTTATTTCCTCACTAGGACAGTGCTCTAATAATGATGATCATCATACTTCTATTTATTTACAACTCAAAAAATTACAACTCGAAACTAGAACAAAAATATGACTCTATATGAATGCCTCTGGCGGTGTACCAGGATGTGCAATGATACTAGCGTAACATGTATAAAAATTGATGAACGGTGGGTGAGCCACAAATACTATGTCAGCTATATGATCTTGCAAAGCAATATGACAATGATGATGTGTGTCATAAAAACGGAACGGTGGAAGTTGCATGGCAATATATCTCGGAATGGCTATGGAAATGTCATGATAGGTAGGTATGGTAGCTGTTTTGAGGAAGATATAAAGAGACTTATTTGTGATAGAGCATATCATATCATGGGGTTTGGATGCACCGGCAAAGTTTGCACCAACTCTCGATGTGAGAAAGGGCAATGCACGGTACCGAAGAGGCTAGCAAATTGCGGAAAGGTGAGAGTGCATATAATCCATGGACTCACATTAGTCATAAAGAACTCACATACTTATTGCGAAGGTTTATTAGCCCTCGAAGCAAAGTACTACTATGCATGCCCCTAGGGGGATAGATTGGTAGGAAAAGACCATCGCTCGTCTCCGACCGCCACTCATAAGGTAGAAAATCAAGAATAAATCATGCTCCAACTTCTTAGCATAACGACAGATCATACATGCATGCTTCGGGAATCACAAACCTTAACACCAATATTCTTACTAAACCACAATTATCTACTAGCACCTCCCACATACTACGATCTTAATATCGCAAAACTATTGCAAGGAATCAAACTTATCATATTCAGTGATCTACATGAAAGTTTTTATTATATCCCTCTTGAATACCTATCATATTAGGACCAAATTCATAACCCGTGCATATTACCATTGCTATTCATTAGACTCTCAAAAAGATATAACTGAACCATGAGAGTGCAACTATTTCTTTAAAATATAACCATCGTCGTGCTCTAAACGATATAAGTGAAGCACTAGAGCAACTGCCTAGCTCAAAAGATATAAGTGAAGCACATAGAGTATTCTAACAAATCACGAATAATGTGTGTCCCTCTCAAAAAGGTGTGTTCAGCAAAGATGATTGTGACAAACTAAAAAGCAAACAAAAGAAAACAAACTATATCACAAGACGCTCCAAGTAAAACACATATCATGTGATGAATAAAAATATAGCTCCAAGTGAGTTACTGATAGATTGTAGACGAAAGAGGGGATGCCTTCCGGAGCATCCCCAAGCTTAGATGCTTGCGTCTTCCTTGAATATTACCTTGGGGTGCCTTGGGCATCCCCAAGCTTAGGCTCTTGCTGTCGGTGTCAAATCCGGCATATCTCGTAGTAGGAGTCCTAAGCTAGGCGTCTTGGAGAAATGGTAACATGGACACAGGATTTTACCCAGGTTCAGGCTCTCTCGAAGAGATAATACCCTACGTCCTGCTTTTCATTGTATTGATATGGGGATAGTACAGAGTACATGTCTCTACCACGAGATTGTTCTAATGAATATGAATCGTTCTATTGACTAGCCTGGCCTCAGTTTATATATGCACCGGAGGCCTAGGGTTTAGAGGAGTCCTCGTCTTGGGCGCCAAGTCTTGTGGAATCTTCCTTGTATTCGGCATGGGCTTCCCGAAGTGGCCCATTAGTGAACCGCCATGGGGGTCCTCGGCTCAACCCACCTGGTCGGGAGACGATGTGGTGAGTACCCCCTAGTCCAGGACACCATCAGTAGCCCCCTGAACCGGTCTTCAAGTTGAGGACGCTCCTCGGTTCTTCCGAACTGTTCTTCGTCTTCGGTCGTCGCTCTTGCAAACTGGTTCAACAAATCTTCCCATCTCTGATCTTGAGGATCGCCGAGGTGTATCCGAAGAGTTCATACGTCGGGTATCCGAGGAGCCCCTTTCGGTTCTTGGCCTTTATCAATGCCGTGTCATTTTTTACGCCATACCTCGGGTTCGAAGTTTTTCCCATGCGGCGGTGTCCTCTTGCATCCAAGCTCCAATGCCGGACTGCATCCAAGGTGTCTTTTGCTGCCGAGCTCCAACGTCGGTCTGTATCCAATGTGTATTTTTGCAGCCGAACTCCAACGCCGGTCTGTATCCGAGGTACATTTTAGCAGCCGAACTCCAACGCCGGTCTGTATCCGAGCTCCAGCGCCGGACTGCATCCGAGGTACATTTTAGCAGCCGAGCTCCAACACTGGTCTGTATCCAAGCTCCAGCGCCTGACTGCATCCGAGGAGGAATAGAGTACCTCGTCTTTGAAAAAGTTTGAAGGACTTCAGCCGAGCTCAATGCCAGAAATGCTCTCTATGGAGCCAGCCATTCGAATTCGAGCTTTATGCCGGACTGCTTCCGAGCTCCAGTGCAGGACTGCAGCTGAGGAGGCATAGAGTACCTCGTCTTTGAAAAAGATTAAAGGAGTTCAGCCGAGCTTAATGCCGGAAACGTCCTCTAGGGAGCCAGCCACTTGTATCCGAGCTTCATGCCGAACTTCTTCCGAAGTGGTGCACCACCTCGGGCTTGGGCTGATTTTTTGCGGATATATTTTCGATTGGTGCAATTTATTCTCTGCCGGGATATATAGCCAGTAGCCCTCAAGGTGTGGGCCGGCCTAAAATCCGGGATGCACCTGAAGGATAAAACAAAAACCGCTGATCCCAATAGCCCCTGAGACTCAGGTCGATTCACAAAATCGGCCTGAGGATCAAGTCGTTGCTCGGCAACATACTTTAGGAATAGAAATGCGGTGTGCAGTAGCCCCCGAGACTCAGGTTGGGTGCAGCCGACCAACCTGAGGATCGTAATCTCCTCGGAAACTGTTTTGCACTTTTTTTTAAATTGTCTGCATTGAATAGGCAATGCAGTAGCCCCCGAGACACTGGTCGGGTGGCAACACCAGATTAGGGGATCGATGTAACCCGTTAATGGCTTTTACGTGAGAAACGCGAAGCCTAGTAGCCTCCGAGCCTTAATTTGTGCAAGGGTGGCCGAATTAAGGATCGATATCCGGAGTAAATTGACTTTAGTCATAATCTATGTGTAATGATTCGATGTATCCAAGTACTTTACATCATTAATGCTTGAATCCGCATTGTACAAAACTTTGTTGACCGACCATCGGCTTCAACCTCCTCGGCCAATGGCCGAGGAGTGTTTGTCCTACTTTATAAAGCCGTTATAAGGGCAAAGATTTACAGCAAACAAGGCAATCCGGCCAGATGGTTTTATAAACAAAGGTACACGGAGAGATATGTTATATTACTATTTATCGTAAGAAACATCTTCTGAGAAAAATAGTTCCGTTATAGGTTCCTTTTCTCAGGTCATCATGCTAAGAAGGATGGTGTAACTTAACCTCCGATCTAAGTGGGAGAAAATAGTGAAGATTAATTCAGAGAAAATTCTCGAAGTACTTGGATTTTAAAAAACCGAGATTTTCACTTCCGTCGTTGCCGACCAATTATATTCTTTAAGATAGCTAGCTTTTGGCTTCACCCAGTCTGAGGTACTAACCCGGATGACCCGGTAGTAACAATCATAGAGGTGCTCCCTTTACCCCCTAGCCGAACAGTCGGGAACATAGGGTGTAAACACAGGAGCCACGCAACCCAGCTTGGCCAAAATCTTAAGTCAAATTGATGCATATTTATGGCTATATAACGATTTATGGGAAGGCAGCGTTCGTATATTAAATACAAACACTTTTATGCTATATGCTATTTTGACTCCTTTGTGACCGTTTATCATTTGAGAGTGGCCCATCGTCGGCTTCTACCCCTTTGTAGATGCTACGTAGGGTGTTTCCGCAGTAACAAGACAACCCTTAGCCGACGTCTCGGTGCCCGGAGGCGGTTGTGTTAGCGGAAACGAGGCAAACAGATATCCAGGCTTTAGAACTTTCACTTAGTCATAGGAGCTTAAAGTTGGGAGGCCAGTTACTAGCCCCCAGTTAGTGTTCGGCGTCAGTCGAGGTCAAGCCATTAACACTTCGGCCAATTTTATGAAAGGCCCACGGGGTAATCTCTATCGATCTATAGTTTGACACAGTCATCGGATCGCTGACCAGTTGGCGCTCATTGTGACAGTCAGTTTTCGGCTTTCTCCACTGAGGTACTTGACCAGTTAAATCGGAAGTACAATCGCAGTGGTTCTCCCTTTGCACACCTAGCCGAACAAAGCGGAACGTAGGAGGCAAGCACAGGAGCCGGGCAACCCAACTATTGACCGAAGACACAATTCGAAACTGATGCATATAAAGCAATATCCGAGAACGTTTTTGCCGAGGACTCCTCGGAGTACCTTGGCTTTTGGTGGGTTCGGCTCTAGTCGCAGACCCCCGTTGATATTGTCGATGCTTTAAAGGCATCCGGCATTGTACTGTGAGGCTTATGGTTTTGACAACGCCGAGGTGTAGCTCGGCAGGAAAGATGCCAAACTGCGGGTCGGAGAAGATTTCCTGAGCTAAACCATCATGCAGAACACCTCGATCAAGAGGAAGTCCCGCCTCCTGAAAGGAAAACATACAAGTAGGTTAAAGGTGCCATAAGCTCGGGAAACCAAAAAACTGTAGTAAAAACTTTACGTCCAAACTAAACCAAGTTTTTTGGTGCCAATCCGAAAATTGCTCTTAAAATTAGTTTGTGCTTCCGTCGTGCTTTAACATGACACATCCGATCTCAAGACTTCAAGCGGGTCAGCCTTTGGCTTCAACCTCCTATTCCCGAAGGCGGAGCGCTTCTCAGGCCAGTTTAGCGAACCAAACTCGAGCGGCTTTGGAGAGAAACCAGGCTATCCGGCTATTGACCACACACTCGTGTCGAGAAAGGAGTGGTAGAAAAAGGCTTTGCAATGACTTAGAAGAAAACACTTATTATAAAACGGCTCGTATAAATTTAAGAGCCCCCAGTTAACATGGGTAAAGGGAGTGTTTTTAACAAACAGAGTTTTTAACAAACTAAGTGTTTAACTAATAACTTGTCTATTTAACACAAAAGTATAATGCTTGGTTGAACCAAACAAAAATTGAAAATTGAAAAAAGTTAAGCATGAAAGCGACTTAGCTGGTCAATGTGCTCGGTGTTGATGACGTAGTCCGGGCTTGCAACGGGTCGAGATCCCAGCCCCCAAGCCGGTCCTGGGGTGGCCGAGCGAAGAGCTCGGCTGATGAAGTGGCAGCACAAAACTTCCGATGTGCGGAGGCGAAGCCCATGGTCCAGCCGAGGAGACAGAGTAGGTCGGCAGGGTGACGCCGGAGTAGGTCGATGAAGCGATGGCGAAGCCCCCGATCCGGCTGAGGTGTCCGAGCGAAGAGCTCGGCTTGATGAAGTGGTAGTACGACACTGCCGATATGTTGAGGTGAAGGCCCCGGTCCGGCCGAGCTGACGAAGCAGGTCGGCTGGTGACGCCGAAGTCCCCGGAGTAGGTTGATAAAGAGATGGCGAACCCTCGGTCTAGCCGAGGTGTCGAAGCAGGTCGGCATGGTGGACATCGGCTTGAAGAAGCAACGGCGCGACGATGCCGACGCAGGTCGGAACTTGTGACGCGGTAAATGCCTGCTTGAGAAGTGACCGCGCGGCGATGCTTGGCGCGCCCGACCCGTACAATCCGTAAGGTGACGATGTTATCTTGACGATCATTAGGGAGAGCGGTGTCGAACTCTTGGTCGGCTTGCCGAGGTGTTGATCCGAGGTGGTTGTCGTCGGCTCGATGGAGCGACGGCGCAGTCGATGTTGACGCGGGTCGGTAGCCGGGGAGCTACGTGGTCGGGCCGGTTTGACATCGGCGCGACGGTGAAGATCGCCTCGGAAAAGACTCAAAATTTGTGGGCACATGTTTGAGAACAACACACAATACCCTAGAAAAAAAATCTTCAAAAAGGATGTCCAATATCCCGTTCATGAAGAAAGATGAATTCGGGCCGGATACGTTTTCGCGAAGAAAACAGATCCAAAAATTGAAGCACTCATCGGACGCTTCCCGGAGTTTGAACAGTCGGATCGAGCTGAAATTTTGAGGGGTGGTAGATATGGGAATTCCGCAGCCGATGAACAGTTGGATCTTCCAAAGGACGTCCGAGCTGACTGCTGGACTCCTCGCCCTGAACTCGTCCAGATTCGTCAGGGCTCCGGTATATCGGAGATCGTTGGAGATTCCTCTATCGGAACGCGACGAAATTTTGCAGGGTTGTTCTAGACTCAATTCCGCACAATTCCTTCAAAGCAATCGTCAAAGCAACGCTCGAGGAGACGGGGACGGCGAACACGAATCCGCTGTCCAGAAAAAAAAATGCATGATCGCGCGAGGGCAATGTTGACTTTGAGCCCCCGAGCACCATGGATGATTTTTCCATGACCCCGGATGAGATCGGAGTTGATGATGACGAAGACATCCGTCCGATCTTGACAATCCGAAGACAGGCCTAGTCCTCGGCCTAGCCGAGGTGACCAGTCGAGCCGGCGACGAAGATACCGACGTTGACGATGTAGCTCAGTTCCGACGCGTAGATCGCGGTGGAGCAGATCTGAATTCCCATCGCACCACGACGACTACCCAGCAGGCTCTCAATGAAAGCACCAATGTCGGTGTCAAATCCGGCATATCTCGTAGTAGGGGTCCTAATCTAGGCGTCTTGGATCGATGGTAACATGGACACAGGATTTTACCTAGGTTCGGGCTCTCTCGAAGAGATAATACCCTACGTCCTGCTTTTCATTGTATTGATATGGGGATAGTACAGAGTACATGTCTCTACCACGAGATTGTTCTAATGAATATGAATCATTCTATTGACTAGCCTGGCCTCGGTTTATATATGCACCGGAGGCCTAGGGTTTAGAAGAGTCCTCGTCCTGGGCGCCAAGTCTTGTGGAATCGTCCTTGTATTCGGCATGGGCTGCCCGAAGTGGCCCATTAGTGAACCGCCATGGGGGGTCCTCGGCTCAACCCACCTGGTCGAGAGACGATGTGGTGAGTACCCCCTAGTCCAGGACACCATCACTTGCCACTCCTTATTCCTTTATCTATCGTAGTCTCACCCAAAACTTGAAAACTTCAGCACACAAAACTCAACAGAAACCTCGTGAGATCCGTTAGTATAACAAACAAATCTTAAACTTTAGGTACTATTGTAAATTGATTCATATTTAATATTTGCATAATGCTACTGTACTCAAACTTCTCCATGACTCATACCCCCCGATACGATCCATAGATTCATCAAAATAAGCAAACTATGCAACAAAAACAGAATCTGTCTAAAACAAAACAATCTGTAAATATCTATTTCAAAGCCATACTTCTATAACTCCAAAAATTCTGAAAAATTAGGACAACGTGGGAAATTCATATATAAATACTGTGTAGAAATTTTAGATTTTTCTGTCGCTCTAGTACAGAAACAAAATTCCAGCACTGGACGCAAAAGTTTCTGTTTTCCAACAGCATCAATCATACTATCTTCCAAATCATCCCAAAGGCATTACTTGACACAAACACTAATTAAATGTAACACCCCTATGTAAATGAGCAACAGTGATCCATCATGATGATGCTAAGCTACTGTGAGTTGCAATGATATATCATGTTGGAATAATATCTCATTTCTAATTCCTCTCTGAATACAATTCAAATTCAAAGTGAAATTTGAAGTTGCTCAAAAATTGCCGGAAAATAGTTCATGTTGTGAAAAAAATTCCAAAACAATTTAATGTTAAGAAAAACAACATCACCTATTTTCCTAAATTGGGCTAGAGCAATTAAACAGTGCAAAAACAGCAACTTTAATGCCTTCTCCATTTTTGAAAAATTCAAATGAATTCCAAAATTGCCCAAACTTTTTGTGGCAGAGCAGAATAATGCATTGTAATTTTGTGGACTACTTTCACATTTTACAAAATGTATTTTCGCAGCTAATCATTTTTGCAAATGCTTCTGTAAAAAGAAACAGAGAAAAGAAATGGAAAAAGGCAGAAACGGCACTGTGCACTTGGGCTTAAGTCAAACAGTGACAGGGCCCAGCCCAGCCGGCCTCTTCTCCCTCCTCTCTTCTCTCTCCCTCGCCGTGTCACGCGCGCCGTGGCCAGAGCACGCGCACACCGGCCGCTGGCCGACACCGCGATGCCACCGACGCGGGGAGGATAAGGTCGAGCCTTATCCCTCCCCCCTGGACGCCCACCTCCATTTCCCCCCTTTCTCTCTCGCTCTCGCGACCTCTCTCCTCCTCTCCAGTACGCCGCCGACGCCGCGCCGTCGCTCCACCGCGGCCAACGACCTCGCCTCGCCGCCTCTCTGTGTCTGTCGTCTCCGCCGTTGTCGATTACGTCTTCCACGCCATCTATCGCGAGTAGAGGAGCTCCATCGCGCGGATCCACGCCGCCCCCTCTTCTTCTCGGTCTCCGGCGAGCTCCTTCGACTCCGGCCTCTGCTGCTCCTAAGCACTCCAAGGGCCACCGTGAGCCATGTCTTAAGCATCCGCACCGGACCCCTCTCTCTCCTGCCTCTCCTCGCGCCGTAGTTCGCCGCATTCGCCATGGCCGCACGCAACGCCGCCGTTGAGCTCGCCGTCGTGGTCTCGCTCGCTGTCAAGCTCACCCAAGCCCGTGGCCGTGCTCAGCACCACCGTAGGACCCCAACGTGCTAGCCCATGCGCCTCGCCGTGCCTGCAAACGGCCGAACTCCGGCGCCGCCTCCGCCACTCGCCGTCGCCATTTTCGACCGATTCCGGCCAAACTACCGCCACCACTCGACGCGGCATCGAGTGGCCGTTCGAACGGTGCCTCGCGCGCGTCAAATGGACGCCGGACGGCGAGATTCGCGCTGTCCCGTGCATCGCCGCCATATTTTTCGGTCGCCGGCAGCTAAACACCGGTGGCCGCCGAGCTGGCTACCACGTGGGTTCAGGGGCCCCAGTTGACCTGGTTAATGCGCTGACGTGGACGCACTGTGCCACTGACAGGCGGGCCCCACCAACTTAATCAACGTTTTAAAATTAAAACTTAATTAGTTAACCTAATTAGTCACTGACATGTGGGGCCTACGGGTTAATTAGTTTCTGTTTAGTTTAAACTAACTCTAATTAGCATTGAGACACTGGCCAGTGGGACCAAGCTGTCAGGTTTGACCTGAACAGCTGCGGTTGACCCACTGACGTCATGATGACATCATGCTGACGCCACCCATAACTGTTCTGGATAATGTGATTTTAATAATTAAATAATTCCAGGATTTTCAGAAAATAGTTTAAATCTTTGAAAATTCGTAGAAATTCAACCGTAGCTCGGATCGAAAAGTTTTCAACATGAAAGTTGATCAGAAAAACGAGACGAATCCGAATACGTGGTCAAAATGCTTGACCATCACTCCTATCTATCTGAACATGGAACCTTCCCCTCCGGTTCAGTATATCGAAATCAGCCTAAATGCCGGGAAAATATCCCAGATATTTTCCCGCTTCGTCTGCGACATGTAGCATTGCACTAGGTCACCACCAGCACTGCATTTAGCCATGCCATGCATTGTGTTGCATCATTTGCTTTTATTTATTGTTTATTCCCCCTCTTCTTATCCGATAGCCCCCGAGACCGACGCCACCCCAGAGACCGACTACACCACTGACGACCCCTCCGTTGCCGCAGAGCTTCCAGGCAAGCAACCCCCCTTGACGCATGCCTAAATCACCTATTCCTTCTCCCTCCTGCTTGCATTAGAAATTGCTACTGCTCAATTTTATCCTATTTCTGATGCATAGCCTGTTTTTGTAATTGTTATTGATACATGCTTGCTATCCAAAATGCTTAGTATAGGTTGGATGGTAAACCATCTGTGGCCCCTCTTCCTTGCTTTAGTTGCCCTGCTTTAGTATCTGTGCCCCAATCGATGTGATCGAATGGGCTGAGACCAGCACATCACCACACCCCTTAAGTTGCTCGACTCTGTAGAGCTAACATCGAGTGCCGAGGGTGATACCTCTTATCTCACTCCTGATGTTGCCTCTGTAGAACAGCTAGTCAGTTGTGGGTTACCAAGGGTGATTCCTCTTCCCCACCTCCGGCAAAGCTTCTGTCGTGCACCCCGCAAGTGTGAATGCCAACGAGGGTGATTCCTCCGGGTTCACCTTGACGGGATCATCGAGTGGGAATCCAACGAGGGTGATTCCTCGGATCCCATCTTGATGTTGTGAACACACGGTTACTTGACTTTACTACTGTTACTAGATTAAAGTCGGGTCGGCCCCGAGGTGTACCCGCGAGTGATGTGGTATCGGGTTGACCATGAGGGTACCCGAGAGATGAATACGTGGCACGGCCGGGCATTCTTAGCCCTTGCCGTAAGTTCACGAGACGGGGCGACGGGGTCACATGATCGTGAGTCTCTGCTTGTCACCGTGCGCTCCTAATGCACTAAGGGTTAGGATATGTGATCTGAGTAGGCCTCTGGCCTTTTTGCGCTAACTAGCACATGGGAATGATATGGGTACTCGGCGTCGTAAGTATCAGCCGAAGTTCTTTAGATGTCAGCGATTGAGCGGCGCGCGCTGGGTTGGACTGGTAACGCCCGCTGAGGGTGTCCCGGACTAGGGGGTACTCGGGCTGCCGGCTTATCTCTCATAGGCCGGGCTGGTGGGCCGCCCTCTAGTCGCCGATGGAAGGCAGGATTGTGGGCGACCCCGTGTATCAGAAGGAAACCTCCGAAGACTTGGCGTCTCCTCCAAGCAACAGTTGGCATAACTGGCATGTTTGTCCCCTGATGGTAACCGACCATGTGTAACCCTAGGACCTCCTGGTGTCTATATAAACCAGAAGGCCTAGTCCGTAGAGGATCATATCCATTACCTAGGGTTTAGTCCAGTCGATCTTGAGGTAGATCAGCTCTGTAAACTTCATACAATCACATCAATACAATCAAGCAGGACGTAGGGTATTACCTCCTCGAGAGGGCCCGAACCTAGGTAAATTGCTGTCTCTACGTTCCCTGTTACCATCGACTCCTTGACCCATAGTTCGGATCCCCTACCCGAGATCTGCGGGTTTTGGTACCGACATTGGTGCTTTCATTGAGAGCTCCGTCGTGGGTCGCCAAGGATCAATGGCTCGCTGTCCCCGGACAGCTCTTCGTCAATGGAATCTACAGCAGGGACATCGCCGTCCCCGGACAGCTCTTCTCTTCAGCGACGAAATCCGCAGCGGGGACATCTTCGTCCCCGGACAGCTCTTCGCGTTCGGCAGCGTCGTGTTGCACGCCGATCCGACCGGTCACCTCGACCAGGTTGGTAGCTTCGCCCCCGGGCAGGAAATCAGGTTCGGCGGCCTTGAGTACATCGCCAATGCTCGAGGCGATCTGGTCTTTACTGGGTTCTCGGCTTTACCCGAGGAACCTACTAATCCCGTGGCCTTGACCTCGGATTCCTTTCCCGCCCCCGTCCCCGGGGCGGGCCCCAGTTCAGATCTGACCTTGAGTTTGGATCCGACCCCGGTGCCGGAAAACCAAGGGTCACCCTTGGCCGAACACACTCCCGTTATCGGCACGCCGGAGCTCAACTCTGATGGCAGCCCGAACATAGGTCCGGTGGACCCCTTGATTTTAAGCGAGATGCTAGACCGGATCCGGAAGATAAATATCGCGGATGGCTCATCCTCGGACCAGGAGAAGGTCGGACAGGATGCCAGCCGTGGGGAATTTTGCGTCCCACCCACCACCCACTTGGTAGCCACTGTCGAAGATTTGACCGGCATGCTGGACTATGCCTCCGAGGAGGCTGACGACATGGACGAGGACTTTGTCGTCCCGCCCTACACGGATACCTTCCTTGCCACTACCAATACCGGAAAGTGGACCGCCACCTCCACCTATGACGTTTACATGGTTGACACCCCCATGAAGGACGGTGACACAACCATGAAGGACGGTGACACAACCAAGAAGGAACACACGGCGGCTCTGGCCGCCAAAGTCCAAGCCGCCGAAGTAGCGTCGCAAGCCCAGTCTACCATCAAGTCATTGGACGCACGCAAGCGCTCCCGAGCTGCAGCCTCGGTTCTCGAGCACTCCCACGCTCACCCCAAATAGGGGCACGCGCCCCACAGCACGCCCCACCTAGTCGGGAAGTACGTACCTCGAGTACAAAATTTTGTGCTCAAAATTCCATGGGCAGCTGTGGGGACTCATGACCATGAGCTCGGCTCGACCGAACAATGGCTTACATGTGTCTTCAAATCAACATCGACAACGCGCACCATCTAGGGCCCGATCAGCGTCAAACTGATATACCACGGCGACTTCTCAAAACCCCTTTTTCAAGGGCTCGTCCACCGAACATCACTACGTCCGCTTAATACACGGTGGACAACTTCGCTTCCTCGGAAGCCTCTTGGAGAGCAAAGGTGCAGACATGCAGCAGGGCGTAGTAGGGACGTCAAACCACTCATGAAGGCCCTGTGTAAACCTTTACTCTCACTATATATTCCTTTCTTCAAAAGTATCTATTAAAGTTAGTTTGCACGGTTGGACGTCACACATTCAAAGGAAATAAAGACCACCTTATTATGGTATACTCGTGCAGTCATTCACGTTGCATATTCCTTTCCGCCTTTTTAGCCGAAGTAAACTATTACGATACATCCATTTCAAACCGCCTAATAGACCGGGGGCTCGAACCTAGATCTTGCCTTAAAACTTTATCCCGGCACTTATTTTTATTTTATGTGCCCGGCGTCACGGATATTGCATTATATGAATCAGTTCCGAATTGCGTCTTTGGTCAATAGTTGGGTTGCCCGGCTCCTGTGATTACCCTCTTACGTTCCGCACTGTTCGGCTAAAAGGGTAAAGGGAGAACCACTGCGATTGTACTTCAAGCTCACCTAGTTAAGTACCTCAGTGGAGAAAGCCGAAAACTGATTGTCCCAATAAGCGAGAACTGGTCGGCGATCCGATGACTGGTGTTAACCTAAAATCGTTGGAGGTTAGTCCATGTTACACGAAGGGTTATCTGTTATGGAAACCATGTGATCAACCGCGGCTTGTCCGAATATCACAAACACCGGGGGCTCATTACCGGCCCCCACAGTCAAGCTCCTCTGGCTAAGTGAAAGCACTAAAACCACATAGTCTGATTGCCTGGTTTTCCATACATACAACCGCCCCCGGGCACCGAGACGTCGGCTAAGGCTTCACGTATTACGAGCAAACACCCCATGCAGTATCAGCCAGGGGGCTGAAGCCGACGACTGGTAACTTTCAGTTTCAAATCGGCCGCACAGGAGTCAAAATTAAACAGGCACTATATCAATAGCCGCCCACTTGCATTACAATAAAGCAAAAGTTTCAACTCCTTGGTTGCAAGGAAGCTACATCTACTCATAAATTACATCTTTTGAACACTGGGCCTCTACTGCCCGAGCACCGTCCATCACGGCGGGAAAGTACTGCTCGGGACGCCTATGCTCCTTCCCTGGCGGCGGAGGTCCAACGGCCATCTCGGCTGCCTTTATCTTCGGCCAATATACCATAGTCTTGCTGAAGGCCATCCGAGCCCCCTCGATGCATGCGGAGCGCTTCCAGGCGTCGACCCGAGAAGGGGCGTCGTATAGCCTCTGCACCAGACCGAAGTAGCTGCTCGGCAGCGGCTCCGCCGGCCATAGCTTGATGCAGAGGTCCTTCATCGCCGGCTCCGCCATCCGATGCAGCTCCATCAGCTGCTTCATTTGGTTATTGAGGAGGGGAGGGTGTTCGGGCTCTTGAAATTGCGCCCAGAAAAGCCTCTGCTCTGCCTCACCCTCCCGGCTGGCGAGGAACCTCGCCGCATCAGCCGCACTCTTCGGGAGGTCTGCAAAGGCGCCTGCGAAACGCCATATCCGCGTGAGCAACGCGAACTTGTTACCTCCAAAGACACTTTGTAGCAAGTACGGCTTACCGTCCGCAATCAGCCTGACTTGGCGGAGCTCTTCTTGGTAGCCGCACGCTTCTGTCCGCACTTCCTTAGCCACCACCACCAATGAAGTCAATTCGGCGGCTTGCTCCTTATTCTTCTGCTCGAGGGCCTCACACCTTGTGATGGCATCCCCGAGCTCTTGCTGCACTTCCAGCACCCTGGCCTCATGTTTCTCACTAGCGGTTCTCACCGTCGCCAGCTCGGCAGCCGCCTGTTCGGCTGCCGACTTCTACGCCGCCGCATCCAACTGAGCTGTCCTCAGTGCGGCCTTGAGGCTTTCGACCTCCGCGGCGGCAGCTGCAGTACAATCGGTTATCTCCGTTAGGATACTTCGCACCCTGTTTACAAAATAACGGCTGTATTCAATATCACAGCTCGGACTTACCATGCGCCTCGTCGAACCTTTTGTTTACCAGGCTCAGGTCATCTTCGGAGCTCTTCAGCTTCCGATTCAGCTCGACCAACTCTTCGGCGTTGGCGGCTGCGGTCGAAGACGATGCCTGTACAATATTATACACACGTTAGTATCCGGGATATTGATTTTCGATCCTCTGACAGGCTTTGCCCAAGCCAGTCAGTGTCTCGGGGGCTACTGTGTATGAGGCTATACATTTCCACAAATGAATTTTTCTAAGGGAAAAGCATTACTTCGCTCACTTTGAAGCCGGTAAGAAGGCCAGTAAAGGCCTCTTTCAGTCCGTTATCCACGGACCGAATACTCTGCAACACCGTGCCCATAAGTGCACGGTGGTGCTCTTCGGCGATGAAGGAGCTGGATAGAGCTTCCTCCATCTCGTCCGGCCACCCGGTCGACGCCTGCTCTGGGGCGGGCGGGGGTGGCGGCGGCGCTTCGGCTCCTTCCTTTTTGAGGTCCGGAGCGCCGGACTCTGGACGCCTTGACGTCTCCGGAGTCGTCCTCGGAGAGAGCTCGGGTCGCCCGAGCTCCTCCTCTTCGTTCACCAGAGGGGCCCTCCCCTCCTGGTCTTCGGTGACCAAGGTGTTCACCTCGGCCATGATAGTGTCGCCCTCTCCCCCCGCGTATGGCGCGGGAGGGTTCCTCCTAGATAGGACCTCCCTGGCCTCCTCGACGATCGGGGAAGGTGAGGCGCGGGATTCGTTCCCGCTCTCCGCTAGCGCCGCTGGTGGAGAATCCCCCTCCGAGGCTCGGTCGGTGGGGAGGTCACGCAGCGGGCTCCCAAATTACACACGGAAACGTGATCAATCTCATAACCCAGTTCAGCTAAGGATGGTCAAGCGGTTACTAGAACGCGTACCTTTGAGCCTGTGGCTTAGCCCTGGGAATCCTCCGAGGAACCTCTTCGGATGCCTCAGAGTCCTCGGCAGAAGCCGAGCTGTCACCAGACAAGGCCACCTTGGCCTTGTGCGGTTTTTTGTGGGCGGGTTGAGGCGGCTCCACCTCGGCGTCCTCGGACACCGCTGTTTTCCCAATTCGGGAGGAGTCGTCTTCCTCCCCGTCCTCTCCCTGCTCCTTCTCCTCCTCTTGCGCGGAGGGAGCATTGGTGTCCCCGGATCTAGCACCCGGGGGTCCTCGGGAGCGGAGGCCCCCTCTGGCCTCCCGCTGTTGGTCCTTCTTCTTCTCCTTCCTGTCCGGCGCCTCGTATGGCTCCACGGCCAGCATGGCCGTCAGGAGGGGCGTCCTGGGTCCCTCTGGCAGCGGCGCCAGACTGTCGATCCGCTGGGCCTTCTTCAACCAATTCTGCGGATGAAAAGTAGCAAAGCTGAGTACCTTGTTAATGGGGAACAGTTCGGATAAAAAATACAAAATCGCTCATACCTCCCGTGGAGGATTTGCGGCATCGAGTCCGATGTCTTCCTCCTCAGCCGACCAGTCCTTCTGCGGCTTGATTAGCGCCCTACACAGTTGGGCGTGGGAGGTGCGGAAGAAGCTGCGCACGGTGGCCGGATCTCCGGGCTTATAGGCCCACATGGGGGAAGCCCTGTCCTGAAAGGGAGGATTCGGCGGCCGAGCATGATCTGAATCACGTTGACCAGCGCGACGCCCTTCTCTATCATTTTGGCGATCCGATTCTGCAGCAGCACCACCTCCTTATTCGGCCCCCAGTCGAGGCCCTTCTTGGTCCATGAGACCAGCCTTGTAGGGGGCCCGGAGCGGAAGGCCGGAATCGCCTCCCAATTTGCGCGCCTCGGCTCTATGATGTAGAACCATTCCTTTTGCCAGATCTTGACGGTCTCGATGAAGGTACCGTCCGGCCACTCCACTCGCGGCAGCTTGTTGATCATTGCCCCCCCCCCCCCCGCAGTCCGCCTGCTAGCCATCTACTATCTTCGGCTTGACGTTGAAGATCTTCAACCACAGACCGAAGTGTGGCCGGACTCGGAGAAAGGCTTCGTAGACGATGATAAAATCCAAGATGTGGAGGAAGGAGTTCGGCGCGAGGTCATGGAAGTCGAGCCCGTAGAAGAACATGAGGCCCCTGACGAAGGGATGAAGGGGGAAACCCAAGCCCTGGATGAAGTGGGGCACGAATACCACTCTCTCGCCCTACCGCGGCATGGGGATGGCCTGGCCCGCCTCCGGAGCATGGTGGGCGATGTCGGCCGGGAGGTAGCCCGCGCTCTTCAACTCCAAAATGGCGTTGTTGGTAACGCTAGAGGCCTCCCACTTGCCCTTGGACCCGGAACCCGCCATTGCTAGATTAGGTGGGTGGAAGGGAAGGTTTTGGAGAGGGAGGGTGGATCTGGGCGATGGAGCTCAAGAGATGGGGAAGGCAATGGCGAAGGGGGGAAGTGAGAGCGTGCGAAAGGAACGAAGGTTGTGCCCCTTTTATGGGCTGTAAAAACCCACGGTCCCTTTACTGCGCCGCAGTCCTCGCCACCTCCCCGTATAACTGTGCCATTATGCGCGCGTGGGATGAAACGGATTATTGATCATATCCCTTAAAAATAGAACACGATCTCCATATCGATGGGACGTGCCAATGAAAACCGCCTCGAACCGCGAATCGAGTTTTTTATAAACCAACTCGCAGTCATGGCAAGGTGTGACGCTTCGGTAAAAGTTGTCAAGTGAGGACACTGCTCACACCGAAGCGGCTAGCCTTCGGGGCTAGTTATTATTATACTTCGTTACCGAGGTACAGCTCGGCGCATAAACGACCGGACAATGCTTGAGAATACAACTCGGGGTAATACCGGCCTGTTACCGGAGTCACAGAGGAAAGTGAACTGGTCTACGAATCCAATGGTGTTCGGCGTCTACCTCGGCTTCGAAGACTAGTTTGGGGGCTACTGAGGGTGTCCCGGACTAGGGGGTACTCAGGCTGCCGGCCTATCTCTCATTGGCCGGGCTGGTGGGCCGCCCTCTACTCGTTGATGGAAGGCAGGATTGTGGGCGACCCCGTGTATCAGAACGAAACCTCCGAAGACTTGGCGTCTCCTCCAAGCAACAGTTGGCATAACCGGCATGTTTGTCCCCTGATGGTAACCGACCATGTGTAAACCTAGGACCTCCTGGTGTCTATATAAACCAGAAGGCCTAGTCCGTAGAGGATCATATCCATTACCTAGGGTTTAGTCCAGTCGATCTCGAGGTAGATCAGCTCTGTAACCTTCATACAATCACATCAATACAATCAAGCAGGACGTAGGGTATTACCTCCTCGAGAGGGCCCGAACCTGGGTAAATTGCTGTCTCTACGTTCCCTGTTACCATCGACTCCTTGACCCATAGTCCGGATCCCCTACCCGAGATCTGCCAGTTTTGGTACCAACACCCGCGCTTGTATTAAGGGGGCTAGGTCTGCTCCCGGTCGCCCATGCAACGCGCAGGAGTGCAAAGGGCGATGGGCCCAAGACCCCTGAGCGCTTAGGATGTAAACCGGCGTGCTGGCCTCTCTGTTGAGCCTAGGTAGGGTTACGACGTGTCGATAGACCGAGGCCGGGATCGACTGAGCATGTGTGTCCGGCCAGAGTCAATCGAGCGTGTTGGGTAAGTTGGTGCACCCCTACAGGGAAGTTTATCTATTCGAATAGCCGTGTCCACTGTAACAGGACGCTCGGAAAATATCCCGATCTACTACAACTAGAAATGGGTTGAATATGTTGGCTCCGGGATCGCTTTCTCGCGGGGAGTCGAGGAAGGATCTCTGGGCGCTGTTGCTACTTGATGCTACTATATTTATGTACTAATCTGCACTCTTCTTATGCTGCAAGACGCTGAAGATGCTAGTCTTCGATAGGCTAGGCCTTTCCCCTCTATTCTGGCATTTTTGCAGTCAAGTCCACATATACAGCCTTCCTTTGATAATGATGCATAACTAGAGTAGTTCTGATGTAAGTCTTGCTGAGTACTTTGGATGAGTACTCACGGTTGCTTTGCTTCCCCTTTTTCCCACATACCCGATTGCTGCGACCAGACGATGGAGCCCAGGAGCCCGCTGCCCCAGCCGGCGACGACTACTACTACTACCCCTCTGGATACTAGTACTACTACGAGGAGCCCGCAGACGACCAGGAGTAGATATTAGGCACCCAGGTAGGAGGCCTGCGCCTTTCGATCCAGTGTTTTTATTTTTGCCCCGCCTTCTTAAAGGCCTATCTGTTTAACTTTGTGTCTTTACTCAGATACCTGATGCTTCTGCTGATGCTTGTATGACATCGAGCTTATGTATTCGAGCCCTCAAAGCTCTGGCTTGTAATATAAAGCTTGTATGACTTTTATTTGTGTTTAGAGTTGTGTTGTGATATCTTCAAGTGAGTCCTTAGGCTTGATCGTGTGCATTTACGTGTATGATTAGTGCACGATTAAGTCGGGGGCATCACAAGTTGGTATCAGAGCCGACTGCCTGTAGGAACCCCCTTTCCAACTCCTTGGCCGAAGTTGAGTCTAGCTTTTGAAAAACTATTTTACTAACATGGCTGTGTGGCTTACGGGCCCACGTCGCCAATGGGTGGTATTAGGATCTTTTATTCCTCTTCTTTACTCTGGGACTCTGATCTCTCTTCTTTTCGGGTTAAATGATTTTGCTAACTCTAACACTAGGTTCTCGTAATCACATTCACCCGGAGAGCTGGATTGTCTGCAACTAATCCTTTCCTTTGGTCTGATTAATCTGATAATCACCTTTTCTTTTCCATTGGTCTGTTTAACCTTTCTTTCCACTGCTATCATATGTTTCTCACACTGTCTTTTGACATCTGCACTATCTTGTTTCAGATGCGTCCTGCAAGACAGCTTGTGCGCCAGACCATGGCTCGTGATGCGACTGGGTTTCCGGCCATTTTGGTCGAACTTCTGACCAGGCTGGGATATCGCTGGTATCCCGAGTACACTGTTTACGAGGATTACCGCGAGTTCAACCAGGAGCAGTACCATGCCGAGGTTCGCATCTTTGATCGGCGGGACATCTCCATCACTGAGCTGCACACCTTCCATGGTGTTGGAGTGACTGTCGACATGGCCGTCCATGATGCTGTGTATACTGCTATTGCCCGTCTCCGTGGAGAGCACAACAGTCGCTTGGAGGAGACTGCTTTCAGATACATCCCGTATGCTCCTGTTGGGGATGAGACTGGATACTACACTGCTGTCTGTACTCCCTACGTGTCGCGTCGTTATGACCTGCAGGTTTTGGTACAGTACACTCAGGCTCTGGACCGCACTGCTCGAGCTCTTGCTGTTGAGTTGCACGCCACTCGTGATCGTCTTTACGACGCTCTGACACAGTTGCTGCCAGCAGTCAGTGCACGGATGCACCCAGAGTACATTCTTTACCCGCGCAGGATAGAGATGCCAGCAGGTCTTGAGTGGCCTGCTGTTGGAGGTTATACTCCTCCACGTGGTCCTCTTCTTCTAGTTCGGGACCAGGTTCTGCACCAGAGTGTTCACGGAGCGCAGGATCCTTACATCGAGGGTACCCTGCGTCGTCACCTGCAGCTGCCTGGTTATAGTGGTTTTCTCTGATGTTGATGTAGCATATCGCTATGTCGCGTTGTTGTATCCCTCCACCGCGTGCCAGCATGCCGCCTAGTTGTCTAGCTTTTCTTTACGCTGTTGTAATGCTGGCCTGTAACCGAACCTATGTATGGATCTGTATGTCATGTTGACTATGTTGATGTATCTATTGCACTTCTTTCATTGTGCGTGATTACTTCATGAATGAATCCATGCTATTGCAATGCTCGTTGCTAAACTACCCCTGTTGAATTTTAGCAGGATGGTTAGACCCACAGGTCGTGGCCGTGCTGCCAAGAATCCACCACCGCCCGACTATATGGCTGCTATGATGCAACAGTTCGAAATGCACCGCCAGTTTATGCAAGGGCTGATGGATCAGTTTCCCCACCCCAATGCCAACCAGCAGCCAGCCGCAATCACTTTGCAAGAATTTGTGCGACTGAATCCAACCATTTACCGCAACTCAGTTCAGCCGCTAGATGCTGATGACTGGCTCCGCGACATCTCTTTCGAGATGGAGTCTGCGAATGTGGACCCTGCCAGTAATGTCACCTTCGCATCATACTTCCTGAAGGGACCCGCAGCACAATGGTGGGACACTCATAGGCAAACCTTAGCTCCTGGAACTATCATCACCTGGATGGAGTTCAAAGCTGCTTTCCGTGCCCGTTATATTCCTCAGGGAGTCATGGACCGGAAGAAGCGTGAATTCCGCAACCTTACTCAGGGTAATAAGTCTGTGGAAGCCTATCAGCGTGAATTTCTGGAGCTATCTCGTTATGCTGAGGAGGACATTGCTACTGATGCTCATAGACAGGAAAAGTTCCGTGAAGGGCTCAACCCTGAAATCAAGATGGCACTCCTAGTCCACGACTTTGCCGACTTCGCCACCTTGGTGAACAAGGCGATACAGGTTGAGACTGGAATCAAGGATAACAAGGATGCTCTTAAGCGCACCCGTGATGCGGGCTCATCTTCGGGCTCGTCTTCCCAGAAGTGCCGCATTTGGATCCCTCAAAGCATGTACCGTCCAGCTGTACCTGTTCAGAGGCCATCGTATGATGCACCACGTATGCCTCCTCCACCGCCGAGGCAGTTCAGACCTCAAGCTCCAATGCCTCGAGCTCCAGCTCCCCGTCCCGACAATGGACTCTGCTTCAAGTGTGGCCATCCAAGTCACCGTGACAGAGACTGCTCTCAGAGTCAGAATCAGCTCGTGCTTCCCCTGTTCGCCATGGAAATGGCCGTGGAATCAATCTGCCCCGCAACTCTAATGTCAGGCCTTCTTTTGGTCGTGGACAGTCTTATCATGTCAACATGGCTGAAGCTCAAGACCAACCAGAGACTGTGATGGGTACTCTTCTTGTTAACTCAGTACCAGCATCTATTTTATTTGATTCAGGTGCATCGCATTCATTCATGTCAGAACATTTTGCACTCATGCATGACATTAAATGCGAAGAACTACCCCAATCACTAGTAGTTAACACTCCCGCGGGCCAATATCGAACTTCTCTGTTTAGCCCCGATGTCACCATTGATATTGAGGGGCTGGAGTTCCGTGCTTTCCCCATTATTTTGAAGTCTTCCAAAGTTGACCTCATTCTGGGAATGGATTGGTTGAAGGCTCACACTGCCTTGATCAATTGCGCCACCAAAGTCGTACACCTTCTGCACCCATCGAATGAGCTAGTAAGCTACCATGCTCATATCGTTCAAAGTGTCGAGGCTCAGATTTATGCCTTGAATGCGCTGAACGCTTCTCCTCTTGAGGGGATCGAAAATGTTCCCGTCGTTCGCGACTTCCAGGATGTATTCCCAGAAGAACTTCCAGGAGTACCCCCTGTTAGAGTTGTTGAGTTCGTCATCGATCTAAAACCAGGCACAACTCCTATTGCGAAGCGTCCTTATAAGATGCCTCCGCATGAACTTCTCAAGCTTAAGGAGGAACTCGATAAATCACTCCACAAGGGTTTCATTCACCCAAGTTCCTCTGCCTGGGGAGCACCTTCTCTCTTTGTCAAGAAAAAAGATGGTACAAACTGATTGGTCCAAGATTACTGACCTATCAACCAAGCCACCATTCAGAACAAGTATCCGCTTCCTCGGATCAATGACCTGTATGATCAACTTGCTGGATCATCAGTGTTCTCTAAACTCGACTTGAGGTTGGGTTATCACTAGATCTGTGTCCGCGAAGAGGATATTCCCAAGACTGCCTTTGTTACTCGCTATGGCTCTTATGAGTACACTGTCATGTCATTCGGCTTAACCAATGCTCCAGCAACGTTCTCCCGCCTAATGAATTATATCTTCATGGATTACCTCGACAAATTCATCGTGGTTTATCTGGATGATATCCTGGTGTTTTCCAAGAATAAGGAAGAACATGCTGAACATCTTCGTCTTGTTCTGGAAAAGCTTCGAGAGCACCAGCTATATGCCAAGTATTCCAAGTGTGAATTCTGGTTATCTGAAGTAACCTACCTTGGTCATGTGATTTCCAAGGATGGTATTGCTGTTAACCCAGAACGAGTTCAGACTATTCTTGACTGGACTCCTCCGAAGAATGTTAAGCAAGTCAAAAGTTTTCTCGGACTCGCAAGTTATTGCCGTCGATTTGTCGAGAACTTCTCAAAGATTGCCAAGCCTCTGACTAATCTGCTTCACAAGGGCGTAAAGTTTGAGTGGACAGACAAGTGTCAGGAAAGCTTTCAAACCCTCAAGGACAAGTTGACATATGCACCAGTGCTTGCTCCTCCGGATTCTCGCAAGGACTTCATGATTTATTGTGACGCTTCTTGTCAAGGATTAGGTTGTGTCCTGATGCAGAGTGCAGAGTAATTGCTTATGCCTCGTGACAGTTGCGTCCTCACGAAGAGAATTATCCAGTGCATGATCTCGAACTTGCTGCAGTGATATATGCATTGAAGCTGTGGCGACATTACCTTCTCGGTAACCGGTGTGAGATATATACTGATCATCAAAGTCTGAAGTATTTCTTTACTCAGCCGGATCTCAATCTCCGCCAACAGCGATGGTTGGAAACTATTACGGACTATGACTGCGGTATTTCATATACCCCTGGCAAGGCAAATGTGATGGCTGATGCCTTGAGCCGCAAGTCCTATTGCAACAACCTCATGGTTCAGTGAGCTCAACCTCATCTGTATGAAGAACTGCGCAAGCTGAACCTCCACATTGTTCCACAGGGTTAGCTTAATACCCTTGTTATACAGCCAGATCTTGAGAAGGTTGTTAGAGAGCGCAAGCTAAAGATGCTGAAGTTGATCTGATGAAAAGAGATCTTCACCTTGAAAAGTACAGGGATTTCTCGCTTGCCGAAGATGGAACTTTGTATTTCAGAGGCCGCATTGTAGTACCTCGGTTTGATCTTATGACCGATAAAGTCATGAAGGAGGCACATGATACACCACTGTCTATTCATCCGGGTAGTTCCAAGATGTATCGTGATCTCCGTCAAAGGTACTGGTGGTCTAGAATGAAGCAGGATATTGCTCGATATGTTGCTGAATGTGACGTTTGCCGTCGCGTTAAAGCAGAACATCAGAAGCCTGCTGGAATTCGGCAACCGCTTCCTATTCCTTTATGGAAATGGGATAAGTTTCAAATGGATCTCATTACTGGCCTTCCCAAATCGCAGAAGGGTTACGATGCTATTCTTGTCGTCGTCGACCAACTCTCCAAAGTTGCACACTTTCTGCCAGTCAAGGAGACGATCACTGCTAGTCAGTTAGCAGAGTTATATATCTCCAGGATTGTATCACTCCACAGTATTCCAAAGGAGATCAGTTCAGACCATGGCGGCCTCTTCACCTCACACTTCTGGAATAGTTTCCAACAAGCTATGGGAACTCATATTACCTGGAGTTCAGCTTATCACCCCCAGTCCCAAGGCCAAGTCGAACAAGTTAATCAAGTGCTTGAAGATATGCTGCGAGCTTGTGTTATTTCATTTGGCAAGAAGTGGGAAGAATCTCTCCCGTATGTCGAATTTTCTTACAACAACAGCTATCAAGCCAGCTTGAAAATTGCCCCCTTCGAGGTTCTATATGGACGTAAGTGTCGGACCCCTCTGAAGTGGTCAGAAACTGGGGAACGACTACTCATTGGTACGGATATTATCCAACACGCCGAAGAGCAAGTCTGTATTCTGCGGGAAAATCTCAAAGCTGCTCAGTCTCACCAGAAGAGCAATTATGATCGTAAACAATGGGGATTGATCTATCAACCTGGTGAGCAAGCTTATCTGCGTGTCACTCCGATGAAGGGCACGCACCGCTTCGGAATCAAGGGCAAGTTAGCTCCTCGCTACATCGGCCCTTTCCGCATTCTCGCCAGACGTGGACATGTGGCTTATAAACTGGAGTTGCCACCGCAATTCTCTCATATCCACGACGTCTTCCATGTGTCGCAACTTCGCCGTTGCTTCAAGGAATCTCCGCACCGAGCAGTGGATCATGAATTGCTCGATTTGCAAGATGATCTATCTTATAAGGAGCATCCGATCCGCATTCTTGATCAAGCTGAACGTCGGACCGGCCAAAAGACAACCAAGTTCCTTAAAGTGCAGTGGTCGAATCATACTGAAGATGAAGCCACTTGGGAACGTGAGGATCATCTTTGGGAGGAATACCCTGATCTTTTTCCTTCTACCTCCTAAATTCTCGGGACAAGAATTTCTTTTAGAGGAGGAGAATTGTAACACCCCTATGTAAATGAGCAACAGTGATCCATCATGATGATGCTAAGCTACTGTGAGTTGCAATGATAAATCATGTTGGAATAATATCTCATTTCTAATTCCTCTCTGAATTCAATTCAAATTCAAAGTGAAATTTGAAGTTGCTCAAAAATTGCTGGAAAATAGTTCATGTTGTGATAAAAATTCCAAAACAATTTAATGTTAAGAAAAACAACATCACCTATTTTCCTAAATTGGGCTAGAGCAATTAAACAGTGCAAAAACAACAACTTTAATGCCTTCTCCATTTTTGAAAAATTCAAATGAATTCCAAAATTACCCAAACTTTTTGTGGCAGAGCAGAATAATGCATTGTAATTTTGTGGACTACTTTCACATTTTACAAAATGTATTTTGGCAGCTAATCATTTTTGCAAATGCTTCTGTAAAAAGAAACAGAGAAAAGAAATGGAAAAAGGCTGAAACGGCACTATGCACTTGGGCTTAAGTCAAACAGTGGCAGGGCCCAACCCAGCCGGCCTCTTCTCCCTCCTCTCTTCTCTCTCCCTCGCCGTGTCACGTGCGCCGTGGCCAGAGCGCGCGCTCGCCGGCCGCTGGTCGACACCGCGACACCACCGACGCGGGGAGGATAAGGTTGAGCCTTATCCCTCCCCCCTGGACGCCCTCCTCCATTTCCCCCCTCTCTCTCTCGCTCTCGCGCCCTCTCTCCTCCTCTCCAGTACGCCGCCGACGCCGCGCCATCGCTCCACCACGGCCAACGACCTCGCCTCGCCGCCTCTCCGTGTCTGTCGTCTCCGCCGTCGTCGATTACGTCTTCCACGCCGTCTATCGCGAGCAGAGGAGCTCCATCGCGCGGATCCACGCCGCCCCCTCTTCTTCTCGGTCTCCGGCGAGCTCCTCCAACTCCGGCCTCCTCTGCTCCTCCTAAGCACTCCAAGGTCCACTGTGAGCCATGCCATAAGCATCTGCACCGGACCCCTCTCTCTCCTGCCTCTCCTCACACCATAGTTCGCCGCATTCGCCATGGCCGCATGCAACGCCGCCATTGAGCTCACTGTCGTGGCCTCGCTCGCTGTCAAGCTCACCCGAGCCCGTGGCCGTGCTCAGCACCACCGTAGGACCCCAACGCGCTTGCCCATGCGCCTCGCCGTGCCCACAAACGCTGTAGCCGCAAACAGCCGAACTCCGACGCCACCTCCGCCGCTCGCCGTCGCCGTTTCCGGCCGATTCCGGCCAAACTACCACCACTACTCGATGCGGCATCGAGTGCCCGTTCGAACGGTGCCTCGCGCGCGTCAAATGGGCACCGGACGGTTGACCCACTGACGTCATGATGACATCATGCTGACGTCACCCGTAACTGTTCTGGATAATGTGATTTTAATAATTAAATAATTCCAGGATTTTTAGAAAATAGTTTAAATCTTTGAAAATTTGTAGAAATTCAACCGTAGCTCGGATCGAAAAGTTTTCAACATGAAAGTTGATCAGAAAAACGAGACGAATCCGAATACGTGGTCAAAATGCTTGACCATCACTCCTATCTATCTGAACATGGAACCTTCCCCTCCGGTTCGGTATAACGAAATCAGCCTAAACGCCGGGAAAATATCCCAGATATTTTCCCGCTTCGTCTCCGACATGTAGGAATGCACTAGGTCACTACCAGCACTGCATTTAGCCATGCCATGCATTGTGTTACATCGTTTGCTTTTACTTATTGTTTCTTCCCCCTCTTCTTATCCGATAGCCCCCGAGACCGACGCCGCTCCGGGACCGACTACACCACTGACGACCCCTCCTTTGCCGCAGAGCTTCCAGGCAAGCAACCCCCCTTGACACATGCCTAAATCACCTATTCCTTCTCCCTCCTGCTTGCATTAGAAATTGCTACTGCTCTGTTTTATCCTATTTCTGATGCATAGCCTGTTTTTGTAATTATTATTGATACCTGCCTGCTATCCAAAATGCTTAGTATAGGTTGGATGGTAAACCAACTGTGGCCCCTCTTCCTTGCTTTACTTGCCCCGCTTTAGTATCTGTGCCCCGATCGATGTCATCGAACGGGCTGAGACCAGCACATCACCACACCCTTTAAGTTGCTCGACTCTGTAGAGCTAACATTGAGTGTCGAGGGTGATACCTCTTATCTCACTCTTGATGTTGCCTCTGTAGAACAGCTAGTCAGTTGTGGGTTACCGAGGGTGATTCCTCTTCCCCACCTCTGACAAAGCTTTTGTCGTGCACCCCACAAGTGTGAAAGCCAACGAGGGTGATTCCTCCAGGTTCACCTTGACGGGATCATCGAGTGGGAATCCAACGAGGGTGATTCCTCAGATCCCATCTTGATGTTGTGAACACATGGTTACTTGACTTTACTACTGTTACAGGATTAAAGTCGGGTCGGCCCCAAGGGGTACCCGCGAGTGATGTGGTATCGGGTTGACCATGAGGGTACCCGAGAGATGAATATGTGGCACGGCCGGGCATTCTTAGCCCTTGCCGTAAGTCCACGAGACAGGGCGACGGGGTCACATGATCGTGAGTCTCTGCTTGTCACCGCGTGCTCCTAATGCACTAAGGGTTAGGATATGTGATCTGAGTAGGCCTCTGGCCTTTTCGCGCTAACCAGCACGTGGGAATGATATGGGTACTCGGCGTCGTAAGTATCAGCCGAAGTTCTTCAGACGTCAGCGATTGAGCGGCGCGCGCTGGGTTGGACTGGTAACGCCCGCGCTTGTATTAAGGGCGCTAGGTCTGCTCCCGGCCGCCCACGCAACGCGCAGGAGTGCAAAGGGCGATGGGCCCAAGACCCCTGAGCGCTTAGGATGTAGACCGGCGTGCTGGCCTCTCTGTTGAGCCTAGGTAGGGCTACGACGTGTCGATAGACCGAGGCCGGGCTTCGACTGAGCAAGTGTGTCCGGCCAGAGTTAATCGAGCGTGTTGGGTAAGTTGGTGCACCCTTGCAGGGAAGTTTATCTATTCGAATAGCCGTGTCCACGATAACAGGATGCTCAGAAAATATCCCGATCTACTACAACTAGAAATGGGTTGAATATGTTGGCTCCGGGATCACTTTCTCGCGGGGAGTCGAGGAAGGATCTCTGGGCGCTGTTGCTACTTGATGCTACTACTATATTTATGTACTAATCTGCACTCTTCTTATGTTGCAAGACGCTGAAGATGCTAGTCTTCGATAGGCTAGGCCTTTCCCCTCTATTCTGGCATTTCTGCAGTCAAGTCCACATATACAGCCTTCCTTTGATAATGATGCATAACTAGATTAGTTCTGATGTAAGTCTTGCTGAGTACTTTGGATGAGTACTCACGGTTGCTTTGCTTCCCCTTTTTCCCACATACCCGATTGCTGCGACCAGACGATGGAGCCCAGGAGCCCGCTGCCCCAGCCGGCGACGACTACTACTACTACCCCTCTGGATACTACTACTACGAGGAGCCCGCAGATGACCAGGAGTAGATAGGAGGCACCCAGGCAGGAGGCCTGCGCCTTTCGATCCAGTGTTTTTATTTTTGCCCCGCCTTCTTAAAGGCCTATATGTTTAACTTTGTGTCTGTACTCAGATACCTGATGCTTCCGCTGATGCTTGTATGACATCGAGCTTATGTATTCGAGCCCTCGAGGCCCTGGCTTGTAATATAAAGCTTGTATGACTTTTATTTGTGTTTAGAGTTGTGTTGTGATATCTTCAAGTGAGTCCTTAGGCTTGATCGTGTGCATTTACGTGTATGATTAGTGCACGATTAAGTCAGGGGCGTCACAGATAAAAACACAATCATAACAGAGGCTATAATTGTTTAAACACACAAAAACCGAAGGTAAAAAGTTTATTGGGTTGTCTCCCAACAAGCTCTTTCTTTATAGCCATTAAGATAGGCTTGAGATTTCAATGATGCTCTCATGAAAGATAATAATTGAAACACAAAGAGAGCATCATGTAACATGTGAAAAACACATTTAAGTCTAACATACTTCCTATGCATAGGCATTTTATAGGAAAACAAATTATCAAGGCAAGCAATATCTAGCATATGCATATAAAGGGAATGAAACATTAATAATTCCAACACAAAGAGAGGTAATTTAGTGATATGAAATTTTTTATAACCATGTTTTCCTCTCTCATAATAATTGCATGTTGGATCATAATCAAATTCAACAATATAGCTATCATATAAAATATTATCTTCATGAACCATATGCATAAAAGTTTTATAATCTTCCAAGATAGTGGGATTAACATCAACTAAAGTCATGACCTCTCCAAACCCACTTTTATCAAAAATTTCATAAGATTGAACACTCTCCGAGCATGTGGGATTCTTTTTACCTAAACTTGACACTCTCCACTTTCAATATTATTGTAAATATTATTATCAATAATATATTCATCATGTGGCTTAAATAAATTTTCAAGATCATAAGAAGCATTATCACCCCAATCATGATCATTGCAATAAGTAGTGGATATGACAAAATTATCACCCCCAAGCTTGTAGCTTTGCATATCGTTAGCACAATAAACACTAAAAGAATTTATAATAACATTATTGCAAACATGATTTTCATTCAAAGAGCTATCAAGTGTGGGTGCAATAGCAATGATTTCATTTTTAACATAAGGAACTATAGCAAGTTCATCTTCATAAGCATAATTAATATTGGCGTCCTGGCCACAAACATAGCAAGCATCAAATTCATCAAAAAGGGATATTTCAAGCGAATCAACAGAATCACAATTATCTATAGATTCATGCGTATCATTATTCTCTTCCAAAGCAGCAGACATTCTCCCGATGAATTCACTAACATAGGTGTTGGAAGCATAGTTTTCATCACATTATTTAAGTATGGCAAAATTTTCAGATTTGTAGAGAGTAATATCATACTTTTCAATCAAAGAAGCAACTTCATGGGCACCCTTAAAAGCAAAAAATTCTTCAATTTGTTCGATATCATAGTAGCTATAAACACCCTTGGCATAAGAAGATAAGATTTCATTATCATTAAACTCACATAGGTAGGGAAGGTGTTTTTTAGGGTCCTTAGAGCAACAAGTGAAATCATGAATTTCACATAGATTCCAAGCATAGCATAGCAAACAATTTATTTGATTCCATAAGAGTCTCCCTTTTTTAGACAAACGGTGACGCACAAAATGAGCATGCTCATCTAATGATTTTCCCTCAACTAAACTAGTTGGGGTTTTAGCACGAGCACAAATGGATCGAAGATGATCCAAGTAGAAAACTTTAAGGTGATCCATAGTGTCTTAAATTTTTGTTTTATTTTCTGTTCTTGTGTGTTTGACATGAAGGCAACAAAAGCAAGCAAATAAAATATTTTTGTGTTTTTTGTAAAATTGTTTTAGAAGTGGGGGAGATAAAAACGAGAGGCAAATGCAAATAAAAAGGCAAACAAAATAAATGCAAGTGAATCATAGTTTGTGCGAAGGTACTTGGTAATTTTGATGATGTCTCCCCGGCAACGGCGCCAGAAATTCTTCCTGCTACTTGTAGACTGCGTTGGTATTTCCCGAAGAGGAGAGGATGATGCAGTATAGTAGAGATAAGTATTTCCCTCAGTTAAGAACCAACGTTATCAATCCAGTAGGAGAACCATGCAAAATACCGTTAGACGCACCTGCACAGACAAAAGCAAACACTTGCACCCAACGCAAATAAGAGGGTTGTCAATCCTCTTAGTGGTTATTTAAAAGGATTAATTCTGATAGTGATATATAGATAAACTAAAATAATAAATAAAATAAAAGTAAATAAATTGTAGCAAGATATTTTTGGTTTTTAATATATGATAAAAGTAGACCCGGGGGCCATAGTTTTCACTAGAGGCTTCTCTCTCGAACACATAGCATACGCTGGGTAAACAAATTACTGGTTGACAATTGATAGAAAAGCAAATAATTATGATGGATTCATGGCAATGATCATGTGTATAGGCAACACATCCAAGACAAGTAGACCGACTCCTGCCTGCATCTACTACTATTGCTCCACCCATCGACCGCTATCCAGCATGCATCTAGGGTATTAAGTATGAGACAGAGTAACGCCTTAAGCAAGATGACATGATGTAGACAAAGTAAACTCAAGCAATATGATTAAACCCCATCTTTTTATCCTTAATGGAAACAATACAAATACATGTCATGTCCCTTTCTGTCACTGGGATTGAGCACCGCAAGATTGAACCCATCACAAAGCACCTCTCCCATTGCAAGATAAACCAATCTAGTTGGCCAAACCAAATTGATAGATCGGAGAGAAATACAAAGCTATGATAATCATGCATAAAAGAGTTCAGAGAAGACTCAAATATTTCTCATGAATAATCTGATCATAAACTCACAATTCATGGGATCCCAACAAACACACCGCAAAAGAAGATTACATCGGATAGAACTCCAAGAACATCGAGGAGAACATGGTATTGAAGATCAAAGAGAGAGAAGAAGCCATCTAGCTACTAGCTATGGACTCGTAGGTCTGTGGTAAACTACTAACACATCATCGGAGGGGCAGCAAGGTTGATGAAGAAGCCCTCCGTGATCGATTCCCCCTGCGGCAGAGTACCGGAAAAGGCCTCCAGATGGGATCACGGAAGAACAGAGGCTTGCGGCGGCGGAAAGGTTTTCTCTTCTGTCTCTCTGGTATATTGGCAATATTTGGGAACTTATAGTGCTGGAATTAGGTCAGGAGGGGCTACGAGGGGCCCACAAGCCTGGGGGCGCGCCCTACCCCCCAGGGCACGCCCTACGAGCTTGTGGCTCCCTCCTGGCTCCTCTGGTCTTCTCCTGAAGCTTCGTGGGTCTCTTCTGGTCCAGAAAAAATTAATCCAAAGTTTTTTTCTCGTTTGGACTCTTTTTGATAATGATTTTCTGAAAAGATAAAAACAAGCAAAAAATAGCAACTGGCACTGGGCACTGGGTTAATAGGGTAGTCCCAAAAAATGACATATAATGCCATATAATTGCATATAAAACATCCAAGATTGATACTATAATAGCGTGGAACAATAAAAAATTACAGATACATTGGAGACGTATCATGAGTATGTGCTGAAGAGCAAGGAGTGAAAGTGTGTTCATCTTTCTTTCTGCTAGTTGTTTCCTGCTAATAGTGATTAGTGAGTGCCCCATACATAGCCAATGTCCGCCCGTGTTCACATCCAGTCTTCTCTATACACTAGTGTAGCTTCCAGCTCTATGCTATGTATGGTAGTCGTTTGACACGGGAATCCCTGATAAAAGCTTTTAGTTCGTGCCTGGCAGTTTCAGCCGTGGTCCAGTCCAGCAGCCTCTTTTTGATCCAAGAGTCGCATGAGAAGAAAGCTTCTGGTTAGCTTCAGTTAGTGTTTGTTAAATAAAACAGGAACCATGTAACTATGCCAAGCCCGATCTTGGTTCCAATGTTGTAGAGAAAGGTTATGGGTAAAAAGAAGGTCTTTATCCTGGTGCTGCGGAGACCGGTGTTGCTGATCGAACTCATTTTCTTTCAAGGAGATCGAAAATCTCTGAATTTCTGCGAAATGAATTTACATATTTATTGTGAGGGGCTTTGAAAAGCGAAAGGATGAAGACTGATTTAGATCCTCTGAAAGCGCAGGAAGTATGCCTTTTGAGCTTTTTCTCCACCCACCTCTGAGCATCCTGTTGGAATGGTCCTAGGAAAGACTACGTACAAGAAATCATTCTCACAGCCAACTTTCCTTCTTCTGAGCAAATAAATGTAGTATTTAGTCCAACCAATCATTGGTGAATCTATGTCTTTCGTGAAAAGTGGAGTATTTGTGCCCAAGATCTTTCTATTCCCTTTAGTAGGTGCACACATCTTGTATGGTAAATATACCTTTGTGCCCTATAAGGTAAGATTGATTGACGGAGTCAAGAGATGGAGATCTTGGTTTAGCAGCGGCTGCCTGTCCTTTTCTTTCGTGAAAGGTATGATCTAGAGTGTGATTCTGATCCCGTGATTTGGTGCTTCGTGTAGAATGAGTGGAGCATACTAGGAATGCCGAATGCTCGCTCAGTGAGGGAGCTCTCACTACAAAAGAAGACACATCTGTGACATTATGGCCCGAACGAAAACTTTTTCTGTCATGGTTGTGACACTTCAATGACAATAATTGTGACAAAAACACATATCATCATAGATGTGGTGGGCTCCTACTTCTATGACAAAAAATTATGACAGAAAATGGGCCTTTCATCCTGGGCGGGCCGGAGACGCACCTTCATGACATTCTTTAGGCCGTCCATGACATAAAAAATCATGGTAGAAGTGAGGGCGGGGAAATTTTCGGGGAGTTCCCGGTTACGGTGGGTGGTCGGGGCCGAGCGATGCAGTGTGGTTTGTGCGTTTCTCTCATATGCGCGCGTGTGTGCGAGGCATTCACTAACTGAACCCGAGCGAGGCGTTCGCTTACTGAAACCGAGCGATCGCACTAGCTACGTACTGAAGCCGATCGATCCCTTCGCTGCTAACTGAACCCGAGCGATTCCTTCGCTGCTAACTAAACCCGAGCGATTCCTTCGCTACTAACTGAAGTTGGTCGAGCCCCCGTACGTGCGAGAAGTAGCCGGTTGGGTTGCCTCTCGATGAACAGTGCCCGTTGCTGCCGCGCGTGTGATACGTAGAATGAGTCGAGATGCATCGATCGAGCCCCTTGCGTGAGACGTGGTGAGTTGACCTAGCCGGTTGGTTGGCTGTGGATGAACAATTCCTGTTGCTGCCGCCCGCTCGTACGCCCCACCCCAACCGGTGGGTTGGCTGTGGATGAATAGTACCCTGGCCGTGTGAAGGTGGTTGGCGCTGGATGAACAGGACCCCGAGGAGGCCGCCACACCCCAGCCGGTTGGGGTGGATGAACAGGACCCTGTGGAGGCTAGATGAACAGTAGCCGGTGGAGGCTGGAGGAAGTCGACGGTGGATGAACAGTAGCTGGTGGAGGCTGGAGGAGGTCGACCGTGGATGAACAGTAGCCCGTGCAGTTCCGTTTTGCGGTATGCCACACCCCTCCCGATGAACAGGACCCCGTTTCGACCGTAGGAAGTTGGGGAGAAGTCTGTTTCCTCCGTTTTGCGGTAGACCAGAGCCCTCCCGATCAATAGGACCCCGTTTCGACCGTAGGCGGTTGAACAGAAGTCCATTTCCTCCGTTTTACAGTATGCCACATCCCTCCCGATGAACAGGACCCCGTTTCGACCATAGGCGGTTGAACAGAAGGCCGTTTCCTCCATTTTGCGGTACGCCAGACCTCGACTCGATGAACAGGACCCCGTTTTGGTTGTTCCGTCCAAGCCGGTTGGCTCCCGATGAACAGGACGCGTTCCGACCCAGTCGCTTGGCTCCCGATGAACACGACGCTGTTTCCTCCGTTCCGACCCAGCTAGTTGGCTGCCGATGAACAGGAGGCCGTTGCTGCCGTCCGTTGCCTCACTCCATGTACACGAGCCCTGGCCGTACGTATGCGCGAGTACGCGTTCGAGACCCCGCCCGTATATGTACATACGTGGCCATATTTTTTGCTGTGTGGCTATACGTACGTGTACAAGATTTAGATGGGGCTGCCTGAACTGCTACGTCGGGGGCTCTACTACGACACGTGCCGCTCCTTACACGCACGGTTCATCATTGCAGACAGACCGATCGACCAGTATGTACGTACACGTTCGCGACCAGACAGACAACGCTACATACGCTTCGACCGGGTGGGTCCCAGCAGCTATCAGGGAGGATAAGGAGGCACTTGCATGCGAAGATATAGCTGCTGGGTCCCAGCTGTCAGGGGGGAGGAATCATTTTTTCTGCGTGTAATAAGGAGGCACTTTCTTGCGTGCGAAGATGTAGCTGGTAGGTCCAGCTGTCAGCCTCACCGCGTAGAGTCCTCTTTCGATGGATGTCGTTCATTGACCAGGTTGACTACGCTGTGCCGAGAGCCCCAAGGCGGTGGGCGACGGCGAGACCTAGGAAGGGAATGACGCAGAGCCGGGGAAGACACGGCAGTGGATGCCCACACGGAGGGGAGTACGAGGGTTGACTAGTTTGGCTGCGGTGTGAGGCTGCCGTCGTCGGAGAATAACAGGGATCTGGGTGAGTAGAGGGAAGGCCTGACCTGCGGTGGGAGCAGGGTAGGGTGGTGTGGCCTGCGTGGCAGCACAGCCAGCCATGGGAGGTAGGAGTAGAAAGTCCTGCTAGCGCTGGTTTGGGCGGCGGGAGCAAGAATGTCACAGATTGAAGAAGCAGCACGACCATTGGATGAACATCCAACGGTCACTGCTGCTAGAATCGTTTGTCAACTAAGTTCACAAAGCCTTGCGTATGCGTCAACTTAGTAGGCCCACAACTCAGCCTCCAAATCTTGTGGTGCCTAGTTGTCATGGGGAGGAATCATTTTTTTGGCGTAATAAGGAGGCACTTCCTTCCGTGCGAAGATATAGCTAGTGGGTCCCAGCTGTCAGGTGGAGGAATCATTTATTTTTCATGTAATAAGGAGGTACTTCCTTGCATGCGAAGATGTAGCTTGTGGGTCCCGGATGTCAGGGGGAGGAGTCATTTTTTGCATGTAATAAGGAGGCACTTCCTTGCGTGCGAAGATGTAGCTGGTGGGCCCAAGCTGTCAGGGGGAGGAATCATTTTTCTTGCGCGTGATAAGGAGGCACTTTGTGGCACGCGACCATGGACCTTGTGGGTCCCAGCTGTCAGCCTCTCCACATACAGTCCTCTTTCGATGGCTGTCGTTCATTGACCGCGTTGACGACGCCGTGCCGAGAGCACCAAGGCGGTGGACGACGGCTAGGCTAAGGGTGGGAACGACCCGCAGACGGGGAACACTCGGTAGTGGATGCCCACGGGGAGGGGAGTACGACGGTTGACTGGTTCGGCTACGGTGTGAGACTGCCGTCGCCGGAGAACAACAGAAAGTGTGCGTGAGTAGAGGGATGGACTGGCCAGCGGTGGGAGTAGGGTGGGGCGGTGAGTCCTTCGCGGTAGCACCGCCGTCCATCAGAGTCGGGAGCAGGCGGTCCCGTCGGCACTGGTTTCGGTGGCTAGAGCAAGAAATCAGAGATTGAAGAAGCACAGTGGCCGTTGGATTAACATCGAACAGTCACGCTGGTAGAATCGATTGTTGACTAAGTTGACAAAGCCTTGCGTACCCGTCAACTTTGTAGGGCCACAAGTCAGCCTCCAAATGTGTGGCAAACAGCATACGGCCCATTTGCAATGTTTGTAAATAATTTACAGCCCATTTGCTAATTCTTACGGAATTTATTACAGCCCATTTTTGCCCCGTACCACGGTTAATAAATTCAACGAAATTTTGCATACTTCGGTGTAGTCCGAACTATTTTAATTCCGAAATTTCGTGTTAGATTCAAACTAATTTTAAAATTAAATTAAATTACATTAAATAAAATCCAATGATATTTAAAATCTCACAATCCAAAGAAAAAATCCTAAATTTGAAACTAATTGCCAGTTTGCTGTGTTTTTTTTTAATATTTACAACCTTTTTCTTATTAGTTTTTTCAAACAATTTTCTGGGCAAGCCGAATGCATGCCTCCTTGTCTAGATTTGCAGCCTAGCAATTCACAAAAAAAAATTGTAGCCCAGCACGGTCCCGCCAGTGCGGGAGGAAGATGACGAGTGATTGAAGAAGCATGTTGGCCGTTTGATTTACATCCAACGTCTCGGCTATCAGAATCATTTTGTTGACCAAGTTAACAATGCCTTGCGTGGGCTTCAACCTCGTGGGCCCACAATGTGAGCTTCCTATTCTGTGCCTGACATTCAGCCCATTTCATATTTTTTAGAATTTACTGCCCATTTGTTAAAAATGGAAATACACCCATTTGCTGGGCTGGGTGAAAAAATAATGTTGCGGGTATGTTGCAACTAATAATTCTTTTTATCTTAGAACTTACAGCCCATGTGCTTCTTTTCTAAATACACACATTTGCTGGGCTAGCTGGACAGAGCAATGATATAAAAAAATAAAACTGGGCTGGGCATTTCGTTTGGACAAGAGATTTTCTTTAATAATTTACAGGATGGCTGAAAAAATAATGTTGCCGACTGCAATCAATTAACTATTTTAGGAGAATTTAAAGCCCAATTGTTTTTTTAAATACACTGATTTCTTGGCTAGATTAAAAAATAATGTTGCGGACAAGCCCCATTTAATATTTTCGGATAATTAACAGCCATTAATTTTTTTTAGAAAAAGACACATTTGCTTATCTGGGTTAAATAGTAATGTTGGTCTGGCCACAACATTCTTATAAAATATAAGACATTTTGTAGGCTATTTTAGCCTACCAAAATGTGTTATATTTTTATACGGAGGGAGTAGAAAATAAGAACTTAGCTATGCATTTTTTCTTAAAAAAAGTTAACTCAGTGTCCCACAGCCCAGTCGGGACCTGCTGGATCCTGGTGTCAGCATGTCGTGGGCTGCGCATATACTAGGCTGGGCAGGCCAAAGCCCATTTATATTTGCTCGACCTAAAAAATCTATTTGGTGACTGCCTCTCCTTGTTTAATTCACTCATTTATTTATTACATTGACAACCTGGTGGGCCCGAGATGACAATATTTTACTGGCGGTGAGACTCTTTTTTTTTGCTTTTACTATTTATATTTCTGCTGGTAGAACATTTGTTTCGCGTCAGTCGCCGGCCGCGGGGTGGCGGGAGCATGCAGTCCGGCCGGCGCTAGTTTGGGAGGCTGGAGGAAGAAGAAGACGGGAGGTAGAAGATGTAAAAGAAAACACACGCCAGCCGTTCGATATGAATCAAACCATTGGCAGAAAGAAAACACCCCTTTGACAACTGATTCATTCAGACGAACAACAGTAGTAGTACTAGTTAATTTGCTTCCACCACAACTACACTTTTAGAAGCTGAAGCTGAACAAGACACTAGCCACGGCTATCGCCACTCCCACGGCCCCGGCCAGCGCCACCCCCGCGGCCACGACATCCGCCATCACCACGGCCGCGGTCACCGCCACCACCAAGGCCACCGCCAGTGCCACCCCCACGGCCATGACCTCCGCCACCACCACGGCCGCGGCCAGCGCCCCCCACCCCCCCCCCCCCACGGCCACGAACACCGCCACCGCCATGGTGAAATGCATGGAACTGGGCAAAGTTGGAGTGGAGGGCGTAGAAATACGCCTCGGCGGTGTTAGCATCCAAGGCAGGCCATTCGTCCGCGGCGGGCGCAGGGGCCCCAAACAGCTGGTCCACCTCTGCCTTCTTCTGTGCAACTATCTCCAAGCCCAGGTCCATCTCATCCCATAACGGATCCAGAGGATTCGCGGGATGCTCATCCTCCTCCACTCCAAAATTGAACACGAGTGGGTGCTCCTCCAGTTCCACCATTGACGAGGGAGTGTTAGTGGATTGGAGATGGGAATGGGAGGCACCAGAGAGAGGATTTGGGGGATAGAGGGTACAGCGGCGGCGTCTTATAGGCTGCCGCGGGCGCCATTAAGGAGGAGGTAAGAGCGGCGGCGGGCAGTAAAAGGGCGCGTCTCCCAGTGAGAAAAGCTGCTATCGCCGGCTCGCACGCCTCCCGGATGCACAGGGATGACGTGTCGCAGTCTCCGTAATTGGAGAGATTAATGACAGGCAGCCATCGCCAGTGATGCATTGGATGTCGCGCTTCTTAAATCCCCTGGCAGCGCGAGGGACGAGGGGGAAGAAGATGAAACTTCGGTCCCATGGTGGCGGTTAGGGTATGGATTGAGCTGGATTTAATAGGGGGTGGGGGGCATGGCGCGAGGCAGTGCCGCCAGCCCCTGGGCGGCAGCAGGCAGTCCAGTCGCGCTGGTTTGGGAGGCGGGACAACCAGCAGAGGGAAGACTGAAGAAGAACATCAGACGCGATTTTTTTTCAGTGGCTCTTGATGGGGTATTTTTTTAGCCTGCCTCTCCAAGATACAACTTGTTATTATAGCCTCCCAGTTCGTGGCGGACCAGCAGCCCATTTGCTGGGCGGCCCAAGCTACAGAAAACATCACTTGTCAAGGCCCAAAAACAATGCAGTAGTATATTTTTTTAGAGGCCAAAAACAATATGGCAGGGGCTGAACGGGGCGGTTCAACCGGGTACCGGATGTCAGTCTGAAATCTGCTGGGTACCATGTGTGTTCGAGCGTGATGATGCGTTGGGTCATTCGTGTATGATATAGTCAATCTGATCCCATGTAGTGTTCGTGTGTTAGCAGGCTAGTTAGCGATCAGTGCTTGTAAAGACTGAGCAAAAGATAAATAAGAGTTGATGCGCCCTTGCAACCCTAACAAGCAGGTGCCATTCTTCTCGGGACGATGGTGTGCCGTGTGACACTCACACGTCACAAGCCCACAGCATACATTCTACAAGTTAACACACCAAGTACAACAGAAAAGGTAAATATTCAGATCAAACTCAGGTTCACAGGATTATTGGTGTACAAAAGCATGGGTGCCCTCATACCCTGACTTGTGCACAGGCAGTTGTAGCCTTCCTGACGGCAAGGGCTTGCTGAAAGGTTACTGTGACCCAGGACTCAATGAATAAGACCGTGAAGAAGACCTCCAGGCAGGTCATTGAGAAGTACTATTCTAGTACTGAAGATCAACATTGCCCTTACCGGCAAGCTTCGTAATGGCAAGGTGAAGACCAAGACTCTGGCTACAGGCAAGCTCCTTGCCGCCAAGCGAAGGCCCGGCAAACTCCGCGCCAGCAGGCTCATTCCGTCCCGTTACCGCTCCACCTCATCATCGGCTAGATAAGCACGTATGATAGGTGTCGAGCGGGTAGGCAGTCAACATAGCTGGCCAAGGCAAGTGTCAGCATGCCACGCAAAGATTAACTTTAATGACACCCGTCCATGGGACGTGTCAAGGTAATAGGAGGGCGCCAGGACCGGTGGTACAGATCTTTTACCCAAAGCCTCGCCTCCCCGACGTAGCACCTAACGGTGCATTTAATGCACTTGTCCTACCCCGTTAGGAGATAGACTTGGTACTAGTGCAGTCACTATTCATATCCTATAAATGACTGTATTAGCCACTGTGGTAACCCCTTGGCCTATAAAAGGAGGCACACGGCTATAGTTAGAACGGTCTATTCCTAGTTCAATTACGCGTTGTAGCTACACTTCCCGCGCACCTTGCCAGCAAGTTGCGCTCCTTGTCACCTTGAGTTCATACACTATTAAACCACCAAAGCAGGAGTAGGGTTTTACGCTCATAGCAGCCCGGACCTGGATAAATTGTTGCTTGTTCTCACATCTATTAACCTTGCTCTTTGTAGTATATTGATCCCACAGCCGAACCGAAAAGGAATCCTCTCGATCCCATAGATCGTCGTTTTCCCATGACATCTTTGGCGCGCCAGGCAGGGGGTCTTGTACTACGAATCAGTGTTCGTAGCGTGAGTACCAGCCCCATCACCTTCATCGATGGCACCGAAGAAGAAGAGCGAAGCCACGACGGCTCCCGCCACCTCCAAGCGGCCTTCCCAGGCGTCCACAGGCAGCGCAGGCGCTACGGCTGGGATGGCCGGGGTTGGAGGTGCCGGCGGTGCGGGTGTCCAGAATCCCCATCATTCCGGCGATCGCAGTCAACACACCGGAGATGGCACAGACGGCCAACTCCAACAATGTTCTGGTGAGCACAATCATCGTAGTAATACAGTTCCGACCGGTGCAAGCCAGGACCCCGCCGCCGTGACATCCAAGGATGGAGCGGCGATGTCAAACAACGTTGTGGTAGGACGTGTGCCGCAACCGTCACAAGATGGGCACGCCGCACTTCCCCGCGGTGCTGGTGGTCCTGGACGGCGTCAAGCCGGCCTTGAGCATCGTCCTCACAATGTTCAGGCACCACCACCACCACGCCAACCCGTCGGTGAGCATGTGCTGCGGCAGCAGGTACGCGACGAGCTTCCTCCTGGCCCTGCCAGGAGTCGAACGCCAAGCCGTTCTGTGTTGCCTGCCATGACAACCACGGTGGTAGAAGTCATGGCGCAAGTTCAAATGCTTTTTAACTTCCCGCCAGCTCTAGACAAGATGGAAGAATGGCGGGCCACCATCCAGAGTCTCATCAGTTTTGCCGATCCCGGCAAAACACAGGACGTGGGCCCCTCCAGACGAACACCCATAGTGCCGGCAGGACCAACTGGCTGTCGTGCCGGAGACGTTGCACCAACGGTGTAGTCGCCTCCACATCAACAACCACAGTGGCGGCAATCTCGCCGGTCGGATGACTAGGACGCTATGTCCATGGCATCGTCGGATCCGCAGGGCCGCCAAGACCAGTGGCAAGTGCTCCATGAACGGCGCATTAAGGACGCCCGTACGAAGATCGAGCGGTGCCGGGAGGCACGCCGTCCATCAGACGACCATGCAGGACTGGCAGTAGACATGCCTGTGCCAGGGTACCGTGGGTGTTTACCTGACGAGGTAGGCTGCCCAGCGTTTACTCATGAGCTGCGGCAGGTTTGCTGGCCATCTACCCGTCCCTTCAAGCCAGAGCTGCCTGATAGATATGACGGCACGCTCAGCCCGTCCGAGTTCCTTGGCATCTACACCATTGCGGTGCAGGCTGCCGGGGGGCGGGACGACAAGATACTGGCCAACTACTTTCCGTTGGCGCTCAGGCCCAATGTCAGATTGTGGTTGATGAACTTGCTGGAGGGTTCCATTTCTTCTTGGTCCGATTTATGCCATTGCTTCGTTGGTGCTTACCAGGGTGCCCACAAGCTCCCTGGTCAAGCCAGTGACCTGCACGTGATCCCCTAGAGAGACAGTGAGCCCCTCCGCAAGTATATACAGAGGTTCAGTCGTGTGCACCACAACATCCCCGATGTTCATCCCGCAGCTGTGTGTGCCGCATTCCACACGAATGTGTGCAACCGCAGAATGCGGTCCGAGATGAATATTGAGAAGGTCAGGACCATCAACGAGCTATATGCCTTGGCAGACAAGTGTGCACGTGCTGAGGAAGGGAGGCGACTCCCTGGGGAAGATGCTGGCGCCGAAGTCGACTCCGAAGACGACGACGTAGACGACACATCAACCCCGCAAAAGAAGAGCCGGAAGTGCAACAGGAAGCGCAAAGGCAAGTCAGTGATGGCAGTAGAGAGCCCCGGTGGCGCCAACGCCACCAAGAAGCCCAAGGTAGAAAGCCCCGGCAAGGAGGTTGCCGGATGCGCAAACTGTCGGGAGGCTGCGGCAGGCGACAAGGGCGGTAAGACCGGTGGGCAGTACTGCAAGATCCACCATACCAAGGGCCACGATCTCCAGGAGTGCCGGCAAGTGGAGCAGCTTGTCGAGAAGCAGAAGCTGAGTATGAGAAGCGCGACAAGGAGAAGGGCCAAGATGGTGCCGGTGGATCCGGCAAGCAAAACCGTGGTGGCCGCAGAGGCCACTGCGGCAAGGCCAAGCAGCCAAAAGAGAAGGCCGCTCAAGGCCAGAAAGAAGATGAGGGTGATGAGGACGAAGATGGGTCCGAGAATGAGTTCCAGATCGCAGTGGAAGCCATGTGTGTTGACGGAGGTGCGTCTTTGCACTCCTCGTACCGGCAACTAAAGCAATGGGTCCGCGGGGTGAATGTCGCAGAGCCCATGATGGGAGCGTAGAAGGCACTCAAGTGGTCACACACGCCCATCGTCTTTGACGCCGAGGATCACCCTGATCGCACTACTGCGGTCGAGTTTTTGCCGTTGTTGGTTTCCCTAACAATCCGCAACCTCAAGGTGACAAAGATGCTGGTTGACGGTGGGGCTGGCTTGAACTTGATCTCTCCTGACGTGATCAAGAGGCTGCAGATCCCCGATAAGGATCTCGAGGAAACAGGCACTTTTTAAGGGATCAGTCCGGGAAGGAACAAGCCGAAGGGCCAGATCACGCTGCCGGTCACATTTGGCAGTGACCTCAATTACCGGATGGAGAAGATTGTCTTCGACGTCGTGAAGATGCCGCTGGCATACAATGGAATTCTGGGCCGTCCGGCGCTGGCCAAGTTCATGGCTGCATCGCACTTTGCATACAACGTCATCAAAATGCCAGGGCCAATGGGCATCCTCACATAAAGTCCAACCAGAGAGACGCAATTATCTGTGCCGACAAACTCTACTGGGAGGTAGTGGCAGCATTTGCCGTCAAGGCACCTGCTCCTGCCAGCAAAGCTCCTGGGGGAGGAAAGAAGAACAAGACCGGCAAGACCTCTGATAAGGACTCTAGGAAGCGCACTTTAGAGCGCCGCACGCCTGTTGAGGACATACCAGAGACCTCTACCGGCAAGAGCAAGAAAGCCAAGGCCTATGCGCCGGTGACCAAGCAAGTTTCCGCAAGGGAAGATGGGATGAGTGGCACTTTCTCAGTAAGTGCCACTCTCAGTGACAAATAGGAAAGCGAGCTCGTTGCCTTCCTACAGGCGAATGTCGATGTGTTTGCTTGGCAAGCATCTGACATCCCCGGTGTTCCTAGGGAGGTAATTGAGCACCACCTTGCTGTCTGCCCTCATGCGAGACCCGTCAAGCAGAAGGTCAGAAAGCAAGCCTTGGAGCGGCAAGAGTTTATTGCCGAAGAAATCAAGAAGCTGGAAGCAGCAGGCCTAGTCAGAGGAGTGCTACACCCTATGTGGTTAGCCAATCCAGTGGTAGTGCGCAAGGTGAATGGGAAGTGGAGGCTTTGTATATACTTCATTGATATAAATAAAGCCTGTCCAAAGGACCCTTTCCCTTTGCCGCGCATCGACCAGATTGTGGACTCCACTGCCGGCTGTGAGTTACTCTCTTTTCTTGATGCTTATTCTGGTTATCATCGGATCTTTATGGCCAAGGAAGATGAGGAGAAGACCGCATTCATCACTCCATGTGGCACATACTGCTTTTTGCATATGCCTTTCGGATTGAAGAGTGCTGGGGCGACCTTTGCTAGAGCAGTTCAGATCGGTTTTGAGCCACAACTGCACATAAATGTGGAAGCCTACATGGATGACATTGTGGTTAAAACCAGAGACAAGTCAACACTGGTCCAAGATTTGGAAGAGACGTTCGCAAACTTACGCAAACTCAACTTGAAGCTCAACCCCGAGAAGTGTGTGTTCGGTGTTCTGTCCGGCAAGCTTCCTGGGTTCTTTGTATCTCAGAGAGGGATTGAAGCAAACCCCGACAAGATCAAGGCAATTGAGCAGATTGAAGCACCAAGATGCATCAAGGATGTTAGGCGTCTTGCCGGCTGTGTTGCCACCCTCAGCAGGTTCATCTCTAAATTGGCAGAGCTCGCCTTGCCATTTTTCAAGATATTGAAAAAGGCGGGTCCAGTGAACCGGACTCCGGAAGCGGAGGCCACGCTCCAAGATTTGAAGGAGTACCTGTCCTGTCCGCCAGTCCTAGTTGCGCCTAGGCCGCAGGAGATGTTACTGCTATACTTAGCGACAACAAATCAAGTGGTTAGTGCTGCACTTGTGGCTGAAAGAGAGGCAGATGAAGAGGAGGTAGCAGCCACAGAGCCACGACCCAACAAGCCAGAATCTTCTCCGGCAAGGTCAGGTGCCGACAAGTCAGAGATTGTGTAAGCAAGTGAGCCGGATCAACCAGTCCTGCAGAAGAAGAAGATGGTGCAGCGCCCAGTTAACTTTGTCAGCTCCCTCCTGCAAGGGGCTAGGTCAAGGTATTCTGGTGTGCAAAAATTGCTCTTTGGCCTTCTCATGGCCTCAAGGAAGCTGCGCCACTACTTTCAAGCACACCAAGTCACCATCATCACTCGCTTTCCTTTGCAACGAATTCTGAGAAATCCAGAAGCAACCGGCAGGATTGTGGAGTGGGCATTGGAGCTGTCAAATTTTGATTTGAAGTTTGAGAGTACCTCAACAATTCAGAGCAGGGCTTTGGCATAATTCATTGCATAATGGACCCCAACGCTAGATGAAGAAATCCCAGAGACCTCTCTCCCCTAAACTGTTGATGATTGAATCATGTACTTTGACAGTGCTTTCATGCTGAAAGGCGCCGGTGCCGGCGTGCTCCTTATAGCACCCACCGGAGAGTACCTCAAGTACGTGCTTCAGATGCACTTTCCCAGGGAGCAGGCCACCAACAACACTGCTGAGTACGAGGGATTGCTTGCTAGGCTACATATTGCAATCAACCTTGGTATTCAGAAATTGATCATCAGAGGCGACTCGTAGCTTGTGGTGAGGCAGTTCAACAAGGATTACCAGAGCCCTTTGATGGAGGTCTATGTTTATGAAGTGAGGAAGTTGGAAGAGCACTTTGACGGTCTGCAAGCAGAGCACGTTCCCCGTGCCCAGAATTGGATTGCCGACGACCTGTCAAAGCTTGCTGCCCAAAAGCTGCCTGTGGAACCAGGAACTTTTGTGCTCCATCTGACTCAGCCATCCGTTACACCATCGAGGCTGGCGAAGAAGAGAAAGCAAGATGTTGGTGGTTACTTTCTGGCAGAGCTGCCGGCAGCCGCCAAGAAAGTGGATACCGCCAACAAGATACCCTTGGCCGATGAGCCGCAACTTCCAGCAAGCCAGAGGAAGAAGTGCCTTGCCGTCAAAGCAAGCGCTCCCGCAGAGGAAGAAGTGCCTTTAGTCCTTGTCATCGAGCCACAAGCTCCGGCATGGGCACAGCCAATTGTCCAGTACCTTCAAACAGGAGATCTTCCCGATGAACAAGAGGACACAGAAAGAGTAGCCCGTCAATCAAGGATGTACAAATTTGGTGACAACATTTTGTACAAGAGAAGACCAAATGGGGTGAAATTGAAGTGCATCTGCCAGGAAGATGGACAAAGGCTATTGGAAGAGATGCATGAAGCGATGTGTGGCTCTCACATTGGGTCACATGCGCTTGTCAGCAAGGCGTTCCATCAAGGATTCTACTGGCCGACAACCCTTCAAAACACCTTGGCAGTGGTCATCAGATGCGAAGCATGCCAGTTCCACTCCAAGGACATCCACCAGCCAGCTCAAGCCCTCCAAACCATCCCTCTCTCCGTGCTACCAGGGGCTTTGAATTCTTGTACATTGCAATCGACAAGTTTACAAAGTGGCCTGAGGTGGAGCCAGTGAGGAAGGTGATGGCACAGTTAGCCATCAAGTTCCTCAAAGGATTGGTTGCTCATTTTGGTGTCCCCAACAGGATCATCACCGACAACGGCACCCAATTCACGAGCCACGCCTTCACAGCATATTGCCAAGAACTTGGAAACAAGATCTGCTACACCTCTGTTGCTCACCCAAGGAGCAATGGACAAGTAGATAGGGCAAATGTAGAAGTGATGCATGGTCTCAAGACCAGAACTTTCGACAGACTTCCAAAGTGTGGAAGGCGCTGGGTGGAAGAGTTGCCGGCAGTTCTTTGGTCAATCAGAATGACACCAAGTCGAGCCACTGGCCAGACACCCTTCTCCCTTGTTTATGGTGCAGAAGCGGTGCTCCCCACGGAACTTAGATATGGGTCACCTCGAGTCTTGGCCTTTGATGAGGAGGATCAAGATGAGCTACGGCAAGACGATGCCACGCTCCTTGAGGAAGATCATTTCCGGGCTGCTCTCCGTGCTGCACGGTACCAGCAAGCTTTGCGCTGCTACCATAGCCACAAAGTGAACGCCAGGAACCTTGAGGAAGGCGACCTTGTTCTTTGTCGGATTCAGTCCACGAAGGGTCAAAACAAGTTGACGCCGAAGTGGGAAGGCCCTTACCGGGTGGTCCGAGTCACTAGGCCTGGCGCAGTCCACCTAGAGACCGAAGATGGCACTCCGGTCCTAAACTCATGGAATATTGAGCATCTTCGCAAGTTTTACCCATAAGGCGTGGTTGCCGGGCTGCCCGGCAACCTCTTTTGTACAAGCTTGCTGGCAAGGCATGTAACCCTTTGTACAAAGCCGGGCGCAGACCCCGTGCATAACAAATAAAAGATAAGTGTTTCACAACTCTTTGTCAAAGTACATATTTGTTTATGTGTTGCAGGCAGTGTTGTGTTACATTCTACCTTGCATAAGATGATTAACGAACCGTCGAAGTTCCAGCCTCCTCTTTTCTCTTCTTTCTTTTTCTCAAATAATAGATGGGTTTCCTCGCGTACAAGTTTCCCAAGGGAAGTTGTGGTTGATGGTATGGATACCAATTGACGTTCAAGATATCGTCCTACGATAAGAAGTACAGCACAGAAAAACCTAAGTTGCAAAACTTTGAAATAGATTCTTTGTTGTAGTTGCAATTTCTCCTTGAATGATTTTGGCCTTTGTATGAGAAACCTGAACGCTAAGGAACCTTGTCGTGATCAGATGTGCCCTTACTTTGTTTCGAGTCCGCTCAACAACCTAAGTGGCTACGTTGTGATCGTCAAGTGTAACCTTGCCGGCAGCGGCACTTCCGGCAAGCTCCTAAGGATCCGTTCCTCAAGCGCTCGCGGCAAGAGTGTGCACACCGGCAAGATTCCGGCAAGCGTAGGGTACAGAAATCATACAAAGACTTAATAAGACAAGAGGGATAGCATGCATACGTCCAATCAAAACACAAGTTATATTACATCAAAACGCAGTGCAGATCTAACTTAAGGTGAATCTGTCTTTTACATGATCATGCACGTGGGAAGGTGTGGCTGCAGGATTAGTGGGTAACTCCACCCTCTGTCCTGGGGATCTGGCCAACCCTATCGGCGATGGGCGCGACGAGCTCTTCGGCGATCCTGGTGTCGGCTCCCCTCGGAAAACTGATGAAGGCTTTGGTGAGATCAAAGCCTGGGTTCCGGTATGCCACCTTGACGAGCACCTTGAAGAGGACATCCTGGCAAAGCTTGCTAGATTCGCTGGCAAGGTATGCAGCTCGAGCCCCATGATGCTTCTCCAGCGCCTCGATCAAGCTTTCGAAGAAGAGAGTAAGCCTAGCCCTGGCGGTGTCCCCTTCGGCGATGGAGTAGTGGTATTCCGGCAAGCCCATGGCGGACAGCTGTGCAGAAAGGTTCTCCGCGACAACCACCAGACGGTCAGTCCAAAGCTTGTAGGCGCTCTTGAGCTCATTGAAAGTGTTGGCGGTGCTCGCGACCAAGGCCTTCTCATCTTGGTGGTCCTTCGTCAAGATCTTCTCACGCTTTATGGCCTCATCAAGAGACTTCTCCAAGGCGGTTAGTTTCACCTTGTGATCCTCGATAGTATCGTTGGCCTTGGTGAGCTCTTGGCTCTTGGCGGACAATGAAGTTTGCAGCTCTGCCAAGTTGTGAGTTGCATTCTCTGCATCTGCTTTGAGCGCCAAGATCTCCCTACCATTAGCGGCGATATCTGCTTCGAGCGCTCGCACCTTGCCTTCTAGCTCGATCTTGGTGGCCTCTGCGGCTTCAGCAGCATTGACGGCCTCCTTGATGTTGCTGGCATGCTCTAAAGCTTGAGCCTCGATGGACTCTTTGTGCTTGCACTCTAGCTCCTGGGTTTGCTGTGAAATAAGGGCCTGGATCTCATTATCTTTGTCGTGAAGCGTAGCGGCAAGATCTGCTTCACGAGCGGCAAGCACTTCTTCATAAGCGTCAAGGCCAATCTTGCGCTCATTCAGCCCTGCTTCCATTGCCGCTATCCTGTGCGCAGCTTCCTCATGTGCCTTGTCGGCCTCAGCCTTTTCCAAGACATACTCCACCTTGGCCTTGGCGAGCTGGGTGTGCTGTTCTTGGAGGTCCTGGAGGCATTCCGCATACCAGATTTGCACTTCCTCCATGCGCTTCTTGAACTTCTCCTCCGCCTTGTCAAGGACGGCAGCTCTAGAATCCAAGCTCTCGGTACGGCTGAGGTAGCATGGTTGAAGCTTCTGAAAGTTCATGCCCATGGCCTTGAGGAGCTGTTGTTCATTGGTCTTGTTGGTGTTGGCATGCGGCTCATCGAGAACCTTGAGCCCAGCAATGGCGATAATCTCATCATCCAAGACTTCTCCTTCTGTGGGCGCCCCGATGCTTGACATCCCAGGGAGGCTGACGAACAAGTTGTCGCCAACCTTCAGGTACCTGCTTGAGAAGGGCTCTTTAGATGTCGAAGGGTGGTCGTCCGCGACCGCCTTGCCGGTCAGGATCGCCCTCATGGCCGAGTCAACGCTTGGCGCTCCTGGGACAGAGATGTCTCCAGTGGCCTCGGCACTATTGTTGCCGCCCTCCTCAGCAGTGTCCTTGGCGGCCTCCTTGTCAGCCCCGCGACGACCTCACCAGCAGCAATGTTGCTGGCCTCATTGGCGGCGTCCCTCGCGATCTCCTCGATGGTGGAGTCGATGTCCATTTCGTCAGATGGAGGTAGATCTGAAAGGATGGAGAAGCAAGAAAATCAAGACTCAGATCAAGTTCAAGAAAACAAAAAGAAGATTGAGAGAGAAAAGTACTCAACGGCAGAAGGCTTACCGGACTGAGACTGTTGAGGGGGGATAGTTTCCTCTCGGGCAACCTGGGTTGTCGTCGCCTGATTACCGGCAGCTTTAGTTGCCGGCACGTCATCAGCGCGAATAGGCTCATCTGTGGAGGTCCTTGCCGGAGAGCCGCCTGCCGGAGCAGCGGTTGATGGAGAAGCCCCAGTTGGATCTGCCTTTGGGCGTTCCTCCTCGTGGTGCTCTTCTCCGGCTCCCATGCCAATGTTAGCAGTAAATATCTCGACACCAACGCTGGCCAAAGAAAATTGAATAGTGGCCTCACGCTGGGGGCTGCGCCGAGGGCTGGTATCCATGACGTCGTCGCCTGGCGCCCTGCTTGTTGCCGGCTCATCCTCTGCCGCGGTCCTCACCCTCTTGGCCATCCTCTGTGCCAAGGTCTCCCCGTCACTGTCAAGTCAAAGCAAGTCAAGGCAAGTTAGATCAACACGAATAAAAAATCAAGAATTGACGGAGGTGAACGAAGATACATACTCTTCTTGCTCCTCCTTGTCGCTAAGGATGGAGAGATCATATAAGCTCTCGGGCCTGGTGCTGGAGGAAGGGGGTGGAGTAGAAGTTTTGGCCCACTTGGTTGCCGCGGGCATGGCAAGTCAAGAAGACCCGCCTCCTCCGGCAGCCAGTACGGTGGTTTTCCTCGTGGAGGTACACCGCACTCGCTGCTGTTGAGGGGCTTGGTGTCGAGATCCTTGCCGCCCGGTGGCCTTGCCGGCTACCTCCCTGTCGCCTGCTTCATTGCCTGAAGAGGCTCCATAGACTGGCTCTCCAGAGACAGCCCTCCAGAGGACACGAGGTCTCCTTGCCGGAACGGCGGGAGCAGGGGGCTCCCTTTGCACCTACCCTTCGGCGGTCTCCTCGCCTTGGTCCCCGACAGGCTCCTCTTGCTCTCCGACAAGTTCCTCCGGTGGCTCTTCTGCTGTTTCATCGTCGGACTCCTCATCAGCATCGTCTGCCACGGACCCTGAACCGCTGGCGCCGTCAGCCAGTCTCGCCTCTACCGCCCTGTTGGCGATATGCGCCAACTCTTCGGGGGTGGTGTCGCGGATGAGGTCTTTCTCCTCCCTGATGGGCCTCTCCACCAGGGTGTCAAACCACTCCTGTACCGCGTCTTCGGGCGGCTCCTGCCAAAGCGCTTCAATGCCATGGGCATTGCAGGCCGACATCATCGCAATGATAGAATCCCTGGCGGAGTTATTGCACAAGGGCACCACACTTGCCGACAGCTTGAAGTTGCCGGAGGTGCAGAAGAGTTGCTCATAGAGGACCCAGTGCTGCAGCACCGTCAAGTTGGCATGCAGTCCGGTCCGCACCCGCATGATGTCTGCCGCGTTCTTGTAATCCCAAGCGGGCCTGCCCTTGTTTTGAAGAGGAGCGATGCGAGGACGAAGGAAATCAGCCCCCACCATTTCAATGGTGAGGCCGACAGCCTTGAGACAGAGGATGCATGTCGTAGCGATTGTGAGCTTCTTGTCGTCGGCGTCGAAAGAGCTCCAGTCGTTGCCGTGCACCACTTTTGTCGTCCTGGGCTGGTAGAAGGCCGGGAAGTCTCTTTCCTTAAACCAACACCACTCTCCGCGCCACTCATTCCACTTCCGGTGGAGCAGCCCCGGAAGATAGGCGACCCTGTCCTTAGGGATCCAAGTGATGCCATCGGAGAGGGCATCTGCTTCGATGCGTGGAGTAAAATAGTGGCGGAAGAGGGCTACACTGGGCATTACCCCAACAAAGTTTTCGCACATTTGCGTGAAAACGGCCATACAAGTCATGGCGTTGAGGGTGAAGTCTAGGAGACGGAACCCATAGGTGTACATGATTTCTACGAAGAATTCAGAGAAAGGGGGGATGAGCCCACATTAAAAATACGCGGCGAAGAAGGGGTACTTGTCTGGACCAGGCCTGATGGAGCCGGCAAGAACATCTAGCGTGGTGTGGGCGGTCGTTTCCTTCCCCCACATGATCCAGTAATGACTCACCAAATCGCTCTGATCCAGCACCTGCTTGAAGGTGACGTTGTCCCTCCGCGCCGCTGCCAGCTCCTCCTTCCTCGCCTCTGCTTTGGGATCGACAGCCTTCTCCGGCTTATTTTGGTTCCTGAGCCATGGCTACTCTGGGGAGGGCGGATTTGGAGGCAGGCGGGGGCGCGGTGCGGCGGCGGCGGCGGAAGCGAAAGGCACGCTCTGCTCTTGCGCGAGGAAGAAGGCGGCGGCAATGGCTAGATTGGGAGAAGGGGGGTAAATGAGCAGCACCCCTCGCAGATTCCTTTTTATGGGGAAGGCACGGAGGCTAGCTCTTTACTGTCCTATGTGGTTGCGCTTTTCAGGCGCACTACCTCCCCGCGGCCGTTCCATTCCACCTCTCCCACGTCCGCATTTAATGCGCATCGTGGGGGGCGTCGTAAAAGAGAAGATTATGACAGTTATCTTCTGCCACGCATGCATGTGCCCTGTTTGGGCCTAGCCCAATGACGCCTCACATGCGCGTGTGGCCCAGGCCTAGGGGCTCCTGTCGGTGTACTAAAGCATGGGTGCCCCCGTACCCTGACTTGTGCACAGGCACTTGTAGCCTTCCTGATGGCAAGGGCTTGTCGGAAGGTTACTGTGACCCAGGACTCAATGAATAAGACCGTGAAGAAGACCTCCAGGCAGGTCATTGAGAAGTACTATTCTAGTACAGAAGATCAACATTGCCCTTACCGGCAAGCTTCGTACCGGCAAGGTGAAGACCAATACTCTGGCTACAGGCAAGCTCCGTGCCGACAAGTGAAGGCCCAGCAAGCTCCGCGCCAGCAGGCTTGTTCCGTCCCGTTACCGCTCCACCTCATCATCGGCTAGATAAGCACGTATGATAGGTGTCGAGCGGGCAGGCAGTCAACATAGCTGGCCAAGGCACGTGTCAACATGCCATGCAAAGATTAACTTTAATGCCACCCGTCCATGGGACGTGTCAAGGTAACAGGAGGGCGCCAGGACCGGTGATACAGATCTTTTACCCAAAGCCTCGCCTCCCCGTCGTAGCACATAACGGTGCATTTAATGCACGTCCTACCCCGTTAGGAGATAGACTTGGTGACGGTGCAGTCACTGTTCATATCCTGCAAATGACCGTATTAGCCACTGTCGTAACCCCTTGGCCTATAAAAGGAGGCCCACGGCTACAGTTAGAACGGTCGATTCCTAGTTCAATTATGCGTTGTAGCTGCACTTCCCGTGCACCTTGCCGGCAAGCTACACTCCTTGTATCCTTGAGTTCATACACTATCAAACCCCAAAGCAGGAGTAGGGTTTTACGCTCATAGCGCCCCGAACCTGGATAAATCGTTGCTTGTTCTCACATCTATTAGCCCTGCTCTTTGTAGTATATTGATCCCACAGCCGAACCGCAAAGGGATCCTCTCGATCCCATATATCGTTGTTTTCCCATGACAAGGATATGTTCATATTCATAGCCAACATTCACAATCAACTCCTCAAAAGACATGTACACAAGTTCAGAATGTTTATGCATCCAAATGATTCAGAGATCACAAGCCAATATTGTCATGGGAAAATGACGATCTATGGGATCGAGAGGATCCCTTTGCGGTTCGGGAGTGGGATCAAAATACTACAAAGAGCGGGGCTAGTAGATATGAGCACAAGCAATGATTTATCCAGGTTCGGGCCGCTGTGAGCGTAAAACCCTACTCCTGTTCTGGTGGTTTGATTGCATGTGAGCTCAAGGGTTACAAAGAGTGCAGCTACAGCGTATAGTTGAGCTAAGATTCGACCGTTCTAAGTGCAGCCATGGGCCTCCTTTTATAGGCTAAGGGGTTACCACAGAGGCTAACATGGTCATTACAAAGTATGAATAGTAACTTGCACAGTCACCACGTCTATCCCCCGACGGGGTAAGACACGCACAGTAAATGCACCGTTAGGTGCTACGTCGGGGAGGCGAGGCCTTGGGTGAAAGATCTGTACCACCGATCCAGGCACCCTCTTGTCACCTTGACACATCCCAGGGATGGGTGTCATTAAAGTTAATCCTGGCGTGGCATGCTGACACGTGCCTTGGCCAGCTGCATTGACTGCCTGCCTACTCGACACCTATCATGCGTGCTTATCTAGCCGATGATGAGGTGGAGCGGTAACGGGACAGAACGAGCTTGCCGGCGCAGAGCTTGCCAGGCCGTTGCTTCCTAGCAAGGAGCTTGCCGGCAACCAGAGTCTTGGTCTTCACCTCGCCGGTATGAAGCTTGCCGGCAAGGGCAATCTTGATCTTTTGTATGAGAATAGTACTTCTCAATGACCTTCCTTGAGGTCTTCTTCACGGTCTTGTTTATTCTAAGTCTTGGGTCATAGTTATCCTCCGTCAATCCCTTGCCGTCAAGGAGGCTACAACTGCATGTGCACAAGTCGGGGTACGAGGGCACCCATGCTTTAGTACACCGACAAATATTGATAGCCAACATTCACAATCAACAACTCAAAAGATTCACGTATACAAGTTTAGCATGTTTATGCATCCAAATGATTGAGAGATCACAACCAATATCCTCCATCGACACACTTTAATTACCTGGGGTGTAGACTGGTTAAGTGGTGTTCACTCGGTGGTACTTCTTGCTAAAATTAGTGCTTGTCTGAGCAAACTTTCGAGTACATAAGAGGCAGCACAGACCATCTGAACTTTGCTTGTAGGTTATCCTCATGATGGTGGTCTCGATGCCGCGAGAGGTTTGAGCATCTTGGCCACTACTTTCATCCAACTAGTTTACTGGCTCATCTTGGTCCTGTAGCTCGCCAAAATTCTACCGTGCAGACAAGGAGGTGGTAGACGAAATGAACAACCCAAAGTTTTTTTGCAGCTGAACTGAAATGGAGCATCCCTCGGGTGTAGACTGGTTAAGTGGTGTTCACTCTGGCACTTCTTCTTGTCAACATCGATGCTTGTCTGTGTGAACTTTGGAGTACATAGGAGCCAGCATAAGTATCTGACCATCTGATCTTTTTGTGCAGTTCTACTGAAATCGGTAACGTAACACTTTGCTTGTAGGGTCTTCCCATTAATGTTGCATGCAGTTTGGATGGGGTATGTTCTCAGTTCTGAGATTGACATGGAACATTACGAGATGATACGCTTAATGTTGCCTGCGAGTTGAGGCTCCAAGTTACTCCTTTTATAAAGCTATAAAGCTATGCTGCCTCATCTTGGGTCTGTAGCTCGCCAAGACTCTTACCTTGCTGGCAAGAAAGGAGGCAGTGAAGGCACTGAACCACCCACTGTGATTGCCATGCTTATTATCTACTCGTGGATTAGATTAATTGAAAAGGTGCCATTATTTCCAGTAGTCGAGCATCTTTGTTTGCACAGATATTGCGAAAAGTGAGATTTACTATAATAGCGGCACTAGTTCATTAAACATATAGTAACAAATAGAAGAATTGTGATTATCTTAATGACTAAAGATAGCAACATAGTAGCCTTGCTTAAAGGGTGGTATTAGTTTATTTTATTAGTGGCATAGGCTCATCACGCAAAGAATTGGCGTGTACATGAGTTGCATTAGATTAACATGCAAAACTAAAGCACTTTCTCATGATAGTAGAAAACAGTAGCACAATACCAAATTACCAATAGATACGACAAAGAACAATAATCAGGATGCAGGCCATAGGCCGATACCAACCTGTGTGAGGAAGCTTATCAATTAGTACTTCCTTTGACTGGAAGCAGAGATAAGCGACTGACAGGAAAGTAAGGAGGCAGTTGAGGCAATGAACCACCCAAAGTCTTTGTGCAGTTCCACTAAAATCGAGCATCCCTATTGGCACATATATTGAGAAAGTGAGATTACTGTAATAGTGGCACTGGTTGATGAGACATGCACTAACAAATAGAAGCATCCTCATTATCTTAATGGGCAAAGATAGCAACATAGTAGCCTTGCTTAAAGGGAGGTATTAGTTTATTTTATTAGTGCCAATTAGCTCAACACGCAAAGCATTGCCCTGTATCATCGGTTGCAAAGATTTAACGTGCAAAGATAAAGCACTTTCTCATGACAGTAGCAAGCACGATACCAATAGAGATGACAGCACAATAATCTAGATTAAGGACGTAGGCAGGTACCAACCTGCGCGAGGAAATTTATTCAAGTAATTCCAGAGGAGAGTATAAAGCACTGACATGAATCATTCAAGGGTATCCGCTTGTGAGATTATATCGAGAGATTATCAAGCACTTTCAGCAGAGTAAAAGCACCGGCTGGAATACAATCCATAGTATCCTCTTGTGCAGTTCCACTAAAATGTACGATTGACACAACATGATCCCTGTTTGCACAAGTAGGAACGAGGTGATACCTTCATTAGCTTAGTGAGAAATGATAGAAAGACAATAGCATATTTACAAGTTTTACGGTAGTTGGCATTTTTATAAGCCGTCCGTTTGTCTCGATCCAACGGTAGTACTAGGTAGTACTGGCAAGGAAGTACTCAAAAGTACTACTTAACATGGGGCCAGCACTCAAAATAAGGTGGGTCGCTTCTTACTTGATGGGCAAATTAGTCATTTGGAGGATCCAGTCACAGCGCGATGCCGCTCTCGTCCAATCCAAAACCGCCGCCCGCCGCTCCTCTCCTCTTTCATTCTAAATCCACAGCCGCTCACCTCCTCTTCCATCCAATCCAAAACCCCAACTCGCCGCTCCTCTGCCATTGCCTCCTCTCCTCTTCCACCCAATCCAAAACCCTAACCCACCGCTCCTCTGCCATTGCATCCTCTCCTCTTTCATCCGATCCAATGGAGGACGAGTACGTGCAAATCGTCGGCGGCGACCAGGTCAAGTTAGCCAGGCTGATGGAGATTAGTTCTTGGTTTGAGCACCAGCGGCAGTTAGTGGCGATGGTGCATCACATGCACAAATATCTCACAAAGAGAGAAAGGGCGGCGATCCACCTGGAGGGAGTCACGCGGCCGCACATAGAGTTGCTCCTCTGGGCCATGGAGCAGTCGGATTCGCCGAATCCGACCATGAGGCGGAGGTGGTGCACTATCGATCAAAGATCAAGAAACCAGAGGAGCAGGAACCGAGCATCTACGTGGTGCCATTTGTGAGGGTGCCATGGATCCTAGAGCCGGAGGAGTCCTCGTCGACCAACCGCAGGAGGAGGAACGCATTTGTCGCGACGTCGCTTCCCCGCTGGTCTCCACGGTCCCCTCGCCATTCTCCTCGTCTCGCGGGGCGGCGGTCTACGGCTGAGGAATAGTAAGCTTCACACTCCATCTAATTTTTCTTCTGTTCGTGCTTACAATCATGGTGTGAGTTGGCATACTTATGTTGCACTGCTGTTTAGTCTTTTGTTTAAGTGCCTGTAATTTATCCATGGCTCTTTTGGTTACATGTCCTGTAGGTGTTTTGCTAAGCCCAATGTACAGCATCTACATGTCATTTGCATGATTTTATCATTTCGTTTACTCACTGTTTGATCTGCTCAAAGTAGGCATCATTCTGTTAATCTGTGTTTTACCCTGTTTCAGTAACACTTAGCATTTAACAAAATTCATAACTAAATAACCATGCAGCACATAAATATATGCCATATAGATGTGTTGCTCATTTGTATGTGTACTATCTGCCCAGGTCATTTTATTTATCACTAAAAATCAAGAGCACATTGTTTTCAGAGGTAAAAGGACATGTAAGGATAATAAAGGACGGTACCAGCGAGTGATCCTTTTTCATTTCCTCCTTCTTCTTCTTCGTCTTCATCTTCTTGGTCTGTTTCTCTTCCTCCTCACCAATTGGTGAAACCAAGGACATGATTGGCCTTCAATGTCAGATTTGGTTTTGTAAGTGAGGGGGTACAAGTATGCTAGTAAATAATAGCATTATTTTCTCATGACCGTAGCAAAATAGAGGTGAACAGATGCACTAAATATCATTCTTACCTAAGGGAAGGTTATGGTGCCAATATGGATGATGTGGATTGGAACACAGATCTCCCATTGTGCAGTTCCACTGAAATCGACCAATGGTTCCGGTGTGACATTTTAGTTCAACTACACAAAGCACTTCTCGTTTCTTTTAAGAAGTGTTTTGTGCAGTACACCAGAAGGTCGCAAAAACAATGAGGTGAAATGGATATCCCTGTTTGCACAAAAAGATACAAAGGAAACAATCAGAGTCTCAAACAATTACTGGCAATAACAATTGGTTAAACTTGTCATGACTAATAACAGTGGCATGGCTTCATTTTACTAGGGGTATTAGATTAAGAATAGCTAAATAGTTGCTATAAGGGCATGGGACAGTGGGTGCATGTCACAGCCCTAGAAATTGCTTGTAATTAGTTGCATCATGAGCATCCATGCATCATGTTTAAATTCAAATGAATTTGAAATGGGGATTGATAAATCCTAGCACCAACTGAAATTCTACTAGGTTTAACTAAAAATATTTTCAATGAATCCAAAATGCCCTTCAGAAAAGTTCATGATTTTTGGAAAAGGTGCAAACCTCTGCCAAAAATGATGCACACATTTTTGGAACATTTATGGATTTTTGAATTAAATCATAATGTATTTGAATTGCAGAATTTAATTACCATAAATATTTTAGATGCTCCAATAATTCTGAAAACCAATGAGGGCTGTTGGAAATAATTCAAAATGTGCCCACAATTTATTTCAGGATTTTTGGAAATGATTTAGTATTTTTACTAAATCAAAAAACAAAAAAACAAAATAGAAAAACAGAAAGAAATGAGAGAGAGAGAGAGAGAACAGTACCTGGGCCACTCACCTAGCCAGCCCAGTACTATGCGGCCCAGCCCAGCTGGCACACCAGTCACCCCCAACCTCCCGCCAGGAGGACTAGGGCGCGTGGTCGCCGCGCGCGCGCACGTGCTCGGCCACCTCCTGCCTACCTGCTACCTCCCCAACGTCGCTATGGATGCCACGCACCCCGCCTCGACCCTGTCCCTCTCTCTCCCGTGCCCCTCTTCTCCTCTGGCTCTCTCTTCACCTCGCGCCCGAGCGCACCGCGGTGCGCCGCCGGCCACCACCGCAGCCACCTGCCATCCCTCGACCAGCCGACGCGTCCTAGCGCTCCGCCTCGACCTCCTCTTCCTCCTCACTGAGCCACGTGAGTCGAAAAGTTCTGCTTCATCCTCAGCGCCATCGTCTTCCTCCTCGGGATGCCGGAGATCGCCTTCGCCGCACCGCTCGCTCTAGCCCTTCCCCAAGCCCACTGAGCTTCCTGCTGCAACCGTCGTGAGCTCCTGCTCCTAACCCCTCTTTCCGCGTGCTCGTTTTCATCGCGCAGCCGTTGCTACCATCGAGCCCGAGAGCTCTCTGCCGCCGGCCATGTCGCCGCCGTGGCTAGAGCAAGCGTGGCTCGCTCCCGAGCACACCACCGTTCTCGTAACACTCCCAGGAGACGAACGCGACCAACCGCAGCCTCTGCCGTGCACCGTAACGCCGTCTCCATCATCGCCCGAACTTCGGCGGCCGTCGCGAGCTTGGTTCCAGCGAGCTCGGTCGACCTCAGCCCCTCCCGCTTGCACAGATGGGTGCGGCCGAGCACCAGCTACGCGTAAATGCCCTCCGTCGTCCTTTTGGTCGCCGGAGGACAAAACCCGAGCATCGCCGCCGTTTCTAGACGTCGCTGGCGACTAGTCGCGGGTCAACTCCGGCGAGTTTGACCCCGGTTGACTAGGTTTGACTCCCCTCTGAGTCACTGACCTGTGGGCCCAGGCCCCTAACTAAATTAGGTTTAGGATTAAGTTTAGTGCTAATTAACTCTGTTAATTAGATGTGTCACTGACATGCGGGTCCCACTGGTCAGTTTGACCTGGACCGCCTCTGTGGACTGCTGACATCACAATGACGAAATGCTGACGCAGTAAATCATTTTCTGGATTTAATTTATTTTAGAATAACCAGGAAATTCTAGAAAATGTTATAAACTTCAAAAAATCATATAAAATCAACCATGGCTCAGATGAAAAAGATTTATATATGAAAAATGATTAGAAAAATCCAATCTATTCATTCGTACTGTTTTCATGCATGACAAAACAAGTTAAACCTGCTGATCAGGTCAAATCAATTAAATGGTATTTGAAATACCATATGTGGAGTTTGAATTTGAATCTCTGATTCAAACCAACTCCAACCAATCTGTTGTTAGTTGCATTAGCTCAATCAACAGCATATTTCCATGTCATGATCATGCATCATATTGTTGCATTGCATTGATTGTGTTCCTTCTGTGTTGCCGGTGTATGTTCCTTCTCGGTAGATGACGGTTCTGACGTCGTGATCGTTGACACCGATGAAGAGCTAATAGCTATACTATCTTCAGAAGTGCCAGGCAAGCAAACCCCCCTTTATCACTCCGATACAATCCCACTCTCTTGCTCTTGCTCTCTTTTATTGTATTAGGACAACAACGATTCAACTGTTACTTGTTGCGGTAGTTGAACCCATTCCTCTACATGACCTGTCTTTGTCACAGTAATTAGTAAAACCCACTAGCATGAGTAGGAGTTGTTTGAGCCATGATGTGCCTACTCATTCATGCTTGCTTGTTATGTGTGCTATGCTTAGAGTCGTGTCGGGTCTGATCCATCTGGGCGATGAATTGGAATGGTTGTGTTCACGTCCTACTGTGTGAGAGCTAAGTGTGTGAACATGATTTGGTAAAGGTAGGGATGAGAGGCCACGTAGGAGTACATGGTGGGTTGTCTCATTGAGACCATCCTCAGGAGCTGAGTCCTGTGTTTGTGATCCTAGGCAGTTACTACCACACAGTGGGTTCCGGTAACTTGACCCCTCTCGACTTATTAATCGCCTTGATCTCTGTCTAGGAGTTGAAACTAGTTTCTAGTGTTTGTAGGATATGTGTTGGCGGCCATGCATAGCGCTGACCTTAGGGGTGGGCTATGATGCGGTAGAGACACCAAGGCACGGTGTACCAAGTGACACCTGAATGGTGCTCTTGGGAACCCTGCACTCATCGTTTGGGGCCATGATAGAAACTTCGGCCGGACCTCCTTTGTGGATACAACCTCAAATAGGCGATAAACCTGGATTAGAGTCTTGTGTGGTTAGTCAGGTCGTGGCTGACACCCTCGCCAGGCTTCCGCTTGAAGGTTGCCGAGATACATGACGTGTACATGGTGATAAGTGGTGAGAGCGTGTGTGAAGAAGTACACCCCTGCAGGGTTAATGATCTATTCGAATAGCCGCGTCCACGGATATGGACCAATTGGAAGCTTACATTGTTCATAGACAAGTTGAAATGGATACTCTAAAATGCGCAAGATAAGTGTGAGTGCTATGGATGGCCTTCTCGTAGGGAGACGGGAGAGGATCCATAGTGGTGTATTGTTGTGGTGACTATGTGGACTCATGTGCGCTCTCTCACCCCAAAGAAGTTACTCGTAGTCGTAGTTCAGGATAGCCACTGAGTCAAAGCTGGCTTGCTGCAGTTAAACTCCACAATCCCATTGTTGATACTGATGCATAAGTAGTTGGTTCTGATGTAAGTCTTGCTGAGTACCTTTGTACTCATGGTTGCTTAATTTATGTTTTTGGAGAGGAGACTTCAGTCTCGCTAGTGTTTTCTCTGATGAGTTCGACGTTGACCGATTAGTTTGGGAATCCCAGACAGAGATCTGGCTCCTCTGGAGGGTCTTGTAGATAGTCAGGCTTCTCAGCCTTCTTCTTTTTTCTAGTTGTCTGTACCCAGACATGTTATGCTTCCGTTGCTTGTATGACTTGTATGATGGGTCATGTGACCCCTGTTTGTAATATCATGTTATGTATGGCTCCTTGGAGCCTCTTAAATAAATACTTTGAGTCGTAGAGTTATGTTGTGATGCCATGTTGTATCTACACATATCGTGCATATTGTGTGTATGTTTTGAAATGCATTGGTATGTGTGGGATTCGACACCTAGTTATCTGCTTTGGTAGCCTCCCATACAGGGAAATGCCTCCTAGTGCTTCCACTGAGCCATAGTAGTTCTCTACTGCTCCGGAACACATGGATTGACCGACATGTATCCTTCTTCGCTCATGTGTCTATCCCTACGCGGAAATGTCACGCGGTGTTACTGGAGTCCTGATAGCTTGCTACAGCCCGGTTGCACTCGCTGATGACCGGCACGTGTGTTGCTGGGTTACCTATGTCTATCCCTGTATGTTTGTGACACCTTGGTTTATGACTAGTCATGTCGACCCAGGTTCTCTGTCATATGGATGCTGGCATCACAGTCATATACGCGAGCCAAAAGACGCAAATGGTCCTGGCCAAGGTAAAGGCAGCAGCCGTGGGTTATCGTGCGTGAGGCCGCAAAGTGATATGATGTGTCTTATGTTAGATCGGTGTGACTTAGGATCGGGGTCCTGACAGCTTTGGTATCAGAGCTTGATTGCCTGTAGGATTACCAAGCCAAACTGGTCGATGTTGAGTCTAGAAATGCTTTAGTTATATAGAGGAATTGATGGTGGAAGGGAGCGTAAGATTCTTTTTACTCCTTACCTTGTGTCCTTCTTATTTGAGTCATCCTCTTCTTTTCTACGGGGTTAAGAAACTAGGCCTTCTCAGCTATCTATCAGGATGACGAGTTACTATGCTGGAGACTTATAGGAAAGGTGTTGACATCTCGGATCGGTGTTTCCATAATAATTTAGTTGTTATGTTGTTAGTTGTCTTGCAGGTTGTCTCATTTTCCATGCCCGTACAGTCGTTATGCTGTCCGAGTTGTCCCGGGTTTCTAAATAATCTGATGCATTTGCAACCTCCTTTCTCCCCGTTCCCAATGTCTTTTGGGCTAGACTAACCACACTAAACATTGGGTTGAGGTATTCCATTACCTTGACATAATTGTTGAAGTTTTCAGGGAACTAGGATATCTTAGAGAACCACCCAGTAACCCAACCTTGTGTTGTGTTTTTAGTGTGATAATTCTGGCCACCATTCTCGAAAGTGTTCGTGATGTCATTTAGTTAGTACGTATTCTATTTCTGGGTTCTTGGACCCTGATACGTCTCCATCGTATCTATAATTTTTGATTGTTTCATGCCAATATCCTATAATTTCCTCATTTTTGGCAACATTTTATATTGTTTTTTGGGGCTAACATATTGATCCAGTGCCCAGTGCCAGTTCCTGTTTGTTGCATGTTTTTTGTTTCGCAGAATATCCATATCAAACGAAGTCCAAATGCAATAAAATTCCACGAAGAATTATTTTGGAATATGAGTGATTTTTGGGAGGTGGAATCAATGCAAGACGGTGCTCGTGGACCCCACGAGGCACCAGGGCGCGCCTGGGGGGCCAGGCACACCATGGTGCCTCGTGAGGCCCTCGTAGGTCGGTTGGTGCTATTCTTCGGGCGCAAGGAAGCTAATATCCAGAAAAAATCGTGTTAAAATTTCAGCGCAATCGAAGTTACGGATCTCCGGGAATTTAAGAAACAGTGAAAGGCCAGAAAACAGGAGCGCGAAACAGAAGAGAACAGAGAGAGAGATCCAATCTAGGAGGGGCTCCTGCCCCTCCGCCGCCATGGCGGCCATGGACTAGAGGGGAAACTCTCCTCCCATCTAGGGGGGAGACCAAGGAAGAAGAAGAAGGAGGGGGGCTCTCTCCTCCTCTCTCCCGGTGGCGCCGGAACGCCGCGGGGGGGGGGGGGGGGGGACATCGTGACGGCGATCTACACCAACAACTTCGCCGCCATCAATACCAACTCTCTCCCCCTCTATGCAGCGGTGTAACCTCTCTTTTCCTGCTGTAATTCTCTACTTAAACATGGTGCTTAATGCTACATATTATTATCCAATGATGTGTTGCCATCCTATGATGTTTGAGTAGATCTGTTTTGTCCTATGGGTTGATTGATGATCGTGATTGGTTTGAGTTGTATGTTTTATTTTGGTGCTGTCCTATGGTGCCCTCCGTGTCACGCAAGCGTGAGGGATTCCCGCTGTAGGGTTTGCAATGCGTTTATAATTCTCTTATAGTGGGCGGCTAGAGTGACATAAGCTTACACCCGAGTAAGGGGGTTGTTGCGTATGGGAGTAAAGAGGACTTGATACTTAATGCTATGGTTGGGTTTTACCTTAATGATCTTTGGTAGTTGTGGATGCTTGCTAGAGTTCCAATCATAAGTGCATATGATCCAAGTACGGAAAGTATGTTAGCTCACGCCTCTCCCTCATATAAAATTGCAATAATGATTACCGGTCTAGTTATCGATTGCCTATGGACAAATCATTCTCTTGTGCTACAAAAGCTTTCAACTAAACAACTAACTTTTATTATCTTGCAAATTACTCATAGTTTTATTCTCGCAAAGTACTTCTAGTTTTATTCTTGCAAACCTATCCTATCATCTACAAAATAGTTTCATACTTGTTCTAGGTAAAGTGAACATTAAGTGCGCGTAGAGTTGTATCGGTGGTCGATAGAACTTGAAGGGAATATTAATTCTACCTTTAGCTCCTCGTTGGGTTCGACACTCTTATTTATCTAAAAAGCTACAATTGATCCCCTATACTTGTGGGTTATCAAGACCTTTTTCTGGCGCCGTTGTCGGGGAGCAATAGCGTGGGGTTGATATTCTCGTGTGTGCTTGTTTGCTTTATCACTAAGTAGTTTTTATTTTCTGTTCTAAGTTGTTTTATATCTTTAGTTATGGATATGGAACATGAAATACCAAAAAAAATTAGTTGTACTTGCTACTCATGGAGATGGGGAACCTCCTAAAACCCTCGATGCTGGTTATATGAAAAATATTAAACACTACTTTGATAATCCTGAGAAAACCCCATTCAACTTGATAATGGGAGACACGTTGGATCAACATGAATACTTTAGGGATTATCGCTTGTCTCAAAAAGGGAAACTCTTATGGGATCAAATTCATTATTTGCATTGGTATGCTCCGAATTTATGCTTAATATGATTATACTTGTTGCTCTAAGATGAAGGCTCCACACCTTCCCTTTTCATGTGAATTTAATGATAATGAAACCTTGGCTTCTTATGCTAATGGTATATATGATTACTATGATGTGGAACGAATAGAAGAATTTTTTGCTTTTAAGGGTGCTTATGAAATTGAATCTTTGTTTGAAAAGTCTGAAGATTGTGATGATGCTATCTACAGATCTAAATTTTTTGCTATACTTAAATATTGCTATGAGAATTACGAATACAATGCCGATATTAATGAGTTTATTGAGAAAGTCTCCGTTGTCCAAGAAGAGACTAATATTTTGCAGGCTCCTATGGAAGAAGAAAATGATGACACTGTGAGCTCATTGGATGAAAAAGATGACAAGGAGAGCGAAGAACAAAAGGAGGAAGAGCGGATTGATCACCCGTGCCCACCTTTTGATGAGAGTAACTCTTTATCCCATACATTGTTTAATTTCCCTTCGTGTTTACCGAAGGAAGAATGCTATGATCCCTTGGATTCGTTTGAAATATCCCTTTTTGATGAAATTGATGCTTGCTATGCTTGTGGCCATGATGCCAATTTGAATGATCCTTATGGAGATGAACTTGCTATAGTTCCTTATGTTAAACATGAAATTGTTGTTATTGCACCCACACATGATAGTCCTATTATGTTTTTGAATTCTCCCAACTACACTATATCGGAGAAGTTTGTGCTTATTAAGGATTATATTGATGGGTTGCGTTTTACCGTTGCACATGATGATTTTGATGAACATAATATGCATGTGCTTGCTGCTCCTACTTGCAATTATTATGAGAGAGGAACTACATCTCCACCTCTATGTTTCCAATACGATAAAATTGCAAGAAACTGTTTATACTATGCATTGGCCGTTACTTGATGTGCATGAATTGTTCTTTTATGACATGCCAATGCATAGGAAGAGAGTTATAATTCGTCATTGCATGATATATGTTGCTTTGTGCTCACTACTAAATTACAAATCATTGTTAATTAAAATTGGCTTTGATATACCTTGGGATCCGGGTGGATGGATTACTTGAGCACTTTATGCCTAGCTTAATGGCTTTAAAGAAAGCGCTGCCTGGGAGACAACCCAGAAGTTTTTAGAGAGTCATTTTATTCTGTTGTGTGCTTTTAAAAAGTTTAAAAACAAAAAAATATAGAGGGGAACCTAAAACTTTTCAAAAAGGAAAGTGAAAGTAAGAAAGACGAGCACCGTTGAAGTGGGGGAGCTCCTTGAACTTTGTTCATGCCCATGGAAACTTTGTGAATCTTGAATTACAGAAAATTTTCAACAAAAATAATTATCCCCTTGTACAAATCCATTGTATTATAAAAATAATGTGCCAAGATTTACCGTTAGGATGTTTAAATTGCTTGTTTGGTGTGTGCGGTGCAAAAACAGAAACTTTTGCTGTAGTGCGTGAATTTACATTTTTTTACTGGAACGTGAAAAAATTATGAAGTTTTTACACAGTACTTATATGCAAAAAAATTATTTTGTCCTAATTTTTCAGAATTTTTGGAGTTACATAAGTATGCTCAATGTTCAGATTACTACAGACTGTTCTGTTTTTGACAGATTCTGTTTTTGATGCATTGTTTTGCTTGTTTTGATGAAACTATGGATTGTATCGGAAGGTATAAGCCATGGAGAAGTTAGAATACAGTAGGTATAATGTAAAAATAAAATATGAATGGGTTTGCAACAGTACTTAAAGTACTGATTTGCTTTATTATACTAACGGATCTCATGAAGGTTTTGTTAAGTTTTGTGTGGATGAAGTGTTCAAAGATCGAGGAGGTATTGATATGAGAAGAATGAGGAGAGGCAAGAGCTCAAGCTTGGGGATTCCCAAGGCACCCCAAGTAAATATTCAAGGAGACTCAAGCATCTAAGCTTGGGGATGCCCCGGAAGGCATCCCATCTTTATTCAACAATTATCGGTATGTCTCGGTTTTTGTTTTGTTCACATGATATGCGTAAATTCTTGGAGCGTCTTTTGTGTTTATTTTTCACTTTTCTTTTATGCACCATACTGGTATGATATAGTCCTTGGTTGATTTATAGAATGCTCTTTGCACTTCACTTATATCTTTTGAGTATGGCTTTATAGAATGCTTCATGTGCTTCACTTATATCATTTGAAGTTTGGATGCCTGTTTCTCTTCATATAGAAAACCGTTATTTATAGAATGCTCTTTTGCTTCACTTATATTTGTTAGAGCATGGTCTTTTGTAGAAAGAATTAAACTCTCTTGCTTCACTTATATCTATTTAGAGAGTCAACAGGAATTGGTCATTCACATGGTTAGTCAAAAAAATCCTACATAAAACTTGTAGATCACTGAATATGATAAGCTTGATTCCTTGCAATAGTTTTGCGATATGAAGATGATGATATGTGGGCTGTGCTAGTGAGTAATTGTGGTTTAGTAAGAATATTGGTGTTAATGTTTGTGATTCCCTATGCATGCATGTAAAGTCAATAGTTATGCAACGAAGTTATATCCTACTTATGGTGCATTATTCAGTGTTAGTTATGTTCAATGCATGTTTATGACCGTTTTCGTTTTTTGGGTGGTTGCTTCTTAATCTATTTGCTAGCCTTCATTTGTACTAAGCGGGAATACTGCTTGTGCATCCAAACTCCTTAAACCCAAGTTGTGCCAAATGAGTCCACCATATCTACCTATATGCGTTATTTCCATGCCGTTCCACGTAAATTTGCATGTGCCAACTCTAATTTTCAAAATAATTTTCCGTTTTGTGTGCCCGTACCGCTCATGAAGCGGCAGGGGGTGGCCAATATTTTCCATGCTAGGTGTGTTATTCTCACGATGATTGTTTATTCACTTGTCATTGCATGAGAGAGTGGCTGGTAATAGGGATGCCCAGTCCCACAATGAATCAAAAATTAATAACAACAAAATTCCTTGGAAAGTGTTGGTATGGAGGGCGCCCGTGGATACGGCTAGCCATAGATTGTGAAAGAATGGTGGAAAAGAAACAAACTTTACTTTCTGTATGGGAACCGCCTATGATGTGTCTAGCATGGAAAATATTGGGAATTCTCGGTCGTTTTCGTTGATAGGAAAAGCATGCCTCTCAAAATAATTTTATCTCTCTAATTTAAGCTTTGAGCTCTGTCACATTTGCAAATCTCTGCTTCCTTTGCGAAGGGCCTATCTATTTACTTTTATGCAATTTTTATTTTTATTTTGAGTCTCCATCTTCTCTTACAAAGAACCAACTAGAGAGCACTATTGTCATACTTGTGCATTGGGTGTAGCTAATATTGAGTGTGTTTCATGAATGGATCAATGATTGAGCATGACGGGCTAGGGATAACTTCCTTTAGCGTTGATATTTTGAAAGACATGATTGTTTGTTAGTATGCCTGAGTATCTATGCTTTTTATGTCAAATTATAGACTATTGCTTTGAATCACTCGTGTCTTAATATTCATGCCATGATTAAATTTTATGATCAAGATTATGCTAGGTGGCATTCCACATCAAAAATTATCATTTTTATCATTTACCTACTCGAGGACGAGCAGGAATTAAGCTTGGGGATGTTGATACGTCTCCGTCGTATATATAATTTTTGATTGTTTCATGCCAATATCCTATAATTTCCACATACTTTTGGCAACATTTCATATTGTTTTTTGGCACTAACATATTGATCCAGTGCCCAGTGCCAGTTCCTGTTTGTTGCATGTTTTTTGTTTCGCATAATATCCATATCAAACGAAGTCCAAATGCAATAAAATTTCACAGAGAATTATTTTGGAATATATGTGATTTTTGGGAGGTGGAATCAATGCAAGACGGTGCTCGTGGGCCCCATGAGGCACCAGGGCGCGCCTGGGGGGCCAGGCGCACCGTGGTGCCTCGTGAGGCCCTCGTAGGTTGGTTGGTGCTATTCTTCGAGCACAAGGAAGCTAATATCTGGAAAAAATCGTGTTAAAATTTCAGCGCAATCGGAGTTACGGATCTCCGGGAATTTAAGAAATGGTGAAAGGCCAGAAAACAGGAGTGTGAAACAGAAGAGAACAGAGAGAGAGAGAGAGATCCAATCTAGGAGGGGCTCCTGCCCCTCCGCCGCCATGGCGGCCATGGACCAGAGGGGAAACTCTCCTCCCATCTAGGGGGGAGACCAAGGAAGAAGAAGAAGGAGGGGGCTCTCTCCCCCTCTCTCCCGGTGGCGCCGGAACGCCGCGGGGGGGGGGGGGACATCGTGACGGCGATCTACACCAACAACTTCGCCGCCATCAACACCAACTCTCTCCCCCTCTATGCAGCGGTGTAACCTCTCTTTTCCTAATGTAATTCTCTACTTAAACATGGTGCTTAATGCTACATATTATTATCCAATGATGTGTTGCCATCCTATGATGTTTGAGTAGATCTGTTTTGTCCTATGGGTTGATTGATGATCGTGATTGGTTTGAGTTGTATGTTTTATTTTGGTGCTGTCCTATGGTGCCCTCCGTGTCACACAAGCGTGAGGGATTCCCGCTGTAGGGTTTGCAATGCGTTCATAATTCTCTTATAGTGGGCGGCTAGAGTGACAGAAGCTTACACCCGAGTAAGGGGGTTGTTGCGTATGTGAGTAAAGAGGACTTGATACTTAATGCTATGGTTGGGTTTTACCTTAATGATCTTTGGTAGTTGCGGATGCTTGCTAGAGTTCCAATCATAAGTGCATATGATCCAAGTACGGAAAGTATGTTAGCTCATGCCTCTCCCTCATATAAAATTGCAATAATGATTACCGGTCTAGTTATCGATTGCCTATGGACAAATCATTCTCTTGTGTTACAAAAGCTTTCTACTAAACAACTAACTTTTATTATCTTGCAAATTACTCGTAGTTTTATTCTCGCAAAGTACTTCTAGTTTTATTCTTGCAAACCTATCCTATCATCTACCAAATAGTTTCATACTTGTTCTAGGTAAAGCGAACGTTAAGTGCGCGTAGAGTTGTATCGGTGGTCAATAGAACTTGAAGGGAATATTAATTCTACCTTTAGCTCCTCGTTGGGTTCGACAGTCTTATTTATCGAAAAAACTACAATTGATCCCTTATACTTCTGGGTTATCAGACCCCGAGCTTCGATCTGCTTATTCCTGTTGATAGTGTTTGCTCGTTCCTTTAGGATATTAGTAACCTTTGTGATAGTCTTCCAGGTTCATGGTTTATCATTCTTCCAATACCATGAACCAGTATGGCAGAAGTTCTTTTGAACCTAAAGATCAGAACAAGAGTACACTTGATGAGTTCTCCATTCCATAATTGTGACTCTGCCAATCCTACCTTTCTACATGGGTTATCCAGAAGAAATATGTGGAGCCCTCCTCGACATGCTAATCTATGCGTCCACAATTCAGAAAAATCATATGTTCCTTTGAGTTGTCCCTCCGCAGTTGTATTCTAACCTCAGTCTATCAACTGATAGTCAGGAGTAGTTGTGCATTCGTGTTCATCGGTGCCTATCATTCCTATGGCCCGTCAAGTCATTCTATCAGGAGAGACAAACTCCAGCACCTCATCCACTTCTTGGATTGGGTCAAAGCAGTTGTAATCCGCACGCAGATCAAGAGGCTAATCCAGCTTCTAGTTTGTTCTACCTTGGAGTATTACCATCTTTATGTCAGGAATGTCATGAGAATTGCAAAACCTTGTATGAATTCTTGATACAGTGATACTTCTCACCATCATCATTCATTTCTTGGTCTCTGTGTTGTTGTAACCGGAATACCGACAAGTGAATTGTGATGTGTGAAATCAATACTCCTAGCAACCCTGTTGCTTGGTAGTTAAGGGACAACAATATCATTCTTAGCGTGTTGGTTATTGAATCACTATTCTAAGAGTGATCGTGCTACCTAGTCCATTTTCCCTGGTGCACTTTTCGATCAATGAGTTAGGATTGTGTCAATCTCTTGCTCTTTTGATCATATCGACTTGCCCTGAAAAGCAAGATTGTTCTCGAGCTTAGTAGCATATCGGTGGTTCGTGATTTTCTAAATATCTTCTTGGAAGTATCACCAGGTTGCCCCTGACTGTTATGTTGAGTTCGTGATCAAGTTGGTTTCCCAATAAGCCACCCCTTCTCCAAGAATCTGTGTTGGATACCCCTGAACTAGTTGGATAAGTTAAACAACAACTTGGAGAGTTGGAAGATAAAAGCTTTATCTAACTTAGTTCATTCCAAAGGGATATCTCTTGTGAGTGTGTTGAAGAAAGATGATATCTTCATCGATTGATCTCCGTGATCAATTGTTGGATCTATTGTCTTACCCAAGCTTTGATTTGGGTATGGGCTATCATCAAATCAAAATCATAACCAGCGATTTTCGTAATGTTGTTTTACTCGTGGTTGTTTCCTCGAGCATGCACCATTATATCTTATGGTCTGACCAATGCTATCACCTTGTTCACTTAATTATGGAATTCCATCTTTATGGAAACCTAGATGAATTGTTGTTGAGCCCATCGGCAACATCTTCATCTCCTCCATAATTCATGATGAACATTTAAGCCAGTGTTGGAAACTTGTGTAAGCATTTCCTTCGTGTTTCGTTCACGAAGCATATGTTTGGATGAAAGAAGTGACTTCCCCTAATTCATGTGCATTTAATGCAAGTTGCCGCCATGAATTCGAGAAAGTTTATTTTGTTTCCTCTGGGGTCATCCCAAGTCAGTCATGCATGTGCGAAGTATACTATGGTTTGAGAGATTAGCTACCTCCATTCCATATGTATTCCCCAGAACACTAAGCCACTGATTGATTTGTTCAAGGAAAAGAAGTCTAATTTAAGTGCACGAGACTTCGATATCTTTGATGATGGTTCCCAATCAGAAATAGATAGTGTTTTGTTGTAAGAGTTCTATGTGGTCATGCTTGTCTTGGACAGTGTGTTCACGTGTGTCTTGCGAACCAGCTCATGTTTTGGAGTTGCTGTCGTAGTTCATTACCCGAGAATCTCGCAACGTCATCTTGTCGATTTGTGTTGCAAACTTTCTTTTTCAGACATGCTGAGTCTGAAATATCCTGTCACCAACCAGATCTGAATCTCAGGCAGATATGATGGTTGGGACATTTCAAAGACTTATGATCTTGGGTTCTCTGTAAACCCGGTAAGACAATGTAGTGGCCATTTTGCTGAGTCAATCCACCTTCCCATGAGAATTTCACATGACTTATTCTAGAAGTTGTGCCTTATGGATTCGTTGTGCTCCCGAAGTCCGACCTTCAATTGATGGCCATGTTGATGCTTTTAAGCATGATCGTCGTAGCTAGAACATAAAGGAGAACATTAGAAGCGGAGTGCTAAATGTCTCTCGGTCGATCATCTAGATTTTGTTTCCTTGGCCTCGCTAAGGTGAAATCTGAGAAAGCGTTATCTTCCTATGCATCCGCATCCTCCATCGTTATTCATCATGGTAGTATGAAGTGTTGCCAGGATCTTTGGCATAGATGCTGGGAAAACCCTGATGAATATGGAAATGCTCAAGTTCTTGAAAGCATGCTCAGACACTAGGTTATGTCCTCGACATCAATTTGAATGTGCCTTCCATTTGCCAAGTTGTCTTATAACTCTAGCTTCCTTTCCAAACTGAGTAAGCCATTTCTTTGAACTCCTTCAAGCGATCATTTGTGAATTTGTCTCAGCCTGGTATAAAGAGTTTCAATGATCTATGTATCAAAAGTAATTCTTTTTGCTACTTAAGGGAATAATTCTATGAGTCACCTCCCCTAAGGTGCCCTATTATGGTGTCAAGGGCAACTTAACTCCTCGCTACTTTGAAACCTCTTCACCATCTTAAGCGTGGAATTGTTGCCTACCACATTGAACGTTTGTCATCTACTTCCTTCCCTCGTTCCTGATGTGTGTTTCATGTCCCAGCTCAAGAGATGTTCTTACGTCTCATTCCATGAGTTGATCACGAGTTGCTTGATCTTTGAGAAGATCGACTCATGTAGAGTTTCTTTCTTTCGTCATCATGTTGGGTGAAGTTCTCGAAGGCAAAGACGTCAAGATCAAAACGATACAGTAAATCAACATCCTCGGTAATTGCAACTTGGATCATGAAGACTGTGTCAGTTCTGTGTCCCCTTCCTCTTACCCTACGCTTGAATCTCGGGACGAGATTCTTGTTTAGTGGGGGTGAGTTGTCACAGTCCTAGAAATTGCTTGTAATTACTTGCATCAGTGAGCATCCATGCATCATGTTTAAATTCTAATGAATTTGAAATGGGGATTGATAAACCCTAGCACCAAATGAAATTCTACTAGGTTTAACTAAAAATATTTTCAATGAATCCAAAATGCCCTTCAGAAAATTTCATGATTTTTTGAAAAGGTGCAAACCTCTGCCAAAAATGATGCACACATTTTTGGAACATTTATGGATATTTGAATTAAATCATAATGTATTTGAATTGGAGCATTTAATTACCATAAATATTTTAGATGCTCCAATAATTCTGAAAACCATTGAGGGCTGTTGGAAATAATTCAAAATGTGCCCACAATTTATTTAAGGATTTTTGGAAATGATTTAGTATTTTTACTAAATCAAAAAACAAAAAAACAAAATAGAAAAACAGAAAGAAATGAGAGAGAGAGAGAGAGAACAGTACCTGGGCCACTCACTTGTGCGGCCCAGCCCAGCTTCACCCCAACCTCCTTCTAAGAGGACTAGGGCGCGTGGTCACCGCGCGCGCGCACGCGCTCGGCCACCTCCTGCCTGCCTGCTACCTCCCCAACGTCGCTATGGATGCCACGCACCCCGCCTCGACCCTGTCCCTCTCTCTCCCGTGCCCCTCTTCTCCTCTGGCTCTCTCTTCACCTCGCGCCCGAGCGCACCGCAGCGCGCCGCCGGGCACCACCGCAGCCACCTGCCATCCCTCGACCAGCCGACGCGTCCTAGCACTCTGCCTCGACCTCCTCTTCCTCCTCACCGAGAAGCTCTGCTTCATCCTCAGCGCCGTCGTCTTCCTCCTCGGGACGCCGGAGATCGCCTTCGCCGCACCGCTCGCTCCAGCCCTTCCCCGAGCCCACTGAGCTTCCTGCTGCAACCGACGTGAGCTCCTGCTCCTAACCCCTCTTTCCCCATGCTCGTTTTCATTGCGCAGCCGTTGCTACCATCGAGCCCGAGAGCTCTCTACCGCCGGCCATGTTGCCACCATGGCTAGAGCAAGCGTGGCCCGCTCCCGATCACACCACTGTTCTCGTAACACTCCGAGGAGACGAACACGACCAACCGCAGCCTCTGCCGTGCACCGTAGCGACACTCCATCATCGCCCGAACTCCGGCCACCGCCGCGAGCTTGGTTCCGGCGATCTCGGTCGACCTCAGCTCCTCCCGCTTGCACAGATGGGTGCGGCCGAGCACCAGCTACGCGCAAATGCCCTCCGCCGTCCTTTTGGTCACACTACTAGGGAAAAGCTTATAGGTAGAACATTAGTAGTAGCGCGGGAAAATAAGCAGCGCTGCTGCTAATTAGCAGTAGCGTTGGATTTGGACAGCGCTACAAGTAAGGCAGTAGCAGTAGCGCTGGAAATACTTGCCGCGCTACTGCTAAGTGGGCCCCAACGTGCCCACCGACGCTAGCTGTAGTAGTAGCGCCCTCCAAAATACAGCGCTACTGCTAAAGTTTTAGCAGTAGCTCCGGCTCTGACAAAACCGCTACTACTAATGGGCCCCACTTAGTAGTATCGCTGCTCCGAACAAGCGCTACTACTATGCACCTTAGCAGTAGCGCCGGCATAAATACAGCGCTACTACTAGGCGTGGCTGCTGCCACCTTTTCACCCACCCCCTCTCCCCCTCCCCCTTCCTCCCCCCTTTGCCCTCTCCCCTCTCTAAGTTACTTCTCCACCATTATTACCCTTCTTCTCTCTTCCTTCTACCTCTCTTCTCTCCCCATTAATGCCCCCCTCCACCATAATTCTCCTCCATAAATGGCCTCTTTTCTCTATCTTCCTCATTTATTTGGCTCTCCCTCCTTCCATACATATATATCCCTTTCCCACTCCTAGATTTGTCTCATAGCTACCTAGCTCATCTCTCTCCCTCTCCATTAGTTAGCTAGAGTCATCTCTAGCTCCTCCCAACAACTAGATCTAGCTAGCTAGCCATCCACTTTCGATCCCTATAGGTAGCGAAGGCCTCATCTAACCATGCTCGATCTCTCTCGGGAGATAGGTGAGTAAAAAGTTGTGCATTTCAAGAATGGGAATATGTGTGTGTGCGATATGAAGGGATTTGTGCGAGTGACATGCCCCCTGAGTTGCTTATGTTTTGCCGAAATGTCAATTTATTTCCGTTTCGGCGAATTTTGAGCAAACTCGATATGTCCTATTTTTAGGCAAGGTCATGCCAAATTTTTGTATGACTTTGATGCATGCATGCATTTTGTTTATAATCCTTTTGCTTGTTATACCGCGCAGTCGGTCATGAAGGTGAGTGGAAGGAAGGTGGAGCGATACTTGCAATCCGCGGTGACGGACATGTATGCAAATAATCGGACTGGGATTAGATGTCCGTGTACAAGATGCAAAGAATGAGTCATTTTGGACCCCTTTGATCGTGGCAGTTTGAAGGCGCACCTGCTCATGAATGGTTTCATGGATGGCTATACTCGGTGGATAAGTGAAGATGATGATGAGGACGTCCACATGGCAGGCAATAATGACATGGGGCTAGACGAAGAGATGACCGATCGACCCGAAGATGATGGCGCCGGACATGGTGGCGGGGAAGAGTCCGGACATGGCGGCGGAGAAGATTCCGGACACGGCGAAGAAGAGTCTGGACATGGCGGAGAAGAGGCGGCGGACACGCCGCAGTCTTCGACGCGACTAAGTTCAGTCGTGCAGGACCCTCATGTTCGAGACCTGCTTCACAAGAATACGACTACCGACAGAGCTGTTTCTAGAGAGGAGGCCAAGCTGGTGCAACTGGAAGTAGACTCGAAGACTCCATTGTATGACGGTTGCGATCCCGAGGTGACCCGCTTGAGTTTCACGCTTGAACTTCTAAAGACGAAGGCCAAAAACAAATGGACAGATGCAAGCCTCGATGAGCATTTGAAGCATCTACATAATAAAGTTCTTCCCGCGGGGAACGTGTGTCCTACTAGTGTCGAGGAGGCCAAGAAAATCATTTGCCCTCTTGATCTGCCGCACATTAGATACCACGCATGCATCAACGATTGCATCATTTATCGGGAGGAGCACGCGGAAAAAACCAGCTGTCCAGTGTGCAATGCTTCTCGATACAAGAAGGCCAGAAAGAAAGATCCTCAGAAAGTTGTATGGTACTTTCCGATGACTCCCCGTCTGCAGCGGTATTTCGTAGATCCTAAGGAAGCAAAGTTCATGCACTGGCACGCGGAGAGGAAGAAGCCCGACGATGGAGATGATCCGAAGCTGAGACACCTCGCAGATGCTAGCCAGTGGAGAGCATTCAACGCCGAATATCGATTTTTCACAGCAAATGCAAGGAACATCGTGCTTGGCGCGAGTACCGATGGCATGAATCCTTTTGGAAACCAGAACACCAACCACAGCACATGGCCCGTCTTTGTATGGATGTACAAACCCTCCCCCCATGGAAGTGCATGAAGACAAAGTACATACACATGAGCATGCCGATTCAAGGGCCGAAACAACCGGGAAATGATATTAACCTGTATCTGGGGCTACTGAAAGAGGAGCTACACACGTTATGGAAATCACTGGTCAAGACATGGGACGCCAGCACAGGAGATTATTTCTATATGAGAGCCGCGCTGATGACGACGGTGCACGACTATCTCGGTTACGGGTATGTCTCAGGCCAGGTGTGCCACGGATACTGCGGATGCACAAGGTGCATGGATGATACAACGTCTCAGCAGCTTACGTTAATGAAAGATGGCGGGTCTGGGAAAATCATGTACATGGGGCATCGTAGATGGCTCGAGAAGGATGACCCGTGGAGAAAACGTGGAGATCTATTCAATGGTTTGGCTGAGCATCGAGGACCTCCACATAAGAGGAGCGGCGCCGAAATCAACGAGTTGTTGAAAAACTAGGAACAGTGCCCCGCGCCGGGAAAGATGAAAAAGGCGCCGGAGCCGCTGCTGAAGGTATGGAAAACGAGGTATGTTTTCTGGGACTTGGACTACTGGCCCAATCACGACACGCCTCATTGCCTTGATCAAATGCATATCACGAAGAATGTCCTCGAGAGCTTGCTTGGCACACTGATGAACATGCCGGAGAAGACCAAGGATGGGCCGAGGGCAAGGAAAGACTTGGAAGATTTGGAGATCAGAGGAGATCTCCACATGCCGCCCCGTAAAAAGTCGACGGAGGAGACGGAGACGGAGACGGAGGTGGGGAAAGGGGCAGAAAAGCCAACAAGAAGGAGGAGAATTATTGCCCCCCTTCTTGCTTCACCTTAAGTGCGAAGGAGATCGATCAATTCATCAAGTGCCTTACGGGAATCAAAGTCAGTTCCGGTTACTGTGGGAAGATAAGCAGATTTCTAGACAACAAGAAGAAAAGGTTCAGCGGGGTGAAGTCTCATGACTGTCACGTGATGATGACACAGATACTCCCGGTTGCCATTAGAGGGATAATGGACTAGCATGTCCGTGACACGCTTACTGGTCTCTGCAACTTCTTCGACGTTATCTCTCGAAAGTCCATCAGTGTGAAGCAGCTCTGAAGGCTACAGGAAGAGATCGTTGTCATACTATGTGAGCTTGAAATGTACTTCCCGCCCACGTTCTTTGACGTCATGGTGCATCTGTGTGTCCACATCGTGGACGACATCATCGACCTCGGGCCGACATTCCTTCACAGCATGATGCCGTTCGAGAGGATGAATGGGGTCATCAAAGGATTCGTTCGTAACATGTCCAATCTCGATGGGAGCATCGTCCAGGGGTATCTGACCCAAGAGTGCATCTCCTTTTGCGAGAATTATCTAGGCGTCGGAGACCCTGTTGTTGGTTTGCCCGTCAAGAAGCACCATGGGAGGCTCAGAGGAGAAGGTCACAACAACGGCCGGAGGGAATTGCACGTGGACTACTCGGGTTGACAGAACGACTTTGACAGGGCTAACTTAGTAGTGCTACAACACCTAGATGCGGTAGAAGATTATGTGACACTGCACAAAGAAACCATTGCAAAGAAGTACCGTGATCAGGGGATGCGCAAGACGGATGCCGAAGTTACTGTAGAGCACAACTCCACTTTCTTGCGTTGGTTCAAAGAGCAAGTTCTTGCTAATCCCCCGGAAGAGGGCAGTGTGGACGGATTGCTCATATACGCCTTAGCACATGGCCCCGCGCCCAACCTCGCGACCTATCAGGCATACGATATCAATGGGTACACGTTCTACACGGAGGCCAAAGACATGAACAGTGATTACCAGAACTCAGGGGTGACGATTGAATGCATGACCGACGCCAACGACACAACTGAAAGATTCTACGGAACTGTCGAAGAGATCTGGGAGCCTGACTACGGTGGACTGCATGATGCGACGATGTTCCGTGTCAGATGGGCTAAGGCCGTCATAAGAGAAAACAAGTATTTCACTACCATGTCTATACCCGACGCGAAGAGCGCTACCGTGAACGTTAACGTCATCGCCAAAACTGAGCCATGGGTACACGCTAAGCACGTGACACAATGCTTCTTCATAACCGACCCGACCAATCCCAGCCGTGTTGTCGTGAGGAGAGGCAAAAGGAGCATCGTCGGAATGGATGGAGTCGCCAACGAGGAAGACTACGACCAATACGGCAACCCGATGAGGGAAGATGACGATGACGATGAAGCATATGTTAAAAGAAGAATCAAGACTACATTACGTAAGAAAGATCGTACTCCATGGTTCCGGAAAAGTCACAACGAGGGGCTCAATTATTCAACAACGAACAAGAAAGGAAAGAAGCTCAATGTGAAACGTCGTCGATGCAGCTGAGAAACCATCATTATCGGTCAAATTCATGATGTAATATATATACATTGTATGCCTTCTTCCCACCATATATATATATATATATGTGTGTGCATGTTTTCGGCTCGGTCGTCTTTCGGAAAACAAAAAGAAAAAGGAGAAAGGAAAAAATCAAAAGAAAATCAAAAGAAAAATGAAAGGAATAGAAAAATGAAAAGGAGAAAGGAATAGCAGTAGCGTGGGTCTGTAACCCGCGCTATAGCTTACCTACCAGTAGCGCGGGTCTGGTAAACCAGCGCTACAGCTACTGAGGATAACAGTAGAGCGGCTTTTAGTACCCGCGCTATAGCTAAGTTAGCTATAGTGCGGGTCCTGGATCCGCGCTACTGCTATTTTGAGTTAACTCCCGCGCGGTTCCCCCCCCCCCCAATTCCCCATTCGTCCCAAACCCCCTTCTCCTCCCGACGCCGCACGCCCTCCGTCGCCCTCCGCGCACCCTCCCTCGCCGGCCCCATCCGTCGCCCACGGCCTGCCCTCCGTCACCGTCGCCCGCCGCCCACCCTCCGTCGCCGTCACCGGAGCCCCTGCTTCACCGCTGCCCGGTCCATCGTCACCGCCGTCCGCCCTCAATCTCACCGCCACCGCCCGAGCCCCTACTCCACCATCGTCGCCGCCGCCCCGTAAGCCTCTCCCCTCCCCTCTTCCCTCCTCCCCCCTCCCCTCTTCCCTCTCTCTCTCTCTCTCTCTGCTCTCTATCTCATATGAACCCTAGGAGGCAGTAGTATGAACCCTAGGCAGAATTTTGAACCCTAGAACCCTAGTGCTAGATTAGAATTTGAACCCTAGTGCTAGATTAAAATTTGAACCCTAGTGCTAGAATAAAATTTGAACCCATGGCTTTTTTAAGATTGGGGAAAAAGATGCAAAATTAGAAGTAGGACAGAAAATTCAGAAAATTTGAAGTGCTTCAAAATTCAGATAATTCATAGAAGTTTTATCTTGGATAGTAGCTAGGCATTTAGCTAGGTTTTTTTATTAGGACAGTAGCTATTTTATATTTGAACCCTAGTAGCTAGTAGCTATAAACAAAAAATAGTAGCATTTAGCTTTAAACAAAAAACAGTAGCATTTAGCTATAAACAAAAAGCAGTAGCTATGGCATTTAGCTATAAACAAAAAACAGAATTGTTTTTCTTTTCAAAAACTTGGTTAAAGTAATTGTTGCTATATAAACAAAAAACAAGATTGATGTTATATGATATATGTCATTGATGTTCATTTGCATATTCCATTATTGTTGATTATATCTTTTATTTACAATTGTTGAATATGATATGATTAATATTGGTTGAATGGACAATTGTCGAAGAATATCCGAGTGGCCTATGTTTTGCCGGAATGTTGATTCATTTCCGTTCCGGCAAATTTCAGGCGCTCCATATGTCCACTTTTTAGCAAAGGTCATGCCGAAAATTTCCGTGAATTTCGGCATGACTTGTTCTAGAAACTAGGACATATCGAGTGCCCGGGATTTGCCGGAAGGGGAATGAATCAACATTCCAGCAAAACATAGGCCCTTTTTTTTCATTATTCATTTTATTCGGACTAGAATTAAACTAGCATACTTAATTAATCGTAGGAAACATGTCTAGCCACAAGGAAGCCAGGGGTTCTGGTCACCCCGAACAAGACCCCGTCGAGGCAGCAAATCATTATTTCGAGTACCTGGACGAACACCGGTTGCGGGTGCAGGGTGGCAGTGGCACCAACCCCGACACCAACACCGGCACCGGCACCGGCACCGGCACCGACACCACCCCCGAGACCGGCAACGATGCTGGTGAAGTCGGTAAAGTACCGAAGCCGAAGAGGGCACGAAAACCAAACGAGCTCGGCATCGGAAAAATTGTGGTCACGGCGATGCATCCCGTTAAATTAGAGCCAACGGCACCGGAGGAAGCGCGCGCGTGCTACGACAATCAACTAGGATGCATCCTCAGGGAAACCGCCAACATCAACGACAAAAAGTTAAGGAAGATACCACATATGGAGTACATGCTCCTAACGAAGTTGCACAATAGGTTCTTGTTCCCCGGCCGGGATGAAAGCAAACTTCCGTGGCAGGACGAACCCATGATAAAGATAAACAACAAGGCGATGGGGACGTTTAGCAATGACTTGGCTGCCTGGAAAGTAAGAGTGAAAAAAGCGATTGCGAAGAATGAACCGTGGTCCAAGATTCATGCTGACAATCCGACACTAAAGGAAGAGGACTTTGAAAAATTCAAGGAGACTTGCGCTAAAGATGAAGTCAAGGAAAAGTCGGAGAAAATGAAGGCGCTCCAGGCCAGGAACACGCCTCCCCACTGCCTCGGAAGCCGTGGTTACGAGGGGAAGAGGCACATATGGGCCAAGGAGGACGCTGAACGTGAAAGTCACGGAATCCCAGACCCCTTGGTGGAGTTCACCGATCCTCAAGAGTGTGACTGGATCAGGGCCCGGTACAAGTGGGACCCCGTCAATAAGATCTTTTACACGGACCCGAACACGAGGGAGTTCATGAGACTACTGGTAATTTTTATATTACCACCTTATATTAGCTTCTAATCAATTCGACTACAAGTTTTGTCACATTTGTAAACCATCCACGTTCCTTTTGCAGAAAGAGCAGCACCAAAAGGCGGCCGAAAGCGATGAGTCATCTCCGTCGTCGGCGAGGCCCAAGTGGGACACCCCTTTCAACCGGGCCCTGAACATATTGAAAAGGGTCTCGGAGGACAAACCGCCGTCGTATGGACGTGTGCATGGCGTCGGAGATGGCGCCTCGTGGAAGATGTGCTACCATGAGAAGCCGGAGGAAAAAAGGCAGAGACGGGTGCTTACTCAACAGACCATCGACGAGAAGGTCGCGCTTGCGGTCGATAAGACCAAAGCTGAGACCAAAGAAGAGTTGGTCAAGGTAGTCAATGCAGTGGTCAGTGCAGCGGTAGCTGGCGTCAGGGCTGACTTTGCATCTTCCATTAGCAGCTTGATTACGGCAATTGTCGATTGGATGAAGAACAATCCAGATAAAGGGCCAGTGGACTTTCCCCTTACCAGCTACGTCGGGAGCAATTCGATGAACATCACACCACCAGCACCTGCTCACGCAACCGCACATGCTCCCGTACCTGGTCCCGCTCCTATTCATAGCAGCCCGTCCTCCGTCTCTGGCGTGCTCGGCGGGGCTTCATCTTTGGCTGAGCTCGACGCCCTCACGGTAATTACGCGTCATACCCTCTTCACCATCATATCTATAGTCTTCCGTTTCAGTTGCCTTTCGGATGTCTGATGTCGCAGACATGTCTTCGCAGGCCGACGAAACCCCGTGCACCATACTATACGACATCAACGGCCAGAAGGTGGACGTGGGAAAGGCAACGATCGTGAAGCCGAAGGACCGCATGTTGCACAACCGACAGATGCCCGATGGCGTCTTCAAGCTTTGCGTGGCCAGTGTCAAAGCGGACTTCAAGGATTTGCCTCCTCCGGTACCACTCGAGGGAGACGACGAGACCCCTAAACGGATTGTCGCATGCAAGAGTTGGTTCCTGCCTTGGTCGAAGACTCTTCTTAGTGTGGAGGCGCCCGGGAGCACACCAACAACAATGCCTCAACAAGGTATGAACACCACCCCACCTACCCAATTACCTGCACCTGTCATGCCGGGTGATAGCGGACGACGCGAGGGAGAGCCTCCATTATTGCCTGACAATGTCGCCCCCGTCGAAGAAGCAAATGTTGATGATGTCATGGAGGAGGATGATGATGACCCTCTCAAGTATATCAACACCGACTATGACGATGGAGGATTGATGTCTCGGGACTATGACTCAGGCTATGAGTGTGGAGATGACTTGATGCTGCCTGATTTGCCGGAGCCGGAACGTCCTAAGGCTGATTGCAAGAAGTCTCTCTTCATGCGATCCTCGCAGGAGATGCCTCCTGATGTCGCCTCTACCCAGCAACAACAACGCGAGGGCCGTCCACTGATGAGCCCGACGACACTGGGGTGGTGGTGAGGGAAGGTATGGTGGGCTCACTACCGCCACCCGCCAAGAAGCAAAGGAGGAGACCGGACAGGAAAGGATCTAAAGGCGCCAGAGCTGCTTCAAGCAGCCAGCCGCCTCTGCAGCCCCGGAAGGTAGACAGAATACCAGTCCAAGGTGCGGAGCAGTTCCATGTCGCCGGCCACCCGATCCTACCTCGGAAAGCGCTAGAGGACATACTAAACAATGATCTAAGGAGACTTCATGAAGATGTGCTGGCGAGAGAGAAAAGCTTTCTCCTCTTGAAAAATCCAGGATACCCGCTTTACGCGGCTCAGGTGTCGGGTGGAAAGTTGTACGTCGAGATATGGCCCGCGAATAAGTTCATCCTGCGATTTGACTACATCTACGACATGTTCCACATGACCAAGATGGATTTTCAGTTCATCCGCATGTATGCGCTGTATCTGAACTACATCATCAGGCGCGAGAACATAAAATATATCTACGTCGCGGACCCGTACTATATGCATGAGAGATTCTTGGCAGTCTGCAAAGAGCACCGTGACTATGCGAGCAAGTACATCGGCGAGTTCATGGTCGCCAATAAGGACAAGGAAATGATTCTCCTGCCTTATCATCCCACGTAAGTCATCCGCGGATATCCTTTCGTAAGTTTTAATCATTCCTTTGCACGCATGGAGCCTAATTTGAGGTGTACTTATTTTGCGCAGTGGGGGGGGGGGGCGCCATCCTCATCATTCTGTACCCACAATACTCCCGTGCTCTGTACTTGGACTCATCGAAGAACATCAAGAAAAAGGATTACACGCACATAAGGAGTGTTCTCGATAGTGCCATGATAACCTTCAGCCTGTCTGGTGGATATATCAAGGTGAAAAAGTACAGGAAGAATGGGCTGGGTTTCGGCCATAAGACCGACTTCTGCTGCATCCAGCAACCGAAGGATAGTAAGGCTGATGGATTCTACCTCATGCATCACATGCTGGACTACAGAAGGGATAATCAACGCCTTCGCATGTCACCTACTTCCAACGATGCCGAGATTGTCAACTGGGCCACAAGCATAGGAAGGACACCGGATCATCGAATCCGAGCTGAGTTTTATCACGTACAGTGTGAACTTGCCCAAGTGATCATGAAGGAGATCCTCGAACAAACAGGGATGTTCTACCATGGGCCAATGATGCGGGATGATGTCCGAGCACTGCTAGTCACTCAGTGTCTGGACCTGAAGCCTTTCACGAAGCTCGGGTGCTTCCTCCCTGACTATGAAGATTGGAGCGCCAACATGGACGAGTGATTGACGATGACAATGTGTCTGTTTAGTCACTACTGTCTTCCTATGACAAAACTTTGAATTTATGCACGACGAAACTCTGTGATGTAATTAAACCGTCCTCTTGAACTAGCGTAGATCGCTCTAGTTAATTAGTTTGGGTACGAGGAACTTCGTTATTTATGTTTACTATAGGTTGCTTGTATTTTCCTAACTCTGTCTCTTCGTGTTTCTCAAGTACATTATGTTGCATATTATCGATGAATTCATCAACTGACGATGTAGGTACATAGATCAGAGATGGCGAAGGACTGCTATGCCGTATTCATTGGGAGGGTTCCAGGAGTCTACGACCACTGGCCAGACGCTCAGGCCCAGGTGGACAGGTACCCGGGCGCTAGCCACAGAGGGTTCGACAGCAGAGCCGAAGCGGAAAATAGTTACTTGAGGTGGACGCTCCGGCAAGAGAGGGAGCGAAACCGGCGCCTCAAGAAGTACTACATAGTCGCGCTCTTGCTCATACCGATCGCTCTTCTCTTCTACATCATGGTTTAGATAGAGATGATGAAACTTGTGTGTGTGCCATGACCATGCAGTTGCATTTATTTGAGACATGACTTGTGTATCGCTATTTTCGAGATGATGATATTTGTGTTGGATGATGATGATGATGATATGACGAGACTACTGTAAGTGTATGATATGATGAGAATATTGTATGTTTATTATGATATGGTGAAACTATTGTATAGAGCATGCACAAATACAGCACAAATACATAGAGGGAAATGAATACGCGAAAGCAGGAATCTTAGCAGTAGCGCTGGTGGGCGTCTAGCAGCAGCGCTGGTTTAGCAGCAGCGTTTGTTGTGTAGCAGCGCTACATATAGTTAGTAGTAGCGCTGATCTCCACAGTGCTACTACTAACTATACTTACCAGTAGCGCTGGTTGAAATAGCGCTACTGCTAAAACTTAGTTGTAGCGCCTTATCAGTAGCGCTGCCTCCAGCGCTACTGGTATGGGTATTTCCAGCGCTACTACTAGGCTTTTCCCTAGTAGTGTCGCCGGAGGACAAAACCCAAGTATCGTCGCCGTCTCTGGACGTCGCCGGTGACTAGTCGCGGGTCAACTCCTGCGAGTTTGACCCCGGTTGACTGGGTTTGACTCCCCTGTGAGTCACTGACATGTGGGCCTAGGCCCCTAACTAAATTAGGTTTTGGATTAAGTTTAGTGCTAATTAACTTTGTTAATTAGATCTGTCACTGACATGCGGGTCCCACTGGTCAGTTTGACTTGGATCACCTCTGTTGACTGCTGACATCACAGTGACGAAATGTTGATGCAGTAAATCATTTTCTGGATTTAATTTATTTTAGATTAACCAGGAAATTCTAGAAAATGTTATAAACTTCAAAAAATCATATAAAATCAACCGTAGCTCAGATGAAAAAGATTTATATATGAAAAATGATTATAAAAATCCAATCTATCCATTGGTAATGTTTTCATGCATGACAAAACAAGTTAAACCTGCTGATAAGGTCAAATCAATTAAATGGTATTTGAAATACCATATGTGGAGTTTGAATTTGAATCTCTAATTCAAACCAACTCCAACCAATCTGTTGTTAGTTGCATTAGCTCAATCAATAGCATATTTCCATGTCATGATCATGCATCATATTGTTGCATTGCATTGATTGTGTTCCTTCTCTGTTGCCGGTGTTTGTTCCTTCTCGATAGATGATGGTTCCGACGTCGTGATCGTTGACACCGATGAAGAGCTAATAGCTATACTATCTTCAGAAGTGCCAGGCAAGAAAACCCCCCTTTATCACTCCAATACAATCCCACTCTCTCGCTCCTGCTCTCTTTTATTGCATTAGGACAACAATGATTCAACTGTTACTTGTTGCGGTAGTTGAACCCATTCCTCTGCATGACCTGTCTTTGCCACAGTAATTAGTAAAACCCACTAGCATGAGTAGGAGTTGTTTGAGCCATGATGTGCCTAGTCATTCATGCTTGCTTGTTATGCCTGCTATGCTTAGAGTTGTGTCGGGTCAGATCCATCTGGGCGATGAATTGGAATGGTTGTGTTCATGTCCTACTGTGTGAGAGCTAAGTGTGTGAACACGATTTGGTAAAGGTAGCGATGAGAGGCCATGTAGGAGTACATGGTGGGTTGTCTCATTGAGACCGTCCTCAGGAGCTGAGTCCTGTGTTTGTGATCCAAGACAGTTACTACCACACATTGGGTTCCGGTAACTCGACCCCTCTCGACTTATTAATCGCCTTGATCTCTGTCCAGGAGTTGCAACTAGTTTCTGGTGTTTGTAGGATATGTGTTGGCGGCCGTGCATAGCGCTGACCTTAGGGGTGGGCTATGATGCGGTAGAGACATCGAGGCACGGTGTACCAAGTGACACCCGAATGGTGCTCTTGGGAACCCTGCACTCATCGTTTGGGGCCGTGATAGAAACTTCGGCCGGACTTCCTTTGCGGATACAACCTCAAATAGGCGATAAACCTGGACTAGTGTCTTGTGTGGTTAGTCAGGTCATGGCCGACACCCTCGCCAGGCTTCCGCTTGAAGGTTGCCGAGATACATGACGTGTACATGGTGATAAGTGGTGACAGCGTGTGTGAAGAAGTACACCCCTACAGGGTTAATGATCTATTCGAATAGCCGCGTCCGCGGATATGGACCACTTGGAAGCTTACATTGTTCATAGACAAGTTGAAATGGATACTCTAAAATGCGCAAGATAAGTGTGAGTGCTATGGATGGCCTTCTCGTAGGGAGACGGGAGAGGATCCATAGTGGTGTATTGTTGTGGTGATTATGTGGACTCGTGTGCGCTCTCTCACCCCCAAAGAAGTTACTGGTAGTCGTAGTTCAGGATAACCACTGAGTCAAAGCTGGCTTGCTTCAGTTAAACTCCACAATCCCATTGTTGGTACTGATGCATAAGTAGTTAGTTCTGATGTAAGTCCTGTTGAGTACCTGTGTACTCACGGTTGCTTAATTTATGTTTTTGCAGAGGAGACTTCAGTCTCGCTAGTGTTTTCTCCGATGAGTTCGATGTTGACCGATTAGTTTGGGAATCCCAGACAGAGATCTGGCTCCTACGGAGGGTCTTGTAGATAGTCAGGCTTCTCAGCCTTCTTCTTTTTTCTAGTTGTCTGTACCCAAACATGTTATGCTTCCGTTGCTTGTATGACTTGTATGATGGGTCATGTGACCCCTGTTTGTAATATCATGTTATGTATGGCTCCTCGGAGCCTCTTAAATAAATACTTTGAGTCGTAGAGTTATGTTGTGATGCCATGTTGTATCTACACATATCATGCATATTGTGTGTATGTTTTGAAATGCATTGGTATGTGTGGGATTCGACACCTAGTTATCTGCTTTGGTAGCCTCCCATACAGGGAAATGCCTACTAGTGCTTCCACTAAGCCATAGTAGTTCGCTACTGCTCCGGAACACATGGATTGACCGACATGTATCCTTCTTCACTCCTGTGTCTGTCCCTACGGGGAAATGTCACACGGTGTTACTGGAGTCCTGATAGCTTGCTATAGCCCGGTTGCACTCGCTGATGACCGACACGTGTGTTGCTGGGTTACCTATGTCTGTCCCTGTATGTTTGTGCCACCTTGGTTTATGACTAGTCATGTCGACCCGGGTTCTCTGTCATATGGATGCTAGCATCATAGTCACATACGTGAGCCAAAAGACGCAAACGGTCCTGGCCAAGGTAAAGGCGGCAGCCGTGGGTTACCGTGCCTGAGGCCGCAAAGTGATATGATGTGTCTTATGCTAGGTCGGTGTGACTTAGGATCGGGGTCCTGACAGTGCACCAGCACCATGTACCTCAACCGGGGCATAAAATGGTGATGTAGAGTTTGTTGCCCCAAGAGAAACAAACATCCAAGCAACATATCTGGGTTGGTCCCATTGTTGTTCTCTTTAGCCACCTATTCCTATGTGCGGATAGCAAATCTAGTCCTGGTCATACTCTAGTGCCTTGTCACACCCAGCCCCCACTTTCTTTCCTTTTTCAACCAAGATATTGGTTGCTTATCCAGTGTATACAGCGTTTACCCTATATTTCCCTTTTTGACCAACAGACCGGTTGGATAGCCAGTCTGTACTACTTTCACCCTCTTTCTTTCCTGTTTGAACCAAGTCCTATATACATACTACATATTTTCCCCCCTTTCTTTCCTGTTTGAACCAAGTACAAGATTCGACTGCATGAAGTAGCTTTACCTCTAATAATAGAAAAAAATTAGGTGGTGTTGAACCAGCCGATCGAGCCTAGCTACATGGCGGGCTGAGAGGTAGAAAATGATGCACATGCAGCGACATGGGAAGCTGGGGCAGTAGAGCAAGGCCGGCTTTGAAGGAAGATATACAAGAAGGTCGTCGGGGTGTGGCTAGGTGGGGGCGGGAGGCTGGATCCGCCAACACTACGGCAATGACGAAGGGATCGGAGGACCTCCAATGCTGGCGCTCGGTCAAAGATGACGGTGCGGACAGCAGTGGGACTCCTCCCTCACCGTTGACGACAGCCTAAATGCTGCACCTCCTCCCCTTCCCCGGCGGTGAGCAGAGAGAGAGAGAGTGACCATCGCTATCTTGCTTAGATCTGGAGAGGATGAGAGTGTGTGAAGAGAGCAACCCTAGCAAGCAAGCGCGGCGCTCCTGCCTATATATACATATAGTGGAGTAGTTTTCTTCTTTCATCTTTCACTCCATAAAAACAATCGTTTAAAATTGTGTACGTGCCAGGTCGCACTTTGTAACGTTCACATGTGGTACTCGACCCTCCATTAAGTGAACAAACACATATATATTTTATGAACAAGCCCACGGCTCAAATTATCGGAAACGTGAGCTGCACCAACATGCAATATTATTCATATTTTCTATGTACAGTTTGACCACATATATAAGTAGCAAACTTTAAATGCATGTCACCAAAAATTATATTATGGGATTCCTATTTTTATGTAGTATTGATTTGGCTACATACAATTTACATTTTATTAGTTAAAATTATGGTCAAAATATAACACAAAATATGAGGGGACTACTCCCACTATGGCCAGTCTAATAGTAGACACGCTTGTCTGCTTGGTAGCCCCTCGGTCGTCGAAACTGTCTCTATGACAAGCCGCTCTATTCCATTGTTTCACGGGCATGCGGGCCATCAAGCATCCGGGCCCGAGTGCCATCCACCAAATCACAGCGAGGTGCTACAGGCTAGACTCACCAGTCACCCCGGTGTGGCAATCATGACCCGTCATATCGCAAAACCCATACCTTTACCAGCAGTAGTAAAGTGGCCTGGTAAGTTTGACGGACGAAGCAACCATCATTTCACCGGAACGCTCGCTCAATCCCTTTCTCCCCTCTATCTTGAAGAAAACCACACTCCAGGCTACTCACTTCTGCCATTTTTCTTCTCTATCGATGAAGGAAAGGTGAGCGAATCAGTGATGCTGCTCTATTTTCTTTCCAAGATTCTTCTTTTTGCGAAGCACCGACCGATCCTCACTGCCTATTCTTTTTCTGTTGTCATTGTGATTGTGGTTTCCTTTTGATTCCTTTTTGTTTGTCAGTTTATTCATGGATCCTGGAGCACTGGGCAAAGACTTACCGGCGGACAACCCACTGGAGACAGAGATCTCCAGGAAGCAAGCACCGGCCAACGAGTTGGCGGGCAAACCCATGGAGACGAAGAGATCCAAGAAACAAGCACTGGCCAAAGAGTTGATGATGTTGGCGGACGAACTCCTGAACACAGAGAGCTCCAACAACAGCAAGGCCCGAACCGTGCCTACCCCAGAAACCCTAATGGCCACCTGTGGAGGCTCAAGGCCGGGTTTGAGGAGATAGTCGCCGTCGAGGAGCAGTGTTCCCCTGGCAAGACGATGGCCCCTGGAGGGATGGGATCCCCCGGTGAGCTGCCAAGGTAAAAAAAAATTGGCTTACCATAATTGTGGTCTTTGATTATTTGCAATGTGCTTGCTAATATGTTAGGGTTGTGCAGCTGCCGGTGGACGTCCTTGATGATTGCCATGCCGTGGTCCATCCTGTGGACATTGCCCCAGAGATCGATGACACGAAATAGTTGGTCAGGCTAATCTTTCAACGTAGTTTGCATTGTGTTTAATTACTAGTTGCGTGTTATCAAACCCTGTTGGGTCTATGTGGGCAGTACTTGATACTTTTGTTTGTTAGTGAATCATGCGAACCCTCTCCGAGTTATGGAAACAGATGTATCCTCACCAGCTTTTGATGTAATATATGGCATGCTGAGACGTATGTTTGCACTGTCTATCATATAAGCAGGGATTGTTTGATGATTCTTGGTGTCAAACCTCGTCTGAATCCGCGCTGTGTTAGTAGGCTAGCTACTTTGCGAGCTATACTACTACTTGCAAACACTGACCGAAGAGAAACGTTGGGGCTGATCAGCTCGTTCTACACTAAGGGCATCTCCAACACCCTTTGTATTTTGGATTGCTAAAAACTTGTTATAGCAAGAGGAGAGAGAAGGTTTACAAAGCCAACATGTTTTTTGCTTTCGCAGCCTTTGTATATTGGATTGCTATATTTGTACAAAACACACAATGACATGTGGAGATAGTTTGCCATACACACTACACACTAGCTGACGTACATCAATACATATACTACCACAACTCGCCACCGTACACGTCACAAACACACACAACACACACGCGTACACATACACGTACACACTCCACGAAAAAAATCCATGCAAAAAAAAGTATACAACACAGCACACATGCGGCATGCAAAAAAAATCCATGCAAAAAAAATACACACAGCACACGTACACGCGCACACAACACATGTACACAGCACACACTTTAGTAGGCTTTGTAAAATTATAGCAAGTGGCCTCTCCACTTTGCAAATATACAAATAGGTTTGGCCATCGATCTTTTGGAGGAAGCGTGAACGAGTAGTACTTTTGCAGTGCCTACAAAGTGTGTGTGTACGTGTGTTAGAGAGGGGTTGTGGGATGAAGAGAGACCCGAGAGAGATAAAGGCCCTCCATTTCTTTTTAGTCGGCAACAAAATCATACAGAAACGTACGAATCCTAGAACATTGGCGTACAAAAACTTTCAAACGGTGCATTTTATACTAATACATTTCCGTCAAATCTGGGCATGCGTCAAATCAACTCTGCAAGCAGTACAAAGGAGTGCTCCGACTTTATTAAAACATGGCCCACCTCACATTATCACCATATTTCTAGGAGTCCATGCGCTGCTGGCGGGCGATCTCTTCTCCCTCTTCTCCCTCCCCATCTCTCTCTTCTCAGCCGGCACTCGGCGGGCGAATAGATTTTGGGTATCGTCAGTTTATTCAATTGCAGTCCTACATGTCACTGAAAATGCAAGACAACACGTGCGTGTTCTCTTTGGTGACCGGCGTGCCAGACCGACCGTGGGGGTGCGACGCGAACGTGACGGGCGTGCTTTAAGTGTGCCGCCTTTTCCTTTTGAACTTGTAAAGTGTAATATTTTCTTTCGCTTGTTCTTGTGATCGGTCGGTAGAAATCCAGATAGAAAAGATGAGTGCGGGGCTTTCCCGCGTGTTAGGCGGGTTAGTTTGGGCTAGTCGATTTGCTCACATACGTTCCCACGTGTCAGTGATATGCCGTGAGGAAGCGCGTTGAGCGACGGGCCGAACGTGACAGGCATGTCGTGAGTGGTCCACTTTCTCATTTTGAACTTGTAAGTGCAACACTTGGTTTAGCACCTTCATATGAACGATCGATGCAAAACCCGGTTAGAAAAGACGAGTGAGGGAATACTATTTTCTGGAACCATCCTCCCTTCACGTGTTTTCTAGAAGAAGTGGATTCAACGAAGAGTGAAATGATGGTTGCTTCGTCCGAGCAACTTACAGTTGGATGATAACCCACAAGTATAGGGGATCAATTGTAGCTTTTTCGATAAATAAGTGTGTCGAACCCAACGAGGAGCTAAAGGTAGAATTAATATTCCCTTCAAGTTATATCGACCACCGATACAACTCTACGCACACTTAATGTTCGCTTTACCTAGAACAAGAATAAAACTACTTTGTAGGTGTAAGGATAAGTTTGCAAGAATAAAACTGGAAGTACTTAGCGGGAACAGAACTAGGAGTAATTTACAAGATAATAAAAGTTAGTTGTTTAGAGTATAGAGCTTTTTGTAACACAAACAGAAAGATAGTCCATAGGAAATTCAATATGACATGTGTGATACTTATTATACGCAATGAGGGAGAGGCATAAGCTAACATACTTTCCACTTGGATCATATGCACTTATGATTGGAACTCTAGCAAGCATCCGCAACTACTAAAGATCATTAAGGTAAAACCCAACCATAGCATTAAGTAACAAGTCCCCTTTGCTCCCATACGCAACAACCCACTTACTCGGGTGTAAGCTTCTGTCACTCTAGCCACCCACTATAAACGAATCATGAATGTATTGCAAAACCCTACAGCGGTAATCCCACACACTTGCGCGACACGGAGGCGACCATAGGACAGCACCATCTTAACATACAACTCATATAAATCATACCATACCACAATTAACCCATAGGACAAAAGAAATCTACTCAAACATCATAGGATGGCCATACATCATTGGGTAATAATATATAGCATGAAGCACCATGTTTAAGTAGAGATTACAGCGGGGAGAAGAGTTGTTACACCACTTCATAGAGGGGGAGAAAGTTGGTGATGACGGTGGCGAAGTTGATGGTGTAGATCGCCATCATGATGGTTCCCCCGGCGGCACTCCGGCGCCACTGGAAGAGAGGGGAGAGAGCCCCCCTCCTTCTTCTTCTTGCTTGGCCTCCCCCTAGATGGGAGGAGAGTTTCCCCTCTGGTCCATGGCCGCCATGGCTCCCGGAGGGCAGGAGCCCCTCCGAGATTGGATCCCCCTCTCTGTTTCTCTTCTGTTTCGCTTCTGTTCCTTCCTCTGTTTTCTGGCCGAAAACCGTTTCTTATATTCCCGTAGATCCATAATTCCGGTTGGGCTGAAATTTTGTGGGGATTTTCTTCCAGACATTATCTTTCTTGCTGCAGAAGAAGGGCCCCAACCACCTTACACGGGCGCCACAAGCCTGTCAGGCGCGCCCTGGGTAGGGGGCGTGCCCCTTGAGCTTGTGGGCCCCTCGAGCATCGTCTCACATTGATTCTTTTTCCCAAAAATCACATATATTCCAAAATAAATCTCCGTAAATTTTTATCGCATTTGAACTTCGTTTGATATGGATTTTCTATGAAACAAAAACATGCTATAAACAGGAGCTGGCACTGGGCACTGGATCAATATGTTAGCCCAAGAAAATCATATAAATTTTTGCCAAAAGTATATGAAAGTTGTAGAATATTGGCATGAAACAATCAAAAATTCAGATACGACAGAGACGTATCATTGGATAGGTGGGGCCTTGTGATTTGACGGCTCATTAGTCATTATTACTGCAGCGCTACGACCGGGGTGAGTCTCCCCTGCAGTTCTGCATGATGCACTCTAATTTTGGTGCATGGCAAGTGGACCCGAATGGTGGATGTCCCACATGTCGGCGAACAAAAGTATTCTACCCACTATGGAGGAGAAGCAAGGAAACCGCGCGGTAGAGTGTCACTGTTGTTTTATATTTATTTCTTACTTTTAGCTTTTCCACTGTTACGACGGAGGAGTGCGAAACACGGCAGCCCAGTGAACTTGCATGTGCAGTGGTTCATACTATTTTTTTAATGACTTGATGATTTGAAGATTGCTCACCACGCCTGCTGCTTGGTGTGCAGTGGTTCATACGGCAGACTTGTCTTAAGTCTGGCACGTAGCCTAGAGATCAAGATACGGGGATAAATTGATGCTTGGCACATGCTGGATGTCCCACACGTCAGCGAAAGGATGAGGACAGGAACAGCGTGGGAGGGTGTCTACACTTCTTCCATTTTTATGAAAGAAAGTGTCTTCACTCTACGAGGGAGGAGTGCGAAACACGGCAGCATAGGTGATATGACCGTCCGGTTTTTCTTTGAGGGTGATTTGACTGTGTAGTTGGATGGTCGGAGACCACACGTAGTACATAATGATACAAAGTGCGACTGGGAGAGACAAACCCGTCTAGTTGGAAGGTCTCGGACCATATACGTAAACAAATATCCAACCTAATACAGAGTATGTGCCTGCAATTAATATAGTAGAGTACTTAGGCATGTACATCATAATATCAACGTGCATTGCACGTAACATTTAGTGCTAGTAAGTTCTAAAAGACAAATGCCAACATGCCACATAGGTTCATATTATTTGTGCCTGGCTACTTCACCTATATTTACCGCGGTACATTACTCAGGTTCGTACGTGCCTGGGTACATGTCCGTCTCATAGTTCCAGTCCCAGGTGTTCTTCATAGATGGCACGATCCATAACGGAGGGGAACGGGAATACATATCATCACAGCTTTTTAGTGTGGCTCCCCACGATGGAGACTCATCCAAGCTGAAGTGGCATAAGTCAGGGATAGGGGCGTTCAAGATATTAATCCGGCGGTGCGCAATGAAAACGCACCCACTCTTCATGAACGGCAGGCCGTCGGCGTTGTGCACAGAAGGTGGCATCGTTTTCACTATGGGGTAGCTGTCCCCAATGAAAACCGAGTACTCTCCAAGTGTGTTCCTCCGCACCCAGGTAGCATCACGGGGGTCGAACACGCAGCCGTTCATCTGGTACACCTGGCTTCTCAAACCTGGATACATGGTGACGGGCATGGTCAAGGTCCATGCAGGATAAATGTTGTGCAGCAAGTACAATAAGGTGACGTAAGCAGAGGATAAGGATTAAAATAAAATATTCTATATTTGCTTATTTCTATGATAGGGAAGGGAAGTAGTCTAGTAGGAGTAGATTAGAGCCAGCTGCGGCACGGTCTAGAAGAAACAATTTGAGAGTATGATGTGGGCCATGTATATTAATAAAAGTAGGAGGAGTCCTAGTAGTAGTAGTACTTTCTTTATTAGATGGGATTCAGGCTCACTAGCCAGTACATTTCGGAATTGAAATTGCTAATTATAACTGGCATTATAATGTTGCGTCGATGACTATCCCAATCAATCAAAAAAAGAAAAGAACTACTCCTCATGGAGTATAACGAGACATGTAGTGAAATGTTTTAAGATGACATGGCAATAAGATATACTCTAGCTCCTGGCTCTACTAGTCTTAGATCGGAGAGAATGGATTACCTAGGTACATGATCAGGGTCCGATCCTGATAGATCATGGCACCTTCACTACAAAAAAAAGACAAATTCGTGACATTATGGCCCGAACGAAAACATTTTCTGTCATGGTTGTGACACTTCTATGACAATAATTGTGACAAAAACACGTATCATCATAGATGTGTTGGGCTCCTACTTCTATGACAAAAAATTATGATAGAAAATGGGCTTTTTGTCCTGGGCGGGCCGGAGACGCACCCGCATGACATTCTTTGGGCCGTCCATGACGTAAAAAATCATGGTAGAAGTGCGGGCGAGGAAATTTTCGGGGAGTTCCCGGTTACGGTGGGTGGTCGGATCCGAGCGATGCAGTGTGGTTTGCGCGTTTCTCTCGTACGCGTGCGTGTGTGCAAGGCATTCGCTAACTGAACCCGAGCGAGGTGTTCGCTTATTGAACCCGAGCAATCGCACTAGCTACGTACTGAAGCCGATCGATCCCTTCGCTGCTAACTGAACCCGAGCAATTCCTGCGCTGCTAACTGAACCCGAGCAATTCCTTCGCTGCTAACTGAAGCCGGTCGAGCCCCCGTACGTGCGAGACGTAGCCGGTTGGGTTGCCTCTCGATGAATAGTGACCGTTGTTGTCGCGCGCGCGATACATAGAATGAGTCGAGACGCATCGATCGAGCCCTTTGTGCGAGACGTGGTGAGTTGACCTAGCCGGTTGGTTGGCTATGGATGAACAGTTCCCGTTGCTACCGCCCACTCGTACGCCCCACCCCAGCCGGTGGGTTGGCTGTGGATGAACAGTACCCTAGCCGTGTGAAGGTGGTTGGTGCTGGATGAACAGGACCCCGAGGAGAGGCCGCCACACCCCAGCCAGTTAGGGGTGGATGAATAGGACCCCGTGGAGGCTGGATGAACAGTAGCCGGTGGAGGCTGGAGGAAGTCGATGGTGGATGAACAGTAGCTGGTGGAGGCTGGAGGAGGTCGACCGTGGATGAACAGTAACCCCGTGGAGTCCCGTTTTGCGGTACACCACAACCCTCCCGATGAACGGGACCCCCGTTTCGACCATAGGCAGTTGGGGAGAAGTCCATTTTCTCCGTTTTGCGGTACGCCAGAGCCCTCCCGATTAGCAGGACCCCGTTTTGACCATAGGCGCTCGAACAGAAGTCCGTTTCCTCCATTTTGCGGTACACCAGACCCCCAGCCGATGAACAGGACCCCGTTTCGACAGTAGGCGGTCGAACAGAAGGCCGTTTCCTCCATTTTGCGGTACGCCAGACCCCGAGTCGATGAATAGGACCCCGTTTTGGCTGTTCCGTCCAAGCCAGTTGGCTCCCGATGAACATGACGCATTCCGACCCTGTCGCTTGGCTGCCGATGAACACGACGTTGTTTCCTCCGTTCCGACCCAGCCGGTTGGCTGCCGATGAACACGACGCCGTTGCTGCCGTCCGTTACCTCTCTTCATGTACATGAGCCCTGGCCGTACATATGTGTGAGTACGCGTTTGAGACCCCGCCCGTATATTTACGTACGTGCCCGTATTTTTTGTCGTGTGGCTATACTTACGTGTACAAGATTTAGATGGGGCTGCCTGAACTACTACGTCGGGGGCTTTACTATGACACGTGCCGCTCCATACACGCCCACGGTTCATCATTGCAGAGAGACCGATCGACCAGTACGTACGTACACGTTCCCGACCAGATAGACAATGCAACGTACGCTTCGACCGGGTGGGTCCCAGTTGTCACGGAGGGTAAGGAGGCACTTCCTTGCATGCGAAGATATAGCTGCTAGGCGGGAGGAACCATTTTTTTTGCGCGTAATAAGGAGGCATTTCCTTGCATGCGAAGATGTAGCTGGTGGGTCCAGCTGTCAGCCTCACCGCATACAGTCCTCTTCCGATGGTTGTCGTTCATTGACCATGTTGACCACGCCGCGCCGAGAGCACCAAGGCGGTGGACAACGGCGAGTCCTGGAAGGGAACTACGCGGAGCCGAGGAAGACGCGGCAGTGGATGCCCACGCTGAGGGGAGTATGAGGGTTGACTGGTTCGGCTGCGGTGTGAGGCTGCCATTGTCGGAGAATAACAGGGGATCTGGGTGAGTAGAGGGAAGGCTTGGCCAGCGGTGGGAGTAGGGTGGGGCGGTGAGGCCTGCGCGGCAGCATAGTCGGCCACGGGAGGCAGGAGCAGGCGGTCCCGTCGGAGCTGGTTTGGGTGGCTGGAGCAAGAAGATCAGAGATTGAAGAAGCAGCACGGCCGTTGGATTAACATCCAACTGTCGCTGCTGCTAGAATCGTTTGTTGACTAAGTTGACAAAGCCCTGCGTACGCGTCAACTTAGTAGGCCCACAAGTCAGCCTCCAAAATATGGTGGGTCCCAGTTGTCATGGGTAGGAATCATTTTTTCGCGTAATAAGGAGGCACTTCCTTCCGTGCGAAGATATAGCTGGTGGGTCCTAGCTGACAGGGGGAGGAATCATTTTTTCGCGTAATAAGGAGGCACTTGCTTGCGTGCGGCCATGGACCATGTGGGTCCCTACTGTCAGCCTCTCCATGTACGTCCCTCTTCCGATGGCTGTCGTTTGTTGACCACGTTGACCACGCCGCGCCGAGAGCACCAACGCGATGGACGACGGCGAGGACCAGGAAGGGAACGACCCGGAGCCGGTGAAGCCACATCAGTGGATGCCCACGCTGAGGGGAGTATGAGGGTTGACTGGTTCGGCTGTGGTGTGAGGCCTGTGTCACCGGAGAATAACAGGAGGTGTGGGTGAGTAGAGGGATGGCCTGGCCAGCGGTGCCAGTAGGAGGGGGCGGTGAGGCCTGCGCAGCAGCACAGCCGGCCATGGGAGGCGGGAGCAGGCGGTCCCGCCGGCACTGGATTGGGCGGCTGGAGCAAGAAGATCAGAGATTGAAGAAGCACGACGGCCGTTGGATTGACATCCAACGGTCACTTCTGCTAGAATCATTTGTTGACTAATATATAATAAGTAAAGAATTCTTGCATACGCCTCAACTTAATAGGCCCACAAGTCAGCCTCCCAATCTATGGCGGACAGCATACAACCCATTTGCTATTTTTAAAATAATTTACAGCTCATTTGCAAATTCTCATGCAATTTATTGCAGTCCATTTTCTTTTTGTTGGCCAGGACCAGGGCTAAAAATTTAAACGAAGTTTTGCATATTTCGGTGGGGTCCAAACTATTTTTAATCCCAAAATGTCAAGCCATATTTAAAGTAATTTCAAAATATATTTAAATTAGGTTAAAAAACAATGAAATTTGAAATCTAAAAATGTGAAAAAATTAGAAATTTGAAAGAAATTGCCTATTTGTTGTGTGTGTTTTATATTTACAACCCATTTCATATTACTTGTAAGATTTGCAGCCGTCTTGAAAGATTTGCAGCCCAGCAGGGCGGAGAAAAACAAGTTGGCCTGGGTTGGGTTGGCCTGGATTGGGTATTCATCAGAAGAAAAAAAACTGGGCTAGCCATTTTAACAAAGAAAAAAAATAGCTGGGCTGGTCATGTGGTAAACGTAAAATAGAAGCCTGGGCTAGACGAGCCATAGCCCAGTTGATACCCTGCTCCGTTTCAACAATAACAAAAAAAACTACTCGAGCTGCTACGTCCCAGGTGTCAGCCGCTCTTGTGCAGTTCTCTTGTCTATTGACTATACGCTGACAATGTCGTGGGTCCCAGATGTTAGCAAACCACTAGGAGGAAGCATTTTCTTTTTTGCTTGTAACAATGAGGCACTTGCTTGTGTACGCCCATGGACATGGTGGGTCCCTACTGTCATCCTCTCCACGTACAGTCCTCTCCCGATTCCTCTCGTTTGTTGGCCATGTTGACAACGCCAGACGGCGGCGCCGTGGGGAGCGCACCAAGGCGCGCGGAGAACGACGGCGAGGCCTCGGACGAGAACGAACAGGAGCTGGGGAAGATGCGGCAGTGAAGTCGCGGGCAAAGGGGAGTACGAGGGTTAACTGGTTCGGGTGCGGGGTGGGGCTGACATCGCCGTTAGCTATTTAGGAGACGGTAGGGCGGCGATGCGTGCGCGGAGGCGCAGCCAGCCATGGGAGGTGGGAGCAGGCGGCCCCGCCGGTGCTGGTTTGGTTTTGGCGGCTGGAGGAAGAAGAGACTGAAGAAACATGACAGACTATACAAGCAGCAGGAGTACTTAACAACGTTAACTGAAAGTAGCAGGAGCACTTAACAACCAAAGCTAAAAGCAGTATGAGTACTTATACAGGTTCAACCGTACAAGGCACGCCTCGAACAGTGCCACTTTGCCTACAGTTAACGAAGGGTGAGGCCACCAAGCCCCAGGACAAGACCCAGGTGCCACCCCGCACATCCACAACTTTCTGAAAGCGGCTTCATCTCGCAATGTGGTCAATAAACAGGATATTCGCTTCAGAGCCATGGAAAAGCATGAACATAACCTTCTGTCCTATTCTCCAAGATCGACGGGCCTTCATGATTTGAGACCACCCATGAATAAGTATCTTTTCACCTCTAAGGGAAATGGAGTAGGTCGACATAAACATCATGTTGTGACCATGCGCAAGTCTGACTCGACCATGGCCAAGCATCTGTATAGGAACAATAAAACTGGGCAGTTTCTGTTTCAAGAAGAAGAACACAGCTGTAAAACTGTGTATACGCAAGAGTTTATGAACAACATATATAACAGAAAATAGCTCATACCATCAGTTTCTTGACATAGTTGGACCTGTTCAACGTGTGCACCAGTGGCACACATATCCCACGTGGCCTTCCACCATTGAAATGCCCCACAAGGTCCTCAAGACGATCAATAAAGTGTAGGAATTAGTCGATGTCGTCCCAGTCGACTTCGGTGCCATAAGTAACCGTCGAGTTCTTATCAAATAACAGATGAGTAGTGTCCTGCACATTGTAATAACCTACGCGTGTCACCAATTATAAGAAATGTTAGTTAGAAGTAGTGTCATTGTGAGAGAAGGGAACCACAAATTGTTGCTACTTCTAAAGTCAAATTGTGATCAGTTAGACAGAATAGGTGGATTACAAAGTAAAAGAGGCAACATGCAAGAACCAGATACAGAACTAACATGGATGAACCACTGGAACGACATCGGGGTGGAAGGTCACAGGGAAGATAAGACCAGGTTCTGCTATTTCCATGAACATTGGTGTGCCAACTTTCAGTCCGTAACACTTGACAAAGTTTATCCAAGTTTGGCCATAAAAAAAGGAGCGATCTTCTTGGTTAATGAACCCAACTGTGAACTTATATCCATGTCATGTCTCCAAAAGTGACCATTATACTAGTGTATTCAGTTATGGCAAGGCCGACCTTCTTGAGTACATGTGTTCTGGCAGATCAAGGGATGCACTACAGGAAAAATAATATGAGAACACAATTTATTCGCTATCCAAATCTAGAAATAATTTCCTCTTTCACGTCAGTGTTGAGCGTGGTACTAGTACCTTTTATTCAAATATAGCAATCCAAATTTCCAAATTAGTCGACAGCATGTTCAAAAACTCCAACCCTACCAGATAGAAAAGAGGATTCTAGGAACATACCGTGTGCTTTTTGAAACCCTGTGTTAGGATGAGAAGGAACAAGTCTGGCGTCTCGCAAAGGGCGCAGAAACCTGTAGGGTCCTCGCATTATGGGCACTGCAAATGAAACACACTAGATTCAGTATGAAGAAAAATGCATCAATGGCGGCGGTTGCCATCCTAGGATTACCGGCCACAAAGGGACAAGGATTTATCAGGGATGGATGAAGATTTCGTACCTGGTTCTCCATGAGAAAACCGTAAGCAATCGCCGAGAGGTGGTTTTCTCTGAACAAGCAGACGAGGGAGAAGGGGATTCAGGTTGAGTGAAATATTGCTGCTTCATCCGTCCATCTTTACTGCTACTGCTGTCAAGGTGGGGTTTTGTGATTTGACGGCTCATTGGGCATTACTCCGGCGCTACGACCGGAGTGAGTCTACCGTGCAGTTGTGTACTCTAATTTGCTGCATGGCACATGGACCTGGTTGCTGGATGTCCCGCGTATCGGTGAAATGAAGTAGAAAGGCAGGAGTAACTAGTTACACATAAAAGTTTTTTTGATAGAGAGATACTCCTTCTGTAAAGAAATATAAAAATCTTTTATATCACAACTTTATACATAAGAAAAATCAAGGGGAATATATATACATAAATATGGGGTTCAGATATATATATATATAGGGTGGGTCTATTCTACCAACCCCTTTAAGACCTTATTCTAACAACAACAAATGTCTTATTCTGCCGACACCTAGGTACAGTCCACACCCGCGAACACAACACCCGTTCCCTCCTCCCCCCCATCCAAATCCCCCACCTACCCTCCACCTTCTACCATGTCGCCACCGGAGAAGCACCCCAGGCTGCCGCCGCCCCCGCCCACCTTCTGCCGCACTGCCCTGCCACCGTCCACCTTCTGCCGCACCGTCGCCAGCACCACCCAGGCCGCCGCCGCCCCCCGCACTACCCCCCGTCCACCTTCTTCCAATGCCGCCGCGGGAGCACCACTCCAGGCCGCTATCGCGCCGCCCCTCCCCGCGCGGCCAGGGTTCCCCCAAGCCACCTTCCTCTCCACGCGCGGCCGCCGCAAGCCGCCCCGCCACCTTCCTCTCCGCGGCCGGCCGCCGTGAGCCAGCGCCGCCCCGCCACCAACCTGTCCGCGCGCGGCCACCGCAAGCCAGCGTCGCTCCTCCGCCATCATCTCTGCGCGCGGCAGCGGCAAGCCAGCGCCGCCCCACCACCTTCCTCTCCGCGCCCGGCGGCCATGAGCCGGCGCCGATCCGTGCGTGCTGTTCGGCTTGGTGGCGGTGACCAGGAGTGGTTGGGGGTTGGATGAGTGGTGCTGCTCCATAATCCCCCTCCTCTGCTTCAGCTCCCCCTGCAACCCGATGCAGTTCGCCGCAGCAACGCCCGCAACTCTCTCGTCCCCAATTTGCAGATCGATAGCAACCCCGCCCACCCCTTCCTCCTCCGCGGAGCTCGCCTCGACCTCCAGCGGTTCTCTTCCCATGGCGTACTAGTAGGTAGAAAAAAAAGGTGCCCGTGTCTATTTATCTTTGAGAAGTGCAGTTTGCTGCAGGTTCAGTTAGGGCGTTGGTGAAGTACCCAGGACGTGAGAGGACGATGGGCGTGCAGGTCCTTCCTTCATCCCCGGCCCCTTCCGACGGGTTCACGCACACACGGTTCAGTAGCGCTACGCAATGCAGTTAACTCTTTGTGCAGGAGAAGACGAAAACAAAGTGCACTGCACATGTTTGTTGAGCCTAAAAAAAAGTGAATTGCACATCTCGGTTCTAGAAAAAAGGTGCAGTGCACTAGTCTCAACCGGTAGTCCTTTTTTTTTTGCTTTTGCAGTTCACTTTTGCCATGGACGAGAGGAGAACGAGGCCAGCAGCATCTAGTTTCAGCTGGGTTCCGCCTCGGTCCCGATAATGTTTCTTTGGCCATGTACAACAGCTTTTCCAATGCATGCGTGGTGTTTCTGTGGTGTGTGGTCTGCGTGCGTAGTACGAGCAAGCACGGCGTGCGATTCAGTCTTGCTGGTGCTCCAGTTCGGCAGCGCGGCGCAAGGATGTAGTACAGTCGTAATGCAGTTCGTTGCACGAGCGCGTGCAGCCCAGTAAAAATTCAGTGGTCTGAGTGTGGAAACCTTTGTTGAAAATTCATGAAAGGGGAGTTTTTCTGCACTTTTATAAAGTCACCTTTAACTTTTATACAAAAAATCATCAAACACAGAAAACACCATTTGCACTGCATGTCCACGAGCTCCAAACTGCGTGCTGAACTCTGAACAACACCATGTTTCGCGGTGATCTGCAATCAAATTAGTCCCTATAATTTTTATACATAAAATCCTCATGTACAAAAAGCACCGTCTGCAGTGCATGTGCACATGCTCCAAACTACATTTCTGAACACATGTCTTGCCGTGAACTGCGTTCAAATGAGCCCTTGTAAATTCTATACATAAAATTCTCAAACATAAAATGCATCATTTTGGCACTGCATGTTCACATGCTCCAAACCGCATGCTACAATCTGAACCGCACCATGTATCGCCATGCGAGCCAAGTGAACTGCACGGACGTATCATGCGAGCACCATGGGAGCTCCACGAACTTCTTTTCCTGCTCAAGTGAACCGACAAAACTTAAACGAGTACATGTAGCATCTACGCAAAAAGAAGAAGAAAAGGACTGCACTTATGCACCAACTGAGCCGCACTGGGCAAGGCCCAGCATTGGATGTAGCCCGAGCGAGGTCTACGCGCTTGCAGGCCGCAGTGGCGCAGCGCTGGCGAGCAAAGACTGCGTCCAGCGGATGTGGCGGCTGATCCAGGCTACGGCGAACCGCACTGCAAACAAACTACTCATCAATTTTTTCTCTAAAAACACAAAAATTGCCTCTGAACAGCAACAACTATGGAAGGGATGCACACAACGAACTGCACGGCGTCGCCACCCGCACTGCATGCCTCACGCGTCACAGAAGGGGAGGGGAAGGAGCGCCAGGTCCACGCCCTTGCCGTGGTTTTTGCACGAGGTGTCGGCTGTCGGGGGAGGCAGCCGCTCGTGAAGTCAACTACAACGCACTTGCAGCAAACAAAATTTTTGAAGAAAAAAGTCAACTACAACGCACTTGTAGCCGAACTGATTTGCACGCACAGCACTGCACGCTCCTGAATCTGGACTGCATGCGGGGAGAGAGCAGCGCACATGCCGGCTGAACTGCACGCCATGGGCTGCCAACCTCTCGCCAACTTGTGGTCATGGAGGTCGCCGGCCATGGCCGGATCTGGCTCGCGGGCGGGGCGGCGAGGGAGGTTGGGCGACAGGGGGAGGGTTGGCTAGGGCTGGGAGGGAGGTGGGGGCGGCGTGGGGATCTGGTAGCGGCGGCGGAGGGATGTGTGAGGAGGATGTCGCCGCGGCAGCGCCGTCGGGCTTGGTCGGGGGCGGGGTTGGTCGGGGAGGCCGGTGGGCGCGGGGCGGGGCCGTGGAGGCCGGCGGGCGCGGGGCAGGGCTGTGGCCATGGCTGGAGTGGGGCGGGGGCTGGGCCGTCGCCTGGCAGCGCGGAGAAGGATGTGGAGGGAATGGGGCGTTGTGGTAGGTGGGAGGAAGAAGACTGTCGTGGGGTGGGGTGGATCGAGAGGATAAGGCGGGGTGGGTTGGGTGTGTGCGGTTTTTTACGACGCGAAGTTCACTAGTCTCTGTATTGCAGTACCTTTGCTTTAGAGAGTGCAGTGCCCTTGCGTTGAGCGTGCAGTTCGGAAGTGTGGGCAGAATAACTATTCTATCAATATTGGCAGAATAGACCGGCTGTGTGTGTGTATATATATATATATATATATATATATATATATATATATATATATATATATATATATATATATATATATTGGGCCACAGGCCGGTGGGCCTGCATGTTTGGTGGCCCATGTGTTCTAAGTCAGCGCATTTCATCTGATAAATATTCCATGCGATCGGGGCGGCGCTGGTTTTAGATGCTGTCACCAGGAGAAGACAGAAAATTGTATAAAGCACGACAGCTGTTATACTGAAATCGAACGACAGTTCCTAACCAGCAATCAGAGTTGCAATTCTTTCAGGATGTCCTACATGATTTACGCTAGTACTACTTATACACACAGGACACTTGTTTCACCATGGCATGTATTACATCAAAAGCTCTCGAAGGATAGGTCAGTTCGGCAGTTGCGTGCTGCTACTAAAGAATTTCAAAGTTGAATAGGACCAGCTCTCCTTGCAGAGAAACTTCGATTCTGACAGCATCGCCAACTGCAAGATTTGATTGAGTTTGGAACCTTGACCATCCTTTAGCATCAATCATCATGCGACCATCCTTTCTACTTATGGTATGTTACGCAGGTTCATTCACACGAAGGCTTCGCATGGTAAGAGAAACTTTGCCACGGTCGCCCAGATTATTGAACGACTCCCTCATTGCTCTAGGAATTTTTTGTTTGCAAACAGGAAGACATATGCAAACAGTTAGATCAACATGGTGAATCATGTGAAACAACATGGAAAGACAAAAGAATGAAGCACTTGGGCTGCCAATGCTTACCAAAAAGGTGGAGATGTCGGTTTTTGTAAGGACTTTGGTATATGCAGTGCGAACTGCAGCCCAGTCTGTTGCCGGTGCAAGTGCTGGTTCCGTTGCCGCTGCACGAGCCGGAGCAGATGCAAGTGCAAGTTCAAGTGTTGGTGCAGGTGTCGGAGCCATTGCTGGTGCCTGTGGCGGTGCGACTGGTAGTGCCGCTGCTGCTGCTGGAGATGGTGCTCCTTCTAGAGCTGGTGCCGGCGTCGGTGCCCGATCCTCTGGTAGATCAGCCTGATCCGCTGACACGGTTGGTGCCCAATCCTCTGCTGGATCAGATTGAGATGCTACCGCTGTCAGGGCTAGAGCCAGTGTCGGAGCAGGTGCCGGTGCTCGATCCGCTGTGGCTGCTGATGCTGGAGGTGGTACCGATGTGCGAGACAGCAGCGCTCGTCTCTGGTCTGCTTTGATTTCAGACTACAACTTTGAAACTGTGCTATGCATGCTTCTTATGCGAGAGTGCACGTGAGCAATTCGAACTTCCTCCGGCTCCGTGACCTGAATCCAGTCTTTTTCTTTCCTTCTTTTAAAGGCGACAAGGACTAATTCTAGCATGTTTGTTAAAGTAAAATGCAGTTGATCAGAGGGCTTCAGATTGTACTCAGACAACAGACGGATCCAATTGTGTCCACTAATATAAGTGATGGACAGTGTCTTCGTTATTGACACATCATAAGAAGTGAAACCTGCTAAAATAACCATCATAGAGCAAACCAAATGGTTTATTCTGTAACGGACGTGACATGGCAAAACCTGCATCGTAAAATTGTAGCAAAAGTAAGAAAACATGAAGTTAATCAATGAGATTTACTTTATGTGACACGACTTAATCCTTACCAGGAAATCACTATCTTCAAGTTCTAAATTGAAGGTTGTTCGTCCAATTATGGGTGGCATGCAGGGCCCCTCCTTACTCCCACAAGCAGGATAGTCCAAAGGTCGTGACAATTCGTATGGAGTGAACATCCGCGGGAATGGAAATCCTGGTGGGTGCGATAAACCCTGCAATGCATACATATATTGGAGTGTGACCATAACTGATATATACTCCCGCCGTCCACAAAAATAAGATGATCTGATATTTCAAAATATACGAACTGAATTGAGTGGACAAACACACCAAAACCTGTCTAACTCTATATACATCTGATTCACAAAAAATGTCAACATCTTATGTCTTTGAACAGAGGGAGTACTGTAGTGGCATGAAAAACCCAGATATCAGACAACCAAAATTGGGACTATAGGTTCACCATTTCTAAATACTAACCCATACAGGATTCACACACACAAATCAAGTACTGAACACTATTACTTACTACAGACAAGCAAAGTTGCACTAATTAAACTCTGTAGACTATTTCTTGCCACCGACCTATGGGATGTGCCCCACAAAACTGACCAGGCCATGGACATCGTGAGAGATGTCAATCGGCACCTTCAGCATCCGGTCAACCTTGGAGAACCTAATAGTGTGGTCTTTCCACTCTTAAACATGACGATGAAGAAAGGCCGCATCAAATTTGTTGGGAGGCTTTACAAGAACCACACCCTTCGTATTCACAGGCACAGCTATGAAATTGTTATGGTGAAGTACACCCATGAGAACACGCCTGACAACAATGCTACAGGAAAACACTTGTTCACGACATGTGGCTACAAGGACACGGCAGCTGGATAGTTTAGTACTGCACATCCTCAGGTCTTCCAGTTCACATGGCATGACTTTGAGAACTTCATCTCCACAGCCGACCTGGTTCTAATTCAAACAGAAACCAAAATTTTATTACTGCCTCCGTTCACAAATATAAGATGATTTTCTATATTTTACTCCATATAAGAGTACATATAAGCATAGAAATGAGTGAACAAAGACAGTAAAACATGTCTACATCAGATACACAAAAAGGTTAGAAAATCTTATATTTGTGAACAGAGGGATTACTTACAATACCCATAACACAAGTTACTGAGGCTACTAGGGGCTAATTGGTTTGATGACAACATTTGGCATTGCCAATACTTGGCAAGCCAACAATTGGCAATATCAGAAGTTGGAAAGTAAAATTGGTAACCAACAAAACACTACACAATACTTGGCATTTGGCGAATGTTGGCATGCCAATTTTTGGCATCAAACCAATCATGCTCTATATTCTCTTCCTACAGCTAGCGTTGATGTTCATAAAGTAGTTGAAAGTAATATAAGAAATCTGTGTTATGTGCAAAAATCGTATGCATGTCAACCTCTCGCATGTTTTGGTCAAAAGAGACATTTAGAACCATCCTTTGGCACACAAAAATCACATGCAAGATCGCCCAGAAAGTTATACTACTAGTACTACATGTACATTACACAAACCTCGCATATTAGCAAGCACTTTGCAAGTTAGGTCAAAAAACATGATCAAGATCACCAAAAAGATCGTCAACAAGAGATATTACCTTGACCGGCTTAACGAGGGATCCCGGAGAGGTGGCCTTGGCCAAGGCGATGGCCTTGAGCTTGTCTGTGGTCGTCTCGGCGGGGTGCTTGCGCTTCTTTAGACTCTGAGCCTCAACGGTTTTCGCTAGAGCCATAGACATCACTTTGGCCGGTGCTCCAGGGTCCATCAAGAAACTGTCTAACAGAAATAAAAGGAAAGAAAACGATAATCAGAAACCCAAAAGAAGAACAGAGAGGGAGTTAGGATCAGTCGCGGGGTTGCAAAAGATGACTGGAACGGATGTATAGCAGCACCATTGATGCGCTCACCTTTCCTTCTTTGGGAGAGAAGAACAATGGCAGAAGCGAGTTGGAGTTTTCTTGAAGAAATGAGGAACAAGATGAGGGAGAAGCAAGTTGGGGTTTTCTTGAAGAGAGGAAGATGAGGAAGAAGAGTGAAATGATGGTTGCTTCGTCCGTCCAACTTACTGCTGGAAAGGTGGGGTTTTGTGATTTGACGCCTCATTGGGCATTACTGCGGTGCTATGACCGGGGTAAGTCCACCATGCAGTTGTGCACTCTAGTGTGGAGTAATTTGGTGTATGGCAAGTGGACCCCAATGCTGGCTGTCCCACACGTCGGCGAAAGTGAGTAGCAAGGTTCCCAACGACCGTGGAGGAGGATTCGCGTGGTAGAGCGTTTCCACAATTTTTTTTAAAAAAATTTGATTACAGCAAGCGTTTCCACTCTTACGACGGAGGATTGTGAAACACGCCAGTCACTTGAACTTACACTACTAGTACTCCTACTACTAGGCATGTGCAGTGGTTCATACAACAGTCTTATCTTGTTGCCAGTGTAGTAAGATATGACGATAAAAAATGATGTATAGTAAACTGATTATACCACCCGAAGAAAAGTAACTGATTATAAATAAATCTGTGACGAGGGATATTGTTGCGAGTGTTTCAGCATATTTTTGGTTTACATCGCGGCTAGTATTCATGAATAGAGTCCTGGGTGGGTCCCCTGCGTGTACGTGCTTTCCATCCCGTGCCACCTTGGCGTACAGGCGACCTGTGGTGTACTATTATTTTTAGCAGACAAGGCAACCGGAGAAGTAGAATCAAGGGATGGAGGCGGCAGCCGCTCCAGAAGGGTGTCTCCGGAGGATTGACATCCAGTGGCATGATGTGCGCATGTCACCTATGAACAGTTGTGTAACATGCCCCATTTTTTAACGTCCGATCGAGAATGAACGGTGAGATCAATGTCAACAGTACTCGGGCTACAATGCACGGAGAGTATGCTGCTACAGTACTCGACTGAACATCCCTCAAAAAAGTACTCGACCGAACATCCCTAAAAAAAGTACTCGACCGAACAGGAACCATATGAAGCACGCCTCTATAGTGCTCTGTGCTACAGTGACTGATCTGGACCGTCTGAGTTTGATCCAACGGTCATGTTACGTCGTGACATGCGCATGCAGAGGACTCCTAAACAGCACCGAAGTCCCTCTGCTTCTCCAGGCGCACGACGGTGGTGATGTAGGGTGCCACTGCTCGCAGAGCCTGCTCCCGGTTGACGGGAGCCAGCTCGTCAAAGACGACGTCCAATGGCACAAATGGATTCCGGTGACGAAGCCCGGAGAGGATTCGCCCGGCAACGGCCGCCCGCACCCCCTCCTTGTCCAGCGCCGCCCCCACCACCGCGTGGAGACGGCTCAGCTCCTCGGAGATATAGGTGAAGAAGGAGACCAGGTCAGGAAGCCGCAGCTCATTGAAGTCGATGGGGTGGTCTAACGGGTTTAGCCCGATGGCCGGCATGGTCGCGCTGGCACGATGGTAGGCATCACGCAGCTACAACACTTGCGTGGCAACATGGTCCAACAAGTGGTTGAGGCGATCCTGGACCTCGTCACGATTGGCCCGCTCGCGCTCCAGCCAGCTCGCCATCAGGGAAACCTGGCTGCCTAGGGTATCTCCCGCTTTCTGCAACAACGCTGCCGATGCCTCAAGCATCTTTGTGGCGGACTCCTGCCGCTTTTGAAGCTCCGTTAACTCCCGCTCATAACGGAGGAGCATGGCACTCTTCTCCTCCCTGAGCTCACGGATCTCCACATCCTTGGCCCTAAGCTCCGCATCCTTGGCCTGGAGCTCCTCTGTCAGGCGCCTCACCTTAGACTCCGTGATCTGGTGCGCCGCCATGGAACCCAGTAGAAGCAATGGGGAAAGGAAGCAAATGGGGCGAAACGGCTGGAAGGCAATGCAATCTACGGGAAGGCGGAGGGAGCGGGGTAAATCTTTTGGTTTTCACCATGGGAAACCCCAGTTGATGCCTTTTCACATCAGGGAGCAGTGGGTTTTACTGGTGGAGTCATCATGCCTAATTCCTGCCGTGCTTGCTCCAGTCAAACAAAAAAAATCTAGCCGCGCCTGCCGCAACCAAAGACCAAAGCAACGCAGCGGTGGATAGTATTTTAATTTACCTAGCGGCAAGGAGGGAAAAATGCTTGAAAAAACAAATGTGGCGGCGGCCTAGTTGATCGGTCGCCCTAGGCCAACTAGCTAGCCACCGTGCTGCGGGAAAGGTGGGGTTTTGTGGTTTGACTACTCATTACTTTGGCGCTACAACCGAGGAGGACCCAGAAACCGCACGGTAGGGCATCCCACGTCTCAGTAAGGAAGAAAGTATGCGTGCACCACCGGGGAGGACCCAGAAACCGCGCGGTAGGGTGTGCCACATCTCTGCACGGAGGAAAATGTGCGTGTAAAAATATATGAGACGTAGCTATGGTTCGAACTCGGGACCCAGCTAGTCGGTCGAAAACACCCCACTAACCATACAGCTTCATCATGCTAACGTGGCACGGAGGATAGGTGTGGTTACCTCCGTCTCGACCAGCCACAAGGTCTCTTGTCCCTAGGCGATTCATCTATTTTCCAATCATTTTTTTAGTTATAATAACACCATGGCCAGCTCGCACCGCTCTTCATGTTTACCCGTGCGTCTAAAGGTTGTAGATGGAGAGAACAGAGAGATCGCAGACACGGGACCAGCCAGTAAGTGAGTCAACGTTCATGCACGTGCTGATGAGCCACTCCCTCTACTATATACTCAACGTGATACAGTATAAAATCAAGTTATGCGACAAAGCCAACAACCGTTGCTATTTCTGGCTATCGACGTACACTTTGTAGTCCAGGTTGCTAGCTCGAATCTCGTCCTTCTGATTTTTTATTTTTAGGTCCAAATTTGTTCCATGACGAGTGGGACCCCCGTGTGTTGTTCCGATATTTCTGTGTATGAGGGATTTTTTGCACAAACAATTTGCGCGGTTAGACAAGTTACTGCACCAGTTACACGTATTTTACAAGTTTAGGAACAAAAGTGATAGCGGCGGAGAATATCACGTGCTCCCCGCAGCTTAGATGCTACGGTGATATGAGATTCTACGTCGTTGGATCTGAGATCCAATGGCATGTGAGTAGTCTTTGTAGTTTTGCGCAATTCCCAAACTGGGCTTTTTTGCAAAAAAAACATTCAGACCTCCTGTGAGCCGCTGGATCTTGGATCCAACGGCTCCCAGGAGCTCGTATCACGATAGCATCTAAGGTGTGGGAGCACCTGATATTCTCACGTACGAGAGAATATAAGGTTCTCCCCGCAGCTTAGCTGCTACGGTGATACGAGCTTCTAGCAGCCGTTGGATCTGAGCTCCAATGCCATGTGCGTAGTATTTGTACTTCTGCGCAATTCCCAAACTCTTAATGGGAGCCGTTAGATCTCCCGGGAGCTCGTATCACCGTAGTATCTACAGTGTGGGAGCACCTCATATTCTCCCGTGCGAGAGAACATCAGGTGCTCTCGCAGCTTGGATGCTACGGTGATACGAGCTTCGAGGCGGTTCGATCTGAGATCCAATGGCATCTGAGTAGTCTTTGTACTTGTGAGCAGTTCCCAAACTCTTTGAGGGCCTTTTTGCAAAAAGCATTCGGACCTACTTAGAGCTGTTGGATCTCAGATCCAACGGCTCCGAGGAGCTCGTATGACCACATCATCTAAGGTGTGGTAGCAGATGATATTCTTATAGACGAGAGAATATTAGGTGCTCCCGCATCTTAGATGCTACGGTGATACAAGCTTCGAGGTTGTTGGATCTGGGATCCAATGGCATCTGAGTAGTTTATGTACTAATTGTGTGCAATTCCCAAACTCATTAAGGTTTTTTTGCAAAAAAAAAATAGACCTCCTGTGAGCCATTTGATCTCAAATCTAACGGCTCACAAGAACTCATATCGCCATATAGCATCTAAGGGTAAGAGCACCTGATATTCTCCGGGAGGCACAACCCATCGGTGTTTGGGAGGGTGGGGCCAGATGCATAAAAAGTATAGTCTAAACCCTCCTAAATAAGACCTTCACAATTTTATCTAAGGTTGGGGGGTTATCCCCGACAATCTACATGGCTCCGCCTATGCAAGAGGCATAGAGCGAGCGTCTATGTGTGAGAGAGATGAAGCGAGAAAAGCGAGGTTAATCGAGTCATATATAGAGGGAGAGATCGAGTGAGTGTGGGCTAGCGTACACTCAAATGTGAAAGACGATACAGAGAGATATCATCCGATGAAGCTATAGTGAGGGCTGGAGGGAGATAGTTACCGAGAGTGGCCTAGATAGACTTTGTGTTTGTGCACGCGGCGTGCATGGAGTTTTTTTTACAGAGGCAACATATGTGTCTAGAGGGAGAGAGAGAGCTCTCATCATGGAGGGCACGACGAGGTTGTGTGTGAGAAATACATTTGTTGAGAGCATGAGGGCGGGTGTGAGATAAATGGAGATTGAAACATGAAGAGAAATAATGAGCGTGTGTCGGATACCAATAGTTCTATTAACAAAGAGATGAAGATCGATCGATACAGGAAGTATGTGTGGTGAAGGGGGGGAGGGTCGATGGAGAGACCTAAACACAACATTTAAGTGTGCATAGTAGTAGACTTAATATTCACGTTTCAATTTGGTGTACATTGTAAACATTGAATTGAGGACCATGCATGGCTTACATTTTATTTTTGAATTCATGCCATACATGCATGGTTTGGAAAGTAGATGCACTATACTGACTCGGTTGTTGTTGTATTTGTGTGTGTGTGTGGTCATATGCTTGAATACATACAAAGTTTTCTCACCATCATATCGTTCATCTTTTAAATTTGAATTTGCATTCAAAAACTTAGTGTGGATACCATGAAATGTGAAATCCACATTGAGATCACTATATCACAAACTCACTCTAATTCAAGAACTCGTCATAAATCAATTACCGTCCCTTTGGAATGACCAATTATTTGCAAGGAAAATACGGGCATTGTAATACATATAGATTCGTTCACCAATTTTAAAAAACATTCCTTTCGCATTCTCGAATGGTAGCACCCGACGGCGTACCAGCAAGACTGGGCTCGTGTAGTGGTGGTGGCGTGCGTGGTATGCACATTAGCCAACCCCAACCAAAAGAACCGCGATAAAAACTTCGCACCTCCACTCCAGCCTCCGCATTTTGAATCAAAAAATCTGGCAGCCAGAATTCCAGCCCTGCGAAATTCCCCTTAAGTCCCCGGTCCATAATGACTACTACCGATGAACAATGGAGGGATGCTTTAGTAACTAGCCCACGTTACCTACCGTGCCGAGCATGTTACAAGTCCCTCGGTCGCCGCTACCCAAGGTCACCCGTCAACTCCATTGCCTACTACACTAGGATGAGTATAGAATGGAGCTTCATTTGTTCATGCCTACTAGAGTACTATCACGCAATGCACTAGTACGGAGGGAGTATCTTTTTACTACGCATATATAATTTGTTTGAAGTCCAACTAAGCAATGTTTGACCAAATTCTATCTTAAAAAATATGAACATCTACTACAACACTAAAGATGTATCGCTTGAAAATTTATTTCATGATGCATGTAATGATATTGTTTCGAATCCTAGTTTTAAATTCCAGAAAATCAAAAACTCACCTGAAATTCATGAAACTACGCATGGTCTCGTGATATGGCAAAAATAGGATGTGGTAATTTTTTTGTTCAATTTGAGACAAGCTGCTTGTGAAAAGTTGCACACATGAACAACCAAGGTATTTTGGAACAAAGAGCTATCACGTTAACGCGAACTGTTTCCCTATTCAAACCGTGGGCGTTAGACCAACGTGACGCCACACGTCCCGCTTCTCATAGGCAGGTGTAGTCCGAGCAAGCATGTGAGTCGACGGGAGGCGTGCGAGCAGGCCGCTGTGCAGGCTCTCACCAGGAGGTGAGCCCTTTACCAGACTCCGCCGCCCACCTTCATCCCAACTGCCCCCACTTTTAATGGCGCCCGCGCCGTAGTTTAAATCACTGCCGCACTCCCCGGTCTCGCTACAATCTTCTTTCTGCCTCTCGGATTCTCCTGTCGTCTGCCTCCAATCAGCCTGACCTTGCCATACACCATGGCGCATCATGATGGGCTGCCCCTAGTCTTCCAGTTTCGTGAGGAAGACCCTAAGGAGCTTTCGGACGAGCTTGACCTGGCCGTGCGGGAAGTTGCCGTGTCTGTCCCCGTGCCCGTTCCAGCTCCCGTCGCCGCACCTGCGCCAGCGCCCATCCCTGTGGCATTGATGGGCATGGAGCCGCACATTGCCGCCCAGCTTGAAGCCGTAGGGATCCACGAGGTCCCCGCTGACTTGCACGCGCCCGTGCACCTGCCAGCGCATGCGCCTGCACGTGCACTGAAGCACGCGCCCGTGCCGGTGCCCGTGCACATGAATGTCTCCACCGCGCCGTTGCCAGCGCCTATCCCTGTGCCGGTGCCAGTGCCCCCCTCAGCGGCATGGGTCGCCACCGTCGACCGATTCCTTGCACTGCCGCCAGTCGCCGCCTCCCGCCGGTTGACTAGCTCCTGGAGACCGAAGTCCAGAACATTCCGGCCTTCCTTGAAGCTTGGGCCAACGTCCAGGAGTATGCCAACGCCGGCGCAAGACGCCGCCGTCGCCGCCGGTCAGTCGCCCAACGTCACACATGGCACGACAAAGGTGCCGCTTCCCGCCGCAAGACGCCCCCGCCGCCGCTGCAATTAGTTTTATTCATTTTTTTATTTTAGTTTGATCGTGGTATGAATGTAAAGTCACAGTCAGACTGAATGAAATCTATGGTTTGATCGATTGAGTGTTCTGCTAGAGCCCTATCAAATTAAATAAAAAAAGTCATCAAGCGACATGTATTCCTTCTCATCGCAAACATTTCATATTAAATGCGTTCGCAATTCCAAATACTTGTAGGGCGTGAGCAGGTCCCTTGTTCCAGCACTAGGCGATACATCTATTTATCCATGCATTTAATTATTACTATTTAAATACACCACAGGTGCCTGAACTTGTCTGTCATGGTCACTTTTTTTCCTATACTTGTAAAATACTACTACTCGTAGTAGGTCAAACTGGTGCCGTAACTTGTGAACGTGTCCAGATACGGTAGACGGCATAGGGCATCTGCCCCGGGTGGCGCGCCATGTTTACTGGCTCGCGCGTTCTTCGTGTCCGCCCGTGCGTCTAAACGTAGAAGGGCAGGAGAGAGAGAGAGAGAGAGCAGACATGGGACCCACCAGTAAGTGGCTCAACGAAGGGGAGTAGTACGTGCTGATGAGCCGGTCCCACTAATCTACTGAAAGTAATATAAAAACATGTTATCCATTAAAGATACATCAAACAAATGTTGCTACTATGTTGGCTATTGATGTGCGCCTGGAAGGACCTGGTCGCCTGTTCGATCCTCGTCCTTTTCATTTTTTATTTATATGGGTCCAAATTTGTTCCATGACAGGTGGGTCCCCTAGTGTGTAGTTTGTAGCATTTTAATTTATGGGTCCCCCGGTCGAGAGATGGAGAGGTAGCGTCTATGTGTGGCAGAGATGGCGCGAGAAAGCGAGGTCAATCGAGACATAGATAGATAGAGAGATAGGCTGAGTGTGGCCTGACATTTGGTCAAAAGAGATATATGCTCTGGAGAGATATCGTGCGATCGAGCTTTTGGGGAGGGTGAGGGCTATAAGAGATATCTTGAGAGATTGACCTACATAGACAATGTGCGTGACAGAGTATACAGAGTGTGGATCGAGGCCCAGCAAGGAGATGTACCGTTTGTGTGTGAGAGAAAGCAAGGTCAATCGAGACATAGATAAAGAGAGAGAGAGATTGAGCGAGTGTGGGACGCCATGCGGTCAAAAGAGTGAGAAGTAGGGGTTGGAGAGAGTGACCTAAATAGATAATGTGCATGAGAGAGTATATAAAATCTGTCGAACTAGGCCCAAACAAGGAGATATATCGTTTGTGTGTGAGAGAAAGCGAGGTCAATCGAGACATACATAAAGAGAGAGAGAGAGAGAGAGGGAGATTGAGCGAGTGTGGGCCACCAAATGGTCGAAAGAGTGAGACGGTTTGGTGAGAGTGAGCTAGATAGATAATCTGTGTGACAGAGTATGGAGTGTGTCGATCGAGGCCCAAACAGGGAGATATATCGTTTGTGTGTAAGAGAAAGCGAGGTTAATCGAGACTTAGATAGATAGATAGAGAGAGAGAGAGATTGAGCGAGTGTGGGCTGACGTGCGGTCGAAAGAGTGAGACAGTGTGGAGAGAGTGACCTATATAGACAATGTGCGTGCGTGTGCGCGAGAGGGGGGGTCTAAAGAGGCAATGTATGTATCTGGCGAGAGATCGTGGGAGGGAGAGAGAGAGAGAGCTCGGTATGTAGTGCAATGGCTGGTGTGCGAGAGAAATACGTTTGTTGAGAGAGTGGGGGAAAGGGGGTTGTGTATTTGAGAGAATTAGAGATCAAAACATGGAGAGAAAGAATGAGCAGGTGTCGGAAACCAATAGCTCGCCATAGTGTTCATCTTATACATATGAATTTGTATTCAAAAACTTAGCGTGGGTACCATGAAATGCAAAATCCACGTTAGAATTGGAGATCGCTATGTCACAAACACACTCTAATTCAAAGAACTCATCATTAATTAATTAATAGTATCTCGTTTCGAAGGACTAATTATTTGCAAGGAAAACATGAGCATGGTAATACATACAGATTCGTTTGCCAATGAAAAAAAGATTCGTTTGCATTCTCAAATGTAGGCGCACCAGGCAGACCACGGTCGTGTCGTGGTGGTGGCTTGTGTCGTACGGACGTTAAAAACTTCGCGCCTCCATGTTTCGGATTGAAATATCTAGCGGCCCGAATTCCAGCCCTGCAAAATCCCCCTTCTCCCCCGCCCCCTTCCACGCCCAGAGCGCTCAAATCCCTAATTCGCCGCCACCCAAGCAAAATTAGAATCGCCCCTCGTCTCATCTCTTTCCCCACCTCTGTACCGGACGACGACGACGAAGACAACGGTCGCGCTGCACCACCGCACCGGAGCTGCCTCATCTACGCCCTCGTCCACCACACCGGGTGGTCCACCAACAATGTCGGTCGCCGCAGCCGACGTGCTTCACAGACACCGACTTCCACCGCATCAGGTTTGCTTCGTCTTCCACCTTACCGGGGTTACTTCACTGAGCACATCGTCGCACCTCCACCCCCCCCGCTGGTGCTTCACCAACGGCCTCGACCACCGCATCGTAGTGCTCCACCGCCGCTCAAGATCTACTTTTGTAGGCGGCCGGTCAACGCAAGCGCATCACCCTCAATGGCTCTGAAGTGACCCTCACTCTAGGAGAGTATGCCCAAACGACGGCCCGAACTAGGTATCCACATATCACTGCGGTATGCACTATTCCGACAATGCTTGGATATCCTTTTACTGCTCTCTTAGCTTATACGCCTATGCAACTCTGACTTCAACTCTTATTTCTTCTGGAGCTATCACCTGAAACATGCAAAACCATTTTTTAGGGAAGCATGACGGTGCTACGGGATCTGGTACACATCCTGCACGCTCGTATAACCTTGTAAGTACCTGTCCTCCGGTACAACAACATGGTCGATTCCTCTCATTAGATCAACCATTTGTCGTGCCAAAAATGCAGAGGGGGAAGGAAGGAGTACATGGCCTGCACATCCAAGCAAGTGGTAACATGGACTTCTTCATGGAACATCCCAAGCGCAAGCAGAGCTGCAGTTAGCCTGTACAACGAGCTAGCATAAGTCCCTGCATTTCATTTAATTCATAATGGCCTGCGTGTATGATTGGGTAGTGAAATGTATTCCAGTGGCGCTTTTGATTTACCCACATAATGGTTGAATTGCTTGTTTCTATGAACTGAGTTGTCCAATAATGAGAAGGATGTCAGTCTTTTCATCCTATTGTAGATTGCTTAGATCTCGATATGCCAAATATAATCGCATGAATTATATAGTAAAAGCCAGTGTGGTGTGTATTGCTACAACTAGTCTGACAATCTGTCCTCATATAGTATAACAAGGTCGCACCATCTTATCAGATTAACCATTCGACTTACCAAAATGCAGTGTGGGAAGAAAGGAGTATTGGGACTACGTATCCAAGCAAGCGATGTCATGGACTCCTTCCTAGAACCTCGTAAGCAAAAAAGAAGGTGCAGTGTGCCTGTACAAAGAGCTAGCATAAGTTCAGTTATCTGCTTCTCGGAATTTTAGTTAGTCACTGATTACAAAATTGTTCAATTATCTTGCTTGCCTTAATTTAGTTTGCTACTGATTACATAATGCCATAGCCTATTAATCCTATTATAGATTGCGCCTATCTATGTGTTTGTTGCTTACTATTTATAGAATTACCTGTTTGCCTGAACTTCAATAGCTAGTTAAGCACGTAGATAGCTGGTCATATCTACTTCTAGGGTGCAACAAAATTCATGTGTAATTTACCTTCTGATACCCTGTTTGTTTATCTGGTTTGCTGTTATGACTTCTAGCACTAGTAATGTTTGCATGTTCATGGAGAGACAACTGTCAGGTTTATATGAGGGACACCGTCTTTTTAACTTATATATATGTGTCAGAACCATTTTGCTTACATGAATGAAATTTAGAGATGTATGTGTTGCTGGTAAACTCTACCGACTTGTTACTTTAATACGTTGCCAAAAACTTGTTAGTTTTACTAGTTCATGTGTAATTAAATATGTTGCCAAAACTGGTTAGTTTTACTAGTTTGATGTTAGTTTTTTATGGCTCTTGCAACACTTTATTTATGCTTGCAAACTATCAAGTTTTCAGGATCCAATTGAAACTCCGATGGCACAACAGGTATGTTTTGAAAAACTTCCTTATTTAACTGGTTTGCTGTTGTAACTTGATGCTCTAATCATGTTACCAACTTCAACTTCTCAGGATCCAATTGGAACTCCAACTGCGCAGCAGGTACATTTTCGAAAACTTATTTGTGTAACAGGTTTTCTGCTGTAACTTGTTGCTCTAATCAAGTTACTGACTACTCAACTTTTTAGGATCCAAGAGAAATTCCAATGGCACAATAGGTCCCTTTTATAAAAATTGTTTGTTTAAATGCTTTGCTGCTGCAACCGATTGCTCTGATGATGTTAATAACTTATACTTTTCAGCATCCAATCGAAACTCTTTAATTCCTTGTTTGTTTAACTGGGTTACTGTTCTAACTACCAGTTGAGATGTTTTGCTAACTTCAACTTTTTCGAATCCAATCGGAACTGTAATGGCAAAACAGGTTAGCCCAAGATGAAGGAGCGAGGTCCCCATAGACGTTGGATCATCCCAGAGCAGTGGCACCGGCCCAACCATGCATCATGAATTGCCAACTGCTGATGCTCTAGAGGCTAAACTATTGGTAGAAAGATAGTCTGCTTCTGCACTTAGAGATGAAGTTGACATGTTGAGGAAGCAAACAGCACAATCAGAAGCAGTACTCATGAAAATCATTAAATATTTGGTGGATTTCACAACGAAGCAAGCTGAGACTGACCGCATTGTTAAGGTCCTGGAGGAAAAAACAAAATTAAACCCCCCCTTGGTAAATCATATGTGAAATGTTTTTTCCATCATTGAATGACATTTGTGTTGTTTGTTCATGTAATAGATTGGAACCATTTGTTTTAGAGATCATGTAATAATTGTTTTTTGGTCTGTATTTTTTTTAGCACCAGTCTGTAATAATTGATAAGTAATGAGACATTTCATTTATTTTATTGAGGCAAAGACATTTCATTTTGTTTGCTATGCCAGATCTACAAAATATGCCAATTGGGCTGATTGTGCATTCAGCAAAAATAGTAGTATAGATGGGCCATAAGTGGCACGCATCTGAAAGGGCCAAGATGATGTACTAGCTTTGGTACAAAGAAAGATGCTCTTCTAGCCAAAAACAGTACAGCGGCCTGGCTTATGTATGTTAGTTCATATTATTTATCCATATACTCTATATGTGGTCATATGTCTGTTAGTTTTCTATATTATTAGTTGGTTGGCTCAGTATTTTGAATTTTGATGGCTTCTGAAATTCATATCTAAATGGGAGTACACTATATGCTACTTGTGTCATACATGTTACACTTGAGTTCAACATAAAGTGGTTTCAAATATTCGTATTCACCTTAAATTGGATTCAACCTTCTGAATTCGAGTATCATGGCATTTGTAAATCATATTCATATATAAAGGTGGAATACATCTTTGTTGTGCTTTTGAAGATATATAAAAAAACATAGAATGATTTATAAAGATTCGTATAAGAATCCAAAATGGATTCGAATTTAGTTGCCAGGGTAAACGTGAATGTTTATTCTCCCAAAATTCGAAAGAAGCGGCAAAACACCCACTCCCACGTCGGCTGCCCAAAACCAGCGTTTGGGAGATGGAAATTACTGTCTACCCCTGACACGCACAACCTATCGGCCCGATTTCCACTGCTCTAAATAGGGGTAGGTTTGTAACTTCACTCAGGCGTGACACGACTGCCTCTCACCCCATTCAGACACGGTGGGCGCCAAACGTGCGCGGCAAAACACATTTGATTCAAGCTCATTCCAAAGACCTCTCTCTCCCCCTCCATTTCCCCATTCATACACGGTGGGCGGCAAAACAAACTCTCCTCGGCCAAAATCGATCTAGACAAATATTTTAAGTAGGGGCAGGTTTGTAACTTCACTCATACGTGACACAACCGCCCTACCTGTCAGCCCTGTTCATACACCGTGGGTGCCAACCGTGGGTGCCAAAATACCCTCTCCTCGCCTGAAATCGCTCTCGGCAAATATTGGGGAGATGCGAGATTACCATCCTATCCCCAACCGAAGAGACATCCGAAATTTTAAACAGGGGCTAAGTTTGTAACTTCCCCACATTTCAGACAAGTGCGTCCCAAAGACATGGTTCCCCCTACCCCTCTCCCTCCATTTTCCCATTCATACACCGTCGGCACCAGAACACCATCTCCACACCAGCCTCCTCCGTCCGCCCTCCTCCACCATGCTGGAGTGCCTACCCAGACCGCGTCGTCCACTGCAAGAGATCGACGTTCCTCATCCACGGTGCTGAACCAGGAGCCTTGCATCACATCCTCTTGCTTCATCCGCACCATCGTCCTCCTTGTCGGGGCTGCTCCCACGACCTTCTCGTCCACCGCAACGGGACTTATCCCCCGATGCCTTCGTCTGCCATCACAGATCTGCTTCCACGCCGCCGACAGCCATCGCACCCCCGAAACCTACACGACTCCGTAAGAGAGGTGGTACTCTTTCATATCTGCTCAACTTTTTGATCTCAACCAGAAAATAGCTCGTCACTTGTTTACTGTACTTTCTTTTCAGCTCTTAGAATCTTAGTTGTTAGTTCAATGCAAACATTGGTTCCTAAGTAGCCTTTGTGCGGTTTGCAACTTCAGATCTGCCATGGCACAATCATAATAGGGTTTAATTGATCATGCTTAGGGTTTCCCCCCTTTTATGATCACTCAACGATCAGCCGACGTGCTTCATGTCATAATAGCACTGCTCCACCCATCAAGCTAAGCAAGCTTAGTTGTTCAAATACGAATTTGATATGATGCTGATATTAGTAATACAGAGTCGTTTAATTGGTCAGCTAAGTGTTCCTAATTTCATTTTATAATGCATGTGCGCCGCTGGGGCGGATCTACAGGGTGGCCAGTGTAGGCCGCAGCCCACCCTGGGATTTTGGGTTGGCTTGTATACCATAAGAGATTAGAACATGGTCAGCCAGCCAATGCCTTTGCTCAAAAAAAGCCAATGCCTCCAGACCCCGATTCCCCTCTGTTCTGCTCCATTTCCGATCTCTACTCGCCACCAGCCGCCTGCCTCGTTGGCGACTTGCCGTGGTCGGACGCCATGACTTTAGGAGGAGACGTCGGACTAACAGGAAGTCAGGAGCCACTCACCCAACAGCTTCACCACTGCCCGGCCGCGCCGGCGTGCCCAGCTTCCCAGTCCGCTCAGGGCTCAGGCATGCAGCAACCACTCAGCCAACCCGATTTATCCTGAGATACGCTGTCCTCAACACTCAGCAGCCACTTCCCATCACCCATTTTCTAATTGATTCATTACTCATTAGGCAGGACTATCATTAGGCTTTGTTGTGTACCGAGTGCTACCTACATTTAATGGTTTAAATGTTTCAATAATCTTTAGTACCTGTAGAGTTGACAAGGTATCAAAATTCCTCGCCTAGGAACAAACTCTAGTCATGTTGCATTATTGGTCATAGTGACATTGACCCAGATTACTACCGCAGACCAGGTTTGTTGACAATTTTACTAGTCTTTGTTACTCATTCGATATGATATCCAATTATTCACTTTGATTACTTGCAAACAATAAGTGCTAGCCCAACTTCTTGATTCAGATTTTGGGCGGTCTCTTACTGCAGTTACGATTCTTCATACTTGTCCTAGTAAGCTCACAAGTAATGATTGATTCACTAGATCTATGCTTGCCTTGTCATATTTGTTGTTAATATTTTTTTAGGGTGGACCACCCTGTTTCAAAATCCTGGAACCGCAGACATGAGTGAATAGTATTTCTTTGTGTGATCTTTTCCATCATGTGTGGGCAACGAACACTGCATTGTATAGAAATAAAAGTGTTATATCCACCTTTTACATAGACTATGATCTTTTACATGGAATACAATCTGCCGACGTGCTTTGTGTCACACTACCAGCACTCCACCCTTGAAGCTAAACATCATGCCACTCATAGTTCCAAAGTTTATTTGCTCAAATACGAATTTGATATGATGCTAATGTTCCTACTTCAGTTTTGAAATGTGTGTCCACCCCTTATAAAGACATAAGAGGTTTGTATTTCTGTGTGTGGTCTGTTCAGCATGGTTGGGGGATCAACTTTGTATACGCAGGGGTTTGTAGGGAGACACTATTGGAGTAGAATCCGCAGTGCATTCCTAAGATAATCTGACTACTTTTTATGTTTTCGTGAATCTCAGATACTGAACATCATCATAATGATTATGAGCTTGTGCGCATGGGAAGAATAAAGCAGAACAATGACATGACTATCAAACTTGGCATTAAGGTACTGAGATCCAGTCTGGATGCAATGGAATGCACACGCTCTCCACCTACAGATTCGTGTTCAGAATATGATCCTAACAGTGATTCTGAGCTAGAGGGAGACCTAAGTCAATGTAGCTCCCTAGTGGAGGAGTAAGAGGCAGATGCACTATCTTATTCAACCATCAAGGTGCTTGCTGTAATTTGGCAAGGTTATATTGGTCGCACATATCTTGCAAATGATGCTTTGCATTTCTTCTACTTTGTTGCACCGCCATTTTCTTAGTTTACACATCATATATGTGAATATGCCATGCCTATCCATTTTCAGTACATATTCCATCTGTTAGCATACCATATTTGTCCATTCAAATGTTGTTCTTGTGTATCAGACATTCAAACGGAAGAGGGCGATTGCTGATCGTGATGGAGCATAGACAATGTATTTGGAAAAGGTAGTGACACCTGATAAATCAAATAGCCCATTAGGTGTAGTGGCAATATCACCAGACCCACAAAACATAGCCCCAACTCTAGCAGACTCTACCCCTACCCCACTGACCATCTCAGATACCCCAACTGCAGCAAAAAGTATGACGATGCCAGTTGACATAGCACCAGCTCTACGACGCAAAACTCCCATTCCAGCAAAGAGTACACCAACTCCAGTTGCCAAATCCCTTTTCAAGCTGGAGAGAGCCCCAATTGCAGCAAATAGGACCCCTGTTCCACTTCTTCCCAGTTTAGAAGACGAAGCTTTTATTGTGGTCAGGAACTTTGTGCGCATCTTTCCTTCATGGAAAGATTATACTATAGACAAACAACAATTTCCAATCTTCCTCCGCAACTTATGTGTAAGTAATGTACTAATGTTATTCATGGTAATTAGTGCCTATGTTTCTGCTGACAGAACATAAAAGATTTCATTCTTTTAAATAGGCGAGGACCAAACTGGATAGTCAAGATGAGCAAAGCTTGGTTGCGCTTTTCAAGCATGCTTTGAGGAAGTATCGTTGCTACCTGAGGCAAGCACACTTCGATGGCAAGCCTCTAAACGAAATTTCTGTAAAGTCTCCGGTGCTTCATTTACTAGACAGTGACGGGAATATTCTTGTTACACACTAGTCTCATCTGCAGCGTAAGGTACTATCTATGATATCACATCACAATTTGAACTACATTTCTGCAAGTGCCTTACCGTCTAACTTGTACGAAAACTATTTGCAGAAGAATAACCATTCTCAAGGGACCACAGGATGTCGCAACTATACTGCACATTACATTGCTCTTATGAGTACCTCTTGCCTTGTATCACCATACTTACTTTCATAGCTGGTTGATTATGTAGCATCACTGCACATGTTAGCCTCCTTATCCTCCATTTGGTGGACATTATAAGATCCGTATTGACTCTTACATAAATTTAGAATCAACCCAATGCTTCTGAAGAAGTTTAGCTCTGCAGTCCTCTTGTAAGGACCGAACATCTTGTATCACTATACCTACATTAACAGCTACTCCATCCATCCCATAATATAAGAGCGTTTTGTACACTACACTAGTGTACAAACCACTTATATTATGGGACGGAGTGAGTAGTTCATTGTGTTGCATTACTCTGCATCTTATCTCCCTCGCCCACCATTTCCTAAAAATTGTCAGATCTATACTTAATCTTACCAAAAAGTTGAATACACAGACAATGCCAATGCAGAAATGTAACCCATTGTTCTTGTCAGTACATTTTGTCCTGTAACGTTGTACTTACATGGATAGGTAGTTGATTATGTAGCATCACTCTGCATCTTATCTTCATTATCCTCTATCCCTTCTAGTATTATCATATCAATAATTACTCTCTACAAAATGTAGAGTACAGGCAATGCTTATGAAGAAGTTTCTGTGCTGAAATTCTTGAGTTATCCCTCCCTTGACATGGAGAAGGGCATTATAGAGCCGGTGTTAACTGTTAATGTAAGTCCGTCCTTCTAAAGCCTTTATCCTTGTCGGGACCCCGATCATAAGTCACACCGATCTAGCATAAGACACATCATATCACTTTGCGGCCTCACGCACGGTAACCCATGGCTGCCGCCTTTACCTTGGCCGGGACCGTTTGCGTCTTTTGGCTCACGTATATGATTGTGATGCTAGCATCCATATGACAGAGAACCCGGGTCGACATGACTAGTCATAAACCAAGGTGCCACAAACATACAGGGACATGCATACATAACCCAGCAATGCACGTGTCGGTCATCAGCGTGTGCAACTGAGTCGTAGCAAGCAACAAGGACTCCAGTAAAACAACGTGTGACATTTCCCCGTAGGGACAGACACAGGAGCAAAGAAGGATACATGCCGGCCAATCCATGTGTTCCGGAGCAGTAGCGAACTACCAGGGCTCAGTGGAAGCACTAGGAGGCATTTCCCTATATGGAAGGCTACCAAAGCAGATAACTAGGTGTTGAATCCCACACATACCAATGCATTTCAAACATACACACAATATGCATGATATGTGTAGATACAACATGGCATCACAACATAACTCTATGACTCAAAGTATAGATAAAACTCAAAAAATCCATAAATAGCATGATATTACAAACATGGGTATCAGGACCCAACATACAAGTCATACAAGCAACAAGCGAAAGCATAACCATGTCTGAGTACAGACAACTACAAAAGAAAAAGGCTGAGAAGCCTGACTATCTACAAGACCCTCCATAGGAACTAGACCTTTGTCTGGGATTCCCAAGCTACTCGTCGAAGCCCACGTGGAACTACTAGTGAGACTGAAGTCTCCTCTGCAAAAACATAAATTAAGCATCCATGCATACAAAGGTACTCAGCAAGACTTACATCAGAACTATCTACATATGCACCATTGTCAAGAAGGGTGTTGTGGGGTTTAACTGCAGCAAGCCAGCTTTGACTCAGTGGCTAACTTATACTACGACTACTAGTAATTTGTTTGAGGTAAGAGAGCGCACACGAGTCCACATAGTCACCACATCAATACACCACTATGGATCCTCTCCCGTCTCCCTACGAGAAGGCCATCCATAGCACTCACGCTTATCTTGCGCATTTTAGAGTATCCACTTTAAGTTGTCTATGAACCATATAAGTCTCCAAGTAGCCCATATCCGAGGACGCGGCTATTCGAATAGATCATTAACCCTGTAGGGGTGTACTTATTCACACACGCTCTCACCACTTACCACCATATACACGTCATGTATCTCGGCAACCTTCAAGTGAAGGCCTGGCGAGGGTGTCGACCACGACCTGACTAACCACACAAGACTCTAGTCTAGGTTTATCGCCTATTTGAGGTTGTATCCACAAGGGAAGTCCGGCTGAAGTTTCTATCATGGCCTCAAACAATGTGAGCAGGGTTCCCAAGTCCACCTCGACGGATGGTACTGCGCTTGGTACATCGTGCCATGTGCCTAGCCATCCCAAGTCCACCCCGTCAGGTAGTATTGCGCTTGGTAAGGCTAATAGCACATCCTACAAACACCAAAAACTAGTTGCAACTCCTGGACAGAGAACAAGGTGATTAATAAGTCGAGAGAGTCAATTAAGTATCCCAATGTGTGGTAGTAGCTAGTCTTGGATAACATACACATAACTCAGTTCTTAAGGACGGTCTCAATGAGACAACCCACCATGTGCTCCTACATGGCCTCTCATCGCTACCTTTACCAAATCGTGTTCACACACTTAGCTCTCACACAACAGGACATGAACACAACCATTCCAATTCATCGCCCAGATGGATCAGACCCGACACGACTCTAAGCATAGCAAGCATGGATGATAGTCACAACATGGCTCAAGCAATTCCTACTGATGCTAAGAGGTTTTAACTATTTACTGTGGCAAAGACAAGTCATGCAGAGGAATGGGTTTAACTACCGCAACATGTAACAGTTGAATCATTGTTGTCCTAATGCAATAAAAGAGAGCAAGAGCAAGAGAGTGGGATTGTATTGAAATGCTCAAGGGGGGGGTTTGCTTGCTTGGCACTTCTGAAGATAGTAATGCTCTTCATCGGTGTCAACGATCACAACGTCGGAACCGTCTTCTACCGAGAGGGAACAAACACCGGCAAACAAAGGAACAACATTTAATTCATGGCAATGATGCACATCCATATGCATGGTATGTCATATTACGGTACTGAATTCACCTAATGCAATAGTAAGCCAAGTTAATTGAAGTGGAATTCAAACATATAGCAAATTCCAACTCCAAAACTAATTACAAAAGTGCCTTAAACATGATTTGTCCTAAACAGTGATGTTAAGTTGTTCAAACATGCATGATCAGGGCATAAACAGATTCTTCATATTTTTCTGATCATTTTTCATATATAAATTATTTTCATTGGAGTTATAGATTATTTTCTATGAATTTTAGAAGTTTTAAACATTTTATGGAATTTCTAAATCATTTCTAAAATAAGAAAAACCAGAAAAGTATTTACTGCGTTAGGGTGATGTCAGCAGGTCAACTGGGTCGGCCAGGTCAAACCTGACCAGTGGGTCCCAGCAGTCAGTGTCACAGTGCTAATTAAGGATTAAATTTAACTAAACTATAATTAGCAGGGGCTGGCCCCACTTGTCAGTGACCCAGGGGAGGTCATTAGGTTAGTTTTTAACTGGTGATTAGCCAGAGTTAACTCGCCGGCGACATCCAGGAACGGCGGAGGGGCTCGGGTTCACTCCTCCGGTGTGGTTGGCTTCGCCGGAGGTGGCCTAATTCGACGGCGGCATCCACTTTCATGGCGGCCGGAGTTCAGGCACGCTCGGGAACAGCGCTGTGGTGCACGGCGGCATGAACGATTGGGTGCTACGGCCTCCTGGTGACGCGATGAGCATGGTGGCGCGCTCGGTTTCGAGCTTCAACGGCCAAATCGACGGCGGCGACATGGCCGGCGGTGGTGAGCTTTTGGCTCCGATGGCTAATGCAGTTAGAGGAGACTAACAAGCGCGAGGAGAGAGGGGAAACACGACAGGGCTCACAGCGAGGTCGACGACGGTCTCAGCGGGCTCGGGGAGGCGCGGATGGCGACGAAATCGACGGTGGCGATCCACGGGGCCGAGGAAGAAGAAGACGTCGGTGGCGGCGTTGCAGGGCACCCGGTGTCGCGTGGCTCAGTGGAGATGGCGAGGACGTCGAGTCGGAGCTTCTAGACAGTTCGAGGTAACGAGGGGGAGGTGGTGGTCGCGGGTTTCACGGCGGCGAGCTCGCGAGGCCCTCGGCCATAGCGAAGAACAGGCGAGAGAGGGCGAAGGGGGAACAATGGAGGGGCCAGCTCGATCCAGACGGCTCTGGGGAGCCTATCCACCCGTTCAGGCAGGCAGGCGAGCAGGAGGTGGCAAGGCGTGTGGCTGCGCGCGGTGAGCGCGTGCCCTCGTCCTTCTGGCGCGAGGAGGAGGATGACTGGCAGCTGCGCTGGGCCGGCTGCATAGTATTGGTCCAGGTTATTCTCTCTCTTTCTCTGCCTTTGTCCTATTTTGTTTCTACTTTTCTATTTTTGATGTCTGTTTTTATTTAGTTTAGGCACTAAATCATTTTATTAAATTCTGAAACTTTTTGTGGGCTCTTTCTGAATCATTCCAGTGACCTTCAAATAATTCCAGAATATTTGGAGCAACAAAACTATTTATAGGAATTATTTTCTCCAACTCAAATACAATATGGTTTAATTCAAAGCCCATATATGTCCTGGAAAAATGTGCACCATTTATGGTTAGGGTTTTCACCTTTTTCCCTAAATCATGAACATTTTTAAGGGCATTTTGGGTTCATTGAAAGGTATTTGAGTTTGAACCTAGTTTTAAATTATCTACTAGGGTTTGATCATCCCCATTTCAAATTCATTTGAATTTAAACATGATGCATGGATTATTCTAAATGAAAGTAATTACACTCAACATTCTAGGGCTGTGACAACTCAGCCCCACTAAACAAGAATCTCGTCCCGAGATTCTGGCATAGGGTAAGAGGAAGAGGGGACATTATTTATCCCAATCTTCATGATCCAACTGCCCTTCTCGAAGATGTTCATTCATTGTACCATCTTGGTTTCGACGTCTCTTCTTTTGAGATCTTCATACAACATGACAACAAAAAGAGAGGGGAACTGTACAAGAATCGATTTTCTCGAAGATCGAGCAACTCACGATCAACTCACGGAATGAGATGTTGAAACATCTCTTGAGCTGAGACACAAAACATACATCAGAGGTGATGGAGAGAAACAGATGACGAAGGTCCAATTTGTTAGGCAACAATTCTTCGCTTAAGAAGATGGTGAATGTGTGTCAAAGTGGGGAGGAGTTAATTGTCCTTAATACCACAACGGGGCACCTTAGAGGAGGTGACTCGTTAAATTATCTCCTAAGTCAGGCAAAAAGTATTACTTTTGATAAATAGATCATTGAAACTCTTTATACCAAACTGGGGCAAATTCACTATGATCATTTGGAGGAGTTCGAAAGAAATGGCATACTCAGATTGGAAATGGAAACTAGGGTTATGGAACAACTTGGCAAATGGAAGGCACATTCCAATTGATACCGAGGATATATATAACCTCGTGTCTGAGCATGCTTTCAAGAACTTGAGCATTTCCATATTCATCTGGGTTTTACCAACATCTATGTCCAAGATCCTGGCAACACGTCATACTACCATGATGAATAGTGATGGAGGATGCTGATGCAAAGGAAGACAACACTTTCTCAGATTTCACCTTGGCTATGCCAAGGAAACAAAATCTGGATGATCGGCCGAGAGACATTTAGCACTCCTCTTCTAATGTTCTCCATGATGTACTAGATACCATGACATGCTTCAAAGTAGCATCAAGATGGTCATCAAATAAAGGCCGGACTTCAAAAACACAAAGTAGCATCAAGATTTTCTTTAGCCCTGCATGTATGCTTGTGTTATTGATCTGTAATCCAGTGTGTGGTGAAGCTGCCCACATTTGCACCTTGTCATTTCCTGCTTTGTCTTAAGTGATCTGGCTGATGATATGAACATGGCATGCACATTAACGAAAAGAGATACAATGATTTTCTTTTGCCCTGCATCTATGCTTGTGTTGTTGATCTATAATCCAGTAGTGTGGTGAAGCTCCCCGCATTATGAACAATGCCAAATTATGCTCTTGACATTTTGAATTATCTCTTTATTTTCTAATATGAAACTGGATGGAATTGACAGCACAGTTACTATCTTTTTTCATATACTACAAAACTTGTCATCTGTCTTGTTGTTTCAGGGTGATAAGCCTGATGGCACGCACAAGTCTGCTGAAGACTGTGAGACAAACCCAACATATATTGCAGCAAAGAAGGCAAAACATCTTGAAGATAGTCAGACAACCCCAAAGTCATGTCTTGATGCAGTGTTCAAGTTACTTGAGACTAGCAGTCACACAAGCTCACAGAAGTCGCTGCCTGAATCAATTCAACTTCTTCAGTCTCAACTGCAAGCAGAAAGGCATAGTGTAACTCAACTTCGACTTGAAGTCCAATCTCTAAGGAAGATCGCAGAGAACTCCAATGAGAACCTCATTGCTAAACAACTAGAGCTGGAAGATATGACCGACATGCTAGGCCGTTCTCACTGCCTTGCTCAGCTGCTTGCGCAGCAGCTCACGCGCAAGGCTAACATTTCTTGAACTGTGTTGAAGTGGTCTTGGTTCAGTATTATTTTGTTGCGCTGCAATGGCAGGGCCTTTGATGCCCTAGTTTTGTAATCTGCTTCTTGGTTGCACTTTATGATCACTGGTGGCGAACTTTGATGCCCAGTGGATGTAATATGCCCTAATTCCTTTACTATATAGTGTAGGTTTATTCTAAGTTACTATGCCGTAATTTCTTTATTATATAGGGTAAGTTTTTCTTAATTCCTAGTTACCGTATATGTCATCATTTGCTATCAGAAAAAGGGTGAAAATCTGATTGAGGCGAACGGGCCGAAACATGCGCCTCTAATGGGCCTGCATTTTAGTGGGCCATAAATGGGCCGGCCCACAACAGGCTTTACTTGGGCCTGCGCGGACCTGCCGTATGGGCCCTTCATGGACACGGTATGCCTAGGCCCATAACTCACATGGGCCTTTAGTGGGCCAAAAGTTTAGTTGGGCCCATGTAGCTTCGGGCCATTAACAGGCTAAATATTCTGCTGGCCTGTTATGGCCCAGAAGACACCATGGGCCTTTAGCAGGCCGAAAAGCATGTTGGGCCTCAATTTTCATGAATCGTCCATGGGCCTTTAGCATGCTGAAATATACCTTGGGCCATTATTGGCCCAGTTACATGACGGGCTGTTACCAGGCCGAAACATATCTCGGGCCTTGGTTGGCCCAATCATATCATGGGCCTTTAGTAGGCCGAAAGCTTAGTAGAGGACGAACGGGCTGAATTGTATGACAGGCCTTTAACAGGCTCAAATTCAGGTTGGGGTGGAATGTTGCCACCGAGATCATGGGCCGTTAAGGGGCCGAATGTCGCTTCAGACCATATATGGTCCATGTGCAGCACGGGCCATTAACAGGCCGAAAGGCACACCGGGCTGAAATGGGCCCATTTCTACATCGGGCCTTTAACAGGACGAAAACTCACTGGGCCGTAATGGGCCCAAAGACTGAGTGAACAATTAATGGGCCCGATCTGGCGGTGGGCCGTAAATGGGCCAAGTTTAAGCAGGCCGTTAGTGGGCCGGCCCACTAGTACCTGAGTAAATCTTATGGGCCTTTGACTGGGCCGGCCTTTTAAACCTAAATGGGCCACTGTTGGGCCGTGCCACGTGTAACATTTCCATAAGCCTGTCTCGTCCATTGGAGGAATGACATCTGTCGCCACACCGAGCTGACACGTGGTTACTTCGGCCAATGAGAATTTTACACGTGGAAAATCCCCATTGGTCAGAGCTGTTAACGGGTTATCGGATCCAAACCGGAACCCGATAGCTTAACGGCGACCCGTGACGGTGGATTCCATGTGTCGGTTACCCTTGACAAAAACACTTCCATGACGCGACATTTATCATCATGGAAGTGGACGCTTCCGTGATGATAATTTCAGTATTGTCATGGAACACTTCTACAACAGCACAGGTATGACTATCTTGATTCTGTCATAAAACCGTCACGGATGTACATGCATGACAGAAAATGTGACCTACTGTGACAAAGGCGTATCATCACGGAAGTGTTTTTTTTGTAGTGCTTGCTGCCCTTCAATGGTACCATGGGTAACGACTACTAAGATAGTACGTCCCAACTGGGTGTCGTCAGTTACAAGGTTCCAAGTGAGACCGAATGGCCCGTGCACATCCACGATCTGATTTCGATCTGGGGATGACTTTTCCCTGCAAAATAGTGGAGCACTGTTAGGGATTACACCATGATGGTTAGGGCATCTCCAACGCTGACCCCCCAAATTTACTCCGGCATCTGTCCGCGGACACCGATGTCGGAGGCTACCATCCAACGCTGTTGGCATACCTTTCAACAACTATATGAATAACCGGACGAAATTCATTACATTTCGTAAACTTTTCATATAGACCGGACGAAATTCATTACATTTTTCATACAAACCGGACTAAAACCTACACTAAACCTATTCTAAATGATTGTCGGCGCCCATCCCCCATGTCCGGCCATGAGCCCCGAGAACTGAAGCTCCGGCTATTGCCTTCGCCTTCTCCTGTTCCGAGTCAGCGCTTTCCAGCTCCGCCTCCGAAGCTCGAGGAAGTGAAGATTTCTGCCTCCACGTCGCCGCCAATTGGAAAATCGGCCCTCATTGTTGTGCCCAACGAGCTTAGCTTCTATGGGAGGGGAGAAGCGGTGGCCTTCTTGGGACCCAAGTGACGGCGACCTACCATGCACTACTCTTCCTCGCTGTCGGCAGCGCCCGCGCAAACGTGCCAGCTTCGTGATCGTGGAAGCGGAGCGCGGTCGGCGCGGAGTTACCAATGTCCTTCTTCTGCTCCGGCGACGGTCCATCCTAGAGAGCTTTGGAGCGCGAGGAGGCTATGATGGGAGTGGTGCTGACAGGAGAAAGGGACCGGAGGAGGATGACCGCGGCTATTGCCGAGGCTGAAGTTTATATAGCAAGCGAATGGCAATGAGCCGCGGCAGGCGGACGGACGGGTGGCGCCGGAGTAGGTTCCTCGGCAACCACGCGTCATTAATGTGGGCGGCGGACGGACGGACGGCCGACCGTGGTGTCGTTTCAATGCGGAGCAGTCGCGTGCACGGGGAAGCGACGCTCTCTCGGCCGTCGCGCTGCTTCAAAGCTGGCGCCAGTGAGAGGTCGCGTCCGCTCTGCCCGGGCATGAATGCGGCACTGACGCTCTGGTCTGGAGTGGCGCTGACCGTTTCAAGCGGGAAGAGCGCGCGGGCGAGGGAGGGGGTTTGGGTGGGCCAGGGCGGTCAGATGCGGGCGTGGTGGTATTGATTTTGTAGTTTGCAAAAGTACTCAGTTAACACACTCAATTTTCTAAAAAATTATGGTTAAAAACGTTAATTACAATGCATGCATGCGTGACCAATAAATGACCAAAATAACTAGTACATGCATTGGTGAGTTTTCTCTTAATCCTTGCATGCAACGATTTAATGCACCTTGAAATCTGAACATGTGATGGAGAGCAATAAATTTGAAACTTATAAAATGGAAAAACTAAACATATTAAACTAGAAGATAGGGAGTATACCATAGGATGTGTCCCATACGAAACAAGTCCCCTGGTTTGTCACCGCGAAGATGCGGTTTAAAAGGAGCACGACATCTTCATCCTTGTACGGCAACAAATCGGCCGCAGACAACATGGTCCAGCTTTGACCGCCACGTGCAGGATGTTTCGTGAAAGCAATCGTGATGTCGAACACCGCGATGAGAGAGTAATCTTAGTTGCCGCATGGTCTTGTCAGGGCTTCCGGGATTGCTATCTTCTTCAAACTCACCGTGGTTCCATTGTACCAATTCAGGAGGTGCCCCATTGCATGGCCGATCCCAATGCTGGACAATGGTTCGACGGGAACGGTCTCACCGGTGTGAATGTTGTGCAAATTGATGTTGGTACCCTCCCGTACGTATGCAAGCCAATCTCCATTCGCACCAAGCCTAACCTGTGCAACAGTGGGCATCGGGGTAATTATGATCAAACTCATCACTGACCTGCTCATTGGACAAAATCCGAGTGCCCCTCAACGTCGGCATCTCAAGGGGTGTCAACTTGCAACTACAGCCATGCCGCGTTGGAGAGACCCCGCAGGAAACATCCTCGTCCTCAAGGACGCATGGCAGACCAACTAGCATGGCCTTCTCCCACGCATATTTGCGCACCATCTTGAAATATTTGGTGCAAGCACCGCTGAGTCTTACGGATGTAAGGAAGTCGGAGCGACTTACGATTTCCCCCAAAGCATCATCATCCAAGGTCTCCCAACCTCGACGAGGACGAGAAACACCACCGCCTTGGGAATCCATGGCAATGGCGATGAACTGCCTTCTCCCTTTGGGAACAGGTTTAGATGAGAGGAGATGGTAACCGCAGGGCTTCGTCCCTTCGGAAAGGATGTTCTGCGGGTGCGCATTGGTAGTAGTGTGCTAGTGCGGTTTATATTTGAGATCAGGGAGCCGGCAGGCGGTTCGTTGTCTGGCATGTTCGCGTCCATCCACCTTCTCGTAATTAAAACACGCACGACATTTATGGCGACTCGGATTGGTTTGTTTTCCAGGCGCACCGACCAACGTGGACTAGCGGACTGTCGTGGGAAAACGACGATCTATGGGATCGAGAGGATCCCTTTGCGGTTCGGCTGTGGGATCAATATACTACAAAGAGCAGGGCTAGTAGATATGAGCACAAGTAAGGATTTATCCAGGTTCGGGCCGCTGTGAGCGTAAAACCCTACCCCTGTTCTGGTGGTTTGATTGTGTATGAGCTCAAAGGTTACAAAGAGCGCAGCTTGCCGACAAGGTGCGCGGGAAGTGTAGCTACAGCGTGTACTTGAACTAGGAGTCGACCATTCTAAGTGTAGCCGTGGGCCTCCTTTTATAGGCCAAGGGGTTACCACAGTGGCTAATATGGTCATTTATAGGGTATGAATAGTGACTTGCACTGTCACCACGTCTATCTCCAGATGGGGCAGGACAAGCACATTAAATGCACCGTAAGGTGCTACGTCGGGGAGGCGAGGCTTTGGGCAAAAGATCTGTACCACCAGTCCTGGCACCCTCCTGTAATCTTGACACGTCCCAGGCATGGGTGTCATTAAAGTTAATCTCTGCGTGGCATGCCGACACGTACCCTGGCCAGCTATGTTGACTGCCTGCCCGCTCGACACCTATCATGCATGCTTATCTAGCCGATGATGAGGTGGAGCGGTAACGGAACAGAACAAGCCTACTGGCACGGAGCTTGCCAGGCCTTTGCTTGCAGGCAAGGAGCTTCCCGGCAACCAAAGTCTTGGTATCTACCTTGCCGGAACGAAGCTTGCAGGCAAGGGCAATGTTGATCTTTAGTACTAGAATATTACTTCTCGATGACCTGCCTTGAGGTCTCCTTCACGGTCTTGTTTAATTGAGTCTTGAGTCATAGCAACCCTCCGGCAAGCCCTTGCTGTCAGGAAGGCTACAACTGCCTGTGCACAAGTCAGGGTACGAGGGCACCCATGCTTTAGTACACCGACAGGAGCCCCTGGGCCAGGGCCACACGCGCATGCGAGGCGTCGTTGGGCTAGGCCCAAACAGTGCATAGGCATGCCTGGCAGAGGATAACTGTCGTAATCTTCTCTTTTACCACGCCCCCATGACGCGCATTAAATGCGGGCGTGGGAGAGGTGGAATGGAACTGGCGCGGGGAGGTAGTGCGCCTGAAAAGTGCAGCCACATAGGACGGTAAAGAGCCAGCCCCCGCGCCTTCCCCATAAAAAGGAATCCGCGAAGGGCGCTGCTCATTTACCCCCCCTTCTCCTAATCTCGCCAACGCCACTGTCTTCATCTTCTTCCTTGCGCCAGAGCAGAGCACACCTTCTGCTTCCGCCGCTGCGCCGCACCCCCGCCTGCTCCCACATCCGCCCTCCCCAGCACAGCCATGGCTCCCAAGAGGAACCGAAACAAGCCTGGAAAGGCGATCGCCCCCGAGGCAGATACAAGGGAGGAGGAGCTGGCAGCGGTGCGGAGAGACAGTGTCCTCTTCAAGCCGGTGCTGGATCAGAGCGACTTGGTGAGTCGGTATTCAATCATGTGGGGGAAGGGGACGACCGCCCACACCGCGCCAGAGGTCCTTCCCGGCTCCATCAAGCCTAGACCAGACAAGTACCCCTTCTTCGCTGCATATTTTTACTGTGGGCTCGTTCCTCCCTTCTTTGAGTTCTTTGTAGAAATGATGTATACCTACAGGTTTCGCCTTCTGGACTTCACCCCCAATGCCATGACTTGTATGGCCGTCTTCGCACATATGTGATCAAACTTTGTTGGGGTGATGCCTAGTGTAGCTCTCTTCCGCCATTACTTCACTCCATGCATCGAAGCAGATGTCCTCTCCGGCCGCATCACTTGGATCCCCAGGGACGAGAACGCATACCTTCTGGGGCTGCCCTATCAGCAGTGGAACGAGTGGCGTGGGGAATGGTGTTGGATCAAGGAAAAAAATCCCGGAGTTCTGCTAGTCCAGGACGACAAGGGTGGAGCGTGGCACAGATTGGAACTCTTTCGTTGCTGACGACAAGAAGCTCACAATCGCCACAACGCGCATCCTCCGCCTCAAAGCCGCCGGCCTCACCGCTGAAATGGTGGGGGCTGACTTCCTTCACCGCCGCATTGCTCCTCTCCAGAAGAAGAGTAGGCCAGCCTGGGACTACAAGAACGCAGCAGATATCATGTGGGTTCGGACTGGACTTCACGCCAATCTGACAATGCTGCAGCACAGGGCCCTCTGCGAGCACCTCTTCCGCCCCAGCGACAACTTCAAGCTGCCGGCAGGGGTGGTGCCTTTATGCAATAGCTCCGCCAAGGATTCCGTCATCGCGGTGATGCCATCCTGCAATGCCCATGGTGCCGAAGTGCTTTGGTAGGAGCCGCCCGAAGACGCGGTGCAAGAGTTGTTCGACACCCTGGTGGAGAGGCCTGTCAGAGAGGAAAAAGATCTCTTCCGCGACACCACACCCGAAGAATTGGAGCATATCGCCAACAGGGCGGTAGAGGCCAGAATGGCTGGAGGCGTCAACGGTTCTGGGTCCGCGACAGCCAATGTCGATGAGGAATCTGGTGATGGAATGGCAAGGGAACCGCCGAAGGAACTTGCCGAAGAGCAAGAAGAATCTGCCGGGGAACGAGGCGGGGAGACTGTTGCAGAACAAGTACCCGAAGAATCCCCCGTTCCTCCTGTTCCGGCAAGAAGAACTCGTGTCCTTCGGAGAGCTGCCTCCGGAGAGCCAGTCCGCGGCGTACCCCCAGGTGAGGATGTTGCCGGTGAGGAGGTAACCGGCAAGGAACTCAATGCCAAGCCCCTCAACAGCGAACGTGGCATACCTCCACGGGGAGTACAGCCGTGCCGGTTGCCAGAGCAGGCAGGTTGTCTCGTCCTGCTATGCCTGCGGCAACTAAGCGGGCCAGGACTTCTACCCCGCCGCCTTCTTCCAGCACCAGGCCTGCGAGCTTGTATGATCTCTCCATCTTTAGCAATGAGGAGGAAGAAAAGTATGTATCTCTAATTTCTTTGTTAACTCTTGATTTCTTCCTTGTGTTAATCTGACTTGCCTCGTCTTGCCTTGATTTGACAGTGATGGGTAAACCTTGGCGCAGAGGATGGCCAAGAGGAGGAAGATCACAGCAGAGGACGAGCCAGCAACAAGCACGGCGCCAGGCGATGATGTCATGGATATCAGCCCAGACCGCAGCCCCCAACGTGAGGCCACTATCCAATTTCCTTTGGCAAGCACTGGTGTCGAAATATTTGCCGCTAATATCGGCATGGGAGCAGGAGAATGACACCGCGAGGAGGAGCGCCCAGAGGCAGATCCAACTGGGGCGTCTCCATCAACCGCTGCTCCGGCAAGCGGCTCTCCGGCAAGGGCCTCCACAGACGAGTCCGTTCGCACTGATGACGTGCCGGCAATCGAGTCCACCGGCAACTAGGCGACAACAACTGAGGTTGTCAGAGAGGAGACTGTCCCCCTCAATAGTCTCAGTCCGGTAAGCCTCCTGCCGTCGAGTATCTTTCTCTCTTAATCTTCTTTTTCATTTTCTTGAACTTGATCTGAGTCTTGATTTTCTCTCTTCTCTATCCTTTCAGATCTTCCTTCATCTGACGAAATGGACATCGATTCCACCATTGAGGAGATCGTGAGGGACGCCGCCGATGAGGCTAACAACATTGTTGCCGGTGAGGCTGTCGCGGGGACTGATGAGGAGGCCGCCAAGGCAGCTCACGAAGAGGCCGCCAAGGACGCTGCTGAGGAGGGCGGCAACAATAGTGCCGAGGCCACTGGAGACATCTCTGTCCCAGGAGCGCCCGCTGACTTGGCCATGAGGGCGATCCTGACCGGCAAGGCGGCCACGGACGACCATCCTTCGACACCCGAAGAGCCCTTCTCGAGCAAGTATCTGAAGGTTGGCGACGACTTGTTCGTCAGCCTTCCTAGGACGTCAAGCATCGGGGCACCCATGGAAGGAGAAGCCTTGGACGACGACATCATTGCCGCTGCTGGGCTCGAGGCCGTCGACGAACCGCACGCCAACAACAGCAAGAGCAAAGAACAACAGCTCCTCAAGGCCATGAGCGTGAACTTCCAGAATCTTCAAGCATGCCACCTCAGCCGCACCGAAAGGCTGGATTCCAGGGCCGCCGTTCTTGACAAGGCGGAGGAGGAGTTCAAGAAGCGGGTGGAAGAAACACAGATCTGGTATGCAGAATGCCTCCAAGATCTCCAAGAGCAGTACACCCAGCTTGCCAAGGCCAAGGAGGAATTCATCTTGGAAAAGGCTGAGGCTGACAAGGCGGACAAGGAGGCTGCGCAAAAGGTAGCAGCAGAGGAAGCAAAGTTGAATGAGCGCAAGGTTGGCCTTGATGCTTATGAAGAAGAGCTTGCCACTCGGGAAGCAGAACTTGCTGCCACGCTTCGTGGCAAGGACGATGAAATCCAGGCCTTCGTCTCACAGCAAACTCAGGAGCTGGAGCGCAAGCACAAAGAGGCCATCGAGGCTCAGGCTACAGAGCATGCCAACAGGATCAAAGAGGCCGTCGATGCTGGAAGGCAAGGTGCGAGCGCTCGAAGCAAATATCGCCGCCAACGGCAAGGAGATCTTGATGCTCAAAGCAGAGGCAGAGAAGGCAACTCACACCTTGGCGGAGCTGCAAACTTCAGTGTCGGCCAAGAGCCAAGAGCTCACCAAGGCCAACGATACCATCGAAGATCACAAGATGAAGCTGACCGCCCTGGAGAAGTCTCTTGATGAAGCCAGGAAGCGTGAGAAGATCTTGACGAAGGACCTCCAAGACGAGAAGGCCTTGGTCGCGAGCACCGCCAGGACTTTCAGTGAGCTCAAGGGCGCCTACAAGCTTTGGACTGACCGTCTCATGGTTGCTGCAGAGAGCATTTCTGCCCATCTGTCCGCCATGGGCTTGCCGGAATACCACTACTCCACCGCCGAAGGGGACACCGCCAGCACCAGGCTCACTATCTTCTTCGAAAGCTTGATCGAGGCACTAGAGAAGCAATGCGGAGCTTGAGCTGCATACCTTGACAGCAAATCCCGCAAGCTTTGCCGGGATGTCCTCTTCAAGGTACTCATCAAAGTGGTGTACCGGAACCCAGGCATTGATCTCTCCAAGGTTTTCGCCAGTCTGCCGCGGGGAGCCGACACCAAGGCCGCCGAAGAGCTCGTCACGCCCATCGCCGACAGGGTTGGCCTAATTCCCAGGACAGAGGGTGGAGTTGCCCACTAATCTTGTAGCCATATCTTGTCGCGTGCATGATCATGTAAAAGATAGATTTATCTTAAATTAGATCTGCACTGCATTTTGATGTAATATAACTTGTGTTTTGGATGGATGTATGCATGCTATTCCTCTTGTTTTATTCTATCTTTGCATGATTTTTGTACCCTACGCTTGCCGGAAACTTGCGGGTGCGAGCACTCTTGCCGCGAACGCTTGAGGAACGGGCCCTTAGCAGCTTGCCGGAAGTGCCGCTGCCAGCAAGGATACACTTGACGATCACAACGTTACCACTTAAGTTGTTGAGCGGACTCGAAACAAAGTAAGGGCGTAGCTGATCATGACAAGGTTCCTTTGCATGCAGGCTACTCATACAAAGGCCAAAATCGTTCAAGGAGAAGTTGCAACTTCAACAAAGAATTTACTTTAAAGTTTTGCAACTTAGCTTTTTCTTTGTTGTGCTTCTTGCCGTAGGACGATATCTTGAACGTCATTCGGTATCCATACCATCACTCCCCCCGGGAAACTTGCATGCGAGCAATCCTTCTGTCCTTTGAGAAAAAGAATGAAGAGAAAAGAGGAGGCTGGAACCTTGAAGGTTCATTAATCATCCTATGCAAGGGAAAAATGTAACACAAGGCTGCCTGCTACACATAAACAAATATGTACTTGGACAAAGAATTGTGAAACACTTATCTTTATTTATGTGCACGGGATCTCCGCCCGGCTTTGTACAAAGGTTTACATGCCTTGCCGGCAAACTTGTACAAAAGAGGTTGCCGGGAAGCCCGACAACCGTGCCTTACGGGTAAAACTTGCGAAGATGCTCAATATTCCATGAGTTGAGCACCGGAGTGCCATCTTCGGTCTCTAGGCGGACTGCGCCAGGCCTAGTGACTCGTACCACCCGGTAAGGGCCCTCCCACTTCGGCGTCAACTTGTTTTGACCGTTCGTGGACTGAATCCGATGAAGAACAAGGTCGCCTTCCTCAAGGTTACTGGCATTCACCTTGCGGCTATGGTAGCGGCGCAAAGCTTGCTGATACCGTGCAGCACGAACAGCAGCCCAGAAACGATCTTACTCAAGGAGTGTGGCATCATCTTGCCATAGCTCATCTTGATCCTCCTCATCGAAGGCCAAGACTCGAGGTGACCCGTATCTGAGTTTTGTGGGGAGCACCGCTTCTGCACCATAAACAAGGGAGAAGGGTGTCTGGCTAGTGGCTCAACTTGGTATCGTTCTGATCGACCAAAGAACCGCCGGTAACTCTTCCACCCAGCGCCTCCCACACTTGTGCAGCCCGTCGAAAGTTCTAGTCTTGAGACCACGCGGCACTTCTGCATTTGCCATCTCTACTTTCCCATTGCTCCTTGGGTGAGCAACAGATGCGTAGCAAATCTTATTTGCAAGTTCTTGGCAATATGCAGTGAAGGCGCGGCTCATGAATTGGGTGCCGTTGTCGGAGATGATCCTGTTGGGGACACCAAAATGAGCAACCAATCCTTTGAGGAACTTGATGGCTGACTGTGCCGTCACCTTCCTCACTGGCTCTACCTTAGGTCACTTTGTAAACTTGTCGATTGCAACGTACAAGAATTCAAAGCCCCCGGTAGCACGGGGGAAGGGGCCGACGATGTCGAGCCCCCAGACAGAGAAAGGCCAGGAGAGAGGGATGGTTTGGAGGGCTTGAGCTGGCTGGTGGATGTCCTTGGAGTGGAATTGGCATGCTTCGCATGTGATGACCACCGCCAAGGCGTCTTGAAGGGCTGTCAGCCAGTAGAATCCTTGACGGAACGCCTTGCTGACAAGCGTGCGTGACCCAATGTGAGAGCCACACATCCCTTCATGCATCTCTTCCAACAGCCTCTGTCCATCTTCCTGGCAGATACACTTCAATTTCACCCCATTTGGTCTCTTTCTGTACAGAATGTTGTCAACAAACTTGTACATCCTTGATTGACGGGCTACTCTTTCCACGTCCTCTTGCTCGTCGGGAAGGTCTCCTGTCTGAAGAAACTAGACATTTGGCTGCGCCCATGCCGGAGCTTGTGGCTCGACGACAAGGACTAAAGGTATTTCTTCCTCTGTGGGAGCGCTTGCTTCGACGACAAGGATTTGGCTTGCCGTAAACAATGGCTCACCGGCCAAGGGTATCTTGTCAGAGGTAGGCATTTTCTTGGTGGCTGCCGGCAGCTCTGCCAGAAAGTAACCACCAACATCTTGTTTTCTCTTCATTGCTAGCCTTGATGGTGTAATGGATGGCTGAGTCAGATGGAGCACAAAAGTTCCTGGTTCTACAGGCATCTTTTGGGCGGCAAGCTTTGAAAGGTCGTCGGCAATCCAATTCTGGGCACGTGGAACGTGCTCTGCTTGCAGACCATCAAAGTGCTCTTCCAACTTCCTAACTTCATCAACTTATGCCTCCATCAAAGGGCTCTGGTAATCCTTGTTGACCTGCCTCACCACTAATTGCGAGTTGGCTCTGATAATCAGCTTCCGAATACCAAGGTCGATTGCAATGCGCAGACTGACAAGCAATCCTTCATACTCAGCAGTGTTGTTGGTGGCCTGCTGTCATGGGAAACAACGATCTATGGGACCGAACAGGCCCCTTTGCGATTCTCCTCAGGGGACATGCATGGGACAAAGAGCAGACTTTTAGTAGGTGCAAGAACACACTGGGGATTTATCCAGGTACGGGCCGCTATGAGCGTAAAACCCTACTCCTGTTCTGTGTTTGATCATGTATGAACTCAAGTTACAAGGAGGACAATCTTCCAGCAAGGTGCACGGGAAATGCAGCTACTGCGTGTAATTGAGCTGGGTGTCGACCATTCTACCTGTAGCTGTGGGCCTCCTTTTATAGGCCAAGGGGTCATCACAATGGCTAATACGGTCACTACAGAGTATGAACAGTGACTTGCACCGTCACCACGTCTATCTTCCGACGGGGTAAGACAAACGCATTTAATGCACCGTTAGGTGCTATGTTGGGGAGGCGAGGCCTTGGGCAAAAGATCTGTACCACCGGTCCTGGCGCCCTCCTGTAATCTTGACACGTCCCAGGGATGGGAGTCATTAAAGTTAATCTTGGCGTGGCGTGCTGACACGTGCCTTGGCCGGCTATGTTGACTGCTTGCCCACTCGACACCTAGCATACGAACCTATCTAGTCGATGGTGAGGTGGAGCAGTAATGGGACAGAACAAGCCTGCTGGCACGCAGCTTGCTGGGCCTTGCTTGCCGGCAACCATAGTCTTGGTCTTCACCTTGCTGGGGCGGAGCATGCCGGCAAGGGCAGCGTCGATCTGCAGTACGAGAATAGTAGTTCTCGATGACCTGCCTTGAGGTCTTCTTCACGGTCTTGGTGTTGAGTCTCAAGTCATAGTTATCCTCTGTCAAGCCCTTGCTGGAAGTGAGGCTACAACTACCTGTGCACAAGTCTGGGTATGAGGGCACCCATGTCTTAGTATACCAGCAAGAGCCCCTGGGCCTGGGCCACACGCGCATGCAAGGCGTCGTTGGGCTAGGCCCAAATAGTGCACAGGCGGCGCGTGGCAGAAGATAACTGTCATAATCTTCTCTTTTACCGCACCCGCCCATGATGTGCATTAAATGCGGGTGTGGGAAAGGTGGAGCGAAGCGGCGGCGGGAGGTGGTGCGCCTGAAAAGTGCAGCCACGTAGGATGAAAAAGGGCCAGCCCTCGCGCCTTCCCCATAAAAAGGAAAAACGTGGAGGGCGTTGCTCATTTTGCCCGACTTCTTGTATCTCCTTCCTCGATTCCTGCTACTAAGGGAGGCGAGGCGGCGGGGAGAGTAATCCCCTTAGGGCGCTATAAAAGAGGGCGGGGGAGTGGCAATCTTCCCCACCCATCTCCTATCCTTGCCATTCTCCTCCTCCAACCTTTCGTCCATTCTTGTTTTCCTTGAGGTCTACCGTCGCGATGGCGAGGGGTGGAGGTCGGGCCCGCGCATCTGCTTCCACCTCGAAGGTTCACCCTCGGCACTGAACGCGTTCCTCGGTGGTCATCGTGAGTTCTAGCCCTAGCGCCCACAGCAGGGCCGCCCCCCACAGCCGCGGAGGGTGCGGCACTCGTGGTCAAGGCGGGCGTGGCGGACGGGGCGGGGTGGCCGCCCTTCCCCTCAGGTGGAAGCCCGCATGGTGGTGACGGCGCACGAGTCCCACACGGCGATGGTGGCGCACGAGTTTGTCGAGGGGCTGCATCGCCGGCTTCGCAGTTGGCTCCGGCTCCCGGACCCCTTTGCAAGGGTGATGGAGAACATCAGGCCTTCGGGCCTGTGGCTGCAGGCGGATCGCTGCTGCAACGGCCCCTCCAGGGTGGTGGCCGAGTTCTCCACTGCTGGCTCCCTATTCCTGCCGCGGTGGTGGAAGTCGTTCGCCCGCTCCCGTGGTCTAAGGCGGGGGCAGCTCCTCTAGTTTAGGTATGACGGAGCTGCCACACTCTTCGTGAAGTTCTTCGGGGTCTCCGGTGGTCGCATGGAATGCTGCACAGAGAGCGAGAGCAGCAGTGGCACCGACTCCACCAGCGAGAGCGAGAGCGACGAAAGCTCCTCGCGTATCAAGAGCGAAGGTGATGATTCTGATTAGGCGCACAGTAGTGCCCGAGTCGAATCTTGAAGACGAGCTGCGCTCTGCCTAGGCACCTCTCCTTATCTCCTGTATCAAAGCCAATGTAGCCCCGTGGAGGCGTGGAAGATAACTTTTGCATCTAAGCGCTTAATAGTTCCTGTAGTTCGTGTTTTGAATGAATGTATGCATGTTGTTCTCCTTATTCCATTATGCCTTTGCATGATTTTTGTACCCTACGCTTGCCGGAAACTTGTCGGTGCGCACACCCTTGCCGCGAGCGCTCGAGGAACAGGTCCTCAGCAGCATGCCGGAAGTGCCGCTGCCGGCAAGGTCACGCTTGACGATCACAACGCAGCTACTTAGGTTGCCGAGCAGACTCAAAGCAAAGCAAGAGCGCAATTGATCACGACAAGGTTCCTTAGCGTGCATGTCTTTCATGCAAAGGCCAAAATTGTTCAAGGAGAGCCGCAACTACAACAAAGAATTTATTTCAAAGTTTTGCAACTTAGCTCATTCCTTGTTGTACTTCTTGCCGTAGGGCGATATCTTGAATGTGTCCTTTAGTATCCATACCGTCACTCCCCCAGGAAACTTGTACGCGAGGAATTCTTCCGTCCTTTAAGAAAAAGAAAGAAGAGAAAAGAGGAGGCTGGAACCTTGACGGTTCATTAATCACCTTAAGCAAGGCAAAATGTAACACAAGACTGCCTGCAACACATAAATAAATATGTACTTTGACAAATAATTGTGAAACACTTAATTTTATTTATTATGCACGGGATCTGTGCCCGGCTTTGTACAAAGGTTTACATGCCTTGACGGCAAACTTGTACAAAAGAGGTTGCCGGGCAGCCCGGCAACCGCGCCTTACGGGTAGAACTTATGAAGATGCTCAATATTCCATGAGTTGAGCACCAGAGTGCCATCTTCGGTCTCTAGGTGGACTGCGCCGGGCCTAGAGACTCGTACTACCTGGTAAGGGCCCTCCCACTTCGGTGTCAACTTGTTTTTACCCTTCGTGGATTGAATCCGACGAAGAACAAGGTCGCCTTCCTCAAGGTCCCTGGCATTCACTTTGTGGCTATGGTAGCGGCGCAAAGCTTGCTGGTACCTGCAGCACGGACAGCAGCCCGGAAGCGATCTTCCTCAAGGAGCGTGGCATCTTCATGCCGCAGCTCATCTTGGTCCTCCTCATCGAAGGCCAAGACTCGAGGTGACCCGTATTTGATTTCTATGGGGAGTACCGCTTCTGCACCATACACAAGGGAGAAGGGTGTCTGGCCAGTGGCTCGATTTGGTGTCATTCTGATTGACCCAAGAACCACCGGCAATTCTTCCACCCAGCACCTTCCACACTGGTGCAGCTTGTCGAAAGTCCTAGTCTTTAAACCACGCAGCACTTCCGCATTTGCCCTCTCTACCTGCCCAATGCTCCTTGGGTGAGCAACGGAGGCATAGCAGATCTTATTTCCAAGTTCTTGGCAATATGTTGTGAAGGCACGGCTTGTGAATTGGGAGCCGTTGTCGGTAATGATCCTATTGGGTACACCAAAACGGGCAACCAATCCTTTGAGGAACTTGATAGCTGACTGTGCCATCACCTTTCACACTGGCTCTACTTCAGGCCACTTTGTAAACTTGTTGATTGCAACGTACAAGAATTCAAAGCCCCCGGTAACATGGGGGAAAGGGCCGACAATGTTGAGCCCCCAGACCAAGGGCCAGGAAAGAGGGATGGTTTGGAGGGCTTGAGCTGGTTGGTGGATGTCCTTGGAGTGGAATTGGCATGCTTCACACCTGATAACCACCGCCAAGGCATCTTGAAGGGCTGTCGGCCAGTAGAATCCTTGACGGAATGCCTTGCCGACAAGTGCGCGTGACCCAATATGAGAGCCGCACATCCCTTCATGTATTTCTTCCAATAGTCTTTGTCCATCTTCCCGGGAGATGCATTTCAATTTTACCTCGTTTGGTCTCTTCCTGTACAAGGTGCTATCACCAAACTTATACATCCTTGATTGACGGGCCACTCTTTCTGCATATTCTTGCTCGTCGGGAAGGTCTCCTATCTGGAGGAATTGGACAATCGGCTGCTCTCGGGCCCATGGAACCCAGGGTATCCAGACCCGTCTGCCTTTGACCCAGGGCGCAACGCCTGGCATGGGCCCAGCAGGCCGTCACCACCAAGCACCTCACCAGGACTCTTCATGAGGCCTTGGCCTCCTGAGGCCCCCTCCTCAGGAAGTGGCGAGCAAGGCTCGACATCCTCACCAACGGCCTCACGAGGCCCTCTCGCGAGGCGGCCTCCCGAGGCCTCCTCCCGAAGGCGTCCAAGACGAAGGCTATTCAACTCGGCCGCGCGGTCTCGTGCCCATCACATGGGTGACGCGCGCGGCGACGAGTGGCGACAGAGGCCGCGCCAGCAGGTGCGGATGAAGATGGTTTCCTCTTTTGTGTTAAGGGAGCAGGGCCAGCTATCTACTCCCCAAAGCGACCCCAAAGGTTGCCCGATCGGCGAGGGAAGACCAAGACGGCGGGCGCGCAGGGCGGAGGTCATCACCGAGCCCACCGGCGCGTCATGGACCATCCTTTGGCAGGCGAAGACCGCCTTTAGTCAGGATAGCCTGAGCACCTATCCCCTTTCAAAACCACCAAGTGTGGCAACCCTTCCCGCCTAAGTTTTTGAGGGGGAAGAGAACCAAGGCTGATATAAAGGACAGTGCTGCCATAGTACGAGGGGCTCTCTCTCTGAGTTCAGCTCTGCCTCTTCCACCTTGTACGCGAGAACTCTCTTGCCCACTACAATCCCAACCACAAGCAGGAGTAGGGTTTTACACCGCAAGGTGGCCCGAACCTAGGTAACCGCAGAGTCCATGGTCCGTTCCTCGCTAGCGCGCTCTCGCCGTAGCCTCGCCGTAGTTCTGTCGTGGTAGGAGATGAAGCGGTAGGAACGAGCTCACCCCAGTGTTCGAACCTTTGGGTTCCCGGAGCCCCACTTCCGACATTTGGAGCGCCAGGTAGGGGTGCGCTACTGTTCTTTCGCTCCACCCTCTGCTCCACCAACCTCATGGCCGACGCACGTCACGAGCGCGCCGAGCGCAGGGCTGGCCGCGTGGCTCAGACGGAGCCAGTGGCCCGCGGCAATCGCCGCCGCCCCGACGCTGAGGCTGCTGCCGCCACCGACCGCGCTGCCCGCGAGCAGCAGGACTCCTCCCTGCACCCCTCCGTGCAGGCGAATGGCCACACCGCCATGGCCTCCTCTCTCGCCCACCGTGGGCCGCCAAACCCGCAGGCCGCACTGCTCATGGCGTGTGAGCTGCTCTGCTACCGTCCAGTTGACGCCGGCTACGCCGGCTGGCTTGGCCGCATTACCGATCTCGTCAACGCCGCTGGGGACGCTCCGGCGCCTTCCCACTCCCTCCGTCATCCGCCGTCTCGCGCTGGGGATCTGGAGCACGGCGCTCCCCCGCCGCCTCCTCAGCGCGACGAGCATGGCGGGCCCCAGCGCGACGCGCGGGCTCGTGAGACATCCCATGGCGCGTCCTCGCCGGTCCGAGATGAGGCCAGATGCTAGATCATCCGCCGCGCGCCCCCTGATGCGCGAGTGCTCCTCGAGCGGCAGCGCCAACGCCAGGACTAGGCCGTTCAGGACGTTGCAGCGGCTGGACGTCAAAACTGCGCCGCCCTCGCTGGCGGCGTCCCCTCGAGCGGCATAGGCTGTCGTGCCTTCACTCGCGAGCTGCGTCGCATGGTCTGGCCCGCGAAGTTCAAGCCTGAGCTGCCTCCATGCTACGATGGCACTCCCAACCCTGCAGAGTTCCTTCAGCTCTACGCACTGAGCGTCGAGGTGGCGAACGGTGATGACAAGGTCATGGCGAACTGGTTCCCTATGGCCCTCAAGGACGGCCTGCGCTCCTGACTCATGAACCTCCCCGAGGCGTCCATCTCATCGTGGGCCGAGCTCTGCAGCCAGTTCGTCGCCAACTTCAAGGGCACATAGGACCTCTCCCTCACCATCAACGACCTGCAGCGTGTGCGGCAGCGCCCAGACGAGACCCTCCACAAGTACATCCAGCGCTTCAGCCAGGTGCGCAACAAGATCCCGCGCGCCTCCGACGCGGCCGTCATCTATGCGTTCTCCACCAGCGTCATGGACGTCAAGATGCGCGAGAAGCTTGCCATCAACGGTGAGCTCGACTCCGTGGTTGAGCTGCTCGACCTCGCCGACAAGTGCGCCAAGGCTGAAGAAGGCCGCCTCTTCATCCACAATGACCCCGACGCGGCGCTCGACGCCGCCAAGGCCAAGAGCAAGGACATCAAGCGCAAGGGCCCTACCGTGCTTGCGGCGGAGCCCGAGCAGAAGCGCAGCCGGGACCGTGAGGAGCCCATGAAAGACAGCCGGCCACTCTGCACCTATCACAACGTCCGCTCCGACAGCACCGAGGACTACCAGGAGCTCAAGCTGCTCCGCGACGAGCGCCAGGGCCGCCGAGACGACCGCGATGGCCGTGGCGCCGACCGTGGAGGTGGCCGCAGCGGCAACCACTGGGACGGCCGCAACGGCAACGACAACCTCCGCCAGGGCTGGCGCGACCAGCCTCGTGAGGCCGCCTGGCACGACCAGGCTCGTGAGGCGAATCCTCAGGCCAATGCCGCTCTTCCGCCGCTGCCGCTGCCACCCCGGAGGAACGATGTCAACCAGCCTGACGAGGGCACTGGGGGCTACCAGGAGCCTCGCGTGGTCGCCTGCATCCTTGGCAGGGCTCAGGCCCCCGCGTCCAACCGCCACTTCAAGCAGTTCTCTCGCGAAGTGAATGTTGCCCTCCCGAGGCCAGAGGCCTCGTGACCCCTCAAGTGGTCGCAATACGCCATCACCTTCGACTCCAAGGACCACCCCAAGTCCACGGCCTCCGCAGGCGCGCTCCCCATGCTGTGCACTCCCACCATCAGCAACGTCGCGGTCACCAAGACCCTCATCGACGGGGGTGCCGGCCTCAACGTGATCTCCATCGAGACCTTCGAGACGCTCCAAGTTCCCTACGACCAGCTGATGCCGACCAGGCCCTTCTCTGGAGTGACCGATGGCTCCACCATCCCACTGGGGCAAGTGCGCCTCCCTGTCACCTTCGGCACCTGCAAAAATTACCACATAGAGCTCATCGACTTCGACGTGGCGCACATTGGCCCGCCTTACAACGCCATCTTGGGCTACCTGGCTCTCACCAAGTTCATGGCGGCGACCCACCACGCCTACAACGTCCTCAAGATGCCCGGCAGCAGCGGCATCATCACTGTCACCGGCGACGAGAAGGACGCGATCTGCTCCCTGGAGCGCGCCTACAAGGCTGCTGCTATCGCGCATCCGGCAGACGAGGACACGGCCGAGCCTCCTGAGGCCGCGCCCGCGAAGAAGAAGCAGCTGTTCTCTCAGGATCGCGCCGAGACGAAGAAGGTGTCGGTGGACGGCAGCGGCTCCGGCCCTGCCTTCACCATCGGCACTGGCCTTCCTCCTGCATAGGAAAGTGCGCTCGTCACCTTCCTTCAGGCAAACTCGGATGTTTTCGCCTGGAAAGCATCTGACTTGTCCGGTGTGCCGAGGGAGGTGATCGAGCACCACTTAGCGGTGTGCCCCAATGAACGCCTCGTCAAGCAGAAAGCACGGCGCCAGGCGCCAGAGAAGCAAGATTTCATCGTCAAGGAAGTTCAGAAGCTCCAGGAAGCTGGGGTCGTTCGCAAGGTGCGCCATCCCGAATGGCTCGCCAACCCAGTCGTCATCCCCAAGAAGGGCGACAAGGAGCGCATGTGCGTCGACTTCACCAGCCTCAACAAGTTCTGCCCTCATGATCCATTCCCACTGCCCCGCATCGATCAGATCGTGGATTCCACCGCCGGGTGCGATTTGCTATGCTTCCTGGATGCCTTCTCAGGCTATCATCAGATCAAGATGGCGGCCGAAGACGTGGAGAGGACGGCCTTCATCACCCCCTGCGGCATATATTGCTACGTCTGCATGCCCTTTGGTTTAAGGAGCGCGGGCGCCACCTTCCAACGGCTAATGCGCATCACGCTGGGGCCTCAGATGGGGAGGAACGCGGAGGCCTACGTCGACGACATCGTGGTCAAGTCTCGTGAGGCTAGATCCCTCATCACGGACCTCCAGGAAACATTTGCCAACCTGTGCAAAGTCAACCTCAAGCTCAACCCTGAGATGTGTGTCTTCAGAGTCCCCTCCGGCAAGCTCCTCGGCTTCCTGGTCTCTCACCGTGGCATCGAGGCCAACCCAGAGAAGATCAAGGCCATCAAGAAAATGCGTCCTCCCCGGACCCTTAAGGAAATGCAGCGCTTGGCAGGATGTATGGCCTCCCTGGGGCGTTTCATCTCCAAGTTTGGCGAGCGAGCCCTGCCCTTCTTCAAGCTCCTAAAGAGGTCCGGCTCCTTCAAATGGACTCCTGAGGCAGATGCCGCCTTTGAAGCCCTCAAGATGTACCTCACGAGCCCGCCCATCATGGTCGCGCCGTGCTCTCACGAGCCCCTGCTCCCGTACTTGGCGGCCACCCCCCCAGACGGCCAGCGCGGCGCTGGTGGCGGTGCGGGAGGAGCGCGTCTGTGCTAAGGAGAAACCCTCCGCGCCCCTTCAGGCTCGTGGGTCCGCTGAGCCTCGTGAGCCCCCCGAGCCTCGTAAGCCCCCCGAGCCTCGCGAGCCTCCTGAGCCTCGTGAGGCCGCCGATCATCGTGAGCCTTCCGAGCCTCGCGAGCCTCCTGAGCCTCGTGAGATTCCCGAGCCTTCCAAGCCTCGCGAGGCACCTGGAGAGCAAGCTGCCACCATAACTACGCGCCTCGTCGAGCAGCCCGTGTACTTCACCAGCACCGTGCTAAGGGACGCACGCGAGCGCTACCCCATGCAACAGAAGCTCCTCCTCGCGCTCCTCGTCGCCTCCAGGAAGCTGCGCCATTACTTTCAGGGTCATCCCATCAAGGTCATTTCTTCCTACCCCTTGGAGCAAGTTCCGCGCAGCCCCAACGCCGCCGGCGGTGTCGCCGAATGGAACATCGAGCTGCAAGCCTTCCAGCTGGAATTCTCCACCACCAGGGTCATCAAAGGCATGGCTCTGGCCGACTTCGTGGCAGAGTGGACGGACACGTATGAGGAGGAGCCTCACGAGGCCCAGTCCCTTCTGCCAGGGGACGAGGCGCCTGGCGGTTGGACCATGCACTTTGATGGCGCCTTCTCCCGACAGGGCACGGGGGCTGGGGTCATGCTCACCTCACCGACAGGGGACAGGCTCTACTACGCCGTACGGCTCTGCTTCAGGCACACCGACAAGGTCTCCAACAACATCGCAGAGTACGAGGGCCTCATCGCCGGCCTCAAGGCCGCGTTCGCCCTGGGCATCAAACGTCTGACCATTAAGGGCGATTCGCAACTTCTCGTTAACTTCTCCAACAAAAGCTACAAGCCCAAGGACGAGCACATGGCCGCCTACCTGGAAGAGGTACGTAAACTCAAAAGGCGTTTTCTCGGCCTGGAGCTGTAGCACGTCCCCCGCAATAGCAACAAAGAAGCCGACGACATCACCAAACGAGCATCTCGCCGCGAACCTCAGAGCCCTGGCGTCTTCGAGGAAAGGCTCCTCAAGCCATCGGCCGCACCTCCTGCCGCGAGCACGGCGCTCCTTCATGAAGAGCTCCCGCCCGCACCACCCACGGGCGCACCAGACTGCGGCTCGGCCTCAGGAGCCCGCCTGCTGCTGGCGCTCGAGCCTCAAGCGGATAGCTGGGCCGCGGAGTTCAAGGCTTACTTGCTTCGCGGCACCCTCTCGGAGAAGGACTCAGAAGCAGAGCGCGTGGCCCGGCAGGCCACCGCTTACTGCCTACAAGATGGCGAGCTGTACCGTAGGCGCCCCAATGGCGTCTCGCTGCGGTGCATATCTGAAGAGCAAGGGCGCGAGTTGCTCGCTGACATCCATGGAGGAGACTGCGGCCACCACTCCTCATCACGCACCCTCGTCGGCAAGGTGTTCCGCAGCGGCTTCTACTGGCCCACTGCGCTGCGTGATGCTACCGCGCTAGTCCAAGCCTACGAGGCCTGCCAATTCCACGCCAAGCAGATCCACCAGCCGGTGCAGGGCCTTCAGACGATTCCCCTCTCATGGCCCTTCGCGGTCTGGGGGCTGGATATCCTGGGGCCCTTTCCTCGCGCGGCTGGCGGTTACCGCTACCTCTACGTCGCCATCGACAAGTTCACGAAGTGGGCAGAAGTCGAGCCGGTGCGCACCATCTTGGCAGGCTCCACCGTCAAGTTCATCAAGGGCCTCGTGAGCCGCTTTGGAGTTCCCAACCGCATCATCACCGACAATGGCTCCCAGTTCACAAGCGGCCTCTTCAAGTCCTACTGCGCCAGTCTCGGCACGCAGATCTGCTACGCCTCGGTGGCGCACCCGCGAAGCAACGGCCAGGCCGAGCGTGCCAACGCCGAGGTCCTCAAGGGCCTCAAGACAAGGAGCTTCAAGAAGAAACTCGAGGATTGTGGCAAGGGCTGGCTCGACGAGCTGCAATCCATGCTGTGGTCCATCCGCACGACGACAAGCAAGCCTACCGGCGAGACACCCTTCTTCCTCATCTACGGCGCTGAGGCGGTCCTCCCATTGGAGCTTAAGCACGGCTCCCCGTGAGTCCTTGACTTCGACGAGGCGCGTCAGGATGGCTCGCGGGAGACCGATCTGCTGCTCCTCAAGGAGGGCCGCCGTCAGGCCGCCCATCGTTACGCGAGGTACCAGCAGGCCTTGTGTCGCTACCACAGCCGCAGCATCCGCCCTCGCACTCTCGAGGTCGGCGACCTCGTCCTGCGCAGAATCCTCTCCAAAGAGGGACTTCACAAACTCTCACCTAGTGGGAAGGCCCTTTCAGGGTTACTCATGTCTCCAGGCCCGGCTCAGCCCAGCTGGAGATGGAGGACGGAGTTCCTGTGCCTAACGCCTGGAACATCCAACACCTCCACAAGTTCTACCCATGACCCTCACGCGTACGAACGAAATGGGGTTGTACACGCCCCGGAGCCTCTCATTGCATTCGCCTGATGGGCCCGCGAGAGCTCCCGCCCACGCCCAAGTGGAAGCCCCATGCTCCGCGCTGGCGGAACGATCGACCCGCGATCATACCCACACCCCTGTGGAAGCCCCATGCTCCGTGCTGGCGAAACAATCAACTGAGGGCGCCCCACGGGCTGCACCAACCTCAAGCTGACCCGTTCCGGACATGGCAGCACTCTTTTTCTCGTTTCGATGTGTAACTGAGGGCGCCCCACGGGTTGCACCAACCTCAAGCTGACCCGTGCCGGACACGGCAGCCACATCTTGTTTTAGTTACGTAAATGGGTTGCTATCTTACTTCAGTAAAGTTCGGTTTCTTACATGGCGTTTCGTTTTGTCCTTGCCTCACGAGCTTCGCGCGCTCACGACGTCCCTCATGAGCCTCATGCGAGTGGGGGCTGGACACGGTGTCTGTGCTCAGGTCAGTCCTAGCAGCGCTGAAAAACCCAAGCAATCGGGCTCTGGCTCGCAGGCCTGCTCCCGTGCACGCCACCCCACCAAGGTTCTTGGTGTCTTGTCTCCTCGCATAATGCCCATGAGCGAATCAACGAGCGTGCGCTGCTCCCCTGCCATTAAGTACTCTGCAGGCAGTTATCTCAGGAGCAGGTTCCCTGAAAGGCCTCACGAGGATGCCTCGTGAGGTGGCCCCCTCAGGGCCTCAGGAAGCCAGCAGGCCCCGCTCGGGAGCTAACCCTCGGCGGCCGTCTCAGCAGGAGATCTCGCGAGCGGAACCCTCACGAGGCGCACTACCTTGTACAGAGCTAAGTCTCCCGTCTCGCGAGCCGCCCTCGCCGTCTATCAAGCCTTCCCCTCCAGCAGCCTCATGAGCGCTAGCGTTTCTCTTGGCGCAAGCCGCTTGCGCGTCAAAGAGGGGCTTCCTGAGCATCGCGCCTCAGGAGCCCTAACTAGCTCCCAGTGCCCCTCACCTCATGGCCTTGTCCAGGCATGATGACCTGACATACCAGCGATGGCTATGGCCCGCTCGGGGGCTAGGTCCTGGCGACGCAGAGCATCATGGCAAGAAAAAAGAGCAAAACATGCCTCAAGAGAGAGCGTTAGAAGGCCATGGGCATTCGATACAACCAGAAGCAAAGTACTTGAAATGTAAAAGAACTATCCTCACGCCCCCATGGGGTCATGATCAACTGTATCCAGGATATGGGGAAGGGCCTAAGAAGACGTGTCGCCATCACCACTGCTGCCGGCGTCATCGTCACCTCCCTCAACTCCGCTTGAGCTCTCGCTGCTGCTAGGGGCGAAGTGCTCGTGCAAGGCGTCCATGTGATCCTCCATCGCCTTCCCAAGGGTGTCGCGGACCTCCTTCGGGACGGGGGCTATCACCTTGCTGAAGTCAAAGTTGGGGTCGGCGTCGAGAAGATGGCTGAAGATGCGTGTGGCGGCCTGGGTGAGGAGATCGCGGCTCTCCTCCTCGATGATTCCGCCTACCTTCTTGGCGCCCACCTCGAGCCGCTCCACAAGCTTTGTGAAGAAGTCGAGGTAGCTGCCGTCGTGGGTCTCGAGGGGGCTGCTGACGTCCTCCTTGCAAATGGAGCCTGAGGCGTGGCGGGCCCGGAGCTCGAGGGCACGGAACATCTTAGAGCGCTGGAGTTGCCGCCCCCGCGCTCGGGCCGCCTCGTCCCGCGCCTGCTCCACGACCACGGCGACACCCCCCACCTGCTACCAGAGGGAGGTCAGCTCGGCCACGGCGTCAGCCCGGGCCTTCAGCACAGTCTCCCACCGTCTTTCGGCTTCGGCCAGCATCTCCTTGAGGCCCACGATCTCGTGCTGGAACTCCTCGCGCCTGACCTTGAAGCGGTCCTCCTGTCGCTTCAGCTTCTTGCTGTTCTCATTGGCAAGCGCTTCACGGCTCTGCGCGACACTCCTGTCGGTGTTCTCCTGGATCTTCTTCTCCTTGGCCGCCAGATTGGCGTTGGCCTTGTCTAGGCGCTCGGCGTAGGAACCTTGGGCAGCGGACACCTCTCGCTCCAACGTCTCCAGCCGCTCGCGCTCCAAGTCCTGCGCGGATGCCGACCGTGCGAGCTCCCGCTCACGGATGCCAAGGTCCGCCTTACGGGCTCCCAGCCCCTCTTCGAGGGTGGAGATGGCGTCTCTCCATGCCTGGAGTTGTCGCTCCAGCAAGGTGTTCTGGTCCTGGAGCTCCTTCATGCGGGCATCCGCCGCCTCGCACCGACTGTCGGCCTCATCGGCCTCCCTGACGGCGTTCTCGAAGATCTGCTTCATGTCCTGGGCAGCCTTCTCATGCTTCTCCCACGCGGCGTCGTCTTGATGGCGGCCCAGTTTGATGGCCATGTCAAGCTGGCGCCACCCCTCTGCGAGGCGCTGGCGCTCCTCGATGATGCGTGCCTCCTCCTCCCGGAGGTCTGCTTCCAGCTGGTCAAGGTCAGCCCTGGCGCCTTGCAGGGCCCCGCGCTTGAGCACGACGTTGCTACTCACGAGCTGCAGGGCCCAGCCGGTGTGCGCCCCAGCGCCGCCCTCTCGCGAGGGCCCGACGCCGCCGGTCAGGAGCGGAGAGCTCGCGGGGGGGGGGGGGGGCCCTCTTCGTCCCACCGTGGCGACGCACCCCGCGGGCTCAGCGGCCCCCCGGAAGGAGTCCCGCGCGCTGGCGAGTCCTGCCGCCCCCCCGCGACGCCACCGTCATCGATGGTGCCGGGTGGGAGAACCGGTATCTCCGCCTCTGTCGCCGCAACGTCCACCCTGGCAGTGGGCGCCCCAGGAACCGTGGAGCCGCCTCCTGACGACGCCTCTTGAGGCTCGTCTGCTTGGGCCCCCCGAGTCGTGTCCTCCTGCAGCTCAGGAGGGGCCGCTTGCCCGTCTGCCCTCGCGAGGCCAGCCTCGGTGTCGAGGCTACTGGCATTCTCTTCATGCCCCCGGCCCTAGCAACCAGCGGCGTAGCCCCCGCCAGGCCAGGGGACCTCTCCTCTTTCTTCCTCTTCTTACTCGAGGAGGTCCTAAAAAAGGGAAGAGAAACAAGGGCTCAGTCGCGCGCAGTACGCCGGGCGCAGGAGAAAGGAAGGCGAACACTTACTGGTCCCTGGCAAACCATCTCCTCTTCTTCAGCGGCCACGGAGGAACGTCGCCACCGCTGCCTTCACAGGGCCCTTTCTCGCGACCGGCCCCCCTCATGGGAGGGCCACGGGATCCGCCCTCGCCACCGCTTCTGGAGCCTAGCAGCTTCGCAGCTGCCGCACGGGGGCTTCCCGCGTCCTCCGACTGGTCGGGCACGGCGGGCGAGGCCTCAGGCGGGGTGACATCATCATCGTCTTCAAGCCCGCGGACGAGTCGGCGGCGGGTCCGCCGAGCCGGGCCACCTCCACCCTCCGCAGCGCCCGTCGAGGCCCCGGCGTCACCATGGTCGCCTGAACCAGGGACCACCAGGAAGGGGTTGTCCCGGGGCCCTTCGAAGCCCTCTGGAAGTGGTCCCCACTGGTCGAAGCGTGGCATTGAGCTGGCAAGCTCCACCTTGTTCTTGTAGCGATACAAGGGAAGCCCATCCATGGGTGGTTCACTCGCCTCTTCGCCGGTCGAGGTATGGAGCACCCTGTTCAGCACCTCCGGCACCAAGCTGTCAACGCTCAACCGCATCGGGTCCTCCGGGCCAGTGAAGGCCCACATCGGGCGGGAGTGTCGCTGGAGGGGAGCTACGCGGTGCCGGACGAACTCCCTCACGACCATGACCACTGTTACCTTCGCGGCCCTCAGCTCGGCCAACCTCCTCCATACTCGTGCCAGCCTCGGGTCGGCGAGCCTTTCATGCCCCCACCCAGAGCTTCTCGCCGCCGGGGATGCCAGCAACTGCAGCAGGGGGCTAAATTGGGCCGCGTCCATGTACACCCATTGCCTCCTGAAGCCCTCGACCTCCTTGGTAAGCTTCATGTCAATATTGTCGCCCGCCGTCTCATCTACGATGTGGAACGAGACGCACCCAGAACATTGGTTCGCCGCGGTCAGCCGCAGGCTGAAGAAGTGGCGGAAGAGCGCAACTGAGGGCGTCACGCCCAGGAAGGCCTCGCATAAAAAGGCAAAGGCAGAAAGAAGAAGGATGGAGTTCGGCTCGAGATGCAATGCATGGACCTGGTAGTGGGAAAGGACGGCGTTGAAGAAATCGGAGAATGGAGGTAGCAGGCCTGCGAAGAGCGAGGGAAGGAAGAGGACGGCGGAGGTAGCGTCGAGGTCGGTGGTCGGGCGCGAAGCCGGCCAGATGCGAGTGACCCCCCACTCGTTAGAAGCAGCCGCGATCATTGGAAACGCCTTGCTGAGCCCCTCGCCATTGACGATCGTGGGCCTACCCAGAGCAGGCTCTGGCGCCACCCCCGTAACCACCGTTTCCACTGCCTCTTCCTTCCTGCCCGGGGGCAACATGGAGGCGTAGCAAGGGTTTAGGGCGGCGGAGTTCTGGGAGAGGTAGAAGGAGTTGTGCATGGGAAGGAAGGCGCAGCGAGATGGAATGTGTGAAGGAAGGCAATGATGGCCTCGCGTCGCCCGCGGCAGGTTTTATGTCAGCGCGGGCGGTTACCGAGGCGTCGTGGGAGAAGTGGGGCGTCCCCCGTCACATTGTGCGCCACGCGTCGCACCTGGCCACAGGCGGTTAGGGCCCGTGCCGTTTCGCCCCCCCAGTAGGCGGGAACGTGCGCGCCGCGGGCCCAGGGGCTACTGTCGGGCCCATGGAACCAGGGTATCCAGACCCGTTTGCCTTTGGCCTAGGGCGCAACGCCTGGCGTGGGCCCAGCAGGCCGTCACCACCAAGCACCTCACCAGGACTCTTCATGAGGCCTTGGCCTCCTGAGGCCCCCTCCTCAGGAAGTGGCGAGCAAGGCTCGGCATCCTCACCAACGGCCTCGCGAGGCCTTCTCACGAGGCGGCCTCCCGAGGTGGCCTCTCGAGGCCTCCTCCCGAAGGCGTCCAAGACGAAGGCTATTCGGCTCGACCGTGCGGTCTGGTGCCCATCACGTGGGTGACGTGCGCGGCGACGAGTGGGGATAGAGGCCGCGCCAGCAGGCGCGGATGAAGATGGTTTCCTCTTTTGTGTTAAGGAAGCAGGGCCAGCTATCTACTCCCCAAAGCGACCCCAAAGGTTGCCCGATCGGCGAGGGAAGACCAAGACGGCGGGCGCGCAGGGCGGAGGTCATCACCGAGCCCACCGGCGTGTCATGGATCATGCTTTGGCAGGCGAAGACCACCTTTAGTCAGGATAGCCTGAGCGCCTGTCCCCTTTCAAAACCGCCAAGTGTGGCAACCCTTCCCGCCTAAGTTTTCGAGGGGGAAGAGGACCAAGGCTGATATAAAGGACTGTGCTGCCATAGTAGGAGGGGCTCTCTCTCTCTCTCTGAGTTCAGCTCTGCCTCTTCCACCTTGTACGCGAGAACTCTCTTGCCCACTGCAATCCCAAGCACAAGCAGGAGTAGGGTTTTACACCGCAAGGTGGCCCGAACCTGGGTAACCGCTAAGTCCATGGTCCATTCCTCGCTAGTGCGCTCTCGCCATAGCCTCGCCGTAGTTCTGTCGTGGTAGGAGACGAAGCAGTAGGAACGAGCTCACCCCAGTGTTCGAACCTTTGGGTCCCCGGAGCTCCACTTCCGACAGCTGCACCCATGCCGGAGCTTGTGGCTCGACGACAAGGACTATAGGCATTTCTTCCTCTGCGGGAACGCTTACTTCGACGGCCAGGATTTGGCTTGCCGGATGCTGCGGCTCACCGGCAAAGGGTGGCTTGTCGGTGGTGTCTGCTTTCTTGGTGGCTACGGGTAGCTCTGCCGGAAAGTAACAATCAACATCTTGTTTTCTTTTCTTCGCCAGCTTCGATGGTGTAACGGATGGCTGAGTTAGTTGGAGCACAAAAGTTCCTGGTTCCACAGGCATCTTTTGGGTGGCAAGCTTTGACAGGTCATCGGCAATCTCATTCTAGGCACGAGGAACGCGCTCTGCTTGTAGACCGTCAAAGTGCTCTTCCAACTTTCTCATTTCATCGACATATGCCTCCATCAAAGGGCTTTGGTAATCCTTGTTGACCTGCCTCACCACAAGCTGTGAGTCACCTCTGATAATCAGTTTCCGGATATCGAGGTCGATTGCAATGTGCAGACCGGCAAGCAAACCCTCGTAGTCAGCAGTGTTGTTGGTGGCCTGCTCCCTGGGGAAGTGCATCTGGACCACGTACTTGAGGTGCTCTCCGGTGGGTGCTATACGCAGCACACCGGCACCAGCGCCTTTCAGCGTGAAAGCACCGTCAAAGTACATGACCCAATCATCAACTGTTTCCTTGCCGGGGAGAGAGGTCTCTGGTTTTTCTTCATCTGGCGCTGGGGTCCATTCTGCTATGAATTCTGCCAAGGCTCTGCTCTGGATCGTCGAGGTGCTCTCAAATTTTAGATCAAAACTTGATAACTCCAATGCCCGCTCCACAATCCTGCCGGTCGCCTCTAGATTTCTCAAGATGCGTTGCAACGGAAAGCGAGTGACGACAGTGACTGGGTGTGCTTGAAAATAATGGCGCAGCTTCCTTGAGCCCATGAGAAGGCCAAAAAGCAACTTTTGCACACCAGAGTACGTTGACCTAGCCCCTTGCAGGAGGGAGCTGACAAAGTAGACTGGGTGTTGCACCATCTTCTTCTTCCCAACTTGCTGATCTGGCTGACTGGCCTGCACAATCTCTGGCTTGTCGGCAGTTGACCTTGCCGGAGAAAATTCTGGCTCGACGGGTCGTGGCTCTGCAGCTGCTACCTCTTCCTCATTGGCCTCTCTTTCAGCCACAAGTGCAGCACTAACCACTTGATTCGTTGCCGCTAAGTATAGCAGCAACGTCTCTTGCGGCCTAGGCGCAACTAGGACTGGCGGAGAGGATAGGTACTCCTTCAAATCTTGGAGTGCTGCCTCCGCTTCCGGAGTCCAGTTCACAGGACCTGCCTTTTTCAATATCTTGAAAAATGGCAAGGCGCGCTCTACTGATGTGGAGATGAACCTGCTGAGGGCGGCAACGCAGCCGGCAAGGCGCCTGACATCCTTGATGCATCTCAGTGCTTCCATCTGCTCAATTGCCTTGATCTTGTCAGGGTTGGCTTCAATCCCTCTCTAAGACACAAAGAAACCAAGGAGCTTGCCGGATGGAACACCGAACACACACTTCTCGGGGGTTGAGCTTCAAGTTGAGCTGGCGCAAGTTGGCAAAAGTTTCCCCTAGATCCTGGATCAGGGTTGACTTGTCCCTGGTTTTAACCACAATGTCATCCATGTAAGCTTCCACATTTTTGTGCAGCTATGGCTCAAAACCAATCTGGACCGCTCTGGCAAAGGTTGCTCCTACACTCTTCAATCCGAAAGGCATACGTAAAAAAGCAGTATGTGCCACATGGAGTGATGAATGTGGTTTTTTCCTCATCTTCCTTGGCCATAAAGATCTGATGATAACTAGAATAGGCATCAAGGAAAGAGAGTAAGTCACAGCCGGCAGTGGAGTCCACAATCTGGTCAATGCGTGGCAAAGGGAAAGGGTCCTTGGGACAGGCTTTATTTATATCGGTGAAGTTGATACAAAGCCTCCACTTCCCGTTCGCCTTACGCACCACCACCGGATTGGCTAATCATGTAGGGTGTAGCACTCCTCTAACCAGGCCTGCTGCTTCTAACTTCTTAATCTCCTCGGCAATAAACTCTTGCCACTCCAAGGCTTGCTTTTTGATCTTCTGCTTGACGGGTCTCGCATGAGGGCAGACAGCAAGGTGGTGCTCAATTACCTCCCTAGGAACACCGGGGATGTCAGATGCTTGCCAAGCAAACACATCGACATTCGCCCATAGGAAGGCAACGAGCTCCTTTCCTGTTTGTCACTGAGAGTGGCACTTATAGAGAAAGTGCCACTCGTCCCACCTTCTTTCACAGAAACTTGTTTAGTCGCTGGCGTGGAAACCTTTGCTCTCTTGCTCTTGCCAGTAGAGCTCTCTGGTGTGTCCTCAACAGGCACACTGCACTATGAACTACGCTTCCCGGAGTCCTTCACAGAGGTCTTGCCGGTCTTCTTCTTCTTCTCTCCCCCGGGAGCTTTGATGGCAGGGGCAAGTGCCTCGATGGCAGCTGCTGCCACTGCCTCCCGGTAGAGCTTGTCGGTACAGATGATTGCGTCCTTGTAGTTTGACTTGATGGTGAGGACCCCCATCGGCCCCGGCATCTTGATGACATTGTACGAATAGTGCGACGTGGCCATAAACTTTGCCAGGGCTGGGCGGCCCAGAATCCCGTTGTACGGCAGTGGCATCTTGACGACGTCGAAGGTAATCTTATCCGTCCGATGGTTGAGCTCGCTGCCGAACGTGACCGGCAATGTGACTTGGCCCTTCGGCTTGTTCCTTCCCAGACTGATCCCTTGGAAACTTCCTGTCTCCTGGAGATCCTTGTCGGGGATCTGCAGCCTCTAGATCACATCTGGAGAGATCAAGTTCAAGCCAGCCCCACCATCAACCAGCATCTTTGTCACCTTAAGGTTGCGAATTGTTGGTGAGACCAACAATGGCAAACACCCGACCGCAGTGGTGTGATCAGGGTGGTCCTCGGCGTCAAAGACGATGGGCGAGTGCGACCACTTGAGTGGCTTATGTGCCTCCAACACCCGCTCCGCTGCGTTGACTTCGCGGATCCACTGCTTTAGTTGCCGGTGCGAGGAGTGTAAAGATGCGCCTCCGTCAACACACATGGCATCCACCGCATTTTGGAACTCCTTGTCGGACCCGCCTCCGTCCTCATCACTATCATCCTCATCTTGCTGGCCCTGAGCGGCCTTCTCTTTTGGCTGCTTGGCCTTGCCACGGCGGCCTCTGCGGCCACCATGGTCTTGCTTGCTGGACCCACTAGCACCATCTTGGGCCTTCTCCTTATCATGCTTCTCGTACTCTTGCTTCTGCTTTTTGGCAAGTTGCTCTACTTGCCGGCATTGCTGGAGGTCATGGCCCTTGGTGCGGTGGATCTTGCAGTACGGCCCGCCGGTCTTGCCGGCCTTCTCGCCTGCCGCAGCTTCCTGGTAGCCATCGCACCCAGCAAACACCTTGCCGGGGATGTCTGCCTTCAGCTTCTTTGTGGCGTTGGTGTCGCCGGAGCTCTCGACGGCCAGTACAGTCTTGTTCTTGTGCTTTTTATTGCGCTTTCTGTTCCTCTTCTGCGGGGTTGATGCATCGTCGACTTCGGAATCGACGTCTGCACCAGCATCCTCCCCGGGGAGTCGCCTCCCATCCTCAGCACGTGCACACCTATCTGCCAAGGCGTACAGATCGTTGATGGTTTTGACCTGCTCGACATTCATCTTAGACTGCATCCTACGATTGCGCACATTCGTGTGGAACATGGCAACAACAGCTGCGGGATGGATGTCGGGGATGTTGTGGTGCACACGGCTGAACCTTTGTATGTACTTGCGGAGGTTCTCTCCATCTCATTGGGGGATCACCTGCAAATCGCTAGGCTGACTTGGGGGCTTGTGGCCGCCCTTGTAAGCACCAACGAAATGATGGCATAGATTCGCCCAAGAAGAAATGGAGCCCTCAGGCAGGTTCATCAACCACGACCTGACATTGGGCCGAAGCGCCAACAGGAAGTAGTTGGCGAGCACTTTCTTGTCCCGTCCCCCAGCAGCCTCCACTGCGATGGTGTAGATGCCAAGGAACTCGGCTGGGTTGAGCGTGCCGTCGTATTTGTCGGGCAGCTCCGGCTTGAAGGCACAGGCGGACGGCCAACGAACCTGCCGCAGCTCACGAGTAAACGCTAGGCACCCCACATCGTAGGGCAAGTACCCAGTGGCTACTGGAGCGAGCACGTTCACGGCCGGCCTGGCACGGTCGTTGGATTGACGCCGTGCATCCCGACGCCGCTCGATCTTCGTGCGGGCGTCTTCATCATGGTCGTCTGATCGGCGGGCCAGCCGTTGTGATGGTGGGGGGTGCCGAGGCGACTGCACCATTGGCGCGGCGTCTCCGGCAAGGTAGCCGGACGGTCCAGCCAGCATGGTGGGTGGTCGCCGTGACAACCCCACGTCTTGTGTTTTGCCGGGATTGGCAAAACTGATGAGACTCTGAATGGTGGCTCTCCATTCATCCATCTTCTCAGGGCTTGGCGGGAAGTTCAAAAGTATTTGAACCCACGCCATGGCCTCTGCTGCCGTGGTTGGCTGGCTGGGAGCACAGAACGAGACGTCGCTCAACTCCTGGCGGAGCCAGAAGGAGCTTCATTACATCCGTGCCGCCGCGTCTCATGCTCGCCAACAGGCGTACGTGGTGGTGGCGGCGGCACTCCATGAGAAATCAAAAGTTTCTGCACAGGGATCCCGCCTTGCGGTCGTCTGGAACCGCCAGCAACGTGGGGGAGCGTGTCGTGCCCATCTTGCAATGGTCGCGGCGTACGCCTCCCCGCGCCGTTGTTGGACATCGCCGCTACGTTCCGGGATGTTGCGGCGGCTGGGTTCTGGGTCGCAGCAGTATGAACTATATTACTATGATGACTGCGGTCACCAGAATGTCTTGGAAGTTGACCGGCTGTGACGTCGCCGGACCTGTGGCTAGGCTCAGCAACGTGGCGGGGGTGCTGGGCACCCGCACCACTTGCGCCTCCTGCTCCTCCCGTCCCAACCATAGCGCCCGCGGTGTGAAAGAATTCTGTTCTTGGTGCCTCCTGACCGTATGGATTGGACCCGGGGAGTTGAGCTCCAAGGGGTTCTTGTCACATTCGCTATCATTTCAGTTCCAGAATACCAGAGGACGCCGACATCGAAACGCTTCTATATTTTTTGTGGTGGCAAATACTGTCGTGACTTTTCCCCAGTACTGGAGGAGATAGCTCGGATGATCCACCATGACTAGTATCACTGTGTTTTCGAAGGTCTGAGGTAGACGAATTTGCGAAGTTTCTCGATTGTGTGTTAAGGGTTGCGGATGCAGTTGCAGCTAATTAGGTTGTTGATTGCTGAGTAGGTTCCTGGACCCGCAACCTGATCGCATGACCAAGAAGTTTCGGGAGTTCTTAGGTGGGAATTCAAGTAGTTACCTAGGATTATCCTTCTGACAAATGCATGGGGGGTTATGTATTTGTTTCCGGCTTATTCTGCAAGCCAAATCCTTTGTTTTGTTTTGAGCTGTGGTATTCGAGTTGCTTCGAAGTCAAGTGTGGATTCCATACCTTTCCTAAGCGGTGTTCCCATATTTTGATGTGAATGCCAATCCTTTTGTTCATCAAGATTGTCATGTAAATTCTTTTCAACGGGCGTGCTTCTCTTCAAGTTAATTCGATCCTTTCAACATTTGCAAGATCAATTCTCAGTTTTCTCAACGGCGTTCATTTCATCCATCCTAAGTTGTCTTTATTTTCCCCACCCTCCCACCATTTTCTTTGCGGAGTCAAAATTCTCAAATCAAGTGTCCATTTTATTTGTGAGAAGTCTCTTCATTCTTTTCCTTCAATGTTCTTAGCCAGTGATTTCTCGTGAAGATGCTCATGAGCTACAAGTTCATCATTCTTCGTTCTCGTTTCTTCTCCGATGGACTTAATTCAAGCTTTCGGTGTTGATCATTTCCTTTTCATTAATTCAAATATTTTTCCCATGTTGGAAATTCTTACCCAAGCCTCTCCTGTTTATTCACCTCTCTCTATTCATATCCGGAGTGCAGAAATTATCTCAGAAGATTCATCTTTCCATTCAAGGTCCGTTCGACATATCTCGAGGCTGTTATTTCTCTCAAGCCGTTTAAATCTAACCGGTGCAATCTCTATTTCAAGCAATCAATTCCAACGGTATTTCTTTTGAGTGGGCCCATAACCCACATGCCTTTTCCCAGGATCTTAACTGACTCTTCTAATTTTCCTGGAGTTATTCTCGAATTCTTTCAAAGCTCGACGTAAGAATGGATTCCATCAGTCAATTGCCTTCTCCAAGAGCGCTTTCAAATTCTTGTCATCTTTGGCTCAAACTTACTATTCTTGATTGTTCCGGAGTGTCTCAACAATTTTGGTGGTGTTCCTTGTCGTCATTCTCAGCGTTGAAGAATGAAGAAGAGTTTCTCTTAAAGCATATCCGTTCTCTTCAAGATTCGTGGTTCTAGCTTCATGCAATCCTCTCAAATTGGTTTGATCGTCAAGAATTATTTTCATACCCATCCGGAGCATTTCAGGAGTTGTGTTCATTTTGATTCACCAAAGGCCATCATTTCAGAATTCTTCATTCTCAACGCTCATCTCTCATTCTCAAATTCTTCTGGTGCATCGTTCAAGTATTCTCTAATAAGCTCGTGATCTCTTCGTTCTTTTGTATCTAAATTCCCTCAAGTATCTTCGTTCGTTTTCTATTTTTCCCAGCGATTCGTCTCTTTACTTCGTTCATTTTCAATTCTTACGGTGGTTCGTTCAACATTCCTCTTCCGTTGTTATCGTATCAATTCATTTGTTCTTTCCAAAATCCTACCGGTGTTTCCTCGAAGACTTCGTCAAGTTGGTGCTATATCTCTCTTTAATCTTTTCAAGAAGAATAAGTAGTATGCAAATCCATTGCTTTTCATCAATTTATTTTGATGAAGGATAGACATATCATAATTCTTATTCTTGTTTCATGGAGGTGATTTAATTCCTTCTTCCGGAGTTTGTTCTTGATGAATAAATTCTCGGTTCTAGCTGTTCATCTTTATTTTCCGGAGTTCCAAGTTTTCTCGGTTATCTCATCGCGAAGCGCCATCTAAATCATTGCAAGGCTTCATCTTGTTCTTTTCAACCTTCGTTTCTATCATCCCTTTGTTTACCGGAGTTCTTCATGGTGGTTCGTCAAGGATTTAATTCATTCTCGAAGTGTTCTTCGAGGAGCTCAAGCATTCTTCATATTGCATTCCAAAGTGCTAATTCTTTCTACCTTATCTTTTGAGGTGGTATTATGTCCTTCTTGACAATTTGTCTTCGTGTTTCATGATTCACAGTTGTCAAGAATGAGATATTTTAAACCCATCAACCTCTTCATTGGAGTTATCTTGGTATAGATTTCACCTAAAGCCTTTCCGAAGGATTGTTGCTATTTGTGGTGATTATGCATGATCCAAGCTTGCTTTTTATCCTCTCGGTGGAAGAAGTTTTTCATCTCCATGTTGCTCTCAAGTAATCAATTGTTTCCGTTAGTGGCAGGTTGAACCTCAAATTTTTGATGTTTTCCATAAGGCCATTGGAAGCATATCTTTTAGTTATTGATTCTTTCAACAACTCCGTTTCAACCCTTCTTCGTAAGGGTGCTCTTTCAAGCTCTTTTGTGGTAGAAGATGTTGGTTTCTTCTCCGTTCTTTTCGTTTCAAGTATCTAGTTTTCCATTCTTTTGTTCCGGATGCGATGTGTTGTTGCTCTCTTCGAAGTGTCATCTCATTTTGACTAATTCATGCTCTATTTCCTTCTCTTTTCAGCCGGAGTGTTGTTCAAAATTCATTCTTCCTCATTCTTTGAACATCTCGTTTCATTCGGAGTGGTTTCAATTCATTCATCTTCTTTGTCAACTCTTTATGTCTTTGAAACCTTTTCTCATGTCTTTGCAACCTCGAAGGCTCGTTGGTTTCACTCCTTTGCCAAAGAAGCAACTTTGTTTTCATCTTCCTCTTCAATATTCCGGTTCCTTCCTAAGATCTCGGGTCGAGATCTTCTGTTAGTGGGGGAGAGTTGTGACACCCCGAGACCGATGTTTCAGATTCCTTCCATTTATTTTCCGTCGTTGCCATGTGATTCGTTTGCTTGTTGCGCCTTGCCATGTCATCATGTGTATTTCATCCGCATATTTTCATAAAACTTGCATCCGTTCGTAGTTGCCGGATTCTCCCGGTCCCTTCCGTTGTCCGTTTCGAGACCCGACACACTCGCACGCGCCCGTGGCACCTCTGAAATATGATTTTATAAGTGGGATACAAATGTTCTCGGAATGGGTTGAAAGTTGGCGTCATGGAGGCCACCCGAAGCAGCACGGCCGTCGCCCTATCAGATCCGGCGACCTTGCCCTGGATCCGCCGCCGCGCCAGAGATCCCCGATGCTCGCCGCCTCCTGCGCCGCCTCTGCCCGGATCTGTCAAGTCCCGCGCCGCCGGCCATGGCCAGCGCCTCCACTGCACCGGGCGTGCTCGTCTCTGTCGAGCGAGATGCGCCCGCATTGACCGCGAGGGGCGCCCGTGTGGGCCCCATCTCCACTGACCCCGCCACGGCCACCTCAGCCCCACCGGGACCGTCCCGTCCCTAGACCGTGGGATCCCGCGATCCAAACGCGTCGCCGCCCCTGGACCGCTCTGTCCCGCTCCGCGCTGTCCCACATCCTTCGTCCAGTTGGCCCACGGGCCGCGAGGTGAGCGTCGCCCCGCTAAACTCCACCCGTGCGTTACATAGTTATACTGCGCTCACTCTGCTTTTCTGTTAAAAATCGGCTAAGTCCTCAGATTTTTAGCATCATTTATGCATGTTTGAGTGGCTGTATCTTTGTGCATGTTTGTCCTATGATGATGATTTATATATAAAATTTGATCTACTCTTCGTGCTCTACATGACGGTTGCTGTTGCATTCATGTTAGGATCCATCTACATGTCATAATCTCTATCGCAAAAGTGCATCCTGATGTTGCTGCAGAAAACTGTTAATATTTGTCACTTTGTCATTTTTGTGTGATTTAATGCAAATGTCATATGAGCATCTTGTCAACATGACTTTGGAGTATTTTCATGCCTTCTTGCTGTTAGTATTTATTTCATGCCATGATATGCCATGATGTGACTGCCATGAGCTTGTAAACATGCCTAGTCAGTGTTGCCGTTTTAAGTTAAAACTGTCTGTGATAAAACTTGCCAACTTTGCTTGTTGGTTCCCACTAATCTAGAGCTCATATACATATGGTTCCTTCGTGTGATTTGGTCTATGTAACATCTACCTTGATGCCATGCCTTTGGTTGCCATGTAAAGTTCCTGTAGCATGTCTCTTTCTTGCTCTCAAGTTGCCATCATATTAACCCTGCTCATGTATATGCTCTGTCATAATCTGTAGCAGTACATTGCATTTTGCATGGATCATATTGACTTAACCTTGATGCCTATGAACCTGAACCTTAAAGATGATTTGAAGTATGTCATGTCTACTTTAAGTGCATATCATGATGATGCCCATCATGTTACTGTAGCTTGCTGTTTTGATGCTTGCAAAGTGCTATATTGCTGTTTTGGGCAGATTGTTGTAATAACTTGTGTTGCTTGTAGTTGTTGAACCGTTGCTCCGTTTTGATCATGTCCTACATGAAACTTGCTTAGAATTGTGTGTAGTTTCATATTGTCATGTTGCATCCTTGGTTTGAGTGTTTGTGGTTGATGTTCGCATGCTTTTTGCATTATTGCCATGTTAAACTTGTTTAGTTCATATCTTGTAGCCCGTAGCTCCGAATTAAATGTTCTACATATGTAACTTGATTAGAAAAACATGTAGATCATCATGGTGCATGTTAACTTGCTGTTTAACCACTTTAACATTGTGTTTAATTCAGATCAGTACCAATTTCGAAATTTGCATATGGGGATTTTCCGGAATTGTTATTTGTGTTTCCGGCCTCATTTAAACTTGCCTAGTTGTATGGATTGCTTATGCTTTATCTCTTGCCATGTTTAACAACATTTAATCTTGTCATGCATCATGTTTGGTTGTGCATCAAGCCATGTTTATGCTTGTGTGTTTACCATGTTGTTTGCTTCTTTCCGGTTGTGCTTCTTCTCGATAGTTCCTGTTTCGTTGCGATTGTAAGGATTCGTTCGACTACGCGGGTTCGTCTTCTTCATGGACTCGATCTTCTTTCGAGCGGGATTTCAGGCAAGATGATCATGACCTTGGATATATCTACTATCTTTGCTTGCTAGTTGTCTCGTTGCTATCGCTATGTCGCGCTTCCTACCACATATATGTCAGCCTCCCATATGCCATGATACAGCCTCTAACCACCCTTACCCAGCAAACCGTTGTTTGGCTATGTTACCGCGTTGCTCAGCCCTTTCTTATAGCATTGCTAGTTGCAGGTGCAGTTGCAGGTTGTTCCATGTTGGGACGTGGATATCATGGGATATCACAATATTTCTTATTTAATTAATGCATCTATATACTTGGTTGTGGGTGGAAGGTTTGGCCTTTTGCCTGGTGTTTTGTTCCACTCATGCCGCCCTAGTTTCCGTAATACCGGTGTTATGTTCCTTGATGAGCGCTTCTAACACATGTGGGGCATATGGGAACCCTCCTGATCATTCGTTTTAGGATAAACTTCTCCAGCAAGGCCCAACATTGGTTTTAACTTTTGCCAACATAATAATACTAAAATTAATTAATTCATTCATAGGGGCTGATCACCTCGAGGATTCTTAATTCCACATAATACAGGTGGGCCAGTGCTGATGGTGTTGGTCCAAAACTAGAGCACCGTGTGGGGCCGCCCCTTGGCAACTTGGGGTATTTGGCACCTGTACGCATCGCTTATCCGCCATGTCCTAAGAATGAGATACGCGGCTCCTATCGGGATCGTCGACACGTCGGGAGGTCTTGCTGGTTTAGTTTTACCTTTTACGAATGACTTGTCCACCAGAATTCCTTATCGTAAGCATCGTGTTATCATGGTGTGAGGATGTTCCATCGGATGCATGTGGTAATTTATAATGGACTACTTGGAGCACCCCTGTAGGGTTAAATCTTTCGCGAAGCCGTGCCCGCGGTTATGTGGCGACATGGAAATTTATAACCTCCGGTTGTAGAGAACTTGACACTAAATCTAATTAAAATACACCAACCGCGTGCATAACCGTGATCGTCTCTTTTCGAGGAAGTTCGAGAAGAGAGCACGGTGGGGTTATGTTTGTACTCGTAAGTAGGTGTTCAGGATCACTTCTTGATCATTATTAGTTTGCGACTGTTATGCGTAGTTTACTCTTCTTATTCTTGTACTCGTAAGTTAGCCACCATATAATGCTTAGTGCTTGCTGCAACCTAACCACCTTACCCTTCCATACCCATTAAGCTTTGATAGTATTGCTACCCATGGTTATGGGATTGCTGAGTCCTCGTGGCTCACAGATTACTACAACAACAGGTGCAGGTACAGGTAATGCGATGATCTGACGTGAGAGCGATGCGCGTTTGCTTTTGGAGTTCTTCTTCTTCGTCGACCTTGGGATAGGTTCCGGGTCGGCAGCCTGGGCTAGCAGGGTGGATGTCGTTCGTGTTTTTCGTTTGTGTTACATCTGTAGTCGGATTCTGCTCTTCTGTATGGTGTTTGCTATGTATTGATGTATTCCTGTGATGACTGTATGTATCTGTATGTATCCCCATCTATTATGTACATGGTACGATGTAATGATATCCACCTTGCAAGCATCTCCGATGTGCGCTTCTATCCCTGGTGGGGCCTCCAAGTCCCTCGAGGATAGGATCGCATATTGGGCATTACATACGGTCATTACAGAGTATGAACAGTGACTTGCACCGTCACCACGTCTATCTTCCGTCGGGGTAAGACAAACGCATTTAATGCACCGTTAGGTGCTACGTTGGGGAGGCGAGGCCTTGGGCAAAAGATCTGTACCACCGATCCTGGCGCCCTCCTGTAATCTTGACACATCCCAGGGAAGGGTGTCATTAAAGTTAATTTTCGCGTGGCATGCTGACATGTACCTTGGCTGGCTATGTTGACCGCCTGCCCGCTCGACACCTAGCATACGAACCTATCTGGTCGATGGTGAGGTGGAGCGGTAATGGGACAGAACAAACCTGCTGGCACGGAGCTTGCCGGCAAGGGGGCTTGCCGGCAACCATAGTCTTGGTCTTCACCTTGCCGGGGCGGAGCTTGCCGGCAAGGGCAGCGTCAATCTTCAGTATGAGAATAGTACTTCTCGATGACCTACCTTGAGGTCTTCTTCATGGTCTTAGTGTTGAGTCTCGAGTCATAGTTATCCTCTGTCAAGCCCTTGCCGGAAGTCAGGCTACAACTGCCTGTGCACAAGTCTGGGTACGAGGGCACCCATGTCTTAGTACACTGACACCTGCTTCCTGGGAAAGTGCATCTGAAGCACGTACTTGAGGTGCTCTCCGGTGGGTGCTAGAAGCATCATGCCGGCACCGGCGCCTTTCAGCATGAAAGCACTGTCAAACTACATGATCCAATTGTCAACAGTTTCCTTGCCGGGGAGAGAGGTCTCTGGAAGTTTTTCGTCTGGCGTTGGGGTCCATTCTGTAATGAATTCCGCCAAGGCTCTGCTCTGAATTGTCGAGGTACTCTCAAACTTCAAATCAAAGCTTGACAACTCCAATTCCCACTCCACAATCCTGTCGGTTGCTTCTGGATTTCTCAAGATGCGTTGCAACAGAAAGCGAGTGACGACGGTGACAGGGTGTGCTTCAAAATAATGGCGCAGCTTCCTTGAGCCCATGAGAAGGCCAAAAAGCAACTTCTGCACACCAGAGTACCTTGACCTAGCCCCTTGCAGGAAGGAGCTGACAAAGTAGACTGGGCGCTGCACCATCTTCTTCTTCACAACTTGCTGATCTGGCTGGCTGGCTTGCACAATCTCTAGCTTGTCGGCACCTGACCTTGCCGGAGAAGATTCTGGCTCGTCGGGTCGTGGCTCTGCGGCTGCTACCTCCTCCTCATCTGCCTTTCTTTCAGCCACAAGTGCAGCACCAACCACTTGATTCGTTGCCGCTAAGTATAGCAGCAACGTCTCTTGTGGCCAAGGTGTAACTAGGACTGGCGGAGAGGACAGGTACTCCTTCAAATCTTGGAGCGCGGCCTCCGCTTCTGGAGTCCAGTTCACTGGACCTGCCTTTTTCAATATCTTGAAAAACGGCAAAGCGCGCTCCGCCGATTTGGAGATGAACCTGCTGAGGGCGGCAACGTAGCCGGCAAGACGCCTGACATCCTTGATGTGTCTCGGTGCTTCAATCTGCTTAATTGCTTTGATCTTGTCGGGGTTGGCTTCAATCCCTCTCTGAGACACAAAGAACCCAAGAAGCTTGCCGGATGGAACACCGAACACACACTTCTCAGGGTTGAGCTTCAAGTTGAGTTTGCGCAAGTTCGCAAACGTCTCTTCCAAATCCTGGATCAGGGTTGACTTGCCTCTGGTCTTGACCACAATATCATCCATGTAGGCTTCCACATTTCTGTGCAGCTGTGGCTCAAAACCGATCTGAACTGCTCTGGCAAAGGTTTCCCCGGCACTCTTCAATCCGAAAGGCATACGCAAAAAGCAGTATGTGCCACATGGAGTGATGAAAGCGGTTTTCTCCTCATCTTCCTTGGCCATAAAGATCTGATGATAACTAGAATAGGTGTTAAGGAAAGAGAGTAACTCACAGCCGGCAGTGGAGTCTACAATCTGGTCGATACCCTGGGTACCCTGGCACTGGCACGTATACTGTGAGCCCGGCACGGTCGTATGATAGACGGCGTGCTTCCTGGGCCGCTCAATCTTCGTATGGGCGTCCTCGTCGCGCCGTTCGTGCAGCACTTGGCGCTGGTCTCGGCGGCCCCGTGGATCTGAAGATGCCATGGACATGGTGTCCTGGTCATCCGATCGGCGAGCTTGCCACCGTGGTGGTTGTTAGTGTGGAGGCGACTGCACCGTTGGTGCACCATCTCCGGCACTATAGCCAGATGGTCCTGCCGGCACTGTTGGTGGTCGTCTGGAGGGGCCCACATCATGTGTCTTGCCAGGATTGACAAAACTGATGAGGCTCCGAATGGTGGCCCTCCATTCTTCCATCTTGTCTGGGGCCGGCGGGAAGTTCAAAAGCATTTGAACTTGCGCCATAGCCTCTGCCGCCATGGTTGGCATGGCGGGAAACATGGAACGGGGCGGCGTTCGACTCCTGGCTTGGCCAGAGGGAGCTCGTCGCGTACCTGCTGCCGCGGCGCATGTTCACCAACGGGTTGGCGTGGTGGTGGTGGAACCTGAGCATCATGAGGACGATGCTCAAGGCCGGCTTGATGCCGTCCAGGACCACCAGCGCCACGGGGAAGCGTGGCGCGCCCATCTTGTGATGGTCGCTGCACATGTCCCGCCACAACGTTGTTAGACGTCACCGCTCCGTCCTTGGACGTCGTGACGGTGGGGTCCTGGTTCACACTGGTCCGAATTGTAATACTAGGATGATCGTGCTCACCAGCGGGTTGTTGGAGTTGGTCGTCTGTGCCATCTCCGGTGTGCTGACTGTGATCGCCGGCACGGTGGGGAGGCTGGACATCCGCACCGCTGGTGCCTCCTGCCCCGGCCGTCCCAAACGTAGCGCTCGCGCCGCCTGCGCTGTCTCCGGATGCCTGGGAAGGCCACTCGGAGGTGGTGGGAGCCGTCGTGGCTTCAGTCTTCTTCTTCGGCGCAATCAATGAAGGTGATGGAGCCGGTACTCAAACTACGAACACTGATTAGTAATATAAGACCCCCTACCTGGCGCGCCAAAGATGTCGTGGGAAAATGATGATCTATGGGATCGAGAGGATCCCTTTGCGGTTCGGCTGTGGGATCAATATACTATGAAGAGCAGGGCTAGTAGATATGAGCACAAGTATGGATTTATCCAGGTTTGGGCCGCTGTGAGCGTAAAACCCTGCTCATGTTCTGGTGGTTTGATTGTGTATGAGCTCAAAGGTTACAAAGAGCGCAGCTTGCCGGGAAGGTGCGTGGGAAGTGCAACTACAACATGTACTTGAACTAGGAGTTGACCGTTCTAAGTGTAGCCGTGGGCCTCCTTTTATAGGCAAAGGGGTTACCACAGTGGCTAATACGGTCATTTACAAGGTATGAATAGTGACTTGCACCGTCACCACGTCTATCTCCAGACGGGGTAGGACAAGCGCATTAAATGCACCGTAAGGTGCTACGTCGGGGAGGCGAGGCTTTGGGCAAAAGATCTGTACCACCGGTCCCGGTGCCCTCCTGTAATCTTGACATGTTCCAGGGATGCGTGGCATGCCGACACGTGCCCTGGCCAGCTATGTTGACTGCCTGCCCAGTCGACACATATCATGCAAGCTCATCTAGCCGATGATGAAGTGGAGCAGTAACGGGACAGAACAAGCCTGCCGGCGCGAAGCTTGCCGGGCCTTTGCTTGCTGGCAACCAGAGTCTTGGTATCTACCTTGCCGGAATGAAGCTTGCCGGCAACCTTCATACTGGCAAGGTGAAGACCAAGACTCTGATTGCCGACAAGCTCCTTGCCGGCAAGCGAAGGCCCAGCAAGCTCCGTGCCAGCAGGCTCGTTATGTCTCATTACCGCTCCACCTCATCATCAGCTAGATAAGCACGTATGATAGGTGTCGAGCGGGAAGGCAGTCAAACCTAGTTGGCCATGGCACGTGTCAGCAAGCCACGCAAGGATTAACTTTAATGACACCCGTCCCTGGGACGTGTCAAGATAACAGGAGGGCGGCTGGACTGGTGATACAGATATTTTGCTCAAAGCCTCGCCTCCCGGCGTAGCACCTAACGGGCGCTTGTCCTACCCCGTTAGGAGATAGACCTGGTGATGGTGCAGTCACTGTTCATACCCTGTAATGACCGTATTAGCCACTGTGGTAACCCCTTGGCCTATAAAAGGAGGCACACGGCTACAGTTAGAACGGTCGACACCTAGTTCAATTACGCGTTGTAGCTACACTTCCCACGCACCTTGTCGGCAAGCTGCGCTCCTTGTAATCTTGAGGTCATACACAATCAAACCACCAAAGTAGGAGTAGGGTTTTACGCTCACAGAGGCCCGAACCTGGATAAAGCTTTGCTTGTTCTTGCATCTATCAACCCTGCTCTTTGTAGCACACCGATCCCATAGCCGAACCGCAAAGGGATCCTCTTGATCCCATAGACCATCGTTTTCCCACGTTATCTTTGGCGCGCCAAGCAGGGGGTCGTGTGTTACGAATTAGTGTTCGTAGTGTGAGCTTCAGCCCCATCACTTTCATCGATGGCGCCAAAGAAGAAGAGCGGAGCCGCGACGGCTCCCACCACCTCCAAACGGCCTTCCTAGGCATCCGCAGGCGGCGCAGGAGGCACAGTCGGCGCGGGCGCTAGGGCTGGGACAGCCAGGGCAGGAGGCTCCGGCGGTGCGGGTGTCCAGCATCCCCACCTTTCCGGCGATCGCTGTCGCCACACCGGAGATGGCGTAGACGGCCAACTTGAACGACGGTCTGGTGAGCGCAATCACTGTAGCAATACGATTCGAACCGGTGAAAGCCAGGACCCAGTCGCCGCGACATCCAAGGATGGAGCGGAGATGTCCAACAACGCTGCGGTGGGACGTGTGCCGCGACCATCACAAGATGGGCGCGCCACGCTTCCCCGCGGTGCTCTTGGTACTGGACAGCGTCAAGTCGGCCCTAAGCATCGTCCTCACGATGTTCAAGCACCACCACCACCACGCCAACCCGTTGGTGAGCATGTGCTCCGGCAGCAGGTACGTGATAAGCTTCCTGCTGGCTCTGCCAGGAGTCGAACACCGTCCCGTTCTGTGTTCCCCGCCATGCCAACCACGGCGGCAGAAACCACGGCGCGGGTTCAAATGCTTTTGAACTTTCTGCCAGCTCCTGATAAGATGGACGAATGGAGGGCCACCATCCAGAGTCTCATCAGTTTTGCCGATCCCGGCAAGACACCAGAGGTGGGACCCTCCAGACGGCCACCCACTGTGCCAGCAGGACCATCTGGCTGCCGTGCCGGAGATGGTGCACCAATGGTGTAGTCGCCTCCGCGTCAACAACCACTGCAGCGGCAAGCTCGCCGATCGGATGACCAGGACGCAGTGTCCATGGCATCATCGGATCCGCGTGGTCGGCAAGATCAGCGCCGAGTGCTCCATGAACGGCGCGATGAGGATGCCCGTACAAAGATCGAGCAGCACCGGGAAGCACGCCGTCAGTCAGACGACCATGCCGGGCCAGCAACATACGTGCCAGCGCTAGGGTACCCCGGGTGTTTACCTTACGAGGTAGGCTGCCCAGCATTTACTCGTGAGCTGCGGCAGGTTTGCTGGCCGTCGACCCGTGCCTTCAAGCCCGAGCTGCCTGATAGATACGACGACATGCTCAGTCCAGCAGAGTTCCTTGGCATCTACACCATCGCGGTGCAGGCTGCCGGGGGGTGGGACGACAAGACACTGGCCAACTACTTCCCGTTGGCGCTCAAGCCCATCGTCAGGTCGTGGTTGATGAACTTGCCGGAGGGCTCCATTTCTTCTTGGTTGGATCTGTGCCATCAATTCATGGGTGCCTACTAGGGTGGCCACAAGCTCCATGGTCAGGAGAGCGATTTGCACATGAAACCCCAGAGAGATGGCGAGCCCCTCCACAAGTATATACAAAGGTTCAGCCGTGTGCACCACAACATCCCCGATGTTCATCCCGCAACTGTTTGCGCCGCATTCCACACGAATGTGCGCAACCGCAGAATGCAGTCTGAGATGAATATTGAGAAGGTTAGGACCATCAACGAGCTATACACCTTGTCATACAAGAGTGCACATGCTGAGGAAGGGAGGCGACTCCCAGGGAAAGATGCTGGCGCGGAAGTCGACTCTGAGGACGACGACGCAGATGACGCATCGACCCCGCAGAAGAAGAACAGGAAGCGCAACAGAAAGTGCAAGGGTAAGACTGTGATGGCCGTCGAAGGCTCCGGTGACACCAACGCCGCTAAGAAGCCCAAGGCAGAAAGCCCCGGCAAGGAGGTTGCCGGATGCGCTAACTATCGGGAGGCCGCGACAGGCGACAAGGCCGGCAAGACCAGTGGGCCGTACCGCAAGATCCAGCGTACCAAGGGCCATGATCTCCAGGAGTGTCGGCAAGTGGAGCAACTTGCCAAGAAGCAGAAGCAAGAGTACGAGAAGCGCGACAAGGAGAAGGGCCAAGATGGTGCCGGTGGGTCCGACAAGCAAAACCATGGTGGCCGAGGAGGCCGCCGCGGCAAGGCCAAGCAACCGAAAGAGAAGGTCGCTCAAGGCCAGAACGATGATGATGAGGATGAAGACGGGTCCGACAAGGAGTTCCGGAATGCAGTGGACGCCATGTGTGTTGACAGAGGCACATCTTTGCACTCCTCGCACCGGCAACTGAAGCAGTGGATCCGCGAAGTAAATGCAGCAGAGCCGGCAATGGGAGCACAGAAGCCACTCAAGTGGTCGCACGCGCCCATCGTATTTGACGCCGAGGACCACCCTGGCCGCACCACTGCGGTCGGGTGTTTGCCATTGTTGGTTTCACCAACAATCTGCAACCTCAAGGTGACAAAGATGTTGGTTGACGGTGGGGCCGGCTTGAACTTGATCTCTCCTGATGTGATCAAGAGGCTATAGATCCCCGACAAGGATCTCGAGGAGACGGGCAGTTTCCAAGGGATCAGTCCGGGGAGGAACAAGCCGAAGGGCCAAGTGACATTGCCGGTCACGTTCGGCAGCGAGCTCAACTACAGGATGGAGAAGATTGTCTTCGACGTCGCCAAGATGCCGCTGCCATAAAATGGGATTCTGGGCCGCCCGGCGCTGGCAAAGTTTATGGCTGCGTCGCACTACGCGTACAACGTCATAAAGATGCCAGGACCGATGGGGGTCCTCACCATCAAGTCCAACCACAAAGACGCGATCATTTGCGCTGACAAGCTCTATCGAGAGGCAGTGGCAGCATCTACCATCGAGGCACCTGCTCCTGCCAGCAAAGCTCCCGGGGGAGGAAAGAAGAAGAAGACCGGCAAGACCTTTGATAAGGACTCCGGGAAGAGCACCTTAGAGTGCAGCATGCCTGTTGAGGACATACCAGAGAGCTCTGTCGGCAAGAGCAAGAAAGCCAAGGCCTCTGCGCCGGCGACCAAGCAAGTCTCTACAAGGGAAGATGGGACGAGTGGCACTTTTTCCATAAGTGTGACTCTCAGTGAAAAATAGGAAAGCGCGCTCGTTGCCTTCCTACGGGCGAATATCGATGTGTTTGCTAGGCAAGCATCTGACATCCCTGGTGTTCCTAGAGAGGTAATTGAGCACCACCTTGTTGTCTGCCCTCATGCGAGACCCGTCAAGCAGAAGGTTAGAAAGCAAGCCTTGGGGCGGCAAGATTTTATTGCCGAAGAGATCAATAAGCTGGAAGCAGCAGGCCTGGTCAGAGGAGTGCTACACCCCACATGGTTAGCCAATGCAGTGGTAGTGCCCAAGGCGAATGGGAAGTGCAGGCTTTGTATAGACTTCACTGATATAAATAAAGCTTGTCCAAAGGACCCTTTCCCTTTGCCGCGCATCGACCAGATTGTAGACTCCACTACCGGTTGTGAGTTACTCTCTTTTCTTGACGCCTATTCTGGTTATCATCAGATTTTTATGGCCAAGGAAGATGAGGAGAAAACCACATTCATCACTCCATGTGGCACATATTGCTTTTTACGTATGCCCTCCGGATTGAAGAGTGTCGGGGCAACATTTGCCAGAGCAGTTCAGATCAGTTTTGAGCCACAGTTTAACAGAAATATGGAAGCCTACATGGATGATATTGTGGTCAAAACTAGAGACAAGTCAACACTTATCCAAGATTTGGAAGAGACATTTGCAAACTTGTGCAAACTCACATTGAAGCACAACCCCGAGAAGTGCGTGTTCGGTGTTTCGTCCCGCAAGCTTCTTCGGTTCTTTGTATCTCAGAGAGGGATTGAAGCCAACCCCGACAACATCAAAGCAATTGAGTAGATTGAAGCACCAAGACGCATCAAGGATGTCAGGCGTCTTGCCGGCTGCGTGGCCGCCCTCAGCAGGTTCATCTCCAAATCGGCAGAGCACGCCTTGCCGTTTTTCAAAATATTGAAAAAGGCAGGCCCAGACAACTGGGCTCAGGAAGCGGAGGCCGAGCTCCAAGATTTGAAGGGATACTTGTCCTCTCAGCCAGTCCTAATTGCGCCTAGGCCGCAAGAAACGTTGCTGCTATACTTAGCGGCAACGAATCAAGTGGTTAGTGCTGCACTTGTAGCTAAAAGAGAGGCATATGAAGAGGAGGTAGCAGCCGCAGAGCCACGACCTGACAAGCCAGAATCTTCTCCGGCAAGGTCAGGTGCCGACAAGCCAGAGATTGTGCAAGCAAGTGATCCAGATCAGCCAGTTGTGCAGAAGAAGAAGATGGCGCAGCGCCTAGTCTACTTTGTCAGCTCTCTCCTGCAGGGGGCAAGGTCAAGGTATTCTGGTGTGCAGAAGTTGCTCTTTGGCCTTCTCATGGCCTCAAGGAAGCTGCGCCACTACTTTCAAGCACACCAAGTCAGTGTCATCACTCGCTTTCCTTTGCAACGTATTCTGAGAAATCCAAAAGCCACCGGCAGGATTGTGGAGTGGGCGTTGGAGCCATCAAGCTTTGATTTGAAGTTTGAGAGTACCTCAACAATTCAGAGCAGAGCCTTGGCGGAATTCATTGCAGAATGGACCCCAACGCCAGACGAAGAAATCCCAGAGACCTCTCTCCCCGACGAGGAAACTGTTGATGATTGGATCATGTACTTTGACGGTGCTTTCATGCTGAAAGGCGCCGGTGCCGGCGTGCTGCTTATAGCACCCACCGGAGAGCACCTCAAGTATGTGCTTCAGATGCATTTTCCCAGGGAGCAGGCCACCAACAACACTACTGAGTACGAGGGATTGCTTGTCAGCCTACGCATTGCAATCGACCTTGGTATTCAAAAGATGATTATCAGAGGCGACTCGCTGCTTGTGGTGAGGCAGGTCAACAAGGATTACCAGAGTCCTTTGATGGAGGCTTATGTTGATGAGGTGAGGAAGTTGGAAGAGCACTTTGACAGTCTGCAAGCAGAGCACGTTCCTCGTGCCCAGAATGAGATTGCTGGTGACCCGTCAAAGCTTGCCGCCAAAAGATCTCCTGTGGAGCCAGGAACTTTTGTGCTACAACTGACTCAGCCATCCATTACACCATCAAGGCTGGCGAAGGAAAGAAAACAAGATGTTGGTGGTTACTTTCCGGCAGAGCTACCAGCAGCTGGCAAGAAAGTAGATACCGCCGACAAGGTACCCTTGGACGGTGAGCCGCAGCTTCTGGCAAGCCAGATCCTTGCCGTCGAAGCGAGCACTCCCACAGAGGAAGAAATGCCTTTACTCCTTGTCATTGAGCCGCAGGCTCCGGCATGGGCGCAGCTGATTGTCCAATACCTTCAAACAGGAGAGCTTCCCGATGAGCAAGAAGACATAGAAAGAGTAGCCCGTCAATCAAGGATGTACAAATTTGTTGACAACACTTTGTACAGGAAAAGACCAAACGGGGTGAAATCGAAGTGCATTTGCCGGGAAGACGGACAGAGGCTGTTGGAAGAGATACATGAAGGAATGTGTGGCTCTCACATTAGGTCATGTGCGCTTGTCGACAAGGCATTCCGTCAAGGATTCTACTGGCCGACAGCCCTTCAAGACGCCTTGGCGGTGGTCGTCAGGTGCGAAGCATGCCAGTTCCACTCAGCTCAAGCCCTCCAAACCATCCCTCTTTCCTGGCCTTTATTGGCCTGGGGGCTCGACATTGTCGGCCCTTTCCCCCATGCTACCGGGGGCTTTGAACTCTTGTACGTTGCAATCGTCAAGTTTACAAAGTGGCCTGAGGTAGAGCCAGTGAGAAAGGTGACGGCACAGTCAGCTATCAAGTTCCTCAAAGGATTGGTTGCTCTTTTTGTGTACCCAACAGGATCATCATCGACAACGGCACCCAGTTCACGAGCCGCGCCTTCACAGCATATTGCCAAGAGCTTGGAAACAAGATCTGCTATGCCTCTGTTGCTCACCCAAGGAGCAATGGATAGGTAGAGAGGGCAAATGCAGAAGTGTTGCGTGGTCTCAGGACTAGAACTTTCGACAAGCTGCACCAGTGTGGAAGGCGCTGGGTGGAGGAGTTGCCGGTGGTTCTTTGGTCAATTAGAATGACACCAAGTCGAGCCACTAGCCAGACACCCTTCTCCCTGGTATATGGTGCAGAAGTGGTGCTCCCCATGGAACTCAGATACGGGTCACCTCGAGTTTTGGCCTTCGATGAGGAGGATCAAGATGAGCTGCGGCAAGATGATGCCACGCTCCTTGAAGAAGATCGTTTCCGAGCTGCTGTCTGTGCTGCATGGTACCAGCAAGCTTTGCACCGCTACCATAACTGCAAAGTCAATGCCAGGAACCTTGAGGAAGCTGACCTTGTTCTTCGTCGGATCTAGTCCACGAAAGGGTAAAAGCAAGTTGACGCCAAAGTGGGAGGGCCCTTACCGGGTAGTACGAGTCACTAGGCCTGGTGCAGTCCGCCTAGAGACCGAAGATGGCACGCCGGTGCTCAACTCATGGAATATTGAGCATCTTCGCAAGTTTTACCTGTAAGGCACGGTTGTCGGGCTGCCCGGCAACCTCTTTTGTACAAGTTTGCCGGCAAGGCATGTAATCCTTTGTACAGAGCCGGGCGCAGATCCCCTTCACAATGAATAAAAGGTAAGTGTTTCACAACTCTATGTCAAAGTACATATTCATTTATATGTTATAGGCAGCGTTGTGCTACATTTTTCCTTGCATAGGATGATTAACGAACCGTCAAGGTTCCAGCCTCCTCTTTCCTCTTCTTTCTTTTTGTCAAAGGACATAAGGGTTCCTCGCGTGCAAGTTTCCCGGGTACCAAGTGACATTCAAGATATCGTTCTACGACAAGAAGTACAGCAAAGAAAAAGCTAAGTTGAAAAACTTTGAAATAAATTCTTTGTTGTAGTTGCAATTTCTCCTTGAACGATTTTGGCCTTTGTATGAGAAACCTGCATGCTAAGAAACCTTGTCGTGATCAGCTACGCTCTTACTTTGTTTTGAGTCCTCTCAACAACTTAAGTGGCTACGTTGTGATCGTCAAGTGTAACCTTGCCGGCAGCGGCACTTCCGGCAAGCAGCTAAGGACCCGTTCCTCAAGCACTCGCGGCAAGAGTGCACGCATCGGCAAGATTTCGGCAAGCGTAGGGTACAGAAATCATGCAAAGACAGAATAAGACAAGAGGAATAGCATGCATACATCCATTTAGAACACAAGTCATATTACATCAAAAGCATAGTACAGTTCTAAGATAGATTTGTCTTTTACATAGACTGCACTTGCGACAAGATGGTACGAGAAGAATTAGTGCCTGTGCTGGCCCTCTTTCCTGGGGATCTGGCCGACCCTGTTGGCGATGGGTGTGACAAGCTCTTCGGCGGCCTTGGTGTCGGCTCCCTTTGGCAGGGTGGTGAAGACTTTGGAGAGATCAACGCTTGGGTTCCGGTACACCACCTTGACGAGCACATTGAAGAGGACGTCCCGCCAAAGCTTGCGGGATTCGCTGGCAAGGTGTGCGGCTCGAGCTTCGTGGTGCTTTTCTAGCACCTCGATCAAGCTTTCGAAAAAAAGATTAATACTGGCACTGGTGGTGTCCCCTACGGTGGTGTAGTAGTGGTATTCCGGCAAGCCCATGGCGGAAAGCTATGTGGTGAGGTTCTCCGCAGCAACCACAAGACGATCAGTCCAAAGCTTGTAGGCGTTCTTGAGCTCATTGAAGGTGTTGGCGGTGCTCGCGACCAAGGCCTTCTCGTCTTGGAGGGCCTTCGTCAAGATCTTCTCACACTCCTTGGCGGCGTCAAGGGATTTCTCCAAGGAAGTCAGCTTCATCTTGTGATCTTCAATCGTGTCATTGGCCTTGGTGAGATCTTGGTTCTTGGTGGATACTGAAGTTTGCAGCTCCACCAAGATGTGAGTTGCCTTCTCTGCATCTGCTTTGAGCACCAAGATTTCCTTGCCATTGGCAGCGATATCTGCTTCGAGTGCTTGCACCTTGCCTTCTAGCTCAGTCTTGGCAGCCTCTGCGGCTTCGGCAGCATCGATGGCCTCCTTGATCTTGCTGGCATGCTCTGTAGCTTGAGCTTCGATGGCCTCTTTGTGCTTGCACTCCAGCTCCTGGGTCTGCTGTGAAATGAGGGCCTGGATCTCATTATCTTTGTCGTGAAGCATAGCGTCAAGCTCTTCTTCATGAGCGTCAAGGCCAACCTTCCGCTTGTTCAATCCTGCCTCGGTTACCGCTATCCTCTGCGAAGCCTCCTCCTGTGCCTTGTCGGCCTCCGCCTTCTCCAAAACAAACTATTCCTTGGCTTTGGCGAGCTTGGTGTGGCGTTCTTGGATATCCTGGAGGCATTCCGCATACCAGATCTGTGTTTCCTCCACACGCTTCTTGAACTCTTCCTCCGCCTTGTCAAGGACGGCAGCCCTGGAGTCCAAGATCTTGGTACGGCTATGGTAGCATGCCTGAAGCTTCTGAAAGTTCACGCCCCTGGCCTTGAGGAGCTACTGCTCTTTAGTCTCGTTGGTGTTAGCATGCAGCCCATCGATGACTTCAAGCCCGGTAGCGGCAATGATATCATCATCCAAGACTTCTCCTTCCGTGGGCGCCCCAATGCTTGACGTCCCAGGGAGGCTGACGAACAAGTTGTCGCCAACCTTTAGGTATCTACTTGAGAAGGGCTCTTCAGATGTTGAAGGGTGGTCATCCGCGACTGCTTTGCCGGTCAGGATCGCCCTCATGGCCAAGGCAGCGCTTGGCGCTCTTGAGACAGGGATGTCTTCAAGGGCCTCGGCACTCTTGTTGCCACCCTCTTCGGCAGTGTCCTTGGTGGCCTCTTCGTGAGCGGCCTTGGCGGCCTCCGCATCAGTCCTCCTGACGGCCTCATCAGCAGCAATGTTGCTGGCCTCAGCGGCAGTGTCCCTCGCAATCTCCTCGATGGTGGAGTCGATGTCCATTTCATCAGATGGAGGCGGATCTGAGAGAATGGAGAAGAGAGAAAATCAGGATTGAGATCAAGTTCAAGAAAATAAAAAAGAAGATTAAGAGAGAAAAGTGCTTAACGGCAGAAGGCTTAACGGGCTGAGACTATTGAGAGGGAACAGTTTCCTCTCCATCAACCTCGGTTGTCGTCGCCTGGTTGTCGACAGCTTCAGTTGCCGGCACTTCATCAGCGCGAACAGGCTCGTCTATAGAAGTCCTTGCCGGAGAGCCGCTTGTCGGGGCAGCGGTTGACGGAGACGTCCCAGTTGGATCTGCCTCCGGGCGTTCCTCCTCATGGCGCTCTTCTCCTGCTCCCGTGCCGATGTCAGCGGTGAATATCTCAACACCAATACTTGCCAAAGGAAAGTGAATAGTGACCTCACACTGGGGGCTGCGCCGAGGACTGGTATCCACGACATCATCGCCTGGCACTGTGCTTGTCGCTGGTTCTTCTTCTGTTGCGGTCCTCGCCCTCTTGGCCATCCTTTGTGCCAAGGTCTCCCCGTCGCTGTCAAATCAATGCAAAGCGGGGCAAGTCAGATTAGCAACAACAGGAAATCAATCAAGAATCGATGAAAGTGGACGGGGACACGTACTCTTCTTCCTCCTCCTCGTCGCAAAGGATGGAGATATCATATAAGCTCTCAGGTCTGGTGCCCGAGGAGGGAGGTGGGGTAGAAGTCCTGGCCCGTTTGGTTGCCGCAGGTATGGTAAGTCGAGAAGACTCGCCTCCTCCAGCGGCCAGTACAGTGGTTTTCCTCGTAGAGGTACGCCGCACTCGCTGCTGTTGAGGGGCTTGACGTCGAGATCCTTGCCGTCCGGTGGCCTTGCCGGCTGCCTCCTTGTCGGCTACTTCATTGCCTGAAGATGCTCCATGGACTGGCTCTCTGAGATAGCTTTCCGGAGGATGCGAGGTTTCCTTGCCGGAACGGCGGGAGCAGGGGGCTCCCTATGCACTTGCTCTTCGGCATTTTCTTCGCCCTGTTCCCCGGCAGGCTCCTCTTGCTCTCCGGCAAGTTCCTCCAACGGCTCCTTTGTCGTTTCATCATCGGACTCTTCATCAATATCGGCTGCCGCAGACCCAGAGCCGTCGGCGCCTTCAGCCATTCTCGCCTCTGCCGCCTTGTTGGCGATATGCGCCAACTCTTCGTATGTGGTGTCGCGGATGAGATCTTTCTCCCTGATGGACCTCTCCACCAGTGTGTCAAACCATTCTTGCACCGCGTCTTCAGGTGGTGCTTTCCAACTGCCTTCGACGCCGTGGGCATTGGAAGCTGGCATCATGGCAATGATAGCATTCTTGGCGGAATTGTTACATAAGGGCACCACGCTTGCCGGAGCTTCAAGTTGCCGATGGTGCGAAAGAGCTGGTGGCAGAGCACCGTGTGCTGCAACACCGTCAGGTTGGCGTGGAGCCCAGTCCGCACCCGCATGATACCTGCCGCGTTCTTGTAATCCCAGGCGGGCCTGCCCTTGTTCTGGAGAGGAGCGATGCGGCAGCAAAGAAAATCAGCCCCCACCATTTCAATGGTGAGGCTGGCAGCTTTGAGACAGAGGATGCATGTCATGGCGATTGTGAGCTTCTTGTCGTTGGTGTCGAAAGAGCTCCAGTCATTGCCGCGCACCACTTTTGTCGTTCTGGGCTTGCAGAAATCTTGAAAATCAGCATCCTTGATCCAACACCAATCTCCGCGCCACTCGTTCCACTTCCGATGGAGCAGCCCCTGAAGATAGACGTCCCTGTCCCTGGGGATCCAAGTGATGCCACCGGAGAGGGCATCTGCTTCGATGCGTGGAGTAAAATAATGGCGAAAGAGGGCTACACTGGGTAATACCCCAACGAAATTTTCACACATGTGCGCGAAGACGGCCATACAAGTCATGGCGTTGGGGGTGAAGTCTAGGAGACGGAACCTATAGGTGTACATGATTTCTACGAAAAATTCAGAGAAAGGTGGGACAAGGCCACAATAGAAATAGGCGGTGAAGAAAGGGTCCTTGTCTTCGCCAGATTTGACAGAGCCGGGAAGGACTTCTGGCGCGGTGTGGGCGGTCGTCGCCTTCCCCAACATGATCGAGTACCGCTCCACTAAATCGCTCTGATCCAGCACCGGATTGAAGACGACATGATCTCTCCGCGCTGCTGCCAGCTCCAACTTCTTCGCCTCTGCGTTGGGGTCGACCGCCTTCTCCGACTTGTTTTGGTTCTTCTTGGGAGCCATGGTCGCCTTGGGGAGGGAGGATTTGGAAGCAGGCGGGGGCGCAGCGCGGCAGTGGAAGAGGAGGTACTCTGTTCTTGCGCAAGGAAGAAGACGACGGCGGATGGCTAGATTGGGAGAAGGGGGTAAATGAGCAGCGCCCCTCGCGGTTTCCTTTTTATGGGGAAGGTTTGGGGGCTGGCTCTTTATTGTCCTATGTGGCTGCACTTTTCAGGCGCACTACCTCCCGCGACCGTTTCGTTCCACCTCTCCCACGCCTGCATTTAATGCGCGTCGTGGGGGTGGTAAAAGAGAAGATTATGGAAGTTATCCTCTGCCACACGTGCATGTGCATTGTTTTGGGCCTAGCCCAACGATGCCTCTCATGCGTGTATGAGCCAGTCCCGGGGGCTCCTGTCGGTGTACTAAGACATGGGTGCCTTCGTACCCCGACTTGTGCATAGGCAGTTGTAGCCTTCCTGGCGGCAAGGGCTTGCCGGAGGATTGCTACCGTCAAGGCTCAAGACATGGTAAACAAGACCGTGAAGAAGACCTCCAGGCAGGTCATTGAGAAGTACTATTCTAGTACTGGAGATCAAGATTACCCTTGCCGGCAAGCTTCGTACCGGCAACGTGAAGACCAAGACTCTGGTTACTGGCAAACTCCTTGCCGGCAAGCGAAGGCCCGGCAAGCTCTGTGCCAGCAGGCTCATTATGTCTCATTACCGCTCCACCTCATCATCGGCTAGATAAGCACGTATGATAGGTGTTGAGCGGGTAGGCAGTCAAACATAGCTGGCCAAGGCACGTGTCAGCATGCCATGCAAGGATTAACTTTAATGACACCCGTCCCTGGGACGTGTCAAGATAACAGGAGGGCGGTTGGACCAGTGATATAGATCTTTTGCTCAAAGCGTCGCCTCCCCGGCGTAGCACCTAATGGTGCATTTAATGCGCTTGTCCTACACCGTTAGGAGATAGACCTGGTGATGGTGCAGTCACTGTTCATACCCTGTAATGACCGTATTAGCCACTGTGGTAACCCCTTGGCCTATAAAAGGAGGCCCACGGCTACAGTTAGAACGGTCGGCACCTAGTTCAATTACGCGTTGTAGCTGCACTTCCCGCGCACCTTGCCGGCAAGCTGTGCTCCTTGTAATCTTGAGGTCATACACAATCAAACCACCAAAGTGGGAGTAGGGTTTTACGCTCACAACGGCCCAAACCTGGATAAATCTTTGCTTGTTCTTGCATCTATCAACCATGCTCTTTGTAGCACACCGATCCCATACCCGAACCGCAAAGGGATCCTCTCGATCCCATAGATCATCGTTTTCCCATCACACACGTCCGTGGGCAGCGACCGGTCAACCCTAAGATAGTACTCCCTCCGTTTTTATTTACTCTGCATATGAGCTTTGACTGAAGTCAAACTTTATAAAGTTTGACCAAGTTTGTAGAAAACAATATGAACATTTACAGTGACAAATTTATATGATGTGAAAATATATGCAATGATGAATCCAATGATATTGATTTGGTGGTGTATATGTTAATATATTTTTCTACAAACTTGATGAAAGTACATAAAGTTTGACTTTAGACAAATCTAATATGTGGAATAAATAAAAGGGATAATTGGTTTTATACCCTTAGTTGTGTCCCCCTCAGCAGGATTGCCCCTAGTTTCTGAAAACACGCGGTCTTGCCCAACCCACTTTGGTCATCTTGTACTTTTGCCCTTTGACCGTTTGACCATCACTTTGAAAACTTCATAACTAATTCATACTAAATCCGAAAAATGCAAATAAGATACCAAAATGTTCGGAAACACATCACCTGTATGTCAATGTCACTTGCATTCATGACAAAAGTGTTGGTAACTGCCCATCCGAGTTTTAGCTCTTATGATACCACCATGAACAGTAAAATCTAAAAAAATTCAAAAAAATCAAAAAAAAGTTGGTGGCCAAGAATGACAAATGTTTAAGTGCTTGCCAAGTTTCATCAGGGAATGACATTCGTGGAAGTCGTGGCAAAAAAAATCAAGATTTTTTTTGAACATTTTCAGATTTTACTGTTCATGGTGGTATGATAAGAGCTAAAACTCGGATGTGCAATTACCAACACTTTTGTCATGAATGCAATTGACATTGACATACATGTGATGTTTTTCTGAACATTTTGGTATCTTATTTGCATTTTTCTGATTTAGTATGAATTAGTTATGAAGTTTTCAAAGTGACGGTCAAACGGTCAAAGGGCAAAAGCACAAGACGACCAAAGTGGGTTGGGCAAGACCGTGTGTTTTCAGAAACTAGGGGCAATCCTGCCGAGGGGGACACAACTAAGGGTATAAAACCAATTATCCCTAAATAAAAATGGAGGGAGTATTTCCTTCACCACATCCAAGTACAGTACATTACTCCGCACTAATTTCCTTTCTCTTATCTATAATAATTAAATGTGGCATGAGACTCAAAGCCCTTTGAACTTAATTGGCCTCAACGTGAGCCTAATATAATGGAAATCTATTTTTTTAGATGAGCCCTTTAAACCAGAAAGAGGGAGTACCACGTATATTATATATCTCAAATCCATACAAAGCATGCAATATTACGTAGTACTACGCACATAGCCTAAGCTAGACCACACTACTCGTCGTCGAACATGGGTAGGCGGCCGCATGCTACAACTCCAGCTCCTCCTACTCCTCCTCCAGTTCGGCGAACATTTCGATGATCCCCCCTCCCGCTGGCGGAGGAAGAGGCGGTTGGCCTCCACCTCGGCCTCCGACTAGATGGACTCGAGGATGGCCTGCTCTTCCGCTGCCCGCTCCGCTTGGGAAAACTCTGCCATGGTGTCGGCCATGGCGAAGCCTGCAGCAGGTGGTGCCAGCTCCGCCTCGCCCGCGTCATCGTCGTCCTCCTCCTCCGGCTCAGCTTCGCCCGGGTCGTTGTCCTCCTGTTCCAGCTTCACGTCGTCGTTCTTGTCCTCCAGCTCCGCGTCCTGCTCTGCCTCCCCCGCCTCCTCCTCCGGCTCCGGCTAGTCTGGAGGCAGGCCGGCTGCGATCGGGGCTTCACGCCGCCTCCAAATCTCCGGAAATACCTCAAAGCGCCGCTCCGGCACGAGCATGGCGTATGTCGTTACCTTCTGCCGATCCATGGCTATCGGGCGACGGCGAGTGGAGAAGAGGTAGCGGGGAATGAATGCGTCTACTGTTTGGGTTCGCTGTCCGGCTTAAATAAATGTGCTCCATCACGTGTACCCGCGCGTGAAGAAATTGTACACATACAGGTCTGTTTTGGGTGCGTCACGTAACTCGTATGTGTGTGAGATTCTGAGAGACGGAGTGTGTGTGTGTGTGTGTGAGAGAGAGAGAGAGATTCTGAGAGACGGAGTGTGTATGTGCGCCTCTACTCTTCGGATATGTACTCCACCTTTTGCAACGGGATATAAATATTAGTATAATGGTACGTTAGCTTGTGATTTACCTGACCATATTAATGTGATTGTGTAAATAAAAAAATTTCAATTCCTGCTCGTGATTTGCGTCATATTTTGATGAGAAGTTTGCTAACTAAATTGCAATGGAATTTGTCCATGTTATAAGTAAACTAAGGTGATTGATAATCATACGGGGAAGGTTGGACGAAAGGTGTGGTATGAACAAATACTCCACCTAGAGCATGTGTGTGTGTCTGGTCGTATAGAGAGACTGTGTGAAAGAGAGAAGAGAGAGAGAGAGAGAGAGAGAGTGAAATGGAGTCTTCGGTAGGGAAAGTAATTAAGTGTGTGTGGCTTCATCATAGAGAGGTGATGTGTATGGCAGAGGCCTCCAACTAGGGGGGTGCGAGAGATAAGAGGACGAAGAGAAGGAAGAGAAGGTGTGTGCGCGTGAGAGGGATGGACATCGAGATAACACGTTTGTTTGAGAGACACCGAGAAAGAGTACTATAAATGGTGCATGTATGTGTGGGAATTAAACGAAGGGATGCATGGTCTTATTGGTTTCAGGGATATAGAGGGAGGGAGTGAGAGAGAGAGATAGCTAGAGGGAGATAGATAAGTGTGAGTGTGTGTTTTAGAGAAGAGACCCATCCAGACGAAAGTCATATGTGCATGAAAGAATAGAGAGATTTGAGGCGGGGTGGGGGTAATTAACTACATATGGAGAGAGATGAGACCTAGAACGTGCATGTGTGAGAGGTATACATATATACGTGGATAGAGGGTGGGTGTGTGTGCGCGCGCATGATCGAGATAAAAGAGAGGAGACATAAGTCTAAGATCAAGGATGGGAGAGATGCATGGATCAATATCACAATGTGCATGCATGTGAGATGTGGAGGGAAGAAGGCTCGATGATGGAGCGGATGTTGTTGTCTTTTAGAGAGAGTGACGTGAGGTGGAGTATGCATATATGACCAACAGAGAGAGCGAGACACAATGTGTGTGCAAAAGAGATCGACGCATGCATGTGAGATGTGGAGGGAAGAAGGCTCAATGATGGAGCGTGTGTTTTTGTCTTTAAGAGAGTGTGACGTGAGTGGGAATATGCATATATGGCCAGCAGAGAGAGCGAGACATAATGTGTGTGCAAAAGAGATCGACCTATAGATGCATGTAGAGAGAAAGAGATATAGTGTGTGTGATAGGAAGCGAGAGTGCCTCCGAGAAAGAAGGTTGATGGAGCAAGAGAGAGATAGATAGAGAGATCGCTAGCTAGAGGGAGATCGGCTAGTGTGTGTGAGAGAGATAAGAGTCGAGTGGATCGGAAGGGTGAGTTCTGTGTGTGTGTGAGAGATAGAAAGAGGGTGCATGTGAGCGACATACAAGCGAATATTAGAGAGAAATGAGACCCCGAGAGACGGAGTTTGTGTTTGTGAGAGGGAAAGATATTTCAGACGGAGAGTCGTAGCTAGAGAGACATAGGGAGCGCCAGATATCCCTAGGGAGAGAGGGTGTGTGTGAGAGGCATACACGGGAATAGTGGAGAGGAATGAGACCCCGGGAGACTAAGTTTGTGTATGTGAGAGAGAAAGATATTTAAGAGGGAGAGTCGTAGCTACAGAGACACAGGGAGGGCGAGACATCTATGGAGAGAGAGGGTGTGTGTGAGCGGCATACAGGGGAATAGTAGAGAGAAATGAAACCCCAGGAGATGGATTTTGTGTTTGTGGGAGAGAAAGGGATTTCAGAGGGAGAATCATAGTTAGAGAGACAGGGTAGGGAGCGAGATATACCTAGAGAGAGACAGGGTGAAGGTCGAGGGAGAGAGTACTGTTAGTGTGTGACGAAGAGAATAGACTCCTATCCAGAGAGATATATACAAGGAGCATGAGAGATACCCGAGAGATAGTGAAGGCGTGCTGGTCTAGAGATATATATAAGGGCATGAGTGATTGCTATATGAGATGAATATTTGGATTAAATGCGATTCAAATATTTAAATTAGAGATCAGGACATCGATAATATCAGAACAAAAATTGGTCTATCAAACACGCATATTCATTTAAATTTGGGGACACATGTAATGTTATTTAATTTATTGATATTATTGATCCATAGATTTTTTTAATTAGAGACAATGCATGGCTTATGCAATTCATGTCTAAATGGGATTACACTATATGTTGCGTGTGAAACACATTATATGTGGTTTCAAATATTTGAATTCAACTTAAGGTGGATTCAACCTTAGGAATTTGAGAACATGGCATTTGTAAACCATATTTATATATAACTGGTGTTGTGCTTTTGAAAGTATATATAAAAAAATGATGTATATAGATTTGTATTCGAATACAAAATGGATCCCGCCCGAAAAAAAAGAATACAAAATGGATTCGAATTTAGTTGGCACTGTAAACGTGAAACTTACTTTGTCCTAAAATTTGAACAAAGTGGCGAAACACCCTATCCCTCCTCGGCCGTAACCGCCAAAAAAGAATTTTTAGGAGATGGAAATTACTACCTATCCCTGACACACAAAGCCTATCGGCTCGATTTCTGTAGGCCTCGGTAGGGGTAGCTTTGTAATTTTAGTCAAACATGACATCACCGCCTCTCACCCCAATTCATACATGGTGGGCGCCAAAACACAGTGTCTCCATGGCCGAAATCGCCTCTCACCCCGATTCATACACGGTGGGCGCCTACAGTGGGCGCCAAAACAAACTCTCCTCGGCCAAAATTGCTCTCGGCCAATATTCGGGGTATGCGAGATTACCGTCCTATCCCCAACCGACCAATATTGCTTTGATGTCTGAAATTTTAAATGGGGGCTAAGTTTGTAACATTCCCCACATTTGAGACAAGCACGTCCCAAAGACACGGTTCCCTCCTACCTCTCTCCCTCCATTTCCCCATTCGTACTATGTGGGCGCCAAAACACCCTCTCCACCCCAGCCTCCTCCGCCTGCCACACCATCCACTGCCGTCCTCCTCCACCATGACGGAGCTGATACCCCGACGCCGTTGTCCATTACAAGAGATCGATGTCTCTCATCCACGGCTCTGGACCAGGATCCTTACATCGCGTCCTCCCGCTTCATCCGCGTCGTCGTCCACCTTGCCGGGGCCGCTCCTACGACTGTCTCGTCCAGCGCGCCGGGACATATCCCCTGGTGCCACCGTCTACCCTCCCAGATCTACTTCCACGCCGCCGACAGCCATCACTACCGCAGCACCCTCAACGTCTTAGCAGATGCTTACACGGCACCGCACTAGAGGCGGTGTATCTGCTCAAGTTATTTATCACAGCAAGAAACTAGATCGCCACTACTTTCCTTTGATTTCTTGTCCATCTCTTAGAATCTTACTTGTTAGTTGAAAGCAAACATTAGTTGCAAAGTAGCCTTTGTCCGGTTTGCACCTTTAGATCCGCCATGGCACGCTCAACACTATACTCGCAATGCTTATGGTTTTCCCCTTTTATATTCCACATTAGCTAAATGACAGTCAACTGAATTTAAAATTGGGGTCAGTCGATTTTTGAGAGTTCGCCGGAGAGAAGGAAGGATAAGGAAGGGGCTCACCGGAGGGATACCCCATTATCTATCTTAGGGTTTCAGGTGGGCGCGGGGGTGGACAGCGGTGGTGGGGGCGGTTCAGGGGAGGGTGGGGCAGCGAGCCGATCGCGGGAGCGCCATCGGCCGCGGGGGGCGGGGGCCGGCGGTTCGGCCGACGGCCCGTGCGGTGGTCTGTTGGGGAAAAAGAAGAGGTGAGGAAGAAGAAGGGTGATATGTCTCCGTCGTTGTCGGAGCCTGGACTCCGGGGAACTAGGGGTTCGAACACTGGGGGTACGCTAGCTCTCTCCAACCAAAGGTGACCACAGCGAGGCTACGGCGAGAGCGCTACGTGGGAGCATGACAGGGGACACGACGGTTACCCAGGTTCAGGCCACCTTGCGGTGTAAAACCCTACTCCTACTTGTGTTAGGATTGCTGTGGGCAAGAAGGTGTTCTCGCGTACAAGGTAGAAGGCAGAGGAATCGATCCCCCCTACAATGGCAGCCCTGCCACTTTTATAGCCTCCTTGGTCCTCTTCCCCCAAAAACTAGGCGGGAAGGGTTGCCACACTTGGCGGGTTTTGAAAGGGGACATGCGCTCAGTCTTATCCTGACTAAAGGCGGTCTTCGCCTGCAAAAGCTTGATCGGTGACACGCCGGTGGGCTCGGTGGTGACCTCCGTCCTGCGCACCTTGCTGTCTCGGTCTTCTATCACCAAACGGGCAGTCCTTGGGACTTGCTTTGGGGGTTGGCAGCTGGGGCTGCCCCTTTATCACCAAAGAGGAAAGCTTCTCTATCCACGCCTGCTGGCACGGCCCCTGCCACCCTTCGTCGCTACGCGCGTCATCCATGTGATGGGCAGAGGACCGCGCAGCCGACGTCAGGCAAGATGGCTTTGGGCGCCCGGCTTGGGAGGGCGCCTCGGGAGGCAGCCTCGCGAGAGGGCCTCACGAGGCTCCTGCTCCTGCCACGGCTAAGTGCCAGCAGGACGTGTCTTGAGGAGGGGTCCTCAGGAGGCCGGCGCCTCAGGAGATGTCTTTGCTTCGCGGTGCCCCCGGATGGGCCGTGTCTTGGGCCTTCGCCAGGCGTCGCCTCCTGGGCCGCAGGCAGACGGGCCGAGGTACCCTGGTTCCCAATGGCCCGACAGTAGCCCCCGGGCCCGTGGCGCGCACGTTCCTACCCGTTGGGTGTGAAACGGCGTGGGCTCTGACAGACTGTGGTGCCCAGGCTTGACGCGTGGCGCACGACGGGGCGTGGGACGCCCCCACTTCCCCACTTCGCCTCGGTCACCGCCTACGCCTGCCCGCGCGGGGCGCAGGCCATCATTGCTTCCTTTCAGCTACCTCGATTCCCGACGTCGAAGAAGGCAGAGCGACAGGGAGAGCGCCCCCATCGAGTATAAAGGGGGGCGGAAGGCAAAGATCCTTCTCCCATCTCCTTCCTTCGCCCCTTCCCTTCTTCCACTTCTCATCCTTTCGAAACCGCCGTTGCGATGGCGAGGGGCAGAGGGCGAGCTCGTGCGTCTGCCGCCGCCACGAGGGTTCCGCCTCGGGGCCGTGGGCGCCCCTCGGCGGCCACCGAGGCTGGCCCAAGCGCTCATGGGAGGGCTAGCACCCATGGCCGCGGAGGGCGCGGCGCCCGCGGCCGAGGGGGACGTGGCGGGGCGGCCGCCCGTCCTCCCCAGGCGGGATTTCACACGGCAGAGGCGATGTATGAGTTCATCGTGGGGATGCACCGCCAGCCTTGCAGCTAGCTCTGGCTCCCCGATTCCTTCGCAAGAGCGATCGAGGGCAGGGAGCCCTTGGTGCAAGCAGACGACTATTGCAACGGGCCCTCCTGGGTGGCGACGGAGTTCACCCCCGCCGGCTTCATGTTCTTGAAGCGGGAGGTGGAAGTCCTTTGCCCTTGCCCGCGGCCTGAAGCAGGGGCACCTTCTTCAATTCAAGTACGACGGAGCCGCCACCCTCTTCGTGAAGTTCTTCGGGGCCTCTGGTGTCTGCCTGAGGTGCTGCGCGGAGAGCGAGGACGACAGCGGCTCCGACTCCTTCAACGGGAGCAGCGGCGGCAGCAGCGGAGACTCCAGCAGCGGGAGTGAGAGTAGCGAAGGCTCCCCGCGCATCAAGAGCGAAGACAAGGACTCCGACTAGGCGCAGACGGCGCCCGTGTCGGCTCTTGAGGGCACGCCGTGCTCCCCCTTGATCTCTTTCTTTCGTTCCTGTAATAGGCCGATGCAGCCCCCGATGGCGTGAAAAAACAATGTCTTTTGTTTTAAGTACTCATGATTAGTCATATTTCTTGTTTCCTCATGAGGCTCTCTCGCGAGGCCTATTTCTCTTTCCTTGTTTGCCTTCGTGCTCTAAGTCGTCAGGACCCAGCCCCCGAGGGGGCTACAGCCATCGCTGGTATGTCAGGTCGCGTTGCCTAGACAAGGCCAGGAGGTGTAGGGCACTGAGAGGCAGTAAGGACTCCTGAGGCGCGATGCTTAGGGAGTCCCCCTTTGACGTGCAAGCGGCTTGCGCGGAGGAGAGAGCATCAGCACTCAGCGAGGTCGCGGGTAAAGGAGACTTGAGAGGCGCCGCAAGCGGCTCGTAAGGTATTTTTGTACTTAGCTCTTGCGAGTGTTGATTGATGTGTCGTGGCTACAGGGCGCGCCTCGCGAGGCTCCTGCTCGTGAAGCCTCCCGCTGGCACTTGGCGGAGATGGTCGCCGTAGGTTGGCTCACGAGGATCCCAGGGGGTTTACGAAGACGTCTTGTCATGAGTCGCCTCGCGAGGCAGCGCTCATGAGGCCTTTGAGTGCCTTGTTCCTATGATAACTTTACATTGATTTCATAAAGCGGGGGGAGCGGTGCATGCTCGCTAGCTTGCTCGTGGGTATCACGCGAGGAGACAAGACACCAAGGACCTTTGTGAGGTGGCGTGCACGGGAGCAAGCCCGCGAGCCAGAGCTCGATCACTTGGGTTTTTGCAGCGCTGCTGGGACTAACCCGAGCACAGGCACCGTGTCCAGCCCCCGCTCGCGAGATGCGCAGGAGGAAGGTCGCTAGCGTGCACAGCTCCTGAGGCAAGCAACTTATCACACATAAAATTTCTTAGGAAATAGAGCTTTACTGAAACATAGTAATAAGTTCATTACACAACAAAAATGAGATATGACTGGCATGTTCGGCACGGATCAGCGTGAGGTTGGTGCAACCCGTGGGGCGCCCTTAAGTGATTGTTCCGCCAGCGCGGAGCATGGGGCTTCCACTGAGACGTGGGCGGGAGCTCTCGCGGGCCCATCAGGCGAATGCAATGAGAGGCTCCGGGGCGTGTACAGCCCCACTTCGTTCGTACGCGTGAGGGTCATGGGTCGAACTTGCGGAGGTGTTGGATGTTCCAGGCGTTAGGCACAGGAACTCCATCCTCCGTCTCCAGCCAGGCGGCGCCAGGCCTGGAGACATGAGCAACCCTGAAAGGGCCTTCCCACATGGGTGAGAGCTTGTGGAGTCCCTCTCTAGAGAGGATCCTTCTCAGGACGAGATCGCCGACTTCGAGGGTGCGTGGGCGCATGTTGCGGCTATGATAGCGACGCAAAGCCTGCTGGTATCTGGCGGCGCCGAGGGTGGCCGGGCGATGCGCTTCTTTGAGAAGTAGCAGGTCGCCCTCTCGCTAGACGTCCTGATGAGCCTTGTCGAAGGCAAGGACTCGCGGAGAGCCGTGCCAGAGCTCAGACGGGAAGACTGCTTCGGCTTCGTAGACGAGGAAGAAGGGAGTCTCGCCGGTAGGCTTGGCTGCCGTTGTGTGGATGGACCACAGCACAGACTGCAGCTCGTCAAGCCAGACTTTGCCGTAGGCTTTGAGTTTTTTCTTGAAGCTTCTTGTCTTGAGGCCCTTGAGGACCTCAGCGTTCGCATGCTCGGCCTGGCCGTTGCTTCGTGGGTGCGCCATAGAGGCGTAGTAGATCTGCGTGCCGAGGCTGGCGCAGTATGACCTGAAGAGGCCGCTTGTGAACTGGGAGCCATTGTCAGTGATGATGTGGTTGGGGACGCCAAAGCGGCTCACGAGGCCCTTGATGAACTTGACGGCAGAGCCTACTGGGATGGTGCGCACTTGCTCGACCTCCGCCCACTTGGTGAACTTGTCGATGGCGACATAGAGATAGCGGTAGCCGTCAGCTGCGCGAGGGAAGGGTCCCAAGATATCCAGCCCCCAGACCACGAAGGGCCACGAGAGGGGAATCGTCTGGAGGCCTTGCGCCGGCTGGTGGATTTGCTTGGCGTGGAATTGACAAGCTTCACAGGATTGAACCAGCTCGGTGGCATCGTGGAGCGCGGTGGGCCAGTAAAAGCCACTGTGGAACACCTTGCCGGCAAGGGTGCGTGACGAGGAGTGGTGGCCGCAGTCTCCTCCATGGATGTCGGCGAGGAGCTCGCGACCTTGTTCTTCAGGGATGCACCGCAGTGAGACGCCATTGGGGCGTCTGCGGTACAGCTCGCCGTCTTGCAAGCAGTAAGCGGTGGCCTGCCGGGCCACGCGCTTTGCTTCTGAGTCCTTCTCCGGGAGGGTGCCATGAAGAAAATAGGACTTGAACTCTGTGAACAGCTGTCTGCCTGAGGCTCCAGCGCCAGCAGCAGACGGGCTCCTGAGGCTGGGCCACAATCTGGCGCGCCCGTGAGCGGGGCGGGTGGGAGTTCTTCATGAAGCAGCACGGCGCCCGCGGCAGGTGGTGCAGCTGATGGCTTGAGGAGCCTTTCCTCAAAGATGCTGGGGCTCTGAGGCTCGCGGCGAGACGCTCGCTTGGCGATGTCGTCGGCCTCCTTGTTGCCGCCGCGAGGAACGTGTTGCAGCTCCAGGCCAAGGAAACGCTTCTCAAGTTAACGCACCTCTTCTAAGTAGGCGGCCATGTGCTCGTCTTTGGGCTTGTAGCTTTTGTTGGAGAAGTTGATGAGGAGCTGTGAATCACCCTTGATGGTGAGACACTTGATGCCTAGGGCAGAGGCAGCCTTGAGGCCGGCGATGAGGCCCTCGTACTCTGCAATGTTGTTGGAGACCTTATCGTCACGCTTGAAGCAGAGCTGGACGGCATAGTAGAGCTTGTCTCCCGTTGGCGAGGTGAGCACAACGCCAGGCCCCGCGCCCTGTCGGGAGAAGGCGCCATCAAAGTGCATGGACCATCCGCCAGGCACTTCGTCCCCAGGCAAGAGGGATTCAGCCTCATGAGGCTCCTCCTGGGATGGGTCCGTCCATTCTGCTACGAAGTCGGCCAGGGCTGCGGCCTTGATCACCCTTGTGGTGCAGAACTCCAGCTCAAAAGCCTGCAGCTCGATGTTTCATTCGGCGACGCGGCCGGCGGCGTTGGGGCTGCACAGGACCTGCTCCAGGGGTAAAGCCGAGATCACCTTGATGGGCCCTGGAAGTAGTGGCGCAGCTTGCGGGAGGCGACGAGGAGCGCAAGGAGGTGCTTCTGCTGTATGGGGTAACGCTCGCGCGCATCTTGTAGCACCGTGCTAACAAAGTACACGGGGTGCTCGACGAGGCAGGTAGTTGTTGCAGCAGCTTGGTCTTCGGGGGGGGCCGAGGGGCTCATTAGGGAGGCTCGGGAGGCAGCTCGCGAGGTAGCTCACTGGAGGCCTCTTGAGGTAAGGCCTCGGCAGGCGACGGCACGGCCTCGGGAGGCGACGCACCAGGGGCCTCCTGAGGCGGGATCTCAGTAAGCGACGTCGTGACTTCGCGTGGCGCCAGCACGGCGGGCTTCTTCTGTGCGCAGACGCGCTCTTCTCGAACTGCCACCAGGGCCGCGCTGGCCATCTGGGGAGTAGCCGCCAAGTTTAGGAGCAAGGGCTCGCGAGAGCGCGGCGCGACCATGATGGGCGGGCTCGTGAGGTACCTCTTGAGGTCTTCGAAAGTAGCGTCGGCCTTGGGGGTCCACTTGAAGGGGTCGGATCTCTTCATGAGCTTGAAGAATGGCAGGGCTCGCTCGCCGAACTTGGAGATGAATCGTCCAAGGGAGGCCATGTATCCTGCCAGGCGCTTCATCTCCTTGAGGCTCTAGGAAGGGCACATCTTCTCGATGGCCTTGATCTTCTCGAGGTTGGCCTCGATGCCACGGTGGGAGACCAGGAAGCCGAGCAGCTTGCCGAAGGGGACTCCGAAGATGCACTTGTCTGGGTTGAGCTTGAGGTTGACCTTGCGCAGGTTGTCGAACGTCTCCTGGAGGTCCGCAAGGAGGGACCGGGCCTCGCGAGTCTTGACGACGATGTCATCGATGTAGGCCTTGGCATTTCTTCCCATCTGGGGCCCCAAGGCGATGCGCATCAGCCTCTGGAAGGTGGCTCCGGTGCTCCGGAGGCCGAACGGCATGCAGATGTAGCAGAATATGCCGTAGGGGGTGATGAAGGCCATTTTCTCCACGTCTTCGACCGCCATCTTGATCTGGTGGTAGCCTGAGAAGGCATCTAGGAAACATAGCAACTCGCACCCGGCGGTGGAGTCCATGATCTGGTCGATGCGGGGCAGCGGAAATGAATCTTGAGGGCAGAACTTGTTGAGGCTCGTGAAGTCGACGCACATGCGCTCCTTGCCGCACTTCTTGGGTACCACGATAGGGTTGGCGAGCCATTCTGGGTGGCGCACCTCACGGATGACTCCAGCTTCTTGGAGCTTCTGAACTTCCTTGACGATGAAATCTTGCTTCTCTGGCACCTGGCGTCGTGCCTTCTGTTTCACGGGGCGTGCATTGGGGCACACCGCTAAGTGGTGCTCGATCACCTCCCTCGGCACACCGGACAAATCGGATGCCGTCTAGGGGAACACATCCGAATTTGCCCGAAGGAATGTGACGAGCGCGTCTTCCTATGCAGGAGAGAGGCCAGTGCCGATGGTGAAGGCAGGGCCCGAGCCGTTGCCGTCCACCGACACCTTCTTCGTCTCGGCGCGGTCCTGAGAGAATAGTTGCTTCTTCTTCGCGCGTGTGGCCTCATGAGGCTCGGTGGCATCCTCGTCGGCAGGGTAGGCGGTGGCGGCGGCCTTGTAGGCGCTCTCAAGGGAACGGACCATGTCCTTCTCATCACAGCAGACGGTGATGATGCCACTGCAGCCCGGCATCTTGAGGACGTTGTAGGCGTGGTGAGTTGCCGCCATGAACTTGGCGAGAGCTGGGTAGCCCAAGATGGCATTGTACGGCAGGCTGATGTCGCCACGTCAAAGTCGATGAGCTGAGTATGGTAGTTCTTGCGGGTGCCGAAGGTGACGGGGAGACGCACTTGGCCCAGAGGAATGGTGGAACCATCGGTCTCTCCGGAGAAGGGCCTGGTTGGCAACAGCTGGTCGTAAGGCACTTGGAGCTGCTCGAAGGTCTCGATGGACATCACATTGAGGCCAGCACCTCCGTCGATGAGTGTCTTGGTGACGGCGATGTTGCTGATGGTGGGGGTGCATAGCATGGGGACCGTGCCAGCAGCACTTGAAGACTTGGGGTGATCGTTGGAGTCGAAGGTGATTGGGTACTGTGACCACTTGAGGGGGTGAAAGCACATTTGCTCCCTTGGTGGTTTTGGTAATTCATAACAACATATATCTCATTGAACTAATGACCATTCAAGATTAAGATTTCAGGATGTTCAATGATTGGCATGGCATGGACTAGAGACGTGGACCCCTCAAAATGCTAAGGACAAGGATTGGCAAAAGATCAAGACTCTACATTTTTGGTTTAGTGATCCAAGATCACATTGAGTCCATAGGAAAGCCAATACTATTAAAAGGGGATGAGGTGTTGCTTAATGGTCTTTTTGCTCAAGTGCTTAGTGACAGTATTCCTAAACCCTCAACCACTCTCTCTACCCAAATATGTCCTAAACCTAAAGTCCAACTCGGCCCCACCGAAATTTCCAATCCGGCCCCACCGACTTCATCCAAGACTTAGCCACTGCCAAACCCTAACAAATCAGATCCACCAAAATGGATATCGGTCCCACCGAGATGGCCTTGCTAACTCTCTGTAATCAGTTGCATTCACTTCGGTCTCACCGAGTTATGCATATCGGTCTCACCGAGATGGCTTGCCAACTCTCTGTTGCCTTATTGCTTCACTTCGGTCCTACCGAGTTGATGCAATCGGTGCCACCGAGATGAGGATTGCCCTAAGCCATTGCACTTCGGTCCATCCGAGTTGTTCGTATCGGTCCCACCGAGATTCCTAAAGTTCATATCTTTTACACAGTTCGGTGCTACCGAGATGATTGTTTCGGTGCCACCGAGTTGGGTCAAAAGTGTGTAACGGTTGGATTTTGTGTGGAGGCTATATATACCCCTCCACCCCATCCTTCTCAGTAAGGAGAGCCATCAGAACGTGCCTACACTTCCACCATCCATTTTCTGAGAGAGAACCACCTACTCATGTGTTGAGATCAAGCCATTCCATTCCTACCATTTGAATCTTGATCTCTAGCCTTTCCCAAGTTGCTTTCCACTCAAATCCTTCTTCCACCATAGCCAAATCTGTGAGGAGTGTTTGAGTGCTGGGAAGACTATCATTTGAAGCACAAGAGCAAGGAGTTCATCAACAACACACCGTCTATTACCTTTTGGAGAGTGGTGTCTCCTAGATTGGTTAGGTGTCACTTGGGAGCCTCCAACCAGATGTGGAGTTGAACCAAGAGTTTGTAAGGGCAAGGAGATCGCCTACTTCGTGAAGATCTACCCCGAGTGAGGTTAGTCCTTCGTGGACGTAAGCCATGGTGGAATAGACAAGGTTGCTTCTTCGTGGACCCTTCGTGGGTGGAGCCCTCCGTGGACTCGCGCAGTCGTTACCCTTCGTGGGTTGAAGTCTCCATCAACGTGGACGTACGATAGCACCACCTATCGGAACCACGCCAAAAACCACCGTGTCTTCATTGCGTTTGAAATCTCCAATCCCTCCTTTACATACATATGCATTTGCTTATATTCCGCTGCTATACTCTTAGAATTGCATGTGTAGGGTGATGCTTGACATGTACTATTGCTAAAATCTGCCCACAACTAAAATTGGGAAAAGGTTAGGTTTTATTTGGTCAAGTAGTCTAATCACCCCCCTCTAGACATACTTTCGATCCTACAGGGGCGAGAAGCTTCAGGCCTTGGCAGGGCAACGTTCACCTCGCGAGAGAACAACTTGAAGTGGCGGTTGGACGTGGGAGCCTGAGCTCCGCCTAGGATGCAGGCCACTCCACGAGGCTCTTGATAGCCCCCGGTGTCTTGGTCGTGCTGGTTGCCATCATTCCGTCATGGTGGCCGTGGCAGTGGTGGAAGGGCAGCATTGGCCTGAGGGTTGGCCTCACGAGGCTGGTCGCGCCAGGCGGCCTCGTGAGGCTGGTCGCGCCAGCCCTGGCGGTAGTTGCCATTGCCGTTGCGGTCTCCCCAGCGACCGCCATTACGGCCACCTCCACGGCCGGTGCCGCGGTCGTTGCGGTCGCTGCGACGGCCAAGGCGCTCGTCGCGAAGCACCTTGAGCTCGTGGCAGTCCTCAGTGATGTGGGAGTGCGAGTTGTGGTAAGCGCAGAGAGGGCGGTTATCTCTTTTGGGCTCATCGCGCTCACGGACGCGCTTCTGCTCGAGTTCCGCCGCAAGCACGGCAGGGCCCTTGCGCTTGATATCTTTGCTCTTGGCCTGGGCGGCGTCCGGTGCCGCGTCGGGGAAGTTGTGGACGAAGAGGCGGCCTTCCTCAGCCTTGGCGCACTTGTCGGCGAGGTCGAACAGCTCGAGCACGGAGTTGAGCTCATCATTGATGGCAAGCTTCTCGCACATCCGGACATCCGTGATGCCGTTGGAGAACGCGGAGACGATGGCGGCCTCGGAGGCGCACGAGATCTTGTTGCGCACTGGGCTGAAGCGCTGGATGTACTTGCAGAGAGTCTCGTCGGGGCGCTGGCGCACAACGCGCGGGTCGTTGAGCATGAGGGAGCGCTCGTGCGTGCCCTTGAAGTTGGCGACAAATTGCCGGTAGAGCTCAGCCCACGAAGAGATGGACGCCTCAGGGAGGTTCATGAGCCAAGAACACGGGCCATCCTTGAGGGCCATGGGAAACCAGTTCGCCATGACCTTGTCGTCGCCGTTCGCTGCCTCGATGCTCAGGGCATAGAGTTGCAAGAACTCCGCGGGGTTGGGGGTGCTGTTGTAGTGCTGAGGCAAGTCTGGCTTGAACTTGGCGGGCCACACCACGCGACGCAGCTCGCGGGTGAAGGCACGGCAGCCCACGCAGCTGGAGGGGACGCTGCCGGCGAGGGCGGCACGGTTCTGACGGCCGGCGGCCGCGACTTATTGGACGGTCCTGTCTTGGCACTGGCACTGCTGTTCGAGGAGCACGCGCACGTCGGGCGATGCGCGCCAGATGATCTGGCAGCTGGGTTCGCCGTGGTCAGGAGAGGACGCGCCGCGGGATGGTTCGTGCGCCTGCACGGCGCGGTGGCGCCGGGCGTCCTCGCCATGCAGAGGAGGCGGAGGGGGCGCGTCATGCGCCACATCCCCGGCGCGAGACGGCGGAGGACGGAGCGAGTGAGAGGGCACCGGGGCGTCGCCTGCGGTGTTAACGAGCTCGGTGATGCGGCCAAGCCGGGCGTCGTAGCCGGCGTCGGTGGGGCGGTAGCATAGGAGCTCGCGCGCCATGAGCAGCGCGGCCTGCGTGGCCGGCGCATCGTGGCGAGCGAGCGATGAGGCCATGACGGTGTGGCCGTCCGCCTGCACGGACGGGTGGAGGGAAGAAGCCGGCTGCTCCCTTGCAGCGGGGTCGGTAGAAGCGCTGGCGGCGCGGCGTCCACGGTCGTCGTGGGCGACGGGCTCCGTCTGGGCCACCCTGGCAGCTCGGCGCGCGTAACGCTCGTGGCAGGCGTCGGCCATGGCGGCGAGGAGGTGGAAGAGAACTCGAGAGAGTCCCCTACCTGGTGCGCCAAATGTCAGAGCCTGAACTCCGAGGAACTAGGGGTTCAAACACTGGGGGCACGCTAGCTCTCTCCAACCAAAGGTGACCACGGCGAGGCTACGGCGAGAGCGCTACGCTAGAGCACGACAGGGGACACGGCGGTTACCCAGGTTCAGGCCACCTTGCGGTGTAAACCCCTACTCCTGCTTGTGTTGGGATTGCTGTGGGCAAGAAGGTGTTCTCGCATACAAGGTAGAAGGCAGAGGAATCGATCCCCCCTACAATGGCAGCCCATCCCCTTTTATAGCCGCCTTGGTCCTCTTCCCCCAAAAAGTAGGCGGGAAGGGTTGCCACACTTGGCGGGTTTTGAAAGGGGACAGGCGCTCAGTCTTATCCTGACAAAAGGCGGTCTTCGCCTGCAAAATCTTGATCGGTGACGCGCTGGTGGGCTCAGTGGTGACCTCCGTCCTGCGCGCCTTGCTATCTCGGTCTTCTATCACCAAACGGGCAGTCCTTGGGACTTGCTTTGGGGGAGGGCACCATGTCCAACAGAGTCCGATTCCTCCGTTCCGACACGCCATTTCTTTGTGGCGTACCCGGAGGAGTCAGTTGTGGAACTATTCCATGACTCTTCAGATGATCATCAAACTCCTGGCTCATATACTCACCGCCACAATCGGATCATAGAAGTTTGATTCTCTTGCCGAGTTGATTTTCCACTTCATTTTGAAACTCCTTGAACTTTTCAAAAGTTTCTGACTTGTGCCTCATCAAGTAGATATATCCATATCTACTCAAGTCGTCGATAAAAGTCATGAAGTGTTGGAAACCAACTCTGGCTGTCGTGCTCATTGGTCCACATACATCACTATGTATAAGTTCCAAAAGCTCGGGTGCCCTCTCGCAACTCTTTGCAAAAGGAGTCTTAGTCATCTTGCCGAGTAGGCAAGACTCGCATGTCTCGAATGATTCAAAATCAAACAAAATTAGAATTCCATCATCATGGAGTTTCTTCATGCGCTTTTGACTAATGTGTCCTAGTCGACAATGCCAGATGTAAGTCGGATTTATTTCGTTAGGCTTATGCCTCTTGACATTTATGTTATAGACTCACTCAGCTTCAAGATCTAGGATAAATAACCAGTTCACAACGGGTGCAAAGCCATGAAACATATTATTCAAGTAAATAGAACAACCATTGTCCTTAATACTGAATTCATAACCTTGTCTCATCAAACATGAGGCAGAAATAATGTTTCGACTCAAAGCAGGAACATAATAACAATTATCAAGTTCCATTACAAATCCTGAAGGTAAATTAAGTTGCATAGTGCTGACGGCCAATGCAACAACTCTTGCTTTATTCCCGACGCGTATGTCAACTTCTCCTCTTGTGACATTCCTAGTTCTGCTTAGCCCCTGCATCGAGTTGCATATGTGAACAACCGATCTGGTATCATATACCCAAGAGCTACTAGAAACATCAGCAAGATAAATGTCTATAACATATACAACAAGTGTACGTGAAGAAGAAGTCACACTTCCAGTTTTCTTGCCCTTCTCGGCAAGCCACTTGCTGTAGTTCCTTTTCCAGTGTCCAGGTTCCTTGCAGTGAAAGCAAACGGTCCTCGAGGCCAGCCCTGACTTAGGCACCGTGGTGGCAGTTGGAGTTGCCTCCTTCTCCTTGCCCTTTGCCTTAGCCTTTTTTTTTGGACCAGCTCTTCTTGAACTTAGCCGAGTTCTGCACCATCAACACTTGACGATGCATACCTTTCTTGATATCTTGCTCTGCCACCTTGAGCATCCCATGCAATTCAGTGAGCTTCTTTTCCATCCCATGCATATGGTAGTTCGAGATGAACGTCCCATAGCTATCCAGAAGAGAACCCAAAATTGTATCTGTGGACAACTCGTCCCCAATTGGGAAGTCCAACCGATCCAGAGCTTGCATGTACCCGATCATCTTGATCACATGTGGGCTCAGTGAATCACCTTCTTTCAGCTGACAATCCATCAAGGATCGCCAAACGTTGAACCTTTCGGTCCTAGCCTGCATTTGAAACATGCTTTTGAGGTTCTCGATCATATCGAAAGCCTCAATATTTTCAAACTGCTGCTGCAGATCGGGCTCCATAGAAGCCAGCATGAGACAACTGATCTCGTTTGATTCATCAACGAGTTTCTGGTAGGCATTTCTGGTTGTGGCATTAGCATTATCGGCAGGTTCCTCTGGAAGCGGATTCTCTAGTACTTGTTCCTTTTTCTCATGCCTAAGAACAATTCTCAGGTTTCTATACCAAGTGGTAAAGTTTGTTCCATTCAATTTATCTTTTTCCAGGATTGATTTCAATGCAAAAGGAGTAACTTGAGCAGGTGGTGCCATTGATCTACAACAGAAATATGCAAAGCACTAAGACATGTATTCATGAAGAGTAATTCATATCAAACATTTTAATAAGATCATTACTCCCACTAAAATCAACATCCCTCCGTTAATACTTAGTGATTCAAGATCCAAGATCAATATGTCAACTAGTGAGCTTTTGCATCACTGCTAGAAGACGAGATCACTCAGTAAGAAACTCTTGCTAATTGTATCTCCATACGACTCTTGTTGTTGGGGACATCTCATGCCGCGCCAACTCCTATGCCTCGTGGCCCAAAACTGTTTTGATAGCCACGACAAGTTAACCAATGCTTCGCATGTAAGTGTCCGACACAAACCCATCACTTCAAGGAGATCTAGTGGCACCCTAATTTTGTAGGCCCACCACTAAATATACTTGATATGTGAAGGTGCAGCAAATGGGGAGGCATTTATACTTGACATTCTTTGAGGGATCACCCTACTTAAAACATCTACCATGCAAAAGAAGGGTGCATAAAAGGGATAAACTTTCACAGGTAGTTTATACAAATGTGATATGGTATAGCCCCTTTTCATAGTGCATGGTGATCTCCATCTCCACGTGTGCGGTCTGCCCATGGTGATCTCCATCTCCACGCCACCCATGTCAACCACCAAGTGTTACATAAGATACTACACTATTACAAACTAATAGCTATGAAAGTAAATTACATTACATGGCTCATGTTGACACGCAGGTCATTAAAACAATAATGAGACAACCATATGGCTCCAGCCGGTTGCCGTATTCACGACGCGCAGGTCATGATATAATTACATACATGCAACATACACGGGCTATACCAAATCACAAGCATTCTCTGCAAAAACAAGTTATGCGCCGCCCTAGGAGATTAACGCAATGGGGGTCGAGGGGGCTTTGCCCCCAGCGGGGTCAAGGGGCAGTGCCCCTGCGGGGGTCGAGGGGGCTGGCCCCTCGCCCAGACATTCATAAAAAATAGAGATCCAATCTATGCATTTTTACACTGGAATTTTCACCGGCAAATCATATTTACCAAATTTTGACCATCTTTCCGATTCGACCAATCTCATTGGTCTTCGCGTGTTGTGACCGGCTTTACGTTCCACTATCTACCTCGATGGCGAAAACCGACCGGTAGGGGTAATTTGTGTCACGACCTCTGCAACACGATCACGGAAAAACAGATCACAATTCCGAACGCCTGACACCATGTACAGTTAATCATATTGACAACCGATCTCATCGGCCAGTACATAAACCAATCTACATATCATCATATGCAAATTCTACCCCGAATCTAAGACCACGCATCATAGGCTCTGATGCCACTGTTGGAACACGCGGTACGCTACGCTAGCGCCAAATAAAATTTTCTACCGCACACCCAAGATCATGCTGCTGGAAATAGATCACGGGATCGGGTTTACCACTGGACGCGCAATCACCGCAGTGGAAGTAGAGTTGGTGATGCGTGTAGTCGATCTCCCGGGGCATCTCCTCCTCGCGTCCCCGAACTCCCGCGAACAACGAAGACCCGTGAATGGTACCTCGCGAATCCCTCGAACGGTTCGTCCGAGCACTGCAGATGCGATGCCTCCAAGGTATCCACATGTGCGGGGAGCAGCGTTGGGCGGCAGACTGCTAGGTCTGGTCGTGCGGCATGGGCATGGGGAGTTGCGGCAGCGGCTGTCACAGGGTGGAAAAATATCAACCCTAAGTGGTGCGCCCACTCCCCTTTATATAGACCTCCGAGGTGGGCTCAACACTTGAGCCCACTAGGAGTCTACATCCATTTTCCACTCGGATCCAATCCGAATGGGCTGCAGCCCCTTAAGTGTGCGATCCTATAGGTTCATGTACATATGGACACGACCGAAGTCGATAGTTGGTAGCGGCTCCTAGCAGAACGTGCCAACTCCCATGTGTGCGTAAAGTCGTTTGACGAACCTCGACAATGTGTCATATGCAACATTCCTTTTGCCTCATGATATATGTTGTCGAGATCAAGGCGAGTACTTGTCACCCTTGTGGTAGCTCGCCTCTCTTCTCGAAACCGTGATATAGATTCCCGAACTGGGTTAACACTTAACCCAAGTTGCATGGCCATGCTTTCCGAATCTGATCACTCGAGATGGCCCAAAGAATATCTCTCCATATAGGAGGGGCAAATCCCATCTTGGTCAGCCATGTCTCGCGGCATGTCTCACAACTCACCCGAAAGCTACCTTTATAACTACCCAGTTACAGAGTAGTCTTTGATAGACCCTAAGTGAGTCGATCCTCATCCCGAGAACATGCGAGGACCTCAGGTCTAGGACATGGCATAGACGTTGTACATGAGACTAACAGATGACAATATCTCGGTGCGTCTCAAAGTGGGTCTGTCCGACTCGGTGATCTCCATCCCCGAGTCCATACTATCGGTTTAGCATCTCCATGCACATGACTTGTGAAACATAGTCATCAACCGAGTCGTATACTAGTCAAGGATATGTGTCCGCATAACCTTATCAACTAGGGACCATTAGAACGATCATCATACAATACATAGTTCCACAAACAAGTTACATACTTATTGATACATATCATTGATGATGTTCGAGGACAATACAAAAGACTCATGAATACATAGGGAAATATCATCATCACATGATTGCCTCTAGGGCATATCTCCAATAGGTCATTCACATGGTTAGTCATAAAGTCCTACATATAACACTTGTAGATCACTGAATATGATAAGTTTGATCCTTGCAATAGTTTTGCGATATTGAGATGGTAATATGTGGGAGGTACTAGTGAATAATTGTGGTTTAGTAAGAATATTGGTGTTAAGGTTTGTGATTCCCGAAGCATGCACGTATAGTCTTTAGTTATGCTAAGAAGTTGGAGCATGATTTATTATTGAGTGTCTTCCTTTGTGTGGAGGTTGGGGGCACGCGATAGTTAACTCCTACCAACCTCCCCCTAGGGGCATGCGTAGTAGTACTTTGCTTTGAGGGCTAATAGACTTTCGTAATAAGTATGTGAGTTCTTTGTGACTAATGTGAGTCCATGGATTATACACACTCTCACCTTTCCGCAATTTGCTAGCCTCTTCGGTACCGTGCATTGCCCTCTCTCACCTCGAGAGTTGGTGCAAACTTCACCGGTGCATCCAAACCCCGTGATATGATACGCTCTATCACACATAAGCCTCTTTATATCTTCCTCAAAACAGCCACCATACCTACCTATTATGGCATTTCCATAGCCATTCCGAGATATATTGCCATGCAACTTCCACCGTTCTTTTTATTTGACACACATCATCATTGTCATATTGCTTTGCATGATCATATAGCTGACATAGTATTTGTGGCTCAGCCACCGTTCATCATTTTTTATACATGTTACGCTTTATCATTGCACATCCTGGTACACTGCTAGAGGCATTCATATAGAGTCATATGTTTCAGTTTTATCGAGTTGTAATATCGAGTTGTAAGTAAATAGAAGTGTGATGATCATCATTATTAGAGTATTGTCCCAGTGAGGAAATAAAAAAGGAGGCCAAAAAGAGCCCAACAAAAAAAAGGCCAAAAAGAGCCCACCAAAAAAAGAAAAAAAACAACAAAAAGAAAAAAAAGAAAATGTGAGAAAAAGATAGAAGGGGCAATGCTACTATCCTTTACCACACTTGTGCTTCAGAGTAGCACCACGTTTTTCATATAGAGAGTCTCCTATGTTGTCACTTTCATATACTAGTGGGAATTTTTCATTATAGAACTTGGCTTGTATATTCCGATGATGGGCTTCCTCAAATGCCCGAGGTCTTCATGACCAAGCAAGTTGGATGCACACCCACTTAGTTTTCAGTTTGAACTTTCATACACTTATAGCTCTTAGTGCATCCGTTGCATGGCAATCCCTACTCCTCGCATTGATATCGATTGATGGGCATATCCATAGCCCGTTGATCTGCCTAGTTGATGCGAGACTTTCTCCCTTTTTGACTTCTCCTTATTGATCCCTACCATCGCATTCTATTCCACCTATAGTGCTATGTCCATGGCTCACGCTCATGTATTGCATGGGGGTTGAAAAAGCTGAAGCGCGTTAAAAAGTGTGAACCAATTGCTTGGCTGACATCGGGGTTGTACAAGATTTATATTTTGTGTTAAGAAGATGGAGCATGACAAGGCTATATGATTTTGTAGGGATAGCATTCTTTAGCATTTCTATTCTGAAAGGCATGATTGTTTGTTGGTATGCCTGAGTATTGATGTCTTTATATCAAATTATAGACTATTGCTTTGAATCACTCGTGTCCTAGTATCCATGCCATGATTAGATTATATGATCAAGATTATGTTAGGTAGCATTCCACACCAAAGATTATCTTTTTATCATTTACCTACTCGAGGACGAGCAGGAATTAAGCTTGGGGATGCTGATACGTCTCCGTCGTATCTATAATTTTTGATTGTTTCATGCCAATATTTTACAACTTTTACATACTTTTGGCAACGATTTATATGATTTTCTTGGACTAACATATTGATCCAGTGCCCAGTGCCAGTTCCTGCTTGTTGCATGTTTTTTGTTTCGCAGAAAATCCATATCAAATGAAGTCCAAACGCGTTAAAAAATTATGGAGATTTATTTTGGAATATATGTAATTTTTGGGAAAAATAATCAACGCGAGACGATGCCCGAGGGGCCCACAAGCTCAAGGGGCGCGCCCCCCTACCCAAGGCACGCCTGGCAAGCTTGTGGCGCCCCTGTAAGGCAGTTGGGGCCCTTCTTCTGCCGCAAGAAAGATAATATCCGGAAGAAAATCCCCTCAAAATTTCAGCCAAATCGGAGTTACGGATCTCCAGAAATATAAGAAACGGTGAAGGCCAAGAAAACAGGAACGCGAAACAGAAGAGAACAGAGAGAGAGATCCAATCTCGGAGGGGCTCCTGCCCTCCGGGAGGCATGGAGGCTACGGACCAGAGGGGAAACCCTCCTCCCATCTAGGGGGGAGGCCAAGGAAGAAGAAGAAGGAGGGGGGCTCTCTCCCCCTCTCTCCAGGTGGCGCCGGAACGCCGTCCGGGCAATCATCGTGTGACGGCGATCTACTCCAACAACTCCGTCATCTTCATCAACACCTCCATCACCTTCCCCTATCTATATTCAGCGGTCCACTCTCTCGCAACCCGCTGTACCCTCTACTTGAACATGGTGCTTTATGCTTCATATTATTTTCCAATGATGTGTTGCCATCCTATGATGTTTGAGCAGATTCTTGTTGTCCTATGGGTGATCGGTGAATTGCTAAGATTGGTTTAAATTGCTTGTGGTTATGTTGCTGTCGTTTGGTGCCCATCATATGAGAGCGTGCGTGGATCACACCATAGGGTTAGTTGTATGTTGATAGGATTATGAATTGGAGGGCAAGAGTGACAGAAGTCACATGAGAGCGCGCGTGGATCACACGATAGGGTTAGTTGTATGTTGATAGGACTATGCATTGGAGGGCAAGAGTGACAGAAGCTTCTTCCTACCATAGAAATTGATTCATACGGGATTGAAGGGGGACCAATATATATTAATGCTATGGTTGGGTTTTACCTTAATGAATGTTAGTAGTTGCGGATGCTTGCTAATAGTTCCAATCATAAGTACATAGAATTCCAAGTAAGGGATGACATGCTAGCAGTGGCCTCTCCCACATAAAAACTTGCTATCGGTCTAGTAACTTAGCCAATTGCTTAGGGACAATTCCGCAAATCCTACCACCACTATTACACACTCGCTATACTAACTTAATTGTACTTTTATTAGAACAACACCTAATTTATATTTTCATGATCTTTATTATCTTGCAAACTTATCCTATTACACCTAAAAAGTACTTCTAGTTTATTATTTGTTTCTAGGTAAAGCAAACGTTGGCGTGCGTAGAGTTGTATCGGTGGTCGATAGAAATTGAAAGGAATATTAATTCTACCTTTAGCTCTTCGTTGGGTTCGACACTCTTACTTATCGAGAAAGGCTACAAACGATCCTCTATACTTGTGGGCTATCAAAGGGTTAGGAGACATAGGATCTTCATCCAACCGCCTGAAATGGTTGACTTACCCAAATGATGAAAGTCAGGCGACTTGCACGTAGCCATTCTCTTTATATTCAGTATCATCATCCTAGGTGCTTCGTGACGTGCTAGCACTGCTCCTCAACCCATCAAGCTAAACAACATGCCACTCATAATTCCAAACTTAGTTGTTCAAATACGAATCTAATATGATACTGATATTACTAAAATAGAGACCGTTTAATTGGTCAGCTAATGTTCCTTCTTTTGTTTCGATAAGCACGTCCGCCACATATAGAGAGACAGCAGGGAGTTGCATTCTTTATGCGCTCTGGTTCATCATGGGTGGGCAACGAACATTTTATTATCCAAAATCTGCTTGCTCTTCTTTAACATGTTCCTCTTCTGTTTTTCTTTAATCTCTACTCCTAAAGAAAGGGGGAGTCCGCGGTCGTGATTCGGTTTGGTCGTCGTTTAGTTCGTTCGTTCACCTCCCTCCCCTCGATTGATCCCGTCGCCAGCCCCACCACCGATTTTTCGTATGTGAGACCACTTCCTAGCTGGTTTATTTTCACCCTATCAATTTTTGCGCCGAACCGTAAACGGGCGTTGGCCCAGTAGCCCACCCACTAGATCCACCGCTGTCTCTCTCCACCACGCGATGCCATGGGGTTAGCGCTCCATGCCGCCGCCCATGATCGGATCACCGGCCGCCGTAGATGTCGCCTCCCACTGCCTACCTCCCCACCGGCACCCCGCTGCCAGCGTCTTGTCCCCCCGACATTGACGCCCTAACCCTGGGGTGTTTGTGTTGAACGCCCACCATCGGGCTGCGTCCGGCAGTGCTGGGAGGAACCGTCAGGTCTTGGTGCTCATGGATCGAGAAGGTATGCGGATAATGCTTTAACATGTGATGAATCACGAACCAATACAGCCTACAGATTTAGTACTGTACTTTATAAGAAGCAGTTTCCTTTCCAACCCATATAATATTGACCAAGTTTCTTCTAACCTTACTTTAAGACGGATTTTGTGTTTCTAAAACTTGTAACTTGTACCCACTTGCAATCATAGTTTGTCTTTTACTCCCAAGTCACTTCTTTCCTGTAAGAAAAAGCATAAACCTGTTTGGCACAATCTCCAAAGTTCACTATGTTCTATTGTGTGGTTGTTGGTATTCTAAAGACACTTCTATGAGGGCATCTTCAATGCAAGGCGCCTATATGGGCGCTTAGGGAAATAAAACAAATCTTGTAAAATCAAAAGCCCATCTAAGCGCTGTTTGTTACAACGCTGAACGCTAATTAGGGGGCGCTAAGGAAACCGGCCGCTACACGCAGCCTTCCATCTCGTACGAGAAAATAGCACAAGCGCTCGATTCCTTTTCTGGCATCGATGCCGTACCTGGCGCCAGGATTGGATGGCCCAACTGCCCCATCGACCAGAAATTGGATCCTGGCGCCTACGCTAGCGCCCAGCGTTGTACATGCCCTGATAAGCCTACCATTCTGTGTGCACAGCCCGGTGGCCTGTAAGAGTTACTAATTTAAGATAATACTAACGCAACCAATTCATCATATAATACCAATAAATGGGATAATATGAGTCAGCGAGTACAAGTCCGTCACAGGAAAGTTTGCATCTACAAACTGAAAGTGGTATTCTATAGAAAAATAGCAGTCATCATCTCACAGTTCTTGTCGCTATGGAATCGGTTGCTTTAGGTCAGTATCTCTGAAGAGGAGGACATGTTCAGGTGGAGGTCGTCTGCTGATGGCAGATTCTTTCTGAAATCTGCGTACGATCTATTCTTTCTCGGTAGAGAGCTTCCCCCTTGCGCTCAAGAACTGTGGTCATGCTGGGTGCCGCTAGAAATATAAAAAATTGTCTGGCTTGCTCTCCAAAATCGGCTGTGGACGGCAGATAGATTGGCTCGGAGGAATTTACAGTACCCTCCGGAATGCGTCCTCTGCTGCCAAGTTCAGGAAGATGTTAATCACCAGCTGCTGGGATGCCCCTTTGCATGTGAAGTTTGGTACCATATGCTACTGCTCCTGCGATTGCTCTCCAAAATCGGCTGTGGACGGCAGATTGATTGGCTCGGAGGAATTTACAGCACCCTCCGGAATGCGTTCTCTGCTGCCAAGTTCAGGAAGATGTTAATCACCTGCTGCTGGGATGCCCCTTTGCACGTGAAGTTTGGTACCATATGCTACTGCCGCTGCGATTGCATCGATTCACCCCATCTGCAATTGCACCGATTCACCCCATCTGCTATTGCAAACCTGCAGGAATGGTGGCCGCTGGTGTGTGCGACAACTCCAGCTAAAATGCGAAGAGAGGTGAATGCGCTGACTTGCTGCACCCTCGGATTTATATGGCTTGAGAGAAACAGCAGAGTGTTCGACAGGGAGGCCTCTATGCCTGCCTGGTGATCAATCGGGCTAATGCTGAATTTACGATGTGGAAAAAGGCTCGTAACAGTGGTTAGGTAGATAGTGAGGGGTAGTTCATTCAGTCTCTCTTTCGTGGTGAGATCGAGGCTTAGGCTTGCATCTCATGTATAGCGGCTTGTATCTAACTATACTGATTCCCCTTCTGTCTTAATACAAAAGATATGTAGCTTGCGTATTCTTGAAAAAAAAAATCTCACAGACACCTGTACAATTACTTACCAGAGCAATCATGTAGTTAGAACGACATATTAGTACAATTCTGCTATAACTGAGGCTAAGTTCTGCCATAATGTTCTTATTGCTGATAACATGTGTATAGATGATAAGTTGGATGACAATTTTGCTATAACTGATAACATGTGTATTTGCTTCCATGGGTAGGTGCTTTCATCTGATAATTTTGATATTTTATTTACTGAATTATCTTCCGAGAATCAGGTCAATAAAAGAAGGCCTTATCCATGGCTGCATTTTTCCCTTGTGGGTATTATGAATTGTTCAATACGTTTTTTGTTAACTTGCTCAAGTAACTTTCTAGCATTTGAAGAGTCGTATTATCTTATGAATTGCTTCAAATTTTGTATGTGTTCTTGAGAATTATTTTAAGGACTTGACACTTTGGAATCTGAGACTATCTATGAATCTCCAAGTGGAATAGGGGTGATACAGATTGAAGATAACAAAGTGCGTACATAGATGTTCAGTCATACATGCTGACACCAGGTCTGTAATTCTATTTATTTGGGAAATACACAATTCGGTTTATGGACAGGAATGCAATGACATATCACTCAAATTACAGTGCCTTTATAATCCCTACAAAATTTATGATGTTAATCCTTTCATAATTTATATGACTGGACCACCATTTTTATGTAGGTCAATGAGTTTGTCAAGCGAGCTAGAGCTGCAAACATCCATTCTTACATAATTGGCCAACTGAAGACGGAGATAACTGCAATGATGGGGAAATCCAAGGCTCAACAGTGACTCATTGACAACTTACATGATGAGTTTGCAGAGGTACTTTCATACAAACAACGTCCCAAGATCAACTCGTTAGATCCTTCTTCCACCACAAAGTGAAATCAATGAATTTCAGACATATGATGTTCATTTAGTTGCACCTTGATTAATAACTGCCTCAAAAGATGTACTAAAAGGATATTTGCTTCCATGATGCAAGTGTTTCGTGTCTGAAAAGCATGAGAGGTGTCAGGCACGAACCAACCAGCTAGGGCTTCTTGCTTTGACTCTCTTGCCGGACTAGGCAAGGTTAGGTCGGGCAATGTATTTTTCACTTCGCAATGATCAAGCTTTAAGAAATTCTTGCATACATGTCTTTTAGCACTATTTTATCCCATGATTCATCTGTGTATGTCATTTCCATGATGTAGTGATTTTGATAATCTTTCTTAAAATTGTTACTTATTAGTTGTAACCATTGGGGTCAAATAAAGTTCGAAGCTTAATCTTCAACCATGTCTGTTGTAGCTTTACTGTCATCACAGAGGATAGCACAATGTGATATTGTCATCTACATGGTGAATGCAGCCACTAATATCTCGTTCAGTGTTGTCCAAATTTACACTTAAATCTGGAGGTAATCTGCTTGTGCACTGATATGACTTACATTTGAATACAGGCACTCCGGTTTTGAACTCTCAATTAGAGTTGCCCATTTGAAGTACTCGGTGAAATCGATCTGGAGGAAGGAGTGATCCAGGAACAGGCGAAGCCGTGGACCATTATTATGCTCCTATACTCTCAGAAGAAAGCAACACCACGTACTCTGTTTGATGAGCTAGAGGATGCTTGGAGGCTCAAGGACAAAAAGGATCTGACGTTCACATTCTTGGGAGGTAATAAATACTTTGTGCACTTTGGCTGTGAGGCAGATATGTCACGTGTTCTGCGGGGAGGACTTTGGCAGTACCAGCATGATCCTTTGCTTATGGAGGCTTATGATGGCATGAAGAAGGTGTCTGACCACTTGCTAGACTCAATGTGGATATGGGTACACATTCTTGATGTCCCGATGAATTGGAGAACATATGTGGTGGTACGTGCTCTATGCAAGGACATGGGAACAATCCTCCAAATTGAACTACATGATGGGAGAGTAGTATGGGAAACTTTGCTCGTGTACAGGTTGCTTTTCCTGTATACACTATACAGGACACTGGAAACTTCAGTTGCGATGATAGAAAGGAGCTCGTGTACGGGTTGCTTTTCCTGTATACACTATACAGGACGCTGGAAACTTCAGTTGCGATGATAGAAAGGATCAAGGAAAAGAGAACAAGGGTGGGGTTTAAAATTCAGTACGAGCGCTTGCCGTGGTTCTGCTAGGTTGAGAAGTGGTGAAGCAACCGACCTGTGTGATGGACGGTTGTGATGCTTGCCACCGAGGAAGTTCATGCAGCAAACAGGAAGTCACACCTGAATTTAACTAGATGACCTACAATATCTAGCAACTCAAACCATCGTGTCATATTAGAGTAATTTTAATACAGTCATTTAACTATCAGTCATGACATGCTATGTTATTATTTTCATTAGAGGTTAACTAAGTATTTTTTTCAGGCACCTTGGACAAATTCTGGAAGGAGTGGCATGGCTCGGAGGTATGGCCCCAGCGAGGGCCATCACAGTTGCGCTGACAAGCGAGTGTAATCTTTGAGGAATAGGGGCAGTGGCATCGATCCTTCGTAATGACCATAGGAACTGTTGTGATTCTTTCAAAATTTTAACTTTGCGAAAACAACATATCTATGGTCTATCTGTCAGTTTGGTTAAAATGGCTAAAAATGAGCATATGGTGTTTCTACGTAAATCTTTTTGTGGTATTGAGATGAGCATGGTTATGTCTATTTTGGTATCTCTTACATTTGAGGGACTCACATGCAAGCTTCTTTCGAGAAGGGTGGTTAAAGGAACACAATGACTATGAGGAGGTTGATTAATTAGTGTCTCATTATATTTTTTTGTTATCCCATGGCAACGCGCGGGTACTTAGCTACAGAGCATCTGTCATACTTTTTAGTTCTATATAGATCGTGCTAAGGATTCAACAAATTATTACCAACCTGATACGCAAAGATAGTGATAGACCATCTGATGAAGCTTACTGCATGTTCTTGTCTTTACCGTCATTATACCACATGTTTTTTCTTATACCATGTTGATATTCACATATAGTGCAAGTTCTGACTGAAAGAATAGACATTTTTTATTTATGTCTAATTTGGCAACAAAAAATGTAGCCTTACCAATCATGCGGTGTGGGTGCTCACTAGCGTCATAGAAGGGGGTAGAGGTATGGTCGGGGGCAACGGTGGACCATCGGAGAAGGCGGCTTGGGCAGGGCGGCACATGACATCGACACCGGCTGCAACCAGTGTCAAAAGGTGGGTCATGGGTATGGAAGGAGGAGGAAGACGACACTGAGCATGGAATTTGAGAAGAGGGGGAGGAGATAGATGGATGGTCAGGGGCAACGGTGGACCTACGGAGAGTATGGCTCGGGTAGGGCGACACGTGACATCAGCACCAGTCGCGACCAGTGTTGAAGGGTGGATCGTGGCCAACGGCGGACTGACGAAGAAGGTAGCTCGGGCACGGCGGCATTGTCACCGGCCATGACCAGTGTCGGGGCAACGGTGAACCGACGGAGAAGGCGACTCGGGTAGGGTGGTGCATGACATCATCACCGACCGTGACCAGTGTCTGAGGATGGGCCGTGGGGACGAAAAGAGGAAGACGAGTAAGAGGAAGAAGACGACGATCACCGAATTTTACCACCAAAAAATAAAACAAGTGACTGGTGCATAGTCGCTCTCATAGTATTCACTAAAGAAATTGATAAAAGGCGATATATGTGAAGGACTTTACTCATGTCACTTCGTCATCAGTTTGATTCAGTTTCCTGTATTTCGCCCATAGCAACGCACGGGCATTCTACTAGTAAGTATAGTAGTACAGTATGTTCCTTGTAGTGAAGAGGAGCAGGGACATTTGCAGTATACAGGTCTATTTGGTCGCTTGTGATGGATGCTTTCAACTCTTCGTGTTGGTCTGCCATAATATGCAGGAAATGCTAGGAGCTGTGTCGCCTTTGAGAGTTAGACTGATAGTAACAGTAATGCGCCTTCAGTTGAAGAGAGTTGGTATCCGAAGCCTTTCTAGCCGTACCGGCAATACTAGCCCATATTTTCCAGCAAGTTTCACTTTCTTGATTTTACTCGTGATGCTTAGGGTTTTCCCATTATATCTACACTATGATCTGCGTATGTGCTTTGTGTCGTACTAGCAGTAGTCCACCCTTGAAGCTAAACAACACACCAATCATAGTTCCAAAGCTTAGTTGTTCAAATACGAATGTGATATGATACTGATATTAGTTAACAGACACACATTTAATTGGTCAGCTAATGCTCCCACTTGAGTTTCCAAATGCATGTGGCCACATACAGAGAGACACCAGGGAATAGCATTTCTTTGGGCACTCTGATTCATCATGGGTGGGCAACCAACATTGTATAGAAAGAAGCAGAATCTCCATAATATGCTTCCTCTTCTATTCTTCAACATGTTCCTCTTCTGTTCTTCTTTAATAAGTACAGTATGTTCCTTGTCAGGAAGGGGAGCAGGGACATGTGTAGTCGACAGGTCTATTGGGCCGCTTCTGGTACATGCTTTCAGCACTTCGAGTTGGTCTGCCATAATATCCAGGAAATGCTGGGAGCCGTGTGGCCTTTGAGAGACTAGACTGATAGTAACAGTAGTGCGCCTTCAAGTGAATAGAGCTGGCCTGTAGGTGATCGATAGGGTTTCGATTAGTAGCGACAATATAACCCCATATTTTCCAGCCAGTTCCACTTTCCCGATTTATTTATGATGCTTATGGTGTCCCCCTTTTATCTACACTGTGATCTGCCTAGTGGCTTTATGTCGTACTAGCAGCACTCCATCCTTCAAGCTAAACTACATGCCACTCATATTTCCAAAGCTTACATTTAATTGGTCAGCTAATGTTACTACGTGAGTTTTGAAATGCATGTGCACCACATATAGAGACATGAGGGAATACTATTTCTCTGTGCGCTCTCGTTATCATGGTTTGGCAATAAACTTTCTATACAGTATATTTTGAAACCTATCATCTGCCAACTATCCTTAACTCTGAAGCTCCCAATAGGGAGCCTATTTTTTGTGTAGTTGTGCCAGATTATATTAATGTACGCACCAAATTACAGAACACATGGGCTCTCTCGTCAGAATCTAGTCATAGCACACAAGGGTTTACAGGGAGCCCCTATTATATTAGTATATCCTCTGCATTACAAATATAATCTCACTACTATTTATGTTTTCATGCTTCTCAGATATTGAACATAATCACAATGAATATAAGAATGCGCACATCAGAAGAATATTGCGGAACAGTGCAATGGCTAACAAACTTTGCATTAAGGGATTGAGTTCCATTCTGGATGCAATGAAACCCACACGCTCCCCACCTACAGATTCATGTTCAGAATATGATCCTAATGACTATTCTGAGCTCAAGGAGTCAAAGGAAGATGGCCTATCCTGTTCACCCAACAAGGTGCCTAGGTTCTAATTTGGCAAGGTTTTATTGCTTGCATGTATCTTGCATAAGGTGTCTTGCATTTTTTCTACTTTGTTGCACCGCCATCTGCTTAGTTTACTCATCATAGATGTGAAGACGCCATGCCCATCCATTATTAATACCTATTCCATTTGTCATCATACCATGTTTTTCCATTCAAATGCTGTTCTTGTGTATCAGACATCCAAAAGGAAGAGGGTGACTGCAGAACCTGAAGGAGTACAAGCAAAGTCCTTGAAAAAGGTGGTGGTACCAGAGAAATCAGATAGCACCCCACTTATATTGGCGATAGAACCAGTGCCACAAAACCTAGGATATCGCAACTATGCTGCTCGCTGCTTTGCTCTTGTTAGTACATGTTGTCCTGTATCACTGTACTTACATTCATACCTGGTTGATTATGTGACATCAGTGTGCATGATAGCTTGCTTATCCACTGTTCGCTCCAAATTATCAGATCTATATTAATGCTTACATTAATGTAGAATAAACCCAATGCTTATGAAGAAGTTTAGCTCTGCATTGTTCTTGTAAGTATCTGTTGTCCTTTATCACTGTACTTATATTGTCAGCTAGTTGTTCATGTACCATCACTTTGCAGCTTATTTTCCCTTGCCCTCGATTTTCTACACATCAAATCTATATTTACTCTTACCAAAATGTTGAATAAAACCAATGCTACTGAAGAAGTTTAACTCTGCATTGCTCTTATCAGTACCTTTTGCCTGTATGTTGTACTTACATATATAGCTAGTTGATTATGTAGCATCACTCTGCATCTTAGCTTAAATAATCTCCATTTGTTCCTATATTATCACATCTATATTTACTCTTAACAAAATGTAGAATAAAGGCAATGCTTATGAAGAAGACTCTATGGTAAACTTCTTGAATTGCCCCCCCCCCCATCAACATGGACAATGGCTTTATAGAGCCGGTCTTCACTACTAATGTAAGTTTGTCCTTCTCGAGCCTTCAAACTTTGTTGTGTATATTTGGATAGCTATGACTGCAACTGCTGTTTATTTTTGTTGTTTGCATCAAATTGCATGTTTAAAGTTTATTACGAAGAAGTTCATAAACATAAGTTTGTCCTTCTCAATTTTAGTTTTTAGTTGTACAACCTAGTTCCTTATTCATACCATGTAAATTAAACTAAACATAGCAAGTGATCTTCTTTAGCACTGCATATATGCTTGTATTCTTGATCTGTAATCCAGTGGTGTGGTGAAACTACCAACTCTAGCACAATGTCATATCCTGCTATGTCTTAACTATGAACAATGCCTGAATGCGATATTATGTTCATGTTATTTAAATCGTGTCTCTTTATTTACCAATTTGAAATGGGATAAATTGACAGTACACTCACCATTGATGCTTATACGTTCTTTACCACTGCATGTATGCTTGTGTTCTTGATCTGTAATCCAGTGGTGTGGTTAAGCTGGCCACTCCTGCACAATGCCATTTCCTACCATGTCTTATTATGTTAATACTATTTTAAACTGCGTCTCTTTATTTGCCACTAAAAATGGGATGAATTGACAGCACTGATGCTTATATGTGCAAAACCTTTTATCTCTCTGCTTGTTTCTCTTTCAGGGTGATATCACTGACGCCACGAAGAACTGCCACAATGATAGTGAGACGAACCCATTGCTTGTCCCTCTAACATATATTGCAGGGAAGAAGGCAACACATCTTGGGGATAGCGATACAACCCCAAATTCATGTCTTGATGTAGTGTCGAAGTTACTCGCTAATAGCAGTGACACAAGCTCGATGAAGTCGCCGCCTGAATCTGTTCGACTTCTTCAGTCTCAAATTCAAGCAGAAAGACATGCTTCAGCTCAACTCATAATGGAACTCCAATCTCTATGGAATATTAACCAGAAGTACAGGACGTCTATTGATGCTATGCAGCTAGAGTTGGAGGATATATGCATCAAACAAGCGCAGTCTCATCAGCTTGCTCAGCTGCTTGCGCTGCAGCTGCCGTGCAGGCCTAACCTTCCTTAACTGTGTTGAAGTGCTGTCGGTTCTGTATATTATTTTGTCGGTGCGTTTATTTGCACTGGTGGCGACCTTTGATGCCCAGTGTATGTAATCCACTGTTTGGTTGCGCTTTATTATCACTGGTGGTGAACTTTGAAGCCCAGTCAATGTAATATCCCATTATTTCTTTATTGTATAGTCTAGGTTTATTCTTAGTCACTATGCTGTAATTTATTTACTATATATGCTATCGTTGCTAGGCCGTAAGCTTCGACGGAGATCAATGGGCCAAAATGTTATTGGTCCGTCAGTGCTATATATAAAAAAATTAGACTACGCAAATGGGCCGGCCCGCAACTCTATATATGGGTCAAAACATGGGCCCACAATCATCTCAGGCCGTTAGCAGGCCTGAGCGTAAACCGGGCCCAAGTAGTTTCGGGCCTTTAACAGGTTGAAAATTAGATCTGGCCTGAATTGTGCCGAACAATTCACGGGCCAACAGTAGGCCTAAATATACCTCGGCCCATGATTGGCCCAATTATATGACGGGCCGCTCACAGGCCAAAAAAAATTCTCAGGCCATCATTGGCCTAATAACATGATGGGCTGTAAGCAGGCCTGATGCAAAGCGGGCCATAATTAGGCCCAATTATTTCACGGGCCTTTAACAGACCGATAGTCAGAGTGGGCTTAAATTTATCCACGGAGACCATGGGCCGTTAAGAGGCCGAAAGTCACTTGTACCAGAAATGGGCCCAAATGCTGCATGGGCCGTTAAGAGGCCGAAAGTCACTTGTACCAGAAATGGGCCCAAATGTTGCACGGGACGTTAAGAGGCCGAATGTCACTTGTACCAGAAATGGGCCTAAATGCCGCACGGGCCGTTAAATGGCCAAAAGTTAAATCGGGCTGAATACGGCCCAATTGCGCGAAGGGCTGCTAACAGGCTGAAACAATCATCGGGCCGAACTGGGTCAAACTGTTCAACGGGCCTTTAACAGGCTGTAATACAAACCGGGCCTTAAATGGGCCCAAAACACAATGCACTATTAACGGGCCATATCTGATATGGGCCGTAATTTGGCCCAAAACATGCCAGGCTGCTGTAATACAAACCGGGCCTTAAATGGGCCCAAAACACAATGCACTATTAACGGGCCATATCTGATATGGGCCGTAATTTGGCCCAAAACATGCCAGGCTGTTAACGGGCCGGTCCACTAGTATCTGACAAAATCTTGTGGGCCTTCGGCTGGGCCGGCCCGTTTAACCTGAATGGGTCCCTATTGGGCCATGCCACATGTTGACCTATAATAGGCGTCTCCCGTCCAACGAATGGATGACAACTGTCGCCACGCCGAGCTGACACGTGGATCCTCTAACGAATGAGATATTTACACGTGGAAATTCGCCATTGGTCCAGGCTTTTAACGGGTTATCCGATCCAAACCCGGACCCAATAGCTTAACGGCGACCCGTTACGGTGGGTGCCACGTGTCGGTTACCCTTGACAAAAACACTTCCATGACGCGCCATTTATCGTCATGGAAGTGGACACTTCTGTGATGATAATTTGAGTATTGTCATGGAACACTTCTACGACAGCACAAGTATGACTATCTTGATTCTGTCATAAAATCATCATGGATGTACATCCATGACAGAAAATGTGACCTACTGTGACAAAGACGTATCATCACGGAAGTGTTTTTTTTTGTAGTGTCTGTTGAAGAAGAGTGGGACTAGAAAGAGGGAATACCCATGTCAGGCCATGTAAGGCCAATAGTTGAGGTACCTGGATCCAGACAAAACTCCAAACATGTAAGAATCTACCTTGAAGCAAGGTTTCTACTGGTTAATGCGTTCCACCCTATTGATGATAGCTAATGCTACTAAAAGCTTAGATGAAGAAAGAGCTTCTGAGCGAAGGCTTGTTGGCTTTGGTTGTTGGCGTGGATTATCTTGTTAAGCTCTGTAGAGATGGTGAGCATGAAGAAAGGACACTACCATCAAAGAAAGACAGCTCTCAAATGGATTTGCTGGTCTATGATGACCAAGTAGAAGCATCCGTTCCACATAGGTGATTTTTATAGAAGCATAGGCGCAAGCTCTTCTCAAAAGAATTTCGTTTATAGGATCCAGTCATCAAATACTGTTTGTTTTGTTTTGAATTGACATAGAGAAATCTTTCTCGTGTTCCCTTAATTCAGGAATAGGTGGCGAAGGCTACTTGTTCCTTGTATATATATATATATATATATATATATAAAGGAAAGGGGTTATTTTTCCTTTACGGCAATAAGAGTTGATTCCCTTGCTTCTAGTTTTGGATCGATTCCGTGTATTTCACATATTTAAGAGTGGTTAGGAGAGAGAATCAATGTTAAGTAGTAGGCCCAGTTCACCAGGTTCTACCACTGTTCGGCCCAATCATAGTCAAAATCTGAGTTTGATCCTGGCTCAGAAGGAAGGCTAGCTATATGCTTAACACATGCAAGTCGAATGTTGTTTTTGGGGAGCTGGGCAGAAGGAAAAGAGGCTCCTAGCTAAAGTTGTCTCGCCCTGCTTCAAAACTACAGGGCGCGCGCTACGGCTTTGACCTAACGGCCTCCGTTTGCTGGAATCGGAATAGTTGAGAACAAAGTGGCGAACGGGTGCGCAACACGTGGGAATCTGCCGAACAATTCAGGCCAAATCCTGAAGAAAGCTCAAAAGCGCGGTTTGATGAGCCTACGTAGTATTAGGTAGTTGGTCAGGTAAAGGCTGACCAAGCCAATGATGCTTAGCTGATCTTTTCTGATGATCAGCCACACTTTAACTGAGACACGGCCCGGACTCCCACGAGGGGCAGCAGTGGGGAATCTTGGACAATGGGCGAAAGCCCGATCCAGCAATATCGTGTGAGTGAAGAAGGGCAATGCCGCTTGTAAAGCTGTTTTGTCGAGTGCGCGATCATGACAAGTCTCAAGGAAGAAGCCCCGGCTAACTCCGTGCCAGTAGCCGCGGTAAGACGGGGGAGGCAAGTGTTCTTTAGAATGACTGGGCGTAAAGGGCACGTAGGCGGTGAATCGGGTTGAAAGTGAAATTCGCCAAAAAGTGGCGGAATGCTCTTGAAACCAATTCACTTGAGTGAGATAGAGGAGAGGGGAATTTCGTGTGTAGGGGTAAAATCCATAGATCTACGAAGGAACGCCAAAAGCAAAGGCAGCTCTCTAGATCCCAACCGACGCTAGGGTGCGAAAGCATGGGGAGCGAACAGGATTAGATACCCTGGTGGTCCATGCCGTAAACGATGAGTGTTCGGCCTTGGTCTACGCGGATCAGGGGCCCAGCTAACGCTTTCGAGAAATAGCATTGTTTGATCCAATGCGCTAACGGTTTCTTTAGTTTTCTTGCTCTTTCTCCGGGCTTTGACCATGTCTCCCAAACAATTTCTATACATATGGCGCAAGACGATTCCACATATATATCGAGGTCGGAATGGGATCGGGTGTTTTCACGTCTCACCGTAGTGCCCGGTTTGTCTTGATTGGTGATTGATAAACAAGAAGGAAAATGGAAAAGTAGAAAATCTACATGTTTATACCGTTGAATGCTAGTCCCTAACCCATGAATAAGGGCTCCCCTAGCTACCGGGTTCAGAGAAGTTTGTAAGATCTTTCTCTTTTTTTGTTTTTTGCCACCTCCGGTGTCTTTCCGTTTAAGGTCTTTAATTCGGCATTAGCTTCGTTAGAGAAAGCCATGCATGAACTACAAAGCATGGGATCCTGAACACCACGAAAGAAAGCGTACTACTTTTCAATAAGGTCCAACTTCAGAGAGGAGAGACATGAACTTGTTTTAGGCATAGAAAAGGCATACGGTATGAAAGATTGATTGAAAAGAGGTAGGGACTGGTCTCACTGCTAAGGGAGAAGGAAACCTCTGTCGGAGCAAGCTAAAGAGCCCACTTTATATCGTCGATTTCAGGTAAGGCACTCGATCAAGCCTATACATCCGGGAATTTAGATCCAAACCAAAGACGACTTGCTTTGCTACATCTCTTGGGCCGGGGCTTTACTTGATTTTGGTGAAACAAAGGCCATATGATCTACTTTCTGGTGCCAGTCCCTTCACACAAAGATATCCCCTTCTTGCTCTCGTTCTTATTCTTATTCTTATTCGGTGGAATACAAGAGTTCTGAAGCTCCTTTCTTTCAAGTGAAAGTTGCCTATCTTTCTTGGTTCGGAATCCAATCCAGTTGAAACAAACAATTTCCCGATGGTAAAGTCAGATGAAAGGCAAGGAGTGTAAACCACGTACGAGCGTGGCACAAAAAGCGAAATGTTTTGCAACGAGTCAAGCGTAATATGATCAAAAGGAAATGGGGTCAATGCTAAAACTCAAATAGTTCCCCAAAGGGGGCCTAGGTTGAAAGAGCGAGCTACATTCTTTCATAGAAGACAGAGAATAAGAGGACTGATGCTTTCTTACTTCATCTTAATATAGGGATGCTTTATGTAGCTTCCAATGAATAGGAAACAAGATGACCCATGGGGCACTCAGTGACGTATCTAAACAGTCTATCTAGTACTGGCTTTTCACACTCGAGAATAGAAACTGTCGGCACTTGAAGATGAACGAAGCAAAATTACCCCCCCAAAAAAGCCCTTATACTCACCTTGGTGGGGACTGACTGCTCTCCCCTATGAAAGTAGCATCGTGATGCGGAGATCAACAACACATATTCACATACCATGCTTATCTATTGATGTCACAGATCAGCGGCAACTCCCATACTAAGTATGATGTCGCATATTGGTTGTCTAACTATCAGGGTGGAACCTTTTCTTTTGAACTAGTCTTAAAGTGGATGTCGCAGCCTTGAGTTCTTTTTATTGAATTCACGAGATTGAAAATTAGGATGGAATGAATAACCTGGAGATATATTCCTTTTCTCAAATAGTTCTTTAAGTTTTTTCTCTCTATCCTTGGCTTATTCAATATAGCTTTCCTTCTTTTCATTATTCGATACTGCTGTGAGATACTACGAGAGCTCATAGGCAATATGAGATAGAGCTGACTAAGAGAAAGAAGTAAGTGGATCTTGCAGCTGTTTTCATTCCTTTATTTAGGTCTTGAACCTATTAAGTAGAAGATCAAGCACTGATCTGATCGATCAAATGCTTTCGGATGAACTACTCGATCAAGGGCTTCCCAATATATATACTAACTTCTCTTCGTTCCGCATGAGCGAAAGTTATAAAGACAGATTTCTGAATCGTTTTTTTAGTCATGTTGGCAACACGCTTCACTTTCCGGTATCAGGTATATAGCATTTACTCTTTCTAAGCTTTTCCGGTTACAAGTCGTTTATGATATACCAACTGCGGCCTGAAGTACCAACCACCAGTAGCATTTCAATCAAACCTTGTTTCTTGATCAAAAAGAGCGCCCTTCCATTTCTTTTTTAAATCAAACGTAGATAGGGACAAAAGCCTGGCTGATAGAGGAATAAGTGGATGGGTCTACCTATGGTGGTTTGAAGTCATTCACAAAGCTACTCAGACTTTTAGTGGATTTGATGCCGGGTCTTAATCCCTAACTAGAAAAGAAACTGAAACTCGATCTCGAGATATGCCGGCCGGAATGCTGCAGGCTCGGAAGGAGGTAACGTGAGGCCGGGTTGATGTATCAAAGGTGGAAAATGGACTTTCTATTTTGCATTTCCGGATGAGAAAACCAGACAATGGGTATTAGAAGGTGGACCCTTGGCACATTGCTAACATACCATTACTGTTGAGACAATGGCAGCCAAAATTTCAGTTGAAAAAATGGGAAAAAAGAAAAATCCCAATTTTAGAAAACTGTGGGGAGTTCCTAAGGAGTACATTAAAAAAGAAGGATTGAGCTATATTGCTAGAGCTAGTGGTTTGGGGAAGCCTCTCTAGATGGATAAAGTCACTGAAAAAAATACAATATTTGCTTTTGCAAAAGTAAAAAAATACTTTTTCAAGGATCTTGGAAACTATCTTAGTAATTACTTACTTATTAAGGAGACGAGATTGAGATTAAAGCAGAATATGCATGGAAGCCCAAATCCAGTGTTGTTTGCTAGGAGTTTGGTCATGACATTAGTAGATGTCCTAAGAAGAAGATAGTAGAGTTTGCTCCTGTCAAGAAGAGTATTGAAGCTGTTACTGCAAAGCAATATATGTGAAAAGAATATAAGTTTAGATTACCGGTTTGTCTCCTTAATAAAGAGTCTAGGAATAGGAGGGGAATCCCTAGGCAAACAACTAGGGTTCCACATTCACTGGGCAGAGAAGGGAGAATAGTATCCTCTCACAGTAGGTGACATTTTGGGCAAACTCACTAGTCTCCTAATTAATTCCCCATGATAGGAAAATAGAGAGAGCACAAGACTTTTAAGCACCTTAGGGGTTGATGTAGAAAGCTTGCCGCGAGTCAACAAGGACCAGTGGTGTTGAGGCAACTTGCCGCAAGTCAGAGTAGACTTTAAGACCAACTTGGTGTAGAGACGTGATGGTCGGCCTCCATAGACTGAACGCGGGACATTCTTTCACCCTGTTTTTAGTAGTGAGAGGAGGATAGAGCACCCAGCAATGAGTGATTGTTCGTACGAGCGAAGGAGCGAGCATGCTTTATCCTTAGAGTGAAGTTGACATTCACAGGTCTTGTGGGAACTCCTTCAGTTCAGGTAGCCATAGTCACTCAGGGTTATAGTGGTAGTAGCAAGATCGAAATTGTGAGATTGGCTTGATCACAAACTATCAAGAAGAAAGATCAAGATTCACTTTTGTCGGGCAAAGAACTCTATTGAGGAAGTGACTTCGCTCACTGAAGACCAAGTAGCAGCCATTCTAGATGAAAGGACACAAGCCTAAAACTTGAATGCGGATCTATTTATCTTGAATTCCTATCTTCAGAAATAAAGAGTTGCCTATCTTCAGAAATGCTGGTATACTTGACTTGCCTCTGTTCTCGCACCGGTGTCTGCCAGGGTCTGAAACATTAGGTAGAGGATCAGCTGAAAGAAAAGGCAGATAGAGATCTTGTGCTAGATCCGTATACATTCAGCACCCTCATTACACTACTAGGAAATACCTTATAGGTGGAGGCTTAACAATAGCGAGGGGCAAAGATAGGCGCTACTAGTAATTAGCAGTAGCGCGGGCTAAGGACAGGTGCTACTGGTATCAACTTAGCAGTAGCGCGGGTGTACGGGACATCGCTGCTGGTAAGTGGGCCCCATCGTACCCACCAGGCCACGAATAGTAGCAGCGCGTGCTGCGGAACACGCGCTACTGCTATTGCTATTAGCAGTAGCGCGGGTCAGGTACCCACCGCTGCAACTACGGCTGCACTGGCCCATGTGGTGGTCCCCGCTTAGCAGTAGCGGGTTTGCGGACCAGCGCTGCTGCTATTGCTCTTAGCAGTAGCGCCGTGCGCCAACCCGCGCTACTGCTAAGCCGCAGCTGCCACCTTTTCCAACCCCCTTTCCCCCCTCCCCCCTCCTCTCTCCTTCACTTCTTCTCCCTCACTTGCTTTCCCCATTAGCTAGCTTTCTTTTCTCTTCCTTCTCCTACCTCTATTCTCTCTACATTAATGCCCCCTCCACCATCTCCATTAATGCACCCCTTTTCTCTCTTAGCTTCCTCACTTTTCTCTCCTCCCTCCACTAGTTAGAGCTAGCCATCTCCTTCCCCTACTAGCTAGATCTATCCATTTAGTAAGTGGAACCTACCAACTCCCCAAATAGATATATTCTTTAATGAAGTAAAGCCATCTAGTCACCGTGCTTCTCTCTCTCGAGATAGCTAGGTGAGTAAAAAATTGTGCTTTGGAAGAATTAATGGAAAATATGTGTGCGATATGACCGAATCGGACGATATGATGGAAATTGTGCGTGTGGTATGAGTTGCCACCTATATGTTTATTTGCCGAATTGTGTGTGACATGAGAGTTGCTTATGTTTTGCCGAAATGTCGATTTATTTCCGTTTCGGCGAATTTCGGGAAAACTCTATATGTCCTTTTTTAGGGAAGGTCATGCCGAAATTTTGTATGACTTTGATGCATGCATGCATGGATGCGTTTATAATCCTTTTGCTTATTAATTATACCGCGCAGGCGATCATGAAGGTCAGTGGAACGATGGTGGAAATATGGTTGCGATCCACGGTGCACGACATGTATGAAAATAACCGGAAGGAGATTTTATGTCTGTGTCGAAGATGAAAAGGAGGAGTCTTGCTTGACCCCTTTAAGGAATGCCGTTTGAAAGTGCACCTGCTCATGACTGGTTTCATGGATGGCTATACTCGGTGGATAAGTGAAGATGATGACATCGATGGGGTAGCCAATGACGACATTGGACCAGACGAAGAGATGACTGATAATGGTGGCGGAGAAGAGGCCCGGACATGGCGGCGGAGAAGAGGCTGGACATGGAGGCGGAGAAGAGGCCGGACATGACAGAGCCGCGGACACGCCGCAACATTCTTCGCTACTAAGTTCAATCCTGCGGGACCCTCATATTCGAGACCTGCTTCGCAAGAAGACGACTAGTGACAGCGCTGCTTCTAGAGAGGAGTCCAAGCTGAAGCAACTGGAGGTAGACTCTCGTACTCCATTGTATGATGGTTGCGATCCTGAGGTGACCCGCTTGAGTTTCACGCTCGAACTTCTAAGACAAAGGCTAAAAATAAATGGACCGACAGAAGCCTCGATGAGCATTTGAAGTACCTACAAAAAGTTCTTCCCACGGGGAACCTGTGTCCTACTAGTGTCGATGAGGCCAAGAAGATCGTGTGCCCTCTTGATCTATTGCACATTAGATACCATGCATGCATCAACGATTGCATCATTTATCGGAATGAGCACGCGGAAAAAACCAGCTGTCCGGTGTGCAATGCTTCTCGATACAAGAAGGTCGGAAAGAAATCTCCCCAGAAAGTTGTATGGTACTTACCGATCACTCCCCGTCTGCAGCGTTATTTTGTAGATCCTAAGGAAGCAAAGCTCATGCGCTGGCACACAGAGAGGGTGAAGCCCGACGATGGAGATGATCCAAAGCTGAGACACCTCGCGGATGCAAGCCAGTGGAGAGCGTTCAACGCCGAATATCAATTTTTCACAGGTGATCCAAGGAACATCGTGCTTGGCACGAGTACCGATGGCATGAATCCGTTTGGCAACCAGAACACCAACCATAGCACATGGCCCGTGTTTGTATGGATGTACAACCTTCCCCCCTGAAAGTGCATGAAGATAAAGTACATACACATGAGCATGCTGATTCAAGGGCCGAAACAACCGGGAAATAATATTAATCTATATCTGGGGCTACTGAAAGAGGAGTTAGACATGTTATGGAAAACACCGATCAAGACATGGGACGCCAGCAAAGGAGAGTATCTCTATATGAGAGCCGCTCTGATGACGACGGTGCACGACTATCTCGGTTACGGATATGTCGCAGGACAGGTGTGCCACGGATATTGTGGATGCACCCGGTGCATGGATGATACAACGTCTCAGCAGCTAACGAAAGATGGCGGGTCTGGGAAAATCGTGTACATGGGGCATCGAAGATGGCTCGAGAAGGATGACCCATGGAGAAACCGTGGAGATCTATTCAATGGTGAGGCTGAGCATCGAGGACCTCCACGTAAGAGGAGCGGTGCCGAAATCTATGAGTTGTTGAAAAACTAGGAAGAGTGCCCCGCGTCGGGAAAGATGAAAAAGCGCCGGAGCCACTGCTGAAGGTATGGAAAACAAGGTCAGTTTTCTGGGACTTGGAGTACTGGCCCAAACTCGACACGCCTCATTGCCTTGATCAAATGCATATCACGAAGAATGTCCTCGAGAGTTTGCTTGGGACACTGATGAACATGCCGGACAAGACCAAGGATGGGCCGAAGGCAAGAAAAGACTTGGAAGATTTGGAAATCAGGGCGATCTCCACATGCCCCGTAAAAAGTCAGAGGAGGACACGGAGACGGAGATGGAGGTGATGGACAGGGGCAAAAAAGTCAACAAGAAGGAAGAGCAATATTGCCCCCCTTCTTGCTTCACCTTAAGTCCGAAGGAGATGGATCAATTCTTCAAGTTCCTTACTGGAATCAAAGTTAGTTCTGGTTACTGTGGGAAGATAAGCAGATTTCTAGACACGAAGAAGAAAAGGTTTAGCGGGATGAAGTCTCATGACTGTCACGTGATGATGACGCAAATACTCCCTGTTGCCATTAGAGGGATAATGGACCAGCACGTCCGTGACACGCTTACTGGTCTCTGCAACTTTTTCAACGTTATCTCTCGAAAGTCGATCAGTGTGAAGCAACTCCGAAGGCTACAGGAAGAGATCGTTGTCATACTAAATGAGCTTGAGATGTACTTCCCGCCCGCGTTCTTTGACATCATGGTGCATCTGTGTGTCCACATTGTGGATGACATCATCGACCTCGGGCCGACATTCCTGCACAGCATGATGCCGTTCGAGAGGATGAATGGGGTCATCAAAGGATTCGTTCGTAACATGTCCCATCCGGATGGAAGCATCGTCTAGGGCTTTCTGAGCCAAGAGGGCATCTCCTTCTGCGAGAATTATCTAGGCATCGGAGACCCTGTTGTTGGTTTGCCCATCAACAAGCACCTTGGGAGGCTCAGAGGTGAAGGTCATACGAACGGCCAGAGGGAACTACATGTGGACCACTTGGGTCGACGCAACGACTTTGACATAGCAAACTTAGTAGTGCTACAGCACCTAGACATGGTAGATCCTTTCATGACACTGCACCAAGAAACCATCGCAAAGAAATACCGTGACCGGGGGCTGTGCAAGACAGACGCCGAAGTTATTAGAGAGCACAACCTCACTTTCTTGACTTGGTTCAAACAGCATGTTCTTGCTAATCCCCCGGAAGAGGGCTCTACTGACGGATTGCTCATATACGCCTTACCACATGGCCTCGCGCCCAACCTCGTGACCTATCAGGCATACGATATCAACGGATACACGTTCTACACGGAGGCCAAAGATATAACCAGTGATTACCAAAACTCAGGGATGACGATGGAATGCATAACCGGCAACAACGGCGCAACTGAAAGATTCTATGGAAGGGTCGGAGAGATCTAGGAGCTTGACTACTCTGGACTGCACAGTGCAACGATGTTCCGTGTCAGATGGGCTAAGTCCGTCCATAGAGAAAACTAGTTTTTCACTACCATGTCCATACCCGACGCCAAGAGCGCTACCGTGAACGTCATCGCCAAAAATGAGCCATGGGTACACGCTAAGCACGTGACACAATGCTTATTCCTAACCGACCCGAGCAATCCGAGCCGTGTTGTCCTGAGGAGAGGCAAAAGGAGTATCGTCGGAATGGATGGAGTCGCCAACGTGGAAGACTATGACCAGTACGGCGACCCGATGAGGGAAGATGACGATGACGATGAAGCATACGTCAAAAGAAGAAGCAAGACTACATTACCTAAGAAAGATCGTACTCCATGGAAAAGGAAGAGTCACAACGAGGGGCTCAATTATTCGACGGCGAACAAGAAAGGAAAGAAGATCACTCTTAAACGTCGTCGACGCTGAGAAACTATCATTTATGTATGTATCTATTTTGTATACGCACTAAACCGCGTGCGTTATCAGCCAAATGATGTAATATATATTATATATGCACTAATATATTGCCTCAGTTATATACATTGTATCCCCTTCCCACCGTGGTAATTCCCGCGATATTCGCTCAGTTTGGGAGGACACGTTCCCGTCGACTGCGAGGAAATGAAAAGAAAAAGGAAAGGAATAGAAAAGAAAATGAAAGGAAAAAGGAAAAATAATAAAGAGAAAAGAAGGAAAAAGTAAAAAGTAAAAATAATAAAAAGAAAAGAAAAAGAAATGAAAATAAAAGAAAAAAGGAAAAATAATAAAAATAAAATAAAAAGAAACGAAAATGAAAGAAAAAAGGAAAAATAATAAAAAGAAAAGAAAAAAGAAATGAAAATAAAAGAAAAAAGGAAAAATAATAAAAAGAAAAGAAAAAGGAAAGGAAAGGAAAAAGGAAAAATAATAAAAAGCATAGCAGTAGCGCGGGTCTGAATCCCGCGCTATAGCTAACTTAGCTATAGCGCGTGTTCGTAACCCTCGCTACTGCTAGCTATAGCTAAGTTAGCTATAGCGCGGGATTCAGACCCGCGCTACTGCTAAGTTTGACTTACTACCACGCGGGCCTCCCTCCCTCTCCCCATTCCCCCATTCCCGGCCGTTGCCCCCTCCTCCTCTGCGCCGCCCCCGCCCTCCGTGAGCTCCTCCCCTGCGTCGCCATCGCCCGAGCCTCGAGCCCCTGCCGCCGTCACCGCCGCCGTCGCCCGAGGTCGCCGCCACCCGAGGTCGCCCTTCCTCATCATCGCCGCCTCCTCCTCCGCCCGCTGCAGCCCTCTCCGACGTCGCCGCCCCTCCTCGTCGTCGCCGCCCCTACTCCGGTGAGCATCCTCTCTCTACCCCCCTCTCTTCTCTGTGCTAGTTCTAGGGTTAATTAGGTTAATTAGTGTTTCATCAATTAGGGGGATTTTAGTTCTAGGGTTCTAGGGTTCAAATTGTAGACAGTAGGAATTTTGCATTAGGGTTAGTTCACTAAACTTTTATTAGGACAGAATTGTTATTAGGACAAAAAAATTATTAGGATAGAAAATTCAGTTAACTTTATTCATAGTAGGAAATTTTGCATTAGGGTTACAAGTTCTGAATTTTGCATTAGGGTTAGTTCACTGAACTTTTATTAGGATAGAATTGTTATTAGGACAAAAAAAAGTTATCTCTGTTTTAGGACATAAATTTTCTCTGTTTTCTATTAGCTAGGGCAAAAAAAAATAGGACATAAATTTTCTCTGTTTTCTATTAATAGATCATAATTAGCTAGGGCAAATTTTCTCTGTTTTCTATTAATAGAACCTCAATTTTAGTTTTTGGGGATTTTCTTCAGGTTCTAGATTTTCTTGAAGTGGTCCTGTTATATGCAAAATTGAAGTGGTTCGATTGTGCCCAAGTGGCCTTTTCTTATTTTCAGGGAATGACTCCGAGTGGCCTATGTTTTGCCGGAATGTTCATTCATTTCCGTTCCAGCGAATTTCAGGCGCTCGATATGTCCACTTTTTAGCAAAGGTCATGCCGAAATTTTCCGTCAATTTCGGCATGACTTGTGCTAGAAAGTTGGACATATCTAGTGCCCGGGATTTGCCGAAACGGGAATGAATCAACATTTTGGCAAAACATAGGCCCTTTTTTATGTCATTATTCATTTTATTATAGTTTGAGAATTAGACGAGCAAACTTAACCGTATGTAGGAAACATGTCAAACAACGACGAAGCCGGGGCTTCTGATCATCATGAGGTCCATGATCCCTTACAACATGAACACGATTACCTCGACTTTTTGTGTAGTCAGGCAGACGAAGATTTGGAGGGCCCCCTTGTCATAGCGGACGGTGCTACTGCCGCCGACCCCGACACAGACACCACCACCGGCACCGATGGCACCGACACCGGCGCCGAGACCGGGGCCGAAGCACCGGGGCCAAAGCAGAAGAGTACGAGGTCACGACGTCCTAACAAGCTCGGCACCGGCAGACTGGTGGTCACAGAGGTGCACCCCGGCAAATTTGAGCCAATAGCACTGGAGGAAGCTCGCAAGAACTACGGCAACCAACTCGGATGCATCCTACGGGACATCGCGAGCATCAACGCCACGGACTTAAGGAATAAACCAAAAAATATGGAGCACCTCCTCCTAACGAAGTTGCACCAGAGATACCATTTCCCCGGCTGGGATGACACCAAACTTCCGTGGGAAGATCATGCCATGAAGAAGATAAACAACACCGCCATGGGGAAGTTCAGCGGCGCATTGTCCGCCCGGAAAGTCAGGGTGAAATGGTCGATTGACAAGAATGAACCCTACTCCAAGATTTTTGTGGAAAATCCCACACTTTCGGAAGAGGAGTACGAAAAATTCAAGGAAACTTCCGCTACCGAAGATGCCAAGCGTAAGTCCGAGAAATTCAAGGGGCTTCAGCAAAGGAACACTGGGAACCACCGCCTCGGAAGCCGTGGTTACATTGGCAAGAAACCCATATGGGATAAGGAGGACGCGAAACGTGAAGCCGCGGGGATCCCAGACCCCTTGGCGGAGTTCACCGACCCACTGGAGCATGACTTCATCAGGGCTCGGTACAAGTGGGACAAAGAAAAAAAGGTTTTCTACACGGACGAGCCCACGAGGAAGTTGATGAGAATACTGGTAATTGCCACCTTATATTAGCTTCTGATCAATTCGACTACACATTGTAGTAACATTTGTAAACGGTCAATGTTCCTTTTGCAGAAAGATCAACACAAGCTTGCGGCTGAAAGCGACTCGTCGTCTCAGTCGTTGGCAAGGGCCATGTGGGACACCCCTCTCAACCGGTCCTTGAACATACTGAAGGGACTCCCTCCGGGCAAGCAGCCACAGTATGGACATGTGCATGGCATCGGAGACGGCGCCACATGGAAGTACTACTACCACGAGGACCCGGAGGCCAAAAGGCAAAGAAGGAAGTTCAGTCAGGTGAACATCGACGAGAAGGTGGCACTTGCGGTCGACAAAAAATCAGCTGAGACCCAAGAAGTCCTGAAATCTGAGGTCCTCAAAGCGGCAGTCGAGGTAGCAGTAGCTGCCTGCAGAGTGGAGTTCGTATCTTCGGTTAATGCCTTGGTTTCGGCTGTTGTCGACTGGACGAAGAAAAACCCAAACAAAGGGCCAGAAGACTTTCCCATGCCGAGCTTCGTCGGGAGCAACTCGTAGCAGCCCGTCCTCCGTCTCTGGCGTGTGAGGCGGGGCTTCGACTTTGGCTGAGCTCGACGCCCTCATGGTAATTACGCGTCGCACCAACATATTTATAATCTTCTGCTTCCGTTGCCTTTCGGATGTCTGACGCCGCAAACATGTCTTTGCAGGCCGACGAAACCCTGTGCACCATACTGTACATGATCAACGGCCAGAAGGTGAACGTGGGAACCGCGATGATACAGAAGCCCAAGGAACGCTTGTTCCACGGCCAGCCGATCCCCGTTGGAACCTTAAGGGTTTCCTTGGCGAGTGTCAAAGCAGGCCACGAGGATTTGGCTCCTCCAGTATGGCTCGGGGGAGAGGAGGACGAAACCCCGATGCGGCTTGGACAATGCAAGGGTTGGATGCTGCTGTGGCCGAAGAATCTTCTTCGTGTGGAGGCGGCCGAAGGCACACCAATGACAACATCACATCAGCAAGGTATGAACACCACCCCGCCTACGCAATTACCAGCGCCTGATCCTGTGCCTACTGAGAGCGGCGGACGGCGCGAGGAAGGGGGTCCAATAGTGGATGATGTAGTCGGCCCCGTGGAACAAGAAATAGATGATGAGATGGAGGAGGACCCTCTTCAGTTCCTCAATACCGGTGCCTATGGCCACAGACAAATGATGAGTCAGTCATATGACTCAGGCTATGAGCATGCGGATGAGGAGATGGATGATGTGCCCAGGCAGGAACGTCCAAGGGTTGATTGCAAGAAGTCTCTCTCCATGCAATCCTCACAGGACACGCCTCCAGATGCCGCCTCAACGCAGGGTCAACTAGCCGAGGGTCGTAAAGTGCTTAGCCCGACAACACTGGTGGCGGGGGTAAGGAAGGGTCTGGACGGTCAACCCAAGAAAAAGGAGAGGAAGAGACCACAGAAGAGAGGCTTTGTTGCCGCCAAAGCTACCAAAGCTTCTAGCAGCCAGTCGGCTCCGCCGACTGATTTTGCAGATCGTGTACCGGTCAAAGGTGCGGCGATGTTACATGTCCCGGGCGAGCCGATCCTACCGCTGAAACCTCTAGAGGGCATATCAGGGGATCTCAGGAGACTTCATGACCATGTGCTATCGACTGAGAAAATCCTTCTCACCTCGGAGGATCCAGGATATCCGCTTTACGTGGTTCGTGTGCCTGAGGGCATGTGCTACGTCGACACACTGCCCGCGGAGGTGTTCTTCCTGCGGTTTGATCACATCTTTGAGATGTTTCTCACGAGGTGGCTCGATTTTATGATCGTCTGCCTTTTTGCGCTACATATGAACTTCGTCATCAGGAGAGAACAAATCTCACAAATCTCGGTGGCGGATCCATACTACATGCATGAGTCCTTCTAGAGTCTTAGCGACTTTGAACGTAAAGCTGCTAGGGAGTACATCGAATGCTTCATGATAACGAATGAGGACAAGGAAACGGTTCTCCTGCCTTATCATCCAATGTAAGTCATTGCCGGACAACCCTTTCGTACATTTCAATCATTCCTTTGCCCATATGGAGACTAATTTGAGGGTTTTTTTCCTGCAGCGATGGGCGTGCCGTCCTTATCATTCTTTTCCGAGGAGTCTCCCACGCTATGTATTTCGACTCATCCAGAAACTATGAGAAGAAGGACTACACCCACATAATGAATATTCTGGATGATGCTCTCCATGGCTTCAGCATGAGGGGTGGCCACATCAGGATCAGGAAACAAAGGAAGAGCAAGCCAGGTTTCTTGCATAAAACTACCTTTTGCTGCATCCATCAACCGACAGCAAGCAAGAACGATGGATTCTACCTCCTCCATCTCATGATGGAGTTCAGAAGGGATCACCAACAGCTTCGCATGACAACAAGAAACGATGAACATATACGCAAATGAGCAGAATCCTTAGGAGACGAACTGGATTATAAACTCAGAGATGACTTCTTTCGCATCCAGAAGGACATTGCAACGATCATCATGAAAGAAGCCGTCGAAGAGAAGGGGATGTTCCACCATGGCCCTATATCGCGAGCTGACGTCCGAACTCGCATAGGCCTACAACGTTTGGACCTGACGCCGTTCACGAAGCTAGGGTGCATCCTCCCGGATATGGATGGATGGAACTTCCAGTGATTGACGATGTCGATGATGATATGTCGGTTGAACTTGTACTTTCTGTAGCGATGAAACTTTGTGATGTCAACGGTCCTGCTGAACTTGTGTAACTCTAGTTTGTTAGTTTGGGTACGATGACCTGCGTACATCTAGTTAATTAGTTTGGGTACGATGAACCTGCGTTGATTAATTATGTTTACTATATGTTGCATCTATTAGCTAACTCTTTCTTTTCGTGTTGCTCAAGTATATTATGTTGCATATTATTGTTGAATTCGCTTGATGAAGATGCATCTCTAACAGGTACATAAGTCCTTGATGGCAAAGAAGTGCTATGTCGTGTACATAGGGAGGGTTCCGGGAGTGTACGACGAGTGGCCCGAGTGTCAGGCCCAAGTGTCACGGTTCTCGGGAGGCAGCCATAAAAGGTTCGATAGCAGACAAGAAGCAGAAGCTAGTTACTTGAGGTTCACGCTAGCGCGAGAGAGGAATCAGAACCAGCGCCTCATGTACTACATAATTCCGCTCTTACTCATAGTGATAGCTCTTCTCTTCTATATCATCGTTTAGATGGATGATGATGTAGTTGCATGTATTCAAGACATGTCATAACTTGTATCGCTATTCCGAGATGATGACGAGAGACATCATTTGTGTTGGATGATGATTATGATGATGACATGATTTGATGAGACTATTTGTATGTGTATGCTATGATTAGATTTGTATGTGTATGATATGATGAGACTATTGTGTGTATGATGTTTGATAGAGACTATTGTATAAAACTTCTACAAATACAACGGAAATATGCTGCAGGAAAAAAAATTCAGAAAATAATAACAGTAGCGCGGGGTATGCGTGTTGTAGCAGTGAGGCTTTAGCAGTAGCGTGCTCTAAATAGCAGTGCTGCAGCTTTTAGCAGTTGCGAGGTTACGTAAAACGCACTACTGATACATATGGATAGCAGTAGTGGGGGGGGTACCCGCGCTACTGCTAAACGTTAGCTGTAGCGCCGTACCAGTAGCGCGGGTGCCCGCGCTACTGCTAGTCATTTAACCCGTGCTACTGATAGGCTTTTCCCTAGTAGTGTTACAACATTTGCCAAGCATGAAAAGTGGTTGGAGCTATGCTTATGTGCACGAAAATGCAGGAGAAAGGATGGCACCCAGAGACGAGGAAGGGCGTAGCAAGCGACGAAATGCTTCAGGGAGTTGAAAATAAGCATAGATCTGGAGATTCCCAAATAGGTCAACCTTTTGAACTGCTTGCTGAATCCATGAGCATGCAAGAGACAACCTAGCGAACTGAAACATCTTAGTTGCCAGAGGAAAAGAAAGGATAATGTTGCTCTTCAGAAAAAGCGTATCGTGGCCTTCGTCGATGGGACAAATGCTCTAGTGTATGCGTTACAAGGCAACTAGCACTTTGTCATGGAAGTTCGTGAAAGAATGTTCTTGTTTTTTGTTGGAAAAACCAACGCCGATGTCAAGATCAGTCTCCTTTCTCTTTTCGGGAGCAGAGCTGAAAAATATGGGAAATTCCAATGATTCTTCGTTCATTAGAATGTCGATTCCTCACAATCGCTCTTTGTGATGCTGCGGAACCATGGCAATTAGGATCTCAAGACGCAGCAACTCCTATGGTGCAAGGAATCATTGACTTACATCATGATATATTTTTCTTCCTCATTCTTATTTTGGTTTTCGTATCACGGATGTTGGTTCGCGCTTTATGGCATTTCAACGAGCAAACTAATCCAATCCCACAAAGGATTGTTCTTGGAACTACTATCGAAATTATTCGGACCATATTTCCAAGTGTCATTCTTTTGTTCATTGCTATACCATCGTTTGCTCTGTTATACTCAATGCATGGGGTATTAGTAGATCCAACCATTACTATCAAAGCTATTGGACATCAAGGGTATCGGAGTGCGCCTCTTAACGAGGTTGATTTAAGTGCAACGAAATGTACCGGTGGTTCGCGAAGCATCTGGCTTACCGGTCATCTCCCATTCCCATCGTTGAGAGACTAAAAGAACTATATCATGCCAGAAATGGGGAGTTGAGGTGGTTAGACCTATACCCTGAAATGCTCCCAGCATAGGAGCCTATGGTTCCATTCTTGTTATTGCTAGAGGTACACATACCTCTTCTCGGTGTGGTGGAGCGATATACAAAAAATAGATGCTAAGCCTGCAATGTTCGATAACGGGGCTTCGGTAGTAAATCTATCGGCACCACAACAGTGGCATACAACTTTGGACCTAAGGGCTGGTCCCGTTACCTTTCGGAATGGGGGATCCCCATTGGCAACAACCACGGTAGTAGTTGCGGAACTACCGGGTCAAGAGAGGACAACCTATTGTTCCTGCTCCTCCTTCGCTTCGGGGGTGAAGGTCCTAAGGTAGGTAAGAGCATGCACAAGCACTTGACTGAAGGGGACCAGCGCTTCTACTCCTCCACCGAGGAGCCATTCTTGAGAGAAGCAAGGGATGTCGTGAACGGTGGGTGGTCAAAGAAAGAGAATTGACCTCTGAATACAGTGATCCTATGATCTAGATAGACTCCGTCCTTTTTTAGATAAGGGTGACTCAAGAAATTGGGGGTGGGACCTGTTGGCATAATGCAGGCTGGAACGTGAGAATTCAAGGTCTCATGAACGAGTTTTTTTTTCATGGACAAACATACTTTCCGGTCTTTTTTATGGATCCTTTTAGATCTATGGGCCGGCCGTTCACATGAGCATAGGGAATCTATACTCGAGCCTTCGACTTGGCCCCTGGCAGGATAGGTGAGGAATCACTCTCGATCTGATCTATTGGGGCCTACAACTTCGCCAAAGCCGACTAGCATCCCTTTCCACTACGCATTTTTCGAACAAACAAGACTACTAAACTAAAGGATCAAATTCGCTTTCCGTGGTGAACTGGCCATCCCATACCTTCATTTTGTCTCATGTGTGTTGAACATTGTCTTCCTCGGTTTCAGCTTCACTGATGTAGGTAGGACTGGGCGAGAAAGGGTCCCCTCTTGCCTATTAGTAAGCGGGCCTTCGATTCCACCGGGGTCTTACGGTCTCATAGAGGGGGGAGAACTACCTAACTAAAGAAGAATAGTGCTCTTTATAAATAAGAGTAGGAGTGGAGAGATTTTTGCGGGGAAACTTGCCAGTCAAGTTTGGGGGGAGGCGGGCGTCGACCCAACCTTATGAGTATTCGGACTATAACAGTTCCGATGAACAGTCACTCACTTTTGACAGTTATACGATCCAGAAGATGATCCAGAATTGGGTCAATCACGTTTATTAGAAGTTGACAATAGAGTGGTTGTACCAGCCAAAACTCATCTACGTATGATTGTAACACCCACTGGTATCATAGTTGGGTTGTACCTTCCTCAGGTGTCAAATGTGATGTTGTACCTGGTCGTTCAAATCTTACCTCCATCTTGGTACAACGAGAAGGAGTTTACTATGGTCAGTGCAGTGAGATTCGTGGAACTAATCACACCTTTGCGCCTATCATCATAGAAGCAGTGACTTTGAAAGATTATGCGGATTGGGTATCCAATCAATTAATCCTCCAAACCAACTAAACCGGGGAAGCTGAAGCGGAAATGCAATTCTCGGGTGAGGGAATGGGGAAGCTCCAGCAAGGCTTCGCTCGCTCGCTCAAAAAGCTCTAACGCTCGTTTACGAGTGGAGTGCATAAGCCCTTATTGAAGTAGGGTGAGGCCTTACTACACGAGCTCGTAAGTCAAGCACGGAACGAGCCTTGTCTACGAAGCTTCGCTTCATCATCTTGCTTGCTTCTAGCGAATCTTAACGCACTATAGCATAGGCATGCATGATGGTATGGTAGGAAGACTCCTTTTAAGGCCGACCACTACATAGGAGCGATAGGAAGGCAAGTCGTCAAAAGGAAAGGCGAGCATCCCTTATTGCAATAGCAAACGACCTACTTATAGCCCTATTTATACCCTTTCTCGAGGACTTCAACGGGCCTTACAAGCTCAATAAATGGCACTTCTTCACCTTTTCCTCAGGCAGTGGGAATGCATTTTCTTACTTGATTGACATTGACAGATATGTGTACCACACAAACAAGCAATATGTCATATGTTTGATGTACCAGCCAAGCTAGCTCTTTTTTTCTCAGTTCCCTTATCCTTAGCGCAAAAGTAAAAAGAAAATGAAAGAGAGTTTGTATTTGCAAATGAAAATGAATATGGATCTAAATAAATTAGATAATCAATCAATAAATAAGAATTGGAATAATAGAAAAAATATCCTTCGCCCCGTATCTCTTCATCATCGTCGGTTCCCTCACTTGTGGTATTAGTTTAGAATCTTGTTGACCCTACTTGCTTACTCCTATTTTACTTATTTCTTTTTTGACATAATTAATTAGAACTTTCTTGAAAGAATGGGGTTCTCTCTGGGGGGGCGCACCCTCTCTTCCTTTTTGAGAAAAATGGGCTTGTTTTTTTTAATAAGTTATATTGCTTTGACACATTTAGTATATAACATAATATATATAAGAAAAGTACTAAAGGCGAAGGGCATTCTGCTGTACAACTACTTTGGTATAGTTACAAAGGTAACTGGTAGGTGACTGTTGAATTGACAGTAGTTACAAAAGGGGGAAATAGCTCAGTTGATTAGAGTGATGGTCTGTCACGCCAGAAGTCGCGTGTTCCAACCCCGTTTTCCCCGCCCGATCTTTCTTTCTTCCTGAGGTCATACTTCTGCCACTTTACCCTAAGTTTCACTAAGGCATATAACCCCATTCGGGTAAGAGGAGCAAGCAGTGGGGACATCTCCTCCTCCTAAGAAGAGTAGGATATCTAATTATATATAGGTCCAAGACAATGCTGGGGTAAGTGAGGGTGAAAGGGTAAATTTACATGAGAGTTTGCCCAATATCTGCGTGCACACGCACTATCGGACAGTCCAGTGCTCTGGACTAGATAGTCCAGTGCGTCCATAAGCTTTTGTCTGAAGAGATTTTGCCTACCGGACTGTCTGGTGGTTGGGCCGGACTGTCTGGCAGTGCAATTTCTGCACAACTCATTTTCTTCTTCTCTGGGATTCCGCTCCATGTTTGCACCTTGGGCTTCCTTCCTAGTGTCCTAAACTTGCATCCTTTGTACTTGGACATGTATAAGGCATTGAGAGGTAATAACCATGTCCCAAGTACAAACATATGGAGACGTAAGAGGATTTAATTCACCTTTGTATATTTGAAGTACATGTTGCGTGTGTCTCTTGACAAAGGGACTCTTGACATAGTGATGTTTGTAGGACGCTCTGCATCACTACCCCAATATGAATTCAGCACACACCTTGAGGGCTAGTGTGTGTTCGAGGACTCATGCTTCCATTAAAATAAATTTCTTACCTCCATGTCCTTGGGAAAAACTGTGGCAGCATCCTTGAGCCCCAGGTGAGCGGCACTGATGTGCTCATCCACTGACCAAAGAGCTTGTTGCTGTTGAGCTATGAAAGCCTGATTATTCAGGGAGATCTTCTTATCTCGATGGCGCAACATGTTCTCGGCCTCGGATTGAGTTGCAGACATCGTCGAGGATTCCAGCTGGGCGGCGCTTCGAGCACCCTCAGGAGCTGCTTGATGACGAGGAACTATGGGTTCTGTCATTAAGCCCAACGTTGGAGGCACGGACGCTCGGCCCGTGTCGGCATGATTAGATCTACAAGGTTAATGTCATGTTAGCCACTCCCGATAGAAGTATAAAGGTCTTTTGGGGAAGCTATCAAGTCATACTTACATAGTAGAAGCGAGGGGCCCTCGATGCACTTGCTCCTTGGCGTTGGCTCGGCTGATGACCAACCCGAGGTTTCTTCCCGTTCGGGCTCCAGTTTGGACCGAGGCCACCCTGGAGGCCTGCCTCAGATGCTTGGTCCGATGACCACCCGCAGTGGAGGGAGCCGAGGCCCCGGCGCACCGAGTAACACACGTGACGGCGGCTCGCTTTTTTGAGGTGGATGGCCTGACGCCCACTGTATTATCTTGGGATAGGATCGTGTTGGGGCAGACGAGTATGATAGCGACCTCATCACCGTCAATGCCCTCTTTGTAAAAAATGCCATCGTGATAGATAACGATGACATGGGTATCCTCGGCCAATTTGAGCTCACAGTCGCGATCCCGGATCTCTGGTTGAGGAGCCGAGAAGTCTATGTTGGCGATCCATTGCGCCCAATCCTGCTCAGGTGGATTAAAAAGCTAATTAGGCAGTTATATACCCTATTCGATAGAGATAAGGGTTAGTTGTAAAAACTTACTTCACGAACAGGCTTGTGGGAAGAAAAGCCATTGCGTTGGGGTTCGTTGAGGAAATATGATTCCTCGTCCTTGAACATTGATGCTAGCATCTTCGCGAGTGTTTGATGCTCGTGAAATTCTCCTCAGAGGGCGCGGGTCAAGTCGTTTACCCCGTTTTATTCCCACATGGGGTGGACGCGCTGCTACAACGACTGAATTCCTTGGATGAGCGCCACCGCCATCACACTGAACAGGGTCAGCCCATGGTGATGTAGACAAGCCACTTGCACGACCAGCCTGATCACTAGTGAGGTCCCTTCCCGAGCATGGGTCCTCAGACGCCAGTTGTACCATTTCCTTGGAGGTACAGGCAAAAATGGGGCAAGGCCCATCCGAGGTGGATCATCTAAAGGCACGTCGGGAAGGTAGAACCACTCCTCTTGACAGTTCTCGTTCAGTTCTTTTGGGGTGCCGATGAGGTAGTTGGGCCCTTCTACCCTGCAGACCTCGGCCCCGCCACACTCAAATAGCGAACCTCCCCAGACGCGTGGAACCACGCAGAAGAATTTGCAGCATGCTACTTGTGATAGGCGTTGGGATTTCCCCGAAGAGGAAGGGTGATGTAATATAGTAGCAGAAAGTATTTCCCTCAGTTAAGAACCAAGGTTTATCGAACCAGTAGGAGATTCACACAAACAAATGTCAACTGTACCTGCACACACACAAACAAATACTTGCACCCAACGCGGGCAAGAGGGTTGTCAATCCCCTTGTACTCGTTAATTGCAAGGATTAATTCTGATAGTGGTATAAATATAAATTGCAAAACTAAATAAAAGTAAATAAATTGCAGCAAGGTATTTAGGGTTTTAGTAATATGATGTGAATGGACCCGGGGGCCATAGCTTTCACTAGAGGCATCTCTCTCATGAGCATAGCAACGGTGGATTGAATTACTATTGGGCAATTGATAGAAAAACGCATAGTTGTGATGTTATTCATGGCATGATCAGTACATAGGCATTACGTCCATGACAAGTAGACCGAAATGATTCTGCATCTACTACTATTACTCCACTTCGAGAGCGCTTCTATGCTTGCCTCTCTAGGTATTAAGTTCATAACAAACGGAGTAATGGTTGAAGCATGATGACATAATGTAGACAAAGTAAGACCAATCAATATGATCGAACCCCATCATTTTACCCTTAGTAGCAACAATGGAAATACGTGCCTCGCTACCCCTTCTGTCATGAGGTGAGGACACTTCAAGATTGAACCTACCACAAAGCACCTCTCCCACTGAAGATAAATCAATCTAGTTGGCCAAACTAAACGGATAGATCGGAGAGAAGTACAAGGCTATAACAATCACACATAATAATAGTTCAGAAAAGACTCAATTACTTTCAATGAATAATCTGATCATAAACCCACAATTCATCGGATCCCAACAAACGCACCACAAAAAGATTACATCGAATCAATCTCCAAAGAGAACATTGTATTGAAGATTAAAAAGAGAGAGAGAGCCATCTAGCCACTGCTATGGACCCGTAGGTCCTGTGGGGAACTACTCACGCATCATCGGAGAGGCAGCAAGGTTGATGTAGAGGCCCTCCATGATCGATTCCCCCTCCGGCAGAGTACCAGCGGAGCCCTCCAGATGAGATCGCGGAAGAACAGAGGCTTGCGGCAGCGGAATAATTGTTTTGGGTCTCGCTCTGGTGGTTTCTAGATTTTAGGGAATTTATAGGCTTGCAATTAGGTCAAACAGAGTTACGAGTGGGCCCACAAGCTCAGGTGACGCATGCCCCTGGGGGCGCGCCGTGTGAGCTTGTGGCTCTCTCGTGCATCGTCTGGTCTCCCCCCGAAGTTTCTAAGGTCTCTCCTGGTCCAGAAAAAATCACCGTAAAGTTTCATCGTGTTTCGACTTCGTTTGGTGTGGTTTATCTACGAAACAATAAAATAGGCAAAAAAAGAAACTGGCACTAGGCACTGAGTTAATAGGTTAGTTCCTAAAAATTATATAAAATTGCATATAAAGCATACAAGATTGACAATATAATAGCATGAAACAATCAAAAATTATAGATATGTTGGAGACGTATCAGCATCCCCAAGCTTAATTCCTGCTCGTCCTCGAGTAGGTAAATGATAAAAACAGAACTTTTTATGTTGAATGCTACCTAACATGTCTTAATCATGTAATCCTTTCAGGTATGAATGTTGAGAAACGATGATGTAATAGATATCAACATAATGATATCCATGAATACAAGAAATAATCATTACTCTTCAAAATATACGATGCTTAATGAATGTTACCCCTACTCATTGAATTATGTAAGCATGGCATGACCTCGTCTTCCTAACATAAGTACAAATCATGAGCACCCCAGTGCCAAACCAAGCAATTGCGTCATACTTTTTCTCGCTTTAGCATTTTTCAACTTCACTCGATACATGAGCGTGAGACATGGACTTAGCACTACGGGTGGAATAGAGTATGTTGGTAGAGGGAAGACAAAAGGTGAAGAAAGTCTCGCATCAACTCGGCGGATCGTTAGGCAATGGAGAGGTCTTACAATCGATATCAATGCGAGGAGTAGGGATTGCCATGCAACAGATGCACTAGAGCTATAAGTGTATGAAATCTCTCTACTGAAACTAAGTGGGTGTGCATCCGACTTGCTTGCTCATGAAGACCTCGGGTATTGGAGGAAGCCCGTCATCGGAATATAAAAGCCAAATTCTATAATGTAAAAATTCCCACTAGTATATGAAAGTGACAAATCATGGAGAGTCTCTATATGAAGAACAAGGTGCTACTTTGAAGCACAAGTGTGGTAAAGGATAGTAGCATTGTCCCTTCTCTCTTTTTCTCTCATTTTTTTAAGAACAATATCATGAACCTCGTCCCCACTTTTTTGAGGACTCATTAGTCTCCATCATTTTTTACCTCACTGGGACAATGTTCTAATCACACTTATTTTTTACTTACAACTCGATAAACTGAATGATATGACTACATATGAATGCCTCTGGCAGTGTACCAGGATGTGCAATGATCTAGCGTAACATGTATTACAATGATGAATGGTGGCTTTGCCAAAAATATCATGTCAGCTCTATATGATCATGCAAAGCAATATGACGATGAACACACAAGTCGTGTGAATAGTAACTATGGAAGTTGCATGGCAATATATCTCGGAATGGCTATGGAAATGCCATGATAGGTAGGTATGGTGGTTGTTTTGAGGAAGGATATAATAAGGCTTATGTGTGATAGAGCGTGTCATATTACGAGGTTTGAATGCACCGGCAAAGTTTGCACCAATTCTCGAGGTGAAAATGGGCAATGCACGGTACCGAAGAGGCTAGCAAAATATGGATATGTGGGAGTGTTGTATAGTCCATGAACTCACATTAGTCATAAAGAACTCATATACTTATTGTGAAATTTTTATTAGCCCTCGAAGCAAAGTACTACTCACATGCTCCCAGGGAAGAGGTTGGGAGGAGTTAACCATCGCGCGCCCCCGATTCGAACAACACAAATGATTTCAACGAGGAATAAATATGCTCCAACATCCCCATCATGCCATGACCGACACTTAAATGAGTATTACATAACAACTTTAATATCGATATTTTTACAAACCAATGATCATGAACTAATATTCTTTCGTATTACGACATCAATATTATTAAATCACACGCTTCATATTCAGTGATCTACATGAAAAATTTTAGGGACATTTACATTTGTACCCCCTAACTCGAACCCACTACTCAGATTTGCCCCTAATTTCGAAGCATGCTCAAATTTGCCCCTCTGCCATTAGTAGCACTTACAGAAATACCCTTTCGTGCCGTTTCCGTCCAGTCAAAGGCCTTTGACCATCAACGGGACGTTTTCTGGACATTTCTACCCCTCCCTCCATATGTCACTTATGTATGGCACCCACTCAAAGAAAAATAAAAAGTAAAAGCATTCTCTCTTCCTCTCTCTACGTGTCTCACTTAAATGTGGGACCGGAATGAAAAATATATCAATTTCTCATGGAGGGCACATGTCATTGTTGTACTATTTTCTGAAATGTTATTTACTTAATTATTTTAAGGGTGGGCCCACTGGTTAGTGTCTCTAATAGGGGTCGTTAAGAACTAATAATAATGGTTTATCCCCAATATAAGTAACAAGCTCAGTCCCACCTGTTATCTACACAATGGAGTTTGAACGCCGGCGAGCACGGGCGCTCTGGGGTTGGCTCGGGACTGCGCGGGAGCACGCGAGGGTGAGCTGCGAATGGTCCAGGAGGAAGGCGGGGTCACGGGATGCTCGGCAAGGGCACTGGGAGTTTGCAGAGCAGCTGGGAAGCTCGCCGGCGACGAGGTCCCGTCGCAACGGCGGAAGGCGTTAGGCACGGGCAAGCTACAAAGGGGGAGGGGACTCAAGAACATGAGCAAACGCATAAGTGGCTCACTTATTTGATGAAGGCACGATCCAGGAGGCCTGGGATTCACTAGAGCGATGACCTCGTCGTCCATGGCGGATGGTGGAGCGAGGTGACGCGGACACGGTGGCTCGGGAATGAAAGGCTCCGTAGCGAAAGGTCCACAGGGTCTAGAAGCATCAGATGTCGACGAGGCAGCCAAGATAGAGCATAGAGATGGCGTAGCAGAGGAGATCGGGGCACGGTGAAGCATCACCGGAGGGGGAGAAGATGACATCAACCACACTGACTACGGGTGTTATACTTCAATTAATTCTGTGTGGTGGTCTAGGACGGACAGGCGGATCCCCTGGACAACGTTACGGGTCATGGGGTTCCCGTTGGCTGCGTGCACGACGAGCAGCACCGGGGCGGACGGCCATGATTCCGATGGAGCACAATTTCGTCGCGTGGCTGAGAGAAAAGAGGGCGGGGGAGGGGACTAGAGCGGGGAGGGTAGAAGGGTCCGGATCCGTGCGGCACCTCACCCTGGCGAGGCTGCTGCTAGTTGCGTGCGCCCTCGCCGGAGGTGAGAGAGATAGAGAGGGAAGAAAATATATTTTTTCTTATTTTCTTTTGTTTTTTTGTAGGTTGGGTCCTACATGTAAGGATTAAGAGAGAGAGAGAGAGAGAGATATTTTTCATTTTGGTCCCACATGTAAGTGAGACACGCAGAGAAAGGGAGAGAGAGAGCTTTAATTTTTAATTTTTGTTTGAGTGGGCCCCACACGTAAGTGACATATGGAGGGAGGGGTAGAAATGTCCAGAAAACACCCCGTTGATGGTCAAAGGCCTTTGACTGGACAGAAACGGCACGGAGGGGTATTTCTATAAGTGCAACTAACGGCAGATGGGCAAATTTGAGGATGCTTCAAAATTTGGGGCAAATATGAGTAGTGGGTTCGAGTTAGGGGCACAAATGTAAATGTCCCAATTTTTTATTATAGCACTCTTGTATACCTATTATTTTTGAACTACCCATGCAAATACCACTTCCTATTTAACTCTCAAAAATATTTAAGTGAAGCATGAGAGTGCAAATGATTTCTATAAAATATAACTACCGTCGTGTTCTAAGGATATAAGTGAAGCACATGAGCAACTGCCTTAACTCAAAATATATAAGTGAAGCATAAAGAGCATTCTAACAAATCGTGATGAATACGTGTCTCTCTCAAAAGGTGTGTCTTGTAAACAATGATTGTGGCAAACTAGCAAACAAAATAAAACTATAGCACAAGACGCTCCAAGCAAAACACATATCATGTGATGAATAAAAATATAGCTCTGAGTAATATACCGATGAATTATAGACGAAAGAGGGGATGCCATCCGGGGCATCCCCAACCTTAGGCGCTTGGGTATTCCTTGAATATTACCTTGGGGTGACTTGGGCATCCCCAATCTTAGGGTCTTGCCGCTCCTTATTCTTTCATCCATCCTAATGTCACCCAAAACTTGAAAATTTCAGCACACAAAACTCAACAAAAACTTCATGAGATCCATTAGTATAATTGGTAAACCATAAACTTAGGTACCATTATAAACAAATTCATAATTGTCCTTGCATAATACCTACTATATTCTAACTTCATCATGACTTATACCCCCCAATATAATCCATAACATCATCAAAATAAGCACACTATGTAATGAAAATAGAATCTGTCTAAAACAGAACAGTATGTAATGACATAATATTTATCCATACTTCTGTAACTCCAAAAATTCTGAGAAATTAGGACAATGTAAAAAATTTGTAACCCAATACTGTGTAAAAATTTCAGTATTTTATCACATTCCAGTAAAATAAGAATATTCAAATACTGGGCGCAAAAATTTCTATTTTCACACACCATCAATTCAACTATCATCTAGATAATCTCGAAGGCTTTACTTGGCACAAACACTAATCTCTACTATTAAAGGGGGATCGAACATCGTGATGGTTCGACCGTGATGGTTCGACCTCACCCTCCTATTGATCTACCTCTCCACCCACCCTTCGTACGCACGATTAGAAGAAAAAAAGTCAGAAAAACCACCCACCGTTTCCTCCCATCCCCGCTCAAAAAAACAGCCCAAAGAAAGAAAAAAATAGACCCACGAACCCATGTCCCACCCTCCGTCTCCCCCCACTCCTGTCGCTGTCGAACCAATCTCTGTCCCCTCTCTCGAGAAATTCGCCGCCGCTGCTCGTCCTATCGTTGTCATCCTGGCTGCGGTCTTGGCCGTGGACGATGCCGCGTCGTCGTGGCTGCGGTCCTGGCCGTGGACGTCTCTACTTGAGGACCATCTATTCTCCATCTCCGTCCCTGTCGCGCCGCCGTCATGTTAGTCACCGTCGCGCATGCTTTGTAGGCTGCCCACCCCACTCTTCAGATCCATGGGTAAAGTGTGAGTGTCTCCAATCTGGCACCGCCCTCCTCCAGCGCCCTAGAGTTCAAGTTCTCTGGCGAAGCCATCCGCAGCCCTTCACATGGATCTCTCATCCAGCGGTACTGTAGTCGCAGTTCTCCTTCCTTTTTCTTCTGCGGTTCATTGTACACAAAATGTCATTTTGTAGCACCTCATTTTTCTGCTCATCATGGGATTGTGCTAAAGGCTTCATTTTCCTGCTCGTCATGGGAATGTGCTTGAAGGATCTTGATTATGGATCTTTTTTTTAAGTTCCGCAATACTTCTTATTGCAAGGAAGACATTCAGTTATTGTTTATGAATGCTAATTGTTGTTGAATTTCAGATAAGGATTGAGCCATCACCAGCGGGTTGACCGGCCTAGCAACTCATGTCCATCGAGGTTGTTTACTCCTCCATCTACCTTTGGTGCTTCCTTCGATCTGATATCTTTTGCATCTTGTACATGATATGAAAAAGATGATTGATTCATCGAATAACGGATGAAAGCAAGTAGCTCGGAGAACACTACAACTTTTTAATTGGCACTCTTCTGTGTTTACACTTCCTTTTGATCGACAAAATATGCCTAAGGGCAGCTTCAAATTGATTTAGGCATGTACGCCATGGCAGAGGTGAACTGGCACGTATCGTCACACACATACAATGACAATGAGTGCGTATTTTTTCCTCCATTGCTTACGTTGGAAGTCGATTCTACAGTTTAAAACCTATGTTCACCTTTTGGCCTCATCTCCATTGTAATTTGCTACAGGTCAATGGTTTTCACTGCTTTGGGTTGTATGGCTATATATTCCCCTCCGCTTAGCCCCTCCACTCCGGCCGCGGCGGCCACCTCTCCGGCCCACGCCCTAGGCCACTCCGGCCACAGCGTCCACCAACTCCCCTTCTTTCCTCTCAGACGCTCAGCCACCATGTCTCTAGCAGATCTAAGGTTTGAAAGAGGGCATGCATTTGAAGATCGTATCAGAAGTCGGCTCAATCTCCCGATCAATTTTTCGTAAGGATCTGGTCTGCGTGAGTTCTTCCTAGTTGCTGAATTCACAAAATCAAGGATCAAGCTCACTAAAGATTCAGTGGGCACAATTCTCCTTTCATGCTTCGGAGGCCGAGCTTCGATGTTTAAGGTTTGCAAAATTCAAGATCACATGTTCAAGTTTTCGGTTTCTTCTCTGGATGTCGGTTTTGCCATTTACAATGGTGGCAACATTTCCATCCCCGAGTTCAATCTAGGTTTTCTCCTTTGGGGGCAAAATGGGGTCAAACGTAGACCTATTTCTGATCCTGAGATGGAAAATGGCTGGACTTTGGTCTCGCATTCAAGAAACAATGCAAATTCATATGCTGATGTTGTTCGTGCCCCAAGATTCTTTGATTAATCTCGTTCTATTCCGCCGATTGCTCAAACTATTCCGGGCGAAGCTCGAGCTAGATCTTCGGTGGCAGTTTCCACGGTTTTCAGTAGGCTTCAATTCCCCAATAATGATGGTGTCAATGCCACGGGAAATTTGGTCATTCAAACTAATGCCTCAGGTGTAATCCCCGGCCAGAATCAATCTAATGGGCCATCTAATGGGCCGGCCTTACATAATGTGAATTAGCCTCGGGCCTTTTGTGTTCGCTGCCTCATGGTGAGCCATGAGAGACCGGGTTGTTCCAACCATATTCGCTGCCGCAAATGCAAAGGGTGAGGCCACATTGCCAGTGGCTGTCGTTCGGAATTCCAGCCTCTCACCACGTCGAATCAGCTAGTGGATCATGTCCCTGCAGCCGCTGCTACTTCCCCAGTTAATGGAGTGACTTTCGCTCCTTCCCAGAGAGAAGTGATCGCTGCCCCGAGAAATCCTGGATTGACCATTAGTCGCCTACCTAACGAGCCTGATAGTAATCGTGTGCAGCAGCCCAGTTCGTCATCTCTCCCACCACCGCCCCCATTGCCACCCCTTCTTCCTTCCAGAGCTGCAGAAGTTAGCAGAGAATTCGTTGGCCACGAAATGGCCAACTTCCCTTTCGATCCTTCCCCATTTCTGCCGCCACACCATCAAGCGATTCATGTGGCTGGCAGGCCAGCAAGGGTTCGTGTCATCTCTGCTCCTTCTGCTTCGACCCAGGAGGAATGGGCGATCGCCACCATAGTTCCCATGCCGAATCAACAGGTGTTGTTCCCCACTGTCCATCAACTTTTAGGTGAATTCATCACTGAAATCAAGCGCCTTGGCTTCTCAGAGATCTGGCCTTGTCCTTTTGGCCAGGCTTATGTCAGATTCAACTCCCCTTTTGATAGAGATGCCATGGTACTGCAGAGCCCACAGTTTGGGGACGTTCATGTTATTTTTCAGAGACACAATCAAGGATAGAACTGGAGAAATCTTGCTCTAGATAGGGACATTTGGGCATTACTAGCTGGCTTTCCTTTTGATAAAAGAAATATCCATGAAATTGCAAACTCAGTTAGAAGCTTTGGCAAATTATTACTTTGGGATAGAGCTAGAATGATGTAGGGTGGAACCCTAATTGACGATCTTTTCACACTTGGAGGGGGGAAAAGGGAAGAACAACAAGAACAACAAAAGGGAAATCACTCAAACAAACCCAAATCACACATCCACTAGGATAGCATATATACATGAGATCCACAAGCATACAAGATCAATCCATGGAAACAAGCACAAGGTAAGTTCTTTTCACTCCAAAGGAGGTGAGGTCTTGATGACCTAGATGAGATCCTTCTCCCTTAGGACGTCTTGATGATCCTATGATGGGGATCCTTCTCCCTAGAGAGGTCTTGATTCCCTAAGAGGAGATACAAGAAGCAAAGCTCTACCTAAATGTCTCAATGTCTTTGCTAACCCTAGAAAGGATGAGGAGGAGGTCTATTTATAGTCTAGGACGAAGTGGAGGTGAGGGAGAGGAGTTACATGGCCGGTTGGCCCATCATGCACTAGCAGGGGCCAGATGTCCGGCCGTTCCCGTCGGGCCGGATGTCCGGGCCGGACGCCGGATGTCTGGCCTGGAACTTCTTCCAGGTTCTGTCCTCCTCGGGCCGAATTTCCGGGCAGGGGCCGGATGTCCGGCCTGGTCGGGCCAGATGTCCGGGCCACCAGGCGGATGTTCGGGCCTTGTAGATGCTCAGCTATAGGGCTGCTGCTACTGCTGTATTCATCAGGGGCCAGATGTCCGGGCCATGGGCCGGATGTCCGGCCGCTGATACTTTTCAGCGGTCTTCCTTGGCGCTCTTCTCCATCTGTGTACTTGGGGACTTGGTCTTCGTTCCGAGCATTCCCGAGGAGGTCTTCTCTGTACCTGAGCACACATAGCATTCCGGCTTGAGGTAGTAGCCATGTCTCACACGAGTCAAATGGAAGTTCATTAACGAGAGATGTCACCTCGGTCTCGAGAGCTCTTGCACGTGCTCATGTCATTGGCCCGCTTGGCACTTGAGGAGACGTAGGTGGGTCCGTGGGGATGACCGCATCATCTCCCCTCCCTTGAAAAAGATCCTTCCTCGAATCGGAATCCACATCACCATGGAAGGTAGATAAGTCCTTGACATTGAACATGTCACTCACGTTGTACTTGTCGCGAGGGATGTCGATCTTGTAGGCGTTGTTCTTGTAGCGTGCTAGCACCTTGAAGGGTCCGTCAGCTCTAGGTAGTAGTTTGGACTTGGGAAAGCAGTCTTTGCGAAGGTGTAGCCACACAAGATCTCCGGGGTTGAACACCATGGGGCGCTTGTTGATGTTGACCTTGGTCGCGAGTCGTCGTACTTGGTGCTCGATCGCGTGCCTTGTATCTTCGTGCATCTTCTTGAGGTAGCTCGCTCATGCACTCGCGTCCATGTCGATGCGCTCTTGTAGAGGTAGCGGTAGAATGTCCAATGGGGACAACGGATTGAAACCGTAGACGGCCTCGAAGGGGGACTTGCCGGTAGTAGAGTGTCATGCTCTATTGTAGGCGTACTCGGCGATGGGCAAACACTCCTCCCACTCCCTTATGTTCTTCTTGATCAACACGCAGAGGAGTGTGGATAGCGTCTGGTTCGTGACCTCCGTTTGGCCGTCAGTTTGTGGATGATATGCCGAAGAGAATAGGAGCTTGACTCCGAGCTTGGCGCATAGTGTCTTCCAAAAGTAGCTAAGGAACTTGACGTTGCGGTCCGACACAATCATCTTGGGCACTCCATGCAATCACAAGATTTCCCTACAAAAGATATTTGCAACATGTGAAGCATCGTCGATCTTGTTACATGGAATAAAATGTGCCATCTTAGAGAAACGGTCCACAACAACAAATACTGAATCTTTGCCGTTTTGAGTTCTAGGCAAACCAAGCACAAAATCCATACTAATATCTTCCCATGGGTGATATGGAATAGGAAGTGGCATATATAGACCATGAGATTGAGCTTTGGACTTAGCTTTGCGGCATGTAGAGCACCGGTTGGTGTAACGTGACACATCTTGAAACATATTTGGCCAAAAGTAGTTCTTGGAGAGCGTGGCAAATGTCTTGTCGTGACCAAAATGTCCCATGAGTCCTCCACCGTGAGCCTCTTGCAAAAGCAACAAATGAAGAGAAGACTCGGGGATACAAAGTTTGTTAGCTCGCATAAGATAATCATCTTTCAAATAGTATCGCTCCCAAGTTTTGTGTGATAAGCATTTGGCATATGGAATCGCAAAGGAAACATCATGCGCATACAGGTCTTTAATGTGCTCAAATCCTATAACATTCAATTCAAGTTTAGTAACTAGCATGCATTTGCGGGAAAGAGCGTCCGCCACTACATTTTCCTTACCTTTGATGTACTTGATAACATAAGGAAATGACTCAATGAACTCACTCCATTTAGCATGACGCTTATTCAATTTGGTTTGACCCTTAAGGTACTTAAGCGTTTCATGATCCGTATGGATGACAAACTCACGTGGTCAGAGATAATGTTCCCACACATGCAAGACTCTCACTAAAGCATATAACTCTTTGTCATAGATGTGGTAGTTAAGTTGCGCGCCGGAGAGTTTTTTGCTGAAGTATGCAATGGGTCGCTTCTCTTGCATCAACACACCACCTATGCCATTACAACTAGCGTCACAATGCACTTCAAAAGTTTTATCAAAATTGGGTAATGCAAGTAATGGAGCATGTGTAAGCAAGTTCTTAAGCTCATGAAATGCGGCATCTTGGGATGGACCCCAAACAAATGGTGCATTCTTCTTACTCAATGTGTGCAATGGTGATGCAATAGTGCTAAAATCCTTCACAAAGCGATGATGAAATCTGACTAAGCCAAGGAAACTACGCACTTGAAGCAAATTGGTTGGTTGCGGCCAAGTTTTAATAGCATCAATTTTAGCTTCATCAACTTGAACACCCTTAGAGGAGACTACAAAGCCTAAGAAAACAAGCTTGTTAACACCAAAAGTGCATTTGTCCATGTTTGCATAAAGTCGCTCATCTCTAAGAACTTGCAAGACGTCTCTAAGGTGTTTCACATGATCCTCAAGCGATTGGCTAAAGACAAGAATGTCATCAAAGTATACCACAACACAAATGCCAATGTATTTGCGAAGAACATAATGCATCACACACATGAAAGTTCTAGGTGCTTGCGATAAACCCATAGGCATGACTAACCATTCATACAAGCCAAATTTGGTTTTTAAAGCCGTTTTCCATTCATCACCTTCTTGCATGCGTATTTGATAGTAGCCACTTTTATGATCAATTTTGGAGAAAATGGTGGCTCCACTAAGTTCATCTAGCATGTCATCTAGGCGTGGAATGGGATGGCGATATCTAATGGTGGTAGCATTTATAGGACGGCAATCGGAACACATGCGATAGGTACCATCTTTCTTAGGCACAAGGATTACCGGAATGGCACATGGACTTAAGCTTTCGCGTACATACCCATTTTCCATGAGATGTTCGACTTGACATTGGTTCTCTTTGGTCTCGTCAGGGTTGACGCGGTAAGGTGCCTTGTTCGGTAGAGGTGCGCCGGGGATGAGGTCGATGCGGTGTTCGATTCCATGAAGTGAAGTCCGGGAGGTAACTCATTGGGGAAAACGTCTGCGAATTCTTGCAATACATGAGACAATACCAAAGGAAGATGTTGTGAAGTATTAGTCCGCACCACTTCATCTTTGCACACAAGCACAAAGTGAAGAACACTTGATGGGCTCTCACTCACATCCCTCAAATCTCTTTTGGTGGCTAAAAGCACTAAATCTTTCTTGTCACTCATCGTGGAGTCGCTCATTTTTGGCTTGTGGCGCTCACTCTCTTTTTGGTGGTTCACTCGCTCACTAGTCTCTCCGCAATGGGTAGATGCTTGCTTGTCGGTGATGACTTGACTTGGTGACATTGGTCGAAGGACGAATTCCTTACCCTTCATCTTGAAGCTATAGTGATGGGTCCGTCCGTTGTGGATGACGCCGCGGTCGAATTGCTAAGGTCTTCCCAAGGAGGAGATGGCATACGTACATGGGAACCACATCACACTCCAAGGTGTCTTCATATGCGCCAATCTTGAAGGACACTTGAACGGTGTACTCCACTTGAATGGTGCCGGAGTCGCTTAACCATTGGACCTTGTAGGGGTGAGGGTGCTTCTTCTTGAGCAATTGTAGCTTGGAACATAGCTCTTCACTTGCCAAATTGTGGCAACTTCCGCCATCGATGATGACCTTGACGGAACGTCCTTGGATACCCGCTTTGGTATGGAAGATATGGCAACTTTGGTCTTCGTCTTGTTGTTGTTGAAGTGTCAAGATCTTGGAGACAACAAGAGCGGGGCTCGAATCATTGTTGCAAAAGACTTGATCGTCTTCATCTTCATTCACTTGTCGATGCATGGCCACGTGCTCAAGTGCTTCCATTTCTTCTTCGCTCATAGAGTCGTAGGTGCCGTCCGCGTTGGCGATCATGGTACACTGTGTGGGGCACTCAAATGACTTGTGGCCTCGGCCTTTGCAAGTAAATCACTTGATGTCACTTGTTTTGTCGGTGGCATCCATAGGAGTAGTTGATGATGAAGCTCTTTGCTTGGAGTTGCTTGTAGTAGTAGGAGGACGACTCGAAGATGTCGAAGGGTTCTTGTAGCTTGACTTGTCACCGGTACTTGGTGTAGCTCGAGTCGTTGGAGGAGGTGTCGTAGTCGTTGAAGCTTGAGTGTAACAACCGTAGGTCTTGGAAGAGTACTTGTAATCCTCTTGCACTTGTCGCTCCGCTTTGGTGGCTTGGTGCACTAGCTCGAGGAGGTTGGAGTAAGGTTGAAAGTCCGCAATTTTCTTGATTGAATGGTTGAGACCATTCAAGAAACGCGCCATAGTTTGTACATCATCTTCCTTGACGTTGGCTCGTATCATTGCAATCTCCATTTCTTTGTAGTATTCTTCAACCGACTTGGTGCCTTGCTTGAGGAGTTGAAGTTTCTTGAAGAGGTCGCGGCTATAGTGTGTAGGCACAAAGCGAGCTCTCATGACATCCTTCATTTGAGTCCACGTAGTGATAGGTGGTTCACCTTTCTCTTGGCGTCTCTCGATCACTTGCTCCCACCAAATGAGAACATAGTCTTGGAACTCAAGCGATGCCATGGCTACCTTCTCTTCCTCATCATAGTTGTGTAGATGGAATATCTTGTCCACCTTTAAGGCCCATGAGAGGTAGTCTTCGGGGTCGTTGCTTCCGAAAAACTTGGGCATGTTGAACTTGAGCTTGCCGTAGCGTTGTTCGTCATTATGCCGATGTTGTCGTCGCTCGTGTCTTGGAGGTGGGTCTTCATCCCCGTTCTCTTCTTGCTCTACGCTGCTGGCTTGACGGTGGGGATGAGGTACTCTTGCCCGGTTACTCCTTTCTTGATTCTCTTCTTGGTATGCGGCTTCTTCTTGGTGGCGTGCCTCTTCTTCACGCACACGATGGTTGTGTTCGTTGAGGGCATGAGTGGCTTCTCGAAGGGCACGTTGGCTGTGATGGCTTGTTCCTCACGACGTTGTTGCTCTTGACGAAGTGGATCGCCATCTTGTGTGTCTTGTTGTTGACGTCATGGAACTTGCTCTTGGCGCGTGTCATCTTGAACTTGATGACGTTGACGTTCGCGTTCTCAAAGGCGGTGTTGCAAACCATTGCCATGTAATGGATTTGGTCGAGCTTGTTGGTCTTGTCGATGATGTAGACGAGCTCGAGGAAGACTTGCATCCGATGATGAATCCGAAGAATGGCGTCTTGACCATGTTCTCCTTATCGAGGACGAAGTTGAGGAAGCGCGGTCAAGCATCATGGCACGAAATTCATCCATTTGTGTAGTAAGCTTGGCGTCGAGGTAGTCTCTTGTTCGCGTTTCGGAGTGACGCAAGTCGGTGGCGAGTTGCTCAATGCGATCGCCCAAAGCTTCACTTTCTTGATGCAAGGCTCGTTGTACCCCAAAAAGATGGCTCTTGGATACGTAGTCGTTCGGTGCTTCGTGGTCGTCGAAGAGAGGATTCGAAGATGTACTTGGCCTATCCATCATGATCAAGTAGAGGTAAGTAGGAAATGAGAGAACAAAACAAAAGTTACCTTTCTTGAAGATTGAAGATGTATCGAGTATCACTCAATGTATAGCTATGATAGTAGAATTGGTACCGGGTTTGTTTCTCACACCTATATAAAAAGGCTTATGGAGTAGCTTGGTTAGGATGGTGGCACAAAATAGTTGCAATTTGCAAGCAAGATATCAATAATGTTGAAAAAGATTCACAAGTTCGCAAGTGTAACAAGTAGACCAATAGCAATAAGTAGCACACGGAAACACACGCACGGATAGATAAATGAGGTCGTGCAACCAAGGAATGAGCTCAAAATGTGGAATCCACGAAAAACACTCGTGTTGCACAACACTAGAGAGACGCTAGCACGATTGCTCAATAGGCAGATACGAACTTGTGCACAACCTATAAGAGACAAAACGTATCGACTTTCTATCTCACTTATGCTATGTATGTATGATTCCCGGTGAACTTGTCACAATGATCCAAGATGATCAAATATGCTATGTAATGTGGCGATGCTATGGCTCTTGCTTACAAGCTTGTTGTTTCTCTTTCTCTTTTGCTTAAAAGCTTCTCTTCTTTTGATGTTTTCCATGGCCACTTATGCGAAATGCTCTTACGAAGGTAGCAATGATGTATATGCAGGAACAAATGTTGACACAAGAGATGATACGATGATATATGCATGCTATGATAGCTATGCGGGACGTGTATCACTAAAGTGCACAAGTAGCGTTGCCCGGCAATACTCAAATGGCTAGTTTCGTAGGAAAATAACGCAAACGAAGGCCTTGGGGTTAACAATGCAATGGCAAGGATATGAAGCAAGTTGTCATCGATGTTACCGTCCTTGCTTACGGTGGTGGTGTCACAATGATGAAGTGGTCGTTGACGATGTCGAGTCCGTGGCGAAGTTGAGCGGCGGTGGTGTCGATGACGAACCATCCCTAAGTAGCCGAAACACGTTAGGAAACGGAACCGCAAACTCAAATTCTCAAGTGGCAAAACTCATGGTGGTTCGGAAGTAGGTGGTGGAATCACGAAAGTCATCGATGGGTTGCGGAAGAAGCGGTGGAAAAGATAGAAATTCGAAGAAAATTGGCGAAGTGTTGGCTGCCAGGGGCCGGATGTTCGGGCTCTCGGGCCGGATGTCCGGGTGTGCGGATCCGTGGAAGAACTCAAGAACAAGTGGTGGAAAAGAAAATTTCGGGGCAAAATTCGAGGAATTTCGTGGATGAAATTGGTGGAGATGGTGGGGGAAAGCTAGATCCACTTGAAACACAGCAAATCCATGGATCAAAATCAACAAAACATCATCAAACCAACAAATCACAAAAAAATTGGTAGGGCTATTTTTGTGGGGAATTTTTGAAATTGGGCAATAACAACAAAATTGGGGCTAGAAAGTGAGGGGAAAAGACTCCAAAGTGTGAATCAACGTGGCTATGATCCAAGATGATGTAGGGTGGAACTTTAATTGACGATCTTTTCACACTTGGAGGGGGGAAAAGGGAAGAACAACAAAAGGGAAATCACTCAAACAAACCCAAATCACACATCCACTAGGATAGCATACATGAGATCCACAAGCATACAAGATCAATCCATGGAAACAAGCACAAGGTAAGTTCTTCTCACTCCAAAGGAGGTGAGGTCTTGATGATCTAGATGAGATCCTCTCCCTTAGGAGGTCTTGATGATCCTATGATGGGGATCCTTCTCCCTAGAGAGGTCTTGATTGCCCAAGAGGAAATACAAGGAGCAAAGCTCTACTTAAATGTCTCAATGTCTTTGCTAACCCTAGAAAGGATGAGGAGGAGGTCTATTTATAGTCTAGGATGAAGTGGAGGTGAGGGAGAGGAGTTACACGGCCGGTTGGCCCATCATGCGCTGGCAGGGGCCGGCCGTTCCCGTCGGGGCGGATGTCCGGGCCGGACGCCGGATGTCCGGCCTGGAACTTCTTCCAGGTTCTGTCCTCCTCGGGCCGGATTTTCGGGCAGGGGCCGGATGTCCAGGCCCTGTAGATGCTCGGATGTAGGGCTGCTGCTACTACTGTATTCATCAGGGGCCGGATGTCCGGGCTATGGGCCGGATGTCCGGCCACTTATACTTTTAAGCGGTCTTTCTTGGCGCTCTTCTTCGTCCGTGTACTTGGGGACTTGGTCTTTATTTCGAGCATTCCCGAGGCGGTCTTCTTTGTACCTGAGCACACATAGCATTCCGGCTTGAGGTAGTAGCCATGTCTCACACGAGTCAAATGGAAGTTCATTAAGGAGAGATGTCACCTTGGTCTCGAGAGCTCTTGCACGTGCTCGTGTCATTGGCCCGCTTGGCACTTGAGGAGATGTAGGTGGGTCCATGGGGATGACCGTAGGATGCTCCGCATCATAGAAGCTCTAAATCTACACTCATGGTGAAGATCAGAGTTGATGCTCTCAGGGATGTCCCAGTCAGTATTGTTGTAGGGGAGTCTGAAGATGAGCATTCTGAATCCTGGACAGTTCCGGTGGTCATAGTACATCAAGAGATTTTGGGAGGTGGGCCACCTGATGAGGATGCTATTCCAGTTGATGCAAACCCTCACCCACAGCCACTTAACCAGAACTTTCATCCAAATCAGCTTAATCACTTTCTTGGGCCTGTCCAGCAGCACCAGGCTGATGATCTTATTCAGCAGAACCAGGGCAACTTTCACCAACAGGCAATGCAAGACGAAGTGGTTGAAGAAATGGATGATGAGCAAATGCTTGGATGGGGTCACTGGGCCATGCCTGATGGAAATGAATTAATTGACCGTGAAATTGAAGAGGGTGAATTTCTGGAATTAGCTGATATCCTACAGCCACTTGAGGAGCAGCCTCCTGACTTGGAACCCACTGTGATGGACAACAACAGTGAAATCACAGTCTCTGTTGGCTCCAATGCCAACTTGGAGGGACAATTTGAGGTTGACAACTTGCAGCTTTTGGAGGGAAATGGTAATTTAAATCCCATGGGCCAGGCCCAAAATATTTTTCATGGGCTTCCAGATCTTAACTTGGTTCGTGGGCCAATTCAAGCCCATCAGCCAGCTATTCATGAAGACCAACCTACTCCTATGCAAGTTCAGGGCCACCAACTAGCTGCTCTTGAGGACCAGCCTGCTGCTATGCAAGTTAACCAGCCAATCCTGCAGCAGCATAAGATGATTGGAGACTATCATTTGGGCCTTGATCTCAACTTGGCCCCACCTGTCACTATAGACCAGCAAGTGTCTAATTCCTATGCTGCAATAGTTATTCCAGTGCCTGATGAAGAGACTGGAGATTTCTTTGCTTTAAACTTGGTTGAAGGTATGGACTCCATTATTCAGTTGGCCAATCCAGCAGAGCACCCTGAGACCCCAGAAAAAGATGACAATTATAGCATCTCTGTGGATGAAGAAATAGAAATTCTTGACCCTGATACTGAAGCAATATCAAAGCTCTTTGATGATACTGCAAGTATGGCACTTCCATAAAGCTCTGATTCTATTAGCTTCCCTCCCCCAGGTTTTGAAGTTAAAGGAAAGTTCTTGACTGATACTTTACAATCTGGCCCATCTAATGCTTCACAATTCCACACAGAAATTGGACATGAGAGCTTATTGGCTTGGAAGAATCACTTTGCTATTATAACAGGGGAGAATGAAGCTATTAAGCTACCTTCCAATTGGGTCAACTTTATTTGTGCCATACTTATGACTCCTGATAAGTTTGATTGGGCAAAAATGTTCCTTTGTTCATCTATGTGGCAAATAATCAGTGAGGGTTCAAATTGTGATGATCACCTTGATTTCTTTATTCCTGCCTCATGCCCTGCTTCCATGGCCCCTCAATGTCTTCAGGTTTCTGCTCCTGGAAAGAACATCCAGAGCTGCTCCACCCCTCAGAACTCTGGCCCTGGTGAAGATGCTACTGTGGAGAAGATTCCTTCCGCCATATCCCTGCATCTCCAGGGAAAGAGGAAGGACAGAGCCCCCCTTGTGGAATCTGAGGTAAGGAAAAGTGCTAGACTGCAGCATTTAAATAACGGATACAAGCACAAGACATTCCAAAATCTCAATTGCATGGCCTGTCAAGCAAAGCCACCTCTCTGTAACAGCAAAGTGATTAGAAACTTGAACTCTTCTTATTGCAAGGTTGATCCCAAGATATGCACAGAAGAAAATCTTCACAAGAAGAAGTCCAAGAAGGGAGGGAAGCAACCTGCTTGGAGGGACTAGATGCTCAGCTTTACATGATGGAGTTCCTGAAAGATCTTTTGCTTTTATGTTCATGTACTGTCTTTGTTGCTTTAGGGATGTCTGAACCATATCAATCTATGGAATGCTGGAAAGGTGGACCTGTAAGATCTTTAAGAACCTACCATGTGAACTGTGGAATGTTGAGATTTACTACTGGCTATTCTGTGATATGTTTGTGTGATGAAATCTGTTATTTATGCATACATCCTGGAATATCTTAAACTGGAATGTGAGGGGAATTAATTCTAGTGATAAATGGCTGGCCATTTCCAACAAGATTGAAGAATCAGGGTGTTCTGTGATTTGCTTTCAAGAAACAAAAAGAGAATCGTTTGACAGCACTTATATCAAAAAAATTTGCCCCAGAAGATTTAATAAATTTGAATTTTCCCCCTCTGTGGGAGCATCAGGAGGAATGTTAATTGCTTGGAATGACAATATTTTTCAGGGGGAATGCCTATTCAAAAACTCCTAATCTTTATCAGTCAGATTCACCTCAAATCAGACAGGTGCTAGTTGGATATTAACCAATATTTATGGCCCATGTGATAATGAAGGAAGAATTGCATTTCTGGATTGGTTTCGGAACATCCAGATGCCAGATGATGCTGACTGGATAATTGCAGGGGATTTCAATTACATAAGGTACCCCTCCAACAAGAATTATGGAAATGGTGATATCAATCAAATGATGCAATTTAATGATGTAATTAACTCTCTGGCACTGGTTGAAATACCTCTAAAAGGCAGAAACTTCACTTGGAGTAACATGCAGCAGGCACCTCTTTTGGAAAAGATTGACTGGGTCTTCACCTCAGAATGCTGGTCCTACAGACATCCTAACACCATGGTGCTTCCCCTATCAAAGCCAGTTTCAGACCATATACCATGTGTAATCTCAATTGGTACTAGCATTCCAAAAGCTCAAATTTTCAGATTTGAAAACTTTTGGCTAGAGCACCATAATTTCAGAGAGACTGTTGATAGCATATGGAGTCAACCATTGCATGAAGATAATAGTGCCAAACTAATAACTGCTAAGTTCAAAAGATTAAGAAAAGGCCTTAAGATCTGGAGCAAAAATCTCTCAAATCTGTCTGGAATTATCAAGGCCACAAATGCAACTATCTTTATGTGGGACTTATTTGAAGAATTCAGAGACCTCAGTATAGCTGAAATGAATGCCAGAGATATGCTCAAGGAGCACCTTCTCAAAATGCTTTCCTACCAGAGAATTTATTGGAGATGGAGAGCTACCATTAGAGTGGTTAAATTTGGGGATGAAAATTCTAAATTCTTTCAAGCAAAGGCCTCCATCAAGTATAGAAACAATTTCATACAAACTCTTCAGGATGAAATGGGCAATGAGCATTCAGAACACCACCCTAAGGCTGCAATCATTTGGAGAGCCTTCAAGGAGAGATTAGGGCATTCTACTGATACTTCTGATCCTCTTGACCTGACTGCTCTAATCCAGAGGGTGGATGGTCTAGAAGAGCTTGAGAGACCTTTCACAAAAGAAGAAATTGATGATGTAGTGAAGCAACTTCCCTCAGATAAAGCTCCTGGACCTGATGGATTTAATGGAGACTTTATTAAAGCTTGCTGGAATATAATAGCCAATGGTTTTTACAAGCTGATTGAGGATTTTCAAGAGGGAAAAATCTCGTTGCAAAGCATAAATGCTTCCTTTATCACACTCATTCCAAAAAAAGACACTCCCCTGAACACCAGTGACTACAGGCCCATCTCTCTTCTGAATTGCACCATAAAAATTATCACTAAGCTTCTTGCAAACAGATTGCAAGCAGTAATTCTCAGGCCGGTGCATGCAAATCAATATGGCTTCATCAAATAGAGATCAATTCAGGACTGCCTGGGTTGGGCATTTGAGTATCTGCATCAATGCCATCACTCAAAGAAGCCAATTGTGGTCCTCCAGCTTGACTTTGAAAAGGCATTTGACCTCATTGAGCATAAGGCTATTATAGCAATTCTGAGAGCCAGAGGTTTTGGGGAAAAGTGGATCAATTGGATTAACATGATCCTCTCATTAGGCAGCTCCTCGGTACTTCTTAATGGAGTCCCACGGAAAGTTTTGTTTTGCAAAAGAGGAGTAAGACAGGGGGACCCCCTCTCCCCTCTCTTATTTGTACTTGCAACTGATTTACTTCAGTCCATCCTTAATGAGGCCATGAAGAACAAGTTAATTGAGCCCCCAATTTCAAGTCAGGCTTGCCCACAATTTCCAGTAATTCAATATGTTGATGACACTATTCTTGTGCTACCTACCAGCCTTGTGCAAATTGCCCCTGGACTCAAAGTAAATTATGATAAGTCCATCCTAGTACCAATCAATGTGCCTGAAACCCAGTTGCCCAGTTTGATCTCTTTGTTGGGATGCAAAAAGGGAAATTTTCCATTCACATATCTAGGCCTCCCCATGAGCACTTCAAGGCCAAAAATTTAGGACTTAAACCCAATTATTCAGAGGATTGAAAGAAGACTTACTGGATGTTCAACATTGCTGTCTTATGATGGCAGACTTCTTCTCATCAAGTCAGTTTTTGCTGCACTCCCCATTTTCTTCATGAGTACACTAGCACTGCCAACGGGTGTTGTTGAACAACTTAACAAATATTTGACGAACTTCTTCTGGAGAAAATATGGGATGGAAGACAAGGGTACAGCTCTAATTGCTTGGAAAAAGGTTTGTAAGCCAAAAATGCAGGGAGGACTTGGCATTCTTGATATTACTACTCACAACAAGGCACTGCTTATGAAGAATCTCTTCAAATTCTTTAACAGGGCTGAAATCCCCTGGGTCAAACTAATTTGGGAAAAATACTATCAAAGTAGTCCTACCAATTTTTTGGAAGGATCTTTCTGGTGGAAAGCTCATATTGCACTGCTAAGTTATTTTAAAGATGTCAGCTCCTACAAAATTATCTCTGGGCAGTCCACTCTTTTCTGGCAAGATAAATGGGAGGATGTGCCACTACAAGACAAATTCCCAGAGCTACATCTTTTGCTATTGATAATGCAATCTCTGTCCAACAGTTTTGTGCTGCTCATGATTGGAGTGAACATTGCCATTTGCCTTTCTCCACTGAAGTTTTCAATCAATTTAACCAGCTAGGAAATCTGATTCCCCAGCTTGATCTCTCTGGAAAGGACCAATGGGGCCTTAATGGGCAGAATTCCATCTACTCTTCCATAAAGATGTATAACAGTCTGTTGGTGAACACAGAGGAGCACCCAATCTTCAAACTTATTTGGAAAAGCAAAAGTAGGTTGAAGCACAAGATCTTCTTCTGGCTAGCTGCTCATGAAAGAATCAATACTAGAGCCCTGCTAAAGAGAAAAGGAATGCACTTGGACAACCCTTTTTGCCCTAATTGCACTCAGAATGCTGAAGAGACTGTCATGCATCTCTTTTGGGACTGTAACTTTGCACAGGAATGTTGGACCTCACTGCTGCCTGGAAAAAAGAGGGGCACATCTGTCTATGAAGAGCTGATGCTTGCGGCAGAACATCTACCTCAAAAATTCTTCACAGAAATTGCAATTTTAGGCTGCTGGAATATTTGGATTCAAAGAAATGGCAGAGTGTTCAGAGCACAACAACAAACACTTCATGGATGGAGATACTTCCTTAAACAAGGTCTCAATTTGTTGCAGTTCAAAATAAAGGAAAAGCATCTTCCGAATTTCAGGTAGTGGATTGATCATAATTTGTAATTCAATGGATTGTTGTCCTAAAACTGGTATAGGCTAGCCTTGTAGGAAGCTGAGGCCTTTCTTTAAGGCTTGTAATTTTATTGTATCATATTTTATATTTATAAAATACCGTAGAACTATTGTTCTACGGTTTTTGGGTCAACAATATATTCATGGGCTTTTGATGCCTACCAATATTTCAGTTGTGGTACTTAAAAAACAGTTCATTGTTACAAATATATCTTTTACTGATGCCTCCAACAACTAAACTTTACAAATGAACTCATTTGCATACATTAACTGTCGTAGGATACTGATTATCTTACATATGTTTTCCTGCTGTCCGCTAGAAGCTGAGGTGTAGCAACAGATGTCTCGTAAAATAATCTGGAGGGAGATTTCTTGATCTTGACAAAGGCATCATCCCCACAAATAAGTAGTTAATGCCATCACTCATGAAGTAAAAAATAAGACCTCTTAATCGTTGTTGATGTTGGATCGATAAAAAATGATGAGTGCAATGCTACTTCCTATTCATACCGTTGTTTATGTGTAGTACAACATTCTGTCAGAACAAATACGTTTCCTTGTTTCACATCCAAGGAGTAGTTGATATAAGCCATATCATAAGAGAAATGGAATAAAGATGGAAATTGGCCTGCAATTACAAATGTCTTCATGCTTTGTTCAACACAAATGTCAGCAAGAATATAGTACATCAACTATCTTTTTGTGAGCAACAACCAATATCTTCTATATTATTTCTGTAAGAGTTTTTTTCATTAGCAATTCATTTCTTTTTTATCGGACTTTAATTATAACAATATGAACTCTCATTCGTCAATACTTACACACGAACATTGCAGACCGAAGGTCAATATTATGACTAAACAGGCGCGTGGACTCTGTCATGAAGTTTGTGCAGTATCGCCATGTAATGCACATCTTCTGCATGCCGCTGGTCATGATGGCGCTTGCCAAGCATAGGACGGCCATGAAGTACAACCTCAGCTCTCTCATGTTCATCAGCACCATTGGCACGCTGGTCTGCCGATGTGAAGAACTTCCTTGGTGCCAAGATGTTTCAGGTAATTGGCCAATTCTTGTGTAGTTTTTGTTGCTAATAGCGACTGACGGCGGAATTAACCGTGTTGTTTAGAAGGGCTAAAGACTTCTCAGCGTCTTGTTGTTGTTCTTATGTAGGGCTTATATTTCTTGTCATTTCTCCAAATTCAATTGTGTGCGATGCATTTTTGTTCTTCATCGCTGTCCTTTGATACAACCAAACAAGAGCCTTATATAGATGGATATCTTTTAATCTACATGTTCTGTATTTATTAGAATGCTCTGCACAGACAAATAATTTTCCCTGAGCATGTTTCTCCTTTTATCAATTGTTTATGACTACAATGCACTTCCTTTATCAGTTTTTTTTTATCAATTGTTGACATATGGATGGATGATTAAAGGCAAGACTTTACTGGAAGAAATATATGGGGATATATCAGCTCAATTGTCTGCTTTGGCTGATACCTATTATTGGCGATTCTTATCTGTCTTAGTTCTGTCTATCCTCAAAATTATTATTGTATTGTATATAATTTGAAATGTGATGTGGATTCAGCCGCTGCAACAGTGTTGTACTCGGAGCCCATGCTATCCGAGCTCGACAATGCCAACAGCTCAGTCCTTTTGCAGTCGTGTTCATTGACAAGTTGTCCGTACAGTACCTTGGCGTCAACAACCACGGCCATGACGACGGAGTCGTGCTGGCCGACAGCCCTGCTTCCATGCGCCGAGCAGTCTACTGATTTGAGATGACCGTGAGGACTGCTGGGCTCAAGGGGTTGAATCGGGTTCACCACACGTGGTGGCAACCTGGGTGAGCTACCTTTTGTTGGCCCTTTCTGCTATTTGGTATCTGTAGCCTGGCTTTAGTGCTCTGACAGCAATTAGCAATGCTAAACTTGAGACCAAAAGGAGTTGTAAGAAGAAAGGAGTTGTAAGAAGTGTTCCTTAGAAATTGCACACTAAACTGCTTGCACATTTTCATGCAGGTTGGCACTCATCTTGGAGCACAATTAAATGGAAATCAGTAGTAAAACACAATATGCATAGTGGTAATCTAATCCTAGAATCAAGATTCATTTATATATTTCGAAGTGGTTCCATGATTTTATATTCTGCGTACTATGTTTGCACTGTAACATATAACTTGGGATTTTAAGTGCGCGAACAGTTGATATGGGTTACAATTGAAACTTACATTTGTTCTACTGAATAGAAAAAGCGGCTTCTGATTGTACTAAAATTTCTCAAGAGCTATAGTAACTTTATTATGTAGCAATCTGTTAATTAAGAAGTGGTATCTTCCCCTTGCTTTGTGAAGTGAATGCAAATTTCAGGGTATACTCTTATCTATTGCAAGCATCACTAAGCGCAACTTCTGGAACTTTAAATTAATCAAAAGAATAATGAAAAAAACTTTTTACATTAATTTTCTACTCCCTTTGGTACACCATGTCATATAAATGTGATGCAAATTGTTGTAGGTTCAGTTTTACATGCTCCTCCTGCCCAGATCATAAGTGTCTATTTCAATATATTCCCTTTTTTTCTATTTTACAAAATACACTTGCCACCAAGGAAGTGACATGTGTTATTCCTGAGAATTGGTTTAGTTTGAGTTGATACCATTTTTTTTTCTTTTCCATTGGTTAACAACATCTCCTTGATTTATAGGTCGTACCTTGTGCCAGACTGTTTTATTTTCTTCATTGGAAGACTTATGTAATACTTGATGTCTTTTTTTAATAGAAACTTCATCTTTGCTTATAGTTTTGTTGGTGTTGTTCTGTGCCTGATTCCCTAATTTGAATAGAGAGTTAAAATGATGATACAGTATGATATCATTCTTTTGGAAATATCAAAAGAGTAACATAAGAAAACCAAGAGTACCCACTGCCAGTTAAAGATTAGCCAGATTAACACAAGTGATTTTTTTGTCCTGTTCAATGATATGCATTTCATCAGCTATTGCTTATCGCCATTGCTGGATGTGATACTCCAAATGGAAATGAAGTGATGAAAGTGGATAATTCTAGCCATATGGCTTGACTACCATAAAATTTACTACAAATCTTGACCTCTTTTGTGTTGCAGTAATTTCCTCGAGATTATCTTATTAGCATGCTATCGTTTTACAACCTAACAAAAATAGGTGAATTGTTGAACTTCAGACTGCAATGGAGTTGCACCGGATGAACCGGAGATGATCATTTTGGACTGTGCACGGATGTCCTTCTGTTAGGTCTAATGGGGCCTACTTAATACATCACACAATCACATGCTTTTCATTCTTTATGATGACTGATCCTTGTAAACTGCATTACATATAATATTTTATAAAGCTTTCTTCTTATAACCATTTTATGTGCATAATCGGAAACCAACCCTTAGTTAGTGGCACAAACACAATGACATCCAAATAATGGATTAAGTGCTAGGGAGAAGGGAGGGCCAAGATGAAGGCTCTGCTGTGCGTCCTTGGTGTAACTAGAGCGTTCTTTCGCCATGTTAGAGACTTAGTGATAGAGCAATAAATTATTTTGTTAGGATAATAAATTGTGTGTTAGGTTGTTCTTTTATAAGGGTGATTTTATCCCAAGGTAGGAGTGTTCTTACAAGTGGAACTATGAGCTCTCATGCAATGTTTAGAAAAATAAATTAGGCTCCTTTGGGTTTTCTGATGTATAACATTGCAAAAAACATAATTGGGTATTAGTTGAATTGCTAGAATGTTGTGGTGGGAGGTTGCAGGCCATCTGAAGTTAGTGACATTGGGAATGACTATTTGGCATACTTGGAGAAAACTCATGCAAATTTGGAGCGGGGCTGGGAATAGCAACGGTAGTTTGGTGGACTTGAAGAAAACATGGCAGATTCGGAGCGGGGGTGACAACATATTAAAGCGACACCGCAGTGACCAGAGCTGTAGCCCAGGGCTCGCCATAGATTTATTTGTTGGCCCGTGGCAACGCACGGGCATTCAACTAGTCTCTACTATTAAAGGGCAATCGAACGTCGTAGTGATAGTTCGACCAGCCCTCCTACCCACGTATGCACGATCGAGCAAAAAACTCTCAACGCCACGATCGCACCAGCCCAAGAAAACATGCCAACCAACGATTGCACCAGCCCAATAAAACATGTCAACTCATCCCTACGCGATGGTTCAACCAGCCTCCTCTCACCGTGGCCCTTCCCCCCGCACGTGGTAAAAAAGGGTATCCCCACCAGCCCACCCATCTCTGCTCATAAGAGCAAGTATAATAAGGTACAGTCAGCGGGCTATAAGGATTAAACTATTATATTTGTGCTGAGTTGGATGAGAGAGAAGAAGAGAGAGAAGGAAAGCGGGTTGTAGATTAACAGTCGGCTGCAGCACGAACTCCAAGAAACATCGTGAGAGTGTACGGTGGGCCATGCATTAGTAAAGTAGTACTATTTAGCAACTAGTTACTATACATGCTGACTATATGTGACATGGCAACTTCATATAGCCCGTTGTTGGCTATACTATTAACCATGCTCTAACCGTAACCCACGATCCATCCTCCTGCTGCGAGCCAGCGCATCTCTTCGCTGGGTGCCATCGCAACCCCCGCTGGAGGCACCACATTGGTTCCTCGCACAAGCCGCTGCCTCCTCCCCGCTAGGCGCCACCAGATCCTCACGGGATGTGGCCAGAGACGCCGCTGCCTCCTCACTCTTGAAAAGCCGAGGCAGCTGGAATCAACGTATGCAGTCCAGAGCCGCTGCCTCATCCTCGGTCCCGGCGCTCCCCAATCCGGCTGAATGGAGGTCTGTAGCGACGACGTGGAGAGGTTTTCACCTATAGGCTCCGCCTCGCACCCTGCTCCTCCTACCCATCGGCCTTGGCAGGTCGGCGGAATCGCCTTTCACCGGAGAAATCACAAGAAGATCCCTACCAACACTGGATCGCCGTTCTCGGGCTCTTGGTCGTGCCTTTGCGTCTCTCTCTCTCCCTCTCTCTCTCTCTCTCTCTCTCTCGGTTATTTACAGTGAAAAAATAAATTATACGAAAGGAGATGAGACTCGCCCCAATAAGTAAGTCATTGAAAGATCGGCATACCAATCTTGGCAGTTACAATTTCATGATAGAGAACTCATAATCTTGTAAGGCCATACCAATAATCAAGTTGCTTCATCTTGAATGCTAGCAATTTGTCATGTAGTTACACTCTAAAAGCACCAACGGCTTACTCTACAGTAATCGAATCCATTATGTGCATACAACTGGTCTGTAGTTTGATCTCTAATAGTTGCTACGCAAAAGCATGCTTTATTGTTTGCAAATGGAACTCTGAATAATTTTATACATCATTGTCAGTGATTAATCTGGCTTAAATTCATTAAAATGCAATTGTCTTCCATGTTTTATCTGGGGACTGACTCTGAGCTCACAATTAGCCCATAGATGACCGCTGATGTTCACCTAGAAAATGTGGATAGCTGACCAACTATTCTTTAAGGGAATATGAGACTGCCATTGGGTGATAATATCTGCTGTTCGAACTCAAAATTTTCCAGTTTTATCCAGGTTTTCATCCAAGGTTTTTTAGCTTTTATTCTATCAACATTTCTAATGTATTGTATACTGCACTCTGTGTACTTCTTTGTTTTGATTTTTGTCTTCTCTTATGATGAAGAAGTTCCTTGCTTCCCTGTTAACTATTAATATAAATGCATGTGAACTATAAGGAATTATCTTTTGACATTCGTACCAGAAGAAACTATTTCCAGTTTTCAGGTTATGCCTTTCTTGCAATGATTGCACATGTGGAATTAGTGCTTAATTACTTGCTATATTTAGAAGAGGAGATTTTCCTATCAGATTGGTGATGGGACAATTACGGTGGGGTGGTTCTTCTGGCTGCTGAACTAATGAAGAAAGCTAAACTGTACATGGAAGATGGAGTGCATCCTGATGGTCTAATCCGTACTGGGAGTGCTAGCAACATGGTTAGTGACCACCATTACTTTCCTTCCTTTTGAATAGTCATACTTTCGCTTCCCTATAAAATCTAGAATCTGATTACTTTAACCTAAAATTTGCATCAGGCGATTCAAATGATAAAAGTACCGGCAAGTCAGCATAGAAGGAGAAATCATGGAATAGTAGTAATCATTATTAACCAAGTGTACTAACACAACACTCGTAAAAATTGATAGGTACAGAAAAAGAGCTCTTTGCCTCTATCGTTATGATGTTGTCCCTTTTTGAGTTGTTTGGATTGCTTACCATTATGATGTTGTCCCTGCCATAGAAGCGATGACAGTTATTGGAATAAAGAAGGTAATTTCCTGGAATGGTCCTTTCAGTAGGATATTTTCTTTTCTTCTAGCCATTCAAACTTTAGTCTTTCAACATGCTAGAAATGACACCGTTCTCCGGACTCACCAACGTGGAGCATCAACAAACCCGTCAATCCAGAGCGGCTATGACATGGAATCTGGTGACATCGACGAGTTCAGCCTGGGGGTCAGCCTGGTGACCGATCAGTGTTCGACGACAACACTTTGACGGTGGGTCTGCGACTGTACAGGATCTGAGTCCACCCTCGCGCCGGCACCGGCTACCGAATTGCCAATAGCCCATGCAGCGCCAAGCCGCTAACACAGCAGAATTCAGGTCTTGCTCTGTTGCTCATCGTCGTCAAATCCAGCATAATCAAAGGTGTATTTTCCTCTTCACCAACATATGGTGCACTGTATAGTTTCAGCATGCCAGTTCTTTTTGTGTACAGATTTTTCACAAAATATTATTTCCATGTGTTGAGTTTTTCTTCATTTTTCTTCTAGACTTTTTGTTTGGATGACATAATCAATTTCAGATTACAAAGCAAAGGCAAGAGGAAGCAGGTAAGGGAGGCAGCAGAGGGTCATTCTTCTATACAAGCAGCAGAAGATGAAGGCGGTGGTCTCCGAGGTAAATTTCACATGTTCAGCTACCTGTTTACAGCAATTCACTTCTTTATTGCTCCAATCTTGTGCCCTAACTGGTTAATAATGTGTTAGTGCTTATTAGTACTGCATGACCTAATGCCAATATAGAAAATTATTAGTTTGCTCCAAAATATAATCATTCATTATAGTCAACAATTGGTTTTCCTGATGCATAACTCTTTTGGTTGAACGATTTTTTTTCTCTGCTGTTGTTGACAATATATATAGATTAAACAAAGCATCTATATCCTAGAGAGAAACACACGTTTTTTTATTAAGCATCAGGGGTGATCGCCCACCTGAACGATTATATCGATCAATATTCTGGATATTACAGGCTGGGCCAGAGTGGGCCATATGAAGGTACATAAAACATAGGAAGGGGGAGAGGAGCAGGCACACAAGGACCTACACCAATGTACAAGGGGAGCACAATCTAGGTGAGGAGAGGCCTGGACGACCCACGTCCTCAGGTGGTCGTGCAGCTTGCCTAAGAGAAACACAAGTTACCACTACTATTCAGCAAAGGACACAAAACCAGATATTTATGGCTTTTCCTGATGCATAACTCTTTTGGTTGAACGATTTTTTTCTCTGCTGCTATTGAGAATATATATAGATTAAACAAAGCATCTATAGCCTAGAGAGAAACACACGTTTTTTTATTAAGCAATCAGGGTTGATCGCCCACCTGAACGATTATATCGATCAATATTCTGGATATTACAAGTTGGGCCAGAGTGGGCCATACGAAGGTACATAAAACATAGGAAGGTGGAGAGGAGCTACGTTGCATGGATACTTGGATACGTATCGGATACGTGATACGGGGATACGCCCGATACGTCAATTTTCTAAAAACATGGATACGGGGATACATTTATATGTATATATTACATATATTAATTATTAAAAATATGAAAAAAAAATAAGGAGCTTCTAGGTCAAAGCATGCCTCAATAGGATTACCCCCTTTCTTTTCTTGCACTTGGTCCACTTCCATTAATTGGCAGTGGGATTTCCCTAGGTTTGCTGCTCCAATCAGTGCACCGACTCTCTCTTGCTCACATTTCAATTGAACAAGAATATTGATAGTCATGTTTTGACATGAACTCACGCCCATATTGGGAATCTTCAAAAGGTGCGCCTTTACTATTGAGGGGATTTCACGTCCAACGAGCGGTTTCAGGTATCCAAAACGTATCGCAGCAGTATCCCAGGAGTATCAAACATTATTTTCTTTTTTTTAAATCAAAAAATCGAGGGATACTTACGGGATACGTATCGGGCTGTATCGGGGCAGTATCCGAGTATCGGGGCAGTATCCGGCTGGATACGCGCGCTTTCTGAAGTATCCGCGTAACGTAGGAGAGGAGCAGGCACACAAGGACCTACACCAATGTATAAGGGGAGCACAATCTAGGTGAGGCGAGGCCTGGACCACCCACGTCCTCAGGTGGTCGAGCAGCTTGCCTAAGAGAAACACAAGTTACCACTACTATTCAGCAAAGGACACAAAACCAGATATTTATGGCTTTTCCTTAACGCTGTGTTTGGATCTCTGTATTGGAGGCCTCCGTATTGAATTGGTTTCAATTCCAAATCAGCAAGGAAACTGTAATGGACATGAATACAATTCGCTTGTTTGGATTCTCATTGTATTGGTTCATGGAATCTCAGTGAGGTTTCGATACCAAATCATGTTTGGATGGCAAACTGTGGAATTGCATAGTACTTTGTTCTATATGCATCAAATCACGATTTGTAAAATGTGTGACTATAAATTAAATGATTATATAGCAATAGTTCAAATAGGTTAGTCCGAATTTCTCAACAACAACACATAATTTCCCTCAGGAAAAAAAGCTTCACCACCATACTTTCAGACTTGGGACTTTCAGCAATGGCAGTACCTAGATAACATTTCGCTGTATTGCTGCCTGACGGGATTTCTCAAGAATAGATGCATGCTCAGCTTCAGCCTGATCTGTCGTTGCAGCTAGATAGCCTCACTCTCCTTTTTCTCATACAGGCTCACGATGCATGCATACTTGTTATCTGATGAAACTGAACAAAAACAACACCAAGCTAACTGAAGATGTCCAGCAGGATTACATTGGTCAACATGATCGTTGTACTGTGTACACAGATTGCACACACTGAAGAAAAATAACACCTAGCTAACTGAAGAAGGAGAGGGCAGAAGAGGGGATCTGGCGGCAGAGCACATGTGGAAGGAGCAGAGGAGATGGGGGAACCGGCGGCAGAGGAGGAGGGGGTCCGGTGTCATGGAGGGCTGACGGAGCAGAGGTAGAGGATGAGGAACGGCGGTGGACAGCTAGGTCCCGGCTGTGGCGGCCATGGGAGGAGGACATGGAGCGGCAGAGGAGACCTGATGGCAGAGGAGATGGGGCGCCATGGGAGTAAGGGGAACGAACTGTGGCAGAGGGGATACCGGTACCGGCGTAGGAGGAGGAGGAGGAGGAGGAGGAGCGGCGAGAGGAGCTTACCTGGGCACCGCCGCCGGTGTGCTGCCCTGGGCGCGGCTCCTCCAGCCCTTCGGTCACGCGTGGGGGAAAATAGGCAGGTCTCCCACGGGGCGTAGATCCAATCGTTTTCTTTTGCGGGTGTGGGTCGATTCGACCGAAATCGGAGCGGTCGAGCTCCGTATTGCGGGAGGCCTCCGTGTGTGAGAGCGAATTCGCTTATGTATTTGGGCTCATTTCAGTCTGGCATTTCAGTGCGCATCCAAACAGCGCGATCGCGAGCGCACGCGTTGGAGCCGTCCGATGCAGCCGATCACGCGCGATCGCAACGGACCGCGTCCCAGCGTCCCGACACAGGTGGCGATAAAGAGGGAGGCCGGGCGCGCGGTGTAGTGGTGGGCCCCGCGTCCTTAATTTCCAGGCGAAACCGCCCGCACGCCCCGCTAGCCTTGTTCGAGCGAACGTCTCCCCCCTCCATTTTTGAAACCGTCCCCTCCTTCTCCGCTCCTCTCTCGCGACGACAACGTGCGCGGGACTGCGGTCATGGGTTCGTCGAGGATTCGCTGGCGCGGCGCGGCGTCGGCTACTGGCGTAGGTAATCCCGAAATCTCCTCGCGTGGTTCCTCGTTGGGATTTCGTTGCCATGGCAAAGGTTAGGGTTTAGCTGATGTGTCGGGGTGATAGGGTTGTCTCCGGTGCGCACAAGGAGGGCGAGCACGGGGCTTGTCCATGGCGTCCGCGGGGCAAGGCGTTGCCATGGCGGTCGTGTCGATGGTGTTTGGGGTCGGGGTTGGGGTCGGGGTCGAGGTTGGGAGTATGGCGGAGGGTTGGTGGTTCGGGAGGCGGGTATAGGCGAGGTTTGGTGATGCGTCTGAACGAATCCCTGCCGTTTTGGGTGTTGTGGAGTTGCTTGGATCTCCGGGGGCATTTGTATAGCTATATGACGGTAGTTGCTCAATTTTCTCACCCAGTTGCAAGGAATTCGGCCAGTTGTATAGCTATATGACGGTAGTTGCTCAATTTTCTCACCCAGTTGCAAGGAATTAGGACAGTAGTCAATTTTTTTTCACCCATGCGCATGACCCAAATGGGAGGGATAATGGGACCTCTTCTTCTCGGGAGTTGCAAGGAAATAGGACAGTAGTTGCTTTTGTTTCAACATCCAGCAACACTGTTTGGAAGATGATGTCGTGGTTGCTCGATTTTCGCCGGTGCCATCACATTACTATCCATGTGTAGCACCTTCTGTCTTGCTTGATGGCAAGCTTGTGATGAAGAGGATTTTGTGGTTGGTTGTTTTTTTTTGCCGGTGCCACCATGTACCCGCCCTTGTGTAGCATGTTTTTTGTTTTATGATTTTTTGACGGTATCCTTTTTTTCTTTTTTTAATTTGTGATGAAGAGGAATTGTGGTTGGTCAATTTAGTGAAGTTGTTTATCATTTGTTCTTATAAGTTGCCTACAAACAGTTTGTAGTTGCCTAGATTCACTACCAAGTTGCTTACCATAACTAGAAATAGCATACGAGATATAATCACGAATAATAGGCAACTTGGGAGCAATGGCGATGAAGTTAGGAGATGTTAACTAGGGACACAAATTATAGTGAAGTCGCCTATTTTTAACTAGAAGCAGAAGAGATCTATCCTTTTTTCGTATTTTTTAGAATTGTGCTTTAAGGTCTTGTATTTTCACCAACACGATTTTTTTGTGTGTTTTTCAGTACTTTCCTGTGATAATACTGCTTTGTGTTTTTTGTTTTACAGAATGGCACGCAAAAGTAAAAGGATCACGGAAAGAACTGATGGTGAAGGTGGAAATGAGGGAGAAGAGGAGGTGGCTCCAACGACGGGCAATGTTGGACGTAAGCCTGGGCGCATGAATCAGGATCCTATCCGGGGTGGACGGGCGGGGAAACGGGCCGCCAATCCCGCCCTTGATGATGAAGAAGGGAGGCATCCGAAACGTGTGAAGAAAGGCGGACATGAGGTAATCTATAAAACTTGAAATCGGTAGGGGGGCTAGGGGGGATGTTTTTTTTAGTTTATCTGAATATATGTGGAGTTGCTCAATGCAGGGACATTATATGCTTTACCGATGTGAATATATAATGCTCAATCCTGCTAGATTTTTTTGGGACTGGGTGCTATTTTTTGCTTTATTTTGGTTCTTGGAAAATCATCAGGTCATTGTCTTCACCTTATTTTGGGACAAGCAGCAGAATAGCAGTATAGCAGTTGCAATTTAATATAGTTGTAGTTGCTCATTTTTTCAGGCACAATTGCTCCAATGAACTTCTGCCTATATTTATGATGTCCTTTCTGTGTTATTTTTTCAGTTGGGGTGGTGTGTTGCTAGTAGTGAAAAAAAAATTGCCTACATTTTTGAATTCTTCTCTATTTTCGCAGGATGGGAGTAGTGGGCCGCCACCAAGGAACAGGGCGTCACCTTCAAGATTGTTCATTCTAAACGGTTCTCTTGAAACGCCACAAAAGGAAGCCATCGGTGAAATAAGTTTTGGCGGTGTGCTTGATATTGGCACAAGAACAATGAAAGGAGATCTTGTCAAGTTTGTCATGAAGTGTTATGACCCAGAGTTGTCGCAGCTTGTTATCCCTGAGAGGGGCAAGATCCCAGTCAACGCAGCCAATGTTCAAAGGATCTGGGGCTTGCCAAGGGGGCGAAAGAAGGTTGTGTACGAAATGGAGCCAGCCATAGTTAGATTTGTCAATGAGATGTACAACATCCCCTCAGGGCCTGCACCAACAGTGACCAAGTGGTGCGAGATGATAAACAATATGGGAGTTGCTGCTGATGAGAAGTTTTTAAGTGCCTGGCTTGTCGTTGTTTTCAGCTGTTTCCTTGCGTCGACAACCAACTTGAAGGTGTCTCCGTGTGCCTACTCAGCTGCGTTGAACCCACGCGACATTGTGAATTCAGATGTTTGTCAGTTCGTTGTCAACCAACTTAGGATTACTTTCATGGGGTTGGGAGACAAGAAGAATACTATATGATGTTGCCTCTTCCACCTAGTGGTAAAATGATCTAGATCCCCTGCTGTTCGGTTCATTGCTTTTCTTTCATCCTTTTTTTTATAACTGACATGTGTCCCACTTTTTTTGTTTGTTTTTTGGTCTGTGAAATAGCTCCTTTAGAGCATCTCTAGCAGACCCCTTAAAACGCGCTGACCCGCAAAATAACCGCCCGTTTACGGTTTCGGGCGGAAAAAGTGGCCCGATCAGACACCGTATCGCCCCGCGACCTGTAAAAAAAATTGCGGGGCACGGAAACACTTCGCCCTCAACCTTTAGATTCACGGGGTGGGAGGCCGACCCGAGCTTCACCCGTATCGGCTGCGAGATTTGGCGGGAGGGACATTTCCGTGCGCTTCCCCTTCCCTCCGCCGCCAACCACCTCCCTCCACCCGCTCCGGAGCACCTTCCTTGGCTTCCCTCCGCCGCCATGGAAGCCTCCCAGCCGTCGGCTGGCACCGTGGATGCCATCCACGCGCCAACCCCTTCGGCAGATCTCGCCGCCGGCCATGTCGCAGCCGTTGCCGTTCAAAGCTCCACCACGCCACCCCGCAAGCGACAGGGCAACGTCGTCGTCCAGGGCGGCGCTCCCGCAGCCCCCGCCGGGAACGCACGCGTGCTCGCCGCCACCGCCACTGCCACTGCCAATCCGGTCCGGCTCGCGCCGGTGAAGAAGGGGAAGGTTTTGGGTGTGAAACGCAATAGGCCCACCGCAAGAGCTACCCCGCCAACACCTCCTCCGATTGCCCCGGCAAGAGCTACCCCGAGCATGCCGGCGGGTGACGCTGCTGCCTCCACCCCCGAGGTGTTCGATGGAATGGGCGCAAGGTATGATGCTTCGATTGCTTGTGTTTCTTTCACTAAATAATGGCTATGAACTTCAAATCAGATGGATGAGCTCACCAAAGAATGGCATGACATAGCAAGGTTGGAGATCTTGGAGAGGAGGAGGGTAGCCGCAAGAGGCCATGCGGTGCCTATGTTCGGTGGTGGTTCGGCATGTGGTGGTGGCAATGGTGGCGGTGAAGATTTAATCTTCTGATGATGATGATGATGGATGAGTGATGATGGATGCGCCGTCTTTTGGGTTGTGGCGCGAAAACTATGTTCAAATGTCGCCAAAACTGTGTTTGAATTCTTGGAATTTGTGTTTTATTTGTCAAAATCGCTGTCAATTGCATTGTGTGGTTTTACGGTTTGAGGGCCGAAATCGGCAGCGCGCGGAACAGAGCCCGCAAACCCGAGCGGTAAAAGAGAATATCGGGGGATATTCTCTTTTACCGCTCGGGTTTGCGGGCTCTGTTCCGCCGCAGCCGATTTGGGCCTTTAAAACGCATTTTCTCGGTCCTTATCCGCAGTTTAAGGGTCGCGGTTTTAAGGGGTCTGCTAGAGATGCTCTTACCTCAACTCGCTAGATGTGGACTATAGGTCCATCTCCAAGGATTTTGTGGACGAGAGCACATCGAATGTTCTTCCATGGGTTAAAGCATGGAACTACGGTCTCATCAAGGCAGTTATCAAGAAGGACGGGATCGGGAAGGGGTATATATGGAAAACTGCGAGTAAGTTTTTCCTTTTTTTTTCATTGCACATTTTTTCATGGTTTTTCAGCACATAGAGTCTCATGTTTATCAAGTTGGCATGTAGTTTTGGTTAAAATTAGCTTTAGAAAACCTTTGTGATGTGATTTCTGCGAGGAAATTGTTTTGTGCATGAGTTGCCATCGTCAAGATTGTATCTCTCGTTCTGAGCCGCAAGGTTCAAACCTCTACTTCGTGTACATGGCGTGCACGGGCGAGAGGTTACTGCTACCGAAGGAGGAGTGTCGTGAAAGGTCGGGCCGCAACAATAGATCGGATCTTGCCATCGAGGTTCGGTCTTTATCAGTAATCATCCACAAACCTTCAACATTTTTTTGGAGCATATAGTTGCCCATAATCAGAGTTGGAGTTGACCATCACCAGGGTTGTAGTTTCCCTAATCAGAGTTGGAGTTGTCCATCACCAGAGTTGTAGTTGCCCTAATCAGAGTTGGAGTTGCCCATCACCAGGGTTGTAGTTGCCTAATCAGAGTTGGAGTTGTCCATCACCAGAGTTGTAGTTGCCCTAATTAGGCCAGAAGGATACATTTAGAGTTGCATGTTCTTCAGTCCAAAGAGTTTTGGTTTTTTTAGTACTCATGCAGGCATGTAGTGTTTTTGTCCATGAATCAACATCGCAGTTGCCCATCAATATGTCTGTTGTTGCCCTAATTTAGGCAGGCAGTTGCTAAGTCTCTAAAATTAGCATCATATTTTTGTTTTTTTCCAAACCTTCACTTTTTTTGGCTGATCCCACCTTGCTCCTCACAAACAGTTGAAAGCTGAGTTCTCGAGGTGCGCAGAAGATAGCCTCTTTGGGAGCATGGATCACATCCAGAAGTTTGTCGCCGAAAAACTGCCTCAAAATTACGACATCAATGTATTTTGTTGTCTTTTCTTTTTATGATCCACACTTTTTTTGTGAAGAAGATAATGAATGCATGTTTTTCTAGTTACTCATCATTTTTTGCTTGTTTTGTTGTTTATATTTTTTTTGTAAAAACAGAAGAAGTTGACGCTGCTGGTACACGATATGTGCTATGAAATATCAGCCCAAGTTGGGAAGTTTGTGCTAGGTGTCAGCAAGCTGGATGAGGAGGATGTTGTGGCAACCACCAGCGCTCCGAGGGGTTCAGATGCACATCAACCAATGAGCAAGGAAAGGCAGAAAAGACCAATGGCAAGTCCTAAAGAGCAAAATGTTGCAAGGAAGAAGAAAGGAAGGGGCAGCAGCACTTGTGACGAGGAGAGACTTCTGTCGTCTGATGATGATGAGAAGGAGGAAACGAAGGAGGAAGAACTGGAACTTTCAGAAGAAGAAGAACAAGAGGAGGAAGGGAAAGATGAGGACGCATCTGAAGAGGACGACACGTCTGATGGGGAGGGGGAAGGTGATGATGACGACGAAGACGATGATGGCGATGACGATGACCTTGTATACAGCAGCCCACCACCAGCAACGGAAGCTGGTGACGATGACTCTCGGCGCATGGATGTCGACAACTCCACGGGCACTGGTGGTGGTGAAGATGGGGAGGAAGAGGATGAGGAGGAGGAAGACAGGGATGATGAAGAGGAGGAAGAGGGGGAAGAGGAGGATGATGAAGAGGAGGAGGAGGAGGAAGGGGAGGATGATGAAGAGGAGAATGAAGACAAGGACAGAAATGAGGAACGGGACAAGGGAAAAGAGAATGAAGGGGAAAAGGAAGAGGTGGAAGAAGAGGAGGATGAAAAGAAGGAAGAGGACAAGCAAGAGAATGAGGAAGGTAGAGAGGATGAAGGTGAAGATAGTGAGGAGGATGATGAGGAGGAAGAAGCTGGTGGGGGAGGGAAGAAGGCGAAAGATGACAAGAATGATGGCGGCACGGGCGGCAATGCTAGCACTGACAAGACCAGCGGCAGGAGTGGCCACGATGAGGGAGCTACAGGAATTCCAGGGTGGCGCACGGGCAGTGATGATGACGAGGTCCCGCTGAGTACTATCATGCAGAAGCTTAAGCATAGTGGCAAGGACTAACAGCAATCAGAGCCGATCGAGGATGTCCGCTGAGAGCACACAGGGGAGCATGCAAAGCACCGGCAGTTTTTTTCGCGGCGACTTCGTTAACATGGACATGCGGAAGGAACCGCTCGAGATAGATAGTGGGCCGGTTGTGACAGTTGCAGAGGTGGTCAGGATTGGAGAATCGTAGTACAAAAAGAAAAACTCCATCCCTCAGATGAGAGATATCCCTATACTACCGGTGCCCGTGCTGCCACTTGAAGAGCCGTTCAACCACATAGATTTGTGCTTCAAATATTTAAGTGTGGAAGATGGGTTGAAACCATCGATCGGTGTCCCAAAAGACTTGGGCACACAGTCTGCAATAGGAGTTGAAGGGGGTGGGATGAAGAAGGTGAAAAAAAAACCCCACAAGACAATTAAGGCTACCGTTGCTTTCCCGGAAGCAAGCCATGGTGCGGAGGGTCAAGATGATGCAACTACCACAACCAATCAGCAAGCTCCCACACACGTGCAGAGATTGACAACCGAATTAGTAAGTCAGACAGTCACAACAGCTCCAAAAAACAAGGTCTATCAGAAACAAGCAGCGAAGAAGCAGAAAAGAGCAACTGTTGACTATTTGCAAGCAACTAAACCTAAATATCAAGCAACTATAGATAGTATGAAGGCAGCAGCCCCTCCCAAGCAACATACGGAGTCGGCGGCGAAGAGTGGAGTTGTAACTGGACAGGAGAAGCATGGAGGGAAAGGTTCAGAAGCAACACAGTCTAGCAAAACAGGAGCAACACACACTTGTCAGCAGTCGAGAGAGCCAGGAGTCACCCACGAGTTGTGCCATGTCCAAGACAAGATTAAGGGCAAAGCAACTGTAGTGCTGAAGGAAGCAACTCCTGTATTGAACCAGGCAACAACAGAGGCAGATGCACTCCAATCAACAAACAAGCCTTCGGTTGTTCCCACCAAGCAAGCGTGCACTGTACAAAGGAAAGAAATATCATTTGATGATATTAGGGGCATCAACGAGTTGCTGGAAAAGTGTGTTAGCCCAGGGTCGACGCCACCGCTCATGAGAAGTAAATCTGCTGATACCATACCAGTAATACGGGTACCTCCTGATCTGAATCTGGCAGCAAGCAAAGAAGCATTTGATTCAAGCGAAGCACCACCATCGCTGCAAAGATCCAAGTCTGAAAACACCATTTGGGATGATTACTGCCCACCCCACCTTTTGATCTTGGGATAGATGAAATGCTAGAAAACAAAGGGAAGGAGGACAAGGGGATGACAAAGGACAAGGGGGTGGCAAACGCACATGCCACTGCCGACATCGAGTGGGGAATTGATTGGGGCAACTTGGATTTTGATCAAGTCGTTGAGGGGGCAGTGAAAAGTGTTGCAGCAAAGGGCGCGGGGCACATGTCACATTTTGGATTTAGCACGCCAACCGAAGATGCAAAAAAAACCGGTGAAGGGGAGTCGAGCAAAGGTGGTGGCAGCAGCCCTGGTGAGCCCGTCCATCAGAAGCGTGAGAGGAGAATACTTAAACCTCCGCCATCACAAAGGTCGCCGTATGTGAACCTAGAAGCAAAAAAGGACTTCAATTGTACAGTAGAAGTAAACAGGTTGTATGCATTGGTTCTGTTGCTTGGAGGAACAGGGACCACAAGGACATCGCAGGGGGAGGATAAAACGTGCGTGTTTCTTTTTGAGTAACAACCTGTTTTGCCATTTAAACTATCTTCTCTTTGGTCTTTCTCAATAGAATCATTTTTGCTTCTACAACCCGCATATCATAAATTATCGTGGCTACTTTTGCACACTAAAGGAGCTTGCTCAATCAATGAAGAAGAACGGATGGCTAAAGACTCATGTGTTTGAGTTAGAGATTGAGGCAATCATGTTCAACAGACGGGCGGGATCCAAGAAAACAATTATGCCTCTAAGGTTTTCGGTAAGAAAAATAAACGCCCACAATTTTTTAAATTGCTTCTTTCGATTTTTATTGGCACAAATATTTTTTATTGGGCCTCATTCTTCACAGACCTGGCTTCAAAAAATTGATTTGAACGTGGCTGAGTTGACGAACAGGTTTAAGAAATCAAACTATTTGGATGAGCAAGACATGGTATGCTCCATTTGCTGTCAGTTGCTCTTTTTTAATATCTAAGTTGCTTATAAGCACACCCAGAGTTGCCTAAAAACTGTAATTTCTCTTTATTTTTGCTTGATAAATGAGGTGGAAAAAAGCTTTTTGTGTGTGTTTCTAGTTCCCGAATAAGTATATGGAATCATTTTGTCTGTAAATTTTATTTTGTTTTTTCCTTTGTTAGAAACTCAAAGAAAGTTGCTCCTGAAAACACTCTTTTTTGTTGCTATTTTGCTTGTACAGAACATATCCATTTTGCATTATAGTTGCTCTTGATTCTTGTAATCATTTTTTGCAGGTTATGATCTCTGTCATTGAAAACTTAGAACCAGAGAACGTCAACGGCGCACACCACTATTGGCTCTTCAACATAAACTTGAAGGATAGCAGGTTCGAGGTGTTTGACTCGCTGCGGTCAATCAAGAAAAGCAAGAGGTTGGATGAAGTAGCAAGGTCCATTGTAGCATCAGTTCGGACGTTGTGGGACAAACATTATCCGGAGCAGGCAAAGTCGATGGAGAAGTTTCCGCTTGTGGACATTGATGCACCCAAGCAGATCATAGCGTAAGCACTGATACATCTCCAACGTATCTATAATTTTTTTATTGTTTCATGCTATTATATTATCAATCTTGGATACTTTATATGCAATTTTATATCATTTTTGGGAACTAACCTATTAACTCAGTGCCCAGTGCCAGTTGTTGTTTTTTTGCCTGTTTTTGGTTTTTCAAGAAATCAGAACCAAACGAAGTCCAAACGGAATAAAACCTTTAAAATGATTTTTTCTGGACCAGAAGGGACCCTAGAAGTCTCGGGAGGAGGCCAGAAGGCATACGGAAGAGCCACGAGCTCACCTGGCACGCCCCTAGGGGGCGCCACCTGAGCTCGTGGGTCCCACGCAACTCCATTTGACCTAATTCCACTTCTATAAATTCCCAAATATTCCAAAACCAACAGAGAGCCACCCGAAATAACTTTTCCACCGCCACAAGCTTCTGTTCTTCCACGATCCCATCTAGAGGCCTTTTTCGGCGATCTGCCGAAGGGGGAATCTATCACGGAGGGATTCTACATCAATCTTGTTGCCCTTCCAATGAGGTGTGAGTAGTTTATCACAGACCTACGGGTCCATAGCTAGTACCTAGATGGCTTCTTCTCTCTCTTTGATCTTCAATACAAAATTCTCCATGATCTCCATGGAGGTGCTTTGTGATGGGTTCAATCTTGCGGTGTCCTCACCCAGTGACAGAAGGGGTAGCGAGGCACGCATTTGTATTGTTGCCATTAAGGATAAAACGATGGGGTTTATTCATATTGCTTGGATTTACTTTGTCTACATCATGTCATCATACTTCATGCATTACTCTGTTTGTTATGAACTTAATACGTAGAGAGGCAAGCATAGAAGCGCTCTCGAAGTGGATTAATAGTAGTAGATGCAGGCAGGAGTCGGTCTACTTGTCATGAATGTGATGCCTATATACATGATCATTGCCTTGAATAACATCATAACTATGCGCTTTTCTATCAATTGCCCAACAATAATTCGTTTACCCACCGTATGCTATGTTTCGAGAGGGAAGCCTCTAGTGAAAACTATGGCCCCCGGGTCTACTTTTATTATATTAGAAAACCCTAATTTACTTTGCTGCAATTATTTTACTTTTTATTTACTTTTCAATTTATATATCTATCACTATCAGATTTCAGCCTTGCAAGTAACGAGTTCATGGGGATTGACAATCCTCTTGCCCGCGTTGGGTGCAAGTATTTGCTCTTGTGTGTGCAGGTACTGTTTTGACTAGGATTTGCTTGGTTCTCCTATTGGTTCGATAACCTTGGTTCTTACTGAGGGAAATACTTATCGCTACCATATTGCTTCACCCTTCCTCTTTGGGGAAAAACCCAACGCAGCTCACAAGTAGCAGAAAGTATTTCTGGCACCGTTGCCGGGGAGACATCATCAAATACCTATAGGTCCATTCACACAAACTATCATTTACTTGTTCTACTTTTTATTTGCTTTTTATTAGTCTCGTGAAAAAAATAAAAAATACAAAAATATTTTACTTTGCTTGCTTGTTTGCTTGCTTGAATTGTCACTATGTCTCAAGAAAACACTAAGTTGTGTGACTTCTCGAATAATAATAATAATAATAATTTTATTAGTACTCCAATTGCTCCTCCCGCCACTAGTGCTGAGTCATATGATATTAATGCTACATTGCTAAATCTTATTATGAAAGATCAATTTGCTGGAAATCCTAATGAAGATGTTGCATCCCATCTTAATACCTTCGTTGAATTATGTGATATGCAAAAGAAAGAAGATGTGGATAATGATATTATTAAGTTGAAATTATTTTCTTTCTCACTAACAGATCATGCTAAAACTTGGTTTTCATCCTTACCTCGCAATAGTATCGATTCATGGGATAAATGTAAGGATGCTTTTATTGCCAAGTATTTTCCTCCTGCTAGGTTATTTCTTTTAGAAATCAAATAATGAACTTTAAGCAACTTGAGCAAGAACATGTTGCACAATCTTGGGAGAGAATGAAATTAATGATTAAAAATTGTCCCACTCATGGTTTAAGCTTATGGATGATAATACAAAATTTCTATGCGGGACTAAACTTTGTGTCGAGAAATCTTCTAGATTCTGCTACAGGTGGCACATTTATGGGAATTACATTGGGGGAGGCAACAAAGCTTCTCGACAATATGATTACAAATTATTCTCAATGGCACACCGAACAAGCTCCAACTGATAAGAAGGTAAACTCTGTGGAAGAAGTTGCTACTTTAAGTGATAAAATGGATGCTCTTATGAATATGCTTACTAGCAAAAGTGCTCATGTTGATCCTAATGATGTGCCACTATCTACCTTGATTGAGCAAAATAATGATGCTATTGATGTGAATTTTGTCGCTAGAAATAATTTCAACAACAATGCTTATAGAGGGAATTTCAATCCTAGACCGTATCCCGGTAATTCCTCTAATGATTATGGTAATTCATATAGTAATAATAGGATACCTACTGAACTTGAGAACAACATTAAAGAATTTATTAGTTCTCAAAATATTTTCAATGCCATGGTAGAAGAAAAACTACATAAAGTTGATGATATGGCTAGAAACATGGATAGAATTGCTCATGATGTGGAAACTCTTAAAATTAAAATTATGCCACATAAAATGGAAGCTGCTGAAACTTTAAAGTCTATCCAAGTCACCATGAATGAAAGTAAAGAAAGAATCGCAAGGATTAGAGCTAAGCATGAATTCCTAGAAAAAGCGATTCCACCCGGTTTTTATCATAATCATGATGAAGATATTAAAATGATTGGTGTGACACCTATTGAATCTTTGTTTAGCAATATAAAACTTGATGAAAAAGTGTCATGTGTACAACAATCTTTGGGATCAACAAGATCCCTTTGCGGTTCGACTGTGGGAATCAACGTATGCAAATAGCAGGTCCAGCGATGAGAGCACACAGAGAGTTTACCCAGGTTCGGGCCGCCGTGAGGCGTAAAACCCTACTCCTACTTTGGTGGATTATTTTTGGAAGCTCAAGTTACAAGAGAGCGCAGCTTGCCGACAAGGTGCGCGGGAAGTGCAGCTACTTAGTGTAATTGAGCAAAGTGTCGACCCTTCTACGAGTAGCCATGGGCCTCCTTTCATAGGTTAAGGGGTCACCACAGTGGCAAATTGGTAATTACATGAGGTGAATAGTGGCTACAGTGCTAAATACCTAACTCTGATGTGTTAGGACAAAAGCAATTAATGTGCCATTAGGTGTCACGCTGGGGTCGAATGCCTGCAAGGATCCTGCACCGCTCACCCAGCTACCTTCTATTCTGTTGACACACCTCTGGGACAGGTGTCATTAAAGTTGATATTCAGGCGGCGTGCTGACACGTGCCCCGACAAGCCTCACCTAACTGCCTGCCCGCTCGACACCTATTGACAAGCGACTAACTGGTCACTGAGGTGGAGCGATGGAGAGGTAGAGGGAGCTTGCCGGCACGGAGCCTGCCGGGCCGTCTCTTGCCGGTGTGTAGCTTGCCGGCAATCGTAGTCTTCATCTTCAGTACATATTTAGTACTTCTCGATCACCTGCTTGGAAGTCTTCTTCATGGTTTTATCAACCAAGTCTTGAGTCTTGATAGGAGCTATCCTCCGGCAAACCCTTGCCGTCGGGAAGGCTGCTACTGTCTGTGCATAAGTCAGGGTATGGAAACACCCATGTTTTTATACACCGACAAAAAGGGACTGAAGATAAGTCAACTTTAGCTAGAAGGCGCCCAATTGTTCGGAGGGTGATAATCTTAATGATAGAAACAATAAAAGTGGGTTTGAAGAGGTTAAGACTTTAAATAGCAATGTGCCCACTACTTTGGATTACAAGGACTTTAATTATGATAATTGTTCTTTGATTGAATGTATTTCCTTATTGCAATCCATGATAAACTCACCTAATGCTTACGAACAAAATAAAGCTTTTACTAAACATACCGTAAAACCAATGATTAAAGCTCATGAAGAAAAGCTAGAATTGGAAGTATCCATACCAAGAAAATTACATGATGAATGGGAACCAACTATTAAAGTAAAGATTAAAGATTATGAATATAATGCTTTTTGTGATCTAGGTGCTAGCGTCTCTACTATACCAAAATCTTTATGTGACGTGCTAGGTCTCACCGATATGGATGAATGTTCCCTTAACTTGCATTTAGCGGATTCAACTATTAAGAAACCATTGGGAAGAATTAATGATGTTCTTATAATGGAAAATAGAAATTATGTGCCCGTGGATTTCATTGTGCTTGATATTGAATGTAATCCGTCTTGTCCTATAATACTTGGTAGGCCTTTCCTATGAACCATAGGTGCTACTATTGACATGAAAGAAGGAAATATAAGGTTCCAATTTACACTAAAGAAAGGGATGGAACACTTCCCAAGGAAGATAATTAAACCACCATATGAATCTATTATGAGAGCTACCTATGAAATTAATTTGAAGGATGACAATACTTGAAAGAATGCATTATGCCTAGCTAGGGGCATAAAACAATAGCGCTTGTTGGGAGGCAACCCAATATTTATCTTTATAGCAATTTTTATTTTCTTGAGTCACACAAATATAGATACTGTAATGATTGTGTTTTTATCTTTTAATTAGTGTTTGTGCCAAGTAATGCCTTTGGGATGATTTGGATGATAGTAGAATTGATGCTCTTTGAAAACAGAAACTTTTGCGTCCAGTTCTGGAATTTATATTCTGTACTGGAATGCGATAAATCCTGAATTGTTTACACAGTATTGGAATACAAATTATTTACGTTGTCCTAATTTTTCAGAATTTTTGGAGTTACGGAAGTATGACTTTAATTCAGATCTTTACAGACTGTTCTGTTTTAGATAGATTCTGTTTTTTATTGCATAGTGTGCTTGTTTTAATGAAACTATGGATTATATCGGGGGGTATAAGTCATGGGGAAGTTAGAATATAGTAGTGATTATGCAAGAACAATTATGAATGAGTTTATAACAGTACCTAAAGTGGATGATTGATTTATTATACTAACGGATCTCACGAAGTTCCTGTTGAGTTTTGTGTGCTGAAGTTTTCAAGTTTTGGGTGAGATCAAGATGGATGAAGGAATAAGGAGCGTCAAGACCCTAAGCTTGGGGATGCCCATTCACCCCAAGGTAATATTCAAGAAGACTCAAGCGTCTAAGCTTGGGGATGCCCCGGATGGCATCCCCTCTTTCGTCTACAATCTATCGGTAACTTACTTGGAGCTATATTTTTATTCATCACATGATATGAGTTTTACTTGGATCGTCTTGTGCTATAGTTTTGTTTTGCTTTTAGTTTGCTACAATCATTTTTTGCTGGACACACCTTTTGAGAGAGACACACATTTATCGTGATTTGTTAGAATACTCTATGTGCTTTACTTATATCTTTTGAGATAGGCAGTTGCTCTTGTGCTTCACTTATACTTGTTAGAGCACGGCCGTGGTTATATTTTAAAGAAATGATTGCACTCGCATGCTTCACTTAAATCTTTTTGAGAGTCTTAAATAAGAATTGGTAATGTGCACGAGTTATGAGATTAGACCAAAAAGGATAGGTATTCAAGAGTGGTATAATAAAAACTTTCACAATAAGTATATGAGTTCTTTATGACTAATGTGAGTTCATGGACAATTACGCACTCCTACCTTTCTGCAATTTGCTAGCCTCTTTGGTACCATGCATTGCCCTTTCTCACCTCAAGAGTCGGTGCAAACTTTGCCGGTGCATCCAAATCCCGTGATATGATACGTGCTATCACACATAAGCCTCCTTATATCTTCCTCAAAACAGCCACCATACCTACCTATCATGGCATTTCCATAGCCATTCCGAGATATATTGCCATGCAAATTCCACTGTTCCATCATATGACATGTGTGTTCATCATCATATTGCTTTGGATGATCATATAGAGCTGGCATGATATTTGTGGCAAAGCCACCGTTCATCATTGTTATACATGTTACGCTAGATCATTGCACATCCTGGTACACTGCCAGAGGCATACATATAGAGTCATTTCATATTAGTTTATCAAGTTGTAATGTCGAGTTGTAAGTAAATAAAAGTGAGATGATCATCATTATTAGAGCATTGTCCCAGTGAGGAAAAGAATGATGGAGACCGATGAGTCCTCCAAAATGAGGGGATGAGGTCCATGAGATTGTTCTTAAAAAAGGAAAAAAAAGAAAAATAATAAAATGAGAGAAAAAGAGAGAAGGGGCAATGCTACTATCCTCTAACCACACTTGTGCTTCAAAGTAGCACCATGTTCTTCATATAGAGAGTCTCCTGAGATATCACTTTCATATACTAGTGGGAATTTTTCATTATAGAACTTGGCTTGTATATTCCGATGATGGGCTTCCTCAAATGCCCGAGGTCTACATGAGCAAGCAAGTTGGATGCACACCCACTTAGTTTTCAGTTTGAGCTTTCATACACTTATAGCTCTTAGTGCATTTGTTGCATGGCAATCCCTACTCCTCGCATTGATATCGATTGATGGGCATCTCCATAGCCCGTTGATCCACCGAGTTAATGTGAGCCTTTCTTCGTTTTTGACTTCTCCTATATATCTGTATCACCGTATTCTATTCCACCTATAGTGCTAATGTCCATGTCTCACACTCATATATTGAGTGGATTGAAAATGCTGAAGCACGTTAAAAGTATGATACAATTGCCTGGTTTGACACCAGGGTACTCATGATTTATATTTATGCAGTGAAGGCGGAGTCATGCCATGCTTACATAATTCAATGAGTAGGGATAACATTCTTTGAGCATCGTATATTTTGAAAAATTAATGATTATGTTCTTGTATTCATGGATATTATTATGTTGATATCAATTACTTCATCGTTTCTCAATATTTACACCATAAGAGAGATTACATGATAAACATGCTAGGTATCATTCAACATCAAAACTTCTATTTTTATCATTTACCTACTCGAGGACGAGCAGGAATTAAGCTTGGACATGCTGATACGTCTCCAATGTATCTATAACTTTTTATTGTTTCATGCTATTATATTATCAATCTTGGATACTTGCTACTTGTGAGCTGCGTTGGGATTTCCCCGAAGAGGAGAGGATGATGCAGTACATTAGAGATAAGTATTTCCCTTAGTTAAGAACCAAGGTTATCAATCTAGTAGGAGAACCACACAGAACCTCGTTAGCAGCACCTACACACACAAAAACAAATACTTACACCCAACGCAAACAAGAGGGTTGTCAATCCCCTTGGTGGTTAATTGTAAAGATTAATTCTGATAGTGATAGATAGAAAAGTAAATTGCAAAATAAAAGAAAGGAAATAAAATTGCAGCAAGGTATTTTTGGATTTTAATATATGATAAAAGTAGACCCGGGGGCCATAGTTTTCACTAGAGGCTTCTCTCTCAAACGCATAGCATACGGTGGGTAAACAAATTACTGTTGGGCAATTGATAGAAAAGCGCATAGTTATGACGATATTCAAGGAAATGATCATGTATATAGGCATCACATCCGAGACAAGTAGACCGACTCCTTCCTGCATCTACTACTATTACTCCACCCATCGACCGCTATCCAGCATGCATCTAGGGTATTAAGTTAATGAAAACAGAGTAACGCCTTAAGCAAGATGACATGATGTAGACAAACTAAACTCAAGCAATATGATTAAACCCCATCTTTTTATCCTTAATGGCAACAATACAAATACGTGTCTTGTCCCTTTTTGTCACTGGGATATAGAACACCGCAAGATTGAACCCATCACAAAGCACCTCTCCCATTGCAAGATAAATCAATCTAGTTGGCCAAACCAAACAGATAGATCGGAGAGAAGTACAAAGCTATAACAATCATTCATAAATAAGTTCAGAAAAGACTCAAATATTTCTCATGAATAATCTGATCATAAACCCACAATTCATCGGATCCCAACAAACACACCGCAAAAGAAGATTACATCGAATAGAACTCCAAGGAGATCGAGGAGAACATTGTATTGAAGATCAAAGAGAGAGAAGAAGCCATCTAGCTACTCGCTATGGACCCTAGGTCTATAGTAAACTACTCACACATCATCGGAAGGGCAGGAAGGTTGATGTAGAAGCCCTCCGTGATCGATTCCCCCTCCGGCAGAGTACCGGAAAAGGCCTCTAGATGGGATCGCGGAAGAACAAAGGCTTGCGGTGGTGGAACAGTTATTTGAGGTGGCTCTCTATTGGTTTCCCAATATTTGAGAATTCATAGAAGTGGAATTAGGTCAAATGGAGCCACGAGGGGCCCACAAGGCATCAGGGCGCCCCCTAGGGCCGCGCCCTGTTGCCTTGTCACCTCCTCGTGAGGCTTCTGGCCTCCTCCCAACGCTTCCAGGGTCTATTTTGTCCAGAAAAAAATCGTCAAAAAGTTTCATGGCATTTGGACTTCGTTTGGTACTGATTTCCTAAAAAACCAAAAACAAGCAGAAAACAGCAACTGGCACTGGGCACTAGGTTAATAGGTTAGTCCCAAAAAATGATATAAAATTGCATATTATTGCATATAAAACATCCAAGATTGATACTATAATAGCATGGAACAATCAAAAATTATAGATATGTTGGAGACGTATCAAGCATCCCCAAGCTTAATTCCTGCTCGTCCTGGAGTAGGTAAATGATAAAAACAGAATTTTTGATGTGGAATGCTACCTAACATGTTTATCATGTAATCTCTCTTTTACGGTATGAATATTAAGAAATGGGTGATTCAAAGCAATAGTCTATAATTTGACATAAAGACATCAATACGCATACCAACAAACAATCATGCCTTTCAAAATAAAAATGCTAAAGAATGCTATCCCTACAAAATCATATAGCCCGTCATGCTTAGTCTTCCTAACACAAAGTATTAATCATGCACTACCCCGATGTCGGCCGAGCAATTGGTTCGTACTTTTTAACGCGCTTCAGCTTTTTCAACCCTCACGCAATACATGAGCGCGAGCCATGGACATAGCACTATGGGTGGAATAGAATGATGATAGAGATTAATAAGGGGAAGTCAAAAAGGAAGATAGTCTCACATCGACGCGGCTAATCAACGGGCTATGGAGATGCCCATCAATTGATGTCAATGCGAGGAGTAGGGATTGCCATGCAACGGATGCACTAAGAGCTATAAGTGTATGAAAGCTCAAAATAAAAACTAAGTGGGTGTACATCCAACTTGCTTGCTCATGAAGACCTCGAGCATTTGAGGAAGCCCATCATCGGAATATATAAGCCAAGTTCTATAATGAAAAATTCCCATTAGTATATGAAAGTGACAACATAGGAGACTCTCTATATGAAAAATATGGTGCAACTCTGAAGCACAAGTGTGGAAAAGGATAGTAACATTGCCCCTTCTCTCTTTTTCTCTCATTTTGTTTTCTCTTTTTTTTGTTGGGCTCTTTTGGAATCTTTTTTCTTTTATTTTTTATTTTTCGTCCGGAGCCTCATCCCGACTTATGGGGGAATCACAGTCTCCATCATCCTTTCCTCACTGGGACAATGCTCTAATAATGATGATCATCACAATTTTATTTACTTACAACTCAATATTACAACTCGATACTAGAACAAATATGACTCTATATGAATGCCTCTGGCAGTGTACCAGGATGTGCAATGATACTAGCGTAACATGTATAAAAATGATGAACGGTGGCTGAGCCACAAATACTATGTCAGCTATATGATCATGCAAAGCAATATGACAATGATGATGTGTGTCATATGAAAAGAATAGTGGAAGTTGCATGGCAATATATCTCGGAATGGCTATGGAAATGCCATAATAGGTAGGTATGGTGGCTGTTTAGAGGAAGATATAAGGAGGCTTATGTGTGATAGAACGTATCATATCACGGGGTTTGGATGCACCGGCGAAGTTTGCACCAACTCTCGAGGTGAGAAAGGGCAATGCACGGTACCGAAGAGGCTAGCAAATTGAGGAAGGGTGAGAGTGCGTATAATCCATGAACTCACATTAGTCATAAAGAACTCACATAATTATTGCAAAAGTATATTAGCCCTCAAAGCAAAGTACTACTATGCATGCCCCTAGGAGAGAGGTTGGTAGGAGTTAACCATCGCGCGCCCCCGACCTCCACACAAAGGTAGACAATCAATAATAAATCATGCTCCAACTTCATCACACTAAGGACTATACGTGCATGCTTCGGGAATCACAAACCTTAACACCAATATTCTTACTAAACCACAATCATTCACTAGTACCTCCCACATATTACCATCTTAATATCGCAAAACTTTTGCAAGGAATCAAACTTATCATATTCAGTGATCTACATGAAAGTTTTTATTATACCCCTCTTGAATACCTATCATATTAGGACCAATTTCATAACCCGTGCATATTACCATTGCTAATTATTAGACTCTCAAAAAGATATAAGTGAAGCATGAGAGTGCAACTATTTCTTCAAAATATAACCAACACCGTGCTCTAAAAGATATAAGTGAAGCACTAGAGCAACTACCTAGCTCAGAAGATATAAGTGAAGCACATAGAGTATTCTAACAAATCACGAATAATGTGTGTCCCTGTCAGAAAGGTGTGTTTAGGAAAGATGGTGGTGGCAAACTAAAAAGCAAACAAAAGCAAGCAAACTATAACACAAGACGCTCCAAGTAAAACACATATCATGTGATGAATAAAAATATAGCTCCAAGTGATATACCGATAGATTGTAGACGAAAGAGGGGATGCCATCCGGGGCATCCCCAAGCTTAGACGCTTGGGTATTCCTTGAATATTACCTTGGGGTGCCATGGGAATCCCTAATCTTACGGCCTTGCCGCTCCTTATTCCTTCATCCATCGTGGTCTCACCCAAAACTTGAAAACTTTCGCACACAAAATCAACAGAAACCTCGTGAGATCCGTTAGTATATAAAATAAATCTAAAACTTTAGGTACTATTGTAAATTGATTCATATTTAATATTGGCATAATGCTACTATACTCCAACTTCTCCATGACTCATACCCCCCGATACGATCCATAGATTCATCAAAATAAGCAAACTATGCAACAAAAACAGAATCTGTCTAAAACAGAACAGTCTGTAAAGATCTATTTAAAAGCCATACTTCTGTAACTCCAACAATTCTGAAAATTAGGAAAACATAAAAATCCATATACCAATACTTTATAAGAATTCAGAGTTTTATCACGCTCCAGTACAGAACCAAAAATCCAGCACTGGACTCAAAACTTTCTGTTTTCAAACAACATCAATTATACTATCATCCAAATCATCCCAAAGGCATTACTTGGCACAAACACTAATTAAAAGATAAAAATCACAATCATAACAAAAGCTACAATTGTGTGAACTCACAAAACAGAGATAAAAAGCAAAAATTTAAGATACATATTAGGTTGCCTCCCAACAAGCGCTATTGTTTTATGCCCCTAGCTAGGCATAATGCATAGTTTCAAGTGTTCTCATCCTTAGTTTTTGAATCTTGGGGTGTGTGCTTATCAAGAGGCTTTTCAAAAACAATGGGAAACACATCATCAATCAAGATTTTATCATTATTAAGGTAACTTTCATCAAATCCTTGTTGATTCCCTTTTACGATCCAAGAATATTTTTGATTAATACCATTGAAAACTTGTTGGATAATATGTAAAGGAGGGACTTCATTTTTAGTATTTTCATCACAAGCATGATCATCACCAAATACATATCTCAATATAAAATTTCATCTATCACAGGGTGTTCATGAATCATATTATAAAAATCAAAGATTTCTCTAGCTTCTCGAACTATGTAATCAAATTCATTCATAAGGATAAGAGTAGCTATCTTTTTAGCTTTAGGGTTATTTATAATGGGTAACTCGTAGAACAATCTTTGCAAAGTGGAATGAGTTCGTACAAATCTTCTTTCAAGTTTAAGAACAAGTGCAGAAATAGCTTTGGCGTAACTATTGGTTCTTTTAAGAATGGGAATGTCATTACAAACCAAAGTTCCCATACAAGTAAAGAATTCTTGGATAACACTTTTTCCTATGATATTCCCACTTCCCGTCACAAAAGTTTTAGTATTCAAATTTGAGGGAATTTCTATCTTAGGGATTTTACCATCCTCACCTTTTTCAATAACAAACTCAGACATGGTTGCAATTTCAAGTAAGCAAACGAGCAAACAAGCAAATAAAATATATTTTTCGTGTTTTTGTAAAATTATTTTAGAAGTGGGGGAGATGAAAATGAGAGGCAAATGAAAATAAGAGCAAGTAGATGATAGTTTATGTGAAGGTACTTGATAGGTTTTGGTGATGTCTCCCCGACAATGGCGCCAGAAATTCTTCCTGCTACTTGTGAGCTGCGTTGGGATTTCCCCGAAGAGGAGAGGATGATGCAGTACAGTAGAGATAAGTATTTCCCTCAGTTAAGAACCAAGGTTATCAATCCAGTAGGAGAACCACACAGAACCTCGTTAGCAGCAGCTACACACACAAAAGCAAATACTTGCACCCAACGCAAACAAGAGGGTTGTCAATCCCCTTGGCGGTTACTTGCAAGGATTAATTCTGATAGTAATAGATAGAAAAGTAAATTGCAAAATAAAAGAAAGGAAATAAAATTGCAGCAAGGTATTTTTAGATTTTAATATATGATAAAAGTAGACCTGGGGGCCATAGTTTTCACTAGAGGCTTCTCTCTCGAACGCATAGCATACGGGGGGTAAACAAATTACTGTTGGGCAATTGATAGAAAAGCGCATAGTTATGACGATATTCAAGGTAATGATCATGTATATAGGCATCACGTCCGAGACAAGTAGACCGACTCTTGCCTGCATCTACTACTATTACTCCACCCATCGACCGCTATCCAGCATGCATCTATGATACGTCCCAAACGTATCTACTTTTCCAAACACTTTTGCTCTTGTTTTGGACTCTAATTTGCATGATTTGAATGGAACTAACCCGGACTGACACTGTTTTTAGCAGAATTACCATGGTGTTATTTTTGTGCAAAATTAAAGTTCTCGGATGGACCTGCAAATTTACAGAGAATTATTTCAAAATATATAAAAAACACTGGCGAAAAGATCCACTGGAGGGGAGCCACCCAGGGGCCACAAGCCCAGGGGGCGCGCCTACCCCCCAGGGCGCGCCCTCCAGGCTTGTGGGCCCCTGGAAACTCCGTTTGACCTAATTCCAATGCTATATATACCTCTTCATGGAGAAAAAAATTAGAGAAAAAGAATCATCATGTTTTATGATACGGAGCCACCGCCACCTCCTGTTCTTCACCGAGAGGTCTGATCTGGAGTCCGTTCGGGGCTCCGGATAGGGGGATTCGACGCCGTCGTCATCATCAACCATCCTCCATCACCAATTTCATGATGCTCACCACCATGTGTGAGTAATTTGTTCGTAGGCTTGCTGGACGGTGATGGATTGGATGAGATTTATCATGTAATCGAGTCAATTTTGTTAGGGCTTGATCCCTAGTATCCACTATGTTCTGAGGTTGATGTTGCTATGACTTTGCTACGCTTAATGCTTGTCACTAAGGGCCGAGTGCCATGATTTCATATCTGAAACCTTTATGTTTTCATTAATATATTTCTGTTCTTGATCCTATCTTGCAAGTTGTATGCACCTATTACGTGTTATGATCCGCATACCCCAAGGTGACAATTTCCGGTGATTACCGTAGTTTGAGTTCATGTATTCACTAAGTGCTAATGCTTTGTTCTGGTTCTCTATTAAAAGGAGGCCTTAATAGCCCTTAGTTTCCTTAAGGACCCCGCTGCCACAGGAGGGTAGGACAAAAGATGTCATGCAAGTTCTTACTATAAGCACATATGACTATATACGGAATTCATGCCTACATTACATTAATGAATTGGAGCTATTGTGTATCGCTCTAGGTTGTGACTGTTATATGATGAATGTCATCCAACACAATTATCCATCACGGATCCAATGCCTACTCTTTTCTCATATTGGTTTCTGCTAAGTTACTTTCGTGGCTGCTCCTGTTACAATCACTACAAAACTACTACTGTTACTGTTTCTGTTCCTATTGCTATTGTTATTACTGTGCTACTAAACACTTTGCTGCAGATATTTAGTTCTCCAGGTGTAGTTGAATTGACAACTCAACTGCTAATACTTGCAAATATTATTTGACTCCCCTTGTGTCGAATCAATAAATTTGGGTGAAATACTACCCTCGAAGACTGTCGCGATCCCCTATACTTGTGGGTTATCAAGACCTTTTTCTGGCGCCGTTGTCGGGGAGCATAGCTCTATCTGTTGAGTCACTTGGGATTTATATCTGTTGATCACTATGAAGAATCTAAAAGACGCTAAGACCAAGATCATTCCCTCTAAGACGAGGGGAGGTAAGGAACTGCCATCACACTCTGCACTTGATTCACCTTCTGTTTTGAGTAAGCTTGCGACACCGCCACCTGCTATTCATTCTGATATATCGCAAGTAATTGATGATACTACTTCTGCTATGAATGATACTTATGATGATGCTAGTACTATGCTTGATAATACTGTGCCACTAGGTGAATTTCTTGATGAACAAATTGCTAAAGCTAAAGAAATTGAGAACGCTGAAAATGTTGAAACTTCTGAAAATAATGATTCACCTATTATTCCTAGCTCTCCTACTAGAGTTGAAATGCCTAAGATACCTCATGGTTATGTTTTAGATGGAGAAACAGCTAGACAGATCCTTGCTTGTAATGATAGAGATGATGTTAGAAAATTACTGGCTAAGCTTAAAGAAAAGTCTATGATGGAAAGAATGAAATATGATCCCAAGTTTGCTACTTCTCCTATCTTTGTTACCGATAAGGACTATGAATTCTCTGCCGATCCTGAGTTAATTAATTTGGTTGAATCTGATCCTTTTCATGGTTATGAATCAGAAACTGTTGTGGCACACCTTACTAAATTGAATGATATAGCCACCCTATTTGCTCATGAGGAAAATATTCATTACTATTACATCCTTAAGTTGTTTCCTTTCTCATTAAAGGGTGATGCTAAGAAATGGTGTAATACTCTTGCTCCTTGTTGTGTGCGTAGTCCCTAGGATATGATATATTACTTCTCTGAAAAATATTTTCCTACTCATAAGAAACAAGCTGCCTTACAAGAAATATTTAACTTTGTGCAAATTGAAGAAGAGAATCTCCCTCAAGCTTGGGGGAGGCTTCTCCAATTACTTAATGCTTTGCCTGATCATCCTCTTAAGAAAAATGAAATACTTGATATCTGTTATAATGGACTAACCGATGCTTCTAGGGACTACCTAGATAGTTGTGCTGGTTCTGTTTTCAGGGAACGAACTGTTTGACAGGCTAAAGAACAATTGAATAATATGTTGAGAAATGCCGATGATTGGACACTTCCTGAACCGCCACCTAAGCCAACTCCGAAGAAGAGAGGTATTCTATTCCTCAGTCCGGAAGATATGCAAGAATGTAGCGACCCGACCCGAAAACGGTCAAGTCTCTGTGTAACTGTACCATCCCAGGATCATGCTAGTACATAGTACATTGATGAAAATATCAAAGTTCAATCACACATGATTTATTACATCGAATCTCATATAGAGTCTTTATTACATCAGAATAAATTCGGCCGAAGGCCAACTCATGAGATAAACTACTTCGGAAGCGTAGACGAAAAGCGAGTCCATCCGACACCAAAGGGCAATCACCGAGCGTAGATCGTAGCCTCACTCCTGGTCGGAATAAACCTCTGCAACATGATACGTTGCAGCCGTGTAGGTCAGCGTTTTGAATATGCCGGCAAGTCACAGAGAGGAAACAATAATAAAATGCTATCACTATATGCAATTTGGCTGTGGGGCTCTAAGTTTAAGTTTTTGCGAAAAGCAAATTTTCCCTACAACAAAAGGACTTGCTTGCAATTACTACAAAATATTTGTTGTTAATGAGATGGTTCCACCAACCAGTGTCTCATACCCAAAATCATTATTAACCCAACAATTAATTAATTATGATTGGTGTTGAGAGTTCCGAATAAATCCAATTCCAGAGGCTCAGATGTCCGTAACCGGGGACACGGCTAATCGATTAGATTTCCACTCTGCAGAGTCTTGTGCACTTTACCCACAAGAATTGTTCCCTCCTTTATGTCCTCGCACTTCATGGTGTTTGAAGACGGGACGAACAAAACATGGTCTTCCGTAGAGTTCCTCTGGGACACTGCCGGTGCCCATCCATTTCCTACCGTTCTTCTACATCTGCTGGCACTGTCCGTCCAGAGTCACGCCTAGGGTCGACCAAGCCAGAGCCCATAGTGACTTGTGGCTGCACAGGTAAGCTTCTGGTCAAGGTATATCCATCCGTCTCTTCGTGGCTGGGTGAAGCTTTCCGCAAGATGTCATGGCGCTTCTCCATGCATCCCTGGGTCAACCACTGGGTACTCCAGGGTGCCCTTCCATCCGCCCTCCACCCAGTAGTGAATTGAAGTCCATCTTGAGATCTTGAAGTCTTGGGGTTGTAGTCATCAACTTAACTCTCACAACTCCCATGTAATTCACTCAACCAACCCCGTCTATGAAGCATAGCAACAACAACTACAACGTTCCCGGGCATTAGTCACATGGGGATTTGGGTTCAACCTACCACATGATACTACTCAAGAACATAACTAAAATTAACCTACTTGCATGCAGGGTGGGGAGGATAACAACTAATGCAATAAAAATCATAGGTAATAAAATACATGATCAAATGACGTGCCTTGGTGACGATCTTCAAACTCTAACGACTCGTAAGAGCAAGCTTCGCACTCTGGATAATCTATCGAAACAAACATTCACAACATAAGCAATTTGTCATACAACTTAACACTATAACAGCAAGTAAACTAATATTAAAACAAACAATAAATCACACACAAAGAAAACCAAAACAAAACCAAAGAAAACTCTAAACCTCATTGCAAAGTCTTACTACAAGTAAAACAAGCTACAAAATAAGTTTCTGCCACTAATAAATTTTTAACAGAACAAAAATAAAGTTTTTGGTAAATAACAGAAAGAAAAACACATAGAAATTTTATACAAAAAGAACCATATTAAAATCATTTGTAAAACTCCTATAATGCTCAAAACAAGTTTTTTAGTAAGATAAAAGAAATACATTACAAAAATATTTTTTTTCTACAAATAAAATAGCTACTGGCAACTTAACAGAAACTAAAAAGAATACGTCAAAAAGAACTAAAGAAAACAATTTAAAGCAATTAAAACTAAAAGAAAAAGCACAAAACCTATAAAACACTAAAACAGTACTGTTTTCATAAAAACCTAATTTTAAATAATCATAAAATTCACCAATTAATTTCTACTGATAAACAAAGTCACAAAGAACCAGTAGCAAAAAGAATCACTCAAAAATAATATTCCTAGCTCAAGTTATAGCCAATCTAGTGATTCGAGCAAATTTCATGCAAATTCAAATTCAAACTTTTAAATCTAGTCAAACTTGATATCAACAGAAACTTCATAAAATTTCTAATATAGTCCAAAAAGAATCATCTAAATTGGACTTGTAGATCTAAAGTAATAGCAAAAACAAGATTTGAATAAAATCTGTAAAAACAGAATTCCTGAAAGTCCTAGAAGTCGGTTGACCGTGGCAGAGGTGCCATGTGGCGTGCTGTTAATGGCTGTAGTTGTCTGATGCGGGCGGATGGCCGATCTGTAACTAAAACGATGCAATGAACAAAATAAATAAAAAATAAAAAAACAGATGCTAATCTACGCCGTCGATCTAGATCGGACGGATACCGGCTGTCCGCTGCTCGGTTAAACGACGAACGTCTGCTAATTAACACATACCGATTTGCAAAATAAAAAAAACTAGAATGATCTAATCTGAACCGTTGACCCTAGATCTAACGGACAGCGAGGGGTTTTGGCTTAGAGTGGGGGACGAACGAAGACGACGGCGAGGTTGGCTCGGGCGTTGACGGTGGCGGGGTCTCCGGTGGTCGGCGGCGGTGACAGAGGTGTCGGGCGGGTGCGGCGGAGTGAGACGAGGTCGGGGGTGTTCTTGATGAAGATCGGGGGCGACGGACGGCGGCTGGAGCTCGGGATGCTCTGCGGCTCCGGCGGCGGGCGCACGAGCTCGGGCTCGCTGCTGTGGTGAAGAAATAGGAGAAATAAGATGTCAAAAGGATGCCTAGGGTCGGTAGAGATCGAAAACCAGAAAGAAAGGGCTCGGCTAGACTCACCGGCGACAGAAACGGCGATGAACGGTGGTGGCGGTGGCGAGATTGGTTCGACGTGGGCGAGTTCTGAGGGGGGTTTTAGTCGTGGGTTTTGACGGGGATCGAGATAGGAGGAGCATGGGTACTTATAGGGCACAATACTTGGGGAGGGGGTCGACTCGGGCTAGGGTTTAGCAAGGGAAGAGAGAGAGAGGTGGGCCGCTGGGGGTCTTGTATTGTTTTTTTTTAACAGAGAGAGAAAAGTAATTACTAGAAAATAAATAAAAATATTACATATACATATTATATATCAAAAAGATCAAAAAAATAAATCCTAAATGATGAACTATTTTTCAGAGGCAAAATAAAAACTTTATAAAAATCATTTTTCTGAAAATTCCAAATAAAACCAAATTTGAATTTCATTTCTTTTGGCATTATTTTCTTCTGACTTTTGGGGTGTCATGTTACCTCCTCCCATACTTTTTGATCAAAGTATTTTGTCAGGAATTTTTGAAATGAAATTCAATTGCCAGTTTGAAGTGAATTCAAATTCAAACAGAAACTCAAATGCCTCTGAAATTCCAATTTCCACCACAATTCAAACAAAATGCAATAGATGCTTAGCTATAATTGTAAAACATTCCAAATTGAAAATTTGGGATGTTACAAACCTACCCACCTTAAGATGAATCTCGCCCTCGAGATTCGGGTTGGCTAGAAAATAGGTGCGGGTGGTCTCAACGGAGGTCTTCCTCGCGCTCCCAGGTGGCTTCCTCCTCGGAGTGGTGACTCCACAGAACTTTGCAAAACTTGATGATCTTGCTGTGGGTAACTCTGTTGGCAGTCTCGAGAATCCTGACGGGTTTCTCCTCATAAGTCAGATCACTGTCAAGCTGTAGGGCCTCTAGGGGCACTATGTCTCTCAAAGGAATATCAGCCATCTCAGCATGGCATTTCTTCAGCTGGGAAACGTGAAAGACATCGTGAACTCCTGACAGTCCTTCTGGTAATTCCAGCTTGTATGCAACTTCTCCTCGGAGTTCAAGAATTTGGTATGGGCCTATGAATCTGGGTGCTAACTTTCCTTTAACACCGAACCTCTTGATTCCTCGAAGTGGAGACACACGGAGATATGCTCGGTCTCCCACTTTGTACGTTACCTCCTTGCGTTTACTATCAGCATAACTCTTCTGTCTCGACTGAGCTATCTTGAGTCTGTCACGAATCAACTTGACCTTCTCTTCGGAGTCTCTGATAAGATCGGGACCAAAAAGTTTTGGGTCTCCAACACCATCCCACATCAATGGTGTTCTGCACCTCCTTTCGTATAGAGCCTCGAAAGGAGCCATCTTCAAACTGGTTTGATAGCTGTTGTTGTATGAGAACTCTGCGTAGGGAAAATTATTATCCTAGCTAGCTCCATAGTCTAGCGCACAAGCTCTCAACATGTCTTCCAGAATCTGGTTGACTCTCTCGGTCTGTCCATCTGTCTGCGGATGAAAAGCTGTACTGAACTCCAGCCTCGTACCCAAAGTTTCATGCAACTGATTCCAAAACTTTGAGGTAAATTGTGTTCCTCTATCTGACACGATACTCCTCGGAACTCCATGCAGATATATGATCCTGGTCATGTATATCTTGGCTAACTTAGCGCCGGTATATGTGGTCTTCACGGGAATGAAGTGTGCTACCTTGGTCAAGCGATCAACCACTACCCACATAGATTCATAACCTGATCGGGTCCTGGGTAATCCTGTGATGAAGTCCATTCCAAGCTTATCCCATTTCCACTCGGGTATCGGCAAAGGTTGAAGTAACGCTGCTGGCTTCTGATGTTCTACCTTTACGCACTGACAAACATCGCATATTGCTACATGCTCGGCAATATCCTTCTTCATACCTGTCCACCAGAAACTTTCCTTCAAGTCCAGATACATCTTGGTGTTGCCTGGGTGTATCGAGTATGGTGAATCGTGGGCTTCTTGAAGTATCAACTTCCTGAGTTCGGGATCATTCGGCACATAGATACGATCCTCAAACCATATAATCCCGTGTTCATCCTCACGAAAGCCTTTAGCTTTTCCTTTACTCATCCATTCCTTTATCTCAGCAATTTTCTTGTCCGACTTCTGGGCTTCTCGGATACTTTCGGTCAGAGTGGACTGAATCTCCAGTGTGGCAACATATCCTCTTGGAACTATCTCCAATCGGAGATCTCTGAGATCATCGACTACCTCCTGGGGTAATCCTCCTGCTATGTGAGTATTCACGTATCTATTACGGCTCAAGGTATCTGCTACAACATTTGCTTTCCCTGGGTGGTAATGCAATCTCATATCATAGTCCTTGATCAACTCTAGCCATCTTCTCTGTATGAGGTTTAGCTCTTTCTGCGTGAAAATGTACTTCAAACTCTTATGATCCGTGTAAACATCGCAACTGTTTCCGACAAGGAAATGTCTCCAGGTCTTGAGTGCGTGCACTACGGCTGCTAACTCCAAATCATGTGTGGCATAGTTCATCTCGTGAGGCCGTAGCTGTCTGGAGGTATATGCTACAACCTTTCCTTCCTGCATGAGCACTCCTCCGAGTCCTTGACGAGAAGCATCACAATAAACCTGAAAATCCTTACGGATGTTCGGCAAAATCAGCACTGGGGCTGTAACCAAACGTTTCTTCAACTCCTGGAAACTAGCTTCACATTCCTCAGTCCAAGTATACTTGGTCTCTTTCTTCAACAGCTCAGTCATGGGCTTTGCAATCTTCGAGAAGTTCTCGATAAACCTCCGATAATATCCGGCAAGTCCGAGAAAACTATGGATCTCCTTGACTGAGGTGGGTGCTTTCCATTTTGTGACGGCTTCAACCTTGGAAGGATCCACTGCTATTCCTTCTCCAGAAATAATATGTCCGAGAAATCCGACTTCCTTCAACCAAAATTCACATTTGCTGAACTTGGCATATAACTGATGTTCTCGGAGCTTCTCCAGAACTAAACGCAAGTGTTCCTTGTGTTCTTCCTCGCTCTTAGAGAATATCAATATATCATCGATGAACACCACGACAAACTTGTCCAGATATTCCATAAATACCTTGCTCATCATACTCATAAAATATGCAGGGGCATTAGTCAATCCAAATGACATGACGGTATACTCATATAGACCATACCTTGTGGTGAAAGCTGTTTTGGGTATATCCTGTTCACGAATCTTCAACTGATGATACCCTGATCAAAGATCGATCTTGGAGAATACTCTGGCTCTAACCAGCTGATCAAACAAATCATTAATCATGGGCAGAGGGTACTTGTTCTTGATCGTCACCTCATTCAGCGCACGATAATCTACAACCATTCTCAAGGTTTTATCTTTCTTCTCCACCGAAAGAACTGGGGCTCCCCAAGGTGACAAGCTTGGGCGAATATATCCTTTCTCCAACAATTCCTTGATCTGCTTCTTGATTTCTTCCAAATCATTAGCGGGCATCCAATAGGGTCTCTTGGATATTGGGGTTGTCCCTGGCAACAATTCAATCAGGAACTCAATCTCCCTGTCCGGTGGCATGCCTGGCAATTCCTCCGGAAATACATCGGGAAAATCTTGCACTACTGGCACTTCCTCCTGAACAACTCCCGTGAGGGAACTTACCCGAGTATTCTTCGGTGTGTGCCTGGATACATACTTGATCCTCTTCTGCTCCGGGGTAGTGAGCAAAATCGTCTTGCGGGCACAATCAATGTTCCCTTCATACTTCGTCAACCAATCCATACCTAGGATTACGTCCAATCCCTGGGACTCCAATACTACGAGGTCTGCGGGAAACTCATGATTTCCGATGCTGAGGTTCGAGTGACAACCTAAGCCTGCTGTCATCTCATGTTAGGACCGAGAGTATATCGACCAGAGGGGGGTGAATGGGAGATTCAAAATTTCTTTCGAATGTTTTGAACCGATCCCAATCACGGCAGCGGAAATAATGTTCGGTAGCAACGCACTCAATTCAGCTCACTATAGAGGACCAAATCTATCGATAAAGAATGCAACAATTTTATCGAGCGATGAATATCACAAGTCCAACTTGATCGATAGAAATGCAACTAGTAATCTGGAGCTCAATTACGAGAGAAAACTAAGTATGACTGCGATAGAAATGCACTGGAAATGATGACAGGGTGAATGAATATGGCATGAGATGAGATCACGCAGACATGCAGTATTACGATGATAAACAAGTTGACTTGATGCGAAGTGAAGAACGATAATAACGCAACAGATAGTTGATGAACTGTGATTGATCAGGTACAACTATCGGCACTGAGCACGAATGTAAACTGCTGAAGGAAATGCAGTAATGTAAAGCGAACCAGTGGTGCTCGATGGCGACAGAAGAATTTGGTAGACCAGTTCGCCCTTCTGCCAAAGGACTACGTCTGGTTGGAGGGGTTGTGATTTAACACGGAGGATAAACTCTCCTCGCCCTGTTCTCCTTCAACTCGGAGCTGATCAGACTCTAGTTGATTTCACTCATGGTAGATACTTGTCGGCGATCTCCAAACCTTCACTGAAGATAAACTCTCTTCAGCTCTCTTCGCGAACCACAAGACTCTTGGTTGCGGAAGATCTCGCTCGGTGAAGACAATACTCTTCGACACTCGAGCCGACACCTATCCGACTAGAGAGTGGGCAGCTCTCAAGAGTAATAGGTACAAGAACTCTAACTTAGAACTACTGTGATGCTCAACCACTGTCTAAGTTTCGGCTCTTGATTTTTCTCTCGGTGGATTTTAAACTCAAATCACTCGGAGAGGGGATGCTCAATCAATCTTCTCAGAAATCTTAAGCGGAGCAGCCAACGGGCAACGTTGGAGCGGGGTGGCTATTTATAGCTGCAGCCTTCCCGGATGGGAAATGACCAAATTGGACATGTGGAGCAGCCAATGGCCGAACGACACGAGTCCAACGGTCGGAATTTGAGCACAACGGTAACATTACGTGCGGAGCAAGTAATGCTAACTCCTCAGTTCAAAAAATATCTCCTACAGCAACGAAGAACAACGTCTTCTGCTGGCAGGTAATCATTCGAAGCATAAAGAGATTTCTCTCGGTCTCGCATAGGTTTGGGCTAAGCATCACAGTGGATCTAAGCTTCGAGAACCTATACCCCTCTTAATAGTACGGAGGTCCTATGACTCAAATGAATGAAACAAGAACGACGAAAAGAATGCTACGTCTTCACTTCGTCTTCGTCTTCCATCGCTGCAGTCAATTTCTTCGGACGCGATCACCGAACCAATTGCTTTGCGTCAGCAATAAACATTCGAGGGGTCAACACCTTCACTTCATTCTTCTCGGTTGCTCATTCTCTTCTTCGACGTAGATAATCTTCGGTGAAGTTCCTCGAACTGTGCACCTGAGACAACATTTTCTTCAGCACTGCATGGACTATTTCTTTCTGTGTGCACTAGCAAACAAATCAGTCCATGCCTGTTTCTGTCAACAATCTCCAAAACACAAGAGGGCAAGTATTGCACCAACATCTCACCTCCTGGGGAACTGACCTGAAGAGGGCTCCTAAGGGTTCTAGTGGGCAAACCATACTTTTCCACGACTACCCTTGATATGAATGAATGCGATGCACCAGAATCAAAAAGTACCAATACTGGACGTGAATTTAACAAGAACTTACCAACAACTATCTCGGACTGATCATAAACCTCCTCCACATCAAGGTGGTTCACATGAGCACGGGGAAAAGGATTGGGCTTCTTGGTTGCTGAGCTTCCATTGCCATTGTCGTTCCCATTTCCCTACTTGGCCTCGGGACATTCGGTGGCATAATGTCCTGTCTTCTTGCACTTGAAACAGGTAATATGACTCAGATCCTTCTGAGCCAGAGCGGGACGGTGCTGACTGCCATTGCCTCCATTCCCAGACTTGAAGTTGCTGTTGTTGTGACGACTGTTCCCATTTCTTCCATGGTTATGTCCTCCATGGTTGTGGTGAGTGTGTCCTCCTGATCCAGTGTTTCCCGAGTACGGAGTGTAGCGGGGCTTCTGCTGAGCTCCAGAGCTGTACTTTCCCTGGCCATACTTCCGCTTGCGGTTCTCTATCTGCTGCTGCTTGCCTTCAAGAATGATGGCCTTGTCTACCATCTCCTGGTAGTTGTTGAAGGTAGCCACCATCAACTAAATTCCCAGTTCATCATTGAGTCCTTCCATAAATTTCTCCTGCTTTGCGGTATCTGTGGCCACATCATCTGGGGCATAGCGAGCTAACTGACTGAACTCGTCCACGTACTGTGCCACAGTACGGTTCCCCTGGCATAAGTTGCGGAACTCATGCTTCTTCAAACTCATGGCCCCAGCTGAGACATGAGCAGTGCGGAAGGCCTGTTAAAATTGATCCCAGGTAACTGTGGCAATGGGGCAAGTGGCGGTGTAGTTCTCCCACCAAGCGGCTGTGGGTCCATCAAGCTGATGTGCGGCAAAGCGCACCTTCTACGCATCCGTGCATCCAGCAGTTACTAGCTCCCTTCCGATCTTGTGGAGCCAATCATCAGCAACAATCGGCTCGGTGCTGCTAGAGAACACTGGCGGATTCAACCTTAAGAAACGGGTCAGGTTGTCGACAGGGGGTGGTGGCGGTGGATTGTTATTGTTGTGGTTGCCTTGGTTCTGGATCAACATCTGCATCAGTGCATTCTGCTGTTGGATCAGCTGAGTGAGCTCCGGTGGGGAGTTGAATCTGGGGTCACATCTCGGAGGCATCTGATGTTTTAGAGTGGATGAGAATTAGAATAGAACAAGGGTCTAAAGAGAAAATAACACTACCCATATGCATGCAACAATCATTAACCACCAATCATCCATTTATTCAACTCAATCATAGTTCAAACTCGGGATACAAGTCTTACGACAAATCGAAATCATCGGCCTAATCGATCAATGAGAAAATAAAAATAACATGGCGGTCATGACTAAGTGTCTCCTCAGAACTCCATGGTGGTGCGTCCTCCAGTGGTGCGTCTTCCGGTGGTGCATCTTCTCTTGGTGCGTCCTTCAGTGGTGCTCTCGTCGTAGTCCTCATCATTGCTCACTAGGGTCCATCGGCACCATTTGGATAAAGGTCTTCTCCCAGGTCCATCTTCTCTTCCACCGTGGCAATATAAGTCTTCAAGTTCTGGATCCTCTCCAGAAGGTCCTTGACTTCCTCTTCATGCTCCTCGTGGTCTTCACGCGCTTTGTCCTCCAAATCCAGTTCACAGAACAACTACTTCCTGAACGTCTTCGTGCTTCTACGTGTCTGAACCTCCAGAGTCCTGATGTGAGCCTCCAGGTCTTGGACAAATGAGAGGATGGAGTTGTCATTCACGGTGCGCACGATCTCTCCATCTGCAGTTCTGTGGGAGATCATGGTGAAGTCTGATCCGATGAGTTCGGCCCTGTACTCCTCCCGGATGTGTCCAAGTGCATGATGAATAGCTATGTTCCTCCCAAGGATCCAAGTGGGGGAAGTAAACTGGAAGTCAATGGGCGCCGAGAATCTTCCGAAGGTCCTCCCTGGTATGTGCACCACAATCCTATAGCGGGTGTCCGTCGGAAGAGCCATGGTGGGAGTCCCGATGATGGAAGGCAGAGCAATCTTCAACTCCCTGATGATCTAAACCAGCTCCTTGCCAAAAGGCATCATCTCATCCGGCTGGCAAAACTCCGGAAGCAGGACTGGGGTGAACTCGGCGGCCATCTAAAATGTTGAAATCGGGGAGAAGTCAGAAATGAACAGGGGAGAGTTACGGAAAAATAAAAACATAAAATAAAGTAATTTCTTCCTATGGCTTTCCGATCCTAGGGGTTACGTCCTACGGTCAGCGTGTGCTCTGAATACCATCTCTGTAGCGACCCGACCCGAAAACGGTCAAGTCTCTGTGTAACTGTACCATCCCAAGATCATGCTGGCACACACAGTACATTGATGAAAATATCAAAGTTCAATCACACCTGATTTATTACATCGAATCTCATATAGAGTCTTTATTACATCAGAATAAATTCGGCCGAAGGACAACTCATGAGATAAACTACTGTGGAAGCATAGACGAAAAGCGAGTCCATCCGACTCCAAAGGGCAATCACCGAGCGTAGATCGTAGCCTCACTCCTGGTCGGAATAAACCTCTGCAACATGAGACATTGCAGCTGTGTAGGTCAGCGTTTTGAATATGCCAGCAAGTCACAGAGAGGAAACAATAATAAAATGCTATCACTATATGCAATTTGGCCGTGGGGCTCTAAGTTTAAGTTTTTGTGAAAAGCAAATTTTTCCCTACAACAAAAGGACTTGCTTGCAATTACTACAAAATATTTGTTGTTAATGAGATGGTTCCGCCAACCAGTGTCTCATACCCAAAATCATTATTAACCCAACAATTAATTAATTATGATTGGTGTTGAGAGTTCCAAATAAATCCAATTCCAGAGGCTCAGATGTTCGTAACCGGGGACACGGCTAATCGATTAGATTTCCACTCTGCAGAGTCTTGTGCACTTTACCCGCAAGAATCGTTCCCTCCTTTATGTCCTCGCATTGCATGGTGTTTGAAGACGGGACGAACGAAACATGGTCTTTCGTAGAGTTCCTCTGGGACACTGCCGGTGCCCATCCATTTCCTACCGTTCTTCTACATCTGCTGGCACCGTCCGTCCAGAGTCACGCCAAGGGTCGACCAAGCCAGAGCCCATAGTGACTTGCGGCTGCACAGGTAAGCTTCTGGTCAAGGTATATCCATCCGTCTCTTCGTGGCTGGGTGAAGCTTTCCGCAAGATGTCATGGCGCTTCTCCATGCATCCCTGGGTCAACCACTGGGTACTCCAGGGTGCCCTTCCATCCGTCCTCCACCCAGTAGTGAATTGAAGTCCGTCTTGAGATCTTGAAGTCTTGGGGTTGTAGTCATCAACTTAACTCTCACAACTCCCATGTAATTCACTCAACCAACCCCGTCTACGAAGCATAGCAAAAACAACTACAACGTTCCCGGGCATTGGTAACATGGGGATTTGGGTTCAACCTACCACATGATACTACTCAAGAACATAACTCAAATTAACCTACTTGCATGCAGGGTGGGGAGGATAACAACTAATGCAATAAAAATCATAGGTAATAAAATACATGATCAAATGACTTGCCTTGGTGACGATCTTCAAATTCTAACGACTCGTAATAGCAAGCTTCGCACTCCGGATAATCTATCGAAACAAACATTCACAACATAAGCAATTTGTCATCAACTTAACACTATAACAGCAAGTAAACTAATATTAAAACAAACAATAAATCACACACAAAGAAAACCAACAC